>OY720183.1:4502500-5875000 GCA_963082885.1 Parascotia fuliginaria | reverse complement strand
GTGCCGGATCGACCGGGGAAGTACTACCCTCTCATAGAAGATCGACGTAAGAGTATTCATACTATTTCGTTTCGTTCAGTGAGTGAGAGCGCCGGCGATCCAATTTCCCCCCTTTCCCTCACCTTCCTCAATCTCTTCGCCTACCCCACTTTCTTTTTGTTTTTGATGAGACTTAGTAGCCGCCTTTTGTTACGCCGCCTCTACTTTGTGAAGTAGTTATTATAGAGAATGCAATCCAAACTCACAAACAAACTTTACCGCATTATTTCATTGAATTACACTAATATTTCAAGGTAAAGTTTGTTTGTAAGTTGGGCTGCAGAAGACACATCTACTAATCCGATTCTAAACATTATTTCCTTTCACAAGGAAGTTGTATCATCCCTAAGTGCAATTTTCGACGATTCACCTAGTAAACAACAACAATTTAAATCTGAACCAGTAAAATTTAACCTATAAAACTATTGACTCTCATCGATACAATAATATTTCAGATATAGAAAAAATCTTTCGCACTATCGAATACGCAATCTCAAATCGCAAATCAAATAGGGTACTAAAGTATTGGCAATCTGAAGGGTTTGATCGTAACCACTCGACTCCGATATGTATCAGACCATTATCTTAATAAAAGGATTCAGCGTCAATGTATTTTGATTTATCGATACTTTCGCATATATATTGAGGGTTTTTGACATCGTGAATGTGAGTTTTACGACGAGAATACAACTATAAAATGACAAGGCTCTTCGAAACAAAACTGTTATATTATTTCTGTCTTTTTCAACTTAAACTAAACATGACTCAGTCATAACTAGGATATAAAAAGTTTCTGCCGATAAGACTAGCATTTGAATTAAGCAGCCTGACTAAGAAGAACCAACCCTGCAGAATATCGTGGCCGACATAATACTTTTTGCATAACACACATTTTTAATGAGTATCCCTGCTCAGCTCAGCAGTAGCGATTTTTCAGTGATACTCAGTGTCTTGACAGTGCTTCTGGTATTTCTGAAGTCCATGAGTAGCAATTGCTTATTGTCAGGAGGTAGACCATTTCTTGTCTGCCACCATTAAAGCAATTAAAAAAGAAATAAATGTGGTATAACTGTTGACATTATCTCACTTAAAGGGCATTACGTAAAATTGTAAATAAAATTACGTCGTTTAAAGTTTATAACAGAAGTAAAATAAGAGTACTTTACATAAAACTAGCAAACTAAAGTAGGTGTTACAATTAAGTTGTAATAGTGTAGCTTAATTAGTTTCAGGTTTATTTTTATAGAAGATTTTTGTTGAATTTTTGTATTTTGTTGTTTTCGATGTTTTATCTTGTATCTTGCCTTCATTCAGTTTATTTTTGTTTTTGTTACTTAATTACTACTAAATTATTTAAATTAATTTGTCTAATTAATGCCGCATTGATTTTCTTGTGATGCTTTTCGTTTTCCGTCTCCATGATATACATGATGGTGGTTTTGACCAGAAACTCTTATATAATTTAATGGTCAATACCACTTTAGCTAATTTTTGCACTTGAACAACATTGGCAACCCGATGGTGTATAATAAATGTAATTTAGGCTCATGGCAACATTGTAATCAGGAATTGTTTATAAAGAATGGTTGAAAATTTTGTCAAGTTGGCAGTTGTTTGCAAGATGAGCGCAAAGTTAGTTGTCAGCAATTTGAAAAATCACTGCATTACGTAGTAGCTAATTATGAGTTTTTTAAACTGAAAATAAGTAATTTATTCACTTGAGGAAATTTTTGTACTTATTTTTTATTGGTTCTTAATTTATTTTGATATCATGACCAATGACTTGTAAAAATCATTACTAAAGTTTAGGTAACGTAATACTCGAGTTATTTCTATATCCAGCAAGAAAGGCACAGTTTATTTTAATATTGCTGTATCGTATTTTTAAGCTAGCGATTTTTAAAGCGCTGTTGGTGGCACGCGTTTAGCATAATAAGGATGTGATTGTTGTCTCAATAATGTTATAGCAAGAGCCAGGCTAGGCGTGAGTGTTAGACATACTATACATTTCTAACATTTATAACATTTCCATAATCACAACAACTTTAACCATATCCCTGTATTGTTTAGTCACTGCAATTAAGATAATAACTATTATTCGTAGGCTATTCCAAATATAAATACATCACAATAGCTTCGATACAAAGTAAATCACTTGTGTAAATAACGACTATATCGGACAGTTTCCTTGTTTCGGAAGCCAAGATTAACGATCACTATTAAAATCCCTTGACAATAGTCAATAAGTCAATGGTGGATTGTGTTACTTTAAATACTTAGAACTTACGTTCTCTAATATGAATTGTTGAGAATTGATGACCCCTCTACTCTCGAATCTACTTCCTATCGTCGCCTTTATGACAAAAACCATCAGCGCATGTGTTCCCACCTAATTTTGATCCCGGGTCTTTTAAAGCTAGGTGTGGAAAAGCATCTCACTAAGCAGCCATAGTAGAGGCCACTATACCAGTAGTTTGGCTCTTGGAATGGTGGCCACCACTTCTGGATTCCATTGACGGCTTACCATCAGGCAGATTGCAGTCATTTTTGGTAGGCTAATATAAAAGAAAACTTCTGTATAAGGGAGGCTTTCGTTCAGTAGTCAATAGTCCATTGACTAAAATGCGGCGATGCTGAACTCTCACTTGGAATAAAGGTCTACTATCTACTTAAATCAAGCGGTATGTACAGTTAATCAAAACTCTGAGAAGTTTGCTGATATCATTCAGTTCAATGGTTAGCCTAAAGGTTACCATGATAATTTTATATATGTACTCGTCTATTTGAAAAATGCGAGGCATAAATTTATTTTACATGATATTTGAAACACTGTAAATTTGATTAACTATGACATGTTATAACTTTTCATGAATCACTGTTATATGAAGGACCATTGAAGTCCATTATACTTCATGAAAAATATTGTAAAATTTATGATGACACTGACAGGGGCAGGGAAGTGCATAACATTTTTTTGTTAAAGAACTTTTTATAGATTTAAAATTTTATGAGTATCGACTGTGGAAGAAATAATCAATGTCGTGATCATCTGTCATTGTTATATTTATGTTAGGGTGCGTTTCCACTGACGCGGAGTGGAGAGGAGTGGGCCGTAAATTGACCAATCAGGGCTTAAAGTCTATTTTCCCTGCTATGGGGTGGAGATTTTACGCACTGTGATTGATCAATTAACGGTCCGCTCCTCTCTACTCCGTCCAGCTCCACGTTAAAAAGGAAACGCATCCTGAGGCTGGTAAGTATTTCCTCGACAAGCTGTCCCTTTAACCGAGAAGTCACAAATATCGCTGTAATCTACGTCGTATTTTAATAAAATTGACTACGAGTATATTGCGCATTGAACATTATCCAATTACACGATGAAGGTTTGGAGTGTACAAAATGACCCAAGAGGTACATTAATAAGGTTTTCAGTGCTTGTTTTTCATTTTGTAGCTGTAATAATCATACTGGCAGTAATAGGTAACCGTGATAAAAACGACTTTATGTCTCTGCAATGAATTTTAAAACGTCAGACGTGATAATTTACCATCCAAAAACATATTTCCCTCGGTCAAAACACGTTTATGCTCAGATTAACAGAGAACGACTGAAAGTTATGTTTTATATTTTTTGGTTAGGCGTTACACTCATTTATCTTACTTTAATGAAATAGGTACTTCATACTGTACTAAAATAACATTCCCAAAAAATTAACTGAATAAATTTTCATATGGCTATTTGATTATGTAAGTAAGAAAATAATTTAAAACATTTTAATTTAAAAATGTATGTTCTCTAGGTTTACGCAAAAGTTACTTATTTATAATTATGTTCCCGCAATAAATAAATATAACTCGATATTTTTTTGAAAATGGCTCATTAGGTATTATTTATTAAATTTGTATTAATTTCAATTATTATTTCACTGCTCACGTACTGCTGCAGTTGGTTGCATACCTCACTTCATCTTTACCCGGGTAGAGCACAATTAGATGATGATGACAATGATTCTAAATTTAGAAATTATTTTAATGTATTTTTGTTAAGTTTAAAATAATCCTACTTATATTATATATGCGCAAGTTTGTGTGTGTGTGTGTGTGTGTTTGTTCAGAGACCGTCAGAACAGTTTACATAGATTTGGTGCTGGAAACGGACATTGGATACTTTTTATTCCGAAAATCGGTCTGGTTCTCTAGTTACATTAAATTAAACAATTTTTCGCGCTGGCGAAGCCGCAATTTCATAATTCCACACCACTTTTACATATTTATCAACACTTTTATTATTATAATATGAAACGTTGGATAGGTACGACTTTGCGTGACGGGAACAAATCAAATCAAGCCTAATTTATCGAATTTGTACCGCGAACCCAATGTATGGTTTAAGTAGGGCCTCACAAATTGCACAAAAAATATTTTTTACTTCAATAATTTTTCAAATATACGTTACCTTTGGCTTCGATTACAGCATTGTGAATAATTACGGTATGCGTGTTTTGTAATACAATCTCTGCTATTCTGATAATCTACTCTCTCTGATTTAATTTAATAATTTAATTTAAATTTGAGTATAATTTAATTAATAATTAATTTAATTTTATAATTTATTTGTGTATAATTTGTGGACTGGGGTTAAACCTAGTTATGTACTGTTATAGTATCCGTCAAGAATTTAAGTAATCAGAAGTGACAGTAAATTTTACAAATAAAATAAATGTGAAATGTTACATGTAATTGAAAATTGTAGGTAGGTATAAATTGTGAAATATGATGTTAGAATATGATCTATCATATTCTAGATCTTTTTTTGTATAGTTATATCTATATAACTGTACAAAAAGAAATCTATATTATAAATACCCACTAGCCGTAACTTTAGTAGCGAGGAGAGTATCTCCTATAATACAAGTATAGTCGATAGACATGATATTAACTTGCTTATCCTCCCTTAAAACGAACGCTCTCAACAAATAGTTACATCAAAGTGGTCTATTCCGCTTCATATCACTCCTCATTAGTCGTAGCTCTGAGTACAATTTTATTAGCGTTCTTTGTTCCTACGATGTTATCCAAGGGATTCTTCTTGAGACAGCTATTGAGCCGGTCAGTTTTATTTACTTAGACCACGTGATTCATTGAGGGGACATTAATTTATCGTGGACGCGCCCTCTTGACCCCGTGAAAGGTTGATCAAATTTTTTCGTGATATTTATTTTTGTGGCTGGGTAGACAGACATATATGTTGTACGTAAATACATGATGACTGTTTTGTAAATTAATTCGAGAAATATTTTTGGACGCATTTTTTTTATATATTAGCCTTTTAAAGTGATTCCACTCTGCCTGATGGTAAGCAGTCAGTGGAATCCAGAAGTGGTGGACACTATTCCAAAATTCAAACTACTGGTGTCGAGGTCTCCACTATGGCAGCTTAGTGAGATGTTTTTTACGCCCCGCTTAAAAGATCCAGGATCATAATTAGATGGAAACAAGTGCGCTGGTAAAGAGTTCCAGGCTTTAATTTTATTACAAAAAAATGAAATGCTGAACCGTTTGGTTGGGTGACACTTCACTCCCGCACGTGTCGTTATGGATAAAAGGAAGAGGGTGGGACTAATTCAAAAGTTACTGGTATATTTATCGTTTCTGCCAAATTAAAATATTATGTTTTTAAGTATAATGTAGCATCACTGTAAAAAAGGAATAAGTAGGTTTGTTGCATTCGCTTGGTGTTAATTATGTTCATGTACTGATTGGTGGTATAAAGTATCAATAGGAAATTGAGGTATTAAAAGTTTATCGTCATCACGCACGTCATGAGATATTTAAGTACCCATCGATATACTTTATTTCATATACAAAAACCATAAAATATAAGTAACGCTTAAAACAAATTTTGATCAATAGGTGAAAAAGCACGTAATGAAGTACTTGTATGTAAGAGGGTAGGTATATCAAATTTAAGATGAATAACTTACAAACAATGCACAACCCTTGTGTGTACTAAAGCGTCAAGGCGAGCATAAAGTCGACAAATTAATGTACACTACACCCCAAGGTATAAGCAAGTGACATCAAAATTAAAACATAATATGCTTGTAGGTAATTGCACTTTGATAAAATAACAACATCAGAGATATTTTAAATCAAGGATGTGAATTATAAACGAAAACCCAATGATTAATGTTTTATGCAATCAACTGTCTTCTTAATGCACTATACATACTCGTAATTCCGCATCTCAAAATATTAAAGGTAAAGATAATAAAACAAAGAAAAAATTATTGTTCAAACCAGTTTATTAATTCATCTCAAAAAAGCTCTACTTGCGTATTTTAATACAAAATATAATATATAAAGCTGGAACAAAGGAAGTATTTGTGTCATTTGTGTCACCAAAATGTCACAAACAAATGAATGAATACTATTATCTACGTTACCTTTTAATGGCTTTTTATTTTAAACGGACGGACGGACGGACGGAAATGGCAAAACTATATAGTTTCCTTGTAGACTACAGAACCCTAAGAAGAAAGTTGACGTCACAGATGGCGGGTCGTTAGTCTACTAACAAGGTGTTTACAACAGAGCTGATAAATATGGTAATAGCTTTACTGCACTTGAAACATTTAAGATTGTTTGCAGCGATTACTGTAACCTGCAGAAGTGTACCCATTTGTTTATTGTGTCCTTGAACGAGGCAATGTGAATAAATTTCCTATTACATTGCAGTTTGTACTTCAAAATGTTATTAAAGTTAGATTTCATTACCAATATTGTGATAATTATGAGTATGATACGATCAATTACGATTCAGCATTACGTGAAACGATGCAATGTGACAATAATGCTAATTTAAAAAAAGTTTACAAAAGCCGTAAATCTAAAACCAATAATTTTTCTGATCAAAATATAATTCATTTGGATGTATAAACTCAACGGATTTACAAGACATTTAGCAAATATATTACTCTGTATAGGTCACTTCAGGACAACTTATCGCCCTAAAAGACCATTATCTCGCATCACTCGTATATAGATGATAAAACCATCAATAGGACCAGCAGCCAATAGCTCTGCAAATAAAAAACCAATACTTAGTTACTTCTACTACTTCTACTTAAAAAGGCCGAGCAAAAAATATCCCGAACTTTTTCAATATGTGGATGCCAAGGCTAACAAGACAACTAAGAATAATTGTGGGAATTATAAGCATCTACTAAGATTATGTCAATTTCTATTATATTGTTAAGTAACACAAATCGGCTTATCTCTTTGAGGTAAACAGCGTAATGCAATAAAAGCAAGAAAAATAGCGAATAGATACTATAATGCAAAAACAGAATAAAATATCGGAAAATAAATTTATAACTATACTTTTGTTCAATTCCATGATGAGAATATCATTTTGATGAGTTTCTAGCTGTCAGTTTCTTATCCGGTCCCTTCTAAAATAAGTAATTTTCTTAGCAATAATAGGATCGCTTTATTCTTAGATTCTTACTATTTCACAGTAGACTATGTTGATTTGTTTTACAATTTATTGTCACGAGTACTTCTTCTTCTTATCGAGTGGTTAGTGGTCAACCTAGTGTCAGAATTTGTTCAGGTCGCCCGTAATTTATTATACAGGCATCGGACTTGACCTAACGACTGTTTTCAACTTGGTAACAACCGGGACAGACTTACAATGTGCCCTCCGAAGCACGGAGACGCTCAGATTAAATTCCACTATGCGGTCACCCATCCATGGGCCAGCCGCACTCTTAGTTTCTTAACCTGCAGATTGATTACCGATCAGTGAGTGCAACGAGCTATGAGCGCCTCACGAATACTAATAAAGTTAAAAATGTTTATATACTGGATATCCACTTTAAATAAGTTTTATAAGACAACTTTTGTACTAGAGAGTAAGCAGCACTGTCTTTCAGTGTAATTTATAAACATGACTATTGAAAAGGCATTAGATAGAAACAAGTGTTCACTGTTCACTTTAACAAACCCGGAGATCAAACCCGAGACTCCTGCATGACAACCAGTTAGGTTAGCAGTTGGTTGGTGTAATAAACTTAATATTTTATCCAAAGGCATCACATTAAAACATAACGATGTCTATAATTGGTCGTTTTATTTGTAACAATTAAATATAATCGTTAAGACCAGATGTAGAACGAATACCCTCGTTAGTGATAAAGATTTAAGTGTACTTTTGAAATGTATAATAGGATCAATGTTACGTTCTTTAATTTTAAGTAATATTGATTGCGTTAAATCTCTGCTTTATAAATACAATTTTCACAATTGTTAGGTATATGCTCAAAGTATCTTTTCAATTATCATTTATATTACAATCATGTTCTACAATCGTGAGAAGATCTATTTATTTATTTATTTATTTTTATTTATTGAACTTCATGCACGAAAGCACAACGGCGGACTTAATACTAAAAGCATTCTCTACCAGTCAACCCAAGGTGGTGAAGAGACATTTGAAGTAGGTGCAGTAAATGAAGCAGTGTGATATTAATAGTTGTTTGTAAAAGAACACAGTTTATATATTTTATGACAGGCTGTAACATATTCCTTGAACCGTAATCGTATCTAAGGATGTGAGGCTTATGTCACACAACAATTTTTGATAACATTTGGAGACAACGCTAAACGAATTTACATATTTTGTAGGTATATCTTAACCAAAATATATGTAAATTGTGATGTAATGATACACGCTACATACATCTTGGTCGTGAATTTGCTAAGTCGTATTGATGTAAAAAGTTTATTAGGCGTGAATTCATAGCGGGTAGGCAGTGCAGGCATAATGTCTTTTCAACACTTGCTTACACAAAATGTAAGCGATGCGTCGTGAATTACATATAAGTGCAGTGCAACGAGATGTCGCATTACTGCTTTTACTTAACTTCCAGTCGTGGCAAACTACAGCACAAGTAGAGTCCCTTCATCGACTGCATTGTGATTTCGACTTACCCTGCTTTTGTATAGATCCTTTATTTTTTTGTTTCCGATCACATAAAGTTTTGTGGTGTAATGGTAGCCAAATTATTAAGACTAAATTTACTAGTTCTTATAACAGAAAAGACAAAGCCAACTATTAAGTAAGACAATAATAAGTTATTGTTATTACTCTCTTTGAACTCACTCAAAACTTACTACCCGAAACCGGTAATAGAGTACAAGTTTTCGACAGTAGGTACTAACAAAGCGCCGTGATAGAATGAAAACAGTATTATTTTATTTATTTCTGAAGCCATGATAGCAACGTCTAAACAATTTTCAAGATATACGTATATAATGAAAAGATACACGATTTCAAATATCGCTTAATAACAAAGGGACTCATTAAAAATTATTTTATAAGGCTCTTTAAGTGATAATGTTCCTTATTAGACATCTTTGTATGGTACCTATAACAGAATTCAGCGCGATACTTCAAAAGAAGAGGAAGGAAGTGGTCGCTCTTTGATGACCAATACGGAAGGAAATGTGTAACCAAAGAAAAGATACTTTATCAACCTATCCAATAACGAAAAACCTGTTGACGATGTAGCTCTCCCAATAGATTTTTTTCTTACCGCAGCGACGGCGACGTCAACGACGCAATTAAAATATGAAGGCTAATAATTTTACTTTGACGTGAAATTAAAGTCAGTCATATTTCCTAGAAGCAATCAAGCTTTATTGCCCAAATAAGCTTTAGCAGATAAAGTGGCTTATTAGTATTTAAAAAGCTGGCCTAAACTCAAGAAACTTGTCAATATATAGGTAAGTATTATATAAATAAATACATTTTAATAGCTTGTTGATTAATATTGCGTAGGTACAATATAATTATCTAGATATATCTAAAATACTACCTACCTATAGAATTTATTGATCAGAATACATCACTTAAGTTTTCATAGCGGATTACCATTTTAAATCCAGAAGCAATTTGCATTATAGCAATTATCCCATCATCAAATCAATCGTTTCAAATCAATTGTCAAAGATAATGCTGCCAAATCACGCCAACCATTCATTATTGGAATATTATTTTTGCATATTTGTATAAAGCTTGTGCTTTACTTTGAACACGAATCCTTTTATACTGATTTAGCTTCTCGCAGCGCTTTTTCATTTGCGTCTTCGGTTACTGCTCTGCTTCTGTCGCCAGTAGCGAGATGTTACATGCCTTTCTGAAAAACTGGGCTATCACACGCAAAAAAAAATATTCAAATCCGACTAGTAGTTACAGAGATTAGCGCATTCAAACAAACAAAGTCTTCCGTTTTATAGTATGAGCATTATTGAGATTATTAAGTTTACTTGACGTAAGAAATATTTGGCAATGTGCAACAGCTGGGTATGTAAATAACTATATACCCAACTGCACCAGCTAAATAATTATAAATTTAATCCGGTTACTAATACGCCTGCTAAGAGTGGTGTATGGCAAATGCCTGTTTTTGGGATAGGCTCTTGTATAACAGTGGAAGTTCCCAAGCTTTTATGATAGGTTGTTAATTTCGCCATCAGTCTTCATTTCTTTTCCCGACATAAGAAGTCCGCTTGTAGTCGGGTCGGTTATGACATGCACCTAAATATAAGTATTGTAAAGAAACTCTGATTCGACTTCCAACATCTATAATAAAACGTTTGCACTTTGGGCTTTTCAGGCTTCTGACTACCCATAACAATTGTTATAGACGTATATCAAGGTTTAATGTGCTTTCTGACTTACTAGGGTTTGGTTCGATGAAAATGGCTAATCCCCTATTGCAGATTAGTTAATCTGTACAGTTTAAGCTTCGTGTTTAAGTAATTTAAAGGATTCATTCTGAATGTGTACGACGTATATTATAAGATATAAACTTAATAGCGTTTCCCACACCTAAAGTATATTTTTATAAAATTTAAATAAATTCGCGTGACGAAAAAATATTGTAGACATCTTAGATAGACTAATTATATCATAATTGCCAAACGAAATTTATGAATAGTGTATTTGCAAATTCAAGGCTGAATTACATCTGACTAGGTTAATAATATATTTCTCAACAGGTGCCCTGATGAAGTTTGTTAATCCAACATAATATCAGCGTGTATATTGAATTATTCAAAAGTTAATTAAGCTAACAGTCAAGGAAAACATTGTATGGAAGCTCACACGCTCTCGAGCATTTACCATCCTAAGTTAGACTTGACTTAGTATGTGTTAGGTGTAAGCTGCTTGTCCAAAATATATACATAAATCGCACTACGTTCTAATATTCGAAGAATAAATGTTAAAATAGGTGAATAGATGTTTAGTTTATGATATAAGCAGTAGATAGCCTCGTTCATTAAATTAAACAGTTCTAGTCTTTGAATTAACGTTTTAAGACTAGATAAAGTTATTACAAATTTACGCAACCGTTCTCTAAAGTTTCACATTAAAGATTATTTTAAATATAATATTCTACAGGTTGCGCAAGAAAAATAAAAAATCAAAGTAGTTGCAACCCATGCTGTGCATAGTTAGTTATCAAACAATGCAAATATATTAGTATTAAGTAAAAATTTTAAGAAATAGGTAATTAAATATTTGTATCGATTGATATTTTTTATTAGTATTTTGTTTACCAGGTGTTTAGAACCTAATTATAAATAGCAAAACAAACTTTTTATCCAATAATCTGTGAACATTGATGTTACCGCATATTAGAAGCATTCTTTACTTCCCATTTCAAAAGGTATTCCTATTAAAGCATAAACAAATGAAAAATTAGAGAATGATTTATTGAATCATTTTTACACAGAAATGCATCCAACTTATTAGCGGAGCTTTAATACCAATCAGCTTATTACGTGTCACGTTTCATTTACGTTAAAATGTTCACATGATAATGGCAAAAGCATTATCATGTCTAGCCGATTTAACATAATTGCATTATAGATTTATCTGCGTCTGCGTGGCATAAGGTTAATTGCATTATAAAATAATTTTTCTATTCTGATACACTTTAACGTGTACAAGTTAACGTGTATATTTGTCACTGCTTACTAGTAGTAGTTGTTTATATTACTTTAGAACATCACATACAATTTCACTACAAAACTATTGAACAGACAAGTTGCGGCTAGCGAGCCGATGTTCTGTCGAAGACGTCAAAAATCTTGAATGGTGAAAAATCAGCAGCTAAAGGACTGTAAAAGTGGTTATTTATAAGCTTTTTACCTTTCAAGGTTAAAAGTTTTCCCCTGACTACATGGACCGGCTGCTTCGTCCGACTGATCTAATTACGCGGACTTTTCAGATCACATGTATATTTACTCACTAATAGGTTAATTAATATGTTTAACGGATTCGAACGGCCATTTGTTTTGGGGATAGAGTGAAAGTATAAGATCTGCAGGACGTGTATATAAGACCATATTTGAGTATTTATGCAATGCAACCTGCACTCCTGGGCAGAATGCAATCATATTCGTAAGACAAAAAAAACCATCTATACAGATTTTTGCTAAAATGCGATCGATGATTTTGTTAAACTCTGAAAAGTTTATGTTAAAACACAGCAAATATTTTAAAATACGAGGAGTGACGTAAATTTAAATTTCATTAAACTGCATTTACGATTTCTGTTTAAAAATCCCTATTTTCTTTTGCACTTATACAAAGTTATATTTGTGTAATTTATCAAAATATAAACAGATCTTTACATCTCTATAGATTGGATCTTACTTATATTCAAAGAAACTCTGAAATCCTAAACAGAAACATTTCGTATTGAAAGCCTGTGGCTTTATTAGGCTTTTGGGGATGAAGCTTCGCCGACTTGATTCCACGGTGTTGACAGTATTGACACGAGTATGTATAAGGCCTTACGCGTACCTACGTAAAATAATAATTCAGGTTACATATTTATTAATTTTAATTTTCTTTTGTTCTAGGCCTGTCAGTTTTTAGCAGAGCCATCATCTACTAAAGTAAATATACTAAGTAGTCTATGTCATGCTACTTAGATTTTTGTTTAGACGCTTGTGTTGTTCAAATTGTTGAGCAAGTTACCTACCATAGATGATCACTTAAGGCAAAATAAATGTAGTATCCAAATTTTTTAAAGTTTGTTTCGCTGTTCAATCATGCATAAATAATTAGTGAAAGATAATTAGAAAACGATGTTTAGCAATATCATATCAAAATTTTAGCATTGATTTAGTAAATTACTATCGAATGAGTGTTAAGGACAAGTAAACTTAAGGCTATATTATTTAAACTAGTAGCCCTGGGGCTAGAAGATGATGCATGAATACATAATGCATGTAAAACCTGAATTATTAGACAGCATGTCTATCCCAAAAATCCTTCGTGTGAAATATCCCATTTAAATGCCCGTCTAAACTGCTGATTTTGAAATTAGTTTTAGATTTTGTATTTACTTAAAAATAAAATAATATTAAGTAGTAGTAAGATCACATGACCCTGTAAGTAACGGCAGGTAATTATACCTAGTCATAATTACGAGTATATTAAATAGGACCGAACTTTAATCTTTATTATTGATATATTTGTTATGATGGATTAGGTAAAATATTTTTTGCAATATTCTTTATAATAGGTACATACTCAATGAAACCTCATAAACCTATTTGAGTCATTCTTAATACTGACTTAATCTTACAATAACACTCGATAAATAAACACCAATACTTATGTACATTCTTCAATTCAAAATTAATTAGAACTAAAAATCACTGCAAACTTGGACATAAATCATCGGAACGAAATAATAGATCTCGCATAGTATAATTTGAATGAAATGTCTATATCTATATCAGTCAGATTATACTACTGCCCGGCTGTACAACATGCAACCCGCGCTGCGATATATTGATTTTGTTTGTGGACCAGTTTGCAGCGAGTGAATATTTCTACTATAATTTTAATTTTTTTAATTAGCATTTGTTAGATGGTTCACGTTATCAATTCGTATGCATCAATACAATTTAAAACTTTAATAAACATTAATCGAAAGGTATATAAACGATGTTTTATATGCATTTCTAGCATTTCTATTAACATTTTAAGATTTAAGGTTAGATCAAACATTTATAAGGTTCCAAGAAAAAACACTTCGTTGTTCACGTGTAAAACCGTTTAGGAACACGTGGAGGTTTAAGCAGAAATCTGCATAATCTTAAAAAATAAAAAAACCAAACATTTAAATCAACACAACTTTAAAATACGACTATTTATGCCGCATATTTCGCACTTTTACAAGTAAATAAAAACCTACATATATAATATACTACCTCATTGGCCCAGAATAATTTAATTTTTTTTAATTTTAATAAGACTTAAACTGGAAAATAATTAGACTCAAATCTGAAAACCACTAGTATTTAGTAATTTATTATAATTGATCTTCTGTAACTACAATTGACCTAAGAACACCAAATTGCTATTCCAAACATAGAATGTACTGAGCTTTTAGGTATGTTATCTGAAAATTGTATAGATAGCTTACAAATGAAATGTACACTATAAAATAGGTCAATTAAAAGAAATATATAAATTAAAAAATCTCATAACTTAACAAAACACAATGCATCGATGTAAGTAACACTTACAGATCAAATGCAGCCTAGATAACTATTTATATTGTTCTTTGACGTCTTTGCTTCATAATATGTTTACTGAATAGATATAATTTGTTGATGCTGAATTAAATTCTTTATTTTGACTAACTAACGGAGGCCTTTCTTCAAAATTGTATTGGCCTAAATATCTCGCGTCTCATAACCGTATAGAATATTTTGCCGATCCCAATTTTAAATGCAGTAGGTAGCATTCATTGTTCTCATGTGCGTGTTGCTTAACTGGTGTCGTGCGCAGGACGTGTGCTGTCTCCTGGACCGTTGCTTCCAATACCCGCGGCGGAGCGCCCGCGACTGCGGCTGTCAATTTGCATTGCTGCATGCCGTTCCAGACGATCAAAACCAGGGTAGCTAGCGGAGCCCTGCCCGCGGTAAATCGCGGGCATGCTCCCACTGCCAATGCCGATGTGCCGGTTGCGACCACCAAGTAAGCCGTAGCACGCTTACTAGTGTGTTACAAAAGTCGCGTTTTACACGTATATCTGCAACGCACGCTACTTACACGGAGTCTACTTGCACCGGTCTCACGTATTTTCATCCATTCTAGGTCTGCAGTTCAAAAAGGGTCTCATTGTATGGCTATACACGATTTTAATGCTGATTGCAGCACTGTATTGGCTTCTAAGTTTCGAACCTTTGTAAATAATAAAGTGCGCCTTTCGCATAACTCTTTAAAGAGTCTTCATGCAAGTGCAGAAGTGGAGTAATATTTAACCCTCTATTGGTTTTCGCCACTTCCATTTAATTCATCTTGTTTCTAACTAAGAGATCTGAAATATCTCAGAAGTATGAGATAGTAATGCTAAGTTCCTCTACCCTATCCCTTCACCCAAGCTAGAATTGGCTAATCGAGTAAAACGCAATGAATTCACGAGCACATTCGCAAATAATTTTTGGTATGAGAGGCACATTTGTACACGAAAGCTTTGTTTGACAGAAACTAAGCACGCTAAATTTATATTATTTAAAACCAGTGATATTACTTTTAATTCTCAAATATTGTTCACAAAATTACAGGTTTTATTTTATAGATATTCACATTGTCCTGGAAAATTTGGACTGGTTATAGAAAATAAAACAATAAAAGTTAGATATACGCAATTTAAAGTAAGTGACATTTAAGCATCTGTAAAGCAATTTAGTTTGCTATATTTTGCTGAATTTTTTATATTTTTAGGATTTTTTTAGCGGTAAAAGGTAAGTTTGTAGGTGCTGTAAAATGCTCAATATTTTAAGACAACATTAATATTATTCATACAGATTGAAACGAGATCATTTATTTAAAAAAATAACAAACTAAATATTAAAAAAATAACTACTCACTACGATAAAATATAGTTAAATTTAGTAACCTATCAAAAATGCAGCAAGGCGTTTATTCCAACATTCATCTTGGTCAATAAAACATGTATTATGCGGCTATACGTTCAAAATCCAACCATTGTTTGAACCAAAATGGTTGCTTTAACAACCGCTATTTTGTCAGACGAAGGAAATATTAGCGTTCCTTACAAGCTTCCCTCATTTCCGACCGGTAAATTTTACAAGGGGCTGTGATCTATGTCAAAATAATTATGCTTGTAAATCATGTTTTACTTGCTAAGTCTATTACACATAGTAAAATATTTTAAACAACGTATTGATATAATTATGTCAATTGCTTTAATATTATTGTTATTATAATTTTAGACTTTGAGAGAATTTTAGGCTTTTTGCGTTAAATTTTAATGAAATCCAAATTTAAGTAATAACTGAATATCACATTTATGCAAAAAATTAATTATTTCTTAGTTATATATTTACTAACAATGAATAATAAGTTTAAAATATTGAATAAGAGCTTTTAAGCTTAAATATTAAGTTAGACTTTAAATCATCATACGTATCAAAAACTAATAATTTGCACAAACCAACCTGAAAATCAAACAAGACATAACATTATATTTATTATTTACAAAGACAATGTAAATGGATTTAAATTTAGAATAGGTAATATTCACCTGTCAAATTACTTATCAGCCTGCCTACCGCGTTGCAATATGCATGTCAAATGCAGTTCCCCCCACCCTCCCCCGTACCCCTTACATAACTGACAAAAGGTCTACGCCAGTCTGAAGTTGATAATTCAATTTGTAGCAAGCTCCTAACAGAGCACTAATAAGTACTAAATCCACTTTACAATGAGTTGGTTGTTCTACCGTTATAAAATTATGAACATGCTCATAAAAAACTTTAAAATTTTGGAAGAGTAATAACAGTTTCTTTTATAAGGTATATCTACTTATTAAGTGGAACGCCAACACTAATATCTACATATTATGCTACCTTTAGGTACCAACTTGTTATCAAAATGATATCTCTACAGATATAATTTCGATAACTGTATTAACACCTAGCAGGTGGGCACCTAAAGGCTGTGGGTGATGATGATGATTAAGTAACGTTTATTTAAAAATAAATAAATTCTTATAATATAATCCCAAGGCGTGTAAAAATAACTAGCAAAACAATTACCTATTTTCATGAATTGAATAAAATGCTTATGTTTGAAATGAACTTCATTCAATTAATTAATTTAATTACATCCTGAGGGTGCAAAACAAAGTAGGTGCGTGCGTCATAAAATGAAAGCTTTTACTAGGAAATCTTAACGGTTTTCCTAATACATATAAAATTTATTATGAGATCATTAAATTAATTGTACAATTAATTAAAGAATTAATTAACGAAAGCATAACTTTAATGGGTAGTTATTAATGTCTTTATCGGTCTTCGTAAAGTTTGGGACATAGTTAGAAATTTTGTCCACACCTTATTTTATTTATGCTTCTTTTTGTGAAATAGGTTAACGCTGCCATAAATAGTATAATAGAGTATTGAGAATCTAGTCAACTGCTCCTGAGCCAATATAACTGTCCGTAAAAAGTTTGACAAGTGTTATGAAAATGAATTTTAACATTAAATAAACATTTTGTGTAATTTTGTTAAAATAAAAACGGTTGTGAAATTCTAGAAAAATTTTAATGCATAATAATGACACAATTATTTAACTGATAATAAAATTATGAAACATAACATTTTACTATTTTATGTAGTATGAAAATTTTAGTGTAGTTTTAACAAGTTGTCGCACACAGTACGTTGCCAACTGAAACATTTATTAGCCTACATCATTACCAGCTAACACGAGGCATGTTTGAAGAAGGGTATAAAAATTTAAATACCGCTGGCTAAGGTCAAACTTGCAGTGTAAAAATATGTAGCTTTCGATCTAGGCAAGCTCTTGTGTCAATGTCAAAAGGTTAATTAACCATAACTTAAATAAAAATAGAAATAAACTACACATTGCCAGTGTAAGGAGCATGCTACAGTTTTGAGGAAATAAACGCAATTTTTAAACATTAGTCGTTGTAGATGTTAGATGGTGTTTTAGGTTGTGTTAACAGTAGCATTTAATCCCTTTAAACATTCTGCTGCTTTATCGAGTATCAGTTATTAAAAAGACTATCATTCTGTTCAACTAACTTAAATTAGTATCAGGTTTATTTTATTTTTGATATTTTATAAGCTTTAGTTTTCCCATCAATGACTCTACAAAGAACTTGGTACATTCTGTCAGTACATAATGTACGTCACTCACACTACAATCTTATGAATCTGCTTCGTCCAAGGTATTCAAACTTGTTTGATGAAAACCACGTTTATATACATTGGTTAATTCAGTAAAATATACCAACACAATATTTTCTTCCTTTAAAATAGAATTTTACGTGACGCACTAGAATACTTATCCATTGTTAAAGGAATAAACTGTTAACATAATAAGACATACATCAAAATTTAAACATGCAAATAATTTTAGCCAAACAAAGCTTTACCTTTTCAAACTTGCGAATCGCGTGTACCATGTCAGGCAAAAGCTTGAGAATCTCCGAACATATTCATGGGAATTTCGCCCTTGTCTTCAAGATACAGTTAATTAATTTTATATTGTAAGCTATTTGAATTTTGAGTGTGTATTCACTTGGGGTTACATTTGTTGATGTCACGAGTACCTGTCGCATGTTCAACATTATGACGTTCTGCTGTCACGCAACATAATTATGACTATACTTGTTTGTATATTGTTGAAGTTTTTACTGTACCGTAAACTTCATCAAATATGCAAAGTATTTGATTACGAAACAGAATCAAATATGCAAAGAATTTTATTACAAAATAGAATCAGGTATTCATTTAAGTAACCAATAATTTTAAGTCTATATGATTATGATTCGGCTTTATGTATGTGGCATTAGATCTCATGAGGATTAACTTTTGATTTTCCAGACGCTTATGAAGATCTAGACGCTGCTGAAATTACGGCGTGAATATGCATAACTCTATAAGTATTATCTAAGGTTACTTGACGTACTTAATACGTAATGCTCTAGGGTACTTAAAATTTAGAGTAAACTTTGCCAATCATCTCATATAGGGAGTGGAATTTATTTAAATCATTACAAGTATATAAATCTAATAATATCTTCAATATTAGGGATAGATGTGGATATAAATTTATCTCGGTAAGTATTATGCGGGTTTAGTTGAAACTTTCTCTTGAGGTTATACTAGCGTCACAGGACTTTCTGGGTAAAACTTATATTTGAATTCAATACCGTATCGTTCTTACATGTGTAAAGTCCACTTTATATTAATTTGAGGATTTACATCTTACTTAATTTATTGTTACTATTCTCGATTTAAAAGTATATTTAGGATGTATATTAGGTTAATTCACATCAACAAAAGGGTTTATTAAAACTGCAGGACTAAACTAAATTTTAAATTGTTTAAAACTAACACTGAATGTTTTTCTTCTGTTTTATCTTTCCTTCGAATGCTTTCAAAATTTTATTTTTTTATCTTTCTTTTAGAATCTGCATCTTGATTACTAACACTTTTTTCTTCTAGCATTAGAAGTTTTAGATTGCAATGGATCACTTTTATTTGTGTTTTCTTATAGTTTGAAGTATACTAATATTGCTACATTCTTGTTAATTTTATCATGTTGTTTACAGCACATGCGTTGGTCGCATGCACATACACAGAGCTTGGAGTGCGAAGAGCGACTTTTGGCTCGCTGCAGCCGTCCTCGAGTCAACTCAGCTATTTTTGTGTCAGCTGAACCAGCTGGCTTTCCAGGTTTTGACGCTAGCGAGTTTCTTAGACGACATGGTTCTCAATCAAAATTATGTCGTAAAGCTAGGTAAGTATCTGTATACAGGTAAAAGTTATTTCTATGGTACCGCAACCCCAAATATGCCTACTTTTATAAAATGTGAAATAAAATGTGAATGGTTGTATTTACTTATTTCAAAATTAAGGCAATCACTTTTTACAACAAGTTTTTAGGTAAACAAATATTTCAAAAGTTTTAGAACACGCACCCTTAGTCTAACCAAATGTTTATGACAACGTACATTATGTTGAAACAGACGCACTCTATTATGAAATAACAAAATTTATGAGAATACTAGCTTTCCGCGGCGCGGTTTTACCCGCGCGGTTTGTTGTATCTCTCGGGAACCAGACCGATTTTCGGGATAAAAGCCTATGCCTATGTCCGTCTCCGGCACCGAATCTATCTACATACTAATTTTCATCGAAATCGGTTTAGCCGTTTAGTCGCTGAGTGGTAACAAACACACACACACATACAAACTTTCGCATTTATAATATTAGTAAGACTTAAATTTTGTTGTTTCAGATAATATCTTATTTTTTTTGTTTCATAGTAGGTAGTACGTTATATGAAAGATAAGAAATCATTTTTACTTGCAGGTCAGCTGACAATATACCTTTAACAACAATGAGTGATTCATCAGAGCGACTTTGCAAAGTCAAACATCCTAGAGAGGACACTATCAACGAAGAAGCCAGTAAGTCCGACGACAGTGGCAGCGTCGAGACTGTAAAACATTTCGGCCTACCGATCCTTTCGGTGTCTGGACCTTCTCCCCCCGAAGAGGATTACGATCAGATAGATGAGTATCTGTAGCATTTCCACACCAGTTTCCAGCTCAAATATGTGCTGGAAAAAATGCGGCCACCTTGGCCTAGTCCCGCACAAAGTCCATAAGCTGATGACTAGACTAGCGTCGCACTGCACTGGACTTCTATAAACTTTTTCTTTTGTGATATTGTGTGTTTCCGAGCGTATGGTTCAGAATTTCAGCGTCACAACGAATTACAAAGACTTTCCGCAGAAATTCTATGTGTGAGTTTTGATGAGGGACCATAGCTTTAGCGTGTTTGTTTTCATTGATCTTATCATTAATATTTTTGTATCTAATCTCCCGTGTCTGAGTGTTAAGATATTGCGATTAGACTTCTAACTCACTTTAGTAGCATAAGAACTGCACAATAACTTTACTATTATTAATAATATTAACAGTGCCACTTTTAACTTTACTGGAAGTGTCTATAAATTTATCATAAGCAATGTTAAAGTAAGATTGTCTAAAATATGGTGTACTATAATAATCTGCAGTGTCTTAGGATTTTCATTTACCTTGAGAATAATAATAAAATTTTGTATTGCATGTAGGTATAAAACATATTGCATATTAACTATTATATTCTGTAGTGGTAGAATCTGTGAAAGATTTGAAGGTTGAACTTTGGTCCAATGAATTGTATTACCTGCACATGGTGTGATAGAGTGTAAGAAATGTATTTGTTTAAAGGAGAACCTGTGTGAAGGAAGTAGACATCCCAGTAACATATTTAATATAATCGTGTGTACATTGCCTATATTCTTAGACATTTGTATAGATTCCTTCAAACTCCGAAAACATTATTTTGCTATCAGAATAGATTTATAGAAGGTTTGTACACGGCTTGAGTAAAACATGTCGAATTGTTTGCGAAAAATAATTGTATGCACCGTATGAAGAGGTTTGCAAATTCAACGAGAAAGAAAGGTTTCATCTATGGTGATGAAACTCAACATAAAAAGCCTGCATATTAGCTAGCCCGACTATTCATACTTAAACCGTGTACAAACTCCATTAATATAATGCAGTTTTTAATATTCAGAAGTACCTAATACATTAAAAATATTTTTTGATCCATATCAAAACAAAATAATATATTTTTTAAATGTCAATTACCTATAATCCAATTATGTTCAGTTCATTTAAATGTCTTTGTAAATAGTTAACTAATCTAGACGGCACTAAAGTAAATAAATCTAACTAGTCTATACTGTATAATAACTTTATTCTCTAAATGTATGAATCTGAACTGGTGATTGGGGACCAGATGGACAGGACATGTCAATGTAGGCCTTAAATCCAATTCACGGAGTATTTCCAAATCCTATTATTAAATATTTGAAATATGAATACCTATTTCAAAGCTAAGACTATATTATTCCCTCCACTATGTATAGATTTATCCTTCATCAATTTTAGATAGTCGTGTGCTGCACATACCTTAGAAAAATATGTTTCATTCATTTGAAATAAATTAAACCTTTTGGAATAAATCGAGCGTGCAATTTGTAAAATATGTCAATAAACAAAATGATATTCCGCTGCTATACTAATAATTATAATAATATCACAACTACTACACACAACGCCATCTAGCCCCTAAGTAAGCATATTTATATAGCTTGTGTTATGGGTTCTAGAATGCGGATATACATACCTAAATACTTTTTTTTGTAAATACATACATATTATATGTAGCAACACCCAGACCAATGCAAATGGACGTTCATGCACATAAATATTAGCACTGAGCGGAAATCGAACCCGCGACCTCTGCGTGGCAGTCCATACAAAGTACCACCGAACCACAGAGTCGTCAAAAATATTAAATAAAATAATAAATATAAAATATCGATAATTAAAAACTAGTGCTTGAGCCTCCGTTTCCCCTCTCCGTATTTCCGCGAAGCCGAATCTTCCTAGTCATTGTAATAAGCTTACATTGTATATTGTTCATGTAGTTCAAGGTAATTCTAATCTCACGTGTTAGCAGTTTTACAATGTTTCTGATGTAATAGATATTTTAGAATAAAATACAGAGCTTAAATTTGTTTCATTAGTTTATTTTAAAACATCAATTAGATGCAGTGTAGCTACTTTTAACATACCTAATTATTGTTTTATGATAATGAATATTATTAGATGTAACTATCAAAAAAATGTAGTTTAATAATTAAATTCTATGATTAAATAAACACAATGTAATAGGCAAGTACCTATGTAAGAAAAATTTATCTTTTTGAATCGAGTACTTATTCTGAATAATGGCATATCGGTTATCGATTCAAAGGTTCGTTTAAAAGAAACTGTGTAATTAATTTTAATCGATGTATAGAGTCAGATAATATTGCTAATGTATTTAGTAATAAAATAAGAAATATCTTCTCATGTTTTCATTGAAATATTTGTATGGTCGAAGTTGTCTTGTGCCAATACTATAAGAACGTATCTCAAATTTAATTATTTTAGAATACTTACATACTACGATTGTATTCAATTTGTATTTATGCCATTGCTATTGTTATTTATTTCATTCTAATTTATTTAATTTGCAAATCCACAGATGTCGTGAATTACATAAATAAAATGAAGGAATTTCATATTATTAGTCCCAATAATGAATTGAAGATTTTTCGTTTATTTATGCCACAATCTTCTTTCTTTCGCCGAAATTACGATAAGTAATAAATTTAGACATTACTAAAATTAATTAATTTTCTAATAAAAAATAATAGAGTAGCTTTTACAAGATTAGTATGCGTACCGTATAGTTTAACTTATTGAAGTTGTACATATCTATGGATGGACACGATTATTATTATAAATGCTCATAATTTTAATGTATATTATAAAAAGTCTATTAAGTATATTGTACAACTACTATTTACATCCTTACGTCTATTTACTATCACAATGAAATAAAATTTTGGAAATCTTCTCTATTTGTTTTACTTATTACAGTTATTACTACCTACCTGCCTGAAGACGCCTACTGCACAAGCGCAGAAGCGTCTGTCAAAGGGAGTGCAACAGCAAGGTGATAATTAATGACGTCGACTCTAGGAGTCGATTCAACATTGAGGCGGATATGAAAAGAGCGATGCTACCCTAGGTAACCTCTTAGTCGCCTTTTACGACAACAACCTGGCAGAGCAAGAATGCTCCCATAGTAATACTCACTTGGTTTACTTGGGCCCTGTGTCCATTGGCGGCGCGATACGGCATAGATTACCTATCATGCGACGAATAGAAATAAAGCTTCATATTATGACAATAGAATCGAAACTTCAATGAGTTGCCTAAAGATGCTGCGGTATGCCTTTTTTGTATTAGTCTACCAAAGTGACTCCACTCCGCCTGATGGTAAGCAGTTAGTGGAATCCAGAAGTAGTGGACCTACTTTGAAAGGCCAAAAGTACTGGTATGGTGGCCTCCACTATGGCGGCTTAGTGATAGGCTTTTTCACGCCCCGTATATAAGACCCAGGATCATAATTAGATGGTAACACATGCGCTGGTAAAGAGTTCCAGGCTTTAATTGAACGAAAAAAGTATGAATTGCTGAACCGTTTGGTTCAAGACCCATTAGATTCCACTGTGAAAGGGTGGCACTTCAGTCCCGCACGGGGGAAGGGGGGGGAGGGGGCTATGGATACCATGACATAGTGCCGTCAGTATGTGCTATCATGCAGCGTTGACGAAGAATCCGCAGGCACGGTGTAGTAGTAATAGATACACACTGGTTTCAGCATGAATGGGCCGGATCAACCGGTGCAGTACTACCTTCTTAAAGAAGATTGACGTTAGAAATTTTCATGCTAATGTGTTTTGCTCGGTGAGTGAGAGCGCCGGCAGCCCAAATATCCCCTCGGTCCTGATCCTTTTCCCTTTTCCTTTCTCATCCCCTTCTCCGTGGTAAAAAAGGCTGATACTATCTAGTTTTGTTGTTTTCCACAAGATAATTTATATAAATCAACAACTACAATATAATTTCTTTACCAAGGAATAAGCATGCTATTGTTAAATATTGTAATATTAATAGCATTTGTTTGTAAAAGGTATTTACTAATTCATCATTGACGAGCAATGGGATATGTCGGCATCACGCAAAGCAACCGATAAATTGAGTTTTGGTATATTAAAATTACAGATTGTGACTAGGCACTGACTGAATTCTGATACAAAGTAGTAAGTATATTAAATATATTACCTTTAACAGATCTAAGACAGATTTTATTAGTCACTATCTTTCCGCGGCTCGGTTTCACCCGCGTCTTTGCTTACTGCTCTACTCCCATCACCAGTAGCGTGATGTTACATAGCCTATAACCTTCTCCAAGAACTGGGCTATTATACGCAAAAGATTTTTTCAAATTCTACTGGTAGTTCCAGAGATAAGCACGTTCAAACAAACAAGCAAACTAACTATTCCGCTTTATATACTAGTATAGATAAGGTTTTCTTGTCAACAAATAAATATTTTCCGGAACAGTTATCCGTATTCAACATTGCTACTTCAGTGAACACGTGTTCACGAGGCGTCCTAGAGTAGATCCCGTAACTATGACGCCCGTATCTAAGACTACTCCAGCCAAGTGAAAGAGTCGACTGGATGTGAAAGATGAGAAGAGAATGTTATGATGAAAATAGGTATGCTATGCAACGACTTTAATACCACACATAAGCAAAAACATAGTTTTATAATTCGTATCAATTTTTTTCTTGCATCGCTTGTTAGTAACACGACAATAGTACATTAGTATCGACCAGTATCGATGATGGGCGGAATAAGACATTAGTTAACGTCCATATTACATTGACATTTCAGTTATTTTTAGTATCAGCTAGTAAATTGTGTTTAGTTTTAACAAGTGCATAAACTTATTAAATCGCTGCACAGTTCAAATTTAACTGGTCCAGGGAGGATATATATAATACGAAATGAAAATAATACTTAATAGTTTAAGGAATAATTTTTATCTAGTTACATGAGTGCTGTGGGCGATACGCACATTAGCCTAGATGCGAGGTGCCGACGCAGTGACTGGATCTAAATGATGGTAGCTCGAGTAGCTTGGAAACAGGACAGAAAAGCTCTGCAATGGTACAAAATAGGCTAAGAAAATAAAAAATATTATGAAACTATTTTTAAATCTAAAACATCAAGACAAACGATTAATTTTATTTCTTCATACCAAAGCACTTAATTAAATATATGTCTTATCAAAAATACATAACGTTTTAAATGCTCTGAGGAAGCGTTTGCTCTATAAAATACCTTTTATAGTTCCATAACAACGTATTCGAGTAATATAAGTCAGAAATATAAGAGTTTGGATTTATTAGTTTTGTCACGAAGCTTTTGCAAGCCAGTTAATCCATATTAGGATCTCAACTAATTATACTGCATTGCGGCTGAATCAATTATTTTTTTGCCGATAGTGGCAGACGAGTAAACAGTCCACCTGATCATAAGTGGTAACTGTCGCTCATGGACGACTCAGAGTCCCTGACATTGCTCAAAAATGCCAGAGACTCCGTGAAGCCGCTGCCTACCGTAAAGTTAGTGGAGTAGATGAAAGGATTGAAGGAGGTGAGGAAATAGCAAAGGAAGGAAATCGGGACTCCGGCGTTCTCACTCACCGAACGAATCGCAATAGTACGGATAATACTACTCTTACGTCGTTCTTCTATAAGAGGTAGGAAAAAAATACCTAAGATATAGGCAAAAATAAAAACTTTGATTTTATTGAATTTGTATGGATATCGTGGACTGATTACTCTGGTAGCTATACGTTATTACTGTATGTGACTCAGATAAAAATAATCCCGGGTTAGGTAAATTGGTTTCGGATTTATTATCAGAAAATGCATTAATATTATTGGGTCTGAGAAAAAGTTAGAGGACGCTTATTTATGACTGGTTGTTCGTTAATGGTTTGTGGCTTTACAAACTTAAATATCTATGTAGACTTACCCGCTTTAAGCTTAAAATTGTACAGGTTGCAATACCTTTGCTTAGTAGCCATAAAAGCTAAAGTCTTGCGATATTAAGTTATCTTACTAAATAATTGAAGACGAGATTTGTTTAAATTTAACAAAATGTACCCGTTCGCGTTTGCCGTGCAATGATAACGCGTCTAATAGCTACTTTCACATATGTAAGAAAAATCCACGCTAGAACCAAAACAAGTTGAACGGAATCTTTTCTAGAAATTTAGAGAACTCTACTGCTGAGAGGAGGTAAGAATGTGAATTGTAAGTGGTAAGTTCGAGCTCTTAAATAATTAGTCTGTCAACCAAATAATGGCAGTCAAACCATCGCATGAGAAAAGAGCAGGCAAATTATACACCACAAAACGGACAGCAGCGACCTGTAATAACACTGCTTCCACAGCCATCGCCAATTCGCCTGACAAGCTTGACTAATTGTAACTTATACCTACTGAAAGAGGCCGTTGTCTAGAGTCAGACGCTACTATAAAAGTAAAATGTAAAAAATCTATTATAATGTAACCTTTATTTTTAATGCTATTTGCTAATAGAACGATATTCAACAGATTATCTTTCTTTGTTTTATAGTAAATCTCTTCAGCCATTTTATATTTTAAGCTGTTTTACTTAATCTACTAGCTTAAGAAAATCTTGACGTTCTTACGTAACAGTTGTGTTTAAACGTACCTTACTGATCATACTCTTTAATTAAACCTGATGTAGTTAATCGCCTACTTAGCTTCACTGAATATTTCATCATATTTTTAGTCTGTCTTTTACGTGTCACTTACAAATGGGTTACAATAGTGTTATGATAGGTCATTAGTAAATCATACAATACAGTCGGCGGTGGTTGTGTAGTTTTAGGTCTTTAATTATGAAACCACTTCATCTATTCCCATGTATGTGGGCAGTCAATAGGCATAGATACTTATTTGCGATAAATCCAATTTTAAAACGAACACGCAATGTTTAACAAATCTTGTAATCATCCGGTATTGTATGTTAAGTATTCAATTCACCCCATAACAAAATTGTTCGAATATAGTTTATAGAGACTAACCATTGATTAGAGATGGCCTTGGAAGTCACCCTGTTATTAAAGCGTAATCAAATATTAAAAAGAAAATAGTCTTATAATATTATATTTTGACCGCTTTTTTATGTTTAAACTCTTTTGTCACAATTGTAAGGTTTTAGTGTTAAAACTGTGCATTTTAATTAGCTATCTATATAATTTAAAATTGGCCTGCAAGATAGTTTAGCGAAAACATAAACACAATTTAAACAAGCAAAATACGCGCACAGTCGTGGAGTTGCGGCAATCAGCCCGTTGATACCAATACCAATACCAAACACAATTACATTTTTTTAGGTTTAATTTATTTCATATTGTTATATGTTTTTTCATGTTTATTTTGGTACATAGGTCAGAAAAAAATACAAACATAATATAAGTAAGTATTAAAAAAACATAAAAACATATAAAAGCCAACCTCCAAAAAAAAGAACAACAAAAAATGTACATAATTACGTCGCAGGAAATTATGCAAGTTAATTGTAAAATCGTGTTCCGATTTAATTTGAATTGTAACTTGTTTCGTACTGTTTAAAGTCATAGTAATACACTAAAAGTTACAAATATTGCATTTGACATTACAACCAATCAGACAACTTTCGAGGAGAGTCAAAGCGCCATCTTGATTTTTACGGCGAAGTGAGGCTTACCACATTTTATATAAAAAAATATTTTGGTAAAAAGCATAAAGTTGATCGGCGTAGATCATTGTGAGGGTTATTATTGTAAAGTGATTTCGGTGCCCCGAACCCGCTACTCGCGTTAAGTCTTTTACAGTAAGTAGTAACAGACTGTGAAGTGTTATGTGTAGTATTCGAAATGACAAAAACTTTTTCAGACTTTGATTAATATTGTGTGAAACAGTGAATACTTTGTGTTATGTGCTCTGAAGACGACAAATAGACCCGTGATCACCAATGATGATGTCATGAAGTATGGTAAGTCTTCCACATAATACAATTACTACAGATTGAGTGTCGAGCTTGACAAAAACATAAGCTAAATACCCTCACATGTAAAAAGTGCAATTAGGTTCATAAGGGGTAAGATTAAATTTTAGTATATAATTTTAAACCAATGATATTCTATTTAACAGATATGTTATACACTCATAAAACAACAGAAAAAAGTGTTCCGCACAGTACCCGTTGCACACATAGACCTTTTTCATTCATTTCACATTTCACTACATGTCAAAATGATAGAAAAGGATGACTTGAGAAAACAAATATGAAAAAAAGTGACAGCTAGTGTTGTCAATTGCGTATGAATTTGAACAAACATTACTCTAGTTACCAATCACCGCATGCTGTATCATAGACTAACAAATATAACGCGAGAGAAGGTACAAAATTTGTACCGCAGTTTCTACCTATAACAACTACTAAAGGTAGAAAAATAAAACATGTGAAAGAAAATAAATATTTATTTACAGAAAAATTAAAACATTTTTAATAAAAACTGTGATAGGCATAATTACAAGCTTTTTTGTACGTAACTATATTTATAACGGGTGGAATCATGCAACTCAATTTTCGGCCGATTGAACTGAAACTTTTTACACATCTTATGGTCTGTTGACAATGCAATTATATATAATTAATATTATTTAAATCTAAAATAGCGAACCTAATATGGGTTACATTCTGTAACCCAAATGTTAAAATACGATAAACTAAGATATCGGAAACGGTTATAATGTACCATTTCTGTCTTAGTGTCTTATCTTAGTTTATCCTTAATTTAAAATATTTAAGGTAGTAGATTCTAGCTATTACGGTCGTAGATCCTTGCTATTTACGGTAATAGTTAAAATGAAATTAAAATTTTTCGAGGATTCTTGTTCTTCACTAGTCTAAGTTAGAGAGTTTTCTCAATTCGCTCATTTTAAAATATGACACTCGTACTACTGAGACGAATGTAGCGACGTATGATTTATTGAAATCGGCTCAGCCGTTTATTAGTTACGAGAGAATAAAAAAACCGGACATACGTACAGGTCAAACACATAACCCTCCTTTTGGGCTTTACTGTAGTTGGGTTAAACTAGAAATAGCTTTATTTTATGATTTTTGATAATCTGGTAATATTCAAATTTTTTACACACACTTATTTATTTCTAATTAAGTATATGCATTTTTACATAAAACAAAATTATGAAACAATACAAGGTTAGAAAAAAGGAAACCGAACTGCGAAGAACGATGACTTTTCCGCCTACGATTTTCGCATCTGTATTTTTATTCTATGTCCGGGATGCACGCGTCCTTGTCACACGCACCACAAAAATGTATTTTCCATTTCTTTCTTTTTTATAACCTCCAAATATTCAAATTATTAGGAAAATAATTGAAATATGTTATTAAATCAAAGAGTATTGCGTACTTACATATGGTATGAGATTCCTTGTGTTTTATTTAATTTTGTATCATAATTGGTGCACTTACGGAACACACAAGATGGCATTTTTAAATTTCATCATTTCATCAATAGTGTACCTACTCGTTGCTGTGCGTAACGCAGACTAAAGACAATACGTCCCAATTAGGACGTTTTCAGGTCTTCACGATTACGCGTTCATAACATATCTGTTAAATAGAATATCATTGTTTTAAACTGTACTTACTACTTGAAACTGTAACTTACAAAAATTGTAATAACCTGGCGATTAAGAAGAGTGGCCTGAGTTTCTTGCCAGTTCTTCTCATGGCTCTACTTCGTCAGCGAACTGGCTGTAGGTTAATTTGCTGACATTTTGTAAACTTTGACGTTCATAAGACTAAGTGTTAATTTAATTAACTTAAATGAATAAACATATATTTCATTTCATTTCATTTCATAAATGTTCAAAAAATCTGTCAGAATATATTTATTTAATAAAATATTGCCATACATACATAAACAGTAGTCTTCAAACATTATAGTCCTTTTTACACAACATAGGTTATCAACAGTACTTTGACATATAGTCGGTAATTACATATTTGGCCGGTCAGTTCATGTATTATTGGGTTTTACCACCAAACACTGGCTACTACTATCGACCGAAATAATAGTATGTTTATACTCGTAAGGTAATAAGAATGGAGACAGAAAACCGTAGATTTTGCGTCTCGTAGAAAACAGGAAGACAAAAAATAATTATGCTTTTGCTTTCTTTCATTCTTTCATTATAGTATATCGCTACTTCGGGGAAGAAAGGGCGTAAAAGCCACTTTTGGCCAAAATGAGTTAATAATGCAACTTTGTTTAGTTTTCGACGCTCTATCGATCTGTATATTTAAAATTTCAATATTCCCAAAAAAATGGCTTTTACCCCCATGATTTTTTTCTCACCAAAACCATTTTTATTAAAAAAAATTGACGTATATGACATTATTTAATTATTTCAAATTAATAAGGGCGTATCACCATAGTATGAAAGAATATTTGGTCGTAAATACAATATTTATTACGTAATGACTCGCTGCCTCATTTTAAAACAGTAGTAGACCAATTACTAGATACCGACGAAGAAGACGATGTAGTAGAGGAATTAGAATGAATGGGTACTTATCTACATTTTAATTTCATTAGAATAATGCATGAATGATTAATAAGTAGAAGAAAGATTTATTTTACAAATTATAATTAAAAAAAAAGGTTAAACAAATAAGAAAAAGAAAAAAATATATAAGAAGAGAAAGAAGATGAATAAAAAGAAAGTAAATGATAAAAAAGTAAGAAAACGAAACAAAAAACAGAAAAGGAAATAGAAAAAAAAGAAGATTACTAATTATTGTCAATTTGATTTGATTTATGAATGAATAAAACTGATTTGCATCTTAACTAAATTTATTTATTTAATACACCAATACCTACCTAGTAGAATAAATTACAAACATACCATTATTTTATACTATTTTATCAATTTTAGTTAATTTATTTCTTAATTAATTAATATTAGATAATAGTAATTATTTATCACAGTTAACTTAAAATTTAAATTAATGAAAATAATCAAAGTTCAATTCAATTAAATCTTTTCTTTTGTTTCACTATTCATGAATCGTGTGCATTTAACTTAACAGGTAGGTAACCTAATTCGTTATAATAAATTTTGTAATATAGAACTATGATAAATCAGATAATAATAATTATTATGCTATTATTTTGAGCTTCTATGCACCTTAATTTCAATATTCACCACATTAAATCTTACAAAATTATAATAATTGTAGGTTTACTCACGATAATTGTTATAAGTGGTGCAGTCATTACGACCTTTTCACTGTCTAAAGATGGTTTATACGACACGATGTATGTTAGCATTATAGATATTTGTGGATTTACGTCCTATAGTACGTATTTATAGACGGTGTAAAAGCCATTTTTATTAAAATTTTGGGTCGTAAATCCATCCTATCTTCTAAACCATAAGGTCTACTTAAAATTAAGCTTTTTGATATTAAAGAGCACTTAAATGCAAGTAAATATCACCAATTCATTCGAATTTAACTCTATTGCAAAAAAAGTTATTTTCCAAAATTTAAAAAAAAAAACGTTTTTTCGCTCCCCTGTAAAGTTGCTATTTTGGCTTTTACGCCCTTTCTTCCCCGAAGTAGCGATATGTTGCGTTCTCTTTCTTAAGGGTGACAAATATAAGAAAGGATATTAGAAAGAAGAAAGAAAGAAAGAAAAAGGTTTATTTTTGTTCACCAAAAAAACACTTAAAATTATTACAAAGAAAAATAAAACTAAAAAAAGAAAATAAAGTTATAAATAAATATGCTCACTGGCAACACCACATCTCCCAGTATGTGTATGTTTACGAACGAAACAAAAGGTCAGTTTGTCAGCGAGCAGATTTTAATTTAAATTTTAAATGAGATAAATAAAAATAAAAATAAAAATAATTTCAATAAAGTATGTAATGTGTGAGTGTGTGTCCCATTAGTGCCAAAAATTTGGACATCGCTCAGTTTTACGTTGCGATTTTTATGATAAACCGCAACACTGTTATTCTGCGATATCCGATTAGTGACGCCGGCGCCATAATTGTGTCTGTTTTTACTAAAATAATAAATGAAATTTCATGTAAAATAAACAATATTATGTAGAATAAACGTGTAAATAGGATATTATAAACATAAATACTAAATAGTGTAAAGTGTGTAGAGTAAATTATGGACATTTGTGTCTAATTTTAAAGCAAGCGTCTCTCTGTACATGATACGTATATACATAAATATGTAGCAACTAGCAACTATTATTTGCTCGCGACCTAAGCCAGCATTTCTAAAAATTGTGAACAAACAAATGCGCAGTGACATCGACAGAGTGAATTATTTTCTTCTGAGAAGAAGGGCAGTTCGTAGTGATTTTTATTAAATGACAAGTTAGGTGAAAAATATTAGGTTGTAGTTAAGCAGTCTGACTCAATGCAGTTGTGAATCTAAATGTGGACAGATTCGTGTGCGTCAGACACACTTTATGCAACAAATTTGCCAAACAAATTCATTAAAATATGAGTAGAAACCAGATCACAGAGCTTGTGAACAGTGAAGGTAAGCAGTCAACAGTCATCTTATTTGAACATAAATCAACAACTTTGTTTGAGTAATATAACATTAATGAATAGTATTATATGAATATAAAATGCAATTGGAATTATTATAATTTTATTATTACCATAAATAAACAACATGTTTGTACGCAAAGATAAATGAACTGATCTTCAAAATTTTTCTAGAAAGCAGAAGATTTTATCATTAGCAGTAGTAGGTATATGTAATTATAATGTCTACAAACCGTACAGTTTAAAATTACTATGTCGTCAATTAGCATACGTAATCAAAAAATGCAGACTGCAGATTATGACAGAAACTTTTTAAATTAATTAAGACGACTTTAAACACACACAGTAGTAGATTCTATCTCAACAGCTTAAAATCGAATTTAAAATAAATGCTGTTACACTTATTTATGGTTAGCAACTAAGTCTCATTATGTCAGTCCCATGTTGAGTCCGTCCAACTGACGTGGGATCGGACGTGACGTGAAATCGGAACAGTACAACCTTCGGTCAATACATTGAGACAAAGCTTACTTTCAATAAATCTTTTATTTAATGTTGTCGAAGTTTTTTAATTGTGATTATGTATTAGGTCTTCGAAAGACGACTTGAGTGCAATACACATTAATGCGTACTATGCGGCAATGTATGGAAATGCACACTGCGCGCTGCTAGCGGTGGCGTGGTTTTCAACATCGTTATTTGAGTTCGTATTGTAAAAATGCGCATATTCTGAATACAATGGATCCTTGCTATGTCAGTACATATGTCTGTTACATCCTATCCTATTAATATTATAAATGCGAAAGTTTGTGTGTCTGCCTATCGATTTCGATGAAAGTTGCTATGTAGATAGATTTGCCAGAGATGGACATAGGCTTTTTATCCCGAAAATCGGTCTGGTTCTTGAGGGATACAACAAAACAAATTTTACGCACGGGCGAAGCCGTGAGGCGCAGCTAATTTTACTTATATATAAATCAAGTCAGCCACGTATAAAAGCCACAACTTAAAATAACATTATGCTTAAGCGGATTAAAACGTAAATGAAAATATCATTTTAATATTTTCTGGTTTCTAATATTTAACGTTCTCACTCAAAGTTAAGCGTAAAATAAACAAAGGCGCAGTATATTAAAGGTCCGATCATTGTGCTACACTTCAGCCCAACATATTGTTAGGAAAAGGTTCTGTTTGATATGAACCCATTGGCTTCCTGACCAGCAATCTTTTGTGTGCCTTTTGTTCTATTTGTTTAAAATTGTAATATTATTCCTACTGCTCTGACTGCTTTATTTTCGGTTTCATAAACTACATACATGTACCATAACTAGCGAATTTTCTCGGCTGTGCACACAAATTTATGCACGAACTAGCTTCCTGCAGTGCGGTTTCACCCGCGTCTACGGTTACTGCTCTTCACCCATCGCCAGTACCGTGATACATAGCCTATAACCTTCCTCACGAACTGGGCTATCATACGCAAAAAGAATCATTGAAATCTGACTGGTAGTTCTAGAGATTAGCGCGTTCAAACAAATAAACAAACAAACTCTTTCGCTTTATAAAATAGCATAGATATGTATACCTTCCGAAAGAAATTCTTTGAACAGTAGTAGAAACCGTATCAAAATCTGTTGTGTAGTTTAGAAGAAATAAGTGAAAAAAACATACAGAAGAAAACATAAACTGTTCAGAGATAAGTAACTATATCGTCCCTCATTATTTGGCTGTAAATAAATATAAATAGTAATAATAAATATAGACTTTTACTTGAAATTGACCTGTTTAGTTGTTATGCTGACTCTGACATTAGGTACCAATACAAACCAGCTAACGTCTTTTTGTTATTTTTGCTCAAACTAAATGGCCTTTATGAATATAAATATACCGCGGTTTCACCCGCGTTAAGTGAAATCTTTGGTTACTACGCTGCTTCCGTATCCAGCATGATATTATTATAACCTATAACCTTCCTCAAGAACTAGGCTATCAAAGAGTAATTCAAATCGGACTGGTATTTCTTGAGATTAGAGCGTATAAACAAACTATTTCGGTTTAAATAACAGTATAGATTTTTCGCTAATAAAATTCTCATTTGTAATATTGACTGACGATAATTAACACGTGTACATGTTTGCGTTGTCGAGCATACGCGCTAGTTATATGCGATATATTTTATTCCACTATTTGTGAAACTTCTATTTTAGTAGGAATAAATATTCAGACTGTTAATACTGTGAACTGGTTAATTGAATTGCTTTACATACTACATACTATAGTAGAGGTGTAATTATCATCAATAGATCAGCCAAAAGACATCTTCTATTTGAACATAAGTCAACGTTGGTTCTCTGTCACGTTTATGTATATTTACAATCTGTAAGATATTTATTTAGAGATCAAACAATTAAGCGTCAAGAGTGAATTAATATCCTCGTAATAAAAAAACAATAACAATAAAATACAACAAACGGATCCTACATGTCCTTTCAAAATAATGCACCTACTTTTCAAATGGATGTTTGATAAATGGTTGCAGTACCTAACACTGAAAATCATACCCTCCCTTTCTAATATTAGAATACCTATAAACTATAATAGCAAAAATATCTGACAGCTGTCCTTCACAGCCGACAGTCGTTTTCCTAAACACAAAAGAGGAAATTCGAATAATAAAAGTAATTTTGACACTAGTCGTTTTACGACTTTGATGGTCCTCACTGCATCCAAGCATGCCAATATTTCCATGGGATACGGCAAAGGATTTACTTGGACGATAATTTAGTTTAATAAACATAAACATTGACTTGTATATTACATATAATATACGTCAGTTATATTTGAGAGGAAATTTTACTGTGGTATATGACACGTATTTTTAAAGACGCTTAGATTCTAAGAAAGAAAAGCTAATTCTGTTAAGTACTAGTACTTAACTGCGCTTTTGTTATTTCTTTGAAAAATTACTGTCGTTTATAAACAACAAGGCGTTGGTTTTTCTTGAATCTGATCTGTTATAAAAGATATAAAGATATTATCTATACTTTTATATAAAGCGGAAGAGTTTGTTTGTTTGTTTGTTCGAACGCGCTAATCTCTGGAACTACCAGTTGGATTTGAAAAATCTTTTTGTGCATAATAGCCCAGTTCTCGAGAAAGCTTATGTTACAACACGCTATTGGCGACGGGAGCAAGCAGTAAGCAAAGATGCGGCGCCACGGCTAGCTAGTAAATAAATAAGATTGATGCCGCACTTCTAACTCAATTTGTATGAGTCGTTTAATTATGAATAAATATTTTGTGCTATGTATTGTATAATGAAGTTTTGTTATGTAAATGTGTGTAAATATTGTGTAAGTAATAAAATATAGCAATACTCTTGAAATAAACACTTGTGTCTGTCAAATAGATTTGTTATAAAAAGGTAAAAAAAACATAGGTTATTGGTTAGCTTCTAATTTTTTTTACATTATAGGTACCTATTATTTTAATGCAACTTGTGTAGTTTGGTCATTACTTTTCGAGAAAAAGCTTACCTCTTCGTATAGTGCGTACGTCAATAATTCTTTTTGTGTCCACTTTTCTACTGTTTTTCTCTGCTCGGTATAAGAATAATAAACATTGTTTTTTCGAATCATATATAATAAATATTATTGAATATTATTGACCTACCTATTATTTAGGAGTCTGGCTTTGTGCCAGACATGGCATCAGTCTTTGTTATATTAGACCCGACATAGATGGCAAAACGGCATTGTTACACACCTACCAATCCGTATGGCTATAAAACGCTGTGATGATGCTTGTAAATAAATTGAGCAAAAATCGCAATCTATTTTAAGTCGTGTCTGGTCAGTACCCTTTTCCGTCAGACTGTCTCATAAGCATTCAGGTCACAGTTCGACGGAGATGCTCATCTTTATAAATAGAAAACTACAAAAAAATAAGTAAAATAAATTAGGTACTTATTTCTTCTTAGGTATTTCACGGAGCTGATTATACTTGCTCCTATTTATATTAGATATGTAGTTGAGTAATTAAATGAAAATATTGTGAAAATATAAGTATTAAATTGAATTATAATATATATTTATTATGGTGATCCTTATGATTAAATTGATAATGATGTACTTATACTATAGCTGTTGCCCTCAGTTCTACCCGCGTAAATGTCGGTTAACGCATTTTTCATACAAATTTGTGTGAATTGTGCCGGAGGCTTGGAGAGAGGCGAATGTTCAACCCATTCCCAAAAAAGGGGATAGGTCCGAGCCAGGCAACTATCGACCCATAGCTGTCACCTCAGTTCTCTGCAAGGTGCTTGAGCGGATAATAAACTCCCAACTAGTCCGCTACCTAGAGGGTCACTCGTTAATTAGTGACCGACAATATGGCTTTAGGTCAAAACGGTCTACGGGTGACCTTCTAGCGTATATCACGCACCAATGGGGTGAAGCTATGGACAGGCATGGCGAGTCCTTGGCCATCGGCCTTGACATAACCAAAGCCTTCGATAGAGTCTGGCACCGTTCGCTTCTGTCCAAGCTTTCAGCATATGGTCTGCCACCCCAGCTGTGCAACTGGATTGCCGCATTCCTGCGTGAGCGCCGCATTAGAGTCCTTTGTGACGGATCGGCCTCCAATTATTTGCAGGTCAACGCTGGGGTGCCTCAGGGGTCCGTCCTGTCGCCCACTCTGTATCTTCTGCATGTCAATGACATGTTGTCCCTTGGCAACATTCATTGCTATGCAGATGATAGTACAGTGCATGGGCGATATCTCGGACATCCTGCGGCTAAACAGACTGACATCGAGGCAAAACGCCTAGAACTTGTCGCTGAGCTCGACCAAGTATTATACCGCATTTCTAAATGGGGTTGTGAGAATTTGGTCGAGTTCAATGCCAAGGAAACACAGGTGTGCGCGTTCTCTGCAAAAAAATCTCCGTTCCTTCCCCTTCTCTCTCTTCAGAACACAGCGTTACCACTACAGGATAGCCTAAGTATCCTGGGTATGGACATCAGCCGAGATCTCAACCCCAAGAACTACATCGAGTGCGTCATTAAAACCGCCTCCTGTAAACTCGGTGTCCTGAACAGGGTGAGGCGGTACTTCACGCCCGAGCAGCTCTGTCTTCTTTATAAGACACAGGTTCGTTCCTGCGTGGAGTACTGCTCTCATCTTTGGGATGGCTCCGCACAGTACTTACTGGATGCACTCGATAGGTTGCAGCGGCGAGCAGTCCGTATCATCGGAAGCCCGGAGGCTACTAAGACCCTTGAGCCTTTACAGCTGCGAAGAGACATCGCCTCAATGACCGTCTTCTATCGCCTTTACCATGGAGAGTATTCTGAAGAGCTCTTTGAATTAATCCCACCCTCTCCCTTTTTGTCCAGAACAACACGTGCGGGACTAAAGTGCCACCCTTTCACAGTGGAATCTAAAGGGTCTCGAACCAAACGGTTCAGCACTTCATACTTTTGTCGCTCAATTAAAGCCTGGAACTCTTTGCCAGCGCATGTGTTCCCATCTAATTTTGATCCTGGGTCTTTTAAGCGGGGCGTGAAAAAGCATCTCACTAAGCCGCCATAGTGGAGTTTGGCTTTTGGAATGGTGTCCGCCACTTCTGGATTCCACTTACTGCTTACCATCAGGCAGAGTGGAGTCACTTTGGTAGGCTAATATAAAAACAAAAAAAAAAAAAAAAAACATTCATCCCCTATTACAACCTCTTCAAAACATTGTTTTGCTCTGAACTCAGCTGTCATACGCAAAAAAACGACTGGTAGTTCTAGAGTAATCTCTAGAACTCTCTCAGTCGGATTAAAACATTTTTTTTGCTAATTGCTAATGCGCGTTCACACAAACAAAAAAAACTCTTCTGCTTTATATAATAGGTAGTATAGATGGTGAGGATAGCATACCAATTAAATATGTAAGTAAATAAACATAATATTGAAGAAATAATAGAAAATAATTTTTAATTCTAATTTACAGAAACTGAGGGCTCGTATAAACTCCCATCTTCTCTTCTCCTTCACACAGCAATTTATTTATTAAAAAACCTGGCTGGGTACGCTGTAAACGTCAGTTGTACTTTAAGTTTGACATTCATCTGCAAAACTCATTAAAAATATAAAATATGATATAATAAACATTTAGTTTCTGTTAAATTTATATCCCTGAAACCCCAGCATTTTATAGTACCATTAGCTATTGTGATATTTTACGACTGTTCAAGTTTATGTGTCTGCAATTAACCGTCTTTAGATAGCTATAGAGACTGCATGCGATGTCCTGGGCACACTATAAAGATTAGCGCATACTATGGCCGCATTGCAATTTTATTGTCCCACTGCATAACAAAGCAATAAGAGAAAATGAGCATTAATCACAGGAAAACCAAATACCGTTTTACCCATTTCTAATCGAACCCGAAAAGTCTGCGTGGCAGTCAAAACTCTTAGTTAGTAGTTTATTATGTCAGTGATTTCAGAGATAGACTTATAACATACACCTATAAAAAGTAATGTTCGTATTTGTGTAGATTCGAATCTAGGCCTTCAATATAACGGGATTTTTAACGCCCCGCTTCAAAGACCTAGGATTAAAATTAAATTACGAAATATAAACGTATTTTATCTCTTTTATTCACTATCATACCTATTTATATGAGTACATTGAATAGAAAATACATTGACCAGAACACAAGTAAACAATATAAATTGTATTGTGTGTCTTCAACCTAACAATAGCCTTGTTCTCGGTCTACGGCTAGCACGGACATCGTTTGTTCTGTCATGCAGTCGTATCGTTTGAAGACAGCTGCGTTATCATCGGCTGCCATCTTTATGTCCACAGCTTTACGGCCGTGAATGGTATTAATAATAATGAGCTGGTTTATTTAGTTTATGTTGGTTCAATGTACGTAAGTTGTAATGCCGAACGGTTTGACTGAATTTTAAATATAAAAAAAATACTTTTGAAATTTATGATTAAATATTTAGCCGGTAATATCTTTAGAGATGAGAAGTACCTACACATTTGAAGACGAAGGTAAAATTTAGAGCAAATGGATAAAAGTCAGTTTAAAAAAAATCTATATTGTGTGTCAAAGTTAGAAGTTTTGAAACAAGCATAATTGAAGCATACATTTTTTGATTAAACAATTTGAGAAACAAATGCTGCACATGATTCACTATCCGGCTACACTATACTAACCACACGTCAAAAGTAACCTATAATTTGAAAATGTTTTTGTAATATTATTCTGTATCAAGTTTCATTCGGTCTGACAAAAACGCCTGAAACAAATAAAATATAGCCTATGTTATGTACCCGAATCATTTATTAATTCCTTAAGGTGAAAGTATTTTTCAAATCGGTAACATTTATTTTTAGTTAATCGTAGCAAACATACGAACATTTTTATTAACCGACTTCAAACAAAGGAGGAGGTTTCTCAATTCGACAGTGTATATATATTTTTTTTTATGTGTGTTCGCGGATAACTTCGTCGTTTATGAACCGATTTTGATGATTTTTTTTTATTAGAAAGAAGGTATGCCGAGAGTAGTACCATGATAAGAAAACCAGGATCTGATGATGGCATCCCAGAGAATTCGAAGGGAACTTTCGAAAATCGTACTGACGACTAGTGCATTTGTTGTTTTTCATTAAGTATTTAAAGGCATTACTATTTAGTGAAGGTTTGGAGTCGATCTGATGATGGAGCACAAAGACAGTAGAAAACTCCTTACCGATTTACAGCAATTACTTAGTATTTGGACTTAAGTCATTTCTAATGATGAGAACTTTGCACCCATTTGGGTTATAAATGCCATTACAGGTGACCACAGACAGTTGAGGAATTTCCTCAACAGCAGTCATGTCACGTTTACTTCATACGGTTCAATATGCCAAAATGTTTAGTGTGTACAAAAATAACACCTAAGTATGATTTAGGTCTACCCATCACTAAAAATTGTAAAATAAAATAATTTCAACAAAAAGAAAACCGACTTCGAACAGGAAGGAAACTAAAAAGTAAAAAATTAATTTACATAGCACAAAGTAATTCGTATTTTGATTTAGTTAATCAGAAATAATTAAATAAGTATTTTATAATTTTGAAGTTGGTGTCAAGTGAATACTGAACCTTACTCACTAGCAAATTAAGATTGATACTACCTATAGGTACCTAGTTATTGTTTTACTTGGCACCTGAAGTTGGTTTTCTTTTTGGTAAAAACTATTTTATAGTTTAGATAAACTTCAGGTCATACTAGGTACTTAGGACAAACCTTTGTGTGATAAGCATGAATGTTTGTTCTGTGTCTGCGCGTAATTTATCTATAATATGTGTGTATTTACAAAAAAAAATGTATATAAGTAGTTTATAATTTTTGTTAGTACCCATAACACAAGCAAATATAGTTGCTTAATTTGGGGCTAGATGGCGCTGTGTGAATGTGGTAGAATATTATTATTATTATTATTATACTAAGTTTTATGTAAATTTCTACGACAGATATTATACATAATCAGGTCAAAAAGCAAGGAAAAGTTATAACATAATACAAAATAGCTAAAGAAAGTCGAAATAGAGTCAGTAAATAAGGCATCCGCTTTGTAAACAGAAGGTAGTGGGTTCAAATCCGGGCAAGTACCAATGTGATTTTTAAATCATATGTACTTTCTAAGTTTATCTTGGACATTTCTGACTGACGGTGAAGAAAAACATCTTGAGGAAACCTGGAATTAAAAGTCTGAAATTGCGAATCCGCCTTGAGCAAGCATGGTGATTAATGCTCTTACCTTCTCTACATGACAGGACAGTAAACAGGCTGTTATTATTATTATTAATGACTAAAGAGCATTAGATACAAAAGTCATACCTACATAATATTTGAGTAATTCACACTATTCCTAGATATTACAAATGATTTCACTGAACGTAATTACAGTTACGTACGAACGTAATTATATTAGAGTGTGCCAGCGAGGCAGTTTATCGGGAAAATTCTCAGGAAATTTAATTAGGTCGTACTAACCAAGCTATACAGTAGAGAAATTAAATTCTGTATTGGATCTTATTGATGCAATATTGGCTTATAGCAGATAATTACATAACCTTTATGTAGTAGAAAGTCTTTTATGTATAAATATTTTAGAAAAGTTTTAATACAATGACTGCATTTATGATTATGCCAGTTTGACACAGTTTAAAAACACAAAAACATTTTATTGTTACCACCGTTACCACTGCTACTTTAATTATATTAGAAATTATTTGTTGGACTTATTGGTCACAATTATTTAAGAAAAATTGTTTAATGATAAGAAGTATTTGATTAAAAAACAAAAAAAAAATATTTTTTATAGGTACCTATGTACGTCGTCTTTTATAACACAATAAATGTTTTCTTTTTTTCTTTCTTTCTTTCATTTGTGGAGCAGCGGGAGCGCAAGCAACTTACTGCTGTGCACTAGGTTGTGGGTCAGATCCATCTCACTAAGCCGAAGACCGACGAGGCCACCAACCAGCAATTTCAGACGATGGCTCGTTGAATAGTGGCCACTTTTGGATTCAATCGACTGCTTACCATCAGGCAGAGTGGAGTCGTAGGCGAATATAAAAAAAAACCCACACGGTACAAAACATTGTGTGATCCATAAACATTTGTCCTATGTCTGGTTGCACTTCATGTCCTATAATTGTATGTTTGTAAAATCCTCTGCAACACAGAGCTTGTTTGTTACTACTGGGGCAATGAACTTCATGCTTATGTCGCTCAAGTCAATCATGGAACATAGCATGAAGTTTTGAATAGTTTTTTTGAGATCCCTCAGCCTTCTGACCGATTTCAGTCCCGCATGTGGCATTCTGGATAGAACGATAGCTAGGCACAACATCTAATACTTTTGTGGTAAATAAGATTATACTAACAGAGTGCTTCTTAATCTTAATCATGAATAAAAATTAGTCTTCTAGGAACAAACATATATACTTTATACTTTACTGCACTAGAAACTATTTGTAGCAAGTACACAATGTCACTGCAACAGTCGTTCTTCACGTTCTCATTTATTTTTATTGCAAGTTGCATTTCAACAATTTCATTTTCCTTAGTAAGGTCAGCTATAATACTTACGGGTTCTAGAAATATTTGAGCTCAAATTTACTATTCTTTTGTGTTTATCGCTAATAGCAGTACTGTTTCAACCAAGTTAAATCATATCTTTTGTTACTTCGCCGCTCCCGTAGGTCGCACGTCATAGTTCCCGGTAGATAATAATAGTCTTATCTATTTTCGAGAATTATGTAATTGAATTTACAAAAATGCCTTGAATTTGAAATAGTAGATAGTTTAAGAGATTAACGCGTAATCAAACTCTTGGATTTATTAGGCAAATAGTATAAACGGACTGCCTCTGTGGTTTGGTAGTACTGTGTACGGACTGCCACGTAGAGGTCGCGGTTTTCATGCCCGCTCAGTGCACATATTTGTGCATAAACATAATAATAATAATAATAATAATATGTGGACACTATCACACATCGTCATCTAGTCCCAAGCTAAGCAGAGCTTGTGTTATGGGTACTAGATAATTGAAATATAATACATATACGTACTTTTTTTTTGTAAATACATACTTAATATACATAGAAAACACCCAAACTGAAGACAAATACAAATGTTCATCACACAAATATTTGCCTTCCGCGGGAATCGAACCCACGACACCCGGCATCGCAGTCAGTTACACTAACCACTAGACCAACGGTGCAGTCTATTTGTATGTATAATATGTATGTATTTCTATGTATAATATGTATGTATTTACAAAATAATTTAAGTAGATACATAATTGCATTTCTATAACCCATAACAAGCTATTATAATTATATTACTATCTTTCCGCGGCGCAGTTTCACCCGCGTCTTTGCTTACTGCTCTGGTTCCTCAAGAACTGAGCTATCATACGCAAAAATAATTATTCAAATCCCAACTATTATTTCTAGAGATTAGCTCGTTCAAACAAACAAACTAGTCTAGATGGCGTTGTGTGTAGTTGGTGTGTTATTTTACTCGTAAATATATTAAAAGCACTTCTTCTGTTTCGCTGCTAACTTCTTCTAAAGTACGTATTAGATTTTAATACGGCTTAAATTATCGTTTAGAGAAATAAAGCCAAAAATAGCCAAAATATGTGTGTAATATTGTCGTGAACAACATATTAGTAGTACTCGTATAAAGTCGGGGTTAGTGGCTAGTATTAATATATATGGCTAGTAGATTGAGACAACCGATACGACATTGATCCAATAACAGACTGTATAATACTCAAACTGAAATCAAATCAATAATTATCTTCCTAATCTGTATATACTTACAATTGAATTTCACGGTAGTAGATCCACGCTTTCAGCATGAATGGGCCGGATCGTCCGGGGAAGTACTACCCTCTCATAGAAGATCGACTTAAGAGTAGTAGTATCCGTACTACTGCGTTTCGTTCGGTGAGTGAGAGCGCCGGAGGCCCAATTTTCCCCCTTTCCTCTTTCCTCAGCTCCCTCATTCCCTTCCCTTAACCCCATTCCCAGCCGCCATAGTGGAGACCACCATACCAGCAGTTAAAGACGATGGCTATCTAGTATAGTGGCCGCCACTTCTGGATTCCACTGACTGCTTACCATCAGGCGGGATGGAGTCACTTTGGTAGGCTATAATATAAAAAAAAAAAAAAAAAAAAAAAACTTTAGTTATCGCTGTGAAATTCTCGACATTTTCAATTTCAGCATCTTTGAATGTCTTTCATTAAGCTGTGAAATCTATCTGTTTTTGAGGTATTAGGTAGGAGTCTCAAGACAGTTATACGTTTATCTGTCTAAGATCTGTCGCAATTAATATGTGGAGTAGTTTAATGATGCCATTAAGGTAATAACAATATTTTCTATTAGTTTTCTTGTCAAGTACTACAAAGGCGAAAAAAATAATATGAAAAAATTAAGGAATTATTTTGTAATGTTACCGGTGAATCAATAAATTTTGAACGCGTTACCTGTAAAAATATTAAATATTAACTTGAACTGAAATTAATTCACCGTTAGCAAACTAGCTGGTTGTAACCGGTTAACCATTTGTAGTATTAAAATTGAAATTTAGAATTGTTCATAGTACACGCTGCGGGCGAGTATCCTGTACGCAAATAAACCATAAGCTTTGTGTCGTACGGAAAATAATGTTAAAGACTTGTAATTTCAAACATCTTACAAAAAATAAAAAAATTGTTTTGTGGTCAATCTAGTATCAGGATTTGAATTATGGGCGATCTGAACAACATAGTGTAACACGTATAGTACGTGTAATCAACTTGGTAAGAGCCGGGACCGACTTATAACCCTCCGAAGCACGGAGACGCTCAGATCAAATACCACTATGCGATCACCCATCCATGGGCCAGCTGTACTCTTTGTTGCTTAATCTATCATTAACTGATAAGTAAGCGCAACGAGATATGACCGTCTGCTTCTCTTGGTAAATAATTTTCTTCGAGACATTTTACATATTATGTACATCTTGAGATAAAAGAATATATGCCTTTTTACTTTTTATTACGCTGCACCACAAAGAACAATCTAAACTTGTGATCCTTCTACATCAACACTCTACCGCCTTTCATTATTCAAACCCCTTCTCGATATTGAGAAAGTTTTCTCTTTAATGAATGCAGCTTAGTGTTATAACACGTTCAAGCAAAAACCGCTCGTAACCCACAGCAAGTTGAAGGCTGTGAGGTCGTAGGTATATGACGTCAGTGAATGACTTAGCGTCGAGAGTAATAGAAAAGTACTAGTTTAATCACTAATTGCTTATTGTTCATCAGGCGGCAAAACTTCGACCATTAAAATTGAAACCCGAAATTTTTCTATACACAACAATGTACTGACTGTCTAAGAACAAAGCATCATTGAAGGCTGTCGTGTATTGAAATATACACAAAAGATTCAGTCTCATATTCAACCAGAGACCATAATATCAAAGTTTTAATCTACCTTAACTACTTTACGTTTGTCCTTTTAACCTACCGCATATACAGCGCTTAAACTGCATAATGAAGTATTATTTAATTCAAAAGTTTACCCCACAATTTTAACGAAAACACGTTAGTGTTTAAAGTTCTGTCGATTCATTAGAATTTTGGTACCTGTTTATTACTAGGTATATACAAACTTTCGCTAACTCATATTTAGCAGAGAAAAATAAACAAAGTACGTTGTTAGGAATAAGTAAGTTTCCTTGTTCGCTAGTTATATTTAGGCTTTCCGCAACATTATTTAAGAAACCACTTTTACCCTTGCTATAGGTATTTTGCCAATCCGCCTTGAGTAAGCGTGACAATCAATGCTTATTCCTTTTATGTATGAAAGGCCTTTGCCCTGCAGTGAGACAGGGACAGGCTGGTACTACAACAGACATTATGTTTTCATCTTTACACAATGTGTACTTTTTCATACCTAAATAATAATATGGAGAAAAGTATTCAAAAAAAAAAATCAGATTCTAATAATTCTAAAGATTTGTGGACACTGTCACCCACCGTCATCTAGTCCCAAGCTAAGCAGAGCTTGTGTTATAGGTACTAGATAACTGAAATATAATACATATACATACTTTTTTTTTTGTAAATACATACTTAGAATACATAGGAAACACCCAGACTGAAGACAAATACAAATGTTCATCATATAAATATTTGCATTCCGCGGGAATCGAACCCACGACAACCAGCGTCGCAGTCAGTTACACCAACCACTAGACCAGCAGTGCAGTCGAAAGTATTTCCGAGAAATATGTTTTTGGCTTCAAGAAAAAGGTTTTGCAAAAAATATTTCATTTTTAGTATAAGAGGCACTCCTCTTAGCATTATTTTGATGTGAACAATTTCTTTAGGGTTATTCGTTTTTGTTATCACATACTTTGATCTTACAAAATATTTCTTTGTTTCTGAAGTTTTTTTTGTATACAACAATTTCTGTATAGTCGACCACATATTTGATTTACCACTGTTAACAGAAATGTCTATCAAAATTAAAATTCAATAAGACGCATTATGACAATGACAACTGTCACTGTACTGAGGTAACTTGCAAGCAAAAATAGACATTATTGTTTTTATGATCGACTATACAAAACTATTTTTACTTAACTTTATATGTTACAGGTTAATTAATTTTCTTTATTTCATCAAAAAGAAACATCTCAAAAAGACGTCATTGTGGGGGTGCAGCAGTAAGCCATGTGGGTTTTGTTCTCGTCTGGATCCCACTTATTACTTACCATCATGCAGAGTGCAGTAATATTGGCAGGTTAATATGTGAAAAAGTCATTTCAAACTGAACCTGAACGCATGAAACACGTAACGAACAACAGACGTACCACACTGACCGTTTTTCCACTCTAATGATCGCTATTATTCATCATCATCATATCGGCCCGTTATCATCCCACTGCAGAGAAAGGCCTCTTCTCATACAGAGAAGGTATGAGCATTCATCGTCACGCTTGCTCAAGGAGTATTGACGATTTTAGACTTCCTCACGATGTTTTTCGTCACCGTCAGTCAGTAATGTCCAGATAAACTTAGAAAGTACAGTAGGTAAGTATCGGTATTATTAATTTAGATCTATTCTTAATTTAGTCGCTTATTTCATAGAATGTCGTGTATTTTTGCGTATACCACTTAGCATGCTCATTCAACATACCTCACAAAAGATTGCAAAAATTTAACATTTACAACGAATGGCTTAAGGTTCTCGTTAAATCTTCGTTAGCAAACTGACTTTGAACTATGAATAAATCCGATTGCGTTTCTGCGAGGTCCACGGCTTTTTCCGTTTTTCATTGGACATGAATTATTCAGAACGTCAGCACCCCCTTTCCCTCTACGTTGCATGAATGACGTGGCGGGCATGATGGTGAATGTACGACGACATATTGTATAACTGAATCTTAAGTGACGTCACGATATGAACATAAAAAGTTGCTACAACCGAAGTTACTTTGAAATTTAGTTTACTAAATTTTTCACCACTCAAAGGTTTATTATAACAGAACTCAATTTTAAGATAAGCTTGTCTTTGTGCGTGATATTTATATTAAACGTTTTTTAAATGTACTAGTTGCTCTAATGTCTACAATATAATTAATATTTTTCTTGAATAGTCGTAGCAAAGTGACCTGCGCAAACACCAGATGTCATAGAAAATTTATATCAATTATAGTATAATGACAGTTTAAATATCTAATTTGTCAATATGACTAAATTAGACATATTCTGCTACATAAATTACGATGAATTGAATGTCGGTTATATTGGATTTTTCATTAAAATTTTCATCCCATATTTCAACCCCTTCAAGCCATTTTTTCGCAATAAATTATAGTCTATGTTGTTCTCCAAAGTCTATTCTATCCCTATTCCAAATTTCATCATAATCAGGTCAGTGGTTTAGGAGTGAAATCGTTACAGACAGACAGACCGACAAGCAGACTTACACATTTATAATATTAGTGTGAATTGATTGAGATAAAATGAGAAACAACTAAAATAAACTATTTTAGAAAAGCTAATATTACTGATTTAGCGCCGTCAGAAAATGTTATTTATCTCTTTAAATAACTTACTAATTTATAGCCCATTTTATTACTATTTAATTTCCAGAAAAACTTAGTAACATAAAAATACACACTTATTTTTTGTTTTACATCTTATCTTAAAGCTTATAAGTATTGTTAAACTGACAATCTTCATGCTTTTGCAATGCATTGTTTTTCCATTTAAAATAATAAATTAAACAGTTTTCAAAAAGATACATTGCAAACTTACCAATATACTTAAATAGAATTCCATTAAAGAGACTAATAGTACCTCTGATTTCTAATCGTAGTTTAAGTAAAGATAATCCACAAAGAGAGTGTATTTAATGAAGTAGAAGCAAATAAGTAAACAGTTCATTTATATAATAGCTCCTCGCTATATAATTCATTAAGTAATCCCCAGCTGGTTCCAAGGTCATTATTTGAAGAAAGCGATCGATACGTGGGAAACTTTGTATTGTAGTCTATTTTATCGGTTCCTTATTTGAGGTATTGTCTAAACTCATGCAATTATTATTAATAGCTTTCCGCGGCCCGGGTTTTACCCGCGCGTAATATGGTTTATTGTATTCTTCGGGAAACAGACCGATTGTCAGGATAAAAAGTAGCCTATTTCCGACTCCGGTATCGAATCTATCTACATAATAATTTTCATCGAAATCGGTTCAGCTGTTTAGGCGCAGAGTGGTAACAAACACACACACACACACATACAAACTTTCGCATAGTAAGCTAGTATAATATTAATAGGATTTAAAGTTTGCATCGATAAAACTAATGATTACTTCTTCTTTTTCTGTCGACTGCAAATGCAGCTACGACTCACTGCATTGTTAGTGGTGTGTATTAATTCCTCCATCTGATGCTTTTATGTTTTTACGGATAGACTACATTTCTTCTGGTTTAGTAGGTACCAGTTCTATGGTGTTATGCAGTTTTTTTTGATCAAGTATTAAAAAGCATCAAAATGATAGTTTATTTCAATATTTAGTTCCTTGCAAATGCTAAGATATTTATTTTTTGAAAACATAATTTTCTGCTTGGAATATAAAATAAATGAGCGAGCAACCTTGTAGTGTTCTTAAAGGCGAACTGAAACGATTCACTGTGCTTTATTACGTCCTCACCGAGTACATTACAAGACAAATAATGCCTCGTAAGGAATGTTCTAGCACTTTATAGAAAACTAATTTTATTTTTAAACAAAAAAAACTTGTGTTCACTGTTTTACTCAGAGTTAACTTAAGTTTGTATATACATATATTCTAAACGTCGAAAAATACTGACCTCAACGTCTACTAGCAAAATATCAACATATTAGTATGTATTAATTTACTAGCGCAATCAATCATTAAAATGATGGTCATCACAAACAAAGATGGCAGTAAAATTATCCAACAAAGAACAAATAGTAATATTGAATGATAAAGGCTGTAATCACAATCCGTCTGCCTGTAGTAGTGGATTTTATCGATTTTAAGCTTGCTGATTTACCCCCAGTTTCTTAAAGGCTAATCAACGAATTAACTAATTACCTATTAAATCTCATGTTAAGTACCTAAAAGCATGCTAGAAGTATGGATACTTACCCCCTGTTTCTGAAAAGCTGATCAACGAAAAATTAACTAATCACTTGTTAAATCTCTCTTACTAATTGGGTTGCTAAAAGCATGATAAATTAGTTTAATTTGATTTAGTTAATTACTAATTAGATCAAATTAAACAAATTATTCTTGCTTTTATCATGCTTTTAGGTACTTCACATGAGATTTAACTGGTGATTAGTTAATTTTTCGTTGATCAGCCTTTCAGAAACTGGGGGTTAATGTTGTTTAAATCTCTTGTTAATATTTAATACTACACATTTTGTATTCCCAACGTGACGTTTCAATCGTGAAATTTAAACCTTTATCACGAGTTAATGGAAATTAACGTAATCAATATTCCGAGTTTGAGTAATTACCCTTGCTTTGTCTTGTTTGTCGCACGATATTAACATTACAATTGAATATTCGTTTGATCTTCATTGTAAGAACTAATTTTGAGTACCTAGTATAGTGATATGTTTTAAAAATTGTTTAATAACTCCAAAAAAACTGTTAATATCATAATATACAAAAAATAATACGATCATGACTTTAGTAATTAATTATAGGGCAACGCTTAATATACTACCAAGTCTTCTGGCTGCTATAATAGAAGGTTTCAGCAGTTGTATACTGACATTTGTGAATGTCCATTTATGCAAAGAACAATTTTGATTAATACTTCTAATGATAGTAAATTAACAACTCAAATGACGCTAACTAGAGATTTGAAACCGATTGTTAAACTCTCCACCAAGATAAACTCATGCTAAAATTGCAGTAATTTGTAACAATCAAGTCAGTTAGCAAATACAGCTTTGGTGTCACAATGAATAATTGAATGCGATGGCCATTGTAAATTACCTGATTGTGCCTTCTGTTTCAATTGCAAGCCAGTCCTCCCATAAGAAAAGAAAATTTAGCTTGGACTTTGGTCAAGCAAAAAATAAATGTTTCATACATACTTTTGTCATAGATTAAAGCCCTTTCATTAAAGTTTTCATCACTAACCATGGCTAACAAAGGACCTAGCATTAAATTATAATATAATAATATCACAACAACTACATACAACGCCATCTAGACCCCAAGCAAGCATATTTATATAGCTTGTGTGCTAGCTTGTATGGGTTTTAGAATGGGAATATACATACTTAAATACTTTTTTGTAAATTAATACATATTATACATAGAAACACCCAGACCAATGCAAATAGACATGTTCATGTACACAAATAACTTCATTCCTGTCTCTCATTAATGGGGTAAGCAAAGCCAGGGTACGATACTTTATTTCCTTTTTTTAATAATATTTTCTGTAATTAGCCTTGCACTAGTTTAACTTTATTAAAACGAATATGTATTTAATAAATGTGGAAAATTACGACCTCGAAGCGTGGCTTAAGTTCGCGTCTCTTAAAATATCGTAGCAGAGCACCAGTTTGCTATTCGAGATTTTACTTCGAGCGTCAAATATGACCAGTGTTTCATCTCCTAGCGCATCATTTGCTGGTTTCTTATATCTGTAAATGTTGTAAAGAATATAAGGTCACAGACATAATTATTATTAAAAATAATAATATTGTTATATCTTTGCTCACCTACTATATTAACGGGAATATATAAAGTCAACTTGTAATGTTACTTGTATATCAATTGACATTTATTTTAAATCATCTCTATAAATGAAAGAAAGAACTTGAATATTCTCGATCGTTATCACAGCCTCATAGACACGAAAGACAGCCGATTGGTATAATACCTCTTAAGTTGATATTTTGAAGCTATTGTGTTTGAACTTAAAACTGCTGAAGATATTTAGATATGTAAGAAATATTTTATAAACTCGTGTAGTACAGAGTTATCGTTAGCGATCTATGCGTTGTAAAGATTTCACTTCATTTTGATCTTTTCAGAGTCACTTTCATAAATAGATTGTCCATCTTATAACAGTAAACTGAATTTATTCCTTTTGTTTCCTTCATAGGTTCAATAGCTCTCAAAACGAACAAGATTACTGTTTGATTCAATTATTAAACTTGAATTTAGAATATTCTTAGAAACGAACATAAAGTAAGTAATATATTCAAACCACTCGATGTTTAAAAACACTCTAAATACTCTTAGTATCTATGACGTAGCTGTTCTAAATAATTCACCAAGTAAATCTAAAGCGAACAACGCATAGGTACTATATTTAATTATAGTTCTGCATTCAAATTTAGTTATTTATAAATGGCATTTAGCTTATATTCATTTCGTAAATAATATAATAATATGTCTGCTGTAGTAATCTAGCCACGATGCAACGTGTTCATTTATTTGATTGCTTTTTAATGGTTTTTACAAATGATTTTGTTTTATGTTATTAGCTTTTATAATTTTATTTATAATACCCAAGAAACAACATACTTAATTTAACAATATGAAAATTAAACCACAGTTTTATTTTAAAACCTCAAACGGCTTAATTATTTTAAACCAATTTTTTTGTGAGATTTTTTTAACATTTTATCCTTGCAGAAAGATTCAATGCAAGAAGATTGAAATGGAGAAGCCGTGAACTAAGACTGTTGAAAATTGAACTGTATTGTGTCACCAACAAATGTGGATTTATTTTTCATCGTGACAACAGAAGGAATACTACAAAGACGTATAAATTCAAAGTTTGTATCTCTGTATTCTGAGCTTGAGCCATTTTCTTCTAAAGGTCAAGATAATCTGGGTATGTTTGAGGTTTAATACACCCTTACAATGCGAATTGATGAACCAGGCTTACCTTGAGAGAAGTGTGTAGGGTATATAGGTACGTGAATATTTAGTGGATTGAGAAGTCGACTGGATGGTAATTTTTAATGAATTAAATATTGGTAAGACGAATATTATCTTTGTTTGTATGTTTCTTTAGTTGTATGAAAAAACTATTCTATCATCATTAGTTTTAAACATACTTGTAACGTCGTCACGTCGCTATTCACAAATCTTATGCCATTAACGAAATAAGATAATTTCATATTTCTGAACGAAAAATATGGTCTTTACACACTTTGTGGCTTGCTGTAAAAAGTTTATGTAGGTAACCTAAAAATTTATTGGTAAAGACTCGCTGCCACTATTAGTACATACCGCGCGGATTTCACTCAGGTATTTTGTATGAAGTTCCACGGCTAGAGCAGAATACCACATACCCACTCGAACTGGCAAAAAGTTCATACCTTCATGAGCTAAACTCACTCAATATTCTACCCAGAAGGATAGCAAAGTGTGAGCAGTGGTATTACCGCATACCCACTCAGATTTTACTACCGCAGGCAGTAGCAAATACCGCTCAGGTTTGAATAGTCCTTTATAAAGATAAAAGAATCACCTGCTAAGTTTTTCGTCGTGGTGACTTCATTTGTGAGAGGCTTATGCTGTGAGACATCAAAGCATATTTTTCATCCTCTGAGACATCAGAGGATGAAAAATGCCAGAATTTTTTTATGAAAAAATAAAAATAAATATTTGCGTACCAAATTAGAAATTGTACAGACAGCTACATTTTTTAATCTATCTTATTCTATTTTATTAGCATTTATGCCACTTGTCTAGGCTCTCAGTAAAGAATACAAATATGAGACTATTCATGATACAAAGCTTACAAACCTTTTCATACAATAGCACGTTATCACGCGTGGCTACAATCAGGCCAGGGTTGAGTTCCGTCAACGCAATCTGATAATTTCAACGAAAATGGGAACACGGTATCTAACTGAACGCAAATTCTTTTATATGAAAAGTGTCGTGGGTAAGATGAAAATCATGAATAAATGATATTTTGTACTCGATTTTGGTATTTGCCATACAGTATGCAGATAGCTACGCCATTGGTGTTTTAGGTCATGTCAAAAATTTTTTGTTTCGAATACAACAAAATACACCCAGATCGTAACAAGAATTTAAAGATCATATAAACTTCTATATTTATTATTTATGGATTACATAATTTTTTCCATGTAGAAATCGAATTCACAACCTCTTGCACAATAAATCAGCGCTACGGAGGCAGTATAAAAATTCTTTTCAAATCATAAAATATTTCTATTAATTATATTTTTAATATTTGCCCATATCCCTAGGTTTGTTCCATAATATCCAAAAACATCATTATAAAACATACCAATCTACACAGTATCACTTTTTACGTCGTAGAGCATCTACGCCGTAGTATTGCTACGAATTCTTGAGTCTACGTCGTAGCGTAGCTTAATCAAACTAAACAATGAAAAATCGTTGTGGATATCACACTTTAGACATCTATTTTCTTCTACAGTTAAATACGTTATTTTTTCATACTCATCGAAACATTTCATTTATCTTGAACGTATGTAAACAAATATCGGTTTCAACAGACATTTTATTTCAGTTCGTTAAACAACATTTTCCCTTTTATATTTTGCAAGCCCAGTTATTTTTATCGTTTGAGTCTTGTTTGCTAGTGAGTTTTATTCTGATTTATGTCATACGCAGAGATCTTATAAAATTTCATAAACAAAGTTTCCATAATATAAAATTACCTGAGTAATTTAAACATGCGCTGGTAAAGAGCTATACATTATATATTTGTAAAAATAGCTTATTGCAGCGCGGTTTCACCCGCATCTTTGCTTACTACTCTGCTCCCGTCGCCAGTAGCGTAATGTTACATAGCCTATAAGAATTATTCACATCCGACTGGTAGTTCTAGAGATTAGCGCGTTCAAACGAACAAACAAACTCTTCCGCTTTACTTACTGCAAGCTCCTATCACTAGTAGCGTGATGTTACATAGCTTATATGAATTATTCAAGTCAAACTGGTAGTTTCAGAGATTAGCGCGTTGAAACGAACAAACAAACTCTTCCGCTTTACTTACTGCAAGCTCCTATCACTAGTAGCGTGATGTTACATAGCTTATATGAATTATTCAAGTCAAACTGGTAGTTTCAGAGATTAGCGCGTTCAAACGAACAAACAAACTTTTCCGCTATATATAAGATATCATCGATTTATATATATATATTTTTTTTTTTAATAATAATATTTAATAATATTTCAACAACACACACAACGCCATCTAGACCCAAAGTAAGCATATTTGCTTGTGTTTCTTCTTTATCAAGTCCAATCTATATCGGCTTAACTGTACATAACTCGTAAAAAGCTTAAACTTCGCACGTCAAAGGATCAAGAGAGCCCTGTCAACTAATTTGAATAGTCAACATAGGCTATTCAATCAACGACTGTTCGTACATCAAAGCTTGAATGAACTAAGTCTTGCAAAATCGCGTCAGTCATTGTTTATCTGTACATTCCGAATAGTATAACATTCTTTAATCTAAAAACCCTTAAGTAATATTGTACTTAATTAAACAGCCGATATGAAAAGTCAATATGAAAAACACTGTTAAAAATTTCTGGGCTGTAAAGAAGTATCCAATACGCTTTGAACAATCGTACTAACCTAATTCTTTGTCTACATATCTATTTCATCAGTCTTTTTCCGCAGCGTAGTTTCATTCACGTCTTTGGTTACTGCTTTGCTCCTGACACCAGTAGCGTGATGCTACATAGCCTATAACCTTTCTCAAGAACTGGGCTATCCTACGCAGAAGTAATTATTCAAATCTGACCTGTAGTTCCTGAGATACGCGCGTTTAAATAAACAAACTGTTCCGCTTTATATAACAGTATAGATTTTGTTATACTTGAAATTACTGAAAACAAGAAGAACCAATTAACAGATTTATGATATAAGTTTTGTAAAGCGCAAGCTTAACAGATTTCCAGTTTGTTAAGTACAAAGTTTGCGACCTCTCGTTAAAATTCTTGCGGTCATTAACCTTTACCCGGTTTCAGACTAATTTTGTCACATCAGGCAATAAATTAACTGAACCCTTTTTCAAAGAAATTCACGAGTTTAATTTTATGAAATTTACAATAATGACGAAAAATTAATTAGATTGAAATTTAAAAGCTTTAAGAAATATTGTTGTCGTAAAGAAATATGTTGTCTCCAAATAGTTAGTATTCTCTGTCTCTTTCTCCGCTAACGTTTCACGATTAAATTTTTCGTTTTATTTTCTATGCCCATCGGTTGAAATGGTGTTGAAGTTACATGTAAATTATGACATATTATCTCGTACTTTATTGTTTAACGCTTGAAGCTAGTAGAATACCATAAAATCTAAAAATTAATTTCTTTTATTAGACAGTTTATTCTCCATTCTGCTTTTTAATTTCTTTTTTTACATTAAATTTCATGACTATTAAAGTCAATAAAGGCAATATGAAGTTTAAGACATTACTAAGCTTATAAAAAATACAGTAACAGTCGTTCGTTTACAATAAGTGGCGAAGGCTATGCTTCCCCCTTGACACAGAAACAAATGCTTGGACACTATTCCACGCTTGTTGATGCTATTGTGGTGTCCACTAGAATATTTAACAATGTCTATAGCAATTAAAATCTTATTTATATACGCATATGTCTCATTTTACAAATATTGTTTATTTAAATAAAGGTATGTAATTTATCAGTAATAGCCAAACGGTTATTAATGTTTTGGTTTATGACGTTACAGATCAAATTATTTATTAGTTTGTAATTTCAAGCCATTTTGGAATGGTAAATTTTCAAATATTTTACAACAGTGGCTACATATTTAATATTATTTTCCTTTGAAATAGCAAAATTACCAAATATAAATATTTCAAGTCTCATTGAAATACTAATATTGTTACCTATTTAGAAGGAAAACTTACAAAACAAAACCACTACATTTTCTTTTCGAATGCTCTTAGAATAAGTACAATGCACGAATATGGCCCTTAGCAGTTCCCTTCTTGGCGGGTGTCCAACAGAAATGTAGGTTGCAGAGAGACACTTTATGTTTAACATTTACCGGATTCCATTGTGCCAAGGTTATAAGGCTTAGCACTTAAGTGACACACTTTTTGTAGAACTTTTTTTAGTTCACGAAATAACATGTTTTACTATGAAGTCTTCTATCAGCACGTGATTTTGTGTTCGTTATGTAAATCGAATCAACAGATATTTAGTGTAGATAGGAAAAAAGGAAACGATACGATACGCCGCGGTATTTACATCATTATTATCATTTCACTAATCGACATAGGACCTATAAGCCTTTGTATATATACAATAGATTACAAATGTATGGGATTGACATAAGCTAACGACAATGTTGACGTTAGCTTATGACAATTCCATAGATTTTTTGATCTATTCTATGAATAGAATAGAGATTTATTCCACTTGTATAGTCCTTCAGGATATTTAATAGTAGTTAAAATAGTTATTTGATAAAAAAAATAACATTATAACAAAAATAAATAAAAAATATTAAAATATTCTAAATATTTTTTATACTTACGGACTAACCGATTAGGTACACGTATCATTATTAATTACAACCTTATAGGCACACTCACAAACACAGCCTAGTCAGAGTTAATGTCAAGTTATTACAGAGAGGTTTATACAGCGGCAATGACTGGGTAATTTGGTAGGGGTGGCCCTAGACAAGACGAACATACGCGGACCATATAGGTGATGTGTTGGCAAAGAGCACATTTACAAGCGCCCATAACCGACGTGTGTGTATGAAAAGATAATTGAATGTTGAAGAGGCAAAGGAGGTAGTTTTGGATAGCAGCAAATGGCGTTCTATAGTCTCTGCTTATCCCATCAAGGGAAAACAGGCGTAAAGTTATGTATGTAGTACAGAGTACTGATACAAGATTTTGTCAAAATTTTTAATTAATAGTATAAAACAATGCTGTGATACTGCTTTTAATATTTCAATATTATCTATATTATATAGCTTTAATAATAATATGATATATAACTTTTTTGTATCCGCGATAGATATCTTATAGTCTTCGATTTGAAGGATAGTAAAAACGAAACCGTCTACTATAGAATAAAACCCTTCATAAAAGCCACACCAAAGATGATACAGAGCAAAATAAAACATGGCTGGTACCCGAAATAAAACAAAGCGTTCACACAAACCACCAATGGCCTGCAAAATTGTTATCGAGCGAAATAAAAAAAGAAAAATCGTACCAAGCAGATCGCGATCGACAAAAAAAATTAAGTAGATACTTATTGCTGAATTCAATTCAAATTAACAATTTCGTATGAACTTTTTAAAAGCTTATACAAAATTGTGTAAACTAGGTAATTAAAATATTTGAGTAAAAACTTCAACAGATAATATTTTTATTTGAAATAATACTAACTGTATAAGACACTTTCTGTCATTTCTCCATTACGAGTAATGCAGAGAAAAAGTAATTTGAAGATTATGTGAAGAGACCATGACAAAGTAATACAATATGAGTATATTATTATCGTCTAAAAATTTATACACGAGTCAAGTAATACAAATAATTTTGATTTAATAAGAAAGCCTTTTCTTTATCTATATTTTATTTTACTGTCTGGTATTGCTTAATAGTAGATTAGTAGCCAAGGGCTGTAAGGCATCAATTGCTGCCCGACCTATAGTTCGAGGGTGCAATTGATGCTTACACTCGAGCTAACTACTCTGCTTTACATCTCAATTGTGAGGTAAGTAGAAAAAAATCGACATTACAAGAATAAAATTTTTCTATTCTTTCATCTTTTTTTTTTATTTTTTATTTTTTAAGAACGAAATTGAGCTTCGCTGTTTGATATTTAAAATTGATGACTAATTATACTCATACGAAGACAAGGCTGAATAGCGAAGCGACCTCTTTTGTCATTTGGCTGAGAGCATGATGTCTATTGCCAGTATAAGGGTTAATGTACGCGAACTTATTGAAAAAGTGAAGTGTTTTTTTTTTAATTCCTTACCGCCCTAGGGCTTTTCTAGCTACATTATTACCCTAGAGCGCTAATTGGTCACCTATGAGCCCCATTTGGGGATAATAAGGACCTACTTACCGAATATGAGAAATGTAAAATTACATTAATGTCAAAACGTTGTAAAAAAAACAGTTCATCTATAATTTAATCAACTTAAAGTGTTTGCTCCGTCTCTTGCTATATACTACAGCTTGACCGCAAATTTACGACCAGTGCTGTCCTCCTAACAACTAGAAGGATTTAATTTACTTTCACAAAGAGCTCGTTTTTCTCTTCTGATATTTTTCTCGACGACAGCGACGGACGTTGCTTAGTCCGTAGTGTAGCGCAGTTGTATTTTGTTGTTGCAAAAATGTGTTGTTTACTTTCGTCGGTATAAAAGAAAATAAATGTTTGCAAGCTTATTTCTAGCTAAAATTAAAACTACTGATATAATTTTACTGATAGAATAAAACAATTTAGCTATCTGCCATATGAAAAACACATTTTGTATGAAGAAGCCTACATGCTATTACCGTTGTTGTATAGTCTGTATCCAAGTTCACAGCATTATTTTTCAATAATTTTAAATAATGTCAGCACCATTAATTATCATTATTATCATTTCATTTATAAGACGAACAATGCAGGACATACTGTAGCTAGCATCACTGTTATTAGTTAGATAACTAGCGGCACGCCCCGGCTTTGCACGGGTGGACATTTTTTTAAACATTTTGAGATAAATAAAGATACTTTTGTATGGGATTATATGTACTTTTGTATGGGTCTTTTAGGCAATTTTTTAAATTTTTCTTTTCTTAAGAACCATCCTCGTACTTTAAGGAATATTATAAAAAAAGAATTAGCGAAATCGGTTCAGCTGCTCTCGAGATTTGCGCTTAGCAACATATTCAGCGATTCATTTTATATTATAGATGTATGGGATTGACATAAGCTAACGCTAACATTGACGTAAGCTTATGTCAATCCCATTCATGTTTTAATTTATTCTATTCTATTAACATTTATGCCACTTGTCCTGTGGACAGATAAGCTAAGTAAGCTAAGCTACGGTTAAAAGCTTACAACATATTCTTTATCAACAAAAACTGATGCTACCGATTCAGTGTTCATTTCTTGCCAGTTTTTTACATCATTATTAGTTACCTACATTATTATACAATTTATAATGACAATTTCTCAAAGTTACGCAGTAGCTAATAAAACAGAAGACTGTTTTCATAGGATGGTAATTTTAAACGCACACACCCAATACATCTGATTACGTGCTGCCAAGGCACATACACATTGTTGACTTAGCTTAATTGATGTCTTTGTATCTACGCCTATAATTTACCTCTCAAAATGGTCTTAAAATTATGTACTGTTGAATATTTATGATTGATATTAATTAGGGCTTCAAGTGTTACGTCGTATTTCTATGTAGTAAATATAAAGACGGTTTTTGACATATAATGTTGTGTTATGTAAATGTTATGTATGTCGATCTTTTTCGAATTCTGAAGTCCTGGAGTTGTATTTTATCTTTTATACTCGCTTTTCATGGCTCGTTTTCACCTGCGTCTTTGCTTACTTCTCTGCTTCCTTCGCCAGTAGCGTGATGTTACATAGCCTATAACCTTCCTCGAGAACTGGGCTACCATAGAGTTATGTAAATCCGACTGGTAATTCCAGAGATTTCAAATGTTCAAACAAAGAAACAAACAAACAAACTCTTCCGACTTATATAACAGTATAGATTAACTTATCAAAATTACTCTACTTAGTTAGTATGCATTTAGAGCGATCCAGAAGTGGTTGCCAACGTGGCAAACTCCTGGAACGCTGGTTCTTATATATATCGTTCTATAGCGTCAAAAATAATTGTCATGTTTTATTGTACACCAATAACTCATCGATTCTTAGTAAAAAGTCTCATTATGCAATAAACAACTATAAGAACATAAATTCTAATAAAATACGTTACGCATTTTTGCTCCACTACAAATTATTACCTTTATCCGTAATAAGAACCTTCAGTATCTATGCATCAGTATATATCTTCTTATACGTTTATTCAATAAAATTCTTGGATGTCAATATAGTTCAATTTAATTTATTCGCAATAACCTGTATCATGCAGGCTTTTGAAATTTACCTTTTATTGCATTGAAAAGTTAAATTAACTTTGCTGCTGTTCCCGTAAATTCAAATTCCTATTAAAATGTAGAAATATGTTTTTACGTTCAACAAGTTTGATTTGATTTGGATTGGGAGTTGTCAAAGGTATTGCAGTTATTTTATTGATATTATGCATATTAAAAGCAAGGATTAAAAGTAGGTTGAATCTCTGAATCGCTAACGAAATATAAAAAGTAAGTAAATGATAGAAATGATAGATGTTTGATATGAACGTGAAATGCACACACGGCGACAATCATGATACCTTCCGATAGTAGAATAAACAACAACTACACAACATTATCTAAATCCAAAGTAAGCATATAATAAATATTAAGAAATAATTTGGAATGTATAGTATCGTAGAATGTTAGATGTTGAATTATTAAAAATTGTTAATTAAAATAAATTTGTTCAATTATATAACGCTGGTCAAACGTTGCTTATATTTTCAAGTAAATGAGAACAAAAATAAAATAATTCATACTTCTTCTTCTTTCGTTTCAATTTCTTCCTTTAAAAAGTTTCGGATCCAAATTTAATATTAATATTCTACCACATTCACACAGCGCCATCTAGCCCCAAATTAAGCAATTATATTTGCTTGTGTTATGGGTACTAAACAACGGATAAACTACTTATATACATTTTTTTTTGTAAATACATACATAATATAGATAAATTACACCCAGACACAGAACAAACAATCATGCTCATCACACAAAGGTTTGTCCTGGGTGGGAATCGAACCCACGACCTCCGGCTTAGCAGTCAGGATCTCTAACCACTAGACCAACAGGCCAGTTTGAATTTGGCAACTTCCAAAGCAGAGTTTGATGCAGATGCAGTTTAGGTCATTCCTAGTACAAGTAGTGGGGCACGATGGACACGACAGTAGATGTACCATATTTTGCTCCGGAGCACCACATTCACACTGGATGTTTAAACCATCGGCAAATTCCTAGCGAGCCATATTGTATTTGCATCGGCCGACCTGGGTGCGTAAACGACCATGTCTCAGGCAAGTGGTGGCAGGTGTTCAGCTGGTTGGATACAATCTGGCGCTGAAGGGAGCTTGCTTTTCCAGAACTGTAGTCTTTCTCGCATGGGACAATTTGTTGGCCTGGTGGTATTGTTCATGAAGTTTTGCGGCTTCTTAACCTTGCTTCTGGTGGACAGTGGCCATAAAGAGTCTTTGATCTGTTTTTTGCTTCTGTTTTTCTATACGATAGGCCACTTCTCTACGGACGGCTGAAGGTGCTATGCCCGCTAATAGGTACATTAAAGAGAGTGGAGTAGGTTTTAGGCAACCCGTATTGATACGGCATGTCTCATTGAGCACCACATTCATACTTATATTAAGCATACCATTATTCTTCTTTCCAGAATGTTTATTATCGTAAATATAATAAGTATATTTTAAAGCAATATTGGTGGTAGTACAATGCATCGTTAGTTTTATAAAATAATTCATCTCTGTCCACTAAAATGAATCTTTAATATGTATGTGGCTTTCCATGTCATTTATACAGCTACAGTCGTTTTCTAGACATCTAGTATTACCATAACGACGTAGTCAAATATAAATTTAATGTTAACTCGTATCAGCTATGATGTTGCAATAAAATGTATTCAGCTTTCTTCTACTTTAATATATACTGAAATTTCATACTCTTTTGCTATTATTATCATGCGGTTAAGTGTGACATTTGCCTGTACTTTACTACGTTACTGTTTAACTTTTAAAGAAAAGAAAGTATGAAACTTATTATTTAGTTGGTATAAACGTTACATAAAATTAATTACATTAAAACAGAGCGTATGAGAAGATATTCTTCTTCAAAATTATCTAATTTTATATCATACTAGCTGTTGTCCGCAGCTCCGCCCGCGTGAATGTCGGGTATATCGCATTTTGGATACAAACTTTTATCCCCTTCTTTTTTTTTTTTTCGTGGGAAATGCATTACGCATACGCACCCGCCCGGGCAAGGCGGGGGTTATGTCGGACTCTCCGGCGCAGCCAGCATACCGACTAAAACCCACGGCGTTCCTCCAGACGGCCAGAGTGTCGGGGTCACGGGAGTCGCTTGCGCATTCATCCGCGACCCCGATGGGCCATAGCCCGCTCACCGCGAGCGGGCCCCGTCCGATTTAGGGGCTTAGCCCCCCCTCCTTCGAGAGGCGCGTGCGGAACACGCGCACTGCCGTCTCGGGCCCGTGCTGTTCGGGCGGCGACTGCCCGATCGCCGCCCAAACAGCACCGCAACCCACCAGAGCCGCTCCATCGTGGGCTATTTGCACCGGCAAAGCCCAGAGGAGCGGCGCCTCCTTGGGGTTCCTCTTGGTTCACCGTGGTCCTTGGCAACCACGGCTACTAAGCCCCCCCGCCGCGACAAAGCGAGGACCCCGTTGGGGGGGGAAACTTTTATCCCCTATTTCAACAGCTTCAAGCTATTTTATCGCAAAAAAATATATCCTATGTTATTTCCCAAGATTTATTCTATATCTATCTAAAATTTTATCGAAATCGTTTCAGTGGTTTCGGCGTGAAAGCGTAACAGAGAGTTACTTTCGCATTTATAATATTAGTATGGATTGGCACTTGTCCGGTTTCAAGCAATAGCTTGGATAGGCTTGAATAGGTTGCTAAGCAAGAGTGAGAATATCTACTCTTGCTTAGCAGCCGTCTAACATAACCACAGGTCTTTACGATATCGTATATATATTTATATTAGCATGCGCTACAGCCAAGATTCCATTATACGCATATAAAGCTTTTAGATGGTAATAATAGAGATATTAAACAGCATGCAAATATATTTTCTATTTATTTTAAAACCTTACGAGGTTATATTGGCAGTAAAACAGCTTTAAGCTGTAGCCAATTTATTTCTCTATCCGATCTTTATAGTACTTGTTAGTCGTTGCTTGTGGCCAATAAAAGTTATGAGTCGCTCATTTAATTAGAACGTAAGAGATTTTATAGGATGTGCAAAGATGGCTGTGAGGTCTTAGTCAACATCGTAATATTTTTGGAGACAGATTCATATCCACGTCTGTATATTACGTAAACGGGTCAAGGGAGGTCAATAAGATTATATGTTTGAAGACGTCTATTATTGTTGGCCATAGGTTTATTGTGTGATCTAAAATTTACGAAAATTCGAAGTAGTCCACGTTTAGAAAGTTTTTTTATCTACTTTGGTGGCAAGTGGCTACGGTAACCTATGAGTATAGATCATAATTATGCTATAAGCAATGAATAACCACGGTAGTGAATCCATGCTGATTTCAGCATTAGTGGGCGGGATCGACCGGAGAAGTACTATCCTTTCATAGAAGATCAACGTAAGAGTAATAGTATCCGTACTATTGCGGTTTTTTCCAATGAGTGAGAGTGCTGGAATTTCCAAAACCAGGCCAATTTTCGTAATAAAAAGCCTATTTCCGTCTCCGGCACCTAATCTATCTACATAAGTAAGTACCAATTTTCATCGAAATATAAGATAAAAGATAAATTGTTACTTAAATCTTTTGATGTAGTTCCCACGTGTGCATTTTTGCAGTGACGCAACCGAAAGGGCTATCAGGGATCACGACTTGCTTGTCTGTTGGAGTTCTAGAATAAATTAGTGTACAGGGTAGTATGGTAGGATTATTTATTACTTGCTGCAATCCACGGCTAGCTTGCTGCTAAACATGTTTGTTGTATTCCTCAGGAACCAGACCGATTTTCGAGATAAAAAGTAGCCTATGTCTCCGGCACCGAATCTATCTACATACCAATTTTCATCAAAATCGGTACAGCCGTTAAGGCACTGTGTGGTAACACACACACAAACTTTCGCATTTATAATATTAATAGGATTTTATGGCCTTTACTATACGTAAGTACCCTAAAATACTGTTACGATGTTCACACGACTGTGTGCGAGAGATAAGATAGTTAAATTTGCATACTCATTTTAAACTTCATTCACACGATAAAATGTAAGTGTCAGCACAATACGATTGTTATGACGTTCATAAATATTGTGTTAACCATTTTCGCAATATGAGAACTATTTTAGTCAGATTATCATTATACAATTTGGGATTATTCTCCAGTACGCCTTATCCTAAATATTATAGTGCGTATGTTTGTTACGACTCACCGCCTAAACGGCTAAACCGATTTCGATGAAAATTGGTATGTAAATAGATTAGATGTCGGAGACGGACATAGGTCTGGTTCCCAAGGAGAACAAAACTCAAGCCGCGATGCGCAAATATGTAGTTTGTTATATTTAGCTTTCTTCTCAGTGTCTTTCAATTTCGTGTTCTTCATGATAAACTTGCAAAATGTCCTCGTAAAAGTCGTATTGGTACTGGCCCGGTATGGAAGGTAGTTTAAAAGGAATATTTCTTTTTTGCCTGCAGTGGTAGACGATTACATGTTAAGGTTACATACTCTATTAACTTTAAATATTATTAGTTCAAAACTTTGATATAAGTAGAATCTCTCCTTTTTTAATTTAACGCAAGCTTCTTTTCATGATCTATTTTGTTGGCTAAGATGGCGGCGCTATCGCGTGTCTAATAAAATAAGTTTCTACGATGAACGATATCGATATTATCTAGTATCGATTTAATATGATACGATAATATCGATGTTTCGTATCGATACAAATCATAACAAAAGAAAATTGTAAATATTAAATAAATAAATGAAATAGCTACTATCTACTTAGATTAGTTTTACGTTAGTCGTACAATAGTAGTGTAATTAGTATTATTAATTATCATTTCAGTGAACGTTTACTACGATAAGTAACTACAATATGCAAAAGAAATAATATCGTAGGCTCGTCGTGAATTGAAACAAATCTGCCTGCCCCTGCCAGGATAAAGGCATGACATGTGTGTGTATGTATCAATATTTTAAGAAGGTATAGATATTTTTACATATGAACTCAAATAGAAACCTTTAAAGAAATAAGAAAATATGTAAAACAAGAGGACAAGAATATTGTAAAAATACCATTTCTAATACACAAACAAATAAAATGTAAAATTTAAACACTTATCCAAATCAAACCAAAAGTATACATACAAAGTTTCAGGTCACTTTGTTCTGCCGAGCTCAGAGTTCGCTGGAGTACACTCAAGTACTAACGAGGTTCCACGCAAATGAAAATCCACTCTTATTCAGAGCCGCAAGAACTTTGTCTCTATTTTAAAACTGATCCATTCCACAAAGACAACTTTATGTTATGTTTTTTTTGACAGACGTTTTGGACAGTTGAGAATGTTAAATATTTGTTGAATATGGATAGATGAATGTTTACTTTTAATTAAATATTTTATCAAAGAAGGCTTCTGGGAAGTGCTGTGCTAGAAGTAATATTTTGCATCTTACGCTGCAAGTTCTTAATAAAATAAGTCTTCACTGAAAGGAAGGTCTTCACATTTAAAAGAAGAATTCTATGTATGATCAACACATAAAAGGAAACCTGTTATTTATAACATAATCAAAGTAAAAGTAAATAGGTACGGTTTCATGAATTGTATTTTTAGTACGTCGATATTATAACGTTGCCATGTTATAATATCAAAACAATGATAATATAAATAAAATAATAATATGTTAAAGTTACAGATACAAAATATTATTATAAACGATGCAAATCTAGGTATAATACTCGGTGCAGTAACAAGTCCACCCCAATGTGCAGCATTTATCGCTTGGCTCATTGCAATAATAAAAGTCATTTTAGTTGTTTAGACGAGGCGCTCATAGTTCGTTGCACTCACTGATCGGTAATCGATGTGCGGGTTAAGCAACTAAGAGTGCGGCTGGCCCATGGATGGGTGATCGCATAGTGCTATTAGATCTGAGCGTCTCCGTGCTTCGGAGGGCACGTTAAAAGTCGGTCCCAGTTATTACCAAGTTGATAACAGTCGTTAGGTCAAGTCGGATGCCTATATAATAAATTACGGGTGACCTGAACAAATCCTGACACTAGGTTGACCACTAACTACCTAAGCTAACTACTCGATAAGAAGAAGAAGAAGTTGTTTAGACCTTTGGAAAAGTGTATGTCATGTCGCCCGTGGAGGAGGTTGATTACCTTTGCAAGTGACATCGCAGCTAGTGAAAAATGTTAGGTTTAATTAATATTTTCAATCTGTAAAACGAACATACCGGCTAAACCTTACGTTATGCAACGTCAGAGATTTGTACCCAATATAAGACCAAAATATACTATGACAAAGTTAAATTTTTTATTCTAATTGTATTGCTTACTCCATGACATGTACAATTTTCGTCGTTCAGTAATTGTAGTGGAACAGTTCAGTAATTAAACAAAGTAATTTGTGTAGTGTTGAACGTTTTAATTAATTAAAAACATTGTAGGAAGTCGTTCGAAAATTAAATAATTGTTTTATGTACAATTAAATGTTCCTGTTTACCTATCGTAGATACTGCATTCAGTGCGCAATAGAGCGTATTTTATGTTTTGTGTTATTTTATTACTTTACGTATAATATTAGGTCACTTTATTTACTTGTTTACTTTACTTTCCCACTTTTTTAATCATTATGTGATTTTTTCATAACATACTTCCTCACGTTCAACAATAAGTTGTGTTTTACAAAAATTGTTCCAATAATCTTAAGAAAAAACTCATGATAAAAGGCATAATTTTTTTATGAAAATTGTTTGGAGACCTCATCATCATCTCATTTAGCCTCATGCTGTTCATTTTACGAAGGACCCATACATCACGTATCTGATTTTAGGCGCATAACATTTTTTCTGCAAAATATTTTCACAAATCAGTTTTATAACACCATTCTCTTTTCTTTTGCGTTCATTATGTTAACGGTTTAAAAAGTCTTGTATTTATTACAATGAGGTACTTAAGCATTCATAATTATAAATATTAAATCTGATATTTATTTAAAAGCTTAAAAGATTTTGAAACTAATTTAAACAAACTGTTATTAGGGTTTTGTGGTTTAACGTAAAAGAAAAAGTTTTTGTGGTTATTATTAGATTAATTTTAATTAGGTTTTAAGCGAGAGGCTTGCTTTCTTAAGTTTAGAATATTTTAAGATTTTTTTTTGTTTAATTAATGATCAGCTAGCTTATAACTAAAACTCAATATATCTTATATTTTCACGTTTAATATTAGTTATTATAGTTATATTGATCACTTCGTTACCAAAACTAAATAATGTAGGAAGCATATTTTGCACGGGACTATTTTGGATCTTCAGTAGCAAATAGACATAAAACTTGAAAAATAACGTTAAATATTGCATATTTTACCTTAATATCATTATCACTAGATAAAAATTACCAAATAGACGTATTTCGTCTTACGCTTTTATGTCCACGGTGCGATTTATTGACGCCGATATACTTATTCAATTCCAAATACGTTACTTACTTCCACAATGTAGTAACAGATGGTAAATAACCTTAGTTAAGTAACAATTATGGATTCTGTCGGGCACAACATAGACGATTTAATAAGATGAAGAGCTTCTACTCGTATAATCGACCACGTATTTGCTTTACCAGTTTAAACAAAAAAAACCATCAAAATTAAAATTTAATAAGACTCATTACGATAGTGACAACTGTCACTAAACTGAGGTAACTTGCAAGCAAATATAGACATTATTATTTTGTGTTATTATTATGCAAACGAGATTTACTCTAAGGGCAATTTATGGTCGACTATACATAATAAAATTATTTTTAAAGATTTAGTGACTGACTTTACATGCATAATATTATTACTCGAATTTATGTAATTTTTATTGATTAAAAAATTATTATAATAATAATGAAAAGTAATTGTGAGAAATTATTTAAATAAATTTTAATTTAGGTAATAATAATAATAATAATAATAATATAATAATATTCTACCACATTCACACAGCGCTATCTAGCCCCAAATTAAGCAAATATATTTGCTTGTGTTATGGGTACTAAACAACTGATATACTACTAATATTACTAGGTTAATTATTAATATTTGTCCTGTGCCTGGTTGTTAAATATGTATTTGTGCTATTTAGGTTGGGTGTTTCTGGCTACACAGATAAAGATCACATAATTTTTCCTGCCTATTTCGGATCATTCATTCATATTTTTGATAAATGTAATGATAAAATATATAAGTATAAAATTTCTCGCTCAATCTCCTCTAAGCCTAAATTACCTATATACATTTGGCCCTTTATTTTGTGAAGCTCAGGTGGTTTTAAGATATTAATTAATACAATTACCTACGCTGTTGATGTTTATGTTTTATATAAGAAAACATTATGATGTATATTGTATATTGACTGCACCGTTGGTCTAGTGGTTAGTGTAACTGACTGCGACGCCGGGTGTCGTGGGTTCGATTCCCGCGGAAGGCAAATATTTGTGTGATGAACATTTGTATTTGTCTTCAGTTTGGGTATTTTCTATGTATTCTAAGTATGTATTTACAAAAAAAAAAAGTATGTATAAGTATTATATTTCAATTATCTAGTACCCATAACACAAGCTCTGCTTAGCTTGGGATTAGATGACGATGTGTGATAGTGTCCACATATTATTATTATTATTATATTATTATTATATTATAATAAAGGTTAAGGTAAAAAGGTTATTGTAAGAATAAACTCAACATTGCATTATTCTTTAGGCTTGTAATACAATCTGCAATAATTTTTAAACGTTTTTGTAACAAGCATTTTAAAGATAACGAAGTTTAATAATTCCAAGGCATATTGTGTTTTTAAAGCTGTTACTTGAGTACTGCTAGCTTACGAAAGATGAATCTGTATAGTTTTTTATTTTAGCCTAAGAGATGATCTAGTCATTTTTCATAACACTATCATAACTGCGGCGTTTATAGAGTTTTATGTTACACTTAATATTTTCTCTTATAAAATATTATGCAGATAACGATTATTTTTGTAACTAAGCTTCATTATTCTGTACTTATTTATTAAAATAATAAATTTTGCACTTGGGCGCTTCATACAAATCAATTTACACCAAAGAGTAAACTTTGCGACATTGACGTCTTTAACCCCATTGAAGTCACAAAGTCACCGTGATTGAAACTCAAATTACAAACTGAGCAAACAACAAACTTTTGACATAAAATTTCTTTAAAAGGCTATTTGAATGTGTTAATAATCGATAAAATGTAATATGTATATGCTGTGATAATTTTGTGTAATCATAAAGCTAAGTGTGCACAAAAAAGAATACTTACCTAATATTATAATAATAAACATTAAAATGCTTGAAACCTAAGTAATGTTTCGTAATTTTTATACTTAAAGCATAAACCAAAAGCTTTTAGAAGACAAATAATTAATGTTGAACATTTTCAAGGATTGGTAAAAAATTAGGCGAAATTAGGTCAAGAAGGATTTGTTGGTTTAGTCAACGTTTTTGCACGAACTCTCTTACAAATTATAGGAACAGAATTCCTAGCAAGTAAGATATCAATAAAGGCGCTATACAAAATATCACAGATCTGACTTCAAAACGCTGAGATAGGTAGGTAATGGAAAATGGTATATCAATATTATATCAAGATGGGTACCTAATAATTAAACATAATTTAAATTAAACATTGTCTTAAAATAAAATATTTAATCATTGAATTTAATAAAACAACTGATCATCTATTCAAACTACCCTCACTCACCACCTGTCAAAACCATTAATGATTTTTATTTCACTGCCGATCCAGATGTTTGAAATGACTCAAATGTGATCCGATGTTATTGCCTATGAAATGGGCAATAACTGTGTGGTACCGATTACATATAAGAACTTATAACAATTTTATGCGATGACACGTCTGTCTTCGCCATTCGGTGGAGCAATGACTTGCATAAATCAAAAATAGAATAATGTGCTGTTTTTAAAAATGATCTTATCCTATTTCATCCTAGGGCCTATACAAGTGGCAAAGATTTCTATTCTATTCATAGAATAGATTAAAAAATGTATGGGATTGACATAATATATATAATCTATTCTATGAATAGAATAGAAATCTATGCCACTATAGAACGTCCTATCCTGATGTGCCTTGGTTAAAACGATCAAAATTATACTTTAATCGTACTTGCTCTTTAAGTAAAGCAACATCTCAAAAATACGTGAGTACAGGACATACACCTCTTCAACTACCAATCGCCACAGTTATCAGGCAAATTAGCAATAGTCATGGCGACAGACTTAACACACGACTCCGCTATCTATTTTATGATTTATATTCACTAGACTGCATCTAGTGACGCATTGGCTGAATTATGACCTTCCTTCTGATATGGGTCTAAGGTTAATCCGTAGGTAAATATATCTATACTATTATATAAAGCGAAAGAGTTTGTTTGTTTTTTTTTTTTTTTTTATATATTAGCCTACCAAAGTGACTCCACCCCGCCTGATGGTAAGCAGTCAGTGGAATCCAGAAGTGGCGGCCACCATACCAAAAGCTATCGTCTTAAACTGCTGGTATGGTGGCCTCCACTATGGCGGCTGGGAATGGGGTTAGAGGAGGGGAATGAGGGAGGTGAGGAAAGAGGAAAGGGGAGGAAATTGGGCCTCCAGCACTCTCACTCACCGAACGAAACGCAGTAGTAAAGATACTACTACTCTTAAGTCGATCTTCTATGAGAGGGTAGTACTTCCCCGGACGATCCGGCCCATTCATGCTGAAACCAGCGTGGATCTACTACCGTCGTTTGTATGTTTGAACACGCTAATCTCTGGAACTAACAGTCGAATTTGTGGCGTGGCTTCACCCGCGTCTTTACTTACTGCTCTGCTCCCATCGCCAGTAACGTGTGCCTTTCTCGAGAAATGGTCTATCATACACAAAAATATTTTTTAAAATCCCACTGGTATTTCCAGAGATTATTTCAAGTAAACAAACAAACTCTTCCGCTTTACCTGCATATTAGTATAGCTTATAAATCCTGAGATTATTGCCTCATCTTCTCGTAGCTCTACCCTTGTCAGCAAATTAGCCTCAAGCAAACCTTATTCATACTTATCATGCATATTTATCTAAATGAGTTTAACTTTGTTTTTAACACTCACAGGCAACTATTACCACTTATCATCAGTTTAAGCGCTCGTTTATAATAATATATGTATTAGTTATGCTGTTAAATAAGGGGTAAAATTATTTATTTCAAAAAAGGTTGGTTTTACGTAGTCACATAGCACGCTGGTCAGGATGCAAGACAGATCTTACATTAGCACCTAGTAAAAAAAAAACAAAAGAAAAACGTGTACAGGCTCTTACACATTTTCTATAATCATGATAGAAAATGTTTTATCTCAAAGCAATTTAAAAGAGATCGTGACAAATTGCTAGATGACATCCTTAGAGTGGCTCACGTTGTTCAAAGTTTTAGTAAAATTAATTAGTATAGGTAAGTTACCGTAAGCTTAGTAATGATATCTTTACATTCGTTTTGTTTAAGACCTTACAACCTCGGTGACTTACAAGTAGGTATTATTAGTCTTTGGACATGAAAATATTTGAAAACTTAACACTTTCGTTGCCACGCTGTAATTAACTAATATAACGCATATGGCCAGTGCTATCATTTCATATATTGTACCTATGGGCACAAAGGGTCGCTTCTGCATGCTTTCAAACTTTATAGAAGTGCATATTAAAGTTTTATTTTTGACGTTTTTTTTAAATAGCTCTGTAGGTACTCTTTTAGAGTATTAAGACGATTCTTAACGCCAGTTTCTTAAAGGCTGATCAACGAAAAATTACCTAATGACCTGTTAAATCAATTTTCAGAAACTGCAGGTAAGGATCATAAATTGATTCGTACATTTGTCGGATTGATTTGTACAGTTATATAAAAATATCGTAAAATAAAAACTTAAATACGCTTTTCTATAAAGTTGGAAAACAAGCAGAAACATACAGTGCGATATAGTCGTAGTTTGGACTTGGAGTTATTGGCAACGAATGGGTTAGACGTTGCTTAAACGATAGCGGGCGAGGTGGGAATTCGTCATGACGTGAGTGGTTATAAAGTGTATAATAGGTACCTATTATTTGACATAAAAAACATCACTCCACCGCAACAGCGCTGTGTAACATCTTCTATGTATTTGCTAGTGCATAACAACTATAAAACATCGCGTCACGCTGCCGCGCCGTCCCTCCGCAGGCTGCTGTCTGACCTTTATTTATGAATTTTCTTATATCTCTCCCACTTAGCTTTTTTCTATGGGTGTAATAAAACAACGGGGTATAGCAAGAACGTTGATTTCTCATTTCTTACCACATTTTATATTTACATAATATTAATTAGAAAAAAACACAATATTCGTACATCAAACAACTTGATACAGTTCCAGTCAACATCGATATGGTATAACATAACTTATTGTTTATCATTACTAGTGTCCGACCGAAAAGTTTTATTCAGAAGCTAAATTTCAAGTACCTAAGTAATTATTTTTATGGGTTGAATAGACATGTTTGTGGCCCTAAAATTACCATTAATGAATCGCACTATGTATTATAAATAGTACTTTCATGCCTGTTTATCAAATGTATACTATATAAATATATATGTATACGATATAAAATCGAAAGAGTTTGTTTGCTTGAACGCGCTAATCTCTGGAACTACAAGTCGGATTTAAATAATTTTTCTTGCGTATGATAGACTAGTTATCGAAGTAGGTTATAGGCTATGTAACATCACGCTACTAGCGACGGGAGCAGAGCAGTAAGCAAAGACGCGGGTAAAACTGCGCCGCGGCAATCTAGTAATATGATAAACACATTTATGTTTTTAGAATCGATCGGAGATTAATAATGACAATCATCATAACATATAAAACACTGATTTAAATATGTTTAGAAAATTAGTGAATTACCTATCTATACATTTATTGACTATAGTAAACACACGGGTAAGGAAACACTGCGGTTTTATATTTACCAATTCTGTATGTGCTTATATTTTAATATGCGATCATATAATATTTGTTTTGTTTGCGTTATATTAATTTAACGCGAAATATTTTTTATATTTTTGACTTTGCATACTGATTAAGTAAAAGCAACAAATGTCTCCTTTGTGTACGCATTGTAAAGATATTATTTCGCAAAATTGAGTCTCGAAAATATCAATCCTGGAATTTAAAAATGGAATGTAAAAAGATCACTGTTATTTTGATAAATTAAATAATTTTAATTTTAAGACCAAATTATGTATTTAGTTTTAAATAGTTTAGCGTACGTGCGTCTATGTTCGAATTTGAAATAAATATTTTTCAAAAATATGAAATTTTACTGCAAATACTACTGCTTTGAAAAGAAACCAAATTTCAAATTCAGCGTAAAAAATAACTAGCAACTAAATAACAATAATTAACTTTAAAATATTTAAAATTTCACACTAATAATATATAATTTTGGAAGATTGGTTTTAAATCACATTACATTAAAATGTAGGTACTTAAATTCTTTGGCAAAACAATATTTGGCAAAGTATCAAGAAAATAATTATTCACGAACACCAATTAACATAGACACCTGGATAGACCAGAATATTAAGGAATTATCTGAATACAGGGTTCTTACAAGACAAGGTTCAACCCACACAAATTACAACAACTATTGTGGTTATGGTAACATTACAAGTCACTGATTAAATAGGACAGTCGTAGTATAAGCTATCGAGAAATCAAACAGTTATACCAAGATTGTCAATACTTTTTTCGCAAAAAGACGACGAAACTAGATAAAGACCAAACGTCAACAGTCACAGTCAATTTGCGAAACTTGATTTTACCACAAATAGTGCAACATCAACTCTCATGCTATCTCTGTCACTTTATTGTGAATTTTAGTGACAGAAACAGTTTAAAGTATAACGTTAACTACCATTCGAGTATTTTGATGACATAAAATCCATTCGTTAATAGAATTGAATATACTTATATTATTAATGATTTTAGAGTTGTTTCTGCGAATTTTGAATACATTGTAGATAGCAAACTCCTTCAAATAAATCATGGCAATTATTATCTCAGATATGTATCGTTTTGGTATCTATAAATAAATGCGTAGACAATGAAAAAAATTACAATTTCAAAATTTCTATCGAATTAATAAAAAACACCGCCATTTATATACCATATTATAAAAATACTTTCACGTCAGATAATTTGTATAACATCGAAAATACATTAAAACTGGCAATTTTTCATGTCAGTAATCATATAAAAGTAGATACATACTTAATACAATACGTACTTTAGAATTTACGATTCGTCAGTTACATGATAAAGAAGATATGATACACATTCATGTGAAATATAGAAAAATCTTGTAAACATCATGTATTTGAAAACTGTCAAATCTTAGTAACACAAAATATTAAAAACTCCACAAAAATATTGTACACTTCCTCATTCTCATCTCGAACTCACTCATAGTAAACTTTTATTGTTTAGTATTAACAACAAGTATATGAACCATATAAATTTTGATTTTTAGCCTAACGTACATTATCGCTAGTTCGACATACAATGTCAATACACATCAAATAGAGGACCAGCCTCTCAATTCATAAGAATACGAAGAAGTTGCCGAGACGTCTTGATTTAAGAACATTTCTTTGGCGAGCTTTCGTTTGTTCGCCGCTAACTAATCTATGCTAGCTGTATCTAGAAAATGGAGAAAAGCGCGTCATTAACCTCGAGTACCCCACCGTATAGCAACGGCCGCGCTTAGAGGAGGTACTCTCATTGGTCTGGTTTATCAAATGATGTATTTGGCGTGCTCTCCACTTTCTTCAGTACTATTTTGAACGCAAAAGTGTGTTTAGGCGATACTGATGCAGGCCGAGGGGTCTGCGGTGATCGTGGCGGAGGCTCCGGCGGCATTTCAGAGCGTGTTCGCGACCGTCGAGGTTGAATTGGGTTATGTATCACTGGTATCACTGGAGCCGACACTGGCTCTTTTGGTCTCTGCGGAGAGAGTCTATTTGGAGTCAATCGTCCCGGTGAAGGATCTGGTGTGCTCGGCGGAAGCATCAGAGGAGGAAGATTAGCACAAGGCGATCCACGCGAACCTCTACGTTCCTTCAAACCCATGGGCGGAGGAGGTGACAAAGGTGCCTCTTCATCTTCAGCCGCCGCAACCACAACCAAAGGTTCTGCTCTCATAAGAAGCGGTTTCGGTTCACTTGAATCTAAAGCGATAGATCTTCTAAAATAATTTAAGCCATTTTCTATCTCAGCTAAAGCACGCCTAACAAACGGGAACGTATCGGATATTTCTGAAGTAGATTTGCGCACTGGAAACTCTGTGTCGCTGTCGCGCTTTTTTGGTCTACAGCGTTCGAATGTTGGATCTCCGGACGCTGCCACCGTCTCGGAAATTTGTCTCGTCAGGGCTGCATGTTTAATAGAATCCGACTTTGAACGTGGTTCTCTCGTCTTTGGCGTCGGTGAACGTCTATCGCCAAACTTTTTGCTAGCGGCACGTTTGATTGAAGAAAATAGTCCTAGTTTTTCAGGCGGCTTATCCGCTGTAGGAGGGCCAGGAGGAGGAGCGATAGGAGCAGTGGAAGGGCCGGGGAGGGGATCGGGTGCGGGACGGGAAGGGGGGTTCCCCTCGCGTTAGTTGTGCCGAGAGTCCGATGACGGAACATCGCTCGAGCCGGTGGAGGAGAGAGTGGTGTTAGATCCGTAGGGATCGAGCGAAGACTGCACGGACATGGACCGGCCGCCGCGCCGCACTCGCGCCGGGGACAGTTTACCTGGATCTACGCTGGCCGGGTCTGCCTGCAACAAGAGCGTTTTCAGCACTCTATTCAATGTACTACTACGACGTGTAATGCGTAAGGCGTATTTGGGAGAAGTGAAAATAATGCAACAATACTTCAGTTGCAACTTACCTATAAAAGTGATCTAATTAATAATTAATAATGATATATATGGTTTTACTATCTAAATAATTAGTTTGTATTGATAGCTTGAACACGTTTAGTAGGTTTTAGTTTTATTACCAACAATCGAATTTCAAAGTTAATAATATAAATTTCGCAAAAATTCATGAATAATAAATTAATGACCAACTTGTTATTATTACCTATGAATGAATTCAATTTAGCTAGAAAGCCGTAATACTCGTATTTAAAATATATATTATTAAACATCTATTTCTCCTATTTAGTAGATATTAAGGCCATATCAAATTTACTGAAGCGTAATAATTATATTAATCACAATAGACCGATTTTAATTTGAGAAGAATGCTGGTTTTATTTCAGGCAAAATAATCTCAAAAGTAGGCACAGAAATAGTGTAAACAACTACAGAATGTCTAAAACTAAAAAAAATATCTTTATTATATTTATTATTTCTTGGAACACAAATCATAATTATTGTTTTACTTCGAACCAGTTGAGAAATCAACGAAAACGAATTATTACTTACATTTTCTTTTTAGCTAAGATCTGCAGTTATTTTACGAGGTATAAGTTAAATGTTGAAAGCTCTAAGTTAATTAGGTTATAATTCTTACGTGCACAGGAATTCCAGAAGAGAACGCACGACCTATACTTAATTTACTACAGACTAGATTTTTACTTTGCAGTAATATAATTACCTGATATTGAAATGGTATTATTTTGGTATTCTCATGTAAAACAAGGCCTAGCAATAATAAAATAATGTCAGTATTTCTAAGTACTGTTTACGTAAATCGCACCTGATAAGCCAACGCATTCATAATCATGGAGTACGGCACCAAGCCCAGTGGGTGCACTTCCCTCATCAGGACATTAGCGGGAATCTTATGGAACTGGATGTACTCCAAGAAGTTTCCAATGACATCTTTGAGAGACATGTTAGGATTCGTGTCGCAATACTTCTTACTCCACATCAGGGCAGCCTGGAAAGTAAATAATTATGCCAGTCGTTCTAAAAGATCGATATCGTATTATTTTAATTAAATTCAACTACAAATGCAGTTAGAAACCTTTGGTAATATATATATATGTTATGTTTACACGAAACGGAATGCTATGTTGTCAACATAAATTAAATTATTGAAGTATAAATACACATTTTTTTGTCTGTCCAACTTTAAGTTCTTACTGAAAAAACTACTGGATCGAATACTTAAATATTTACTGTTAATTGATAACAGTAAAGTTGAAAATCCAGTATAGAATTTGTTTCAATATCAAATATGACAAAACGTTACGTTTCATGATCAAGGATAATGAAACGTAACGTTTTGTCATATTTTACGAGGATGTTTACCATGTAGAAGTAACAATAATAATAATTATTAAGGTAAAACTTCACCATATTTTGCCAGATATAAGACTCAAAATACTTTCGTCATTACTTATTTTATGGCTGGTTCTGGAAACTTTGTAAATTACCTGGAATTTAGTGAACTCGTCAGCCTGCAGTTCATCCCTCGCCAGTATTAGCCGCACAACATGTTGAGGCAGTAGTGTGAAAGAGCCAAGATTCAACACTTCATTGCCGTGCTCATCGACAAACTCCAAAACCTATAAATATAATAATAAACCTGTTCTGTATTACAGGGATTAAAAATATGCAAATTAACCGGGGAGAGAGGTAAAGCTCCGCATTTGAGTACTATAAAGTTCTATAAATGAAAGTGTAATTACTCACACACCCAGATATTTTTTCTCTTATATTGTGAATAATAATAATAAAACTTATTTGAATTCTCTCACATATATATTACAATAATATAGTAATATAATATTATTTATTTTCCTAATTCTAATAACTACTATGTAAGATTCTGGCAGCTGTTTATTAGATATATGTTACGACTAAATCTGAAGGGCGAATAAATATACCTGCCTTAATTATAGACTCAGTAGTTAGAAGTCGTATGTAGTTTACCACTACTGACACACGAATATTACAACCGTAACTTAACTGTTTAGTAATTCAAACGATATTTACCTTCTGCACCAGTGATTTAGTGCACTTGTATTGTATGTATCTCTCAGCGGAGGCTAGCAGGGCGCAAACGGTATCCACAGTGATACAGCATTGAACGAAACCAGCGCAGGCGCGACGCAACTCATCCAAACCGTAGTAGTCTGCTGCGTTCATGACACCTGAATGAAGAAGTAAATAATATTAAGGCTTATGTTTTGGAAATTAGCGGCACATTTGTGAGGTTACTGACGTTCGATTGCCTCAAAAATACTAATTACGAGTATAGTGTACTAACGATCGCTAGTGTACAAATTATCTTTAGTTATAAATTGCATATATTATACAATATTCAGAAAGAAATTCTTTGATTAATAGTGACCCTATAAAACTCTGTTAAGTGGGTAAGAAGATTTAACGTACAGACGGCAGGACCGACTTCTTCTGGCCCTAATACAGAACACTGTCTATCTGGCCGTACCCTCAACATACGAGTTTATGGCCACTATTACCATTAGGGTAGAAAACAGACGTCTCCGGCACCGTATCTACCTACATACCAATTTTGCTGATGCTGCTTAATTTTAAAAGAAAAGAAGATTAATAAAACACAAATCCCACAATCAAATTCTTATTCAATTAACCTTTTTTAGAATACAATGTTTAAGACAATATTGTGAAAAGATGAATTGATTATATTTTAAGTATTATTGATTGTAGGCGTAGCAACCAACATAAGATTAGTACCTATACTATACAAACTCTTTAATTGAACTTACGCTTTGAAGTTAAATAACATTCCCCTTTTTATAGCACAAAAATAGATTAACTTAACACCCACACGTTTCGTACCAACGCCTACGAGAAGTAACTCTTATAAAATGTACAGGCCAGAGAAATGTTCATACTTTTAGACAGAGCAATCTAATCATGTTGAAAGTATGAAAGGGTAAACCTAGTAAACAGTGCGTTTAATCGTTTATTACTTGTGTGATAATTTAGTTTTTATTTCATTAAAAAACTTCTTGTAGTCGTGATAAAATCAAAGTTCTTTATGACAACGTAATCAAAAGATATGGTTTTAGGCTGAGAAACCTTTGGCGCGCGTGCCCGACTCGTACTTGACCGGTTTTGATTGGATCTTAACATCTGAGGTAGAATAATGTCATTATCGGCTTTCAATTTCCTTTTTTATTTGATAGCTAAATCCTTTTAGTTAATCCTCTTTCGCTCGTAGTGTCCACAAAACGGTCAGTCTTGTGGAAACTACGATACTACGAAACTACTCTGGATTCGTTTACAAGATTAGAAACATATAAGTAGTCTTATTATATTCTGCGTATAATAGTCCTACTTAACATTGCATTTTAGAGAGATTAGGTAGTTATACAAAGATATAATGTACCTATGCAAAATTTTACGACATTTGGCGAATAAAGAATCATTTTTTTTAAAGTTCATAATTAAGCAAACTAAACTCGTTTTTAACTTTCTTTCAACTAACTTTGAGAATTCGGGTTTAAGCTTCTCACAAAGTGTAAGTAACAAACTTTTGGAAAAATATGAGGATAAAAAGAATGATAAAAGTTTTGTAATTTACGCAAAAACAAAGAGAATTATAAAATTTTAATTATGTTTACTTAGATAATTTTGTTTTTTTATCAAAATTATATTTTGGGCTTAAGTTATGTCAACATTAAAATATCAGCAGAATGTCTAAAATAGTGTGAAAGTATTTGCGAATACTAAAGTTAAATGTGAAGTGACATTAAATATTCGTTATGAATAGCAGTCCACTATTACACTATCATAGAAATATGATCAAAGATGTGTGTCATTTTTAAATGAAGAACATAATGACGGTATAATAACTACATGTGATTCATATTGTCTATGATCATCTTTAGGAGATTCTTTTTGACAGCTAGCGTACTAATAAGATCATACTTAACACACTAGCACAGTCTGTATGTAAATAGAATGTGATAGTGAGTTGATATGATCCTACTTGTACGCTAGCTTTCAAAAAGGATCCCATATCTAGACTGTGACACTAGCGTAAGCGTAGCACCCATAGCAACGGAAAACACGGCTTGATGGTATATGACGTTATATTATCACATTATATGAATCACATATAGGTAGTTATTATATCGTCTTATATTCTTCATTATGACTGGCCTGTTGGTCTAGTGGTTAGTGACCCTGACTGCTAAGCCGGAGGTTGTGGGTTCGATTCCCGATCGATTTTGTGTGATGAGCATGATTGTTTGTTCTGTGTCTGGGTGTAATTTATCTATAATATGTATGTATTTACAAAAAAAATTTATATATTATAATGTTTTTATGTATTTTGTATTATATATTTATACAAATATGTATATGATTATATATAATAAACATGTATGTATAATGTACGCCGACAACTACCGCTACAATTCCATACATAATGTCCATCCAAAGGTTGTCTGGAAGAAATCGCTTATAGCGATAAGGCCGCCCATTGTACCTACTATTACTGTACAATTACTTATAAGCAAAAAGTTTCTAATGGTGTACAATAAAGCATAATTATAATAAATAAATAAATAAATAAATATATAAGTAATATATCAGTTGTTTAGTACCCAGAACACAAGCAAATATAATTGCTTAATTTGGGCATAGATGGCGCTGTGTGAATGTGATAGAATATTATTTATTATTTATTTATTATTTAAAAATGACTCGCACATCTATGATCATATTTCTATGATAGTCTGATAGCGGCCTTACAGTTTATAAAGTAATAAGAGATTACAGTCATTTGTTAAGATTAAAATATAGCAATCTATGCTCACGTCTTTTGTGTATAAAAAGAGGCCTTTTCCTGCAGTGATAATAATAATAATATAATTTATTTCTCTTCCACAAAGGTGTCTTAATGCTAAAAATACATGTAAAAGTAGTTAGGTTACTAATCCTTTGTGGGATACTGGTATCCGTACTAGGAATACCTGTCACACGGATTACCAGGCCCCCTCCATACAGACTGAGTTGACTTAACTTATTTTAAACAATTGTAAGACCCTTATTATTATAACAGAACATTAAACTAAATTAAATGAAAAGGGAAAGAAAAAAAACCGTAAAGAAAAAACAAGTAATAAGAATGATCTGGTGTGATCATTTTAAAAAGAGTACCTATCTGAAGAAAATAATTTGTATACTTTGGAGTCGCTATTCAAAAGGTAACAAATGAACACAAACACTCACAAAACGTTATTAAAGACGATTCTCAATGTACGAGTATATACTGAAGACAACTCCAGAAAATTCAATAACAACAAGCATTTCTCCTAAATTCAATTCATTATTAAGCATAGAATGCGAATGAATCAAGTTACCACACAAACTATGTTAGGAATGCTATTAAAATTGCATTTGTGTCAAATGGGCTATAATTGGATTACTAGCAGTTAGCTACATCGAATGTATCATGTTAACAAAATGTTTTATGTAAATGTTCAGTCATATAAATAAGTTAGGCCTAACACTTTACCTCCTCATCGAATAATCGTGATTGATATACATTTTTCCAAAGTAAATGATTAAAAATTGACAACTATATCTTATGCCCGTACTCATCTATCCAAAGAATCTTTATAATTTGAATAATGGTAATCTAATATTCTAATAAATATATATTTTTATTGTTACAAGTTGTAGCTGACAAGTTATCTTTAACAAAACCTGCTTAAAATGTTTATTTCTAACAATTAGCTCTACTTATTTTATTTCGAGCAACATTGGATTTCATAGAAATTTTAATCATCTGATTAGTTTTTGAAATTGTAAGGTTCTTGTTAAGGCTGATACAAATTACAATCATCATATAATACGACAGAATCAAAAAGCTCATTAAACTACATGATATAAATTGGGACAACAATAATTGAGGATCTGACATGATATGACATTCTAATAAAACCTCATAATGAAGGCTGTATTCACTGTTCATGACGATATCGGAAATAACAATTCATACAAAATTACTTTAAGTAATCCAGTACATAATAAATATCAGCTCTTTATCAGTTACTATTACAATACTTATTGACTGGCCTGTTGATCTAGTGGTTAGTGACCCTGACTGCTAAGCCGGAGGTCGTAGGTTCGATTCCCACCCAGGACAAACCTTTGTGGGATGAGCATGATTGTTTGTTCTATGCCTGGGTGTAATTTATCTATAATATGTATGTATTTACCAAAAAAAAAATGTATAATAAGTAGTTTATCCGTTGTTTAGTATCCATAACACAAGCAAATATAATTGCTTAATTTGGGGCGAGATGGCGCTGTGTGAATGTGGTAGAATATTATTATTATTATTATTATCTATTTCTTAACTCTATAAGGTCACCACTTAATATCCAAATTAATCTCCGTATGAACATTAAAAGGATAATAAGTATTATTACTATTATTATATATAAAAAGAAAAACCCTTCGAAATGTAGACAATGAGGCCATCTAAAAGCCTTCTCATGTTACATGAAGAGTAAGCAAATTTCAAGGAATATAGGTCAAAAACCCTACAAAGTAGAAATGCCGTTTAGTAGGCTTTGAGTTACAGTTACCGTATAGGATACTAAAGGATTTTATCTTAGTACCTAATAGCCATGCAAAATGATAGACTCATGAGTTTACTATGTGCAATCGTTGCAGTAAGTTCTTGAAGTGATGACCGTTGTTTAAAATACAAATACAACGGAAACCGCCTTTAAAAAAGGAACAAAACATTTAAATAATAATATAATAATAATAATAACCATTTATTTCAGGCATTTAGAGCCCATAAAATTTCAATACATAAATAACAAAATAAAAACTATAAACTAATACATATTTTATATAATTTAGAACTAAAAACTACTGTATACGAGAGGTCGGCGTCGTGTAAAGAGCGGTATGTAAATATAATAATTATGTGTTATTATTCCAAACAAGATACCTTCTCAAAACTCTAAAGAATCAAATTAAAATGAAGCAATCTAAATTGTATTGTATTTCAATTTTCTTAAAATTTGGTTTTGCTGAATTTTAAAATTTCTTCCAATATTGCGGGTAGGTATCGATTTTCTGACTCGTAATACATTCCACTCCACAACGCTCCAATTCACTCATTGTCGTAAAATCGAAAATTGAATTGAGTTCTCGTTTTTATTTCTCGTCGAATAGCCAAACAATTTCTATTTCGAACCTAGCGGCTTATGAAAATGATACTTCAAACGTGCGAATGAATATCAATACATTTGTTACAATAACAGTAAATTTTGAATGTTGAGTTTCTGGCGATTAAGAAATTAGCACTGCCCTAACTTGACGTAAGACAAAAGTCAATATTAAATTTGTGTTGTGTAAACTTAAAATAAGCAATTTAAGGGGTGATAGCAATAGCTCAGGCTAGATCCGGAAAGCGCCGAAATCACGGAATAATTTTTTGTTTTTATGAAAAATAAAATGGCCGCATGATAGATCAACACTAACTAGAAGTGGTGGAGTCGTCACTTGGCGACGCCAAAAATATACGGCGAATGCGAGTTCGTAGACCCTGCTAAATTATTTCCTTGACTAACAACTCTTATGTCAACCCATAGACTCCTTGTCAAGTAAAATTACAAAATAATCAATACTTTTTATTTTTTGGAGCCCGTAACTCCCTTTTATTAATAACTAATTTAGTGGTAAACAAGTACAGTCAGATTCAAAAACATAATATAATGCCGACCGCGTAGACAGAATCAAGAGAATAATTTGAACTTTAGTACTGTCACTCACTGAACGAAATGCAATGCATGAAAACTAATATTATACGCCAATATTCTATGAGCGAACTTCCTCGATTGATCCGGCTCATTCATGTATAAATTAACAAGGATCTACCACTAAACCAAATAAGGTACAGTGCTATCGAGTTGATTAATTCGTACTAGAATTTAATTAATCTTCCTACACTCACCAAGCAAGGTCCTAGGTTGAAGAGTCACGCATCCAGTATGTATGTACTCGATCAGTTGACGAAACACATCGGGCTCAAACTCTTCTATGATCAATGTTTGATGCTGTTGCGAAGATGGCTGTCAAAAACGAAGCCACAAATTAAATATATACACATATTATTCAGCTCAAAGTTCGGTGCCCAGTGCAAATATAATATAAATCTGCAGACACATTTGTGTGTACAATGTGGCATTTAGAAATTTATGTCAAAAATATTTACAACAGTATTTGCATAAAGACTAATTCAAAATATAAATTAATATTACTCTTACTTTAATCTTTTGATAGTAACAAAAAGTGCCTTAATAATCACACATTGAGTGCCTACATAATCATTCAAGTGAAAGCAATTTTTAAGACACAAGTGATTCTGTTTTGCATAATCCAATTTACACTGAACGTTTGATGGAATAATTTATTCGAGATATTACGATCTAGTGACAACAAATAAACTTTAATATAATGAAGAAAATATAAATCTTATAAACAACAAAAATCGCCAAAGGATACGTTCAAACGAATACACATTTAAGAGCTTGCATGCTTCAATATCTACATTTTGTTTAACAATATAATTGAGGTGTATTTCAATCTAAAATAGCATACATAAACATTGATAAACTCACCTTCCGTAAAAGTTTTATAACATGCAACAACAATTGTGACGCGATAACCCAATATAAAAGTTTAATTTAAAAAAGATTCGAATTTGATCACGCACTCAATCCTATCTACGAATACATTGTGTATTGAAAAGTGAAAAATTTGTACAATATGAACATCGAGGAATAAAACCGATAAAATGTGAGTTCCCTAAAACACCGTTAATTTTGTTTTTACCTCTTGTATTGGTGCCAATTGCTGCGCGAAAGTCGATCTCTGTAGCGAACACAAGTAAAAATTTTAACGTTAACATTTAAATTCGAAATGTTTTAAATTGCAGAAACATTTTCCCTGTCTAAACTTTGTACTTATTGAGTAGAAGTTGTCTATTCAAACAGCGGGGTTTCAAACAAAAGATTTTTTGTCAAAACTTTTTCGCATTCGTGCATTTATACGAAGTTAGCCATGCTTGAGTAATGAGAGCTCTATGGAATAAATCTGCAACGTTGAGCTAAAGGGATTCCTACGTGGACACGTCTATTTGTGCATACTTTATCATTGTTTGCAATGGGATCTAATTTAACGGGAATGCTAATATAGATTCAAGCTACGTGGATTTTATTTTCAATTTCAATAATAATTTGTTTTGCGTCTGCATGTCTAGTTTTGTTTGTTGGAATACTTTCAAAACATTAGCATGTATTACAGGATAGGTATAAATGCAATTCATTGTTTGAAGAACATTGATTTTATCCATCAATATAGTAAAACATTAAGAATGATAATATCGTTGTCTTGAGACATCCAACATTTAGCATTCTCTTGCATTTCAACGAGTTTTAGTTCGGTATCAGTGACATATTTACCTGTTGCGCGGCGTTTTGAAGATTAAGGAGAGGTTCCGAAGATCTTTTAAGGAACAACCTTAGTTTGTTCTCTCTAGGAGCCGGTTCCTTCTTCCGCTGGGGGCTAGGAGCTTGATAGAGCATTTTTTGGAAGACCCTAAAACAATATTTGATTTAGACGACAGTAATGATAGCTTTTATTATTATGATTGCTTTTTTATTTTTAATTATTTTATAGCAGTAGTGTATAGACTGTCACGCAGATGTTGTCTCAATTTTTATCCACGTCAAAGTCAAATTGAGTTTTTAACATAGCTGGCAAAACCTGGGTGTTTCCACATCTCCTTACCTCTTGTCCCTTCGGGGAAAATAGGCGTGACGTTAAGTTATGAAAATCTGTTTGGTAATAATTTTAACAAAAAAAACCGACTTTAATCAAAAAGTAAACTAAAAAGTAAAAAAATGCAAATTTAAGAATTATAACTGGACCGACTTAAAATGGGACCACATGGTCACAATCGGTTTACCCAGTCAAAAGTTCTGAGGTAACAAACATAATAAAAATACAATCAAATTGAGAACCTTCTTCATTTTTTGAAATCGGTTAAAAATATTGTTTTCTAAATCATGTTCGTTACATACAAAACTGAGAAAGACAACTTTGTCATTGTTTATACACAATATTTACAGAGTTATTTGGGTTACAAAGGAATATTTGAGGACATTGTCAGGAATGTTTGGAATTTCTTGTTTGCAATATTTACGAGCAAGTGGTCACAGTGGCGAACTGTTATTTTTTTGAGTTGAGTTGATTTTTATAAAAATATTTGTATGTAGTATATTTTTATTACGTAGTGAAAATTTATATATAAACGGTTCAGGCTCAGCTCGCCCCTTGAATCCTGCCCCTGATTGTCTAACGGCCGAAATTAATAACCTATCTCTAAAGTTAGATAGGGCAACTATCTCAGATAGCTTTATCTATCTTTAGAGATAGGTTATTAATTTGGTAAGTGTATTAATTAACTCACCCCTTCGAATATTAGATACCTCAAATCACCCCTGATTTTAGGTTGTAGGTTCGAAGCGGGGCAGTTACCAAAGTGACTTTTTTTAAATTTACCTTCTACCTTAAGTTACTTTGGACATTACTGACTTGCGGTGAAATATAGTGAGGATATCGATACTTACAAAAAAGGGTCTAAAATCGTCATCCTACTTTGAGCAAGCGTGGTGAGCAATGCTCGTGCCTTATCTGTACTCGTATTAGAAAATCTCTATACCTCCTAATAATTAAATAAGTGTTTAAATATATAATAATCTTGTGTTATAAGATAAGCTCCTATTCTGAAAAGACGTCTTATCTGCTTTATTAAGCGCAAATTTATACGTGACGTCCCCGCGGACACTTGATCAACTTTGATCAATCACGACGATTAAGGAAATCTATATATAATGAAAACACAAACTAAAACGAACCTAAAGACTAAAATGGAAGGTTTAATTTTATTTAAAGGTAGATAGATAAGAAAAATTGGTTGTAGTATGTAGGCGGCTTCTATTTTTACACAACATGATTATGGGTATATTGGAGGCTTACATATTATGCCAATCAAGCAATCTCTTTTCTAAGTATTTTGACTTGCTGATACCTTCATTTACTCCACGCTCTAGTGCCAGTCTTATCCATCTTCCAGATGTTATCTACTAGTTCTTTATATAATAGAAAGAAATAATAATTACTTATATACTTTATTCAAGATACTCACCTACTACGAGCCGCAAGCACAGCTTTGACTGCGCACACAGGCTCCCTGGTATCTCCTACCAGGAAGGTGACGTCACAGAGTTCGGGCATGGATGCGAGGAACTTCATGTCCTCGGCCAGCCCGGACTTGTTCTCGAAGGTGCTGAGGTCGGGCTCGGCCTCCATTGCTGCTAACGCCCCGCTTCGCATTGACGACTGCAACAAAAAATATTAAATAGAGTACCTATAGGTAAAATAGCGTATAAAATAAACAATCAAATAAACATGAATGTTAAACTTTTTTGACATTTGGGTATTTATTTGTACATTAGTTTGTATTTTGAAATAATGCGTAGAATAATCTTGTTTTATTATCACTAGGACACAAGCTATTTGTAAAGAATAGTTAAAAATTACATCAAGACGTAAATTCAAGAAGTAACATAAATTGAAATGTAGATAGTCATTTGTACAAAACAATATACATTTTCTTCAAGAGATCCAATTAAGCTCTAACGATTTTTCGCAGCAAGTAACTTAGAATGAAAAAGCAAAGGCATCGAAATATATTTTATTCTTTTATGAAGAGGAAGTTTATTCGAGTTGCAATTTCTTGCAAAACTTGTCAAAGGGAATTTAAGTAGAGAGACGTTCATTTCATTCATTACTGACTATAGAAAAGTTTTCAATCGAGGATGTCATAACCAGAGTCAATGCTTCAAATAAAACTATTTGTAACAATTTGGTAAAAAAGTAGGTATTACTATATTATATACCAATATTAATAATAATTTAACAAAAGATAATATAAGTATTTGCATAATGGTATCTATTAATAAATCGAACAAATACCTTCTATCTATCCTTAAAATTTTGCTATCGTGATTTTTTTGGTCAGCAGCATTCGTCATTACTAGTTACTAATTTCTTCATTAGTCAGTCTGTTATTTATCTTTTCAATTGTTTCTTTGTATGTAGTGTTATTACTCATTATGTACTTTATTGCATTTCATAATTTAAAACAATACCTATTAAGTTTCTGATACATAGATGTCGACGCTTTTACCTATGTTAAATCTATTATTATAATGTCAGTTGATGCGTGACGTTCGAAGGCTTAAAGTGGTGTGAAGGTTCTTAGAAAATAAATTGCGATTTCTTGTAAGAATTTACATTTAACGCTTTTTATTCTTTTCGAATTGACAGCAAATCTTTTTATATTGTATCAACCCAAAACTTAGCTAGGGCTACTGCATTGTCAGCAGCGTTCATTAAATCTTTCTGCGTGCAGTTGATCGGGCACGCAGGGCACGATAACAAGTGGGCCATTGTTTGCGTATTGGCTCCACAATTGCAATTTAGATTGGAACTGTCGAAGAATCCCCACCTGGACAAATTATCTATAGTTTGGGACGTAATAAGCGTTCCCGTAGAGAGTCACCTATGGTCGAGCCCTCCCTGTAAGTAGCGGCAAAGTCGTGAAACTAATTACTACACCACGATGCCAAATTCAAACATTTAACGCTGAAGTCGTGATCGTAATAATGTTATTTCGTTATTTCCAGCTTTAACAATTTATTTCAAAATAGTATCAAACTCTAAAAATATAAAGTTTGATTACAAAAGTTAAGTAAAAGTTACGTTCGCCTGTAATTCCGCTACCTCAAACTCAGATTAATTAGGATTTGAGGAGGCATGTCCAAAAAAGGCCCAAGTCACCAATCACAAGTCAGGGATTTACCATTTAATTTATTCCATTAAAACCCATCAAGAAAGCTTGACTTTTAAGTGTTAAAAGGCAAGGATTCGCCATTGTTTTCTTGTTTAAAAATAATCTTATATTTATTATTGGTGTTTAAATTTTATATCTTCAATTGCATTACACCGTCATTAACATTTGAAAGTCGGATGAAAATATCGTGCAGGGTTTATCTAGAATAGTTATATGAATGTAAAGTATACAGAACGAGATCCAAAAATCAAAAATATATTATATTAATATTAGACATAATATATCTAGAATACCGCTGAAATCCAAACTCTAACATATTTTACAGCAGCAACGCGATGGAAGCCATTACCATCAGTAATGACAATTAACTTAGGTAATTTTGCAATATATTGCAATACTAATAATAATTTGAACTGAATTCATGTTACAAATACCAAAGACATAGCCAAACCACAGAATGTACTTGTTGAACAGTAGTCTGAAGGATAGCGATCTCAAAATCTCACCAAGTTATTTTTAATAAGCAGATCGTTGAACAAGGCAAAGTTTGCAACTCAAAACAATTAAATTGAGTTAAAGGGTGCCAAATTAGGTAGAAACTCCTTTGAGTAAAATCCTTTACAGTAGACTTTATTTGCTATCTTTGTCTCTAATAGTCCAAAATCATCTAATCAAACTAAAACTGAATGGAACACAATTAAATTAAAACAAAATATTGAAATACGCTTGTATTTACTATTTAATGAAATATTTGGACAAATTTAGAGGTAATGAAGATGAAATAATGGAAAGTCTAAAAGTAGTTTGGCCCTTAAACTCTATGGAACCAGGGCAAGCAAAAAAAGGCTAAGCAATTCAATGCTATTTTATGTAAAATGGTCAATATTTTTTAAGCTACAAATGACGTAAATAAAATTTAAGTAGCTACGCTACATACGTGACGTTATATGATCATACCAGAGACGCCATAAATAACACTCGAGTTATGATAAATTGCGACACTTGAGGGGGTTGCAATCATTATCAATTCAATACCGTAACTACAGAGAGCCAATTTATTTTATAGCCTAACAACCATCGGATGCTTCCTTTTTTTGGATCGTAATTTTGAATTGATGAAAGAAATCGAATGCCTTACAAAAATTAATATGATCATCGAACATCAATATAAAGAATTTAACAGAGAGAAGACTGGTAAATAATCAGAGGCCTTAGACAAGTATATTAAATAATAGGCTATTTGACAACATTCATAATAATTATACCTACTACTAATTGTAATCATCCCCAAAGAAAATAGCATAAAAATATATTTCCGTTTATTTTAATATTAAAAGTGTATATTTTTAAAAATAAGCGAAATAAATTATGTATAATTTTTGAAATTTCATCTGTTACGTAAACGGTCTGTTATTTGTTGCAGCTCTGGTGACGTCACACGCAAGTAACTTACCCTTCAACTGCACTGATAAACCCAATGTTTATGCACATTGTTTACTGGCGTGTGACGTCACGCATGACATATGACTGGCACCATTACAGAAACAATGTTTTGGCCGTGTTAGTAAATTCAAACTTCAATATTGTTTTTGTATTATTGAAACAGTAAATATTTTGGAAATATTAATGTAGTGTATTTTTTATGACATAAACAATAAAAAAATTAGTCTATTTGACTATTTCTGCAATAAGTATGCATTATATTCCTAATCCGGATAAAACCTTTTCTTATACAGATAAAGGATTATGACAATCATAAGCATTGATTAATACGCTTGTTCATGTATTTTATTTTATAAGTCTTTTCTAAGGATCTTTTCTCGTTGTAAGTTCATGATGTACAAAGTGAACTTAGACAGCACATGTTATATTTTTTAAAAGTCACACTGGTACTTGCCCGGTTTTAAACATATTAGTTGTGTTGACTGTCGACCAAGTAGTTAAAATAACGGTTTCGTAAATAGGCACAAGGGAATTATTAAATATAAGTGAAAACAATATTTTTCTTTTGCATATCTAGCTTTCAAACGTAGAAGTAAACAATTACTTTCCTCGAGGGTTCGCAAGCTAATCTTTGTTTTTAAAAAACTTGCGTCAAATTACCGACAAAAATCTACTTAAAACCGTCTATCAATCCCTATGTCAACCAATCTTGACATATTGTATTACGGTATGGGGCAGCAAGTGTAAAACGGGCTTGACTAGAGTGGCAAGGGCTCAGAGGGTAGTCTTAAAGGTGAGCCACTCTTTACTGTTTCTCTTTCTCACCAAAGATCATCATCCTTGTCGATGTACTCACAGTACGCCAACTCTATAGTGTTAAGTTACTCTCAGGCAGCACTCTTTTCTTACTTATGACCCTACCTGGTTAAGTAAAAGCTTAAAACATAGAGTCTGCTTAAATTTAGAAAATCGGTTTCCCACAACCTTCTCTGGCCAAGTGTTTGACTTTATGGGAAGATTTTTGTACAACAAAGTAAACAAAATAACTTCTATTCCTGACCAACTCACAAAGGTAAAATGCAATAGACTTCTTACCAAGTGGCTGAAGTCCCTCAGTTATGACGAAACAGAAAACCTTCTATACATATCCTTATAACGGGGAAATAATAGAAGATCAGTTCACTTGCATATCCATCAAATAAACTCTCATAAACGCGCACCAACACACACACTGACACACCACACCCACACTTACACCCACACACACTCCACCTATTTTTAACTTTTAATCTTTCGCACAAAACTCATTAATCTTAACTTCTGCTCACTTATCTCACCTTACCTCCACCTATCTAGAGCCTGAAGAGACTGGTAATCTGCCATACAGGTCTTCTAGTACAGAAACCAGTCTTCCACACAGATTATGCAATGTTCATTTATAAATATTATATTGTACTATTACTTATTTTGTAAACTGTGTGAGAGAAAAATAAATTGATTTTTGTATTGTATTGTATAATTTTCTGAAGATTTTAAACGGTGTCACTAGTGTATTATTATGAGAAAAATGTAAGAATAACCTGCGCCTATATCCATTTCTGGGACACCATCTTGAGTTTTATTGCTCCTTAAATTATTATAGCTTAAGGATACGATGAAGTTATTACAATATCCATAGCAACGTTTATGAGATTTGCGACTAAACCATTTTTACGATATTACCTCAATAATACATTATGTATTCGTGTACAATTGTAGCATAGTTTAGTTAGAAAATTAAACAAGCCTGTCTAAGAAACACATTTAAAGGTTATGGTATATAATACACCAGATTGCCGCGGCGCGGTTTTACCCGTGTCTTTGCTTACTGCTCTGCTCCCATCGCAAGTAGCGTGATGTTATATAGCCTAAAAACTTCTTTGAAAACTGGGCTATAATACGCAAAAGAATTATACAAATCCGACTGGTAGTTACAGAGATTAGCGCGTTCAAACAAACAAACTCTTCCACTTTATATAATAATATAGATTAACCTATCACCTATTGGATTCTTCAATTTGCCCACAAAGCGATTGAATGATAAACCCCTAATATAACCACCTATATTTGGCAAAAACTTTGTTCAACCGCGAATGTCTAATTGTCTATCGGCTAAATTGTGATGTGAGTATTCACTGTATCATAATTATTACTATTCATTCAATCACTGCTTGCTAGAAAGGAGGTTATTTTATCTATCCAATTAATAAAACCATTTAAATAAAATTAAATCTCAAATCAAGACTACTATATCAAAATTTAATATTGATATTCACATGTTTTCAATAAACATTCTCTAAAGATATATAATTGATATTATTAATAATTGATATTTAATTCAATTTTAATATTAATATTGACATATTTTCAATAAAGCTTCTCTAAAGATTGGTACATAATATTGGTGACAAAGTAGCATACATTGATTGAAATTTCAATTCAATGGCTTTGGAATAAGCCGCCACAATAGATGAGCGGACTTGTCCCTTACCAAGCCTTTGTGAAAGTATGTATTAGGCATTTGATCGTAACCCAAAAGCCTTTGAAGTAGCATCATTAAGAATAAGGTCGAGCAAGATGACACTCAAGATTTTATATCACTAAAAGCACTTTTTAAGGGACTCTTTTATGAAGCTGTTTTGAAAAATACTAATCCAACGAAATGCAATTAAAATCAAACTTAACATAGACTTTAATATCCTTTTTATATAACAACTTACCCGCGGATTTTTAGTATGAAAATATTAAAAGATAATTTAAAATTAATTTTGAATGCTCAATTAACTATTATTTTGCACATAAGCAGTACGAACTTCATTTTATTATGCAAATTGAATTGGATTATTATTATTATTATTATCATTGGTCCTACAATCAAACTATTTGTACAGGTTTATGGGACATAGGTAGTACCTATTTACTAATAAGTTTACTAATCCTGTAACAAATAAACAAACATCTAAAACTATATTTACTTACTTCATCTAAACTGAAGTGTCTGGTAATAGTGATGTCCATTATGATTTCAAGCTTATTACCGTTATAAATTTTAATTAACTTTTGTACAAGCTTACACAGGACCACCGTTCGGTGCGGCGTCTAAAAGGCGACTAGTAGAAAATGGGAATGGGATGTGAAGCGTGCCTTCACGCCGAGTAAAAGGTTTTGGTCCAAGTTAAATAGGATTGAAAAGTAAGATTTATATGCTCTGATTGTGTATAAAATAGTATTTTTATACTATAGGTACATTAGTAGAATGTTTTGCGCCAAGAATAGGTCTTATTTTATAACTCACGACATATTTAATAAACTTTAAAAAGGTAAAATAAATAAAAAATAAATTTTATTTAAATTTTATTAATTTTAAAGTTCAGTAAATAGCTATAACAAAAATAAAGTAGTTATCTAATAAAAAGTAGGTGAAAACTTTCCTTTACTTTTCTGCTAAATAAAATGGAAGTTAGAGTGTGCGTGAGTCTTATTACGGCACACGTTGGAATTCGAATTATAGAATACAATTGGGGTAAGAATATTAATATTAGATTCTTAATCTTATAAGACAAATTTATTTTAATATTAATATAAATTATTTGTATAGACATACGTCTTTAATCAATTTATGAGCAGTTTAATGAAGACCCTGAAAAATACTAACGTGTTATGACTAGGTATCCTTAGCTTTTATTTTAAGCCGTATGTTCAATAATCCCGAAGAAAATACGTTAAAGAAAGGCAAAATACGAACAAAAGTTTATAATACCGTAACAAGGAAAGTGCGAGCGGAAATGTTAGTAAAGAAGGCGGAATATCGACTCTTTGAAGTCTCGCCTTTGACTTCTCATGCTTGATTACAAAGAGAACTTATAAATATGTAGAAATACGTCATACCTACTCATCTATGTACCTAATACATATGTTTAACAAAGTTCTTTGTTGAAAATTAAATATTTACGAAGTTGAAATTAGATACTTTATAAAGTCTAATTAATTATTAACATAATTTAGACATGATTCTTGGATTATTTAAATGTTATTTTATGAATAAGAGGTTTACAGTTTCCAAAACTTGTCTAGTATTTATACACCATCGACATTATATTTTTTATAAAAACTGCGTCTCTAAATTTGAATACATTTCAAAGCTTACAATGTTTAATCACGACTAGTACCTACATATTGTCACCTTGATAATCTAAATTAAAAGAGGAGCTGGTGTCTCAGTGAGGCTGTAATTACCTGTATTACAGATCACCAGGTCTCCATTTCACGGAAAAACATGTTCAAAATGGATGAGTGAAAAACGTAATATATTATTTATCAATGGTTCGATCTGCAGCTTAAGTATTAGGTGCTTCTGTATGTTTATTATGAGCCATGATTACACACAATACCTACGTGGATTAGGTATGGTGTAAATATAGCACAATAAAAGCTTGATAGTTCTGGAACAAACATGTTTAATGTTAACAGTGCCGACAATTTGCATGATTCGTTATTTTCTATAACTTAAAAGAAATTAAGTTTAAGTCACCAGAAGACATCTATTGTCATTTACAATAGAGTGTAAATTAACCGTCATGTTAAATTGCCGTAAGAAATGTATACAGCCTTCTCAGACATTTAACATGTTTATAGGATAGACATATTGTCATAACCCTTTAGAAATAAATGTACTAGAATATATTCACGGAAGATTTTAATTTTCTATTACTTTCAGTATTTTCTTGTAGCAGTCATAATACGAACTAGCTGACCCGGCGAACTTCGTGCCGCCTAACAGTCGATTCTTAAATTTTTGATTTTTTTTTATTATAATACCTAGTCTAAGTTACTCCTTATTACATCAGCTACCTGCCAATAAAAGTCCCGTCCAAATCGGTCCAGCCATTTCAGAGATTAACCGGAACAAACAGGCAGACAGACAGACAGACAAAAATTGTAAATTATGTTATTTTGGTGTATATATATGCATATACATGTAGTAGAAAACGGTTATTTCAATATTACAAACAGACACTCCAATTTTATTATATGTATAGATTATAAGAAAATACCCAAATAAATATTACTAACATTTTGAGGCATTTAATTGGCGCGAAATTAATTAAATATAACTTTTGCGTACGTTTTCTCGATATCCGATATCGGAAAAGATAATACTGATCACTTAAAAGCAAAACCAAACCTGATAAGTAGGTAATGAATAGATTACAGTGACATTCATTTATTTTTTAAATGGTAGGTTGATAGGTATATTTATACCTAATTTATTTTATTTATTTGAAGTACCATTTGGTACTTCAAATAAATAAAATAAAATGCGACATCAATTTAAAACCAATGAGTTTACGTTTCGTAAAGGCCATGTATTTGAACGGATGTGAACAAAATAATGGATTTTGCGTTAAAATGTAAATTTATTCAATACAAGAGAACAGAATGGTCCAATCGAATCGAATGTTTTTATGTAACCAATTTATTTTGGCATTAAATAGCCATTTCAGTAACCTATTCGAATAAGCATAGCATGTAGAATATGGATAAATAAAATCTCGGTAATTTTATATTACCAAAATCTGTATCATCATTTGGGTTCTAAAACGCCATTGCTATTAGTTACACTACACCCCGAATGGGTGCTTATGGGACAAAATCAGAAACATTTTATTAACAACTAGCGACCTGCCCCAGCTTCGCACTGGTGCAATGCGTGCAAAGAAAAACAAATGCTGTGAGCGTTGTATTTACACATTCTGTAGTAGGTATATTTAATTTTACTACAGAATGCCGGCCCCCCTGCCGCTCCCTGCATTTTGAATCTGTATTATCTTTGAAAATATTTATTTAAAATACATGCTGTAAAGGGAATTATTGATTTATATTAAATGCACAATGTATTTAAGGTACTTAATTTGATAAGGATTAATACTGTATTGCTTAAAATCGCTTCGAAAATAAACCATTATTTCTTATAAAAAGTAAAGGATAAAAAATGGTTATTGTGGATTATCCCTTAGAGATACACATATACTATCGCGGACTTTTTTGTAGACCCTTTTAAGGTGTACAATACTGTAGTACATTATTTGATCTATCTTGTAGCGTTTAGACAGCGAGGCGATGTAAGCGCAAAAAAAATTGTTTATTTACGACATCACATTAAAAACATCTAAATTTATAAGTGTTTCCCTACTATATTATGCATGTTATATACTTATAAACCTTCCTTTTGAATCAGTCTAAAACCGCATTAAAATCCGTTGTGTAGTTTTAAAGATCTAAGCATACATAGGGACAGACAGCGGGAAGTGACTTTGTTTTATAATAAGTAGTGATAGTGAAACTTGCTAAAATCAGTGATGAGTTACACAACATTTTTGACCTTGTACTATAGTAATTAATCACCGTCAAGGATTCAAAAGAGTGTTAAAAGTCTGTCTTTAAATTTTATTTTTGCCAACAATAGAAAATTTCTGATAAAGACGCAAAAGCACTGAACCCAGTCAGCAAAGTTACTTTGCATCAGTCGCCTTTTTTTCCGGTAGTATTCCGGAAAAAAAGGTAAGTGTTATTATCATTTTTTCCAGTCATGTAGTGAAGTTGTTGCTACAATCAATAAATAAATTTAGGATTGAATTTAAAAAGTACACTTTCTCTGAATGGCCCATAATAGTTGGATAAATATGGAGATAATATATTTCATTACCTTGATAATGTTTCCAATAATTTTAAAGTAAACAAAAGTTTAAATGTAAATTAATATTTGAATAACATGATCAAAAGATCAAAATCAATTCAAAATCTGTGCTGTCATGAAGTTTTGAGTTTAGTATTTGCAGTAGAGAATGATGTTGACAGGTACTTTCTAATTAAAAGGTATCAAATATTGGTTCAATGTAGCCCTTTCCTCGTCCTTTTTAGGGTGCCGTACCCAAAGGGTAAAACGGGATCCCATTACTAAGACTCCGCGGTCCGTCCGTCTGTCACCAGGCTGTATCTTATAAACTGTGATTAATATAAGGTTGAAATTTTCACAGATGATGTATTTCTGTTGCCGCTCTAACAAAAAATACTAAAACACAGAATAAATTAAATATTTAAGGGGGCTCCCATAGAATAAATGTGCTTTTTCTAAATTAGATGAGAAATTTAGATCATTTTAATCGTAACAGATATGAATTCAACGTCAAAAAACTCAAACAAAACGTCCATTTTAGTTTATGCCAGCTACAGCATTGCACCACTCTCAGTGGAAAGATGACAATAAATTTTGTTGCAATGGACATATGATAGAAATTTTCAAAAAAAGGCGTATTTCGTCTTAAAATCTATTTTCCACTGAAGTTGTATGGTCTCTTAATTAACGAGGACGTGTGAATTGCTTGTGGAGATTTGTTTACTCTGTCCCGTATATAGGACACACGCAACGACCCGTGAACGCTTGCAACATCCCCAATACTCGATATTGATTTTACTAAAGCATTTGACAAGCTAGTGAACATTTTTAATTATGGTGATGGGTTGTACAACAAGAAATTAGGGTTGCTAAAGGGCGAAGAAAAATGTCTGACTTTTATAAGCTCTTGCAAAATGGTGATAGGTAATCTGATTCACTAATTTAATTAATAACAATTCTACTAATATTATAAATGCGAAAATTTGTGTGTGTATGTGTCTATGTGATAGTGTTTGTTACCACTCAACGCCTTAATGGCTGAACCGATTTAGATGAAAATTAATTGTTGATAGATTCAGAGCCGGAGACAGACAAAGGTTACTTTTTATTCCGAAAATCGGTCTAGTTCCTGAGGGATACAACAAAACATATTTTACGCGTGGGCGAATCCGTGGGGCGCAGGTAGTCGAGAATAAATATCATGCCTCACGATATTTAAATGAAGCTAAGTCAAGCAGTTTGACGCAAACTTTAGGAGTAGTATAGTTTATTAAGAATATGTATGAGTAAGTAAAGAAAAGTTACATTCGTCTGCAGGTTACAAGCATAAGTAATTTTTAATTCAGTAATTGTAAAGGTTTTAGAGTTTCATAAGAAACTAGTTGAAGGAGTTTACATACATAGTCCATTCGTTATTATAACAACTTCTAATGTTATTTATTTAAAAATAAGAAAAGATCTAGATAACTTTCAATAATAATGTATTAATTAATATAATATTATGAGATAATGATTTTACAAAATAATGTAGGATTAAAGTTTTAAAGGCGGGTAAATAGGTCAAGATATTTTTGGGAGACAACTTCATTTTATGCGGTTTTATGCGATGATAACGAAGCATATTACGTATTTATGATAACGATTTTGATTGTAAATAGAAACAATTGTAAAAACAAATTTCAAAACCGAATTGTTGTTTTGAAAAATGGTCGTGTAAAAATTATAAAGACAATTAAAAAACATTTTTTACAACTTTCAAAATTTCAATAAATTCGACCTTACAAACATTAAACAAGTGCTTATTTTAACGTAAATGACTACAGAGAACAAAAATATAAAATGTAAAAATAGACGGGCTTGATTACTACTACCTGAGTGGATGACGTCACGTAGGTAGCCCTAGCTCAATAATGATACAAATGTTTTTGTACACAAAGTGATTTGCATATAACCACTACACGAATTCGAATCGTTCGTGAGTTGAATTTATTTACCATCATTCTGTCTACGACGGGCCAGATGTTCCACCCACGCAGTTTGTCTGGAGTAACGCCCACATTCAACCATCGTACATCTATACGTTTGTCATCAGACAACTATGAGCAAACAAAACCTACCTGTTGATGTATCGCCTTTACTTCAATGAAACAGCCTCTTGAATTAATACCGTGTGGTTAATCGACACTCAATTAAAAATCTTTTACTAATCACAGAACTAGTGGAGACACTAGAAGATAATCACTATGTCGACGAAGAAGACGAACTTACTGAATTAAAAGGTCTAGAAAAGAAAACCTAACTATGAAATGTAATTGATTAATGATTAAATAACCATTTTAATAGAATGCAAGACTTATTATTGAAGCTTGACAGATTTTGGTTCGTAAAGGTACACAGTATACACAACAGTGAACAGTAGTGGTGCGCATGCGTGAGACTAAGCGCGCATGCTCGAGGATGACATCAATATGACGCTGTCGAGACAGAAGGTCGCTGCTCAATGGGTGAAGGTGAAATTCATGAATGAAACGGGACCGCGAAAGCCTAATTTCAATAGCAAAATGAAGCTAGCAAGGTCAACTATTAGATTAGTAATAAAGATATAATTTCCGCTTTCCATATGTTTTATTAATCTAAAAATAAATAAAAATAATAAAACATTTATTTAGTATTGTTTATGTAAGCTAATACCATTATTATTAAAAATGTTTTATATTTGAATGTAACTAAACTCACACATCATATGCTAGCAGATAATTTATACCAAAATTAGTAAAAGTATGAAATACAAAATAAATGAGTAGGTAATCAATGTTGATATTTGATTCTTTATGTACACTTAATGCAATATTAAAAAAAAATAAAGAAAAATATTAGAATAAATAAAACTTTCGACTTGTTATTCGAAATAAAATGAAATTAAATTCTCACAAGTTTGTAGAAAGTTAGTGAAAAGTGACATCTATCTGTTGTTGGATGTACTAAAATGACAACTAACTCACGTGACCACCGAAAGTCGTGAACTTTTCGATTCGCCCTTTGACGCTATAGGGCGGGCGGTATTTACACAGACTTTATGAGCCTTACTATCTGTACAGTGCTGAAGCAATTTTAAAGATGGCACTGTTTTAAAAATATAAGAAACCACAAGAATGATAAATGCAATTTGTTTAAAAATAAGTATCAATTAGATACTGAAAAAGTTATAGTTTGAAATTGATAAATTGTATTAAGTAGGTAGTGCCAAAGCATTCCTCAACTATCAAATATAACATAAAACCTGATTTCGCTGTTTAATCAACGCTTACTTACGGGGTAGCAGCTGAATTTAATTCTCGGCACCATTTAAGACAATCTTGAAGGGTTCGTTGTACGTAAGCTATTAATTAGAAGCATCAGCGTGGAATCTCATACGATTAGTAGTGTAATGGAGCAAGGAGACGGTAGAGACGTTGATGTATGTACGCTTAGATGTGTACATTGTTCGGTAAATGATGTGTTCTTTATTCTGTGCGGTGTTCAGGTGGAAATATTATATTATTTGTTAAAAATGATCCTTCGTGATATGACGAATATGAAATTTTGATAATAATAGTAAAGTATCTTTTCCAAAATTGAAAAGAAAAATGTCTTTGCGATTAAATGAAAAACGTATTTAGTAAGCGCAAGCAAAGACAAACAGTGACGAACCTTAAGACTGTCTACTGGTGTGGAGTTCTTGTGTTGTAGGTGTTACCGTTTTTACATTGTCAATGCCGAATGCGAATAGACTAGTAACTAAGCTTAATCAGCGCTCATGTACTTCAGAATCATCAAGACCACAGCACATCTCGCTGCCTGAAGAAGAAAGGTAAACACTATAGTCGAATTTACAATATTTTGTGTCGCTAATAGAGTTATGGTCTTAGGAGCTCTGAAAACTACTCAGGAGCAAGAACACGATACTACTAAAGTAGTCTCGTTTTAGGATCTTTTGTAAGGTAGTTAGTTTTGTGAGGTAAGTAGTTTAAAAACCATAAGAAAAATCTAGTTTATAAGGATCAAGTACCTACTATTCATTATATCTCACGTATAGTTCTAAAATGATTAATACCGACCTGTATTAAAATAGTCTCAAATAATCCACAAACACTTTCTTATGCACATTAGCTTAATAGATACATACTAAACTGATGGCAATCTTAACTAAATTAAATTTTAATCCATTAAACGCAGTGTCTTAACCAGGAGCATTAAAATTTCATTTCACGACAATTTCAAAAGACAAAGCTAACATTTTCTAAACCATTTCCAAGTGGGTGCACTCCAAAACTCGATTATCATAAGACAGCGTGGCTGCACATTGGATTGTAGAATCCTTTCTCGAGAATCTTCACTATACGAAGCTTCATAGCCTGTGCTTCATTGTCTAACGTTGACATCATGTATTCACGTGACCCCATTTTACGGGTAATTGCTCAGGATGAAGCAGCGTTTTGTTTTTATATATTCAATCGATAAACGCATATCTCTATGGTATGTTCGATTTTATTTAAATTCCTGAGTAAGTGTATGTCAAAGTTAGACCGAATACATGAAAAAGCGTTACTTAAATTTTACAATATAAAAGCAGAAATAATTCAATGAAACAAAGTGCTCTGAGAACCTAGACATAAACGCTAATAGATTAAAATAGATTATTCAAAAAATTTATGGGATTGGCATATACTAACGCCAACATTGTCTTTAGCTTATGTCAATCCTATAATCCTAAATCTGATAAGTGGAAGGGATGGAGGGAGGCCTTTGCTCAGGAGTGGGACATAAATGGCTCATAATAATAATTATAATATTCTATTCTATTAGCATTTATGCCACTGGTCTAGGCCCTCTGGTAGAGTAAGAAAATATAACCAAAATTAAATTTTTGATCAGATACAATACCTGCATAAACTTTCTTATGTGTTATGTCATGTTAACACTTTAAAGTCATCATTGCGTTAACTATAATTGTTTCAGTCCATTTTCAGGGCTTTTTCTTATACACAGAAGACATGAGTCATTAATTGTTACGCTTGTTTAAGACAGATAGGTAATTTCAGATAGGGATATATTTTATATGTTGTTTTCCTGCACTGTAAGTAACATACAAAACAAATTTAGTTTATTTCAAAAATAAACGATCATAAAACATCTGCAATTTTATGTCAACTTTAATATGAAAATCCTGCAACTATTCTAAAAAGCTACAAACATAACGTAGCAACGTTATCACAAAATGGCGTCACAGAAATAAAGCAAATTTTTCCATCTCGAATTTCGGAGATGCAGGATGCTGCACAAAAACGCCCACCGGGAAACGTGCCTTATTTGGACTGGCTGATGAGTTGTTTGCCTTGTAAACGAGACCCGTATTTATTAAATATATTCCTTCCTTATAAATTGCCAGTTTAGTAAGCTTTCTACACATTTTTGGTTGCTTATTGTCCTTTGTTACACATTTTGAGGTATTTGTAGTAGGTTCTATTTTTATGTAACCATTTGGACCGCTTAAACTTTTGTAACGAAGATTTAAGTTGCTTTATTCTGTTGTACTCTATTGTGGTTGAAGAATAAAATATATTGTTATATTAGAATCAAGATTTAGATTTGAATAATTATAAAGATATGAAAATATAAAATATTACCTATCTTTATATTTTTTATTCGGGTCTCTAGAATATAAATAATGAATATGAATATAATAGTAATGTCATTAGTAAATAATGATGTCCTTCGTACAAAGGTAAAAGATTTATAATAATAGTATAACAAATGAAAACATAACTGTATAACAGTATAAAAATGGGCCATGTATTACATTATTCAGTTCAGTCATGAACATATTTAGTTTGGTTACAATTATTTACGTTGAAAATAATAATCATATAAATTATGATAATTGCTTAAATCATTTCTGTATCCATTCTTTATAAAATTAGTCGCTAAGGTTTCGAATATTATAGATTTGGAATTGTGTAAAAATAAAGTTCTTCAAAAATGTACTAAACGCGCTGTGTTCAGTAAGAAAAACGCTCGTTACTGAACTAGTAATTTAGGGAACTAATTTAAACCCACATAATTCAATTATACGTGAAAAAACTCTTATGCAGATAAAGGGAAATTTTGATGTTATTTATTACCATAATTTAAATACAAATAACATCTTTTAAAAATAAGTAGTTTATAAGAAGGTTCAAAGTAATTAATTATGTTTCAATTTCTATTGTAAGCGTGTTATTGATCATAGTACATTCAAGATTACAAGATCCAAACGTCACGCTTACATAATACGACGTACGTAGACGTACATAGCTTCATAGATCCCAGTTCTTAGTATCTGTGCAATCAATCACTTGATAAGCTACCCATACAGGCAGTCGGAAGCAGGGGTAATGAATGGCACCAAGATATTACACGCTTCCCTATTAATTCATGACTTAGACAGTGACTTTGGTGAGCGTGCTAAGGTCTGTGACTTTATGTAGCAACGTTGATGATACTAAGAAACGATGACTCATTTTTTTAAATAAGAAAATATCTAAATTATTGTTTATGTATTAATTACAAAAATCGATTTAAAACCACATATAGTTTATGTAGAACTTGTTGCAGTTGACTTCTATATGAAGTGATGGTTAAAATATATATAGGTACACATATTAAAAATGAAGATCATCAATTACGGGTTGAGTACAAATTAGACAACTAAATCTACTACTACTAGAACGGTTTCGTTATCAAGTTTAAACTACACCATTTCGCACACATTAACAGTGATTATAGAGTTATCTATAATCTGCCTCTCCTATCTGACGTCACGTAAACCAAATCTTGCTACACGTGCTCATTACATTCCCTCAAATTAAAGATAATTTGCTTCACGCACAGATTACGTTATAATGCGAGCCTGTAATCTAAGTCAGGTGACGTCGAGATAAATTTCGGTTCGTATTAGATGAATAGTTCGCCTCCCTTCTATCGAATCCCACTAAAAGATGGATTACCGGCCAAACTGAGATTAATTACGATGGTCTCTACACAGACATCGAAGTATATAGCCTCAATTAGGTACGGACATTATTCAGTAGATGGTCTAGATTAGGTTTTTTGTTGAACCTTGACTCCTCGTTATTGAGTAAGGATTCAGAATTGGTTGTCATTAATAATTAATGATTAATGTATGCCTAAAATATTTTAGTTGTGAAAAATTCATTATTCTTTTAGTGCGCTCTCAGAAATTTATACTCCATAGTTCCCGTTTGACAGTTTGGCTCATTGCCCAATATGCACCTTCTATGAAAGCGTTTATTCATAGCATAGCGTTTTGCGATCACTCCGGTATATACATACCGAACATTATGGAAGTCCAGTCTGCCTGTTCCTTATAATTTACGTTATTAAAAATATCTAAATGACATAGGTAACTAAATGTCAAATGAAAAAAAATACATCTAATTTAGCCTTAAAATAATTGCAATCTTAAATCGTGTGATAAAAGCTTGCAACAATAAGATCCTGATTGGGATTGTTCCGTATTGCTATAACACTATAGCACACAACATACTTTTTATGTTACCAATCTACTCTACTATGATTTATTTTTTAGCTTTCCTGTCCACATGGTGAACCAATTAATAAGAACTTTCGCCTAAAGATCAGCATTATGCATAATGTATCAGTAAGACCAGTATACACTTTTTAGGCTTCTGACTACCCGGGCCCAGTAGCAATGCCAGGCACTCTGCGAAGCCGCTGCCTACAGGTAAAAGGATTAAAGGAGTTGAAGAAAAAGGAAAGGGGAGAAATTGGGCCTCTGACACTCTCAAATTACTGTGCAAAGTATCTGATGCACACTAGTATCAAGTCACACTTTTGACTTTCTAAGTCTTTACAGGTATTCGGCAACCAAAACTGTTGGCTTAGCGTGCCTAGTCGATGCAAACTTTCCCCTTCTCGATATGTTTTTAAAATGCGTACCCATCCTACTTTTTTAACATAACTGTAGATATCACCCATAGATTTAACATACGTAAAGGCCTCTGCTAAAAAATGTAATGCAAAATTCATTTCTAAAATGCACGTACAATAATATTTTTGATTGTACACCTTTAAAATAAATAGTACAATAAAATCACACATCCGTGCAACATACTGGGCTTAATTACTGAGAGCCAGCAAACCGCGAGCAGTGCCTGGGCACAGAAATTATATGCCAGATAATGGCGTACATTCAACTACACCGACATCTATTGTCCTGTTCCGTACAACGTGTGCAAAGTGCTATGCTGCTGCTAAATGTGGAATAGTAAATACTTTTACAAATATAGTTACTGGGTTATTGTAGTTTATAAATATGGTATTTATATGAAAAAGCATTGTATATTTACTGAAGCCTTAACTGATCTTAAGCGAGAGGAGACTGTAAGAGAAAAAGAAAATTGGCAATTGGTATGGTGTCCCACACTCAGGAGTGCCGAGGACCCGTTACTGCTTACCATGAGATCTAACAGAGTAGAGCTGTTTTATTTGTCTAATATTAAAACAAGAGGACGGAGGAAATAATTAGGCATTTCGCTGCTCTTACTCATTAAATTTAAATGGAAAAGTGCGAATACAGTCTTTTTGTCGATATCCTACAGAAAACTTGACACTTTCCCGGTTGAATTATCACTCTCAATAAAACACTAGGTATAATAATAAATATATGATATTTTAGATAATACTGCTTTAATGAACTAGAATGTGACACAGAATTTCACACTTGGGACAGCTTATTGCGATAAGTAATGTATTGGTTGACACTGTTAAGTTTATTACTGAATCCGTTCCAGTTGAAATACACAGCAATACCACAATTTGTAACTTTACAACGAATTTATATGTTTGTGATGTTACATCGATATAATTACAGTAAAATATGTATTTGTATCTGAACTGATCTCTCAGGGGCTCAAGTACAGGGGATCTGACCGGAATAACTCGAATTTCCAATGCAATAAATAAAACAAAATAAAATAGTTTTGCTCAAATTAATTTTACATTATAGTTATTGTAAAAATTTACTTGAAAATAATCACTTATAAACATAATTTTGACTTAATTACATATTTATAACATTTTTTATTTCACTGCAACATAACTAAAACTAACGCCTAAAATACACGGCTGTGCACGTGCATTCATACACGATGTTCATGATGTAGACTCGAGTCAAGATAGAGCGGTTTAGTAAGGAAATACGAGCTGAGGCTGATATTACTTGACGCCTTTAAATTTTGGCACAGAAGTGAATTATACAATCTTGTAGAATAGGTATTTTAAAACGTCTCAAAAGATAGAAGATTAGTTTAGACTAAATGACTTTAATTATAGATGTAGGGATTGGGTCCTCCTGGGTTCGGTTCCTGCGTCGGGTAAATTGATGTTGGTCGCTCTCTATTAGGATAGGAACCATAGCTAGTAAAATGTGGGTATAATGGGTGCATTATACCCACATTTTACTAGCTATCATCAGCATCACACCTTTTTCCTCAACAGGTTAGGCAGAGAGGTATCTCTGCCTAACCTGTTGAGGAAAAAGGTGTTATGTTATATTGATTTTTATCTTTACCTGATTTTTGCATAGTTATTTTAGCCTAGATATCCAACACCAATTTTGTTACATAAATTTAACAATACAATAGCTTTATTCAATGGGCTGAAATGTTCCAAAACAAAAATTGGCTGAAAATTTTCGACTGAAAAAACTTTTCTCTAAGCCGATAAGTGGGTGTGATACACCTACGCTTTGCTGGTTATATTAGGTCTCACGAAGCAGTGGACGAGTCTATTGACATGTGCTAGATACAAGTTAAGAAGTTTCTGGACATGGCAATGTAACTCAGACTGAGAGAGTTGAAATATGTTTCTACAAAAGCCACTTACTCATTCATCATGAAATCTGAAAATAGGGGTGGCAAAGTTTGTATGAAACTTCTATAGATTTGTAGTAGGATTTCCAAATAATAAAAAGATAGTGAGTATCTTTTAATTATTTGGAAATCCTACTCCTATTTAAAGAAATTTAAAATGAGTTACTTATTTTTTTTTTAACAACAATCTTACAAAGGGATGTCTTTTATTTTTTAAGCTATCGACTCCAAACTCACAATAGTATACTATTTACTAGAATTAGTAAGGCACGATTTTTTATGTTTAAAAATTGCCTTTATTAATTGGGAAAATAGGAGTCTGAAGTTTGTGTGAAATTTCAACAGTTTTAGTGGTAGCGGGTGAATAGATTTAAGTGGGATTTGCCATGGAGACGGATTATACTAATTATTACTGACATAATGTACGATTACCGTAAGATCAGGCAGGCAATATTTTCATACAGGCACACATCTGAATTTTCACGCGAACGAAGTGCGATCGGAGAAAGAACGGAACAGAAGCGGGTAACAACTAGTTACAAATTCTTTGTAATATACCCAGAAAATATTTTTAAGGTTACTTACATTTAGAGAAATAATAATATCAACTTTACTACTGCAAATTTAATGTTGTGTTGTATCAGTTCCTTATTGTTCTCATTTTCTCTTAAATCAAACTACTTTAAAACCAACACCAAATTTAAAACAAAAAGAATATATTCTCTAGGCGCCCATAACCATTAAAATGACTATTAAAATATCATTTAAAAATAAAACTCTTGCAGGTTCTGAAAGGCCGTAGTTATGAGCATTATCTACTGCCTTCACAATGCACTTGCAGAGGCCCATTCATTTTCACAATTGCACGGTTATGTCCCTTCATTTAAACGACGAGCGTCTGAAATGCTGTTTAATTTGTAGAAAATCTTCTTTATACTTTTAATTAAAAGAAAATTGTTATAAATAGATTGCTATTTCTCTTACGACTTATTATGAGAAAATCGTTTATAAAGCATATTTATGGACAGGTATAGATCGCTGTGTAAAGGCTTTCGCATATTACGGTGAGCCGCACCGCATCCAATCGTGTAACAAAAATCTTCTTAGGTACTTTCGTATATATTGATGAAGTATCGCACACTACAGGCGGGCTGAGCAAACTGGGCGACACGCGCCTCCTTTAAGCTTTGACGAAAACGTTGCGTTGCGGTGCGTATGTTCCAGCTTTTATACATGATTTTTTTTCTCTTGTACATTACCTCGTAATTTCTTTTTTTTTTATAAATACTACTAGTGCACTATTGAACAAGGTTTGCATTGCGCTGTATTTCACAAAAATACAATTGACAAACTTCCTACATAAATTTAGAACAAATTATAGATCACACAAAGTATTGTCCCGTATTGAATTGGGTGACGCCTATGTCCAGCAGTCTTTAGGCTGATATGTTGATGATGATGATTGTCACTTCCTAGAATCAGACACATTAACCAATTGCATAACAATGGCACTCGTATTGCGCCACCGAGACAGCGAAAACTTTATAATCGCCTCTCCTATTGATATTAAGAACCCACTTTTATATTTTAATTGTGAAATTATTAATTTTTCATATAAATTACATACTAGATATTATAAAAGCCGATAAGTATTAAATAGTAATAACTACCCATAAATATCTTATTTAAAATATGGAACCATCTCATTTCTTCCCGTAAGTATCGTGAGGCGACTAGGGAAATAAGAGAAATAAGGAAACGAATAGCAACATTGCCTTACCTTAAATATCACCTTAGGGTCTCCAATACGCTTCCAAACCATAATGACTATAGCGAACAGTGCCCTTTAAAGGTGATTGAAAGTAATAATATATCTTACCACCTACATAAATGAAATTCATAAATGTAAAAAAAAAAATTCTAAAGAACAAGAAGATACACGCCTGTTATGTGTTAATCGCACTTTAACTAATTACGAATCTGTATAAAAAACTATCTTATTAGCCGTGCCAAATACTTTATTAAGTAGCAAAGCAAATTATATACTACGTTCAGACAATATTACAGTATTAGCAAGTTTTAAGTGAATGAGAACTGGGCGTGTTACGTTTTATTGGTTTAATATCAGTTTATTGTGTTAGATGTCGTAATAAAACACTGATTAACTAATTTAGTTTGCACATTATAGCGGATTAGTTGCATTAAAATATGTACATAGTTAATTTCGTGTGAAATGGATACAGTTATCTATTTCACACGAAATTGCGGCAGTTAGCGTCAGAGATATATAGGCATGCACTGAACCTGACAATAATGACATAAGATATAAGTTTTAGCACAATTCTTAATGGCTAGAAATCATAAATAGCATAGTTAGCTTTAAATGGTTGTACATTAGCATAAGATATTATTAGAGATTGTTTATCGATAAGTAACAATGGAACAACTGTAAGCCAACCTAAATAAATAAATAAATGATAAAAATGAAAATGTACACTAAACTTTCTTTCATATTAATTTTAATTACATTAAGGTTAATCAAAATAGGATAGCGAAGTATATCCAACTCACGAGCAATAACGTCGTAGGATAAAACAAATCTAGCCAGATAAAATATTTGGTATAATAATAAAATTAAGTTTGTTAAAAATAATAAAATTAAGTTTGCTAAAAATAAATAAGTAAATGAACGCATTCGTTAAACATTGGTCCAAAAGTTCTGATTCTTTTCGTCCCTAATTAGCACAGGAAAATGTAAGCGACACTGAAGTATATTTTCACTAATTATCTGAACTACTCCAATTTAATTAAATGCTCTTTTACGACATCAATGTTTTTTCCTAGTAATTAACATTTAGACTGTTTTGTTTTACCTATCGATAATACTAACGTGTCACAAAGGATTATTAATTAAATACTTTAAAAGAAGCTGATTGGAATAAGACTTTTTATGGTAGCAGAACCTTGTTAGTATCACTATGAATAGACCGGAGTCCGGATAGATCGTTACTATCCTCTGAAAGTATTGATGATAAGGTCCATTCTGTTGCGTCCCTTTCCGTGATTCAATCATGTCAGGCTTATTCCATCATGTCAGGCTTATTCCATTTTCTTCTCCGACCACATTCAGTTACGTCTCTTTTATTCTGAAACCTGCAAGGATTTTCAATAGTTAACCTTATTGTGTATTGACACTATCTACGCTTAGCGTGAATGTCGCATATTGCAAAATAGTTTTTTGCTTAGCTCTTTAACGTAGTTCTGTTCTCTAATCTTAATATACTTAACAGCTAGGTAAGAGAAACAGCAAGTGTCTTCACAAAATTAAAATTATATTGCTTAGAAAACCAAACACGTTTATTTAAAAATCAATCTTATGTATATTATATAAAGTCTAATTTACATTGCAAATCAAAACGTTAATTATTTTCAACATTTATTCAAAAGCCAGAACACACGCTAATCAGTCTTCGCGGCACTTGTCTCAAAATCCAAGACACTAAAGCATTTCCAGTGAAATTAAAACCACCAGTTACGTTTAAATGGATACTTTGTCACCATGAGGCATTAATTAACATGTACTAGGAAGGCGAATTAAAATGGATATGCCAATAATATTTGACTTAAATCGTTTTAACAGCTGTCAAAAGGTATTCTGTCATGAGTTTAATCAAACAGAAGACGTCAAATACTGCATATACCTTGTCCAAAGTTACAATTATTATGCAAAGCGTTTTTCATTGTTATGGTGCACCGTAGTACGTACTCGTATTCTTAATTAGGCGTAGGAGTACGACTAATTGAAAAAAAAACACAACTGCCGATTAAAAGAATACAACTGCCGGGTACTTATTTTTCGTGGACGTTTGTAAAAGGCTTATCTACTCTTGATTAAAACTTAAATAGATATCGACAAAATTTAAACATAATAAGATTAACTAGGTATTGAAAGTATTAATCAACCAACTTTCATTTTTCTTTATTCAGTACCATTTTCATAAACTCTTTGTTCCTTGCCTTTATTTCACTAAAAAGCAATAGCATTCTGAATAAAGAATTAAAGTTTTCTTTATTCTAATGCTAACTGTTTAGTAACTTGGGCAGTTTAAGAACTTTTATCCTCCACCTTCATTCGTACATCTTTGGTGTCCACTAGCAAAGAGAAATTATTTTTAATTAAAGTTAAAATTAACAACTACCAAGTGTATCAAACCACATTTGTAACTTTACTTGTTTCATACCGTACATTAAAACTAATCCACGCACGTAAACGCATCACCATTATTAGAGGTCTATATTGTTCCTTCTTTGAAGAACTTTTGTATTGTTGAAAATTTTCTAGAGCGAATATGACTCGTAACTTCTCTGCTCTAAAATTGGCTTTTTAAGAATCATATTTTTATGTTAATAACGATAAATTGTGCTGTCATTTAAAAATTTACGTTTAAAATTACCATCAGTAAACTAAAATTAGTTTAGCTAATGATCTAAGACTAGGTTTTCTGTAACTCGTTTTACAAAACTTAGATTTTGTACTCCTCTTTCCCTATTTCTTAGTTTACTTCTAAAATAGTTTTCTTGAAAAGTTATCATTTCGTATAATTACGTATAATTAATAATACCTATACGCACTATGCACATCAAACATTTCAATAGACACAAACAAAACAAACTCAAATACTACAACAAAAATAAAACAAAAACTTAACCATACAAAGAACGATACATCTTACAAAAGCTAATAAATTATTCATTATATTGTAATAAACATTTGCAGTGTACGTGTCTTCATGAAAATTGAAACTCTTATTGCGGCCCAGTTTTTTTCATTTCACGTATAATAAGACAGGTGCCCTACCATAAGTTCATTGTACATAACTGCAATAGTAATAGTTTACAATAAGTAAAGTAAATGTGACAGGCGCACTAGAAGCACAAATTGCCTTTTCGTCTGTTGCCGCTGCCTACTTCTGACACCGTGTATTTAAAAGAAAAAATGCAATACTATGTCTTTTGCTGCAGTGGTAAAAACTTCACTATGAATGCAATCTCTTAAATGGTAAGGTTTCTCTTTAGGCTAGCTAGTTCTGTTCGAGAGATTCGCATCGAATTGACACGCAGAAGCACGGATACTTCTACTTTTACGTCAATCTTCTATGAGTGAGTAGTACTTTTCCGGTCGATCCGGCTCATTCATGCTGAAACCAGCGTGGATCTCTCTACTACTGTAAAGTAACTGCACTTACTGCGAATAAAAATCAATGGTAACTCATAGTAGAGGTACAGGGATGTTAGTTAAAATTCCGCGCTGTGCCCACGTTACCCTATCAACCACGTGACAGACAGACAGAAGATAACATGGACGTGACAAATGTGTTCAGGGTTGCGAGCTTTTATTGTAAAATATGGAATTTTGGGAAAAATATTCTGTGAAAATAAATTTGTTAGAGATTAAATGCAACAATTTACCGCGAATGGAACATGCATATTGATATGATTTTTATACCTTCTATGAAAAATTATAAATTCACATTGGAAAACTAAATAAAGTTAATATTGTAATAAAAACTATTAAAACTCTTACACTTCTTAAGATGGTTTCATTTGAAGCTTAAGGTGGTTTAAATATGTATACTTAATAAACCTAGCTCATAAAAATTTATATCTGTAAAAACGTATATACTCAATCTATTACCCCCCATTTTATCATTCTAACTTCATTTTAGCTAAAATAAAGCCTTTATTTTCAACTGAGTCTCCTCTAAACTGGCAACTCTCAATTACAAAAATTCCTTCCTATTCTATAAGCGTGCGTCTTTGTGAATGAAATGGTTTATTCGTATAACTCGTACGCGGCTGGTTAAATAAGGCTTTTTACGTTGAAAGAAACTCATATAAAATGTTTCGAATCATCCTAAAATTTACTGCTAGGCAGTAAAATGTTCTTAGGTACTAACACCATTGTATTGTATAGAATAGGAATTGATTCTACTCTTATTTGACCAAATTTTAGCTTTAATTTTTTTGAAAATGAATATTTAATATACATTATTCATATAAAAATATTATACATTTTCTATTTAACCGATCAACTACACACACGTCCTATACAATGTTACTAGCAAATTTCGTTGCCAGCCCGTAAGTAAGAAGAGTAAGTACATTAAAATACAACACCTCTCGACTTGTGTGCGATGAAGTGAAAGACGTTCGTTTTCCCCTACACAAGTGACACAGTGTCTGCTGCTGTGTTGTCCTTTTAAAAGTAGATTATATTGGGAAGGTATCTCTCAATTTCCAAATGAGTTATCATTATTTGATATGAGAACACTGCTTACTTTTTTCAAAATTCATTTTACTAAATATATTATGATAAAAATAATAAAACAAAACTTATAAAATTACCAAAGTACTTATTCAGAAATAAGCAGACAGAAGTACTGATTCCAAAAGAGTTTGTTCACAAAATTTTTGAAAAGGCTTTTTGTAAAAACATTTGTTCTTTCGCTCAGTACCCGGATTTCTTCGTCCATAGCAAATCTGATTACATCTTTAAAAATATTGTTTAACAAAGAAATTTGCCAAACAAACCGCTTTTTACTGGTTCTCACCGGTACTAAGTTAAACGAATCGGCGTAACTTTGATTTGGTCGCGCCAAGTTTTGACGAGATTTGACCAAGTTTGAGAATTTTCGAGTCAAAACTTGGCAGTTACTGTAAGAAATTCAATTATAGACGCGGTTAGAAACGTAAATATGGTAATAAAAGGATTATGGAAGTCGATTCAGTTTAAATAAGTAAATATAAAGAAAATTAATAATCGCACTCTTGTTTGTTATTTCTTTTGTTTATATTTGCATGAGAATATCAAAGCATACAAACTAACGAAAGGCATAAATTAATTTCATAAATTTGTCAATGTGTAATTATGGTAGATGTGCGTGCGACGTCGTTGACTTGTGGATGCCGAGCAGTGCAGCACTGTTTAAAGTCTTTTAAAGCCAAGACAAAATAAATTATTGCACATATCTTTTTTAATTTCTATAGGCATACAAAAATACATTCTAAACTCAATTTGCATATATGAAACGTAACATTTACATATTGATCGATTAAACTTTTATTTTTTATGAATACGAATGATAGGTAAACGGAAAATAAAATTTCGGGTTCACAACAGAAGTTGAACGTGACGTGCGTTCACAAAAACTTTCTATATATTTTATTTTTAGGTGCCTATAAATAAATAGAAATGTATCGCTAGTTAAAGATTGTGGAAGAAAACCAGTATCTTTTAGGATCTTTTGTTGACTACAAACTTTCGTCATACTAATGTATTTATTTACTGTTGGGACCTTTAACTTTTGTTGAGCAATGAAAGGTACCTACAGAAGGGTCACTTGTGGCTATTTTATATATTCTAATGATAACGTAATTATACATTAACTAGCTTTCCTGCTCCGCTCTCATCGCTCGTAGGGTGATGTTACATAACCTTTAACTTTCCCCAAGAACTGGGCTCTCAGACGCAAAAAGAATTTTCAATGTCGATTTAGTAGATCCCCAGATTATCCCCTACAACCTCACACACTCTAAATTTCTTTATTATATTAGTATAGATATGAAACTACATGCCGAATGTACTGCGTAATCTCGGCCTAGAATAAAGGAATAGGTGACGTTAAAGATGGGTGACTAATAAAAAATTAAGTGTATAACATACAAAATATCACCTTATTGCGTTCATCAATGCGCCGAAAGTTGAATTACCCCCTCGGTTCTCTTCATTTCTTTTACTCATCCTCTAGGTTTACAACAGCTAGTTGGAAAATTGTTCTTAACGTACATGAATGTAATGCATGGAAGAAACATTTTTCAATAGAGTAAAATTTAAAAACATGGTTAAAATTCCTACAATGCGATTCTCATCTTACACGAACTATCTACCTATTGAGACTTATATTCATGCAGTTCCTTTCTCTTTACATACACGTCTATACATAAAGCTGGTTTGCCAACATACAAAGAGGCCAGTTCAAAAGGCACCGTCAATATTGACCAAGCAGATAGTTCTAGGTAAACTTGATACATCTGATTGCAAAGCATACAGCCAACACGAAGGCATGTAACTACATTTGTCAAAGTGCCATGTCCAATTACAATGGTCAATGTATGTGTTGTCAATTTGTCTGTGTCTGTTAATGTTGTGAGATGCAAAGTGTTGGTAGCTGAGACAAAGCTATTGTAACAGTTTAGTCAAGAGATATATCTGTTTAGCCTTCTCACTCTTCATCACATTTAGAATACAGATTAGTGACCGCCGTAAAGTAATTTTTAGTTCCTATGTTGCAATTGGCGCGAGTTCCGATTTTCATTCGAAGAGTTGGGGTACTATCATATTCTGCTCCACTGGCTATTGGTATTATTTAGTTACCCAGAATATTTTTTTTAGGTCAAGCTACAAATCTATTGATCCTTCTATTTAGTTACAATTTACTTTTTTTCAATTCCAAAGCATATACAGTCAACTTGCTTCTATTTTAATAGACATTATATTAAAAGAAGTCTTACGGTGTTTCTAAATATCTTCAAATACTTTATTTAATTTATTTATTTATTTATTTATTTCAACTGCTCACTACACTAACAGTTTCCCAAAACGTGTAGTGAGCCACTACAAAATATTTTATTGCATTATATACATTACATTTGAATTACACATACATACATTTACAGATTATTAATTACAAATTTATATACACATAATTACATGATAAATAAATGACACAATTTTTTAAAAACATATTCATTTTAGTAAAAAAAATATCAGCGTCTGGATACTGAGCAACCAGAGAGTTGAGCAGTGCAAATGCCTGACTCGTGGCTGCGTATTTGGATGTGCACGTTTGTACCTGTGGTACGGCAAGCAAGGGGAGCGAACGTAACCGCAGGTATTGTCTTGGTGCCGACAACGAGCAACGCGTTAACGTGTTTGCTTCATCAATTTTATTATTTAGTAATAAATAATAATGCATGACTATGGCTATATTAATTTTGTAAATATGCTCTAATTTTAGTTTTCTTGAGTGTTTCTTATCGTATAAAACTACAAATTTAGAAAGTTCCGAACCAGCATGTGTACGACAATCAATATATTTAAAACATGAGATACATTTACACAGAATAGTAAAATATGTCATTTTTAAATATATTCCAGGGCAAAGACATTTACCGCTAAAAATATTATTAGGAGATATTTGTAAACAAAATGCTCAAAAAGCGGATTGAGAATCGCTTATTTTTTTTCATTAATTAATGGTCCTATAGTGAAACATCTGTCCTGTGTTGAGTAATTTCCCTGCTGCCTTTTCTTGTATGGCCTTTTAGTATATCTCCGCCCACCGTCATTTGGTTAATTGATTACACTAGTGTAACAGTACCATCGCTAGATTCTATATTATACTTTGTTAATAGCTACTGGGATCGTCATTTCCAAAAACCAAATGCTGCTATTTTAAAATCATCTATATTTATGAAATCGAAGTTATTTTCGTGAATGTGCCCTGAAGTAAATAAAAAAACTCCTATTAATCTCTTTACTATAAAACTATTCGCGGTTGAGCGATATTCGAGGAATTAACGAGCGCTATGTGGCGTAATCTAGAGTCACTGAAGCTGCTGAATATCTTCCGGATATATTCGTAATCAGCGTTACTTGCGGGAATTAGTAGCTTCATACATCAATTAAGAATTAAGGATTCCTTTGTATAGCTTAAAACAATTATATTTACAGGTCAAAATCATACAGGTTTTATGTTCTGAAATAAAAGATTGCTGTGCAAGAGGCAATGGGTTCGATTTACACAAGAACAAAACTTTTTATAATTCATAAATTAAAATTAAAATCTACTTTATGTTTGATAATTGTTCGTGTACGTGGGCTTGATCCCTAATGGGAGAAATGTATTCATAATAGAAAAAGAAAGAAATCTTAGTATTTTATAATCTAGTACTGTTTAAGTTCTCTGACGATTCTCCAAATTTTGTTTATCATGTCAGTAATTATGTCCGTAGGTACAGTTGTAGGAAACACATTATAAAGTACAATGACTTGGAAAGTTGTAAACTGCATTTGTTTACAGAGCGGCCATTACTTCAAGGCTTCAAGACAAAGTGTAGTTCAAAAGAACATTGTTGTACCCAAGCCGTTACAGTTCGGTGTGAACGTCACTTACTTATCTCCTTGTCAGTACAGACGGATACAAAATTGTTTTCCCGGTAGTACAGTCAAGTCGTGACGTGAATTGTGATCGTACACTTGTTTACTCGGCGATACTCTTTGTCACATGTAGAGATATCTTTTAGCTTGTGGTCGTATTAAATTGCTTTCAAAAGTGATTCAATCGCGCCTTTTTCCACAAAGTTTCTTTTTATTTTTAGACAACCACGTTTCGTAGGCTATGAAAAACTTAGAACTCAATCACATTGAATTTATTAGACAAGCAAAAATTTTATCTTCAAACAAATTAACAGCTCATATCAAAGGTAGTATTTTTTTGTTTTGTTAGTCTAAGAGTTCATTCCATACATACATAAGCAAAACAATTATTACTTCATTGAAAATGAACTTAAAAAATAATAATTTTTAAACTTGTTTATCATTTATACTAAACTCATAATACAGGCAAACTTACTGATATCTTTATAATAGGAAATCAACCAGACACTAGGATATCAAAATAAAACGTGAAGGTTTACTTCACGGTCATGCAAGATATATACCTCCTAGAATAGCCACTATCTAAATGCCACGACCGACGTCATTAACAATCTATAATTGGCCATCTATGAACTTGCTGCAGTGACAGATAATTTGAGGAATGTATTTATTGAGCCCACACACATCTATTTTTTACAATCCATCACAAAATTACCGGCAATTTAAGGCTAGCGCAAATTACGTCGGGCCGCATCGCAAATCCTTCTACATCACTTTACTACATTTTATAATAAATTAAGTATCGCACACTACAAGAGGGCCGCACCGGGCGCTACCGCAACGCACTTCTATTTTACGCCTAATATGTGCTTTGACGCAATTTTGCAATACGGCGCGCTGCGGCCGTTGTATGCGTATAACTTGTGTGAGTACTGATTAGTAGTCAACGTGTGTTCGTGTGTTCTTTGGGCTGGACTATGGAACAAACCCATTTTTCCAAGAGTGTCGAAAAGACGATTAAAGGAAGATCAGACAACGGACAGTGCTAGCACCCAGGCAATTTCTGTAATTTAGTACTGCCTAGTTTAGTTTTTTATATAAGTCAATAACTATTTGTTAAGCTAACTAAATTATTCATGAAGTATCTTTCGGATCTCTATTTTATTTCAAAAGTTTCAGCATTTTTTTAATGAAATTACAAATGTTTCTCAAATGGTCCTGAACGATTGTGTGCAATATAGCTAGTCACAACTTATTCCATAAAATTATATAATCGTCATTCGTTCGCGCCCATTGCGCACCAAATGGGTTTTAAACGATTGACGCAAAGGATGATTTGATGCATTTACGCCGCGTGTTCGTTCTACGTAAATTGCTACGCTGCGGTCAACATTGCCCGCTTTCTGTTTAATCAGCTTGGTTACATCCCGGATTACATCATCGTTTTTTGGGAGATTTTATACTGTTTTACTACAGAATAGCGGATAAGTCCATTTAAAATTAAATGAGGGTTCTGTTTGTGTAGCTATACTAACAATAAAATTTTATAAGCTTTCTTTTACTTAATTAAGGTTTTAACATCGTGTGAATACTGCTTATGTAGATATGATGCACTAAGTGACTGCACTGTGCTAGAATGGTACATTTTAAATAGACATTTGGAGTTTAACCATACAAATAACTCTAACCAAGTAAGATTTATTTTCTGCTCTGAGTATCTACTCAAAGGTTTAATAGCTAAAAGTAAATATTAAAAAAATATCGCATCTAAAATTATACAATATGAATTCATTATCATCACCATTTATTTTACCCCCGTCATCATTAACAGGTCGTTGACCCAGCTTGTGAGGGATCTAAGTAATTCAAATTTATCGATAATACTTAGTAGTTCCAAGAAGTAAACAATATAAATTTATTTTTACCTATTTATCAAAATTAAGCTGTAGTTGAACATCAGATTTGAAAAACAGAAGATGTAAAAATAACACGATTAAATCATGGGATAGCAATATAACTACGTTCAGTGTAGGCGTTGATTGATCTCATTACATCGAAGAAAGAAATGGGTGAGCTCTGAATGATTCGTTAAATGTACTAAAGGTTAAACTACAATATTTTTCACTGTCACAAAGCAATTCTGGTCAGTCTGGGATCGTTACGTGAGCGAAATTATAATGTTTGTAGATCGGCTACGTAATATTATATTTCGGAGGCAAAAAAAGGGGAAATAATATAATATATTTATAAAGATTATACCTAGTACCTACCTTTAACGGCATACAAAGCAAAATCGTAGAGCACTTTAGAAACATAAGATTTGCGAACACAAATTGTTTACATCACATAGTTATACAAAAATAATTGTTTTAGTAGATTTTTACTTGCTTTTATGTAACATAAAAATCCTATTAATGTTATAAATGTGAAAGTTTGTGTGTTTGTATGTGTGTATGTGTGTGTGTGTGTGTGTGTATTTGTTACCACTCAGTGTCTAAACGGCTGAACCGATTTCCATAAAAATTGGTACGTAAATAGATTCGGTGCCGGAGACGGACATATGCTACTTTTTATCCCGAAAATCGGTCTGATTCCCAAGGGATGCTAGCATTATCTAATTTTCAGGATAACTTGATAATTAACAATTTTCCGGAAAAATCAATCAAATCTCTTGGAATTGTAAGGAAATGATTCTAAAGCTCAGGTCCGTAGTTTAATCAGTGACATTTCAGGACTATACATTTTCTTCACAGCGGGGCGTCACCAAATGAGTTTTATTCGATTATATCGATATATGAACTGCCAATTTTTGGGTCAAAACAAGCGAAAATATCGAAACGAAAATAAACGGATTTTTGGTGTGATATCAGATTTGTGGAAAGCTATCGTGTAACGCTACATTAACGAAGAGTTTATTTTGTAGTCTTTGTAAATTACAAATAAACATGTACTTACAAGGTGAACCGACGATTTGATAAGGGTGGTCGGTAAGTGATGGATGAACACGGCTCACGATAGGTGAAGGTGGACAAAATTGGGAAAGGGATGCCCAGCAGAGAAACAGAACATAAGGTAACAGCAACTTTTCTTTACAGCAGCAGCAAACAAATGCACGTTTATCACGTCTCTGGAATGCTAGATGCCTGAGCTGCTAAAAAAATCAAACCAAAAGGACTTGTGATGCATACAGTATTAACTAGGCAAAAGGTACCATATTTCCTTTAATTATTCAATAACATAAATAATGCACGGCATATATCAGTCGATGAAATATCATTAATAATAAATACAATTTACGCGTGGCGATCATGATCATATTTTATGTAAATCGGGTTTGATTCACAAGTCTAATTTATGAATATTAATCACCGAATCTACTATTTAATTCATACACAAAATAAATAACTAACGTTAATTATGGTACCAGTTTTAATGTCAATAAATCACTATTATTTACATTCACATGAATTTCAGTTTATTGTACGATGAAATTATAAATTGCTGATATCTTTGACAAATGATTTATAATTGAGAGGTTTATTTATTTTTTAAGGTTAAATGTATTTATATTATAACTATCTTACTTCATAACTGAAAGTTATAGGTATGTTTGCAAGTAACAATACCTATTTACAAATAAAAAAAGCGTGGAGTTCCTCCGCGCGGAAGAAGTGAAACTTCGTAATGTGAAAATGAAAATAGAAAGGGGTAGAAATTGATTTTTAGTAAACTCATATTGTTTCTTTAAGACAAACTTTATTAACATTGCTTACAATACACAATTCTCTTTCTCTCTCCTATTTTCTACCTTTGTGTATCTTTCTTTCTCTCTCCCTCTTGCGTTGGAATATTCGAAGCTACTCGTTGCTACGCAACAGTGCTTTCACACCTCCTCCATGGTAGCGTTAAACATTTAAAGCAACCTTGTAGAAAGTCGCATTAAAAGTTTTACTTCAATATACTCGTAAATATAATAAATGACTAATAATATTTATCAGCAGACAATGATGCCAGGCAACATTTACTTAAAAATTTAATACCATTATTTCTTTAATTTAAGATGTTATTGCTAAACCTACACCCAGATTTCTCTATAACTTAACTATAGCTTAACTATACCTATATATAACTATAGCTTAACTTATATATAGCTTAACTATACTATATATAACTATAGCTTAACTTAACTATAGCTGAGGCACTCTCTTATATTAGTAACATCAACCACGATAGATTTGTAATATTGACGGATTCTAAGAGTGCACTTCAGCATGTGGCTCGGTGCACCTCGACTTTTCGAGGAGTACCGATTGGTTACACTATATTAAAAGAAATTCGACGTCTGGAATCATGTAATAGGAAGATTGTCATGCAATGGATTCCATCTCATGTGGGGCTGTGGAGTAACGAGAAGGCCGATCGTCTGGCAAAATCAGCTACATCTAATGGGATTCCTAGCTCTATAATACCATTTTATAGTGATGTACTACCTATTCTGAAAGAGAATATATTTAAACTTTGGGTTGAACATCTTGAGAATATTTCCTCAAGTAAGGGCATATGGTATAGAACAATACGAGCTGTGCCTTACCGTTACCCTTGGTTCGAGTCGAGTGGGTTGAACAGAGATTCTATTGTGACTGCTTTTAGGGTTCGGTCCGGCCACATTCCACTTAATAAATTCGCCTATCTTATGAAGAAAGTACCATCACCGAACTGTTCCGAGTGCGGTATAATTGAAGACGTCCATCATGTCATGGTGGAGTGTGTCCGGAACCAAGCCCTAAGAAGTACGTTATTTAATCATTGTTTTGATATAGGTTACTGTAACAGTATTCTGGCTCAACCTTTGTCAGATAATGCAAAAGTATTGTATAAACTTGTTGAATTTGTTATAAACAGTAGATTATAATTGTTAATGTGTTTAGCAATAAGGTAGTCTTACGAGGACGACATGTGTACCATGTCCTCGCTTCTCCTTGTGTACCAAGTCCTTTCCAAAATAAAGATTAAAAAAAAAAAAAAAAAAAAAAAAAAAACTTTTACGGTAGTAGATCCACGCTGATTTCAGCATGAATGGGCCGGATCGTCCGGGGAAGTACTACCTTCTCATAGAAGATCGACTTAAGAATAGTAGTATCCATACTACTGCGTTTTGTTAGGTGAGTGAGAGCGCCGGAGGCTCAATTTCCCCCCTTTCCTCTTACCTCCCTCATTCCCTTCCCCTAACCCCATTACCAGCCGCCATAGTGGAGGCCACCATACCAGCAGTTTAAGACGATGGCTTTTGGTATAGTGAACGCCACTTCTGGATTCCACTGACTGCTTACCATCAGGCAGGATGGAGTCACTTTGGTAGGCTATAGTATATAAAAAAAAAACTAAAGTTAACTGAAATAGTTACGGTCCGGCAAATCGCAGGGCCTGTCTGTATACCAGTTGTGTTTAAATTTTTCCACTGCTATAATAATATTAAGTACGATGTCAATAAGAAGGACAATTACTAAAATAAATTTAGATAAAATAAACTATCGCTATGTCTTCAAAAATAAGAAGAATCTAATAAATTATAACCATAGAAATGTAATATGATATTGCAGTGACAACCCGTGTTGATATTTTAAATTAAGTTCACCTCTATTAACCCTCCAACGCTCACGTTCGTAACTTTTTTTACGAGGGGACTAACTTCTGAAGGCGACGCTTATTAAGGTCACGCTAGCCCAAAGGGCATGCATAAAGCAAGGTCTACAAAAACTTTTCCATTTAACTTGGCCCGTGACATCCTGATTATATCTACTTTTACTGGTTCGCCCGGTTTCACTCGGGACCAATTTTTGAGTGACATGGTACTCTACTATCATAATTTGAGACCATCCAGTAAGGGACATGAAAGTTGTGACTACGAACTTTTAGCCGCAACATTTTGCGCTTACAGTAAAACATATTTAGCAGTCTGACTTTATACATACAAACGGATGTTTCGGTTTTCTTCCCTTTTTATGACACTTATCAAAAATTCTCGAGCAAAACTGTATAAGTTAACAAAATGTAACAAAGTTAGATTAACTACATAAAATACGCCTATTTTGCTAATTCATTCGATATTTTGACCTCAGGGGCTTAGAGTTTCAAGTAATAATATTAAATTTTAATCTGATTTGAAGTTACTTCTGTTACTGCTCTTTTTGTTTTGTGGAATAAAATATTTTATACTCTGAGGTCAAAACTCAAATAATTGGAATGTATTTTTAAACTAAAACTTACCGATATGCTCTTAAAAACTACGAACTTTTAATTCCCAATGTTAATAATTTAGGTTGTAACAAAATTACTTAAGTAGTTTTTAAAGGATTAACATTAGTTTAAACTTTGTATTATTATTAAAATTAAAACGTACACTATCTAGTCTTTTAATAAATCATGTTTTTATTTTCGTCATAGTTTCTAAAACTACGTCTAACCTACCGTAACATACATTATAATATTAATTATAAAATTATCAATACAATCTTCATTATATAATGTTTTAGTGACGCCATTAAACTCAATTTTTTCTTTTTTTTTCAATAATAATAATAATATTCTACCACATTCACAAGGCCATCTAGTCCCAAATTAAGCAATTCAAATATACTTGCTTGTGTTATGGGTACTAAACAACTGATATACTACTTAAATACATTTTTTTTTGTAAATACATATTATAGATAAATTACACCCAGACGCAGAACAAACAATCATGCTCATCACACAAAGATTTGTCCTTTAATTCTTCAATTTAAAAACGCTACAAATAATTTATTGTATTGATATTTAAATTATTTTTTTAAGAACTTCTACTTGATTTAAGAGCTCAGCTCTTGTCGGTGGAGCATCCGCCATTGTTCTCTGTCGTTTGCTTTAATTTTAACCTCTTGGTACGACTTGATTTTTAGGTTTTCTTTAATTTGTTTCATAAAACTCCGTCTTGGTCTTCCTCTTCCTCGTTTACCTTCAATTTTTCCCTCTAAAATAGTCATAAAAAATTATCGTTTCGTATCAAGTGGCCAATCAGCTTTCCTCTTCTATTAACTACAGTTCCCAACAACTGCCTTTTCTCTTTAACTAGTTCTAGTACTTTCTCATTTGTTATTTTCTCTGTCCAACTGATATTTTCCATTCTTCTCCAACACCACATCTATCTTTTACTTTTAAGAGCGGTGTATATAACTTACTCTCTGATGAACTACTTGCAATACTTATAATGCAACTTGACTGCCACGACAATCAGCAAAAAATGTATACCAAGGTTGAAAAGCCTTATATCAAATAAATTGTAAAACGTTGGACATCATTCTATGTCATCTACAATCGGAGGCGTACAAATACACACTATTAATCATGAGAGTGCTCGGACTTCAGACAAATTTTAGCTTTCATTTGTCTTGGGTTTGTCCTATATCTCAGTGATCTTTTATCATAATGTAAGAATAATTTGACAAAGTGTTGTCTTTAACATCAACAACGTTTTAATTGATGCCACGTCACTGTTGGAAACGACTTCTTGTTTGTGGGGTGGAAACGGACATAAAACATGAACTGGACTGCAATGTAGGATACATACGAAATGGTATCATTTTATAGCTAAGATCAGATAGATTAACTTTTGCCGTATACGATGTTATACCAGTATACATGCATGGTACTGCTTGTGCAGAAATATTTATTTAATGAAAAAGATAATAAGCGTTTTTAAAATATAATATTATCTATGTATGACAGTGATATCTAAGGTAAAATTACAAATATTACAAAAAATCAAAATATATTTCATAACTTTGTAATACCTACCTACAAAAACTGTGCAAGACCATAATTGTATTAATGTGCACTACACCGACTGTACCCTCAAAAATATGTACTTATTATTGGAACTTATACCACTATACATGCGCATACGCTACTACTAATGCTAGACTGGCTGACCCGTCAAACGGAGCCTTCGCACAATAATACTCAAATAAGGCAAACGCCTAATACTATACCATTAGTTAAGGCAAAAGACATTATAATTTTTTAACCAAGTATTCGATACGAACTCTCACATGCAAATGAATAAAATATAGAACCCAAAAGAACGCATTAGTATCAATAAATGTGAATGAATATACATAGATTGTTCTAAAATGAGTTAATTTTTTTATCGGTGGACCTAAATATCGATTTACCAACAGCACTAGATACAAATCGCTCAAACTTCAGTGATGTGTGGCTCTAACTGAAGCGGCCGAAATGGTAAAATCCGCAAATAAATCATTACTTTCACAATAGAATTACTCTCTGCCAGTGCATTAGCAGGTAGGTACTCGGAGCTTTTACCGCTTTTACGCTTTTACATTATAAGCTCATGATTCTTTTATGACTATCGTGAGAATGTGACATAGGTAATGCCGGCAAATGTTGCAACAAACAATCGTTGTTTTTCTTAAACAGATGTCAGAAATTTCTATGAAAAATTTAGAAAGCGATTACGTAGGTACCGTTGCGGCTACAGAATCTCACGCTTAATGATATAATGTTTTAAACAGGATATCACGATCGATGTCTGGGGCCCTACAACAACCTCTTATAGCGATCTTAATAATAAATAATAATACCAGCCTATTTACTGTCCCACTGCAGGGCAAAGGCCTCTTCTCATATAGAGAAGGTATGAGCATTAATCACCACGCTTGCTCAAGGCGGATTGGCAATTTCAGACATTTAAGTCCAGGTTTCCTCACGATGTTTTCCTTCACCGTTAGTCAGAAATGTCCAAGATAAACTTAGAAAATACATATGATTTGAAAAATCACATCGGTACTTGCCCGGATTCGAACCCATTAACTCGTATTTACGAAGCGGGTGCCTTATCCACTGGACCATTTCGACTTTTATAGCAATCTTATTATAACCTTAATTTGTCTCTATCTTTGTTTTTAATGGTACAAAAGAAAAAGACAAAACACGAAGTAACATTGAAATCTATAAGAGGTGGTGGTAGACCTCCAGGTCTAAATAGACTTCGTGCTTAGTTTAATAAACTTGCGTTATAGAATCCGTCTGCTACGACGGCGGCGGTAACCCGTGTTGGCAGGAAACCTTCCTCAAAATCCTGTCATCAGAATTATTGTCATAATGTAATTTAATGCGATGATGAAGGTTACCCATGAATATTCAATTTTGTCTAAACTTTTATCACTTAACATTTCAAATTTAAAATAAATGTATTTCATAACGGGTGCAAAAATATTTTACCTTTGTTGTTCAAAATATCTTTATCCTGTCACTTTAACATGTCCATTAGCATCTCATCCCATGGCAAGAGTTACTCAAAATAACATTAATAACAATACATTAGATTTGCCAGTCGAGTGCGGTGTTGCAATTTATTATAACAAATGATACGGGTTACGTTGTATGGAGAAGGATCAACAAGGATCTCATCGTTTATCATGCCACGATGGAGTTACGAAGCAAAAGTGTATGTTGAGATTTCATATCAACGTTGAATTTTACTTGAAATTTCAATCTTCTTTTGCCGTCGGGTGTCGACTAATATTTTAGTCATAATTTGATAGTTGATCCTAAATTCCGACACTTAGTTTCGAATTTTACCGTATTTTAATCGTATACAAAATAGAATTATTTAGAAACTTGTTGCAAGCGTGTTAAAAAAAGAAAACGTAGCGAGGGTTTATTTCAGTTCAGTAACATCCAGGTATGTAACAGTGTGAAGCGTATAGTTTTTTATCAAAACTGATACTCTTTAGACGTTTTGATTATAATTATAAAACCAGGTATGGTCTTTGCATATCCAGAGTAGAGAAGTTCAACATCTAATAACGCTTCAATACATTATTTAATGTAGTGACGTTTAAACTAGTCGAAAATTAAAATTAAGAGGTGCTCTTAAATAAATTTTTAATTCTAAAATATTTTGCTTTATTTTTGTGTAACACTCTTATCACATTTGACAAGCACTACTTCTGTATCTAGTCATGTATGTAGTATCATTACGGTTTATTATAATTTATTTATTTATTTTATTTATATATTCAAAAGGATTTACAATATCATTACAGATTTCTGTCTAAGAGCACACAGCATAATAATCACTACGTTCGTTTTTATTTATAAGTCCGATATTAATGACACATTATCGAATTTTGTTACAAACGTAATAACTTTATAAAACTTCAACACTACATAATTATATTAGGTATGTTGTATAATCATTGACTATCCATAGCTATATTTACTACAACCTATTATTTTTAGTCACGTTATTTGAACTATCCTGGTTTCAATATATTTTTCAAAACAAATGTTTTTATCTTCATACATCCGTAACACCCTAGATTTACAAACTCGCGGGGTTTTGACAATCAGCCTTGTACAAGAATAAAAGCCTTACTAAAGGATACAAAGATATGCCAAAACTTTCCTTTAAGATTTTGTACAGAACGGATCGTAATTGTATTGTACAACTTAACTCCGAAACGGAGTATCAGTCCGCAAACTTTATGTTTAATCACCTTTTGCATTTTTATTGAGAGAATCATCAATTACGAAATATTATACGAAAAGTTTGTAACATAGTGTAATTTCTTTTAAATTGTTATCCTACTGATCGTCAAAATTAATGTAGAATTGTATTTCATGAAAAATAAATTCATGTAAAATATTATACATTTAAAAATTGACTTTTAAATACAGAAATTTTATTATTCCATTCATTCCTCATTACGTTAGACACCGTGACAATGTGGAATAAATAAAATAATAAAATTTCTGTATTAAGTATATTGTTGTAGAAGAATAGACATTCTTCTATGGTTTCAACACCAAGTAGTTTTATCGGTATTCATTTCCATGCAGTGAGCCTTTCAGCCAGCTGTTATTATAAATGATGGTGAACCCTACCGTTACATTAAAAATCCGGCAACTAATAATTTTTAGTCTGTTCTACCGTATATTATTTTAATGAATAAAAGTAGCAAATTCCATTTAGCAGCGCACCTGGTAGATATTTATTTATTGAACTTCATGTAGTGCAGCTTCAACATTAAGGCCGCCTTGTACTTTACAAGGCGGACGTAATGCTAAAAGCATTCTCTTCCAGTCAACCCAAGCTGACGAAGAGACATTTTAAGTACAGTAAATGGAGCAGTGTGATATTATTAGTTGTTTGTAACAGAACACAGTATTATGTAATTTTTATATTGGACAGGTTTATAGCGGCCAGTAAAATATCACTGCACATCGTTAAGGCATTATTTAAAACTGTAGTGCCAAACTTTAGTGAGTAAAATTCAATTTAGTTCCACGTGAGAGAGGCATGGGCCATGATTTATTGTCCAGCATGTCACACGTCAAGCACGAAACGTACCGACGCACGTGACGATCCTTGCATGCAACCTGAAGTTTGCACTCACAATTTAAGAAATTGAACCTTGGCTTGTAGTATTACAGTGTATTTTAGATTAGCTAATCTGAGCACTTGAAATGTTTTATAATGATGACGTATTATTCATTCATTTACTCAAGATTAGTAATTTTAGAAGATTTTAGATTAATGTATTAAAATTTAATACAATATTCCCATTTGTCAAATAATTTTATAAAATTGTACTTTTCACAAAAAAACTTGAGGCCAAGTGAACACGCAAGTCCAATAGCTAGCGAGTCCAGCTAGCCGAAGACTCCGGAATGGTAAGTAAATTTTATTTGTACATAAACAGTTCATATTTTACTGTACAAAATTTTCTCAAACAATAGTTCAAATAAAACAGCCCATTCATAAAACCAAAGCCTACTTTATCAAGGAACTCATAATACCTTGATATCATATTCAAATAACTTCACACACAACATAATATGCATATTTTATATTTTTGATGGTATTAATACGGATTGAAGATACCTGCGTCCTATTTCCTTTCATAGCTTATAAAAAATTCACAAAGAATTTCCGTGTCGGAGTGGTCTAAAAGATATTCTTTATTCATCTCTTATATAACACGTTGCCTCGGCAACGAAAGGTGAAGAATTCGCTGCCTTGTAACGAATAAAGGTATATTTTGAAGAAAATTGAGTAGACTAACATTTTAGTTGACACTAAATTTCGATAAAATAGCTCTTATCTCTGTTTTTAAAAAGGCAACGTCTGCAATAGAAAAATAATGCTTTTATCATGTTATTATAAACTGCATTATAAAGCATATCACATCAGGCCACTCTGTCTGATGGTATATCATCCATTTCAAATTAATCACTATCTAACTAATTTTGTATTTTATTTTGGACACTACTGATTTACTTGTTATAAAAACAGCGTACGAAAACCTGCCCTTGCAAAAAACTTAGTCTGAAAGTGCCAATGTGCACAAGCGTTATCAATGCTCATACCTTCTCTGTATGAGAAAAATCATTTTAAACTGCAGAGGTTGGTATTAAACTTTGGTTTAACGAGTTTAAGGTTCAGGATTAATCAGAAAAAAGCATTATTAAAATAACTAAATATTGTTTTTTTTTATATTTTCAATCTTGCAATAATAAACGACGTTGTTATTTGAAAGTTCAAATAAGCTTCTTTTTAAATTGTCTAATTTCGAATACTATTAGAGTTCCGCCATTTCGCCATAAACACATGCAATAATACACAATACATGACCTATCACAAATTTGAAAACCAGACCTTTCGAACAAATATGTAGTATTCAACAAAAAATATATTTCAGACGAAACAGATATTGTAAATCAAAGTAACGAAGCCATCCGTTTTGTGAAATAAACGTATATGTTTTCTTTTCAGTCGTGATTTGCGTATTCTGGCTTTCGATACAAACATTAAATTTATGTGATAATATTTCATTTCATTATTATCGTTCTTCATTCGACACATAATAAATTATAAGAAAGTATAGTATAGCGCTTGTAATAAGTGTCAACAATACAGAACTAAGTAAGTATGTATTAGTTTATTTTAATTCGAGCTTACAATAATAAATTCAAGAACTGTTTATTGTTGGTAATGATAAGCAGAGATGACATACAATACTATTGTATGTACTATTGATTAGAATTATATTACTAAAGCCAAATATAATTGATCCCTAAAACAAATCATTATTACATATCAACGATTATCACATCAACCCGTTATTATCTTGAAATAAATATGAAGCACATTTTTTTCTTCAACCTGATAATTTACAGTTCATATAAATACCACATTTTAAACCAAAAACATTGACCACCATATCACAAGTTAAAATTGGCCAGTTATTTTAAAACAACAGCGTGCAGCAGTTGTTACATGATGAATTAATCTTGTCAATGAACCGATAGACCCGGCTCCGATACTATTGAAAAACGACACGCTCTCGCTGACGTATGACCGGGGCAAGCCAGCCAATGTTTTTCATTTTTTAAAACGTGTGATAGAATTTTAGATGTGAAATTGTTTAGATATTTATATTTAAATTGATTAAAAAAGTTTGCAACCTGTATAAATAATAAATCTATTTTTTACAAAATTGCATGCACATTGCGTGTTAGACTATGTTTGCATCACAATATTCATAATAAAATATCGGTAGGTACATGTAAAACTATTAATATACCTAATGTAATATAAGAATATACAACTTTAATTTCTATAACATTTTTAAATAAAGAAATATTTGTCACCATAATCCACATTCTCGAAACAGAACCTTTCAAATACTTGTGCCTAAAAAAAAAATCCGGTGAGCAATACAAATAAATTGAAAAAATTCTTTGCAACGGTTGCTAAAAAGTCGAACGTTCTCTAGATATTACCTTCGGAAATGAAGCTCGGTACAGTCTCGGCAAAAGCTAACATTGTATTGAAATAGAAACCAACGCGAACCTGAATGTTTTTATTTGGAAGCATGCAACTTGGTAACGAACCAAGTTCTACAAAGAAACTACAAGAGCGAACTCATTTCGTAGTTTTTGTGAAAGAAGGAAATAAATTAAACGATGTGTACAAGCTTTAAGAATACTTTGACTAGAAACCCGCCTCTGCTTTACACGTGGGTTATTTTTTATGTTTTTACGGCATGACTACAAGTGGTTAAAATTCATTGCTATAATATGCATGTATAAATTATATAACCTATGAGCCTTTCAGAAGAAATGCTTGAAGCAATAGTTAAAACCGTATCCACCGTTGTGTGCTTCAAAAAAGTTTTAGGAAGTGAGTAGAAACAAGCAGAAAAAAACATGAATATCATATCATTCAGGAATTTAGTGCGCTATATTTAAATCCAATAACATTGAAGATATTCAAAATAGTATTATGACAAATAAATAATATATTGCATACATTATAGTTTTGCAAATTTCGTATTATCTATACTTTATATAAAGCGGAAAGGTTTGTTTGTTTCTTTGAACGCGCTAATCTCTGCAACTACTGGATTTGTAAATTCTTCTTGCGTATGATAGCCCAGTTCTCGAGGAAGCTGCTAGCGACGGGAGCAGAGCAGCAAGCAAAGATGTAGGTGAATCTGCGCTGCAGAAAACTAGTGTTATCATATTAATAAGCTATCTTCGTAACCAGAAATATATTTCAATAGAACAGCTATGAAAATCTAAACTTTAACTATCACCAATGCTTTACGGAGCTAGTTGCGATGGGGGAGCTTAAAGCACCTTTAACGGGAAGTCGTTAAATGACAGATGTGACATAAACGCTATATAAGTGGCCTATTAATATTACTAAAGTCTCAAATGTACCGTGTTTATAATGCTATTTATATCAATATTGTGCGAATTATGTTAGTTTGAGCTTTGAATAAGAAAAGTAATTCTTCTGTTATTTCCTATCTGCTGTGGAGTAAGAATTCTTTCTTTATTTAATGCCTTGTGATATGTGAAAAGATTTTAGAGTGGTGACTACAAACCGGATGATCAGTAGAGATACATCCTCTCACAAGGTGAACTGACCGACGACCTGATAAGGGTAGTGGGCAACCGATGTATGAGGACATCTCGCGACTGGCTAAGGTAAGCGAAAATTGGGGAAGGCCTATGTCCAACAGTGGACGTCTGTCGGCTGATATAATAATGACGACTGTGATTTTAATATTTTCGCAGAAATAATCTGCTATCATCTAAAGACTAAGAGATGCTTTTGCAAAAAATACTGACGTTTTAAAAAAGCTTTTGATCAACTTTTAATTAAAACATCGATGGTTGATAAAAATAAGTTCAATGTAAATGACAAGATATTTTCCGCTCAAAATGGCGTAATTAATTGAGTAGATAAAAATCTTTTTAAATTTGTAAATTTTATTTTTATCGGAATGACCAACAACGAGGTAATTCGGGACACGGCGGCTCGTAAAAAAATAATTATTAGAGCAACGTTGAAGAAACAAAAAATAAACAATTGCGCAAGGGAAAAATAAACATAACTCGTTTGGTGAAACAAAAACTTTGGTTAAAATTCTGCCTCTCGTTTTGGTTAGTGCCGATGTTATCATATATTGTGTACCTAGTTTATTTTACAGCGAAAATTTTTGTCTGTGTATAAATAAACTTTATTAATATATTTTTAAGGTAAAATCGGGGTTGGGTTTTTGTATGCCAATTTTGTCAGGTCAATTTGAAGTAAACAAAGATTTCTTGTACTCGTATAATATTTGTAGATTTGTTACAACTCAATAGTACAGTTCTAAATTTAAGAAAAATGCACGTTGGCACAAAATTCTACAAAATACCCTAATTTTTTACTGTTCCGTGTTCATTTTAATCAATAAATTGGCATTGATATGATAAGGAAGTTTAGAAAGTTTTATTAGACGAGCTACCTAATTTTGATATCATCGAAATAAGTCATCAAATTTTCTTTTATCGAACTCCAATCTTGCTTCAGCGCTCGTAACTTGCGTGCGTACCATGTCAAAACTTGAACGTGAATGTGTGAACGTTGTTCGTGAAATGGATGTGACTGTATGTATAAAACAACGCTTATGTTGTGTATTCTCAGATTGAATAATTTTTTTTTGATGTACGTTTTAACTTAATCCTGATATTGAATAAAACTTATAAAAGAAAAGAAAATCTAAGGTTAAAATATATCAAAATTAAAAATAATATTTATAAGAATTACTCATGCAAAGCAGCTAATTGAATTAAATCAATGATTCAGTGTATAAAAATAATATTGTACAAAAAAACATTGTACAACTACTAACTGTATTTTGTATCGTCTAATGTTATGTAAACACATAAATAGTGTACGATAAAGAATATTCTAACATATTTTTTTTTAGAAACGAAAAGTGGGTAAACTTACTGTAGCATATCCACGAGCTCACTAATACAAAGATATCAATGTAATTTTATGTATCCAGAAGTGAGAAGTTTCCTTCAGGTGACACCAAAGTTTGATTGAATATTTGAAAAGAGAGCGCTAACTTTTTCGTTTTCTGCTCGCACCTCAATTACATAGGATTTGATTTTCATGCGTTCCCTTGATTTTGCTACTGTTTTATGTAAATACGCTAAATCCAATTTGTCTACTTTGTTTTTTTGTTTATTTACTCTTTAAGTCTTTCGGAACGAAGCAAAATATTTAATTCGTTCCTTTCTTATTTAAATTGTTTTTTTTTATTTAATTTGCTTTCAAGAGAATACGTATCTTGTTTTATCTCTGTACTTTCAAAAGATGGATTGTTAGAGTTATCATATATATAGTTAATAGCCTTAGGCATTAAGTTTTACGTCGTTTTAATACGAAAATATATAAAGTAAATAAAATATTTGAATACAACAAAATTATGATATTTTATTTACATTATGGTAATCCTCGTTGCGTAAATTAAAACAGTTTAACGTCTTAATATAATTTTAGGTAAAGTAAAGGTGTCAAAATATGAAAATTAGCTCTACGTTATTTATTCAAGTACGTTATAAAACAAACATTACTATTTCACTCAACTTGTCAGAATTACAAAGTATTACAAAACGACAATTACAAACTTCTTGGTGCTGGTTGTAAAAAAATAAATATATTTTGAAAATAGAAAACCTCTCATTTCATTTTATTAGAGATTCCTCCGGTTCTCACCTAGCCTGTATCGGTGATCCAACTTTGATGAAGTCTAACTTTATTTCTAACTCAATTTCACTTCGGTTTCAACTTAACGGAGTAGATATCTTCCATTGCTATATTGTGCCTTTGCGATACAGTTTCTTTGATATAGGATCGAATGTGTATAAATATTATATACTTTATGTTTTTTATATTCTTTAAAACTATAACCTGATAATTTAGGATTTTACAAAATGTTAATTATCACCTTCGCAGCCCCTTATATGCTTAAAACAACAATCATTCAGCGTCTTTCGGTCGTTTTCAATCCTGTTATTATATTTTTTTAACATTCCAGCATTTGATAAAAATATGACTACTATTGTCTTCTGCAGGTTTCCAATAATACTTGTCATAACTGCCAGGTTTAGCAGCGATTTTAGTTACGGCAGCTATTATAGAATGCTACTGTTTTGACTGTGTTCTTATGTGATGGCTTAGACGCTATTATTTGTTGTTAATCGGTTAAAATTCCTAAAAAAACCGTACTTAACCATACTAAAATATCAATTAGATATATATAGATTTTATATTATTGGTGGTCGTTTATCTTACCCTTTACTTATTAACATTTTTGTAAATGTGTTCACAAGATAACGCTAAAATATGATTGAATGTTCTATTTAAAATCAGTTAAAGTTGTTATCTATACTAGTATTTATCACAAAAGTAATAAAAATTGCCAATGAGAAGAATTTGAATAAGATAAAAAAAAATTATTTCCGAAAAAAAAAAGGTATCCCGTGAAATAAAAAAGAAATTACACCTCGAGCATTTGTAGAAACGATGTGAACGCAATTTAATAATTCTTTTTAAGGGCTCGTTTCATAACGTGTCGATGGTTATCTTGTTTTAAATGAAAATTACGGAGAGTGCTTCTTTTTATTTTATTTGCCTATATTTTAAGTTAAAATAACGTGTTTTGTAATAGTTTTGCCGGTATTTTGTTTTAGTTTTCCCTGTGTTTGATGTTCATTTTAATTTATGTTGTGTGAGTCGTCGAGTCGACTGAAATTGTGGGTATAGATTACTACCAATTCGGATCAGGTTAGGAATAATCAAATTATAGTCTTATAATTTGACACATAGATTTTCTCTTGCATAATGACATAATAATTATATTTTATGACTGGACCATGTCTATGATTATTGACGAACTGTTATTGAAACCTTTTCTATTATATTTGACCATTTATCAATACCTAATGTCAAAAATAGACCTAGAAAGTATAACTTAGAATTGTTCAGAATAATTTGTTGCAGTACCTGGTAATCTCAGATTAAGTTTTATTTAAAATAATAGAAAAGTGTAAAACACCCAGTCAGAAGCAATATACATAAAAGATTTCACATGCAATAATTTGATAAAATATAGCAAAAATAAATATCAGCAAACTTTAAATCCTATTAATATTATAGATGCAAAAGTTTGTGTGTATGTGTGTATGTAAATATGTATGTATGTATGTGTGTGTGTGTGTGTGTATGTGTTTGTCATTACTCACTGCCTAAACGGCTGAACCGATTTCGATGAAAATTGGTATATAGATAGATTCGGTGCTGGAGACGGACATAGGTTAATTTTTATCCTGAAAATTGCTCTGGTTCGCGAGTTATACCAATTTCATATTGTATTACCTAGTGTAGCTATCAATCTAATAGATAATCTCTCGCCACCATATCGTTTAAACTATACATTATTATTTTGACATCAACACATGCTACCATAAATTCCCTAACAAAATAAAATATGCATGAAAAATATTGTTACGAACACGTAAAGATGGTGCCTATTATATTATGATATCTCGTATAATATGACGTAGATGTTACCCTTTGGGAACAGAAGTTATGTCGCTTTTATGTGTATCTTTTATGGTTGAACAGTTAATGTATATAATATCTAGTTTCATGGCCCCTCATATGGATTAAATGTTTTAATGTTCTGTGTATTTTGAGTTTCAGTGTATTATAAGTTGTATACGCACTAAAAGGTCAGCAGAAACGTCTTGGGAAAACTAAAAATATTTATCTGAAATTTTAATCTGTTTTGAATAAGCATTGTGATCAATGCTTCTGATTTTATGATTACCTTTAGGAGTATGTTATATGAGATAGTTTATTAAACAATTAAATAAGCTGAGAATAAATAATATTGTATAGTTGATATTCACATGTCTCTATTCAAATACTACCTACCTATATAGTTAAACAATTACAATTCAATGTTTTTGTCACGAGAGCGCTGGAGGCCTAATTTCCCTCTATTCCTTTTTCATCACCACCCTTTTTCCCTTCACCTACCCCACACCCTTCACGGTAAGCACCTGCTTCGCAAAGTCCCTGGTATTGCAGTAGCAATGCCAGAGACTCTGAGTCGTCATAAACAGTTACCACTTACTATAAAGTGGGTTGGTGGCTCGTTTGCCATTTGTCAGCAATAGTACAAAATATTACAGATTATATTATAACTGAATTATAATGCCAATATCCAGTAGCCATACATTCACATTAAACTCCAACATTATCATAGAAGAAAGAACTCGTAAAATAAAACTTTCAAGACCATATAAACCTATAAGTCTTGAGCGAGGGGATTTATGAGCTCAAATAAGGATCTCCACTAAGTGCAACAAAATTTGTTGATTGTGAATATTCATATGATTACGGTGATTTTTGAATTATTATTTTGAGGAAATACACGCTAAAGCTATTTCTAAAATACCTATCATAAATTCTGCAAAAATAGGCTTTCAAGTTTTTGTCGTTGAGTCTTTGAGTTTTAATCGCAAATATGTTAGCGGCCAGGTGCAGCGAAGACTGATAAAGCTTGCCAAAAAGCTACCAAAAATTACAGTTTACGAGCACCTAAAGCATTTGTGACTGTTTATATCATGTTAGAAAATATAACTACGGCTAAAATCCTATTACGTACCTAAACCATAGCAATAGACGCGTGAATCGTCCGATCATAAATTCTGGATGCCCGTAACGTATTTGTTAACCCTCATTCCTACTACTCTTCATTTAGATAAATGCAATGCAATCAATTTTCTATCTTAATTCATTGTAATAAGAGCTATACAAGTTGGATGTAAATTGAAGGTAGCAGTTTTCAGGGCACGATGCTGAAACCATTTTTCTTCATCCCTCCCTTCAATATGTTGCGAAGCCTCTGAAATACGCCATATATCTTTCTATGTGGACCATTATGCAAATCATCAGCATATTTCTGGACGTATAATTCAGATTCGATGTGAATATTTTTTTAGTTTAATTGAATTGTATTTGGTTTTATTTTGATAGTATATAGAACTTTTTCAGATTCCTTTTATGTTTTAGATAATACCACACGCAATTTTGGCAATAAACTGCAATATACATTTCTTCACATTGTTACTGCATTTACTGAAAAAAATTTGGTCTTGAACTGCCTAATCGGTTTTCCGTCACCGACCTAAGTTTCGTGCGATCTTGTGAGGAGCCTATAAATTTATAATGATTAGTAATCATCCAGATCAATACAATTCGCCTAAATCAATCTTATCCAAAACTTTAGAATATCTAATACATGGTCATAAAGTAGTTTCTCTTTTATTTTAAAAATACAACGAAATAAAGTTTTTCTGTGGTGCCGTGCATCGCATCGACTGCGCTTATGCACTTTGTGGTTATCTGTACCTAGACCTATCGTTCAGGATAAATGGGAAACTAGCTTTCAAAAAGAACCATTTGTTGAATTACTTTAAGCTAAAATAAAAGCTTTAAAACTATTACAGATTGTGGAACTGTGCTGTGTATTTCTGTTCGTGTTTAGTTAGATGTCGAAAATTATTATATTCTTAAAAATATTTTAAGAATGTAATAATTTACATTGAACAGAATCTGTAATAGTTTATGCTTTAGTGGTTCAGTGGTCCTGTATACAGACTGCTACATAGAAGTCTCGGGCTCTATCCCAGGGTTAAGTAAAGTGATGTTAGCATTTCGACCGAGAAATTTTTACATTTTAGATAAGTTTGCCATCGGCCAAATTAACTATTGCAAAAAAATTCAATCACCTCTTTGTCGCAAATATACCCATTATTGTTATTAATATTGAATGGTGTGTTAGTAGATAGGTACCTAAATAGACTAATAACTGATGTAACACTAAATTAAGGATGTAGTATTGAGGTGCGGTTTTCATTTAATTTATAAGCTTTTGCACAACACAAATTGTTGCACAAAGACGGACTTAATGCCAGAGGCATTCTCTACCAGACAACCTTTGGGTGATGCAGAGACAAAATTTGGTAGGTGCACTCAGTACTAATGTTTAGTTTAGAAGTAAAACACTTAAACGAATAAATCATCTTATTTGATGTTCATCATTATTGTCATCGTCTGATTGATTAGGGATCTCCGTAGAATCAGTATTATTAGACCCTGCTGCTTATTTTGTGTTGAATATTTTGGGATTTTAGGCCGTACTTACTTTGATAATGTATGTAATTTCTACGACATACTCGTACTTATAACATACATATAAATGACTATTTTCCCGTGGTTTCACCCGCGTCTTTGCTTACTGCTCTGATTCCGTCAAAAGTAGCGTGATGTTACATAGCCTATAACCTTTTTCAAGAACCGAGCTATCATAAGCAAAAATAATTATTCAAATCCAAGTGGTAGTTTCAAAGATTAGCGCGTTCAAACAAACAAACTCTTCCGTTTTATATAATAATATAGATAACCATAAACCCATAAATAAAAATAATAACTCTAAAATATAATTTTGTAATACCTTCTATAATTTAATTTATATAATATAATAAATAATAAAATAAAACAAGTTGACAATAAACACTCCCTAGGCGTATAAAATATTTTGTACAAATTTTAATACCTTCACAGAGTCGGTTATTTCAAAGTTCCATAATCCTTTAAACAGTCTTTTAAGTATTTTAAAGTGTCTCTCATGTGCCCCGCTTAGAGAATTAATCTTTCCTCTGACCGCACGAGTTGGTATCTGTTTCTGTATGCCCCTAATTTAGTTTAATGACCATTACTTGGTCAGATTGTAGACTTAGCATAAAATATAATTTTGGAAAATTTGTAGTTTCAGTAGTTGAAATTTGATGGTAGTTTAATATTTTTGAAAGTAAATAAAGAAGGTTCTTTATATAAAGAATTGTTTCCTCGTAGATAAAATAATGTCGCCAATACCCAAACAACAAACAACATCGAGAATTAAATACAACGAAACTTGAACACTTTATAGAGGTCACTAGCCCAATGAACCCTTTCCCTAAAACAACCACACTACTTTCTCTTCGGACATTTTTCCCCAAACTGTAGGGTGCGTAATTTATTTTGGGAGCCCAAAAACAACAACTAAAATCCGACATAATCCTCACTAAGGTTAAAACAAAAAACCTTGCCGGAAAATTTTGTTTTGGCAAAATATTTTATTTTATAGCCGCAATTAAGTTTATCCTTAGATAACGCTTTTACTTTTACAAAAAGATCATTATGAATTACCAAGTTTCTTTCATGTGTTGCACTCGTTCACTAGGCTTACAAGAGATAAAGCGACTCAACGGGAACATTTAGATAATATTAAATAAAATTTAGCGTAAATTTTGTGTAAATTGTAATGTTATCACTTTATTAAAACGAAATTAGGTGGCTACTGACATATTTAGTACTATTCAGTAAATAGATATTAAGATAATAATTACTTACAATTTTGTAACGCATGTTTAGTGATGCAGTGTAGCATACAACTTCCAAGGTATGGTCTTAAATGTCATCTTCGAGTGAGGTAGTGATTTTCTTAGGAATAGTAAAAAATCATGGCTATATCTTTCCTGCTATTTTTGTTTTTTGTGTCATCCGTGTTTTAGCATCTTTGCTCATGTTTTTTACAAAACTAAGCAAGCTTGTTTATTAATAAAATATTTACTTAATTATGATTTGATCGTGCTTTCATCTCAGAGGTTTCCAAAATAATCAATCATTGTATGTATTAGATTAATAAAGATTAATGAACATTTTTTTAAACAAAATCATTAATTTAAATTTTAAACAATATTTTATATTTCGTGAAAGGTGACAGGTAGCCAGATAAATGCCGTATTTATCTTTAAAACAAACGGTTATTGGGAGCTCGTGACACTGAGCAAAATTAATATGTATTTACAAAGAGATAATAAGTTTTAATAAATGCTTTTACTTCACCCGCCGGCGCCGGTAGACTTCGCCCACTTCCTATATTGTTCCTTTCGTCTCAAGTCTTTGTAAATGGTCTTGTAAAAAAATATTTTTATTTTACATTTTTAACTAAATTGATGAAAATACTCAGAAATATCTTCTCTTTACAGGCGACTGCAATCTTAGTTGTACCTGTGCAGTTGTTCTGATGCAACTGAATAGTATTTTCAGTTGGCTTAAAAAATATATTGCACACACTAACAACTTCAGGGTAAAGCGCTATTCTCATAGCCAAGTATACTTTTGTGATAAGTTTCATAAGCTATTAGTTTCAATATATCAATCTTTAGTTACTTTATATTTATCTTTACCTTTCTTACTTTACGTAAACTACATTTGGTAATAACTCTCTTGTGTTCGAGAGAACCATTGAAATTATTTGTTTATCAAGATCAAATAAAAAATATTCATGTAACAAATAACTTAGTTCAAGACGCTTTGTGATATTAGTTTTTAAACATTCGACAAAATTTTTATTAAATATAAAGACAGTTTACACGTGAAATTTGTATTAATTTATTCCTTTTGTAAACCCTAAAAAAAATAAACATTTTCAACAAACTAAAAACTCCTTTGTAGCGTAACAGTGCTATTTCCTCAAAACCACAGTAATGCTCATGGACACAAACGTAGTCCTTATTTTGCGGCTAAAGCTGCTTGTAAAAAGGACAGTAATAAAATGCTTTTATGTTTAAAGTGACAGCCACTTTTAGTAAAAACAATTACTCGTTTTTTGTGGTTTTTAAATTGCATGCATAAAATGTATGACCACCTGTTTAGCTGTCGTTTTTCTCGCATCATTTATTTACAATTACAGAGATGTGAATAAGTTAAAAAGGCCTCCACTCTTTTTTCTAACCGACTTCAAAAAAAGGAGGAGATTTCTCAATTCGACCGTAGGTATATATATATATATATATATATATATATATATATATATATATATATATATTTTATGTGTGTTCGCGGATAACTCTGACGTTTATGAACCGATTTTGAAGTTTCTTTTTTTGTTGGAAGGTAGATATCCCAAGGGTGGTACCATGATAAGGAAACTAGGATCTAATATCTAATAAGCCAATAAGCCGATTAATAACAGCGGCTCACGACCGGTTAACATAGTTATACCTAGGAGAGACCTATGCCACCACCCACTGCAATAAACATACTTGTTTTAGGTAAAATAGATCATTGCTTTAAGTGGCACAATTGGTAACAGCTGTATTAGCATCCAGTTCATTAATTGGTATTTATTTTACTGAAATTGTATTACTATTAAAAATTGCTAATAGTTCTACTACCTTTATTCGTTTTCCAATTCTGTGTTACAGAAGGCCAAGATTAATGCATACGATTTTTTTACAATGTCCAACTGCCATTAAAGGTGAAATTTTCAAAAAAATAACCTTTATGAGCGTTACAAGGGTAACTCATTTAAAGGAGGCCTTTTTTAGAATTCTTCTGCAATGTATGTTTAGGAAAAGCCAATAAATTGCCAATGTACAAATAACACTCTCGTCAATTACATGTTTTTTAAGCAAGTTATATTTCACTTATACATACTTTTGTATACATAGCTTAAAAGAATAAAACCTAAATTAAAAGATTTGGCTAATGTTTATCGGCTTTAAAATAAATAGATTACAAACAAACTTTTAATAGAAGTAGGGCGTCATCTTGAAATAAAAGTTCCAAAAGAAGTGAATCTTACAAAACGAATTACATATCAAAGGATTCAATGTTTTATACTTATGGGAGCAAAAAAAGTCCTGGAGATTAGACTATAAACTGCAAGACGCAGCGTGTAGCCAGTCTCTCATAAAGTGAACTTTAGTGGACCGATGTTATAATTATAAAATAAAGGTGGTGGACTGGTCATAGTGAATAAATATAACCAAATATATATAATATCGTCTTCGTCATAGGTTAAGGTTAATAAAATAGAAATAAAACTAGTAATTTTCTAAAAAAAAATATTATTTTATGTCTGCTATCGTTTTCAAAGAATAAAGAAAGAACATTTCACTATAAAATCGATGTCTAGTGCTGAAAATTACCTTTTCTCATATTCTTTTGAAACTTAAGTGCAGTTATAATTTAGATCTCATGTGAGAATCCACCCAGTTTTACCTGTTTAAAATTTTGATCCATACTCGTCTCCTTTGGTTCAAAATAAATTGGGCTGACCACTCTACTAAGATTATGTTTGCTCTCTAGCACTGGCCCCTAGACATCTTAATATCAAACAAAAATTAAACAATGATAAAAAACCACTTGTTTCTAGTGTTATACGACAAGTTAAGAAACTTGCACAAAGTTATACTTGCATATAATATTGTCTGATTTATAAGTGCATGCTTGTTAGTAATAGAATTCAGATAGGACATATTATCGAAGTGACGATACGAACCATCTTTGCAAGTAACTATCCATAACTCGGAAATTAAACCTCCTCCGTGTATAAACCCCACAATAGGCTTTAGTTAACCACATCTATGGCGTCCGGTAGGTGACCTGGTTTACGTTACAATGTCTACTTTAGATCGATCAATTAATATTGTCAGGCTAGCCACCCATCGTCATATGATGGAGTATGTTCATATTGATACCTCTTAGGATTATGTCTTATGAATGGATAAGATATTGTAGTAAATATTCTAGAAGCATTGATAGTTTTAATAGATATTTGGTAAGAATTTACGATTATAATTATTGGTAGGTTAGTTTTTTGAGCTTTTGCAAGTAAGCAAAACAAAATTATATGAAGAGCCTATCTACAAAATTAAATACTCTAAAATATAATATATCATTGAATCAAAACACCAGTATTGCGTTCAAAACATTATTCAAATTATATTTTAGAATCTAGAAACTTACATTTTACATGATCCAAAAAGTTAAACAAAGAATGATGTAAATTTAAAAAGAAAATTCACCAACAAAGCTTGTCCTGTCTTAATTAAATGCCGCTTGGTAAACCTTACCCTTTTGAAAAACCTTCATTAGACTCATTACTACGATAATACATAATACCATTTGAAAACACGTGTAGCGAGCAATCTTGAACTTTAAAATTATGTGGTTAAGGTTTAAACAAGGTTGTGCTATAGGAGTTTTAAATGCAAATATATTTTGGTCTTATAGAATAAGAGTCAACGACAAAAAAGACTGGTCTCCTTAGATTTACAAGGGCATCGTTAAAGTAAATTGAGGTAAAGGTGGGCAAATACTGAAGTTAAGGAGAAACCCTCAAGCTAAAAAAGAATCGTTGAAGGAAATTAGGCACAACGATTCCTTGCAAAATAAACGTTCTCTCTTAATTTAATTGAAGTTGGTAGCACTTAGTCTTTATTATCTAATGAAACAGCTAAAATATAACGTAACTTTTTTATTCCACTTAAAAAGTTAAATTAGTTTAAGAATGCATGGGTATACCTTTGTACAAATCACATCGTATCATACAGATTATGATCAAGTTTATATTCCCCTGTAAACATGATCACAATCTAAATAAAGATCGAAAGTCAAAAATTTCCGTAATTTACCTCCAGTTTCCGAAAGTCTGATCAACGAAAAATTAACTAATCACATGTCTAACAAATCTCATCTAAAGTACCAAATGGGTTGCTAAAAGCATAAATAATAAGTTTCATTTGATCTAATTAGAAACTTATGCATGCTTTTAGCATGCTTTTAAGTACTTCACACGAGAATTAATGGGTGTTTAGTTAATTTTTCGTAAATTAGCCTTTCAGAAACTGGAAATGAGTCGATGAAAGTGTAGGCATTTAATTCTTAAAAAAGGTAGGTAAAATAAACCTGCATATTATTTATTAAAAAAAAAAATAAAAACAGACTTACATACAACACAAGATATACTACTCGTACTATATTAATATTATTACTTTAAGAAAATATCGAGTGACTGACAATTAGAGGAGTACACTCATACTATCATACAAAATTAATGGCTGCAACGACGTAACACTAATGTACTTGTAGATAGTACCATACACTTATTTTCTTTATCCAAATAAACCCAATTTATTCTCAAATATAATAACACTAAATTTGTCCCACCTAACCTAAACTTTCCTAAACATTTACGAACACAAATCAGGTTTGCAAAACGAACAAAATTGCTAATTCATCACGACTACATTAGACTGGACACAACCTTGCAAAAACACTTGATTTACAACCAAAGTTCCGTTTAATAGAATCAAGAGTGAATTTGGTACCGTTTCAAAAACTTTTGCTCACTAATGACCTCCATTGTAAGGAACCCTTAGTTTTTCCATTAGCACTCTTTAATTGAAAGTAAAAACCCAAGAAGTTCTATGCGGAGTGCAGTTGAATTAACTAAGATAATTTTTTATTGTCTTTTTATTTTTAAAAAGCTAGCGGTGTCATCATTCAGGTGTTAATGGATGTTGGTTTTATGATCTTATCCGTGTATTATTTTGCATTAGAAGGTGTCGTATAAATTAGGGCTAATGTCAAATACTGAATGAGTGGTTTTAGCAAATATTTCTTTTGTATATTTTTAAAATTTATGTAACCTGCTGATCGTAACCTGGTATTACGAAAAAAGAGACACCCACGAGAAGAGATTGGGTGGAGACCATACAAAAACTTCTTGATTACTAATTGAGATTTAAGGTGAAAGGTGAATTTAAGGGGACAAATCAATATCTGAAAATAAAAATTAGTTGAAAACATTTGGTTCAAAGAATTTTTGCCATACTTTTAATACATGATTACATATTTATTTAAACCCCTAGCTTAAAAGTAAAACGGCAAGTATCACGGCATTCATTCAGCAGTGACGTCAACATTTAATGACGTAACTAATCCGAGATTTGACACAAATGTATAAGAAAGATGAACGCATTTAGCAGAAAATAAAGACGACAGTCTGTTGCCATTTGCAGTCTCGTCGACTAACGACCGCGTCATTAATCATACAAAACAGTGCCTGTCTCCCACTTGACTTGGCTGCTAAGTTATTGTACAATATAAGCTACTGGCACTACCAAATGTTTACCAATTTATTATGTTAAGCTGAAATTTTCATATGTTTTGGTAGCCAAGCCTCACTGGTTTAATTTTATTGAAACTAAAGATTATCGCAACATTGTTGATAATTGTTTTATAGTACGTAGGGATGGCAAATTTCATGCAGTCAATGGAAAACATTCTGCTTCTCGCAGGTGAAGGCTGAGTTGCGGCGACACATTTCGGGTTCTTAAGTGTAATAAACCTAATTTCTAAATTTTAACCTAATGTATGTTGTATTTTTCTTATGATTGTGAATGTTAGTAATCTTTTATAACTGCTATATTACATGCTCTATATGATCATGGAATAATATTTAAAGTATCTTTAATTTCTTTTTACTAAATTTAGCGATCTCTGTTGAACTTTGGAACTCGACTTAATGACAAAATAGCTTTTTTTTAAACTTCAATTTGAGCAAGAAATGTCCCAATACGTTTAGCAACCTAAACAAGTTTTGTATAAATACAAACGTAGGTGCTCGAAATAAACGTGTAACATATTTTGTTCCGCCCACGTGCTATACCTATTGTTAAATAAGAGCATCTCAATATTAATGTTTGTGTGGGTTGTTCAACAAAGACATAACACTTCACGTGATAACGTTTGTAACAGACGACGTTTTGAATGGTTTTTATTTGCATGAGAATAATTCTAGTGTAAGATATCAAGAGTCTGTCAATAATTATGTCATCTAAGTACATACGGATTCGTAGCTTATTGGGTTATTAAGGAATAGTAAGTTCTATAAGTAGTAAAGATAAGCATTGCTAGATAACAGCTATGCCTGATTATCAATTTACAGTAGATGTTTATATTTTTTAATAATATTAATAATAATATAATAATATTTCAACAACTACACACAACGCCATCTAGACCCAAAGTAAGCATATTATATGCTTGTGTTATGGGTTCTAGAATGCGGATATACATACTTAAATACTTTTTTTTTTTGTAAATACATACATGTTATACATAGAAACACCCAGACCAATGCAAATAGACATGTTCATGCACACAAATATTTGCACTGAGCGGGAATCGAACCCGCGACCTCTGCGTGGCAGTCCATACACAGTACCACCGAACCACAAAGGCAGTCATTAAGCCTGCATTGTAAGTATGGCCATAGATAGGTAATCTATATAATATAACGTAGGTAGTACCTTTAGTATGGGGTAGTCTTTGGTAAAAATCTACATTTAAAAACAGCTATTCCGAACCGATTAAGCTGAAATGATTCATAAGTACCCATTTAGTTTGGATGACAATGCCTGAGGCCCTAGACAAGCAGCATAGATTTCTATTCTATTTATAGAATAGATTAAAAAATGTTTGGGATTGACATAAGCCTACGCCATCATTGTTGGTAGCTTATGTCAATCCCATACATTTTTTAATCAATTCTATGAATAGAATAGAAATCGATGCCACTTTTCTGGTCTCTCTGCTGGTTAGCTAAATGACATCATTCTAAATTCAATATGGCGGACATCCCAAGATAGCGGCTAGTTAATTTACAAATTATAATTTTGTTTTAGATCAGCAATACTATCTATGTCTGCGAAATATTATTTCTATACTGCAAAATTACTTTTGCTGGCTACAGTATTGCAAATTTACAAATATTTAAATTCTGAAAATTGTCAAAAAATATGTTAAACGAAATAAAATATAGCCTATGTTACCCGCTATATTTTTTGATATTTAAAAGTCAAACAAGCTATACAAGTAATATTTTAATATTCTTTATTAATTACTTTATTGTAAATTATTATAATCTGTACGCACATCAAAAGATATGCCGCGTCATCACCATTGGAAATGATAAAGACTGTAATTCGCGTAGTTGCATTATTAAATGTTTCGTGTTAATTGAAATCTCGGTTACGACATTGTTGACGAGAAGCAAGTTAAGTGTAAGAGGAATCAGTTCCTTTCCTCTATTTTTTTTATATAAAAAGAGTTGTTTTCTTCTGTATTGTTTAATAAAATTGCGTGATATCAAGCAGTCATTAGTAGATACCATTTTAATGGCTGTCAGCCTATCACCGCAAATTGGTAGTATATTAACCCTCACTATTACCAAACGCGGATTATAAGATACAACAACAGAACAAATGATTATGATAAATTTATCTAAAATTTATAAACAAACCGAAATTACACGATCAGTAAGACCAGCTACGCCATTACAATGAAGTTACGCTTTTGCCTATTTTTTTATACCGTTTGGTGGCAAACAAGGAGGAAGGAAAAGGAACAGGATCGAGGGGGTAATTGGGCTTGGGCGTGGTCTTACTAGTATCTTAACTTATCCTACTGGTAAAACCAAGGTTAAAAAAATGTCTGTGGTAATACTAGTCGAACTACGAAATTAACGAAAAACAAGCACTTTTTTGTTTCACAAATATCGTACCTTGTTAGTAACTAAACTCTTTTTACAATCCATTATCATCTTGTTTTTTTTGCCAATATTAAAACCTTGCAGCTGCATCACAAGATGCTTCCCTTTATGAGATACATCAGTTAACGTCAAACACAGTTGTACAGAAACGCATTACTTAGAGTGGGCGTTTTAAGTAGTTGATATTTCTAGCTGTCGCTACCACTGCTGTCAAGCGATTTCGTACTTTACTATAATGTGATACAGTTAATTATATTATCAAATGTCATCAAAAATTGCTTTTGTTTAGAGAAAATATACTTATTCTTAAATACATAACATAAAAAAATATAAACAATCGGTTAATAAAACAATAACATAACAATTTTATAATGCGCCAATTTTATCAAACTGAAAATGATGAAAATTTTCGTTTCCAACCATACAATGTGAATACACTCGTTAAGTAATTTGTGAAATTTAATATAAGTTTACGTTATGTTAATATTATATGAATGTGTTATGACAGCGAACTATTTCCTTTAAAGGGTGTGTAATTCGTATGCAAATTTACGGGTTCTTCACAATATGGTTGACCTACTTAAGTACGTGAGTAATGTGTTTCTGGGAAATGACAGTATTGTTTGTATATGTCGTATACGTCTTTGTTACTTAAATAACAATAGAAATATACCTACATAAGGACAGAAATTTGTAACAACAAAAATATATTGTTACGTATAGCTTTAACTGACATTCACGAAACGCATCTTCGACTATCTTACGGACTGACAATTTTAGACTAAGTCCAGGTTTCCTTACAGTCATTTCCTTTACCGTAAGTCTGTAATGTCCAAGGCAAACCTTGCTCGGATTAGCGCAATAATATTGATTTATTAATTTACGACAATATTATACAGAAGATACTTTTTCGCTCAATCTCAAATTATCCCGAAACTAGTAAATATCTATTAACATAAAATCCGGATCACAGATATAATATTTTTTAAAGGTATAAAATCTTTTAACTTTTGCCATCAACGCACGTCTCTTAACACCATTATTTACGAGCAATGCTTTAAATGTAGTCCTCATGTGTTTGAGCTGTACACTCAGAACATGTAACTAACTGTTGTTAGAAATAATACCGCAAATTATGATAAAGTAAATTGATTTATTGATAGATTTTACACTGATACAATGATACAATATACGTGGATGAAGGATAGAGTGAACGCGCCGCGGTTTACGTGCACACTGATTAATTCGACGAAGTACATCGCACAGTAAACCTGCAATAGCGTCAATTGCTGACGCCGACACATTCGCTGTACGATGCAACTCGTACATACTCCCCAACAGCAGAAGAGATGATGATGATATGAATGATTATATGTATTATGCCAAGATAACAAACAAATAGAATGGTTAATATGCATATTGATTAAAGTAATAAAGTTCACATTTGTGTCTTTTCTATTTCAAACTCGTGTTTGATTGGTATAGGAGAGTTACAACTGTCTCGATATAGCTTTGCACTGGAGTTAGTAAAGAACACTTGGCCTGCCGAGGCCTTTTGTACGTTACGCGCACTTGGCTGCGGATCAGCCCTGACTTGCACTGCACTACACTCGGCACTATTATCACTTGTGTTCTGTGGGGAAGCGGACGCCTGCCGACGAGAAATGACAGCCTGGCGCCTCCGCCTCCAAAGGAAGATCGCTGCTGCGATAGTAGCCACGGCTACCAGCACGTAACTGAAGCTGTAGTGATGAATGTCATGTGTTGATAAAATCTCAGGTAATTGATTAGCTTTCTCTTTCATCACTATGATCTGCTGCTGTAGATTTGCTAAGGTTGTATTTATATCTTGAAAGTCTGTGCCGTTGGTCTCACTTTCTAAGAAAGGCAGAGACAGGTTAAAGATATGATCTATTTTGTCAATATTCGGGCTTGTTATCTCAGGTTTAACATTCAAAATGTTTATGTTCCTTTTCTGTGCATACAATGAAAAGTCATCGCCCTTCGCAATACATGTGTGGCCCAGATTTATAATACCAGCCCTCCTGAGCTGTTTCTTTGCTATTTGATCATCGCATATAAACAGAAGTGTTTTTTTTTTTTTTTTTTTTTTTTATATTATAGCCTACCAAAGTGACTCCATCCCGCCTGATGGTAAGCAGTCAGTGGAATCCAGAAGTGGCGCCACCATACCAAAAGCCATCGTCTTAAACTGCTGGTATGGTGGCCTCCACTATGGCGGCTGGGAATGGAGTTAGGGGAAGGGAATGAGGGAGGTGAGGAAAGAGGAAAGGTGGGAAATTGGGCCTCCGGCGCTCTCGTAAAAGTATTGCAGCAGAAATAAAAATATGCTGATGGTTCAATCAACTCTAACCATAGATTTTTACAGGTTGATTTGCTTAGTGTGCATTGACCTTTTTCTAATATGCAAAACTTCTCATCTTTTGTTAAATGCATTATTGGTTTAGTTAAGTCACACAAGTAGGTGTCTTTGTAATGCTTACATCTCTGTATTTCATTAACAGAAATTGACATATAAAAATCTCTGTTTAAATTGATGCCAACACATTCTGCGATAGGTAACACTTGAACCATGTTCTGCTCCAATTGATGTGGGATGGGTAACAGCTTGTACAAGTGGTAAACATCTCTGCTTATCAGCGGGAATGTTGTTTCAAATATGAAGTAATTGGCCGTCATTCTCGCTTTGACTCTTAAGAATTTGTACATATCTCTTACATTCTGAAAGTTATTGATAGGTAATGTAAGATCTCTGGATAACTGATTGGAGATTACTTGCAACTCCCTTTCAAGTTGATGTGGGTGCAGTAAGTGAAAGCTGAACTGATTTTGATATATATCAGTGAGAGTATCCAAAAGAGTAGATTGAATAGTTTTTAAATTTTGCAGCATAGAGGTAGCAGTTATAATGGCCAATGTAAAATCTTGTATAAGAGTTAAGTTTTGTATTTCTTGTTGGGCGAAATTCGCTGTTTTCTCCAGATTATTTATATGCTGATTTATAATTTTGTGTTGTTTTGATATGGTAGCTTCCGTCCTTTGTAGTAAGTTAAACTCTGCCTCTACGATACTAGTTTGATTTTTCCATAATTGGATAATATGCTGCTCATTGTTTTTTAGTTGAGAGATATCTTGTTCATATCTTTCGGCGAAACGTTGATCGAGTACGCCGAACAAGTCACTAGCCACGTATCCAATTGCATTGATAAGACCGCGGCGGCGCCGATGCTGTCTAGCGTACGCAGAGAAATGCTGATCTTGCAGTAGCTCATTATAGTAATTCACTTCGTTGTAATCGTGACGTAATTGCAATAATGTCATATTACAATATGTTTCATGATTTATTTTTGAACATATGTTATCCAAGTAACTCGAAATTTTATTGAAAGCTTGGGTACCTTCCCAATAGGGTCCCATCTCAAAATATGTCACTAGAGTCCATTTGTCTCGAACAAGTTGCATTTTCGAAATAGGCTCGAAGAGTATTGATTGATTGAGTGGCAATTTGGTTATGTTGAACGAGCATGTTGTGGCTGATATAAGGTTGAAAAACAGTATAATTGATAATGCGAGACAAAGAAAATTGGAGCGGGGTTTTCCATTCGGCGAATTATGTGTATGTGAATCAGAGCTAGTCTGGCTGTTATTCCCTTGATATTGATCCTGTGGTATGTTATTGTTTTGATTTGATTCCGAAACAGGTAAGACAGACAACTTGATAACCGGTCTTTTGATGTACCCGTTTTTGGTTTTTAAGGTAACCACACGAACTAAACCATCTTTGCCGGGATGAAGCTGCGTTACTCGACCCATGGCCCATTTTCCTGGTGGCATATTATCTTCGTGAATCACAACTAGATCACCGACTCGCATGTTTCTTTTCTTATCCAACCATTTACTTCTCGCCGATAACTGAGTTAAATATTCAGTTTTCCACCGATTCCAAATATCTTGTCTAATTTTTGATATCAAATACCACCTAGTTCTGGCGTCATGATCACTTTCGATGATAGTTAATCCTGATCTTCCCGTGAGAAAATGTGCAGGAGTTAGAAAATCCAAATCTTCTGGGTCTTCTGACAAGGCGCAAAGCGGTCTTGAATTTAAACACGCCTCTATCTGTGCAAGTATAGTGGCCCATTCTTCAAAAGTAAGTTTCTGTTCGCCTATAACGCGTTTGATGTGATGCTTCAGGCTTCTTACTGCTCGTTCCCACAAGCCGCCTGCGCTTGGCCAGGATGGGGCGTTGAAGTGCCACTGTATATTCATATCCGTGATTTCTTTGAAGAAGTGGTCGTCTAGTATATCTTTTATTTCAATATACTCCTTCTGTAATATTCTATTTGCGCCAACGAAGTTTGTGCCGTTGTCACTATATAAGTGACACGGTGCTCCCCTTCTGGCAGCCATCCACCTGAGCGCTGATAGAAATGCCGCGCTTGTGCTATCCGATACAATCTCTATATGTATAACCTTCGTTACTAAACATATAAAAATTACGATGTACCCTTTGCTAGTGACCACACCGCGACCTTTGTTGATCTTTACATCTACAAATCCGGTGTAATCAACGCCCGTATGATAGAATGGATGGGCAGGATTGATACGCGCTTCTGGCAAGTCTCCCATAAGTTGCGATTGCTTCGTTGGATCATATTTCCGGCACGTTACACAACCTCTCAAGTGCTTTTTGACTGCTCTGTTACCGCTTATGATCCAATATTTTTGACGTAAGTTTGCTAACGTCAGTCGTGCGCCTCCATGAAACGTTAGTTGGTGTGCTTGATCTATTAGCAAGGTGGTTAACTGACTGTCATAAGGTATAATAATAGGATATTTCATATCTGATGTAATATTAGCATTTCTAAGTCGCCCTCCGACACGTAAAATGCCTTCACTATCCACAAATGGCTTGAAATTTGCGATTTTGCTGCTCGAGGGTAACTTGCTTTTCTTCGCTAGACACGCTATGTCTGTTGAGAATTCTATTTGTTGTATGTACTTAATAATCTTATGTTTAGCACGACGTAATTCTGGTAACGTTAGATATTGTTGTCTATCGTCTTTCTTTATATATATACGTAGTACCCATGCCAATATGCGTACTAGCTTGTTAAATGAACTATATTTATGTAGCAAATGCAAAATGATATCTTTGTCAACATTTGTTTCCTTTGTAATAGTGTTTACGAATTTCGACTTTAATTCAAGGTCCGTCACGTATTCAGGATATGATCGTTGACTTTCTTTAAATGTCTTTAGCCAGAGTGGGCCAGTCCACCACAACACGTGATCTTTAAGTTGAGAAACAGATAATCCACGACTAGCGCAATCTGCAGGATTATCATTAGTGTTTACATATTGCCAACAGCCCGCTGGCATAATTTCGGTTATAGATTTTACTCTATTGGCTACAAACGTTTGCCAACGACTCGAATCTCCTTGGATCCAACCCAGAACCGCAGTCGAATCTATCCAGCCGTAAATCTTAAGAGTGTGATCGCTAAAGCATTGTTGAATAGTTTGCATTAATCTGGCTAATAAGAGTGCCCCTGATAACTCCAGCCTTGGTATTGAAATAGACTTATTGCAAGGTGCTAAACGTGTTTTGGCTGCTACCAATGATACTTTGGTGTAACTTGTTCGGGTGATCTTGCAATATACGACTGCTGCATAAGCTTTCTGAGACGCATCGCAAAAGCCATGCAATTCAATTGTGTCGCATTCACAAATGCCTATCCACCTTTTAATTTCAAAGTTATTAATCTCTCGTAATTCTTTCCTTAAATTGACCCATTTCTTATTGATATCTGTAGGCAATTGATCATCCCAGGCTAATTGTGATAACCAGACACTTTGAAATAAAATTTTCATACTTGTGGTGATTGGAGCCAGCCACCCAAGCGGGTCAAATAACTTTGAAATGTCTGACAAAATGGATCGTTTGGTGGGGACACGATCTGATATTTCTATTTTTGATTCGAATATAAAAACATCTCTATAAGGATTCCAACCTAGCCCTAATGTTTTAGTGGACTCCGTTTGTTTGAACTGATATGTTTGAGGGTTACATTGATCTTTGCTAAGGTCTGATAAAAGCTCCGGTTCATTGGACGTCCATTTTCTTAGGTTGAACCCACCAGATTGTAAAAGATGAATTAAATCTGATTTTAACTGCTTAGCCTTCTCTATACTATAGTGTCCACCGCAGTAGTCATCCATATAAAAGCATTCTTCTACAGCTTTCGCAGCTTCGGGGTACCGATATTTCTCGTCTGATGCAAGCTTTCGCAATGTCATTAATGCTAGAAATGGAGCTGCATTAGTCCCGTAAGTGACCGTGGATAGGCTATATGTATTGATAGGTTGATTTTTTGATGACCTCCACAACACCTTTTGATACTTTTGATCATCAAAAGTTATGTTTATTTGTCTAAACATCATTTCAATGTCACTGATAAATGCATATTCATACTGTCGCCACTTTAAAATTAACCGTGAAAGGTCCTGCTGTAAATTCGGCCCTTTATACATTACGTCGTTCAAGCTGTATCCACTACTTGTTTTTGCGGACGCATTGAAGACCACACGAAACTTAGTGGTGACGGCGTCTTGTCGCAAAACAGCGTGATGTGGTATTACATACTCTTTTTGAGATGAGCTGTCTTTAGATGTTGACATGTGATTTAATTGCTCATATTGAGCCATGAACGCTTTATAATCTGACGAAAACTGTTTATTTTTGCCAAATTTTCTTTCAAGACTGCGAAATTGTGCGAGAGCTAAAGACCTTGATGTTCCCAACTTTTCTTCATGGTCAGGTTTGAGAGGCAGTCGAACTTCATACCTGCCGTTATCTAACCTTTTACTCGTAGATAAATAAAACTGCACACATTGTTCTTCTTCGGACGTTAAATCTGATTGTTCATGTATGTCCTCAATTTCCCAGAATTTACGTAATTCATCCGTATTTAGAATGACGTTACACTGATATGTTTGTACATTGCCGCATAGAATCCAGCCAAGTCGAGTCCGTTGCGCTATCGGTCGTGCAGGGCCGGCGTTGATAATGCCTTCTAATATTATTGAAGAATACATGTCCGCACCAAAGAGTAGATCGACGGGACGACTGATATTAAAATCTGGATCTGCGAGGCAGATATTACTCAAAAACTCCAATGACGGTTTCTTGAAAGAGTAATTTGGAAGATTTTTTATCAAAGTTTGCATGATTACGACTTCTGTTTGAAATTCATAATCGCAGTGTAATGCCTTGCATGTTAAATGAATAATACCTCTACAAATGCTTTCTTTGGCGCCTATGCCTGATATCACGCCTTTATTTCTTTTTCTAGGCAATCTCAGCATTTGAGCAGCACTCTCAGTTATGATTGATATTTGTGAACCTTGGTCTATCAGAGCTCGTAAAGTATGATAAGAACCGTCAGATGATTTGACATTAACCAGCGCCGTGGCTAAAATTACTGCGCCCGTGATATTCTGTGATACATGAGATGCACGCTCATTATTCTCTACCAGTGATAATGTATTTTGCTCATAATTATTGCTACCCAAAGCCGTCCCTGTGTTGCTAGTCAAGACTGATGAGTAAGCTGAATGCAACAACGTGTTATGGTTCTCATTGCATTCGCGACACCTTGAACTTGAAACGCACGCCTTGTCTTTATGATTATACAGACAATTTTTGCAAAGTTTCATTTTTGCAATTACTTTTAATTTCGCGTCAATTGGCAATGCAATAAATGTTTTGCAATGAAAAATTTTATGACTGCCTAAGTTGCATACGGTACATTTATTATTAACATTAATTGATTGATTAGAAAAGGCATTTGACTTCAAATATTGTGGCTTTTTCATAATATAAACTGACTCTTTGTTATAATTTTGCCGTTGATGACTAGGACTGCTTGTCGACTCTGGTTTCTTTCGTGAAGACTCTAATGAAATAAACTTAGCTTCAAGATAGTCTAAGAATTCGGGCAATTTGTACACCTCTCTCGGGTTTTTCATTGATTCTATGAACTCGTCATGAGTTTCTGGGTCCAATTTCAATGATAGAAAATAAACGATTAATGGATCCCAGTTTGATATATTAATGCCCAAGTTCTCAATGGCATGTAAACATTCTTTTATCGTATCATGCATCCTTTTGATGTGTGTCAAGGACCTTTGTTGAGCCGATGGAAGGTTTACAATTCTTGCCGCATAGGAGCAAAATAGGCGTCTCGGGTTATCATATCTGTGATTGAGTATATCCCAACACGTTTGATAATTTTCGGAACTTATTTTTAGATGCTGAATAAGTTTTTCGGCCTCTCCTCTCAACTTGCCCTTTAGAAACTGCATCTTTTGTGCAGGTGATAACGATGGGTTGTTGTGTATGGTTTCGTAGAATAGGTCCTTGAATGATACGAATTGCTGAAAAGACCCATTAAAGGTAGGTAACTCTACTTTCGGGGTTGATTTTTCTCTATGCGATGTAGACCAGATTTTACTATTTATAGCATTTTTCATGCTATTGTAAATAGTTTCTTGATTAGAGAATGTCTCCTCATAGGTTTTATTTTCGCCACAGAGTTCACTATCGATGTCCCAGTAGAGCTTGTCTATTGTAGACCAACGAGATTGTAGATTGTTTAGGGCATCTTCGAGTGCCCATTTCTCCGAAATAGCATCTAAATTTATCGCTGATACGGTGCGATGAAAGGCTCGAAAGTTGCTAGACTGCTTGCGCAACATCTCGTCCACCTTGCTGCTTGTACCACGAGTCGTTACAGCTATGCCCGATTGCCTAGCATTTCCGAGATCAGGTGTCGAGTCGGTGACTTGATTCGTTGGTGTCGTAGGCCTGCTTTCTGCGGGATTTGAGCATAACAGTTGTGAAAGTTCCGGCTTGCTACCCGACGGTAAAGGACTTCTTTTACCGGATTCAACACGATACCGTTCAATTATAGACCGCACTGCCTCATACGATTGACGCGTTAGCTCAAATTGATTGCTAGTAAAATAAGAATGAGAAGGGTCAATGTTTTCACATAAATAATCGTGATTCTTTTGATACTCATTCCAATAAGAAGTAAGAGTCTCAATCCTTCTTTTGATTAGGTCAGGAGTCTTTCGTTCGGCTCCATCCTTTTTAAAGTTGATACTAAGTTTGCTGATGGCCTCGGTAATTTGAGATTGCGTCAATAAGATCTGCGATTCCATGATGATTGACAGATAGGTACTAGAATATGGAAAGATCTACTTGATATATTCGACGAACGACGAATGATCTTGAACCTGCAACCTGATGTTAGGCTATCCTTGGTACCTGTACCTGTTTCACACTCACTAACACACTGATTGTCACACTGATAGTTATTAGATAAGTTCAATTCTCTTTATCGCACGAATTAGTCCGTTTTTAATTGCACGTGGCACCTTAAGTTATCCGTAGCGCCAGGTGCACCGAGACCAAACCGACACGTGGTCCTGATATATTATGATAAATCCGGCTCGAAGGACCATAAATGTTTGAGCTGTACACTCAGAACATGTAACTAACTGTTGTTAGAAATAATATCGCAAATTATGATAAAGTAAATTGATTTATTGATAGATTTTACACTGATACAATGATACAATATACGTGGATGAAGGATAGAGTGAACGCGCCGCGGTTTACGTGCACACTGATTAATTCGACGAAGTACATCGCACAGTAAACCTGCAATAGCGTCAATTGCTGACGCCGACACATTCGCTGTACGATGCAACTCGTACATCATGTATTAATAAACTTTTATAAACAGAAAATTTTATAGCAGTCTCTTTTGCTTTTAGCTTTGAAACAGCGTTGCTTTATTTTCCTTTTTCCCACTCATTGCTGTTTTTTTTAACATCACTTATAATATTATTGTTTTATGACAGTGGTCATTTAAATGTAATGTTGTTTTGAGGATTCTGTATACGTATTATAATGTTATTTAATGAAGAACAAATACACGACGCATATAATTTTTACATGTCTTTTTTTTAGATTATATAATACTGTTATGTCTGACAGAATAAAGATTCTCAAAAGCCTTTCGTTTCACAAGTATGTATTTTATTCCATCCGCAATCGTATAGGCTTTAAAAAACTCAAACTCTTATTTTTGGTCGTTTTTTAGTGCTTACAGTTTGACCTTTAGTCTAGATACTCTTACTGCATTTTTATTCACTATAATTATATCAATAACAGTTAAGATACTAGCAAAATATTTATATATTAATGACTTCAAAAAAGTCACATTAACTAAATCGCAGTTAACGAACAGTTAACCCCTTTTAGTAAAAGATAGTGTAAAAATCTGTGTTACGAAAACTGTGTTAGCTAGTATACTGTTGATTAATCTTTTCATAATTTAGCACCAAGCCTCTCATATAAACCTTTTTATGTCAGAGCCATACACTCGGTAGACGAGTTCTTTTTCCTCAATATTTCTTTCTTTCACCTATTCCGAAAACAGTTGGACGCTAAGTTTGCCACTTCTGCCATTTTAGTGACACCATTACATCAGGCGAATGTTTAGGAATCAGCGGGGCTATTGTGACCAACAATGGCGCTGAAATAAGTTTCAGGAAACGAATTTTCCTTCTTCAAATTATGTAACTTCAATACTCACATTGGGGAATGTTTACGAGATGATTGTGCAGAACCTTTTTTTAGATAATGTATATTCGAGTATATTTTTCCGAGAGTTTAGGAGAGACAAGTTTTAGGATATAAAATACAGTTTATTGCTTTGGCTCGGCGGGAAGCAGTATAGGCTGTTTTTTATATTATGCAGTATAGCCTGCCACTTTGCCTACTGACTGCAATCTGCCTGATGGTAAGCAGTCAGTAAAATCCAGAAGTAGTGGCCACCGTTTTAAAATCCATCGTCTGAAACTGCTGGTGTGGTCGCCTTCACTATGGCGGCTTAAATGAGTGAGATGAGATGAGATGATACAAATGTTCACTACCTTTATTACCACCTAACTTAAAAAGACCATTACTAGGTAATAGTTAACCACGGCTAGTTATGTGATAAAAACAAAGCTTTCAAAAACACGTTTACATATCACAGAGTTTCAACAAAGACCATTGAACGTAACATGCTAATGAAATTCACAACGACAATATATTACAAACAAAAACAACCGCATATGTAATCTTCACGAACTATTTGCATACAATAACCATAATCTCTAATATATCACCAATACCTCGAAAATGCCACGACGCATATCTAAACTATGATTAAAGCATAATTAAAGTTGGTCCGTTCTTGGCAAAGTTTCGGGGATCAGCTAATCCGGGGTGACCTACCAAAGCCGTTTAATATTCCATGTCACACTTGAACTCATCCAAGGATTAAATGGTAATGCATGCCCTGAGACGGCAATAGTTGCTATTCCATACTTCAGTAGTTTGCACTTAATATAGTTAGAATTGAGGTCTCGATATAGCTGAGATATTGAGTATGCTCGAGATAGTGATCAGTGATTGGACTGGTTGATTGTGTGATAATAGTACCTCGCAGCTAATACACACAGGTATTATAGAGATAGAACGTAATCACAAGGAAAGCAATGACTTGTACGCAGGTATAGGATTTGATATGTATAGAGATGCTTATATTAGTAAGATAAACTAGCATGAACATTTCTTGTTTCTTACCACATTGTAGAAAATGAAATACTCTTAATACTAAAGCTATCGTTATAATAATCTTTATTAATTTATTTAATTCTTATTTGAACTGTTATTTTACGTAAAAAAAAGTGAAAAGTAGGTAACATTTTTTAAATGTAGAAGTTTGCTGAATATAAATAAAAGATTGTGTATACCTAGTAAAGCCTTCAAGTCAAATAAACCTATTTGAAACTGTGCCAAAGATTATGGACATATCCCATCAAACGCATGCCAAAGTCCCGCAAATATAATGGCATGAGACGTGCCCGGAATCCCAACAGATGATTAAGTTAATACGGTTAATGAACGTAAACATTTAACAGGTAACACAGTAAACATAGTACAGGTAGTAGACATATCGTATGGACGTTGGAACGAATGTATGCAGATGGGCGATACGAGTATGTACGTAGTCTACAAGTAGAGTTAACGTAAGTAGTTAACGTAGTTCTATTATTAAAAATAGAACCTGAAATTGAAGAAGTTAGAGTTAGTTAATATATTAACTGAAATAATATATATCCACTCCTGGACATAGGACATCACCGTATCAGCCAAAAAACAAAAACATTTTCTAAAATATATTAAAATAATTAAAAATCTGAAGTTATTTTGAGAGAAAACAAAAAAATGTATAAATATTTATCAATGTCATCAACCAAATGTGACATTTATTAGCAAAACACGTAGGTATAACGAACAAAAAGCTTACAAAGGTCAGTTACATTTTACCGACCATAATAGCAATGAAAGGAAACCGAATTTCCGATAGCATTAATTGCGTAAGAAATTCTATACTTACCAATTCTTGAGGGAAAACATCGTAGGTTATTATTTACTGTTGTTTATCTTGGCATTTCTTCGGCGTCATATCAAATTATACCCTTGTCGAGTATTGTGAAATAGATTTTCGGCTGTCAGAATTGTGGAACATTTTATTGAAGTATCCCATTTGTTGTAGATGTTGTTACAAAAATGTTTTGAAGGCGTTAAATAGGTTATCGACTGGCTTATTTTGCTAAAATAAGATAGTTTTAACAAAATAAAGAAAATAATGTTGTATGGTGAGACCGTATTTACAGGCATTATACAAGTTCAAATAGGAAGGTTGTTGTTCATATCACACCGTCAGCACTAATTTTAGATTTAACTAGCGGCCAGGTGGACATTTTTTTTAACATTTTGGGATAAATAAAGATACTTTTGTATGGGAATATAGAATATATATAATATTGTTTTCAGGCAATTTTTTAATTTTTCTCTCCGTGAGAACCATCCTCGTACTTCAAGGAATATTATAAAAAAAAGAATTAGCGAAATCGGTTCAGCTGCTCTCAAGATTTGCGCTTAGCAACACATTCAGCGATTTATTTTTATATTATAGGTAAGATATTTTAAAAATACATTAGTCAATAATCAAGATTATTGATTTGAGATTAGACTAATATATTTTTAAAATACGGTAAAACCTTAAAGAAAAAATTCTGCAATAAAAAACTAAAATTATATAATAACAACTACAAAAAACGCTCATCCACGGATCTATGATTGATATTATATCACGAATAAAATCATCGTGGTTTCGATGCCTGGGTACCATGCAAAGCTTGTTTCCCAACATTTGTTATAACCCTTCAACTGACAGAAAACTACTTTTCTTTTTTTGCACAATCCATTTACCTTTTTGGGCCTCACCTCTGTAATCGCCTGTTTTAACTTTTATTTATTCGTTTTTTAATAATATAATATATTCTACCACATTCACACAGCGCCATCTAGCCCCAAATTAAGCAATTATATTTGCTTGTGTTATGGGTACTAAACAATTGTTAAATACATACATATTATAGATAAATTACACCCAGACACAGGACAAACAATCATGCTCATCACACAAAGATTTGTCCTGGGTGGGAATCGAACCCACGACCTCCGGCTTAGCAGTCACTAGACCAACAGGCCAGTCAAAAAAGTTTTTAAGATGTTGTCTTTTGAATATTTTTAACATACATACATAACTTTACGCATAACTGCCATTAATGGGGTAAGCAGACTTTATAGAACGCCATTTTCTATGATCAAAACCTATCTCCTTTTCCTCTTCAACATTAATTAATCTTTTCATACACACACTTCAGTTACGTACATTTTTACATATAAATTTTTGCTTACAAATTTAGATTCCTGTATGCTACTTATCATTGACAAGTTTTTGATTCACTTATTCAAAAGTTTTAATATGACTTTCGGCTCGTTTTATCACTTTCTTTGTCTCCAACTTTAATTTGTTGTGTACAACTTGCCAACAGTGTTTAATCTTTATTTCCTTTTCGTACATAATTATAATTCATTCACAATTTATGTAAACTTTTAAAATTTATGCTTTCCCTGTTTTTATTACTTATTTGAATTTTGCAAAGTTCACACTTCCTACTTTCTGTCGTCTGTTACCATCACTACTGTTACTACACTTAACTTATAATTATAAGCCAGTCTCATAAAATCAATACCATGAGATAAATTACATCTTTTTGACGATGATGGTACTTTTTTGCCTCTTTACGGAAAATATCTTTACAGAAACAATCTAGAACCATTAATGTTTTAAAGCACCGCCCACTTAGGATTGGGTAATGTGTTACATTCCCACTGCCAGGGCCCGTCAATTTATTTTCTTTAATCTTGGTAAAATAGTTATTGGTTAAACAGTATTCGCAAAAGTGTTCAATTCAAAATGATATACTATTCGTACTATACAATCATATATCGTTATATTCATAAATCATTACATAAAAATGACAAATAATCAAAACTGTCACGTAAAATTACCACAAACAGCCAAGTTGGCACGTCCGTTCAATCTGCTAACATTCAGCGGACTCACCACATGTATTTCAACGTCTGACCGGCAATTATTCCACCAGTTTGAAAATGATTAAACTTAGTAAGTAGAGTAGAGACTTCTCACAAAAGGTAGGCGGTAGTGTGTTCCCAACAATAATTGGTTTTCGGACCGCGTCGCGAACTTCAAACTGCACGTTATAACAGACGCCAACATTGGACAGTTTGTTTGTTTGTTTGTTAACTTTGCATAGCGTTTAATGGGAACTGTCTTAATCTGTCGCGGAAACTTTCCAAGTTCCGTACCTCTGTTTTAATTTAAAGTTTTGTTTAGTTTGAGAATCTTATGAGAATGATTTAAGACTAATTAGTTGTTGTTTCGTCTCAACCTATCAGAATATTAAAGATATTTCTCTGTGTTTTACGAATTACATACCTAGTGAAAATTTTTCTTTATTTTTATAAGGTGTTGATATTTATAATTCTAGGCATCCGTAATCTACTCTTTTTAATCATTTAGACGACTTTTAGTAAAAATTATATTTGATAAAAAAAAATAGTTTAGAATGTACAAAAATAAGGCACAATTGAACTTGGTTGATATTGTATTGACTTGGTGTTGACATATTAATGTCTTTAGGCTGTTAAGATAAAAATATGTTTTTCCTTTGATATAAGAAGACATGATACGCAAAGACATAAATGTGTATAGTCTATTACCCACATCTGTTTCTTGAATAGAGTCTGGATGTTATATTCCAGTTTTTATAGTTTCTTTGCTAGTAAGTACTCGTGTAACATAATATCAATACGCTTTGTCCTTCAGACTAGCTTTTATTGATTTTTATTTAATACATTCGTTACACATTTATTATAGATATAGCAAATTCACACATTACTATCTGAGAGTTATTAGGCATTATTTATAGGTTTATATATCTCTCAGACTTCTGAGAGATAAAATGCCTAATAAAACCTACTTAGGTAGGTATATACTATTAAGTCTAGTTCTCGTTCACCTGGTTCAACCTGTAATTATGTAAAATAATAATATAATAATATTTTCACACAGCGCCATCTAGCCCCAAATTAAGCAATTATATTTGCTTGTGTTGTATGTTGCTTGCGTGTGTACTAAACAACTGATATACTACTTTTATACATTTTTTTTGTAAATACATAAATATTTACACCCAGACACAGAACAAACAATCATGCTCATCACACAAAGATTTGTCTTGGGTGGGAATCGAACCCACGAGTTAGCAGTCAGGGTCACTAACCACTAGGCCAACAGGCCAGTCTAAAATATTAAACTAGTTATGTAATTCCGTTCATTTAATTCAATTTAGTTCGATACAGATAGCTAAAACTAAATTTATATAATTTATACTGTGAACGTTTTAAGCTCTAATCTGTTTAAATTTAAATCTATTAGAAACCAAATTAATCGTAACTGAAAATGTACAACAGTTTCAAACCAAATTAAACTTTAAAAGGTTTTAATTAAACAAACTAAACCTGAAGCCAATCCAACCCATGCAATTAGCTAAAATAATTTTGATCCACGAAGAATTTAATACAAAATATATTTGGAGGCATCCCGTGCTATAATTACGAAGTCCCAAATGAAATATATGAAGTAAAATTTCTATGACCCTGTTCTGGGAAATAGTGATGGCCGTGGCTGGAATTTTCGCGCAATCTCTCAGGTTCTAAAGCTATAGATATAAAGCGACAGAACTTTTTAAAGAATATACACAATTTTAATCATTCATTATTTTTACACAAGATTGAGAATTAAAGAGATCATCATAAAACGTACAGAAATAAATAATGAACTGGCGTACGTTATCGGACTGAAAGTTTATTTTTAATGGTGTCCTTATTACATTATGCATGTTGGTGTGTTATATCGTGCCAGGCTACGAACAAACTGCCTTATTTCGTCACATGGGAACAATAAACTAAAGATATACAATAACCGCTTTAATAGCACTCTCTTGTATATTTTCAAACATTTTTTTAGAAACAATAACATTTGTTTCTATTAGACAAAAGAAAACATTTATTGGAATTGTTGCTGGGCTATATATATTGACTTTAACAACACTATAACGGACAAAGCTAGAGGTCTAATACCAACAAATTGAATTCCACTGCAGCTCGCTTCAGAAAATCTTCCATGTTATGAAATCGTCAGGCCAAAACGAAATTTATCTTCAATGTTTCTATTTATTGTTTAATGGTAAACACGGCGAGAGAATTGATTGAGGAAATTATTTGAATGATTTGACGGCTGCTAAATTTTCTGCGCTGTACTTCGACTTTAGGAAGGAAATTAATAATTGCTACCTGAATGAATTTTGGGTGTTCTGTTCAGTTCTAAATGTAGGTAAACTTTATGTGAAGAATATTATGTAACTGCAATAATTATTTTATGGTAACAATAATAATAACTATGTACATACTAAGATTTTGTCTGAATAATAATTTCTAGCTTGGCGCGGCCCGACTGGTAAATCTAGAGATCAGCGCTAACTTTTTTAATTTATATATTAGTACTAGGTTCCTGCGGCGCGGATTCACCCGCGTCTTTAGGGAAAAGGAAGGGCTATTATAGGGAAAGGATTATTTAAATAAGACTGGTAGTTCCAGAGACTAGCGCGTTCAAACAAACTTTAGTTGTATAGATAGATGTGATAATGTTCTTAAGAGAAATATGTATGTGATTTAAAATTCTTTCGAGGCAAATAGCTAATAAAAAAAATCGGTCAAGTGCGAATCAGACACGCGCATTGATGGTTCCGTACAAACTTGTAGTCAAAATAAATAACTTAAACGTCCACATCTTTTGATTGCGTCGACATAAAACTTAGATTTATTACAGCCTCAAGAGGTTACAGACAAGATTATTCATTAAAATGTATTTTCTTAGAATTGTCTTTATATGTAAAACTCTCCGAATGTGACTTAGTCTACCCAGAGCACCCGTTCGAAGAGCACCTATCTCCTGCGCGTTGAGAACTTAGCCTAAGCCACGTTGAGCACCTATCAACTTTTTTAACACAGATTCCACTGCCAAAAACGTGCCAAAAATATTGATAGGTGCTTAACGTGGAATAGTATAGGTGCTCAATGCGCAGGTGCTCTTCGGACGGGTTGCTCTGGGTGGACTACGTCCTGAACGAACGAACGCTGAATAAGTAGATACTCGTAATATACTTTAAAAAAAGCGTTTTAAATACGTTATTTTAGAAATCATAACATTAACAACGACAACAGAGAATATCCTTAAAATCATGTTGCATAGAGCTCTCCAATTTTTGCAGACGAGATAACAAGATTATCACGTTTCCTACATTTTTTGTTGAAAAGCAAAGAACGGAATATTTTAGAGTTAATGAAAATTCTCGAATAACATTTTCCGACAGTGCCTGTGCCACTATCTAAATTGAATACTCTGCATAGCCTTAGCATCCGACTTTATACTAATAACTTGTCTTGAGGAATATGCGAAATCTTTGCTTTTATTCTCTGAAGTATTAAAATTGTGTTTTCGAAAAGAAAGATTAAATTTTCATTTGTTATAAAAATATTATATTTTCCATCAAGACTCAGGTCATACATTTTATTTATTGAATATGTTGTTGTATGTTTAATTATAGGTACTTATACATATTTTTTATCTTATATTAGCTTTTTCTTTTAACGTTATTTTATTCTTCATTTACTGCAATTGATTAGTAGAAAATGTATCTATATTAGCAGTATTATCATTAGTATATAAATATCATATCAATTATTTATAAATGTACTAGATAAACTAATAATATATAAAAAAAATTAGTCGACAGTGGCAGACGAGCAAACAGCCCACCTGATGGAAAGTGGTAACTGTCGCTCATGGACGACTCAGAGGCTCTGGCATTGCTTCTGCTAATGCCAAGGACTCTGCGAAGTCGCTGCCTACCGTGAACGAAATCGTGTAGGTAAAAAGATGGAGTAAGGCAAGCAAAAAGGAAAGGAGTAAAAATTGAGCCTCCGGCAATCTCAAAACAATATCACGTTTATTTCTTCAAAACAGTTCACTGAATTTTACCACTATATATAATTCTATACTGATGATATTAGGCCTAATATAACGTGAGGGTCTAGAAACACACCTCGTCACGTCCTGAATTGTTAGAGATGTATAAGTATTTTTTGGTAACTGTACATCAGTATCTCCACTGGGATTCAAACCGTAAGATTCTACGTATACATATAATAGAATTTAGTTCGTAAGTAATAAATGAAGAAGTTAGTAGCAAATTTTTTATGTAGTTGTCTACCAAAACACTACTCTGCCTGAAGTTAAGCAGTCAGTTGAGCCTATGAGAAGTGCTCAAAAACCATCCCGTTGCTGTCACAGCGATAGAGATACTTTTTTCGGCACCTCTTATAGCCATAGTTAATGTGCCTATTGCCTTTCATAGGTATTAAATTTCTACATAACTACCTCATGGACCATGATATGACGCGCGATCATTGCGAAGCGCCTAGCGCCTGGCGTCTTGTGACGCCGATTGATGACGATGATTTTGCAGGCAAAACAACTATGTGAAATTGCTGACATTTTTCATATTTAATTTTTTTATTCGTTTTTGTTTCGGCTGTTGTTATACAACAACTAAAAGTAAGGTCGTATAAAGCTAATAGTTCAGTAGAATTATCGAGATAAATACAAACATTAGACTTGAAAATCTAAAAATGAAAATTTTATTGAAGTTCCAAAACTGACGACATGACGTAACCACCAATCCAGAAAATCCAATGAATAAAAATTGAGCTCCGCGCAGACTTACTTTTAGAAATGTACGAGGTCTGAATGCTTAGTTAAAACTACTACTTGAGAGTCTAATCGAATGGTTTTGCCAGAAACATTTGATCTAAACATTTTTTTCTATTTATTTATTTATTTATTATTGGAAAACCAATAGCTGTTCAAATTTAACAAATAGATAGGATAGGAAACATAAAGCCAATTACAGGTTTTCACGTATAGACATAGAATAAGCACGCTTACACTAATCTACATCGAAATTTGAAAATAAATATATATTAATTTAATAAATTTACACTAATTATAATTTGAAAAAGTTACGGTTCAGCTCATTGCGCACCACAGAGCTTTTAGTGTTGAAAGGGTCAAAGGAATATTCCTTACATAAGTTATTAAAATCGCTACCCGTCGCACAATATATGATTTTTTACCAGAGGTTAACCCTTATTATACTCGTAGTGTGGCTTATGAAGCTTACTCCTTACTGAATTTTGAGTTTTAAATTAGCAAAGTGTTCGCTTAATTACCCAATGAAAATAATGATAAACAAACAAAATAATACTCTTGTAAAAGAAAATATAAATAAAACAGAAGTCCTCTTTATAGCGCATTTTATTGCAGCCAGTTTGTACCGTAATTGAGTTAAAACATTGTACTAAAATGGAAACAAATTAGTGAATGAAATTTCAGAACATCTTTTATTCAAGCTTTGTCGTACAAATTAATATTGGCAGATGCTTATTTACCAGTTAAGAATAATTAATTGCTATTTTATTCCCATTTTGTTATAGGTAATCCTTTTGAAAATAAAATGTAATAAGTAGAATTCAGTAAGAAGACGGTCATATTTGTAAAACAAATTTGACTGATTTAGCTCATAATAACACACGAATGCAAAAAAAATTTTTAGACGATTGAAGAAAACAAGGATTGCTGCTCTCTGAAATACGAGTCAAAAAGTAAACCTTAAAGCCTTTTGATATTTAAACTTAAGCATATCTTTATATAAAGCGAAAGAGTTTGTTTGTTTGATTGAACGCGCTATTCTCTGGAACTATCAGTCGGTTTTGAATAATTCTTTTTGCGCACACCAGTTCTTGAGGAAGGTTTGTAACATCACGCTACTGGCGACGGGAGCAGAGCAGTAAGCAAAAACGCGGGTAAAACCGCGCCGCGGGAAGCTAGTATTGTTATATAAAAAAGTAGTGGCAAAATAGGATCGAGTATCGAGTTCACAGCCATTTACCATCAATAGTAACAGAATCATACAAAACCAACACTGGCTACAATAAATCCACTACTTACAAAATTATACAAGTCCTTAAGAATCTGTTCATGTTACTATTCAACATAAAGAAACCGTTAAATTATACTGAACTCAACGTAGACTTGCTCATTTAAATTGCAATACGTAGCTACGAGAATTCATTAGAGGCATGAGGAAAAAAATCGAAAAGGATGAAGGTAAAGAACATATGAAAGGCGGTGCAACGGTCGAGCCAAGTTAAAAAATGCAGAAGCTCTTTACTTGAGTAAACATTGCTTTTGTGGGGAGATGCGACGACACGATCGTGTCGTGTGTTGTGTTTATTTCTTTATGTGATCTTATTGTGCTTGGTTTTAATAGACAACGCTTTTGGTTCTTAATATTACAGGAAAAGTGTTAGTGTATGTTGGTAGGAAAACAATGGACGCTTCCTAATAACAAGATTTCTATCAAAATCACTTTTCCGCTAAGGCCCGTCCACGCAATGCGCGACGTCTTTCGGATCGTGGTGGCCATTAAGCTTTTACAAAATAATAAATTTTATTAGATTTCAAATTTCGTAGATTCTATAGCCTATTAAACCAGTTTTCTTAACATTTATCTTGAGAGCTTATCGTTGACATGCAACTGGTAACAAATATATTTCTTCAACATTCGCAAAAGTTAATCTAATTTCATTGTTTCTGTTTCAACAAAACATACTTAAGCTAATTAAATTTCTAAACATGTCTCCGAAAAGTTCACATGAAGTTATCACGTCAGAACTTTTTGAATCAATTAAACTGGTCTGGTTCACAAACATTCAAACTCTGTCTTTGTGATATAATCGCGGATAAGTCTGCTTCCTTACATTCTGCGGACTAACGCTAATTAGTCTTAAACTTTATTTCTCGAAAGTTCTCGAACTCAAAATCCCGAGCAAGTCGGTTCTCCTTCAATGATGCTCGTTAAGCGCTGTTTATAGTACAGTTAACAATTTTTATTCATACAATTTAAGTAGACACGGAATTAAAAAGAAAACTGTAGAGGTTTTATTTCAATTTAGTTCGAATAAGATTTATCAGCAACTTCTTTCTTACAGAAAATCAACTAACACTACGTCGATAATATTTATTGGTAAGACTACCACCACTTACGTTTGCTAGTGTGATAAAAGACCAAGAATGGCCATTAGTTATTCGTCATCATTTCAGCCGAACGATGGTCATTGCCAAACATAAGCCTTCCCCATATGTTTGCACTTTGATTCATTGATTGCCTGCCACCTTTGATAACCTTATGATCATTGGTACGTGTTGTACCTGCCTACCACTTGCCTATTCAAATTTTTTCTGCACCCTCGGCCATCAGTTCTATAAAATATATTCATATCTTTGTTATGTAGCAAATATAACACACAAATTTATTATACCTATTAATTTAAACAATACCAATTTAACAGTCAGGGTACCAAGAATTAGTGGTAGCAATGTAATGTGTTGTGCAATGAATTACACGTTTAACAATTAATTGATACCAGGTTCGATAATTGGATTAGGTTGTATTCAATTATGTTCATCTAATGTTCTGAGCACATAATGCTGATTAAATTAATTGTATACCAATTAAGTCACATTGACTTTACACCAAATACAGGCGCATTACAATTTTGGTAACATTACAACTGCAAACGAGCGTTTCGTCTGATTTTATTTTCTAATTAAAAATTATTGGTGATTTTCTTAGTGGACAAATAAGTAGCCAATGCAAATACTTGAATAATTTACTTTACAAGACTATCAATTTGGTTTCTGTTAATGTTCAATTTCTTTGGATAACCTACTGCTAAGACGTTGGCTTAAATTATGAAAGAATTTTTTTTCTTTCTCTAATCTACTAAGTTGACATTTGAGTGCTTATGCAATAATGCACTCATATGATCAAGCTGCATTATAGCTTATACAATATTACATTTTAATGTGCAATAGGTATCATCCACCACTACAGTAGATCATCACTAAAACTTCAGCCAAGAACTCAACTACAGCAACGAGTTGAGTCTCATTAAGATTGCAATGTGAAATGGCATCTATATTTTATGAAAAGCTATTTACGTGCTTACCTAAGTTCCTTTTTCATTATATCTAAATACAAAAAATAAAAGTCGTTGTTTTTCCCTGTTTGTTTCCGAACCACACAATGGAGTTTAATACAATTTTCACTATTGTTTAGGGTGCTGAGTGTGAATTGTCTTTACGTTAACGTGATCGACACGCTTATGACGTTCACTGATCTGATTGGCCCGCTCCAGCCTCATAACCAATCAGAAAGCCAAACGCGGTGAACGTCTCGGTTGAACTCGCACTAGGCACCCAGAGCATTTTTTTCGGGAGTTATATTAATATATGCATATAGCCGTAGAGAAAACATAAGAATCTCAATTATATGTACTGTTATACATGTCGTAGAAGAATAAAAATATCCACGTGTGAACCAGGACGGATAGCTATTCAAGAAAAGACAAAAGTAAAATATCAGTGACATTTTTCCGTACAACTTCAAATGAATTTCACAGCTTATCGGTTTAATTAAGTCTGGTCAAGTGCACGTTCTTGGAGGGTGCATTTAATTAAAGATTACTTATTTGATAAGCGAGGGACTGAGATTTAAGCGATTAAGTACTGTTTCTAATTCAGCTCACGTCACGTTTGAACATTAATATGTGTGCTACTTTAACTAGGGACTACAGCTAAATGTCTGACTTCTTTGTTGTAAATTTTGCTTTTTAGCAGAGTTGAATTTAATAACATATTGCTATAATATTATTAAGATATATCATCATTATCAAAAACGCTTACTACCTTTTCCAATTATCTCCAACGTAAACAGTCTTGATCCGTCCATATCCATGATGTTTGCCACCTTTGTCAGGTCATCAAAGGTGGGCATCAATCAACCTTTCGCGAGGTCTGCCCGCGCTGCGTCTTCTGGTTCATAGTCACAACTCCAGATATTTACCTTTACCTACCTATATACTTTCCTAACGGCCATTATTTCTGTAAGCTATATTCTACACCCTGTGATTTTATTTTGTAAAAATAAATAGTGTATTGTGTTCCGAAAAGTGTGTTCTATGCTATATTTAGCCCAACGTGTATTTTGTGTCCGTTATTAGCAAGTTTGTAAAGTACACCGATAGGGCATGATACGGTAAATTTCTCTTTTAGGAGAAAAGAAAAAATAGCTGTGTCTATTTATTGCATTTGTAACAAACAACTTAAAGCCTTAACTTTCCTTTCCTTTACACTGAAATCCTCACTTTTCGAAGTGTAGGACACAAAAGTGCAACGTAACTGCTGAGAGCTAACGAGCGATCGTTACAGCACGTGTGTGTTAGCTCGGGTATTACTCGGTATTACTCTCTTGGACATCGTCACGGCATCTGGACACTATCTACCAATACCTTTATTATTGTATTAGATTTTGCACTTACTACCTTCCAATTTAAGGTTCTTTTTTTCTTGTATTCGAAACTTTTCTTTGCCTTGAGAAGAACTAGCAAGACTTAATTTAGGTTACTCTTTTAAATCCTCAGATTTTAAATACTACAGAGTATACAAAGGTAAGCTAAGGTAAACTCAAAAATGCAGTATAAGAGTTTGAATAATATAATATATCATATTGATTTCGAGCCCACAACCATGGCAGCTACATACTCGGTAACCGCTACTTCATCACGACTATACATTTACATTGTTTAAAATAAACAAAGAAATCAAGAAACCTTTACCTTTTGTTGTTGAAAAGTACATCTCATTATTTCTTTATTTTATTATCAACTGTTAAGAATTTTCATGGAATCATTAAGACTGGCTACGCTGTAGGCTGTTTGCTACGAATAGAAATATTAACACAGTAACAAAGGGAACGGGTGGTTAAATATTGTTCAAAATTCATTCACCATCATCTTATTAACTACCAAGTGGGTCAAAAGATACGCTGTGTTATGCTACAATTACCAAGGTCAGGATATGGATGGATGGCCGCTTTTCATATCGAAATTCATTGGTGGTCGTGTATTATAATAATTTAATGATTGTATAAAATGTCTGAAGTTTAAGACAAGTAGGTCGTGCTAATGAGACTTTTAGCATAAATTAGAGTAGTTCAGTTATAAATACGTAAATCAAATAGTAATGCTAATTACAAAAAAAAACAAGCCTTCTGGAACTCACTCTTTCAACTATACCCATCCGTTCAATAAATAATTACTATACTCTTTGACCCACCCAAACGATTTAAAACCTACCTCTACCAAAGACAAATGGATGAGTATATCAAGTCGAGGTGCATTAGCCTGTACGAATATAATAAATATTTAGCCTGCATAATTATAAACTATTGCCGTAATCTGCGAAAGCTTATAAACATAATATGTCGTATATGGTAGATAGTTTCGCTACAGTAATTCACCATACTAATATTATAAATGAGAAAGTAGCTCTGTCTGTCTGACTGTCTGTTATGCTTTCACGCCTAAACCAGTAAAGAGCTTTTGTTGAAATTTGGTATACCTAGTGATAGAATAGATCTTGGGGAACAACATAGGCTATCTTTTTTCACGAAAAAATGACTTTAAGGTGTTGAAATAGGGGAACGAAGTTTGAATGAAAATCGTCAATGTATAAACAGATACATGTTCATGATTAGTAAATATATATAACACGATAACCGACTTTCACGCGGGCGGAGGTGCAGGCAACAGCTAGTCACTAAATAATTTGCAAACTTCTATGTTAGATAGAACATTATTTGTCACAATTGTAGAATCAACATAGTCCGTCGTTGAATACAAACTCTAGTTTAAGCTTATAGAGTAGTTTAGTGATGTTATGATTGCCTAGTGTTTAAGATAACTGCCCCTCATGTATAGATTGTGTGGCTTTTCAAAGACATAGTTATATATTAAACATTATTGATAAGCTGAAGAAAAACAGGACTTATTACAAAATACTCTAGTATCAACATGATAATCAGCGGTGATCAATACTCACTTCAGAAGTTATAAAATTCAATATAATATATTTATGACACGCATTCTTTAATTAACAAAAATAATATTAATACTAATATGAATTTATTTAGTGTACCCATTGCATTTTGTTTTAGACGTTGTGCCGAATGTGTTTCTTTTTTTTATAAAGTCTGGTGTTGTATCAGAAGTAATAAATAGACGTTCTAAACAGACGTAATCAAGCTTTTCATCACAAGTCACCTTGGAGGGATAATTCGAGGACGATGAAGGTATAATTTGGATTACATCTGCTGTCCACACGGATGGCATCAAGCAAGGCCACCTCTAATGGCTTAATTCCATTCGGCTGGAACGCGTTTAACTCATCTCACCATTGTTATAATTTTAAGCAAAAGACGTCCACTGTCGGATTAGACATAAATCTCTCCCACGTATCTGTCCACCACTCTGACTGGATTAAAACTAATAAAAATGAATGAACTAACAATATTACATGTCTTTCTTTGAACGAGGTTTAAAGAGAGTATTAATATCACGGTAGGCAGCGGCTTAGCAGAGTCCCTGGCATTGCAGAAGTCTATGAGAGAGAGTTACCATTTACCACCATGTGGACTATTGGCTCGCCTGCCACTGTAGGCAATAAAAATAAATGTTTTTACACATACTCGGGTTTCTTCATCTGCGGTAAAACAATACTGAGCTTGTAACTTCATAGCTAAAACTTAACTTTCTGAGCTTAATAACGAAATAGAGACATTATTATGTATTACAAAATACAAGTAAGGTTGAATCCTAAACCATACAACGGTTAAAGTTAGTTTGTAGTGTAGCACATGTAGGGAATGTATTTCGGATGAACTAATTCAAAACCTCGTGTGTGGTTAGCTTGTGAATATTATATTTGGGTCCGCGGAGTATCAATTTACTTTTAAACTTATTTAACTAGCAAATTCAATTACTCACTATATAATTTGCTAGTCTCTAATAAATACATTCTATTTTTGTACAACTTAGCAAACAGACATGAATATGAACTAAACAATGCAACCCTACATGTCTATCATTCCTGTTATAGTAAGTAGTTATTATAACTTATGTACAATGGTTATGTAGCTCAAAGCTTGTAAAAATAATGTCAAAAAAACTCAAGCAGTCTGACCGTGAGCGAACAGAAAATTAAGGAGTAGAAAAAACTACAGCAGCGGCAGCGTTCGGGAAGCTACAACATAATATATCTTCTCGTCCGCACTACCGCAGTGTCTCAAGACCAAGATCTTTGACCAGTGTGTGTTGCCAGTGATGACATACGGAGCAGAGACGTGGTTGCTAACTATGGGTCTTATCCGAAGGCTCAAAGTCGCTCAGAGGGTGATGGAGCGGGCTATGTTAGGCGTCTCCCTGCGCGATCGTTTGAGAAACGAAGAAATCCGCGGGCGAACCAAAGTAACTGACGTAGCTCGCAGAGTTGCTTCTCTAAAGTGGCAATGGGCAGGACACATAGCTCGCAGAACTGACGGTCGCTGAGACGAAAAGGTTTTAGAGTGGCGACCACGAACCGGAAGACGCAGCGTGGGCAGACTCCGTACAAGGTGTACCGACGACCTTATAAGGGAGAAAATTGGGAGAGGCCTATGTCCAGCAGTGGACATCTTTAGGCTGATATAATGATGATGAGAAAAACTCAAACTTAAACTTAAACTCAAAACATTTAATTTTACTTTGATCATAAAGTATGATGCTTATGAAAAGTCAAAATTACACGAAGTCAACTAATTAACCTACAGCCAGTTCGCTGACGAGATAGAGCTGTGAGAAGAACTGGCAAGAAATTCACTCTTTTCAATCGCCAGATAATTACAGTTTTTTGTATGAGTTACAAATTAGAGGATTTCAATTATTTAGTTTTATCTAGTATGGTAGTTTGACTACGTAGTCAAAGTCAAAGTCAAAGCATTTATTTCATTTTGATCATAAAGTATGATGCTTATGAAAAGTTAACATTACATGAAGTCAGCCAATTGCCAGTTCGCTGACGAGGTAGAGCTGTGAGAAGAACTGGCAAGAAACTCACGCCACTCTTTTCAATCGCCAGATAATTACAGTTATTTGAATAAGTTACAATTTAAACACTCAACGCAACCAAAGAACCATACAAAGTAATTATTACAAATTAATATAATTACTAAGATTAAAACAGAGGTTTTCAATTATTTAGTTTCATCTAGTATGATAATTTGACTACGTATTTTAATGAAACTGGTAAATGCACCTCCTGGTCACATTGCACGACAAGGTAATACTGGATTGAATATTATAAATGAAATAAAATGAAATGAAATATATGTTTATTCATTTAAGTTAATTAAATTAACACTTATGAACGTCAAAGTTTACAAAATGTCAGCAAATTAACCTGCAGCCAGTTCGCTGACGAAGTAGAGCCATGAGAAGAACTGGCAAGAAACTCAGGCCACTCTTTTTAATCGCCAGGTTATTACAATTTTTGTAAGTTACAGTTTCAAGTAGCATGCAAAGTGACGCAGGCAATACACTTAACTCTTTATATACTTAATTACTTACAGCTTTCTATGTTGTAAAGAAAATTAAAAAGTAAAATGTGTGCTTTACAGGTTGCCTCAATTTGCATATTGCTACAAAAGGTAAAGGCAACATGTGAACTGTGATAAATGTTTCTATGTAGATATTATATAAACTGTTAATTTTTGGTATAAGTATAAAGTAAGATGAACTTATTAAATGTATGCCATGCCAGGATTGACCAGTCATCCCAAGTATTTTATTTAAAATGGTAAGTTTGGTCTTGGTCATATTGTACGACAAGGTAATACTGGATTAAGTCTTAAATGTATGCTATACCAAGATTGACCATAAAAAGTAACAATACCGAGAAGTTATTTATTTCATTGGTTTTACGAATCTTACGTGAATATTCTGTGAGAGGAAAGAACTTTCTGGACTCATTTATATTAAAATCAAGAGAGATTGGCTAACATACTAAAAATTATATATTTTAATTTATAAACATTTTTCAATCTGAATCGATAACAAATAATTAATCTTTATGTCCTTCACTGTTAGGGCATTACGTAACAAATATTTTATTGTTGCACATAAATAGATAAGACAGTGTAGTAAACGTGAAAATTGCAATATATCCTTAGACAGGAAACCCCTGTCGTAGCAAGAAACGTCTCTAGTGATACTAGCGTACACCTATAGCTCCAACTTAGGGTTGCTAGACAATGCTACATACTTTATACTCGTAACAACATAAACGGCACGTGACACATATTTTCATTTTCAACTTTGAATGTAAAATATCTTAAATCATAAGATTAAAATGTTAAAGTATAAATCATAATATCTATACTAATATTTAAATCAGCAGAGTTTGTTTGTGTGACACGCTAATCTCTGAAACTACAAATAGGGTTTTAATAATTCTTTTACTTTTGGTAGGGCAATTCTTGAGGAAACAAGGCTAAGAAACAACGCTACGAACTGCGTAAGCAATACAGTAATCAAGGATGTGACTTAACAGGGTTAAAAGTGCGTAAATGGAAAGCTACTTAGATACTGTACTGAAAGAGACTAGACTCTACGAGACAGGGAATCTTAGTATGGAGTCTAGGACTTATATTATTTATTATGTTAAACTTTGATTTTGACAATAAATAAAAAATAAATATATAAATGTTAATAAATAAATATATAAGAGAATTTCAGCAATTTTGGTTCAGAATATGAATATAAATTTTAGTTAAGAGGCAGAATAAAATACTAGAATGTAAGAGTATGTAAGGCTTCTTTTCACATCATACGGGCATTTAATAGTTAACTAATGGGTATCCATTTTATTTTATATAAAACTGCTGCTTCTATACCTACGTTATTATTGCCAACATTTTCGAACTTGAACTAAAATTTAACCATTATTCAAAATAAACTACTTACTCGTACCACGTATCTGCAAAATTATAGCTTCGTAATGTCAAGTAGATAGTTTTTGTTATCTTGATCCAATGAGTGACCTTCCACTTATATTTAATGTAGTAAAAATACAGTTGATATATTAATGTTAATTTATTATTTTAGTCACTATTATATTGGCAAAAATACCAGCATAGTTATGTCAAAAAGTTATTTTAAATGAAACAAAACGTATTTATATTACAATAAAATATACTCGTATATATCATAAGTCGAGTCGTATTTTCAATTAGCACACAAATCTATTATAATTTATGTAGAAAAATGCTTTTACCCATTTCTTTCGTTCCGTTTTCGAGTTTATATGGCAACCTTAATCGTATTCCACTGAGCTGTATACTAAATGAGCTCGAGTTGTATTCCAAACAACGACGGTAGTTTTGTTTAAGCGTTGTCCGACGAATGCCGACATGAATGTTATTTAATTTTTATTTTAATGGTTAAAAGATAAATAATAGCTGGACACTTTTAACTAGGAAAATATTTTACATACAACATGCATAAATTTACTACTTTAGAGGAGCTATTGGAGGACATGTAACTGTTGTACAGGAGATTGTGGTTTCGAAACTAATACGAGACAAAAATTTGTATGATCCATAAAATATTTTTTAGTTACTTCTTTTTTACTTTGTGTCTGTAATTGTATTTTTGCAAAGTCAAGAGCTTGTTCCCAAGTATGGAGCTTTTTAAAAGACACTGCCATGTGTTGAACAGTGTCTTTTAAAAGCAGCAAGAAGGTATTCTGTTTCTTTACATGGGCATTGCAAAACGACAGCGTAACCTGCGTACCTACAAATTTTATTATCACTTCACTGCAGACATGCATCAGCCTGAAAAGTGGCCTTTATACAGCAATAGACTTCTTTAGGGTAATGTTGTGATCCAAACATACATATCTCACTCCTGTCTTATTTCATTCATTAATATCGCCATAAGTTCTCATCGGTTAGTGTTGTTTCTAATTTGGTTCTACGTCAACACAATCTCATAAACAAAAATGTATACTATAGTTTCATTTTTATAATAATGAAATAATTATATTTCTATATGAAAGTTTTCACAACCCGTTAAAGTATTGACTACCTGCTGTAATATTGTAGCTATGAAAAGGTTGTAAGTTCGATTATTGAAAAGCAGCTAATAGTATAACTACAGGCAGGCAATAGTAGAACTAAGTAGAACTAGTTCTTCTACATCAATATTTATTTATACATTTTAAAAGACGACTCACGCACTAGGGAACAAATCCTATGTCTCAGTGGACTTTACATGAATACAATCAACGGACACAGAGAACACCCACACTCTGAACAAATATTTATGGATCACACAAAGTTTTGTCTCTTGTGGGAATGGAACCCACAAACTAGTGCACAGCAGTCGCTTGCGCTCCCACTGCGCAACGGAGGCAGTCAAAATTATGAAAAAACTGTTAAATCATTAATCGTTTTTTATACAATTCAGCTAGTTACAGAACTAGTCTGAATATATCAATTTATGCAAACGTTGCATATCATAGATAATTAAATCCATTATTTATTTTTCATTAGACAGAAATATCCTAAAACGAAATTAATGACATTTGAAATAATGGTTATAGAACTAAAATTAGATAGCGCTGATAAAATGATACTAGCTGACGTTGCTTTTATAAAATCAAATCACACTAGATATTATTAAATTTAACAACTTAGTAGTCCGTTAATTTCGTATTGAACAATATTTAACAGTTTAAGTTAATACATTTCTTTAAAGATCTCGCTATTATTAAGTGTATAAATTTGATTTGAAGTTGAATGAATATAAAAAATGATAATTGGAGTAGGAAAGAGAAGAATATCCTTTTCGATACATAATAAAAGATTCTTTTATAAATAAAAGTACTTATGTAGTTAGAATAGAATAGAAAACCATTGTACATCGATGGTGGATACCATTTGCCTTTGCGAAATACTTTTACTCACTTCTTTAAAAGTTTCAGTAAAAATCATACTTTTATCCACAACGAAGTTATTGAGTGTCGAAAAAAGCCCAAACTGCTTCGAGAAAACGAAAAGTATGGTACGACCGTGCTGCTTTTTTGTGTTCGACTTGGCAAGGAGCACTACCATGCTACCATATAGAAAAAATCCATTGAGTCTAATTTTATAATAGGTTTTTATATACTTTATAAAATTGGTGGCAATTTTTATTTATTGCCAGTACCAACATTTTGCAACCAACTACCATCTGACCTAACAAGCACACCATACCATCAAAGTTGACGACTCAACGCACTTTGAAGCACGTAGGGGTCTATAAGTAAACAATAGTCGCCTATTTGAGGTTTGATCGTGCGTGAATAAATGACTAGTCATGCATAACGCTTTAAGGCTCATTTATGGTGACTTTCACGGTAAAAATGTGTATAGAAAAGTTAAAGGAGGATTTTTGAGGAAATGGAAGTATATCAATGATATGGATGGTTTTTTAAGAATGCATTAACTGTTACCTTATATTAAGGATATGGTATCTCCTAAGTTTAACTTATCTTAGATTTAGGATTACTAGTAGATCTATAAAAAAAAATTGTATCTGTAGCCCTTTTAGCCTTGTTAGCTTTCAGTTTCGGATATAGGTTTAGGTAAGAGAAAACTCATTATTCTCAATACCAACGTGCTTCGCTTTCACATTAAGAAAGACCACTGTCTTGAATACGAAAAACTACTTTTTAACTAAGTACCAAGCAAGCTCAGTACCAAACCAAAGCTAATAAGTCAGTAAATCTCACAAAAGCCCACAACGTAACTATAACTAAATTCACAATACCACAATAAGCTTCATCGTATGGTTTACCCGAGCAATGAAATATTAATCTTAAGTTCTTAACCCGTGCCCTCGTTATTAACCTCATAGAAAGGCGATCTCATAAACTAACTGCCATTTATCACTAAATATATGCCTTTGTTTTATCCCGGGATACCGAGATCAGGGCTAGGATAAAATGAAATAATAAAATGGCTTAAACTGTGAATTATGAATATTAATGCTCTATTGTAAGTTATAGAACTTATATTATTATAACATGCTTGTTTTTTACTTTTATGTTTGAATGTACTTCTTTATTACCTGGAATTTTCTTCTTCTTTTATATGTTTATTCTCTATGCATTCCGAAACCATTTGTCGGCTTGGGACGAGACTATGGTAGGGTGTTCTGGGGATACCTGATAGGGTTTCTGGCTCAAAAAATACATTATTTTTCGTGGTATTCCATCGCATGCTGGGTGCAACTAGTATAATATTTATATTTGACTAAAAGTGGACTAAAAATGCCATTGAATATAGAAAATTATCAATGTATTTATATTAGTCCATTTGAAAAAAGTTCTGAACTAAACAACACTTCTAGTGGCCGTAGAATGATTTTGAAACCGACTCTACCAATCTAAGAATATGTTATAAAGTTGAGCAAAACAAACGAATTATAATTTATTATGTTTGAGTGTGTTTATTTTTTCACTTATTACTGCTCTGCTCCAGCAGGTAGTAGCGTGATGTTATATAGCCTATAACTTTCCTCGAGAACTGGGCTATCATACGCAAAAAGAATTGACTGGTAGTTCCAGAGATAAGCGCGTTCGAACAAACAAATATAATCTTCAACTTTATATAATAATATAGATAGAAAAAGGTAAGAAAAATAATTATCTAACTTTAACAAGGTTCAAAGAAGTTATGTAACGACTTGTACAGTGATTAATCTAATATATATGTTCGTTCTGATAATGATGATAGATTTAGAAATGAGTCAAAATTACACTAACACATATTTAAGGTGAAATATTAGAGTAATAGTTTAGTTTAGTAATTATGTGCCTTCGAGAAGTCGTCGGGTTCCTGTTAAAACATTTTAATTGGCAGTATCCCTTGTTATTAGGAAAGTTTTGATTGTTTTAAGTTTATTGTGAAACTCATGTGGTTTAGAATTTGAGAGGTTTGTGGAGAAATATTATTACACTGTGATACTATGCAGAGCAGGTTGGCGTCTATAACAGGGTTTTTGATGATCCAAAGTAATGAAATAAAAAAATACAATTATTTTTTTTACAGTATCATAATATTTTTTAATACAAAATTATGAACTTATACATAACTAGCGACCAGTCCCCCTGCATCACTGCTTACTACTTAGGGGAAAAATGTTGCAATTCTAAATTACATCTACCAACATTTTATCATGTTTCAAAGTCTTATACTTAAACAAAGATTTTGGAATTAAATTCCTAAAACCGTAAATATTTTTTTTTTTTTTTTTTTTTTTTTTTTCTATTAGCTGGTGCCCGCGACTTTGTTCACGTTAAAATTCAGACGTGTGCCTGTATGAGAACTGCCTGCCTGATCTTACGGAAATCGTACATTGTAATAATCAGTATAATCCGTCCGATCTCCATTTAAATCTATTCACCCGCTACCACTAAAACTGACGAAATTTTACACAAATTTTCGATTCCATTTTTCCCAAAAGGGTAGTATCTAAATATAAAAATAAATGGCTTTACTAATTTTAGTAAAGAGTACTTATATTATACAAGTTTGGAGTCGATAGCTTTAAAATAAAAGATTTTTCATACAAACTTACACCCGCTATATACAACCCTTTGAAAGGGTTGTTTAGAAATGTAATTTGTTCTATATTTTAAGAAACTTTATTTAAAGTTCTTAACGGGCGCATAAATATTTGACAATATTATTAAGAGGGTTTACGCGTCATGAGCCCTCAGTGAGTGGCAACGTTGTATAGTGTCATATTTCGTGGTTTTCAATTTTTATCATTTGTTCGGGGCTATATTTTAAAATTATGTTCTGTCTATATGCTAGAATTTGGTGAAAGCTGTATAAAATAAGTAACCATAATGCTTACTGTTATTTTACTATGAAAATAACGCAACTTATATTTCAAATGTATTATTTGCATTTAAATAGAACTGTAAACGCAATGATTTCTAGTATTTCATTAATTCACTTATTGTGAATCAACCTTCAACAAAAGTATCTCATTCACAACATATAATAAGAATCATCTATTTGGGCTCCGTATTTTCTAGGCTTACAGGGTTTTCTAGGGTTACATTGTAGGTACGAGTTCATCTTTTTCCGCTACATCAGGTGACCCTTATAGGATTTGGCTAGTAATAGGTAAGGATTTTCTGTTATATTCCAATCTAAGTTGCTTTGATACCATTCGTTTAATTTTTCATCTTTGAAAGGATTGGAATTTAATCTGTATTATTCATTTCGGTGCTCTAGTTATAATATTAATAATTTAAGTTTGCATTTGCATTGGCTACATGTGCTGTTCGATGCATAAAGGCCCTTAAGTTATCTACAACAAATTGAATTATCAGAAACAGACTATTTTAAATCAAAGGAAATCATAATCAGAAAAAATAGGAAAGTGGTTATAGCCTCTTATTACAGTATTTAAGAATACTATTAATAATAAGAGTTTCAAAAATTACGTATTTCACCAAAAATAAAATTATTATTTTCACATCAATTTTTAAATATTTTATAATGAAGTAGTATAAGCGTACTAAAACAGGTAAAAACATTGTCGGCGTTGCTGAACTAAATAAACGTTAAGTTAAAGTTATTTAAATTTTTAAAAGAATCAGCTGTGAAATGCCTTGAACAAATAACGCTGTATTTGTTAGGGTACCAATTTTGTCTGTTAACAGCATTTATCCATTTTTCTTTTATTTCTGGGCTCTTCGAAAAACTAAAATTTTAGAATAACTAATTAATTTTAAAATATCATTAATTAATATTGTTAACCGAATCATGAATAGTAATTTTCGATATCAACTTTATTTCCGATTTGTCTCAGCACTACTGTGACAGAAAAAAACAAAAAGAGACAGAACTATTGACAATCGTCTCGCGCGAGAAAGAGAGACAATCAATGATGGTGACGTATTTACGTCAAACAACCAATATCACTTGAGCCCTGCAATCACAATAAATATTTATCATAACACAACTAAAATCGTACTTTACTGGTGAAAAGTTATACCATCCTTGTTATAACTTGATGTTTTAGTGCATTTTCCACACCATTTAACAGAGAAGGAAGGCATTTTCGTAAAAAAATTAAGAATGTAGCGTATTGACATGTGCGCACAGATCTGACACTTGGTCGGAACTAAATGAGTAAACTCTGTCGCGGTTTGATAAAAGCCCTAAATACCTTATGTTTGGCGAGCGTTTGTACGCTGTATTATCAGTCAAGTGGATTTATCGTCTTTGGTTTTACTCCTTTACCTACATTTTTTTACAATTATTCAGTTATAATACATTAAAGATTTTATAAGATTTTCTTTGTCAAATATACTTGAAACATGACCCAATTATAACCTTTCCTTTATGCATAAAAGTTACTTAATTATTAGGTCGTTTATGGGCATTAAATAAATTCATGGGTTGCTTAAGAAAAATATTTTTACAGTAGTTAATCTGCTACTTTCAACATTAATGGGCCGGATCGACAGGGGAAGTATCTATTTACTCTTTTTTACAATATCGCCGTAAATAGCAGTATCTTTATGTGTACTTATACTATATTCAATAAATTCCATATTATAAAGAATTATCTTACTTGCCTCAACGTAATAAAAAGCGTGAAAGCAACATTTAACCATAGTTCTGCGTGCTTCCATGCTTAGCCGGGGCTGTTGTATTTTAAATGAGCCCTTCCCCACTACACAGGGGTATCTGTTAAACTGTCACACGACCAGAAGCATTCCTCGATTTACGACCAACACTTGAATAGAGGTATTTCTGCAGAAAGTGGAAGGAAAACGTGATAATGTGTAAATGAAATGGTTTTACAGCAAATTATTAAATGTTAAATTATTGCTCTTGTGTTTAAACAATCTTGGTCAATTTACAAGCAAAACTTGGATATATAATTTCTGGTTTTAGCTGCATACATTTATATGAATAAAACAAAACGAGTATCATTATTTAAGATCAGAGCATAATAACGTAATTGTTTACTATACTAATTCAATCTAAACCTACATCGAATTATTTATTTAAAACATACATATTTACATATTATGTAAATACGAGTATAATGTATTTGTTCAGTTTTTTTATAAAATCATGTAACACAAATACTCGAGTTGCATAAAAGCAACACAGATTTACTCAATAAAGTCTGTAGAGCTGAAAACTTGCGAGAGATTCGCTCAGATTCGCGTCGAGACAAGGTATGATTAATGACTGTATCAATAGAGATCGCCAGTGGACTATCCACTTCCACGTCGTAGAGTGATGTATTGCTCTCCAGTTTATCGTCAGACTTTAAATATCGAACGAGATTTTTTGCAAGCGACACTTTTGTGTGATGTTTTATTTAACGTTTTTTTTTTGGCACTTACGTCATAAATTTTTACTTATTTCGTTCATACTTTAAAGTTTGATTAACATTTGTAATATTAACTTACTAGTAACCCGTCCCTGTTTCGTACGTTACAGTGGCGAAGCGTCCATATAACACGATTCCTGCCGGCTTCCCTTTTAAAATATGTCCTGACCTCCTTATACCTATCACTGCTTGCGTGTCTACTCAAAGACTAACTACCCTTCCGAATTTCAAAATATTTTAGTCTCACCGGCTTCCCTCCTCGGGAAAGTGACTCTTCGCTACTGGTACGTTATATGCTTTTTTTTACCACATGATTAGAAGTTGTTTGAATTTCTCTAATATGTATTATTTACATATAAATCTTTTAAAAGATTGTTCTAAATGATAGTAAAATCCGTACTAAAATGTGTTAGAAAATTTAGCGAAGAAAACTACAGGAAAACACCGCGACTTTATGCAATTTAAAGATTAGAAGGGATTGATGTCAACCAGTTAGTATAAAAAAAACAAATTGAATCTTATTCCTATTGCCACAATAATGTTACTTGAACATAAATAATTTTTATCTTTTTATTCAGTGAACGTAGAAAATTGAGTAAGAAAATTATGTCATAAAGTATACTGTATAAAAGCGAGTATGAATTCCTTTCAATGAGCTTTGCAGCATTTGAAAAAAAGTGTACAAGTTAAGTAGGTACTGAAAAAGCAATCAAAGTAATATTGAAGAGTACATGATACTGAAGCTTTTTATGTAATAAATGTTCGAAGCAATACTACGGCTTTCTACTTTGAGATAGAAATACGGTGTTCTTTGTAGGCTTAGAGGTATTTTTCATATTATCAGATTTGAAAAAGTGAACATTTGGTCACGTCAAAACGATAAATCTATGAAACGGTATACACGTGGAGGCGAGCAAGACAAAAAGGCAGCAGCTGTCGTTAGTTGCATGACACATTGCAGTGTCGCATTGGCCAAACTCACTTTCTGAACATTTTTGATTGTACGGAGGATTGATTTTTGCAAATTTTATTGGTGTTGTTTTTGACATCACTTTTGTTTAAAGTTACTCAAATTATATTAAAGATACGTTATTTGATGTACTTTGTGCTAATGGTAATGTCGTAAATGTATTTAATAGTAACCTAATATAATATTATGATTCTATTTTATACTTCGGTAATTTTTGAAGATTTATCGTTTCTTTAAAGTAGTATCTACTATTGTATCTTACAAGTAAAAGATATTGTTGGTGTATTTAATATTTCCGTTTTGTGTTATTTTATTAATCCTAACTATTCGGTGACTCAATTTATTTTACAAAGTCATCAAAAAAAGACATTCTTTCATTTAATGATAGAAGGAAAGACATAATTTAGTAGCAAAATGATGTCCGAAATAATAATTATCATGTATTTATTAATTGCCTGTACTTTAATCATACAGCATCACAGTAATATTGTGTAATGCTACTCGTATTATAAAATAAATCAAGTCTTTGAATTGCTACTATCGATTTCGACACGACCAGGGTGATTCTTCAACAAATATTTTATGTCGACTTTCATGTAACTCTATTGGGATGTTCACTTGATAGATTTGATTTTTTTGAAGAGTCTCCCAAGAGAATTGCAAGCTGCTTGAATATTTCTTATTTTTATTCCTATTCTTGAACTTACAGGATTAGGTTATACTATTTCTTATATATATATATGTATTAGGCGGAACGAAGTTCACCTGGTCAGCTAGTTTATATAACCGAGTTTATATAAGCCTAAGTTACTCCTTATTACATCAGCTACCTGCCAATAAAAGTCCCGTCAAAATCGGTCTAGCCTTTTTAGAGATTAGCCGGAACAAACAGACAGACAGACAGACAGGCAGACAAAAAATGTAAAAATGTTATTTTGGTGTATGTATCGTATATATATTCATATACATGTAGTAAAAAACAGTTATTTTAATATTACAAACAGACACTTCAATTTTATTATATGTATAGATATATAAATATATTATATAGATTTTTTTATAGTATTTGGAAGAAATCAGTAGTAAAAGAGCACCCACTTCGTAAACATGAGGTCGAGGGTTCGAATCCGGGTGACTTATATGGAAACCTGGACTTTTGAGAAAGTCTGAAATCGCTAATCCACCTTGAGCAAGTGTGGCGATCAATGCTTATTCCTTCTTTGTATGAGTGGAGGTCTTTCACTGCAGTGGTATAATAACGTTACGGGCCGATATAATGATAGTAATTGAATAGCAAATAAGCAGCTCATTTTATGTGAAGTAGTTACCGTAGCTTATCGGTAAGTAAGTCCTAATTATTGAATAAACAATTTTAAGAAAACACAATCCAGTCAATGCCGACCGTGTAGAAGAAGAAATTTTGAAAAGAGAATCAAAAGAAAGGGCTCAAAGCTTACATTCACCGAACAAAATACAATATTAAGGCAATTTACGTCTATATTCTATATAATATATAATATTATATCTCAACAACTACACATGACGCTATTTAGACTCAAAGTAAGCATATTATTATAGCTTGTGTTATGGGTTCTAAAATGCGGATATACATAGGTACTTATATACTTTTTTTTTGTACACATACATATTATACATAGAAAAACCCAGACCAATGCAAATAGACATGTTTATGTACACAAATATTTGCACTAAGCGGGAACCGAACCAGCGACATCTGCGTGGTAGTCCATAGACAGTACCACCGAACCACAGAGGCAGTCTTATAAATACTTGCGCAATCAATTCATCCCATTGACGCTGAAACCGGCAAAGATTTACTACCGTAAAAGATTCCAAGAAGTATTTTATTGTCCTTACCTAAATTAATATCTACAGTTTTCTGAGCTCTCAAGCAAAGTTTACTTATTCATTATTATAATGTTAAGGATTTCAGTATTAAGTTTTATTAAACTTATATTTTATGTGCGGATTCTCAATAATCTTCGTACATAAAATTTTATTATAAAGGTGCTTTACATTATGGGACAGATCATAGCTTTACTAACCAGTTTAAAGGCTTTTTGCTTTATGGCTTTAATGGGGAAAATATAAAACAGTATGGAAGTCTGAAGCTAAGGCCAATGTCCCAATAAGCCCCTATAGCGGTCCGTTCTAAACCTATGAGCGCTGTAGCCTATAGCTGTACATATGAGCAGTATATGTATGTACGTTAAAGTGTTTACAGTCGCCTGTACAGTCGGCAGTGACGGATAAGATATTTTTAAAATTTATCTAATCTTTACGTTACTGTTTTTACTTTTTCTTTCTGTTTTTATTCTGTACTTTACGTATAGGACTTTTTTATAATCCATGGTAATCGTGCTCAAAAGGGTAAGAACCACAGTAAACTGCCCTACTTCATTTAAGGTTTGCTAAGCGTATCACATTACTTGGAATATTCTTTAGTGTAATCCCATATTCAAAACTCATACCGATTTATTATTAAAAAATGCGCATTTTATCCATTCGCAATGAAAGCCTTCTCTCAGATATAAAAGCTTATAGACAAACATCAAATTTTCTATTCTTAGTACTGTATTCCCCATCGCACTATAAATAAGCATGTGTTGTCGACAGTACGTGTGTCCACAGTGCTTTCAAGTACCCGACTACATTCTCGTATCGATGGCGCTAAGAGCCACTGAACTTTTGATGGCGACGATACTATTTACACTTTACTTTTTTCAGATGACTGAGGGTAACGTGATTTTATCTACCACGTTTTGTGACTGTAGTGTTTGAATGGGGTAATATAATAGATGAATAAAGTGGCTGACAATATAAAAATGCTATAAAAAGTTTAGATAGAAATAAGAAAAAAATAGTGTTCGTTTTTGAATGACTGCATAAAAATTTAGTTCTTGGGTTTTATTACTATTACCTTTTTTTATTACCGTGGTTTAATAAAACTAACTAAAAATATCATCAGCCTGCAAAATATGTCCTCTGCTCAAACATAGGCTTCTACCAAAAGGATTTGACATCACCACGTTTGGTGCTGCCGCGTCGGTCAGTCACCGCATTATGGGGATTCCCTGCGTCTCATGACACTGAGTTACTTACTGACAAATTGACAACGTAAAAATAATTAGTTTTAATAGTAAATACCAGAGGCGCTGTTTATTTTTACATGTAAATTATTTTACGATTTCTCCGATGCCATGAGCAGCATAATGATATGGTGAAGTTATAAGGTTTTAAACATATTTAAAAAAATCGTGTCGTATAAACGTAATATCGAAACAAAGATTTTACTCGTTATTGTTTCAGCATGTATTGTTCTATTGAAGAACTTTTAACATACTGTTTGCAAAAAATGCTTTATAATTGCAGAGAAAAATGTGAATTCAGTTGTAGATGTATTTGTAGCTTTGCTTGTTGACTTAGTAGGAAGCTTAGGGCTTAAGCAAACTAAGTACTTAAATATAATTTTATTCATACCTACCTACATTGAATTTCAAACGGAATTTCTCGTCACATTACGTAAAACCACCCACGTAAGTACTCTCCAGCAGCAGCAAAACATAACACATAATTCGAAATAGAATACGAGTAAGTACACCAAACTTTTTCATTTCAAAGAAACTGTATTGGTGCATGTTCATAGTTTGACGGTATAGTATACTGGGAAGGAATTAAAAGGTTTTTAAAGTATTAGCAACGTGCGATTGCCTACGAGTTTTTAAACCTTGCGCTACACTTACCTATTTTAAGCCATTTTCCCTATAAAGCAACAACATAGATTATAATATAATATCGACAACAATATACATTATAATTACAGATAAACTAAAGAACATTCTCTTTCAGAAACACAAAGGTACGTACAGAAAATTCCTCTTTTTCATTTAATTTTACATTTACTCTATTGGTATCAATAAAAATATGTACAAATATTCCAATAACTTTTTCATATATTGCGAACTACAAAACTATCTAGCAACAAGCCTGTTCGAAACAAACAAACGCTACAAGTTTTATATAGCATCGATATTTTTCAAATATTTTATTTGGAATTTTAGATAGATTAAAACGAACAACAGAGGAAGAGAAGTCTATAAATTAATCGATAACAGACGTATGAAAACCTATCGCTTCAATTGAATGCAGATTGAAAAAAGACGATTCTCTTGTTATCTGCGGCTCAACTGTCGATTGTTTTATTAATTGAGGATCGTGCGGATATCCGTGTGGCTTACTGGTTATTTTTTGTGAAGTCTATCTGTTTCTATCAGTGTGTGAATTGTAGATTCATTCTACCTCTTAATTAAATACCTTTATAATAAAAAATATAAATAACTTTAGCTTTATTTGTGTTAATACTTAAAATTGAATGTTTCTATCTTTTGTTAAAATCGCGGCAGGTTAGTGAAAAGTAAAACCGCAATTTTATTGCTACAATGTCATTTTTTTAAATATATGTACTGCAATGCAGAATGTGTATATAAAAAAGCTAAAAACCTATTATAATTTGGACCCCCTAGGACCCACAAACAGGGGATTTAAGTGAAATGCACCAACAAAATGCGATCAATCTGCCCGTATTGGATAGTGATATTTTTCCGCTGAAATGATTAAAACTGTAATTTTCTCGGCAATAACTGCAAGCTAAGCAGAACTTACCTGCCGTCAAAGGTATAAGCATAACACCGAAGGTATATTCAAAAATTGAATCCTAACAGCATTCAGTCGCTTTTGGCAAATAAAATCGCCTTGTATCCTTCGTCAGGAAATTAAAACTTGGGATTCAATAACTTTCGTCTCGAATATTCGTAGGTGTTTACTTTAGTATGTTTGAACATAGACAAGGAATTGCTAAATGTATTCAATTTTCTTTCATATTATTGTACTGATATTATGTTAATAAAGAAACAGAATATTTAAGTCGTGTGTACTGTATGTTGACTCGGGTGGCGAAGTAATATTAAATTTATAATATAAGGTCGGTTCGGTTTTTCTACAATTGATTGGAATTATCTAGTAGTAACTTACTGTTAATTTGATTTGAGTCGATTTTACCTAACCTAAAATTTTTTTTTATACATGTTTAAAGAAAATTAATTTCAACTATTGTGTACAAGATTTATGAATTGAAAAGTAATAAAATCGATGTAAGGATAATATTTTAATCAAAGTCTGAGCGTAGATGAATAAATAAAATGCGATTGCATTGAACCGAGTTATTTATAAGTTTTCATATCATTTTCTCAATACATTACTTAAGAAAAATTAGTTATTGATTACAGAGCTATGAATAAATGAAAAAAGTTTTAATTCATATCTTAATTGCCTTACTTAGGAAAATATAAGTCGTCTAGTGCTCGGATTGTTTATGCGCAAATATGCATTATTATGACGAAAGAATCAAACAATTTTACTTTCAAAATTAAATAAATCAATAGTAAATATGAATGTTAAACTAAAAATATGAAATACCTTTAAAAATTTTTTAATTGTGTCTAGGTAACTGTAGTTACTGTTTGGTACTTGTGCATAAATTAATAATTTTCTTGGAGAGACATGTCGGCATTATTCGCAAAAAAATTATTTTCGTAACCAATTAGTTTATCGAGTTGCAAACAACATAAGCAAGCATATTTACAAATCTCCTATCAAGTTGAACAATATTCCCACGTAACAGATGCTTCACATAACGTTTATTGTAAGTCATGCAAGTAACAAGGGCTTATGTTCCACCTTTATGAGATAAGGCGAGCTTTGAACATCTTCACAAAATTCAGCCTGTTACCGCGTTTCAGCCGAATAAGCAGCCTTTCAATTAGAGTTCAAAAGTTTTGTAAAAACCGAAGAGTTTGCTCTTTTATATTACGTTGGCGGCAAAATGTGGTAATAATTGGTAGATTTGTTACAAAGACTTAATACAATTTTTTACTGAACCAAGGGTGAAAAACGAAAAAAAAATATATAACTAACTGTGGGTTGCACAATCTTTCTGGTAAAAATTGCGAGAACACACATTACAATTTTTGATTATTCAAATAATTTGGTTTTATCAGAGAACGCTGCTACTCATTCTGTCTCCCTTGCTGTTACATATGATGGCGATCATTCGATTGTACTTGTAAAGTATTCGACCACTAAGTTCTTTATTATAACGCTAGGGCACAGTTAGATCAAAATTGTTAAATACCAAATTTATTTATTTATTTATTTATTTATTACTCTTATACTTACATCTATCTTTACAGGCAAGCCTAATGCGACAGAGAAGTTGAGCTTTTTATCTAGTTTATAACTATATTTATTTCTACATCCTAATACATGATTAAAACTAACCTAAGTACTGCAGATGCAATAAGCAGTCTTAGTAAATTCGTTCAAAAAAAAAATTGATTAATAACTACTGATTCCGATATAACATAAAATAAAATGAATAAAACATACACTTAAGTTTGCTTCATCTGAAATGACAATTTATAAAAATTTTATTACACTGAACTGAATCAGCCAAAGCTGTTTAAAACAGCGTGAAATTTGGCACAAACTAAGGGGCTATGCCCAGCAGTGTTTAAATACGGGCTGTAGATGAAGATGATGATGACAGTGTATAAAATTAAAATTTAAATTAAAAGTTTTAAAACAGAATTTTTGAATTCAATAATTCTCTTTCTTGCCTGTAAAACATCATTATCAAAATACGTTTAGACATTTACAATACTTTTCATTACGAAAATTCATTGGAAACAATCTGCGACTTCACACTAAGTACAACTTAGCGTAGTTTGAAACCAAGCTAGTCTTCGTGGAACTTCGCGTGTCTACCACGTAAAGTGTAAAAATAAATTATTAACTTAGTGCCGATGAAGTTGTGTAAGCAGAAAATATAATTACTTGTATGTCTACACGCGATCCTCGTAGTTATTTCAATTTTATTTAAGCTTTGGATTTTTATTCATTTAGACTGTAATACTTTTACTGAAAATAGCAAACATTTATTTTATTAAGCAGGATGTATTGTTGGATGAGCAATATAAAATATTCTCTAATCGAGGGACTCACTGTAATCATCACGCTTAGAACGTAGGATAGTGTCCGAAGTTAAATTATATTTAGTACGCTACTATAGTATCTATAGTATCCTCATAAGACACCTAATAGAAGGGAACGATTTTTCCAGATTGTATATCAGGTTCTAGACCGTAAACTATCATATCGCCATATTACACTTGTGTTCACAGCAAGCTTTATTAATAGAAATATATTTGTATCATAACTCCCTTCGGTAAAAGAATACAAGCTAGCTCGCCATTGATGAAACAAAAAATCATCATAAACAACAACAAAAACACTGAAACAAACGAAACATATGAGTATGAAAACAAAACGTGAACAAAAGCGGAAAGTGTGACAGAAGTTCCATACATCGACTTACTTCCAGTAGAAAGAACCTATTGAATAAAAACGAACGCATTCAGCCATGAGCTGATACGTAGAAATGTCTTGTACCTCTTCATATCCTGCTTTAAATTATTTTCGAGGGTGGTATAACGAGTTTTAGGGAACAAATGATGTTAACGTGAAATGGTGACTCCAAAATCTGTAGACAAAATAGCTTACGAGTCACAAGTAACTAAACATTTCTTTAAAAATGATTCTAGGTGTTTTAAATGAGATGTGATACCTATCATATTACAAAGACGCCATAATGGAGACGCTATGCCAATCTACAATGATGGCATATAAGATGGGGACTACTATTTATAGACTCTTCTGCTTACCATAATAATATAACAAATTATAAATATTTTGCTGATTAAGCTTGTTTTGGATTTACATTTATAACTGCCGATAATTAAACAATGTTACTAGTTTTATCCCGTTTGTGTTAGCGGAAAACTTTTAAAATAGGATAATATAACTTTGTCGTTGGTAAATTTAAAGACTTTAAGGATAGATTTTCAGCTATTCTAACCTCTACCTACAAGCTATTACCATGTAGTCCAAAGTTTCATATAATTCATGTAACATTAAAATCAAACTAAATCTTTTTTAAATATTTTTGCAGACAATTTGCTTTTAATTACAGTTCAATTCAATACTTTTACTACTATACTCATATATATAAATAGCTGACAGGATAAAACTATTGAATTAGAAATGTATAATAAATAATTCATTCATAAAATTATTTTTTTGTACGAATGCGGTTCAACTTATCTTTTTGCGCACTGAGAGTGAATAGTGAATATTTAATATTCAATTTGCTTTATTTTTTAAACTGTAAACTTAAACTTAAAAAAATATATGTTGGGTTTAACTAATTGCCTATAATAACAACAGAAATTGGATACATATTGAAATGCTTGGATCAAAAAGGGTCAGATACCTCTATTCTTACACCTACCTCAAATTAACATTAGATACTTATACTATACATGCCTTCTCGCACTTTCATAATTGGTTCGATCAGTCTTATCCCATTTGGCATAAGATTCTTTCTACATGTTTCTAGAAGTCCATGTGAACGGTCAAGATCTTTTACTACTGTAACCATTGTATTGTATAAAATTCATCAATACTATCACCAATATTAATTTTCGATAGTAATAAAATATCTTTGCCAATATTTTAATAATTTCTCCATTTTTACATTATATCCGAACCGCAGTTCATTTTCATTTTGATTGAACACCAGTACCCGACAATTTACCGCACCTCTCATCATTCACCTTTTCAAGCTATCAAACCTTCGTTTACTTGATACCTGCTGTACATTCACTACATAACTCAAGCTGACACATCAATAATAAAAAACGTTTCGACGAGAACCTACGTCACGACAGGGGTTTGCTATTTTCTTGTAGACCATTGTTGTTGCTACAACGAAATTTGCAGAAGAGATGTATTTTACGAGTCATGCATCTTTTATTTTGTTAGAATATCTTTTGAAGTAAATAATGTAAAGGTTGTATTCTTTGTCTGTACGTAACATAATTACACCACAATGTACTACTTCTGCTTGTAAATAATGTGACGTAACGTATAATGTAAAGTATGTTGTATCTAAAATCGGAATGCCTAAAAATTTATTAGGTAGGTATAGAACACGAATATTTGTATTAGATTTTGTTTGTATATGCACTTCATTATATCGCAATATTTCTGGTGAACCTAAAATTAACTGTAATAAGTTTTATCAAATGCTTACGATGCGATTAAAAATCTCGATGTTAGCATTAAAGTAGAAAAGGAATATCCTAATGTTTGGAGTATCCTAGGTAATTCTTAAACATACTAAGGTTATATTTATAAGGTTTATATTTTATATATATACATAAAAAATTACTATACCAAAATACCACAAAAACCATCGAGGATTTATCGAGGTAAGTTACAGCGTGATGTAAACAATATTCTTTTAAGCATTGAATGCTACATTGCAAAAGTAGTTGCAGGGTCATAACTTGTGGTTAAATTCAATTTCAACATTACATACACTTGTTTAGGTTAACAAAAAAAAGTAGTAAGTAAAGTAAATTAATTTTACAGTTACACCCATTACGTTATTACAATTCAATAAAAAAATTTATAAAGTTCTATTAATTTTATAGGTACATGTCGATAAAAATGTTTTGTTGCAAACGTTATCAACGCATTTATATTCAGGTACCTGCTTTATTCAAAAAGGTTTTATGGATAATAGTAGGTAGGCAGTTTGATTTTATTATAATCGTCAAATCAATTATTAGAACCTAATAGTTTGAACAAAACCGGACGAAATAACTATTTGTCATTTTCAATATTACTAACATATAAATTACTTTTAAACCTAATAATTTTCGTAATATAAGATCTTTAGTGGGCATAAACTTAAAACATTACCGCAGGACTCCAAGAAACATTATATTGTTAGAAGTGAGAACAAAATAACTTAGCTTAATGTCTATTGGAACACATTTTGCACGAGTAGTTTCTTGTTCTCGGCGGCTCAGAACTACCTAGACTAGACGCCCTGTGTATTTAATATAACAAAGATTACAGAGTGTATTTAAAAGTGGCCTGATCTTATAGTGCTTCAGTTTGTTTGCTAAAGTATTATCACAGTATTATTATGCACCTGTATTATCATGAAAATAGATTACATTCTTACTGCACAGAGCAAGGAACTCATTAACCATTTAAACTGTAGAACATCATCATAAGAATCTTAGTCGAAAAACTGTCTGGTTAAAGGCCTTCTTCAAATATTACATTTAGGGATATCTGCAATAATCGCCACCTTTAGTATTTGATTTGGCGATAGCATTAGCATTTTATAGCAGTTTTATTTAAAAAAAATCGTGATGTGAAATTTAAACTGAATTTAAAAATATACCTCTGTTACTTATGGTTTAGAATGTTGCATTCTGTTGTGTTACTTGCACATTTTCCCGATTGCATGACGGCTGCCCCTACGTAAGCAGCACTGACGTATTCATTTCCCGCGTGTGTTAGCGCTTATAGGAGCGTCTCTTTGAATGTTAGCCTTACATAATTCTTTCTTGAAAGTTTTCTCTTTGAAAAATCTTTATTACATACTTGCTAGCGAGAATTATAAAAAGATTTTAAAGAAAGGATGTAATTTTATCGTGTTTTCAGTGCATAAAGGGAAGTTTTATTTTCTATCTTCAGACTCCTAAACATTTTAAACTATTAAAATGTTTATCTAACGTGTTTTAGCTCTATCGATATGCGGTAGTAAAACAAATTTATAAAAAAATGAAGAACATAATTTTCTGAATAATGTGGGTCATTAACTTTCTAGAGTAATTTCGTTAAGTGACTTATATAATATAAGACGGAATGTAGCGATTATTATCCATTATCTTGCGAAATTTTTCGTATTTCACTTTTCTCGCGCCTACACTGTCTGTATAGCAATGCGCAGATCGGCAAATTTTATTGCATTGTCTACATACCTTTAGAGCGTTGGCAACTTTTTCCGACACTTTCCTCTAGGCGAGTCAGATTGTCCAACAGTGCTGTGTAACTTTGAATTGACAAAACGAAAAAAAAACATAAATGGTAGGAGAGAAAAAGTTGTGTGCCTGAGGCCGGCGGGTAACTCGACGTATTGTCTAAGCCAGCATGTTTCGCCTTTTTGCAAAGCTTTAAGCTTTTTACACTATTTAATCAGGTTGACTGTGCTAGTCTCATATTGATCTGTGTTCTTTGACGTTCATTCGATTGCGAGAATTGGCTTCTTTGACTTATTAGCTCTACCTGATATTTTTGTCTGGTTTGACGTTACTAGCGTTTGTAGCTGTTTTCATCCTACTAAATTATAAATGCGAAAGTTTGTGTGTGAGTGCGGTCTGTTTCCAGAGGGAGACAAAACACATATTAAGCTCGGGCAAAGCCGTTGTTGTAGCTAGTATTTAATATTACAAGCTCTTTATTCGTCTATCTAAAGAGTAAGGGTGTGTGACATAACTTATCATAGTATCAGGTCTTTTGTCCTTAATATGTAGAAAGAGGTGCGTTTTACCAAGTATGTGACAATCACGAGTACACTAATGTGTTTTGTCGGTGTGTTATGTTCGTGACGGTCACTCTAAAGCTTTCTGATCTAACGACCATCAGAGGGCGAGTTTGTTTTACACTTGCGATCAACACGTTTATGACGTTCGGTACGATTGGCCTGATCCAAACTCTTAAACAATCATAGAGTCAAATGCAGTTAACGTTTTGATTGCGTTAACATAAAAACAATTCACACTCGCACCCAGTTCTGAGAGCTTGACTGGCACCCACTCATTACTTACTACAGCCAGACAATTCTGAAGCTATCTTGAGTCTCTCGTTATTATGCAGGAAGAGACCCAACAATTTAAAAGAAAATCAGTGTATAAATACGTCCATTATTGACTAGATGGGCAAAGTCTAGGGACTTAAGTGTGACTGGAGTGTGTAAAAGCTAGGGCTTTTACACACTACGCTAGTACGGACATGAAGTTGTATCACAGCTTCCGAAACGCTCAGCAGCCGAGGTGACTCTTTCTCAGTGTGAAACTTAAGATATACTCATCAATAATTTCTAACGTAAAATATGTTAATTATTACTATATTTTAAGACCTATTTGTGGCTTATAGTATTATTACTATAAGCCACAAATAGGTCATAAATCATTTTTCACCTGTAGCAACTCGCATTCACACCATTTGATAGCTAAGCCATAGCTAATAGTCGTAAACAATAATAATGGTAGACTTGAATTTAATACAGTGTATCTGTTAATGACCAATTAGCTTGCCCGCGACTATAATTGCCACAATGTCACCTCAGATTGTTACGGCCTTTGGAGTAGGAGGAAACTCGTGTTCTGCAATTTATTAACAATATTATGGGCTCTTTGTGTTCATTAGTATTTGATAGATTGTCATTTAGGCCGTTACTGTCACCTTGTCGTGTTCAGGCTTGGGCTCACAATTAAAAGGCAAAATTATGCTCAGTATTTCATCACTTGATATGAATAGAGTAATTCTTTTTAGATGCATGCATTCGATTCCTGATCGAAAACAATATTTTAGTGATTTATAGATAGTTGCTCAAGATCTGACTAGGTATGTGTATGTATTTCTATTTTCTATTAACTAGGTATTGACTAGAATTAACTCAGACACCTAAGTTCCAATTATTATGAACCTGTATTTTGACATAATTGTCATAACTTTCTATGTAATTAAGTTCTATAAGTATGTATGTACAAAAGATCTTTTGTAAGGCACTGTGTTTAAAGAACAAGCACTAAAACTAAACTGGTGTAATGACGTGGGAAATATAATGTTAGTGATATTGAGATATAAAACAAAGTGTACCTTAATATTGAAGAAAATGTGTCAATGATTTCCCTGGTCGAGTTTTCCGACACAAAATGTCAAACATTAAGTTACCCTTGTTTTTTGGTGAGACAATTCTTCGAAACATTGACGAATCTTATCGGGGTCCATTGGGCTCCGTGCTCCTTATCATGACGCGGGACGAGCTACTTTAGGAAACAATACCGAGAGTATGGAGTGAAGAAGTTATGGATGCGGAGGCTAGCTTGTTTGCTATTCAGAAAATGGGTTGGGTTGATTAGAATTTGAATAATAAAACATTTCTTCGTATTATACGTTTTTTTTGCTACTGAATTCTCATTTTCTTTAACAAGAATTTTGATACGATTGGTAAGTTTTGTTTAGTTTTTCTTGGTAAAATAAGTTTGGCTAGTGTTTTCTTACCACATGAAAAGTCATATTATGTTTTACCCGAGTTCCGCCGAGCTTTATTTTCGTTATTCATTTTTTGTCTTGTTATGTCTTTTTTGACTATTATTTATTAATATTAAAAACACAAGAATTTTAACTTTAACAAATTTGAACTAAAATTATTCTATGATCTTTGCAGTAGCTATCATTGCTCTTCTATATACCGCGTCTACCTCACTGTAAGCTTGAACACGATGATAAGACGGATACATCATTCAGAAGCCAGCCTTTGTGTACCAGTTTTATAGCCGAAGAAATTTGGGACAAGACAACGTACGTCGGCCTTCTAAAATATTTACGACTAGCAACCCACTCCTACTTTGCACGTGGGTACTTCTATGCTTTTTACGACATCATTACAAATCGTTGAAGTTCGCGGCTTTTCTTCACTATAATATGCATGTATTATACTCATGAACCTTCCAGAAGAAATGCTCCAAACCAGGGCTGTCCAGACCGGATTTGATCTCGGGTCAATATCAAATTACTAAATAGATTGGAAGGCCGCACAAAAAAAAACATTTGTAGGGAAAGTTTTGATAGCTTTTTTTTAGCCTGTAAAGGTTTGTATCTAGGTACCAATAAAATTTGAAAAAAGTGAGGTATTTTTTCTTTCGTTATAATATTAAAAACACACTGCGGGCCGCACAAAGATGAGCCGCGAGCCGTGTGCTACCCGCGGGCCTTGCTTTTAACAGCCCTGCTTTAAACAATAATGAAAACCATATCAAAGTTCATTGCGTGGTTTAAAAGAAACTAGCGAAGAAAATGACAGCAGACAAAAAACAGCAGCGATATATGAAACATAAAGTTAGGAATTAAATAAAGTTGATCGTTAAAATAGGTCACAGTAGAAGTTACGTGAGTATCAAATAGACAAGCTAAATATATTATAAAAAAACAAAAGCTCGTCTCCCTAAAACAAACTCAAAAGAATGCAATCCAATTTTTGTTGTATATGTTGTAATTTTATTTACCATAGGGCACTCTCACAATCAATACAAATCTAATTATACCTAATTAAGTTAAAATCCATCAAGCCATTTAGGCTGTAGAGCGTGTCAAAAAAATAGACATACATACGTAAATATGCTCGAAAAACATTATTCTCCTTAACTTCGGCAGTCGGGCAAAAAGTTGCGTGTAATTTGTTAATGTCAAGCGCACTGAGTAACGCACAGCAGTCGTATTTTGGTTACGTTCTTCTATGTCCGATACGTAGAGTTATATTTGTGACAGTTTATTGTTTTATTTTCTAGCCTCTTTATTGTGTTCATCCTGACTGTTTGAGGGTTTTATCGTATCAGATACGTAGAACTGACAAGTTACTATGATTTATTTCAAAGATTAAGTTTTTAACCTAAAACTTTAATGTAGCTATGTTAGTATACTACATGAATCACTCCTGCTGTGTAAATAAAATGAATAATTTTTAAAGTTGATAACATACATTGACTACTTTTAACGTAATTATTCTTTCACAATATTATGTCTAGAAATAACATTTAAAAATTGTTACAACTTCACAAACCATATTTATTTGGATATTGTGCATGAGTGACATTTTATATTTATAAATAAACTAATAAATGAACTTGATCAATAAACAAAACTTTGAGTTAAAGTCGAGCAGTACTTGTATATGAATTTATTTCAGGTTCAACTAACACTCGTAAAGTATTACCAAAAGTGTATTCACTAAAGTTTACGATTTCAGTCGGGTTCGGGTGCCTACAAACAAGGTAAATTTTATAGCTCCATATATCTCGGGCATGTAAAATAGACACGTCTATTTTACAACGACCGGCATCCTTATGTTTATTTGATTCTAAAGACGCTATAAAATGTAACATGGAGGAAAAGCTACTAGATAAAATGTAGATGTTTTATTTAAAGTCTAAAACATTTGTTTCACTTTATCACAATTACGGTCTGTAATTAAAGAATTGTAAGACCGTTGTTGACTGTATTAATACAGACCAAAGTAAAGTTAATTTGTTTAATTAAAGGAAGCGGTAAAGATTTATTTTCATTTGTATCTAAATATAAAATAACAACTAATTTGTAACTCATGTTTATTAAGAAATAAAAATAAATAATTAATAAGAATTAATTACGATACGAGGTCCAAAACAGTCCTAGGTTTTGCCTTGCGACTGGTTTCCAAGGGTTTTTCATTTTTAATCCTGGCTTACAGAATTCACTATGATGGATAGGTTCAAAGGTAGAACCCAACTATTTTGACCAGCGGTGTTTGTCAAGAAGTATTAAAAATGGCAAACATGCATAGATATATCCAACTATTACGAGTTTGACTTACGACTACAATATTATGTTATAGTGAAAGAGATACTATTGCGAATAAACTTCTGTAATTATAATAATGTTTCTATGAGAATCGCAAAGCCTCATCCAACAACTACAGATAAACTAAAAACTTTAGTTAATATTTAGTGTGTACCTACGGCTTGACAAGATTCAAACCTGCTTTTGTCACGATCATACTGAAATTATAATTTTCAGAGATATTATAACATCTAGTAGTAAAAATAGCATTCTTATTAGTAACTTAAGTAATTTTCAACCACGTATGGTAGCAAAGTAGTAGAACTACTTATATATATATAAACAAAAGAGTTTTTAAATCGCAAGTTACTAAGTACCTCTAGCCAAGCATAAACCTCAAAAACATTTACACAAAAAGATGCGTATTAGGTATACGTATACCTTTAGTAAATTTTTATTAAGAATCTATTGTGAGAAAATAAATTTATAAATAAAATTATATCATTCATACAAGCACTATTGCTTTATTTTACACAAAGTAGAGTTAAAAATATTATCTGTTGTGCCTAATGTCTTAAAAAAAAGCAACGTATTCCCCTTTACTTTGATACATCGAGTCTGGACACGCGAGGCGCGTACATCACTGTCGCAAGTTGACATTTTATACACAATCCTACTGTTTTCTGCTACCCCTATTGATATCAATGTACGGTTGCAGATCGTGTCGTTTCATGATACACGTCAAAATATAAATAGAAATTCTTTTTTATTTGTGTGATTTATTATGTACTAGCTACACCCGACGGCTTCGCCCGCGCGTAAAATGAGTGTTGTCTCCGTCGAGAATCAGACTGATTTTCGGGATAAAAAGTAGCCTATGTCTGTTTGCAGCACCGATTCTATCTACATACCAATTTTCATCGAAATTTGGTTCAGTCGTTTAGGCGCTAAGTGGTAACAAACACACATACACACACGTACATACAAACTTTCGCATTTATATTATGAATAAGATGTGCAATCATCTATCAAACAGACAAATTGGGTGTAAGGCAAAGACTTGGACTATTCAAGTGTTTTATTGTCTTAAATACATCTGAAGGTTTCAACATGAATGGAAAAGATTTATTTATAGGGGTTATTGTAGATTCGCCTCATTTTCCATTAACATTTTTGTAATATGAATCGAAAATGTTGCGAATCTACAATAACTATTTATAGAATGTCGACGTAAAGTACTAGTGTGGCATTTATTTCGCCGAGACTTTCTTTCTGTTCCTTGTCCTCCTAGACCATCTTCAATAATGAAGGAGTGTCTATTTATCGAATTATCGTCTAAAAATGTATTTAAAATAACTTGATACAAGTCCGTTTGCCAAGTATTAATGCAGTGGTAACACCTAAACAAGCACAGAATTGAAAATTCAGTAAACAAACCATAAACCAATCACTGGGCTACCCATCAGTTAAATCAGGTCAGAACAAAGAAAGCATCAATATTCAATAGATAGATAGATTTACGCGAAAACTATCTAACAAAATACACTTAGAAAGCAACAAAGATTGTAATAAAAATAACCGAGTGATGTTGGTCTAGTTAAAAATGCAAAAGCGGGACAAGTAGTACAGGACATAACTTGGAAAAGGTTACGACAGAATTGGAAGTAACTTTGTAGCGAACTGCGAAATAGTTTGGTAGAATACGACGTGCGGTATGCTAGAATTTTTGTGAGAAGATTTTGAATACACTTTTCAGTTTTCATATTTTCGGCCAAGATAAGTTTAACTTAGTTATTCACACTGCATAGAAGACCTGTAAATGTCAAACCAGTATAAATCAAAGAAAAGGATTAAGAGTAAACAAAATATTAATACATTAAACAGATTAATGTGAATACTAAAATATTTATATCAATCTTTATAATTTTTATCAAGTTCGTCACACATCTAGCAAAAATGTTGCTTAGAGTCAAGCAAACGAATGAACATTTTTGTCAACAAATTAACTAACTTCATTTTTTTCTACTAAAAAGTACAGATAAAAAGATTTTACTATGTAAGTTTTATTAAATAATCAGTAATTTTTTTATCTACGATTAACCTTAACGCTCTGTTCTACTTATTTATTCTTAGAGAAAATTCAATAAACTATGGTGTACACGAAACGACACTTATATACTATTCATACATGTGAAATGACGACGGGTTTAAAAGAAATCTATTCATCTATTTGAAAACCAAAAGTCACCTCCGGTGGAAATCTTACAGGAGCTTTTGTGAATAAAAATCACGAACAAGGTAAGTAAAGCTCTGAAACTGAAAGGAAAGGCGCTGAGAAAGCGGAACTGGACTGAAAGCTTTAGGTCGAAAGTAAGTAAGCCACGCATTAAGACTTTGCAGACCTAAGTCTTGGTCTCCAGTTGCTTTGATAGAACCGTATTGTATCGTATAGTGATGTAATACCTTAACAAGGTTCACGATTATTAACAGTGCAATGGTTTCTGTAGTCGATTTGAAATATATATTTTTTTTAGTTTTACGAGTGGAGTGATTGATTAAATTTTCTTTTATTTGAATTTTATTTTTAGAGTATAAATCTTAAGATTTCTTTGTATAATGTTACTTATATAACTGTTTACCTATGTTTTGTTCACGTATAAATATAAAGACATTTACCATCAACGATCCATATTTGAAGAAATACCTACCGCTGATAAAAATTACTGCAGATTTTTCTTTTTATACACTTTTAAAACTGATGTAGAAGTCGCATCTTGGCTAACTGGATCTTAGCTAACAGAAAGCTTTCTTGCGCAAACTTGAACAAGGTTAATAAACGAGTATTATAAGCTGAGGTATGAACACAACTCAATGAATTTATGAGAAATGAACTCTTATCAAATAGCAAGAAACTTGACAGTAAATATCTGCTAGTTTCGAGAAAGGTTGAGCTAGAACAAATAAAAGTAAAACTTGACGAGTTTACTCTTGTTTCTTTGTTTAATTGTCCTTTTATTAATTTTATTAACTTACCAAATAAAACTGTAGACACGGAACAAAGTTGCGAAAATGAGTAAATTTTACTTAGCTCATAAGTATAGATATTATAATGATTCTATATCCGATTTAGATGAGTTCGTAGTTTTGACAATAAAGACACCTCGGCTTTACGTATTAAATCAATAAAAACCTAAATAACTAGCTCTGTGTTGGAAAAGTTTGAATAGAAATGTTGAAATGTAAATAAAAATGGTAATGTAGCCACAGTTGACTATATAAATTTTGTAAAAAGTAACTTGCATATCTAAGTAATTTAGAAGACAAAATGAATACTTACAATAAAATCTTTGTGTATACATTTGTTTTATGCAAATAATTAATTGTTTTATGATTTAGACTCGTTAAATATATCTAATTGTTTATTATTTGAGGATCTAATTATGTAAGATATATATGTAAGGTAAAATAAATGTATATCCTTTCTTTCTTCTGTATTCTCTCTCTCGCTGAGTACGTCCATTTCATATTTTATTTAGATCAAGGATTATCATTGCTCTTTTTGCCAGTCGAAAGTCTAAAGTCGTGATTCTGGTATTTTTTTTAACACCCGACGCAAAAACTTATGCTTGACGTCTCTCTCTCTCTCTCTCTCTCTGTGTGTGTGTGTGTGTGTGTGTGTGTGTGTGTGTGTGTGTGTGTGTGTCTGTTTGGGGCACCGTAGCTTCCGAACAGATGAACTGATATTGATTTTTTTTTGTTTGAAAAGTAAATTAGTCGAGAGTGTTCTTAGCTATGTTTGATAAAAACGTTTCAAGGTGGCCGCCGCCACAAAATATCTAAATAGGTATCAAATGCAAGGGCTTGACTAGTAGAATATAAACACTACTCGTATAATAAATTTCAAATCCAAGTTGGCTGACGCTGTGTTGTGTCTGGGTTTTTTTATAAATTTTAATTTTAGTTTTTCATTAGTGAACTTTCTTCTGTTTATTGATTATAAATCTAGTCGCTCGAATAGTAGGTACCGGTTTATTAGGATGTTTTTGTAACGTTTTTGAAAATATAAATTGTGGAAGCTAGTCTGGTGCACTTTGGCTACAGTAGCAACTTTAAATATTTTTGATATTGAAGCTATTTAGAATATGTATATTTTTTTAGTGATTATACCATTTATTTGTTAAAATATTAAAGTTAAGTTTGCGGGTTAGTATAAAAACCTCTACACAGTGGCACAGGACGCCAATGCCTGCCCTATGTCGGCCGATTATCCAACTGACTTTTCTTATGTTGATTTGACCGGCGGCCGCGCCGTGCCGACCAAAGACATGTCATCATTCAGAATATGACGTATCATAATTTTTGCTGTCTGTCTTATTCAGAAAATGACAAAAATTGTCAATGTCCAACATTCTATACAGTCGAACAATGTTAATTATATGTAATTCGATACAAATGTAAAGGTCAAGGTGATTAATAAGTTATTACTTAATGCGTAGTGGTGACATAACATTCATTTACTATTTACGAGTACGTGTAATAATTAAAAAACTATTTTCGAAAATATCATACACATTAAGTATAATCATGTAGCATGATAAATTTAGTCTAAATTATGTATTATTATTTATTTCACAAAAATTGCCTTAATAGACCAGGTTGTGGTTTTGATATCGGACAATTATCAATGGAACTTTTTATATTAGTCACGCACCACGGTATAAAACACCGAAGAGCTCTTTTTGGCTTCAAAAAGTAAACCACTATCATAATTTACCGTGGTGCGATACGACGGAGTACAATATAGACATTCGTCAATTCACACCACTGGTCCGAAACAAGTAATTCAAAAAGGGCCCTTGTGGGATTTGCACTATATTCCGAATAGCTCCTGGTGTGAATCAACGAAAGATCCGAGGAAACGTATGGGGTCATACATTAGTTAGTAAGATTACTTAGATAGTAAGGTGCAATGTATTAATATTTTGTTTCCTGAATAAATAAATAAATAATGATATAGGTACGTCTCTGAATTTTGTTTATTTATTTAAGTAAAATCATTAAGTAACTTCGTCTCGTATGAACTCCCTCATAAACGCCAAACCCGACACAACTAACTTTTGGAAGCATAAAATCGTTGGACCGTACGGCCCTCAAGCCGTAAACCTTGCTGCGAACAAAATTGATTAGTCAGAATTTGTTAGTATCTGAACCTTCATAAATCATACCTGATGTGTCTCGTGAGCTTGCTTTGCAATGCTTTTTAAAAAAGGAGATAAACAAGATTACAACTTTTTGCAAGAAAAAAAAACCTGAAACAAAACCTCGTCACCATTATTTCAGCCGAAAATAATCATTGCTAAACATAGTCATATCTGCCATGCCTCTTTGCTTTGACAGGTAGTGAGTTAGTCGTGAGGGCAGCAACTGTCCTCAACCATCGATTGCCCGCCAGCTTATTGCAGGAGTCTCTTCGGCTACCTATGTTACTCGTGCTACGCAACCAGTAGGTATTCTAATATTTTTTTTTGCCACGATACTAGTCACATAGTAAAACATTTGCCCACTCTGCGTTTTTTGAATTGTGGTCTGAACCCAAGAACTCAAACAATCGTAATTGCCAAAAAATAATGTATTATCATTTATCAATTAAAATTATCATCTTCACTATTTGATCATACTTAAAAGTCAAAGCTTTTAGAGATTGTACAAAATGTAAAGTTATTCTATCTTTCGTTATATTTTTAGAATTTTACCTCCGACGACGTGGCCTTGATCTTTTCTTACAGTTGTTCCATATAAATTATTCTAGGTGTTCTGCTTTTTATTTCTAAATATTCATAGTGAGTATATCAGTTACGATCAGAATAATAAATAGGCAGTTAAAAAAATACCGATGTGTAACAACTGCAAACATTTGTAATAATAATAATTTTATAGATAATTTCTTATAATGTTTAGTGAGTGAATGATAATCAGTACCTACTAATTGTAACAGTATTTTTTGCATACCTACTAATTACTCTCTTCAAAAATGTAAAACATGATCATTTCTGAAGAATCTTTTAAAGTCTTATGATATCATAGAAAGCCGTCCACTGCTGGACATAGGCTTCGGCAAGTCCCTTAAGTTTTATTCTTTTTAAGTCTTTATTTATAAAAAATAACTTTTGTATCTAATTCCGTGAACCGCGACATTAGATTCAACATAATGTAATTTAACTGGTATGCACTACGATTCGATATTCCAAGGCGTCCTTTAACTTCGTCCCAGGTACTGCGTAATCTCTCTGGAGAAATGTTTTAGACTGTCTCTTTATGTTCCTCCTTCTTTGTCCACAAAGTCTTGTCTAATATGGAAAACGTGAAAAGATTTCTAACGTTGCCTATCGTAAAGAATTTAAATGTTGATATTATTTATTCAGAATTAAAAAGTTTCGTAATCAGAAGATATTTATCACTGCTAGAATATAACAGTGTTTTGTTCCGAATATATCCTTTTAGTAAAATAAAATACTAAAAGGTTATAAGAGGCATAACAAACTAATCAAACTTCAGCAAAAGATTCGTTCTGTTTCGGTAATATTGTATGACTTAGGAGAAAAGAGTGAAGCAATAATTCGAAAAGTTCCAAACGACTAAGCAATGATTGCTTACGCCTTATTTTGAATTCACTCCTATTTCAAGTCGTCAAATAAAGGAAGACGTCTCATGTGTTATTCATCATAAGATCGTCTGAAAACATCAGCTACTTCAATATAAGTGGTTATATTTTTGATATCCACATAACATACTTAGGTCTACGTGTTTGTCACGCTATTAGTGGGGTAACGCTTGCATAAAAAAGGTCTTTTTCTTAGAACATATTAATTCTAAGCCAATTTTTATAATATAAATACTCACAAATGATCTGATTGTTAATGGAAGCCTAATAATAGGGTAACCTGTACCCAAGTAGGTTATAAAAATAATTATTTTAAATATACTTACGTGGTTTTTATATATGATATATCTCTAATGTTTGGAGTCAAATATTTCAACTCTGGTTGTCCTTTGTGTTCATAAATTTGTGTGCTTGTAAAGTATTACAAAAAGTTTCCAAATAAAACAGTTTTGTTTATAATTATTAATTATCTACTATAAGTATCGCATAATTATTATGCTTTTTAAGTTTGTAAATTCATAATTATAATTATATTCATAAATTTTTTTGTTTTGTTGTTAATTTAACTATTTACTTTAAAATTCTATATATTTAAAATTTTAACGCCTGCTGTGGTAACCTATAATTTGTTTTTCTTAGTAATAATTATGTTGTACTTATGTTGGTAACCCTATAAATAAATAAATAAATAAATTATAATTTCAAATGTCAAAATCGAAATCAAAATTTCCAATGTGGATTCCAACAAATCTATTGAGCCGCACAGATATATTGCTACGTACCGCGTAAAGCCACTTGCAATAATTCATTTACTCTACACACTCAATGTTGATAGAGCAATCGACACGATGAAGTTGCCAGTCCCAGATATTATATGAAAGTTAGTGAACTGTCTGCATAGAGCAACCAATGACCTGTAGTAATGTTACTGAAAATCAATGGTTTCTAGAGAGTCGATTCAGATTTTAATGAATCGCATTCAATGTTCATCTACTAATAATAAGCTATTATAACGTTTTAGTTTAATGAAACTTATTGTAACGTATTCATTAATTTATGCATACAACAATGTTATAAAATATTAACGTTAAGCCACATTTGCGGCTTATAAAAATGAGAAAAGATAAACATGATCCGTAAATTTCAATCAACGAATAAAAGATTTGAAACCGTTAACAAATTATTTGTAAAATACTACGCCGACTAGAAATAAAAAACACTAATGCACGCTTTGATTAAAAAAATATGAAATTACAGAAAGCCTGTTTTTCTTCTTTGGCGTGGACGTCGAATAAAATGTCATTAATTCAGTTGAGGAGCTAAAAAATCCTTAAAGCCAAAGGATTTCAGTAAGCTTGACGCCAACCGTTAATATATTATTCAGTCTGCGTCCGAGAGCGTAAATGAAAAAGTTTTTGTATTCAATGACTATTCGAACACCGCCAAAATACTGGTAAACCCGAAAGTTTTCACATCGAACCAAAATTACGAGCTGGAGTCCGAACGAGTCTCAGCTTAGTTAAATATTCAGAGGGTGTCTGTCACTACGTATGAAGATTAAGCACAGCTGAATAAAAGGTTAAAATCTATAGATTTTTGTATTAAAAGAATAGCAAAGTTTGCGAAACCCTTCCCTTTGTAAGACTTAATATCCGATACATGGCTGGCGTTTAAAGACATGTCTTATATTCTTTAGTCAACTATGCGGTCTATGAAATGTGGAGTCATCCCTTAGATTGCCGTGTGTCGTAAAATGCGACTAAGGGTAGGTATACCAGGTAACTCCATAATTAGCGTTACCTGCGTACAATCTTGGTGACTGCTTATTTGTGGTAATAGGAAGAAAGAATTTTCTACGTTTCCTGTCGGAGTAGTATTAGAAGTAGTTTTGTTTTATGGATTTTTTTACTAGTATATTAAACCTACCAATATTTCTCCACTACTTTATCTAATGATAGTAATACAGTTATTAAAATTAATGAAAATTATGAAACGAAAAGATTACTCACAATTTGTGAGATTTCGAAGACTATAATTAAAAGTGTACTTGAAAAGAAAATAAATTGAAGAAAATAAAGTTCTTAGTGAAAACAGGTTTGTCAAACTGAAGAAAATTAAATGGTAAATGGTGAGATACTTTATTCAAGGCACGGTCCGATGAATAGAGTGGAATCAGAGGGAGCACTATTGAAAGTTTTCAGACTTAGACTGCCCCGATGATTATTCGACTGAGTGAAATCGGAAATTGCAAGGTCCAAAGGATTCTTCAAATCAAGAATAGATAAGTTTCTTGTTATTCCTTCTAACTTTGCTTTACTAATTTTATTTAGTTACCTAAAGGACGTATATCATAGCATTACGACTTTATTTTACAAACGCATAGAAAGAAGTATGCCTGCCACGCTTCACCAGCTATTATGCTTTAAGAGCCTATTGTCATTTACCGAACACAACTTCGGACTCTAGGCTGATACTAAAAATTTTCAAAGAAGAAAAACCCAAAATCAATTGAGACGGAGATAGAACCCAAAATAGACGAAGCAGAAGACGTACGTATCTATTTATTTAAATAATTCATACAATTCTCTGGCGGGATCCGTAAAGTTACCGCACAAGTTACACACAAAACTTATTTGTAACATTAGATTGTGAGTGACTTTGTATGTAATCTCTGGTATAATAATAATAAGCCGAAGGTTTAGTCTGTGCGTGCAATTATGAACGAAGTTGTAATGACGAGCAACTGCCGGGAATATGTCCTAAGGGACGGATATTTTGTCGAGTATGCTACCACTTCGGCGAATATTCCAACCATAGTGGTTGTTTTAATCCTGCAATCTTAGAGTATAGCAAGTTGCTTTGTGATATGGTTAATCTTGGTTCAGCTCTCGTAACTGATTATACCACGATAATACTCATTATGATCTATCATCACAAGACCTTACTATAAAATTATATACAATTACCAAAGTTGGTAGAAACAATTAAATTTTAAAATAACTTGAGTTGGTCTCCTTATTTATTTGGTCAGCTGTAATCTCTCCTTTTTGATAAATGATAGTACCGATTTACCGATGGTCATGTAAAAAAATCATATATTTTTATACATTACGAATAAATCCATTCTTCTTACGTCACACAAAATATAATAGTTTTGATGAATAGCAACCATCACGAACTATTGTTCAAATAAACGCGTAGTTTGTTTATTTTAACAATGGTTTTCATTAGCTTAAAAGCATCACAAAACTGTTTGTCCGTTATAGACTGTTACGAAACTATGAATTAATTTTAGGCTAATAGTCGTAGATAGTACTTATTTATGTATATGTTTGATGTCAAAATTAAAGCTACAATAGTTGCGCGGTCGACCAACAAAATATTATTTCAATCAATTATTTTGAGATTTAAGTAAATCTGAAAATAATTGATTAGGTAAGTAGTAGGTACTACGAAAAACTTGAAACATATAGAATACGATATAGTTGCAAGTAAATTTTTATGTCGAAAGCAAATGTGATGCCATATCTAATACTTAGTATAAATTAGTATAAATAAATTCTTAGATTTTTGTACCTAAATAATTAAATAACATTTTTGTAAGACTGTCGCTGTGTGCACTTGTGATTGAAATCAGAACGACAAAAAGTCAGTTACACTGATTGAATAGAGCCTAACATAGAAACATACGAGTATATATCCTTTCACTTTGGCGTCTCACAATATCTGTGATGCATTTGGCTATGGTATTGCATGCATCTACGGTCTATGTTAGCAACGACAATTCTGTAGTAAGAGATGGATTGATGTTTGTTTGCCACAGACTCAAATAACTATTGATTTATGTTTATTTAGAGAGTGCTTTTTTTGGCTATATTACCCACAATCACAAAAATATATATAAATTACACAAAAATTTAAAAATGCAATAAGGGTCAAACTTCAAGCTTGGTTTCTAGACTTGGAATCCATAGTCTAAAAACTGAAAGTGACAGTGTGATGGTCTTTTACCACACAGTCTCTTCCAGTGATTGTCATAAGAGGCTGCTAAGGGAACACCTGAGGCCCTAGACAAGTGTCAAAATTTCTATTCTATTCATAGAATAAATAAAAAAATTTATGAGATTGACATAAGCGTTGGCGTTAGCATACGTCAATCCAATACATTTTTTAATCTATTCTATGAATAGAATAGAAATCTTTGACACTTGTCTAGGGCCTCTGGTATCATCAGCAGGGTAACCTTGAACAAAGATCACTTTCTTGTAGGGATAAATCATTGTTTTGGAAGGACTGTGTTTAGCAATGGGCGTCTTGAGACTGATGAAATGAAATTATGAGATATTTCAGCCAAATCGAGTTACTGAACGTAATAAAAATATTTTGTGACTACGTCTCATATGTATGTCACTAATCCATCAACCAGTTGCGCTGTTTATAACTATATCCTTTCGGGATTACTCGTAACATTAATACTAGTAAAAGTTTACCCCTTCGAGAAACCTTTTAGAAGATTACAGACGAAATAATTTACAAAAATGATTCGTTGTTTTACATTTTTTATACAATTTGTTTTAGAAAGTTTATAAACTTCGTCTTAGTGAAGTCTACTTTTAAAGGTAACGTAAAATATTATGATTATAAAAAAATACGGAAGTGAATATTGAAAAGTTTGAGGCCCTATTAAGAACAACCAATTATTCTCTCTCTATCTTTATCCTTCTACTTCCTCATTCCATTCTCTCATGGTCGACAACAACCTGATTATATTTGCTAACCATTGTTTCTGTGATACTTAAAGTGCATATACAATAATATCAAAAACTCTATCCATAATGAAAAAGATCATTTATATGTTGTCATCTATCTTATTCTAAAACATTGGCAGCTGTTTCCATTGCACCAGAGATGTAACATAGCGTTTGATTGTCCATTGTCCTATTTATAATCCCTACTGTACTAGCGTATTGCAGAGCATACCTCAAAAATATAAAAGACTAGCGGACCCAACAGACGTTGTCCTGTCTTAATTATTATCTACGTTTTCGCAGAACCTTCTCCTGACAATAACAAACACAACAAAAAAAGAATTAACTGAATCGGTCCAGTCGTTCACGCGTGATGCCGTGACCAAGTGAAATAGGGATTTATTTTTATATAAATAGATATTTCTAATCTCCCATTCTTCAAACATTTCTTCAAACCCTCTTTCACCTACCTACAGATATCCCCCGTAAACTTTTCACTACTTTCCCCTATTCCCCTCTCCCTTCTTCCCCACTCCTCCCATTCCGTTCCTTCCCTCCCTCCCCCTCCCCCTACCTCCCCTCTCCTTTCCCCGTCAGTTCACTCTCCCTTTCTCTGGCTTCTCCCTCATATCCCCCTCACTTACATCTCCCTTTCCCTATCTTGCCCCATACTTCCCACTCACTTTCTTCTCGTCTTTCTCTCATTTTCCCCACTCCCACTCAAATTTGTCAAACACTACCATGATTGTCTGACAGCAGCCGTCTTAATAACTACTCGAGGAGGTCAGTTCTGCAGGTCCATTGGACTTTGTCTTTCAGCTAAAATGATGGCGAACATTTACCTGCTTTTACTATGAATCAATATATCCGTGTATTTTAGTCAAAAATACCAACCAACCACTACCTCTTGTCTAAAACTACTACCTACTTTAGTCTTGTTGTGAAAAATTCTAACATAAATTATACATTCACATACATGCATGCTAAGAAAAAAAAAATCCTTTCTGCTAAAATTACTTCCTTTTGACTTTGTGATACTTGCCAACCTATCATTTATTCATGAGACTGAGCAATCTTAACATTTCTCTTTGTGAAAATCGTTGAACCATAAAATATTCACTTTTTTTAAATAATGTGTGGATAAATGAATACTTTTTATTTGCTACATATCCTGATTTTTCAATATTGATCATGAATGAATGAAAATCAAAAAATGTATTCTTATTGTAAATAGACTCATGGTACCTGTAATTTCGTCTAATAATATACTAATTCATAAAATTAATTATTAAATAGGCCGAACTTACAAAAACAATAAACGTTCAGCCTGCCAGTCACATCATAGCAATCATGAGTTCTGTGTGATATATACTGGGTGGCGCAAAAGTACTGGCACTAAAGAAAATACTTTTTTTTTTTATATATGACATTTTCTGTCATTCTGTTGTTGAAAATTGTGTAGAGAACAAATGTAAAATACACTGAAAATAAACATGGACCGTTTTACTCCCCAAGAACGTGGAATAATTGTGTCAATGTTCTTACGGAATAATTCATCAGTGATAAGAACACAACGTGAATTTCGTCGACGATTTCCCCACCGTCCGGCACCGATTGGTCGCACAATTCGACGCTTTGCCACACGCCTTGAAGCAACTGGCTCAACATTGGATAGACCTAAGTCTGGGAGACCAAGAACAGGCCGTTCAGCTGAAAATATCGATGCTGTGCGCGAAGATGTGGAAGAGTGTCCAGAAACATCAACGAGGCGACGTGCCACGCAATTGGGCATTTCCAGACGGACCCTGCAGCGTATTTTGGTGAAAGACTTAAAGATGTTCCCGTATAAAACTCAAATGACTCATCAGCTGCTGCCTGCTGACCACCGAGCTCGTCTAGATTACTGCCAGCGCGTCATAAACCTCAACCTTGAAGAGGATGATTTTCCTTCAAAATTGGTTATGAGTGACGAAGCGCATTTCCATCTCTCAGGGCATGTCAATAAGCAGAATACTCGGTTCTGGGGCACTGATAATCCGCGCATTATTCAAGAAACACCTCTACACCCACTAAAAGTTACTGTATGGTGTGGCATCTGTGTTGACAGAGTGATCGGACCCTATTTTTTCGAAGACGCTGGAGGCAATGCGATTACTGTCACTGGAGAACGCTACAGAACCATGTTACGTGAGTTTTTGATACCCAGTTTGGACGAATTGGGGCTGGAGCACATCTGGTTTCAACAAGACGGCGCTACGGCACACACAGCGCGCGACACTATGGACTTAGTGAGGGACGCTTTTCCAGGCCGAGTTATCTCTCGTTTTGGCGATTTGCCTTGGCCTGCAAGATCACCCGATCTGACCAGTCCAGACTTCTTTCTTTGGGGTTTTTTGAAATCTCGGGTGTATGTGAACAAGCCACAGACTCTCGCAGCTCTAAAAGAAAACATTCGTCAAGAAATAACGAACATATCGCAGGAAGTGTTACGGCAAGTTATGCAAAATGTCATAAATAGGGCTCAAATGTGTATCAACTCTGGAGGTCACCATTTAAAAGACATCATCTTTAAATCCTAATGGTACGAAATTTAATGGCACAAATATACATTTAAAAAAATCTAAATCTAGTTTTCTAATTTAGAAAAAATTTTATAGCTGAACCAAATAGGGTCTTTACTTTTGCGCCACCCGTTATATATATATATATACCTATTAGAATAGATTCCATTATTATTACAAATTCCTACTAAGGCCATCATTAGGGTAATTCTAAACATCGACAGGGTATCGGTCTAAACACGACCTATACATATACCTAAGCCTTTTCTAAAAAAATGAATTTGTCTTAGATTTCTTAGCAAGCACACTAGTGTCTGTAGAAAGTTGAATTTTAATACGCATGTAACGCTGCGCTGCTGCCCGTTGCCAGAATACCTAAACTTACGAGAATAAAAGGTGATGAGGTAAAAAGGTGACAAAAGCGAGGATCGCCGCTAAACCGGCTTCGATGCTATAAGAAAAACTATTTTTAAACTTTGTGTTCGCTTTTCATCAACCCTCGCAATTTATATAGGTTAGGTTAGGTACGCAATAGTTGTTTTTTAAATAGCGGTGTGACCTGATGATAGGTTTATACTTACCTATCAATCCTTGTGGATTTCTAGCTGTTTTCAATAACGGAAAACATTTTATTTATGCCGAAAGATAGATCAACATCCAAACAGAAAGAGCATTAAAAGCAAGTATAACTTTAATGTTCATACTTTAGATAGGTATTAAACACTTGGTTGTCCCTTATAAACCATTCACTTAAACTCTGTCTATAACCACATGCAATGGGTCCAAGCGACACATTAAAACTTGAACAACAAACAACGAACACGTTTCAACATTATGACTTTTTGTTTGGGAACATCAGAATTTATGATTGGAGTTTTGAATCGTAAAATATAGAGCAATTGAGTGGTTTTGTAGCTTATTCTAGGTAGATTGTAACCATTTGTGTGAATTGGCAATAAGTCAACTTTTTGTTTGCATTTTGAGTTGACGCACAAAGTTTGGATGTTTGATCGTAACATCTTGTTGTTGTCTCTAAATTAAGGTTAAGTTGCCCAATTTACCAAGTTGAATATTCGAATTTAATCTGCAAAATAATTTAATTGATAACCAAAAGTCTACACCGTCGGGGTTGACATTTTACTAATTCCTGGCCAATAGGGGAAACTCGTATTGGAAAACTAATTAACTAGGTAACTAAAATTGTTACCTTGAGGAATAGAGCCTAATAACTCTACATAATAGACTAGAGGTATATAAAATTGTAATTCGACAAAATTTCTTGGATGTATAACAATGTTTAAGAATAAAAACAGTGTTCTCAAGTGGTTTGGATAACATGTTCAAATTAAAGCAGGATTGCTGAAACAGACATCTCCTCCTAACAATAGATTTTCTAGTATCCTCATTTAAAGTGGTAACAATTACCTGCCCTTACATAATATTCTTCATTTCATCCTCATTATAAGTAAAGTTGAAGGTTTGTATCTCCAAGCCATTAAAGAGCTAGAGTTGCTTGCACCTTGTTTATTATATTGTGAACTAATGCACTTCCTACGTCCCGCCCGGGCAGACAGCAGCTAACCTAATTTACTCCGGAGAAAAACCACCAACGACAGCTTGTTATACCATAAAAAACCAGATAACTAGACAATTTTGAGAAAATTCTTGGTAGACTAACTTAAATTTATACCCAAAAGCTACATCTACGTCGTGTCTTGGAGGCGAAACAAAATTTTGCGTGATGTATAAATATTTTTCGCAGTCTGACCGTATTTTGTGCCTGTTTCTATTGTACGTTTGTAAAATGCATTGACACACAGAGCATGTTCTATGTTGTGGCAGTTGCTTTTTGGAAAAGAAAAAAAACTAGGTGGTATTAAGAATTTAGTTTAGGTTAGGTTTACGTCAACTATATACCTTTTTTTTATTTGTGCAGGTGTTTCATTAATATTTATTCATAATTTTGCTCCGATATGTCTAAGAATGTAGACATTGTTGCAAAATTACGCAAGTAGGTATAAAATGTTTACCATCTGTGCAAACTTGCCAAAAATGGCTGAAGCACTAAAGAAAAAGCAAAAACACGCCAAAAGTAATGGTTAATATAATCGTACGAGTATGTCACTCTATAGTGAAAAGGCTAATAAAACTTATTTCTCACCTCACCTTACTTACACCTTACAAATATCCAAAAGCTGCTTGATAATTTTTTCTAATTGCGCACAATTTAACAAAAAGTTGGATGTCAGAACAATGAGACTAAAACTAATCTGAATACAGAGGCTGGCGTTAAAAAAAGAAAAGCTCTAAAGCCTATGCCTGTGAGACAGAGCCCCGGGCCGAACGGTAGCTGTAAATTTTTTTACATTCATCGTACGTTTAAACTGCGAGCTCGTTAGGGAGTGCATTTGAAATATATTTTGCTACTTTATGAATGCTCGTATTATTTGCTATTTATATGACTTTTAATGCATGTACCAATCATGCTTTAAGACAATTAATTTAAATCTTCTCATCGTGTACGTCGCATCTCTTCAAGTTCTCATTTGTTATATTCGTTAAATTTATGCTGTTCATAATGCTATCATATCGGCCCTTGGGATATTAAAATTTTATGCCCGCCTTCATTTGTTTAAGTCTAGATTTCCTCTCGGAGTTATTCTTCAAAATATATCAGTAATCCTTAAGATAAACTTGGAAAGTAGCTACATTGTCTTTGAAAAAGTGACGGTAGTACCTACACATCTATGCTTTATTCATTGTCAATGGCTTTATTCATTTCATGTAAACAAGAGTCTTTAGTAAACAAAAAAACCAACAAACGGTCTGTTTGTTCATGAATTTAAGTAATTCACTTAAACTTACAATAACAACAACTTCACAACGCATTGTTGAATGTTAGAACTCCATTACAAACTGCATTGTATGATATGTCAGACACATCCTTATACGAGTAATGCCCTCGTAATACAATTGATCCTGAGATAAGACTTTACTTTGGATTTTATATTTGCCTACAATAGTAGTAATAGTAAACCGTCAGTGCAGTCCAGGAGTGACAGACATTATTCCAATTGCCATCGTGGTACATAGCCGACAACAATGACTATGTGACGGCTTTGTGCAGTATTTTTCACGCCCGCCTAAAATACCCAGATTTAAAATTAAAAGAAAACATGCATCGGTAAAGAGTTCCAAGTATGAAGCAGTGAACCATTTTATTGGCGCCGTTTTAGGTTCCACTGTGAAAGGGTGACATTTCAGTCTCGCATGTGTCGTTTTTTATAGGAAGGGACTACCTCCAAGTCCTGATATTGTGATTTTTATTTTCTGTGGCACTTTCCGAAAAGACTTTTCATGATATTACTCTACATACAGTGTACAAGAGTGTAAAATAAAAGAGTCAGATACAAATCCAACATAATGCTTTATTTTACAAATACTATTTAATCGCCGTCTAAACGTTACACTAAAAGATACCTAGTATAATTACATTTGGAGACACCGCATTATATACAGAAATTTTCAACATTCAATAATTATGTATAATTATAAGGCACATTAAAACATTTTATTACATATCTATTTATTATAAATCTAATAATTTTCTACCTATACACTTGCGAATGCACGGATTTTATGTTTTACATACATGGTGAACAATTAACTATATAATTTATTAAATAATTTATATAATTACAGTATAATAAATACGATGTTTTTATTCAACAATCTAATAGCAAAATAAAAACATGATAGCACTGTTTTTAAAGATAAATAATCACACAGTGAATTTACACCTCTTATAAATTACACGATAATAGTTTTGTCTATTGTGAGCTATTTACAATAAAATCATTGAATAACATCATAAATAAAATAAAATATTTGTTGTCTAAATATCCAATTAATTACTAATTGTGACGTTACCAATTGTTTACAAAATGTGTATTAAATTAAAACGTATGTCGGTGATATATAAAAATTAATCGTAGATTAAATGAAACATGGAAATGTATTGAGGATCACAAACTAATTTCATGTGATCGACATGATGAAAAGTTAAGATATATAGAAGAAGAAGAAATAAGAACTCTTATCATATTAGACTTTATTTTTATGAATGATAAAAGCTACCTAGTGATAAAAAGATTCTTCATACTTGCTCTAAATCATTCTATTTTACACGATCAAAGATATTCACAAAATTATATTCAGTCAAATTTTTACGTACTTCTAAGCTGTTAATAAAATTTGAAAGTTAAAACAAAACGAAATGGGACTAAATAAATCACAAACACCTAGGAAGACTAATTGGCAGGTATTATTTCTTATCGAGAAAATAATAATGTAGATAAAACATTATAATTATATAGATATTGGATTTTGACGTGACTTTTCCAAATCTTCAATCAACTGTTCATAACATATGTAATATTAATTAACATGTTTTTATAGATCACAAGGAGGAATGTAATCATTTTTATAAAAGAATATCTGCAAAGAGATTCAAAATTTAATAAATGTGTTAAAAGGAATGTATAGAACATTTGAATCAATAGGTCTAATTAGTGTACTAAATGCTTGTTAAACCTTACTGAGAGAAAACATTTTTAACGTTTTGTATTACTAAACATCAAATTTAGATAATGTAACTCATATTAAAACACATAAAATATAATATTTTCATCTTTAAAATAATTTTATACCGAAAATGTGACTAACAAATAAATTCGCTCAGTAACGTATGTGTACAAAAATATTTACTTTTAACATATTTTTCAAAATCATTCATATAAAATACAAATTCACAATTTTTTATAATCTACGACGTATGTCAAACGACTAACTATAATTTGAAATATATCGTTACCTATATAAATCACAATGAATGTAATTTACGTAGAACTAAAATTCATTATTATTTGATAACACCCTATACTAAAGTCCATTGTTGACCTCGGACAGCGCAGGGAATGTGTCAACTTGTTTACATCAGTCACCGACTTATTTTTGAGGTCGTCTGTCTATTTTTCATACACAATAAATATACTGAAGCATACAAATATCAAAGATATGTACAATTCAAGTGTATACTAAATCCTATCCGGTAAGATAATACTCCATATAGAATACGATTACAACATTAATTTTTACATAAAACACTCGATAAAAAGACGGTAATAAACACTCACCCCTGTCCAAATTTATATAAGTGTTATTATTTCAAGATATGTATTTAGATAAGTTTTTGATTAACCACTATTAACACACGCTAGAAGAAAAACTACAATCAACATAAATTTTGCCGAACCAATCCGCGACATATCTAATGCTATAACAATTTGAATTGTAATAAATAATCCACAATAAAACAGGCAAGCACCATTCATATTACAGTTATTTGTTGGGTGTAATGCAAGACTATCAACATCCGCAAGTTTTACTTCTGATGAACTATTTCACAAAGCAAACTGTTGTAGGAACTAAACGAATGGCATCCGAGCAAACTAAAATAACACATCAGTCATGAATAGGCCGACTTTTATCGGGGTCAATTTGAAGAATTTAAAAGCCTGTATACAAATCAAAAAGCTTCATCGCATACCGACAGCTCCATATCCCGCTATACATTAAAATACACTTTTTAATAATTACAAGCATTCATTGCGTCAGACAACAAGTGTGAACCATTTGAATTAACACTAAGTAACAGTCACGTAGGTCCGCACAGTCTACTGTTTATATGAACAGCACTTCGGCGTAAGCCTCCGGCTACTCGGCAGTTAACTCTGGGGATAATCTGTCCGCGAAAAAGTTGTCCATGGTCCACATTTGCCTGCCCTCGTTTTCGTTGCACGTCTCCATTACTATCTTGTCCTTGTTTCGGTTCACCGCCATACACTTCTCGCTAGAACCGTGCTTCAGTAACTTCGTCTGTAAATCAATGTATCAAGTTATTACTACAGTCTTATAAATAAAAAAAGTTGGAGTGATAAATGAAAACCAACAAGTTGCAATTCATTCAGATTTGCAATTTATGCAAATAATTTCGTCGTAAAACCTTCAAATCGTCAACAGAAGCCACGTGTTAATAAGGCAGAGTAGACAGAAAACAAACCTTAGCATCATAGAGCCATAGCTGGTTTCCTTTGGCGCCGTGGCAAGGGTACAGGACAACGTCATGTCCTGAATAGTCCAAACAAGTCTCGTCGCGACGGATTTCTCCGTTCTTAGAATACATCCAGTACTGAAAATTTTAATATATTACATTACTTTCTGTATACATTTTTATTGCAAAAAATATAATTAAATCAAACACGCCTTGTTCACATAATAATGTACCTACACAGTAACAATATAATACCATAATGTTATATCGAGAATTAGATCGTGTTTATACAATGCATAGTAATTGTTAAATATAATAATATATAATAATATAATTATACCCAAAATTGCCCAATAAACCAAAACCATATAACAATAAAAACGTTAATTAAATTTATGGATTCGGTATAAAAATATATGATAAGGTCAGTTTAACAAAAGTATAAAAGGCATTAAGAATAACTTACGTACTAAGCTTTTTAAGACTTATGGATCTACATGATGGATATAAAAATGTTTAAAACTCATTTAGAAATAGTTAACGATAAAGAAGGTCATAAGTATTAAAAAGCAAATAAAGTTATAGCTCACCTAGCGGCAGTACCATGTTTGAAAGAGTTTCTAAATCACTTAACTTTTAGCTACTTTTCCATTCCACTTTAGTAAAGAGCAAAAACGCTTGAATCACTCTTATACGTTACTAATGACAATTAGGTGATATTTACTAAACAAACACTAATTACAGTAATCAGTTAATATCGCATTAGTATAGCAAATTATGTAAATGGAAATACATAATGAAGAACATTTGTGTGCAATTTTGGAGAAATACCGGACACACAAATGTTTGATCGATTAGTTCGTCATACAGTGCATGGTTGTGTTAATTCCGTTCATTGATTCATCGCAGGCTACTACAGTAACCGTATTTACCGCTATATTAAACGATAATAAAGGCCCAACACCCAACTACATGAGAAAGCAAAAGCGGTGGAAATAATTTCGCGGCCTTTTGACAAACCTGGTTTCCGAATTCCCCGTGACATGGCCAGACGTTGACTGGTTTCTTCATGTCGTCTGGGCCCGCAGCTGAATCCAGGCACATGTCCGTTTCAGCATTCGCGATCTGATGCCATCCATTAGTTATAAAGGCGTGCCAAAAGCAAGCGTGCTGATCCAATGTCATCATTCAACGTCTTTTGTTGTTTTGTGTGAAAGCACATCGTCATTTGGAATGATGACCTTGGTTTTTGTGATAATGAAGATGAAAAACATTAATATAACAGTCAATGAGATAATCATTCCTTATGATTTTCACAATATTAATGTAAGTGTAATGAAAACTGCTGACACTGTTAATTAAAAAAATATAGCCCAACGTCACACAACTCCTGTTTCATAAGGAGTACCTGATTACCACCCGCTCCATGACACTTGTGTATCATAATAATTGGATCTGTGTCTTCATCTCGTACGTCATCTGGTAACGTCGCACCGTCGAGGCAAACCCTTCTGAACGCATTGTTTCGAATCTATCAGCGGTTGTTATAGAAAAAAAACAAAATGCAAAGAGTGACTTTGGTGCTTTAAAATAAAACCGTGCTATTCAACGTGCATAAAAGAGTGCTATCATAAAAAAGTGAACGGAACCAAAACAAACATTCAAAATTTTGAACAATAACTCCTGCAAAGTGGTACTGCCGCAGTCGGTCAAAATAATATCGACTGTAGACCTGATTTCCTCCTTGCCGGTGACACGGGTAAAGTCCGACTGGCTTATGATGATCTGACTTGCGAGTAGGAGAGTCCAAACATATCTTTTGGAAGGCGACATTTCGTATCTGTACAAGTAATAATTTTGAAAACACACGTTGAATTGATTTGCACTCATAGTTGTACAGAACAAGTCTATATTAAGATATATCATGGTTATGAGCTTAAAAAATAATGTTTTCATTGAAATGAATATGAATAAATAAATTGAACGCACCTCGCCGTGCGCAACAGATTCCCCGGGAATGAACAGTTCGGGATAAATGTTCTTCAAATACCACTCAAACGATTTGCAGCCCAGTTTTTCCCTTAAATTTCTTCGACCGCTGATATCACCATAATCACCTTTTTCGTTGCCAACTCGTTGGTAGTAATACTTAGCATAATCGTCCAACCACACCTAAATCATTAAGAGACATTATTTATAATTAAATTTCAATTATAAGAAAGTATGAGTCGTCAGACAATCATAATCATAAAATGGCTCACCTCAGCCAACCGAACAGAATTTTTCTTCAGTACGTTGACACCCGTTCGCCACTTGTACGGTGATCGTTTTCTGAATATGTGTCCGACGTGTGAGCAGGGAACTATTTCTAAAGTTCCACCGCACATCCATGTTTTAAACGAAAGTTCCAGATTTTCCCCGCCCCAAATATCAAATCCACTATCGTAAGTGCCAAGTTTCTCAAAAAACTCCTTATCGATAGCGAATAGACCACCAGCCATAGTCGGAGACCAAACCGGCTCCGCTGTATGTTGATGTCTTGATCGCTCCCTCGCCGGTACGGGGTGCCAATTGAACTGGAGATTCCAGTCGAAACCACCAACATTGACTGAAGTTGAGTCTCTATAATGGTACTCGAGGGTATTATCGTCAATCACATCAATTACGGGGCAGACTACCGTAGTCTTATTACGGGCAATTCTATCTAGTAATGGTTCGAGCCAGCCTGAAATGAAGAGCTAAGGTTAATGGCCGCTCGTTACAGAGGATTTGTATTTAAGTAATTATACAAATCTTACCTTCAGTGCACTCGCAATGGCTATCAAGATAGGTTAGGACCGGAGCTGTTACGTATCTAGCGCCAAGTAACCGCGCCCTGATGAGTCCCTCGCGGCGAGTCGCTCGCACTATCCTAACTTTAGGTAGTGATGACATGTAGTCATCCAACTGTTGCATCAAGTGTGCTACAATAGATAATGTTTCATGTTTAATGTATTATATAAGTCAGTGATATAATATCTAACAAAACTTATAATAAATTACGTAATATTAATTACCAAATTAATAAAAAAAAATATAAGATATTTATAAGCATTGAATTATATTAAAATACTTACGCATATCAGAGAAATCATCGACAAGAATAATTTCCTTAATAAGATGTGCGGGTGATCTGTCCAGCACTGAATGTACTGTCCTAAGTAACACTGACCACGCTTCGTTGTGGAAACAAATTACTACAGATGTCTGAGGTAGATCTTCTAGATATATACCCGGTTGTTTGCACCTGTCGAAATACAATTAAATGTTAAGTGTAATATTATTGTATTTAATTAGTATTGTGTTCTACAACCGAAATCATTTTTAGATTTACCATTAGGGTAGACACTAATCCTTACCTAAATATTAAATCAATACATAACAAAAGTTGGTCACAAATAATATAAATTCTAAATAAATTTCATATCTCTCGACTGAAGTTAAGCTATTGATACGATGATTTTCTCTTTTCTATTGAATAAAAAATAAAGGCTTGAAGTATGTGATAAGAAACAAAAAGGATATATTGAGGAAATCCCGAAATCTCTTGAGCAGCTTTATCGTTATACCTCATATAATTTTTATAAGGATTTCATATCGTTGCCTTACCATTCGTCCCTAGGGTCCGGCAGCTTTCTTCTAATGGATATTAGGTCACTAACGTATTGATTAAACGCGTTCTTTTTCCATCCCTCTTGTACGGCCGCCTTGGTATCTTCGCTAATGTTCTTCGGTAGAACGACCGGTTTGCCCAGTTCACCGGGTGCATTGTCCGAGCCAGGGGCAGCTATCACGCCAAGGCCTGCGGATGCAAACTATTATCACCTGCATCCTTTATAAGCAATTGCATTCAAGTGTTTGTATTTGTATTGCATTTATGAAGTTTAAAATGAATAAAAAGAAGCATTGAAGTAAGATATAAAATACCTTGTTACTTTATTGTGATTAGTTAGTTAGATATGTACTTATGATGGATATTAATAAGTTGGTTACTGTGGTATGCAATAATTATGCAAATTAGTAGCATCTATTTTCTATATACAACTACTACAAAATTAACCTTATTAATTCTATTGACTTTAAATTGCATGTATTTCATGTATGTGAACTACAAGATGACAATATAATCTCGCTATTGATGAGGTGTATGCGAAAAACATAGGACTTTAAAATTACCTTCGTGTCCCGAAAGCCGACTGATCCAATCGACCCGGATTTGTGCTGTGACGAACAAACGCAAAATATCATGCATTATATCGAAATAAAGAAAGCGTTTAATAACAATCTACGTTATGCAAATGCATAAACATACAAACGAAATAAATCCATTATCGGAGTTAAACAAATTGCTGTTGGATTAAAACTAACAGACGGGTAAGTATCTGGTTATTATGGATACTATATCCAGCTAGATGGTAGTGGTAAGTGCATGGAAGGCTTTTGATTTATGATAACCTAAAGAAAGGAACCTGTCTTATTATAACCTCACTTTGTAATTAGGCCTAAAGGTGCTATAATCGTATTTGTTTTATACATAGGTAACTTGAAAATTCAATGATAATAATACATTAGTAAATGATACAAAACTGTTATGTATTTTAAAATTTCATGCAGTCAAAAATTACATAGGCATCTGATTGAGTTAGTATTTTTTGTTCTTTGGCTCAAAATGAATAAGGTGTGAAACACGTACCTTAAGCTCTATACCGAAGTAGTAAAATGCCTAAAACTTATTTACTGTTTTTTTTTTTAATTTTTGATATAAAAAATACAGGAAATGCTGTTACTGACACACTCGTGAAATTGACGTCATAGAAAAGTTATTTTGTCATTCCGTTGCGTCAATCCTAATTACCATTTCTATCGCATATATTTATATTAGCTCAAAGACAATCGTGATTAGAGGCTTTCTAATAGAGTGCAAAGATATATAATAGGGGCAATAAAGGGGCAATATTTACAAATTCAAACATGAACGTCATTAAAATTTGAACAGAATGTTGTTTGTGGAGGGAAATAAATATTGAAATTAGAATGTTCTTCTCTCCTTTTAAATCTATAGGGACGCAATCCTCAATTTGATTTCTGTAAAAGGTTTCTTATCGAAACATACCTAATAATATTTCCTTCCGTATCTGTTAGATATTTATCTGATTCAGATTTATTTATTGCAAAATTATCGTAAGCGTAACAAGTTAGTATCGATGTGTGATACTGTGCAGAAATGTAAAATGTATCGGCTATATTTGTTACTAGTTAACACCTACACCGTGCAAGCTCATGCATTGTCCTATCAGTACATAGATTGCATAAAGACTTACCATCCGACAGGTTATTGCCATACGATTCACTCTTCCTTTTTGTTGATGTTGGTTTCGCCATTTTCAACGGTTTTGCCTCTGAATCTTCATACTCTATGGGTGGTGCACCAATCGCGTTTCTCGAACCACCATTAGTAGTCAGCAGTGCTACCATAAACCAGATCGCTGTCAGTATCAGTACTGCTTTTAGTATCAGCGTCCGCCTCCGCAGGAAAAACATGCTGTAGTATTTCATTTGTCTAAATTTGTTACTTCAACAAGACGTAGACTTCATAAACTTATAAGTTTATCCGATTCACTCAGTACATTTCTTCAAACGTTTATATTTTAGTCTTATTTTCATTAATAACTACGACGGTTAAATCAAAAATCTTCTTTTAAGAATTTGAGCAATAATGTTTACACTATCTATAATCACAAAAGGGTGACTAGCATAAAATAATGAGATATGTATTCGTGTGTTTACGATTGTCACAAGATATGCTTCTTCGATATGACAGTTGCACTCATAACATTTACTTCACATGACTTTGGTGAATATTTTGGCTATAAATTCGCCTCAGTTTGTATATTGTTTATTAATTTCTTTCTTGTTTTTTGTTTCATTTCCAACTCCTCAATGGGCATGATTTATCATCCATATTCTTCAGTGAAAGTCCTGTGAACAAAATTGTAGCTTATCAATAATAGAACACCCACACTCCATCAAACTAAGTATATAAATAAAATACACATTATTTTGATTGATGTTCTGTCGTTACTAAATATAGCTAATATTTTAGACAAAATCACAACAAAAGTCCGGCAGACTTGAGAAATATGGTTCTGAAGGCCCATGTTCAGATTTTTACTATGAATGTTGTGATTAAAATAAAATTTTCCTATAATTTTCTAATCACAGTATTCATAGTGCGTTGTGAGTAGTGCTTACGCAGAAAATATAGTAGGGCACTTACATTTTCTTATAAAAGTCGGCAGTCCAACTATAATTGTATAATTTTATTATCATATACATGATAAGGTATCATTAAAGTATTTAAACAACGTAAGTAAAATTAGCTCTCTCGCTTTTTTCTGTCCTGCAGTTTTCACTGTGTTTTGGTTACAGCAAGTACTTTAGTCAGTCTACTAAATTATAGTAAATATTGATAGTTTTATTCGTCAAGATATAATATTTTTAGCGTTTGACTTGATAAGACCAGAACTCAGCTACAAATGTCGCACTAGAAGTAACGTTGATCAATTCCTAAGGTATTATAAGATGTTCCATACTATGGTTCATTATATTGCTTTTATAGCAACACGATAGCACCCAATGTCTTACCGTCAGAAAATAAAAACTCAAAAATTAAGAGACATTATATAAAAAGGTTATTGAACCTGAAGATTAATTACATGGCAAGCGCCTTCACATAACTAAAGATGGTACAATGAAGCCCTTTTGTCGTGGTATGGGGTGGTGGCAGTTTCCGCCACTCGACTGATGGATTGTCCTGCTTCGTACATTATCAGGGCTAGCTGGCTGACATTTTTCAAACCGTCAAACAGCCATGTTGTACGCCAGAATGGCAATAGACGATGCCGGCTTAAAAATGCGCTGTAATAATTCTTTAGACGATTAACCTACTCCCAGTTTATGCAATAGGTAAGTACGTATTGTATAAATGAACTTAGGCAGATTTTTATTGCCCGTAGTCTTTTTATCATTTAAATCGAAAGACGTTTAAGCATCCCCACTTAGACTGGTCGAATCTTAAGTAATCATTTTATTTCAGTTTATCTTGTTGTTTGAAGATAAGATGGCAATATATTATTGTCTTACCTATATTTTTAGGTAACGGTAATTAGGTACATATTATATCCATCTATATATAAGTTATACTATCTAGTAAATTTACCTTTGCCTCCAATCAAAAAGAAACAATTAAAGTAGAATCTGCTATCATATTATCCTTTTAAAAATATTTTATTCAATAAGTAAAAGGAATTTTAACAAAATTTCAATAGGACTCGTGAGTCGATAAATGGTAATGAGAATATAATACAACGATATTCTTTAGGTAAACCGACCGCAATTTTTATATTAAAGCACACACTTAACCTCAATTTTAACTAAGTTTAACTTCAACTTTTAATTAAAACTACAAGTTTTGCGTCATCACAAAATTTTACTTTACTGACTAACAACGATGTTCTTGGAAATTTCAAGCATTTTCACAATTACAAAACATTTAAGCCTTAAAGATAAGGTAGATGCGTTAATTTCGATACATTTACCTAAAGAGCGGTGTCGAAATACAAGCAATAAATTTGATAAAATCTTTACGGTTTCAAATTTCACGTAAATATCTCCAAACGGCGAAATAGCCGAGCGTCTAAGACGTCTGCTGTAATAAATCTGAAGGAATTGCTCCCGAAGCCTTATAGCCATTTGAGCCGAATTGTTATATATATTAATGTTCGTCATAAGAAATGAAATAATCGTCAATTATAACTTTTATACAATTTAGGAAGATAAATAAAGTTAAATTAGAATCTATGTTTCCTTTTTATAACCTTGAAATGGGTATAATAAAAGCACTTTGGGAGATAACTAATAAAGCTAGATTTATAGTTGTCGGTGTGACTGAAGAAGTAATTGTTAGTTACAACAAAACGTAGAATTTGAAACAATAAAATGGAAAATGAAAATGTTCATTAATTCACTGTTACTTAAACATGTACCTATTTTAACAGTTTATTTCAGTTCATTCGAGCGTTCAACAAATTATGTTTTGTATGTGCACATTGCGCTTTATTTTATTAGTTGAGTTGAGCAATTTACTTAGTTATAACATCATTTAATTACGTGCATGAGCTCACAATACTATTATTACGTATGCAAACATAACTAAATGAAAGAGGTTACTTAGATTTTGGAACTAAAATTAGGTTCAAAGAATTCGATAGAATGTAATTATTCATCTTATGATTACAATTTATAATCATTTTATATCATCATTAAGAGCTTTAAGTCGTCTACTGTTAAATATGAGCCCTGTCGCTTTTTTACAATGATCTATTCTGAGGCAGTTTCCCAGCCACTTTGATTTAGGCAAAAACAAAACATCGAAAATATTTAAATATTACCTACCTATTATATACGTCAAACATAAACAATGCTTTCACCAGTTGCCCGGATCGCAAAGAACAATTTTAATTAAATAAAGCGATGTGAAGCGATGTCACAACAGTGCAGTGTTTCAACTAAGCATTTAAATTATTTTGCGGTAGTTTGCATACTGGTTGCGCTTGAAGACATAGCGTTAGCGGAAGAGAAGTTTGCTAACAAGTAAAAAGACGAGCATGGCTAATGAGATAGGTAACTAAGCAAATTGTTGTGTGAATATCAACTATGGTCGATATGGGTGGCAATAAACGGGTGAAACACAGAGAAATTTATTTTCGAAAATTATTGTTACTGATTGGAACAGGCTGACTTAAAACGTACCATTGTACTATAAAAACAGATAGCACCACTAATTGGATTGTGTTGCGGCTCTAGTAAGAAGGTCAGTTTTAATATATGTCTATATGTATGAAAAGCCTTTCTCAAGTCCATGATTACTGCGGACGCCTTCTCCAATGGTAGCTTATACCATTACCGTTTACACAATGCTACTAATGCTTCTACAGTTTGTTCAAAAATGTTTTAGTTGTAAGTGATAATGTTGTCAACTCCTCCAATATTTTATAGACAGAACAATGATGAATCAGTTAAGTCATTACTAAATATCCTTAATAACTAACATTTCAACCAATTTCTCCTAAATTAATAAGTTTTATTAATCTAAGCTAAGAAAAGTAAATAAAATTAAGTTGATATTCTCAATTTCACGGCCGCACAACGGTGCGTGCGCGCAACCATGACCTAAGCAAACTGCGGTAACTCCCTCCCTGCAGTCACGCACGAGTCGATATGCAACTGCTAATTTAATTCATTACTTCATTCACTACTTTAAAATTACGTAGTTACCGTGTTATGATGATTGCATTTTAATAGCAATATTCAAACATCATAATACCTACCAGTATCTATTTTTTTTAGTAGCTAGTTCGGCTTTATTTAATTACATTTAGTACAGTAACAGAATATGAATATGGCAGTTCGGTATAGTAATGTTATTTTTCTGTTGATGTTGATTATAAAGATACACATTTACTTTATTTTTCTAACCTATAGAGCTATTCTCTATAGGCTAGAAAATCTATTCTTGCCCATGGTAATACCAATACTACTATTATTACCAACAGTAATTTGATTACACTTCTTACTTATTTTTATTGCTCTTTTAACAACTTTCAATTACTGCAGTAATAAGACAGGTTAATCGAATTACTGATACTGTTATTGATAGTAAGATTGGTAGTAACACGGGTAATAAAGAAAGAAAATTTGTGCCCCTGAAATTTTCTGTGCTCTATTTTTCTATAGTTCAAGTATCGTCACTGTGTTTTACTTCACCATTAAGATAAACTTGAAAAGGACAGTATACAGCATTTAAAAGGTCACATTGGTACACTCGGTTTTGAACTTAAACTTTTGAAAGCGGATAACGTAACCCTAATGACAATTACTATCAAATTAAATACTCAGGTTTACTAAGATCAGCTAGAACCATAAAATAAAGATATTAATTATGGTGCCAGATAAAATATGCAAAATAAAAATTCATTATCTTTGAAAGGCGAATTAATAACCATTAACAAGCGGATATAATGAGAATAGCTACGATTATGTTCAGTTAAACGTTAATTCATTTTGCTCAAATGAAAATAACAATAGATTTTGCGTAGAAAGAGAATACAATAAATATTATACAAAAGGAGGTCGTAATCAAAAGAGTAATAATAATGGCTGACCCAGGAATGCATTGGAAGTTAGTGAGATTGTTGGGCAAGAAGTTATGGGTTCGAATAAACGCAGAACAAAATTTTGGTGTGTATTTTGTGTCCACTTCTATGTTCGTGAATACTTCGAGATACATAAATAAAAATGTAAAAAAACTGTGTAGGTATTGTAGAAGATTATCGAAATCTCTGTAACGAATGATAAATGTGTCATTAAAAAAATATATTAGTATATATTAGGTACTAATGCACAACATGTAGTTCTAAAACTAGTTCTTTTTTTAATTTTCGTTTCAACTATCGATTCTAACACAAAAAGTGATGGCGCTTTGTTAGAGTTCATTAGAAGATAAAAATTTCAAGAAGTCTAAAAATCAACCATACTATTGGCAGCGTAATCTATTACTTACGATGAATGGCTATTTCCCTAACCGAGATCACTCTTGATAATAAACCAATTACTTCGTTCATGCTGCGCGAGGAGAAAAAATTAAAAACGGACGTCGCAAGCTAAATCATTAGGGAACTCAAGATTACAACGAAGATAAAATGACCTAATTTGGCAAGCCCTCTTGTGGCTACATTTTTCTTTATATTAGACGAATAGAATTCACTGACATCTCAAGTTGGATGCAAATGATTACGGATATTGCGAGATTAAAAGCAATTTATTTTCATCATTATCAGCAGTCGAAAGATGTTCACTGAATTTGGGCCTCCTCCAACCTACTTTGACCTATATTGAATGGCCGTGAGCTGCCCTCATCTATAGATTTCTCGCCACCTTTATCAGGTCATCGGTTCAAAATGTAAGGAGTTTACCACAACCTGTCTGCCAATTATTTGAAGTGATAAACATAGATTTCTATGACATGTGTAATGTGCATACAATAAGCAGAATAAAAATACAAGCCCACTATTACGCTATTACAGATCCGCGTCCTTTTCTCATACAGAGATACCTTCTCTAATCATACTAATCATTTACGTTTAATGAAGGTGGATTAACGATTTCCGACTACGACAAGTTCAGGTTTTCTCACGATGTTTTCACTGTATGTTAGTAATGTCGAAGGTTAACTTAGAAAGTTTTAATGTATTTTATACCTTCAACTGATCATACCTTAACCACCTAGAGGTCAACACAACTGAATAAAATTATATAATTTCTTATTAAAGATTCTATAAATTGTTATACGACTTTGGTGTCAATCAAAAATACGACCTAACTGGTGGTATGTGGTAACCGTAACCTATGGACATGACTATGTTTTCTAAGCATTGCAGAAATAATGAGAAGAAACACAATCAAGTCTTTGCCCATCAAATAGGGACAAGAGTATAAAAAAGAAAATGGAAAAGAAAGAAGAGCGAAACACATTACGAGTAGCATAATAACTAATATTTTACCTCAATATTCTATAAAATGGTAATAATTCTAGTTGATTCACTTTAAACCTAACCGTAAAGTAGTTACCGTGAATGGGTCACTTATGAAATAAATGCAGGAAAAAATCGATCCGTGAGCGACATCAATTAATATTATGAAACGAGACGCTATTTCTCTACACCATTTATTTGGTCAAAATGGAATATTTTGACGGTAAATCTGTAATGATTACTGACGAATAAAGCATGACGTTATAGATGTAAACCAGTGGACTATTTAGATGCTTGACGTAGAACTCGAATAGCATGGTTGGGAACGGTGACCCAAAAGACTCGGATTCGAACTTCGTTGTAAGGTTAAAATTTTTACATTTTTTTTCCATAAAATACAAACAAGCCTGGTATTTAAAACTCATACATTTTTATGAGAAACGCAAAATTAAGATAAAAGAATGTTTAAACAATAAATATTTTATTATATTACTATATTTCTGCGTCTGATGAATTCTAAATTAGGCTTTTAAAAGTAACTGAGTGCCAAACGTAGTAAATAATGGCACGTTTGTAAATATAAGGAAAATATTTCACTGTATCCACATCAAAGAGAAAGTCAAATATTAATAATATAGTAGCAATATACTGGATTTAATCAAGGAAACCGTAAGAATAACTAAAATTTTGGAAAAGAAAATTTAAGAGGATAGAAACCCATACCCATAGAAATGATTTTCCGATTACTTAAGCCGTATTAAATGGCCAGTATTAGTACAAGATGAATCCTATTAATATTATAAATGTGTGTGTTTGTTACCATTTAGTGCCTAAACTAAAAAGGTTTGGTGCCGTAGATGGACATAGGCTACTTTTCATCCCGAAAATTGCTCTGGTTCCCGTGGGGTACAACAAAACATATTTTACGTGCGGGCGAAGCCGTGGGGCGCAGCTAGTCTGTTATAATTTTAAATAAATACTGCAAGGTACCAATACCGTCCAATTTCACTAAATATATAATACTGGTCAGACAATAATTTTGAAGCACCTAATACCGATCTCCTTAGTAATAGCTACGAAACAATGTCATCAATGCATAAACATAAATAAAATACGATTGCATGCACAAGGCACAGTGCAGAAGGCAACACCGGTCAGGGGTCGCCGACCTCCCCCCGCGCTAATCCTACCCACCCCATTCCCCTAAGAGACCTACTAATGACATTTGCGAGGTTTTAAACCTATACATACTATGACGCCCGAGCTCCACGATTAAGTGGTTTTTTTTTTCTTATCATTCATGTTCACTGCATAACGAAAAAATAGTTTTTATTTCGCTCTACCTTTGAAGCTTTTCATTAGGTTTTGAGTGCACTATTTTCGAGTTATTTTTGGTAGTGTTTATCCGGTAAATATGCAGCTTTTCTTCTTCTTCTTCTTCTTCTTTTCGCGGGCTCGTTTTCCGCATGTGGTCCCTTCGTAGTTGGGCCTTTTTGCGTGATGGTGTGGTTTGTGTACTTACTTAATATGCAGCTTTAATATGTTTGTGTTTAAATTATAAGAGTAAAATAACTTTAAACATATTGTACATTATTTATTTCATACATTACGTATGCAAACGAACCGGTTGTAAGTATCCTCTCAATTTGCGACGATTCTAGGACTGTTATATTTATATATCCCAACAAAGCTATGACTACTTACTGTGTGTCTGACCTCTCGCAGTAAGATCTAGCAGAGATACCGGTAATGTGAGGTTTAGCCAGTTTTTCAGGCCCCACACACTGGCCATAACGACTTATACGTAGGTGTGTACATAATGAGTAGGACTGGTTAAGCTTGCTCTCTAGATCCGTATGGGAACCGATGTGCAACTGTTGGATAGGATTGTATTCAATACTAAATAATTATGCAAAGAAGGCAATAATCTTTAGAAAAAAAACTCTTATCGCTAATATACAAATATTAGCGATAGTAACTTCTATAAATGCTAATAGTTTTATAAACACGCAAACAGCTATTGAGTTTCTGAGAAATAAGTAGTTTCCTCTCCTACTACTTATTACTAATTCCTAACATGTAAATAAAGTAAAAACTTTTTTATTCCCTTTATGGTCCTACTTTTAGAGAAAGTCATCCCGAGATTTTGTAAAAGAAAAGACTCTTAATGGCGCCACCTGAAAGTCTTCACACCTGCACATTGAGGCTATTTCACATTCTTTTTTTATACTGTCTTTGCTGACAGTGTCCAATTTTAGACAAAAAAAAAATTGACACTTTTGGCCAGCGGTCATTCTTTATACACCTGAAGTGAGCAACCCCATTTTAAAATACAGATATTACAGACAGATAAGGTTTTATATATAAAACAAGCTTTTATAGAATACTAACTTTCCGCGGCGTGGTTTCACTAGCGTCTTTGCTTACTGCTCGCTTTCGTCGCCAGTAGCGTAATGTTACATAGCCTATAAACTTCCTTAAGAACTGGACTATCATACGCATAAAGAATTTTAAAATCCGACTGGTAGTTCCAGAGATTAGCGCGTTCAAACAAACAAACTGTTTCGTTTTATAAAATAGTATAGATACAAACATTAAATAGCAATAAATAATGTCAACTAATGTCAGCAATCAGTATAAATAAACTGCTGAAAACTGCATTGCATCTTTAACTACCAATTAAAGGCAATGCTATCGTGTAATTTTCATTAGTGCTGGCAATCTTCGTAACGACTACAATGCAATGATTGGAGGCTATTGAACATCGTACCGTTTAACATCGAAATGCTGTACTGTGATATACGCGATCCAATAATTATACTTTCCTTTTGATTTACTGCATATTAGGGTTCACTAATGGAGATTATTATGCATATAGTATGCAACCGATGGCGAAGAGATAATGAGGATGGTGGCTTTGCTAATATAATAAATATTTACTAATATTTGTTTTAACATTTTCGGTGTGCTCGCTAAGCGTATGTAATAGGAATGTTTGCAGTGTCCTTTGTGACACATGGCAAGCTCTGTTATCTTTAAAGAAACGTACAGTATTAGTAGGATTAAATATTATTTTTACTTGAAATTGTCTTTGGTTTTGTAATAATAATAATAGTCATTTATTTCGAAATGTTTTGAAATGTGAAAAATGTGCTATGCTTCTAATAAATTAGAAATTACCTAATTTAAACATTAGTTTAAAAGACTGCACAAAAACTTGAATCCATCATTCAAACATTTATACCATATAATTTTACTTAGAATTTTTCATTCAGTTGTACACTTCATGCCTTCCATGTAATGGCACTTCAAGGAATAGATTATAAAAGAAACAAAGTTTATACTTTTATTAGTACAAATAGTCTACAATGTTCCAGTATGTTTTCGTTATCTTGAGTCTTAGGAATCCTTTTGTACGGAAACGTACATTTTCTGGGACTTATACCTTGCATTATGTGGCTAATGGTATTGTTTTGTACCCATTTATGGCACAGATTAGAAAATAGTCGGACATGACTGCACGTGTAGTCTATTCTGTTAAGATGGTTGCCTAGCCACTGTTGTTATGCTGTCTTGGGTTCAGATTTCAGCTAAGATAAGTATTTAGTGAAAGTGAAAGAAAAAATGTAAAATGCAACATTCAAGTTTATCTTAGACTAGCTTTCCGTGGCGCGGTTTTATCCGCGTCTTTGTTTACTGCTCTGCTCTCGTCGCTAGAAGCGTGATGTTATATAACCTATAATCTTCCACGAGAACAAGGGTATCATACGCAAAATTTTATTTCCAAACCGACTGGTAGTTCCAGAGATTAGCGCGTTCAAACAAACAAACAAAGAAACTATTCCTATTTATATAATAGTATATAGATATTACTGATATACGGTTAAGGAAAATTGAGACCAGACCTGAAATGTAATAAAAGCACAACAAATTCCAAGAATATAAATGACCTAGCGTGTTAAGTATAATCTCAACCTTAAAAAAAAATAGAAAAATTAAATGATAGAAGCTATCATGCAAACCACTAATATGAAAACACATTATTCACTGTACCAAGTTGTGAGACACGCATCAAAGCCGCAACATACTTTATGCATTCGTTATAAAGGTGACTACCGGCCTGTCTTTGACACGACTTAAATTACTTTTCCCCCGTGCCATTTTATTTGTTCTACGCCACGACTTAGATGGAAAAATGTACGCGAAACAAAAACTAATAGAGCGTTGTTTTCGTTTTTTTTTTTTTTGCAGTACTAGTTTACTTGGGCACAATGATTTACGAGAAGATTTTGTTATTGGGTTTCCCAAGGTAATGTTTGAAGTTTTTACCGCTCCTTAACCCGGTAACGTGTTTGCTTAAAAGGTTTTTGTGTTGTAAAAATCAGCAGTTTCCTAAAAACGTTGAATTATATTAGGTAAGTGTATAACTTGTAATACTGCCCTGTGAATATAACGAAAATATACTATTGGTTTTAAATATTCAACGTAAAAAAGATAACTTTATGTCTATATCATTATTATCCAGTATTCAACATTACATAAAATGCTTGATACAAAAGTAAATTCTCGGCTAGAAGCACGATGAACTTAGTATCAAGGATGTACAAGAATAAAAAAAGTAGGAAAGATTTAGTCGCGTGTAATTTTGGCAACGCACCAGTATAAGTTTAGAACAACAAAAGTGATTTTATTAGTCCTGTTAAAAAATATAGCACATGTTGCCGCGTAAAGACTCTGCAGTCTTGAACTTATTAAGTGCTTTTTATGCTGGTTCTAAAAGTGCATTTAAGTTTGATATCATATTCAACAAGCTTGCCTTAATAGAGGCTGAAAACATCTGTCACAAAAACACATATATGCGAAACGTTCCCACGCATAATCGTAACGAAACCTATTTGGCCGGATAGGCAGAGAGCTTGCTACTTTTAATTAAGCTTACAATTTTTCATGTTAGCATTAAAGTAATTATGTATCCTTGTATTTTTTTTTCCACGTCAGTAATGAGACAGTGTATCACGACGTGGCACCGCTAACAGGCGCATTCATTTATTAAAATAGGACCCCTCCTGTAATAATGCAAAATGGTCGACTGTCGCAATAAGCGCCCTTGGCATTATTAAACGTGTACGATAAAAATGGACCATGTATGTTTGTATACGTTGCAAAACGAGCTATTAGCCCTTTCAAATGTCGAGCGGTTAATTGCACTCACGTCGCATAATAAAAAGGATCAAATATAGGTTTTATTATAACCGTTCTTGATGTTTTATACATGCAATAATAAAGATTAGGTTTGTAATTTGACTTGAATGTATATATTTTATTTTCAGCTCATAATTATATTAAGGATATTACGTATGACACTAACATATATACCTACGGACCAGAGAGCAAGATAAAGACCCCTAAAAGACAAAACGAAAAAAAAACATGAGTTTAGTCTGATCATTGTCATGATCAAGCTACGTGACAACAGTCAGTAGGTACTAGTTAGATGCACTAAAAACAAATCAATTAGTTTTATATCATGCTAAGAATAAAATATCAGTAGCTGTGCTGTTCCTCAAGTCCTGTAACATAACATTCTTCTAGGCTTAAGGAAAGCTCTAATCATTTTCTAATAAAAATAACATTTTAATAACTGCTTCCTTTGAGTAAGCAAGTAACGAATATAGTATACAATGTTTAATAAAATAACAGTTATATTTAATTACAAATGTTCTGATTATCGTTACTTTACGCCTTATAACGAATCTGTGCTTAGAACGGTTAGGATTAATACTATTTCAGTCATATAACAGTTTTATTGGATATCGTTATAAAATAGTTATTGTTTAGCTCACTGACTACACGTAGGCACCATTGTAGTGGAATTCCCTCAATTACCGCCAACTCCGACACCTTGCACAGCATTGTAAGTAGATTATCCGTTGTATTTTTCTAGCACTCTTCGAACACGTTTCACACAGATATACAAAAGTTAACTAGTTATCTTTATGGCAAGTAACCGCCTAATAACGACTTCATTTGAATTCAACTCAACACACTGATATAAATAGAGTTGATTACACACCGCGCCCTATCGGCGTGGACATCAGTCAACATTGTACAAAATTCTTTGTCGCAAATGACGCGGTGCGGTTCGACGCGTTTAATGTGACCACAACTTAACCACAACGAATTGCCAGGGTTGGCAGAAGCTTAATTGAGCTGTATTGCACTAGCGATACAGGGCTGCCTCTAAATAGCGCAGTTAAACGTTTAACAGAGACACTTTATACCGGGTTTTTCGTTGCTAATAGCGTTCCAGTATAAAACTTTGAAATAAAATTCTGTGTTCTGGGAAATTGGACGTACTCAGAGGTTTTTTTGCTTGGACCCTATTACAGTTCTAAAGTAACGACACAATAAAAATTAAACTATTTACACTGTTAAGTAAGTTAATGTCTAAATTGTAATTGTGTAAGGTTTAGGTTTCACTACGACACAGTCAAGAAATTTAACAACGAGAATAAATACAGGTTTTATGAAAATCTACAACAAAAAATATGAGTCAAGTTACCCGAGTCTTTCTTCAAAGACTGTAAACCATTATTTTATATTTACGATCAACAATATGAGAATCCTCTGCTAGAGTGGTTATTAAAAAGTGCGTAACACATTGCATCCATGAAAACAGTTACATGTCTCTTTCGGATAAAATAGAACGTAGCGAGTAAAACACAAGGAACGAAATTTACAGTGGCGGCTACAAAAATTTATATCCCGCATTTAATATTTTACACTGCAGTGAAGAAATAGCGACTTTCACCCTTAGGCAAGATAAACAGCTTTTAGGTGTGTATTACTTGGAAGATTATATTTTACTCGATTATAACGAAGCCAAAACATATTTTGTAACCATTTTGGGTTAAATCGATTTAAGAAGTTTACTTCGATTGACGAGATTTATGAAGAAGATGGGGAAAATGAGATTGAATGTGGAGATTGATCTTATGATATTATATTTCATATGATCAACTTTATTTATTTAATAATTATGTACACACAGCAATTACAGAAAAAGTTTTTAACTTTGAAGTTTTTGGTTCTGGTTAATGTGTCTTTGCTGAATATATATTGAATTTATTAGTTAACATCACGACATTCTCACATATCGGTTTAAAGTATAATGTAGTTATCCCGTTTATTGTTATTTAATAACACTGAATAAGGCTTCAGACAAAACGATGATTGTCTTTACACAGAACAACAGACCCGTTCAAATTTATTATAAACTAGATCATTTATATGGAACAGAATTACCTTACAACGCGGTGCACTTTAGTATCAAATAGCACTAGTTCCATTAAACCATTTCCTGCTACTATTGAACCACATGTACCCATCACAAACATCGTGCAGCCACACAATCGTGACGCACGCACGCTCACACCAAGACAAGGTCATGGACCGTCTGCACACGAGGCGAGCGATGTTACTTCAAAACATTTAAATATTAAATTACTTGACGTTTCATGACTCATTCTTCCTTAGAAGACTTATAATAACAGGCGTTTTCCGCAAAAATATTCTAAAAATATCTTTCGAGTTTCCTCAAAGTTACTATGTAATAATAACATATTCATTAAAACAACTTGTCTGTTGAACTCATCAGCGTCTTGCAATAGATGTTAAAAAGACAAACTAAATATTTTTAAGAAACAAAAGTTTGTTTATAGAAAATTGAAAGATTTTTAAAAGTAACTAGAGCTTGACTTAATCTTACTTTTTAAAAACTAGTCTTAAAACAAACACGGTGAGCGAAAGACCCTAAATGGCACTTTCGTGTTAAAGCATCTTACAGTTTGAGCTAGAAGAAAGAACATTTTTAAATGAGCTTAAAGTAACATTACCCCGTAGACAGATTATGTCGCATCAGAAAATTCAGAACGTGAACAATTTCATAATAAAAATGTAATTTTTAGTACACTAGTAATAGAAACAAAGAAAAGCTTGAAAGTACTGATACAGCTTTCATTTAGAATGACACATCGATCGTTGATTAATATTCTAAAACTTTATATCTCAGAGTGTTATAACAATACAATACAATATAAATATAACATGTTGTAAACAGACAAACACATACACAACTTAATCTTCATAGTTTAGCCCGTCATTCCATCATGAATGGTACACGAGGGACCGATATTTAAACCAGTAATATATAGCTTTTTGAATAAAAGGCAATAAATATCTCTTGTCTCAATCCATTGACATTTTAACATTCATTGCGGATGTCATTTAGAGTTACGATGGCAAATTTAACTTGCATACATATCTAACAGTAGGTACATAGTTTATTAGTACATCATGTTGTTGATTAAAATTCGAAAGCTAACGGCATTATATTTGTTGCAGAAAAATTCAATATACATACATACACTGTGAACCAATGCTTAGTAACAGTTTTGGCTAGCAATGTTGTAATTTGAGTAAATCGCCGTACTTCTCTAAAACCAATTACACGCAACATTCGATGCGAGAGTAATATCCAGCTGAATTTTTAACATTGCTTCAAAAACCGTGAAATGTTCGTCACATCAATGTATAGAGCAATCAGTTCAGTAGAGCAAGCTGCCCACAAACGGTCCCAGTGCAAACCGTTGCAGTAACTACTGTCGGTCGCTATCGTTCGCAACGCGATTAGCAGTTAAACGCGTCTGTAGTAGCGGTGCTTTCAACATGTACAACTTTTATAGCACTGTTTTATCATGATCTCCGATTCCGTTCTAGCTACTAAGTTAAAAAGCTCGTCTATGTCTGGTTACGCAACCCATTAAGAATCATCAGAATTGTTGGATGGCCTTGAGGCAATTTTATAGATTGCTCCGGTATTATACCGTTTGATGACAGCGAATCGAATTTTAATTTCATATTTTATAGTAATTTCGTTCACAGATGTTTCAATAAATATACCGTCATTGTACATTTTGCCTTGGATGTCAAATTATATTTTTACCGAAATATATAGATGGCTGATGGCATACCAAATGAAATACTGCATATTGTATTGTAAAATGTATAAATTAATTTAAAATTGCTTCTTACGAAGATATTAGATATGAATCTTACACGAATACATTAGCTTATCAAAGTTTGAATCACAAAACCAAATTTCAAAGTAATAAAACAGTCAGTAGCAGTAATGGAATAAGCACTGACTTCCTGCGTCGGTCGATGACCTTGCGATCATTTATGGCTACGTGATTTTTGCTTAACATACTCCTTTTGTCTTAGGTGTATGGCAACGAAATCAATAATTCAAAGTAATTATCATATTTGAATACATTTTTAAATATCCACTTTTCAAACGACCACATGACGTCTTTTGAAAAAAGGTGAGTCTAAGGTTCTGTTAGATAACAATATTATTATAACAATTATGTATTACAAAGAATAAATGTAATTATATTTATACATAAAATATGAGTAGGTATCATTTTCATTACCAAAACACCGATATCATATTATAATTATTGTCCCAATGAAAACGAAAACAACACCTTTATCCTTTAATTACAGGCGTATCAAAATACCTATTATTTATTATCTGTGACAGATAATAGTTAGTAATCGAAAATCTTGGGTACATTATTGGATAGTTACATTAAATTTATCAGTGATCTCAATCTAAGGGTTCCCTATTACCGGCAATAATGTACCTAGTAATGATTGTAGGGCCTTCAGATTCGGACCCTTCCCTCTCAAATAGAGTTCGACGTCGCGTCGGTCGGGTCAATTGATTAAATCCATGGCCGATCTGACGTCACTGCCTACTTGGATTAATGAACGTGATTGAATAAGGGAACTGTGCACATTTTACCCTTTTTGATTGTCGCTAATTTGTTTTCCAAAATAAGGTAACGGAACTTCACACTTAATGTCAGAATAACAGTCGGCAACGACTTGATTGTGTTTAATGCTTAGAAAACAGCAATGTCCAATTTGTCCATAGTTTACGGTTATCACTGACCATCAGGTGTGCCGTATGCTTGTTTACCAACAAAGTTGTATCTTCAGTTAAAAGACATCTACTCTTGGACATAGGCCTTCCCCAAATTCCTCCACGTTGGCCAGTCATTTAAAAAAAAAATTGTTACAAGTTGTATAATGAAGGTTAAACTCACCTTTGTTTAAAACTTCTTTCTCCTCAAAAGATCCAAATCTGTTGACAACATAATATATATTTAATAATTTTATCGTTATAATAATATAATAATAATAATAAATCATTTATTTTAGGCATCATGGCCCATACAATAAATTTTTTTTTTTTTTTTTACGTGGGAAATGCATTACGCATACGCACCCGCCCGGGCAAGGCGGGGGTTATGTCGGACTCTCCGATCGCACTCAAAGCGCGGCCAGCATACCGACTAAAACCCACGGTGTTCCTCCAGACGGCCAGAGTGTCGGGGTCACGGGAGTCGCTTGCGCATTCATCCGCGACCCCGACGGGCCATGGCCCGCTCACCGCGAGCGGGCCCCGTCCGATTTAGGGGCCTAGCCCCCCCTCCTTCGAGAGGCGCGTGCGGAACACGCGCACTGCCGTCTCGGGCCCGTGCTGTTCGGGCGGCGACTGCCCGATCGCCGCCCGCAGGCCAACTCGGCCGCAGAGGATAGGGAGAACGGCGCATCGCAATACCGACACTCCTCTTCCCCTGCGGCCCCACCGCGTCCGCAATCCGGCGGTTGCGGCCCCGCCGAGGCCGCGGAAGGTAGGGAGAGCGGCGCACCGCTATACCGGCACTCCTCTCCCGCCGCGGTCCCGCCCAGTTGCGGTGCCGCCCAAACAGCACCGCAACCCACCAGAGCCGCTCCATCGTGGGCTTACCGGCAAAGCCCAGAGGAGCGGCGCCTCCTTGGGGTTCCTCTTGGTTCACCGTGGTCCTTGGTAACCACGGCTACTAAGCCCCCCCGCCGCGACAAGGCGAGAACCCCGTTGGGGGGGGCCCATACAATAAATACCTTAACCTAAAATAAATATTAAAACTTATATCTAATAAACACAATTACTTTTTCGGCGTCGTGTTACGCAGTTCGGTGTTGCTAAGCCTTCCACGAAAGCGTCGAAACATATTATAACTTATGTGACTAAGATAAAAAGTGCTAGACCGATTCGCGCAACGCTACTTTGTCTTGCGTCTAGATTTTGTAGATCATATTCCCATCAACAAATCTAGTCTCGAAAATATTTGCCGATGTTTCTTTTGTACGTGCATAGCTCAAACGAAAAGAAAAATTTAACGTTACTAAACGTATTCATTTATGTATACAGCAATGTACAATGTGAGGATCAAATTTTGTAAATGAAAATGTAAGTTTGTTAGAAAGATACTATTTTGTGATGTAACAAAAATTTATTGATTTTCGGATTTTTGATTCTGCACTTAAGTTGCAAGATCTTTTATCTTGCTTCTCACCAAATTTCTTTAAATTAACAGAAAACATCTTAGGTTTTTAAATGAACAGATAGACAGACTGATACTGAATGATAAGCGTTATGTTCTTCCTTTACAGGTACGTAATAATCCTAAAAAGAAAAAACATTTAAGACAACACCAGAATTAACGCGCAGGTGCTTTTTCTGGGTGGATTAGATCATTAACAAACAATAAAGGTTGGCATGACATGTTCAAAATTCATATTTCATTGAAAGAACGATCTCTTATGATCCTTGACATAGCATAGGTACACAACTGGCGCTGTAGCTAGCCCCCGCACGGAGATCGGTCGGGCCTCAAGAGTCCTCACCGTCCCTCGTTACGGGGCCCATTAGACCAGAGGCACAAACCGCGCCGCAATTTTAGTTTCCGACCCAACGCGTCCCGAAGCACTTATATCCGCACATATCCGTCTATATCCGCCCCTTAATAAGGGAGTCGGCGCCTAATTGACTTAACATTGGATTATTAACGGTTTAGGACTAAAATATGTTTACCGATGAATATTAGGTACGTCGTCGCGTCGCTCCTCTTTTAGACGGCCAGACTACTCAGTGTTTATTTATTTACGTAATCAAATGGATTTTGTATAATTTAGAGTGCTTGATTTGAGTCAATAACTGTAATGTAGTTATTCGTGTGTACAAATTCAATAACTTTCTTTTATTATTTTAAAAGATTTATGAGTATGTTGGTATGCACATTATTGTACTCATGTGTTTGTATTCTAAAATCTATTAAAATCAAATAATAAAAGCCTTTTCATCATAGCAAAAGCAAGGATAGGCAGAAATATATTACATCTATGTTTCACCAGTAGCTCTCATAATTAAATGTGTTTTCACATGTAAATTTTCTGTGAACCAGACTTTCGTGAGTAAAAACAGGAACATATTTTTTTATTCGAACAGATCAAATGTGGCACAGCTGCTATTTTATGCACTACGATGATGACACAAAGTAATTTGTGTTCCACAGTAAAAATAATCTGTTCTACACGCGCTTCGTCATAGCACATAATTTTCTATTTTATTTAACAAAATTTTAAGTCTTCATAGCAGCGTAAAACTTCAGTAACAATTTTTAATCCACAAGCAATTTATCTAAAGGACAAGAATGGCGAGACTTTACCAAAACCGCTCATTAAATAAACCGTCGGTTATAAGAAACTTTGACGGACTCTAGGGTGCTCAACACTTAGTTTTTAATTGATCGCCAGTTATTGAATAGTGGAGCAAGTTTGCTACCGGTGAAAATACGTCGATGGCAGCATGACTGTAATAAAAGGCTTTCGAGATTCTCCTGTTGTTAGGAGTAACTTTTCTTTCTATCTACATACAGTTAATGTAGTATACTGGTGAGTTTAATCTCATCGATTAAGTAATTTTTTTAATGTTTTGATTAGTGTCTATTTTAGAGTCACTCTCAACAATCATTTCATTCTCAACATGTAATAAAAAACCTAAAATAAATGTTTTTTTTCTTTCTTTCATTCTCTCGTACTGTTGACCTTCTCAGTTCAGTTCCATCAGGTGCAATTTAATTAAAAGTTTGATGATATCGTGTGAGTATTTATATTAATTTATACCTCATTCTTCGTCTATTACTGTTTCACTTATAAATTCTTTATAAGCGAAATATTCTATATCAGATATCACTTGATTTATTTAATCAATTTTAGTTGTTTATAATTAACTTTCGCATGGTCATAATATCATGATTGCATCAAAAGCGTCACGGTGTGTGCTCTTGACTTAAAACAACGTGTATAATTTTATTTAAATTGTCCATCTAATTATACTAGTTTAAAGTAGAAAACACAAGAAGTTTAAAACTGGGCGAGACCTCTTTGTCCAGCAGTGGACTCATGCACTCAGCAGTGGTCATCTTTCTGCTGATGATGATGAAAGTAGAAAACAAAATTTGAATCCGTCATAAGGTTTTATACAAAATCTAGATTCATATTTTTTTACCTAAATCTTTTAAATTTCTAACTAACTACAACTACACTAAATAACAATAGTCTATTATCGCGTTAATAATTCAATTTGACGAAAACAAAAACTTTATTTTGATCGTTAAGAAACACTCCACGTCGACACTTGAGCATGTGTTTCAACCATTGGATGCTGAATTATATTGAATAATATGTATCATATAGAAATATGATAATAGCGTGGACAGACCCTTCATAAGGTAGACTGATGACCTTATAAGGGTGGCGGGCAACCGATAGATGGGCTCCAGCAGAAGTGGAAGTATTTTGGCTGATATGATAATGATGATGAGTATGAATTATATAGAAATAGTATATAAAGCGGATAAGTTTGTTTGTTTGAATGCGCTAATCTCTGGAACTACTAGTCGGATTTAAAAATTCTTTTTGTGTATAATAGCCCAGTTCTCGTCAAAGGTTATGTTTATGTCCGACTACGTAACATCACGCTACTGGCGACGGGAGCATAGCAGTAAACAAAGACGCAGGTGAAGCCTCGGCGCGGAAAGCTAGTATAGAAATATAAAAATACGTGAACACTATGAATCTTTAACCCTGTCATCTCTTAAAATTTAAAACAGCACATAAATAAAATTTCTTTTATTATTTCATTAGTTTATTTATTAGCTTTGCACTTGGGTATGTTATACTTTTACGACATGATTGCAAATCGTAAAAACTCTTGGCTTTTCTCGACTACCTATATTTTTTATTAGGTACCTTTCAGAATAAATTCTCAAGTTTAGTCTAAACAAGAAGTTAGCGGAGAAATAAACAGGAAAAACACTAACTTTAGTTCATAGTAGATATTTAGAGACGAAAACTAAAGAAAGTAAACCTAAATATGTAAGTACAGTCAACCACAGTGATGAATTCTATTAATCAAAATATAAAATCATATCAATCACTCTGACCGCAATCATGATAATTTTAAATAGTTACAATGATTTAGTAAGTACTAGGAATAGAATTGATTACGGATAACTGTAAGGCATTCAGACCCCTCAGAAGGTGGACCGACGACCTGAGGGCCTACCACCATCTCATATAGCAGTATTATTTTATTGTTACTTTGTGTTTTGTCTTTTTCTTTTGACCATTAAAAACAAGGATAAAGACAAAGCAAGATTTAATAAGATTTCTATAAGAGGTTGCGGTAGGGCCCCTGATACAGGTGTCGGACAGCTGATGAATGAGGGTGGCTCACGACCGGTCGAGGTGGCTATACTTGGCTCTTTCGGCTAAAATAATGTGGATGAACTGCAACGTAATGCGTAGAGATTATTTATTTTATTACTTACTAGACGTACGTCCTCACTTCGCTTCGGTATCCAAAGTTTCATTCAACTAGACGTCCGTCATCGCTTCGCTTCGGTATCAAAGTTTCAGTCGGTCTTACATCAAACGCCAACGGAAAATATCATTGCAATAGTGTCGTATTGCATCATTCGGATTTACAAAGGCGCTTAAAATATTGAATTTTTAAAATGACTGTAACATATGTTAGGCATAATGTGCATGTCTATTTGCATTGGTCTGAGTGTTTCTATGTATAAAATGTATGTATTTCCATAAGAAAAAAAAGTAATTAAGTATGTATATTCACATTTCTAGAACCCATAACACAAGATATAATATAATAATTATGCTTATTGGTCTAGATAGCATTGTGTATAGTTGGTGTTATATATCATATATATATTAAAATATAGCTTATGTTACTCTCGTTTGTAGCTTTCTAAAGGTAAAAGATTTTTTTTAAATCGGTTACATAGATCTTGTCTATCTTGAGTTAAGACGCAACATACAAAAAATCAAATCTTTTCTATTTATAATATTAGTTTAGAAGTTTAGATTTACTTGCTGTGCGTGGAAATTATACAAAATGTTTAGTTGGTCCTATAATTAATACCACATTTACCCACAGGAAGAGCCCAGCGACCGTGAATTACCCTATGTAGATAATATTATTATGTTTCCGTAATATACTTTCCCATTCGATTTCCACTTTTGTGTAATTACAGTTGACGTCATTGTAATCAAATATTGCTAGAGCTATGAATTCCAAGTATTAGTTCCCGCATTTCTCCAGAATACACATTAACGGTAATAGGATTCGACGACGTGTTCTTTGTTGGTCAAATAACCTTTTCCTTTGAATTTGGATCTAATAACCATCAAATACCCGTTTTTATCGTTATTGACATTGAGACTTCTCAATTTGATAAGGACCTCAATAGCAACGGTAGAGAGCTGCCAAAACATCATGCAAAGTTTTTAGTAGAATTATCGTGACCGTCGTTTGAGTCTCTCTTGGTCAAATATTCAAACCCAATAATAATAGTTTGATAATCTAATACATGTTCCTGTGAGGTTAGTATTAATTGAAGTGAATTTCCCTCAGAGCAAACTCCCCTCCCTCCAGCTACTAGTACATCCCGTAATATTTAGGTCACTGTGATATACACATCCGTACGGTGGGTGCATTTTAAATTGAAATAAAAGAGAGATTCATTTGCGCTCCAATTCCCCAAAAGTACTACTAGCTAATGGGTAAGAATATCTGGTTGGTTTTAATGAGAGAAATTTTATTATGCGTTCTGATGGCGATACTTATACTTTTCATTTTCATTATGTGCAACTATAAAATGTAGAAAACTAAATAAAGAAGCTAGCGAACTCTCTCATTTGTTGTTAAAATTTGTAACTTTGCTTAGAAAATAGCTTAGCTCTTTTAAGTGGGACTAAAGGGTATAATTTGGTTAAATTACATTTCAACAGTAGCAGTGTCATGAACTCATGACTAAGTTCACTTTAAAGTAAAATAGACGTTGCATAAGTTTTTAATTTACTTTTTACAAACGTAAATAGGAATTTCAAAGTGTCACGAAATAAACATAACTGAAAAACGTTATTCTCTTTATATTGACTTCTAATGGCGATCCGTGGGACTGGAACCGGCGCCATTTTGTTTTTAAGGAAAACAAGATTTGAATCTGAGAATTTATTATCCCGTGTGGTGGCCAGGTAAAAACTGCCACAACCCTTTCTGCACAAGGTGAATAGGTATAAGGATAGGTATTGGAAAAATATATCAATCTTTTGGAATTGTGTCTGGAATATGGCATTGGTCGCCTTCTATAATATGGGATTTAATATAATATGGCCAAACACGAGTATAACACACCTCTGCATGCATATACATATACCTACGCGTATTACTACCCTTGCGTTGTGAAAACTTACATAATGAGAAACGCACATTAAAGACTTAGGTTATTATAATTTTCTTAATGAAAATATAGAATATATATATATAATAAATAAATAAATCACTACCAATATTTTGATTGTAAAGCATAAGAATTATGAATTTAGTCTGAATTGCTATAAGCAACGAACGATTTTCCGCAAACCATTATTTAAATATTCATTGTATAATACAAAAGAAAATATTTATGAGATTCTTGCGGTTCGAGGGTAGCAAGGAAATGAAATATAGTTAAAACTCTAATAATAAGTATTACACGTAATAAAATAGTGAGCAATACATAGGTGGTACAGTCAGCGTCAAATAGTTAGTCGCAGTCCTTTTAGGCGACTATATTGTTGACAACAATAAGGAAACCTTCTTTGTAACGATATTATTGACTTTTTGTTGCGTCTATTTATTTGAATACCCTGAGTTGAACTTACTGTTTGACACTACTGTACATACATGATACACTGAAAATAATATTAATAGAAAGTAATAAGTAAAAATGGAATGGCTTGTAGAGCAAGAAATCACTCCAGATGTATTGTGTTTAACAGAACATAATATGTTAAAAGATGACACTAAATTCTTATCCATCACAAATTATTCCCTAGCTTCCTTTTTTTGTAGGAATAATCGCCGTGGTGGTTCCTGTATACTGGTTAATAACAGACACAAGTACCAAAATATAGCATTTCTTAACAAGATTGGAATTACTGGCATTATAGAATGTTGTGGTATTGAATTAGTAGCTCATAAATTAATTATAATTTGTATATATAGACCCCCCCCCCCCGTAACACTAATCAACACTTTGAACAATTTTTTACAATTTTGATTCAATATTCCATAAATTTTGTTTTTCCAAAAAGAAAATTGTTCTGTGTGGGGATCTAAATATAAATACTCTAATGAAAAGTAAAGAATGTGATAATTTAATACAAACACTACATAGTTTTAGCCTTAAATTAGCAATAAGTAAACCAACAAGATTATGTACTGGTACATGTATCGACAATTTTATTCATAATATTAGAGGATGTAAGCACACCATTTATGAATTTGCGTTATCTGACCATACAGCACAGATTTTAACATGCCCAGTAAAAAAACGTAGTACTCTCTCTCACTGGTATATTGAGAGGAGAGACTACAGGAAGGAGAATGTTGAGAAATTTAAAGATTGCTTACAGTCTCTCACGTTTAGCGATGTGTACAATACAAACGACCCTAACACTGCTTTTGACAGTTTTTATGACAATTTTATTTTATTTTATGACTTATGCTTTCCCAATAAATTAATTAAAAGAACTCAGAGAAAGCGACCCAGATGGATATCAAAAGGTATTCGGATATGCTCTAAGCGTAAACGTGATCTACTCTGGCGGTATAGACAAAATCGTAGTGAGGAGAATAAACAAATATTTAAAACCTACTCTATGCGCCTTAATAAAATAATAAAATTGACTCAAAAATAACAAAACGACAACCTAATCAGTACTGCAAAAAACAAATCGAAAGCTACATGGTCAGTCATAAATAGAAGTAAATTCAATGTGCTCAAGGAATATATAAATGAGATTAATCTTGACGGTAGTATAATAGATGATCCTACTTGCATTGTAGAAGCTTTCAATAGTTATTTCACGATGAAACCTCAATCAAATAATAATAATGCGTATGACAGCAAATTATTGACTAATAATATAAATAAAACATTACATTCATGTTTTATGAGGGCTACAACGCCATTAGATATTTTTAAAGTAATAAAATCATTGAAGAACACAAATAGTACTGGATATGATAATGTAAGTTCTACGATTTTGAAGGAAGTTGCTGGACTAATTTCACATGTACTTAGCTACATAATTAATTTATGTATTGAATCCGGCATGTTTCCTAGCAAATTAAAAATCACCTTAATTAAACCTTTGTTCAAAAAACATGATAAACTAAGTATTACTTGCTACAGACCGATTGCACTTATTCCTGTCATTTCCAAATTATTTGAAAGGATTATACATATGGGTCTGTATCAATATTTTGAGAGAAATAATCTATTTAATGAAGAGCAGATAGGATTTCGAAAAAATAAATCTATTAACTTAGCAGTTTATAAATTTATTCAAAGTGTATTAAGTGGCTTAGATAATAAGAATCTAATTTCAGCTTTATACATGGACCTTACCAAGGCTTTTGATTACGTTAATCATAATATTTTGTTACACAAGCTGGAAGCATATGTATAAGGGGTAATGTTTTAAATCTTCTGAAATCTTATCATGAAAATAGAAAGCAATGCACACAAATTGTACGAATATGTCCAAAAACAAAAAAGGAAACTACTTACTCGTCACAATACTGTGACGTGGTACAAGGCGTCCCCCAAGGTAGCGTTCTGGGTCCTTTACTGTTCATTGTGTACATTAATGATCTACCTAAAGCGATAGACCAAAAGATGATTTTGTTTGCGGATGATAGTACGATTATGTTTACTAGCAAAGATAAGTACAACCTAGAGACTGAAATGAATGTGACATTGAATAAAGTAATTGATTGGCTCCAATATAATAATTTAAATATAAATTTAGATAAAACTACAGTGATGACATTTAGAAACAGAAAAAATAATCTAACTGATATTAACATTATGTATAAACAACAAAAAGTTCAAGAGGTTGAAAGTGCTAATATTTTTAGGTATTTATCTAGACTGTAACTTGAATTGAAAAACACACGTAGAACGTGTCTGTACCAAGTTGAGTCAATTTTCTTACGCACTTTATATGTTAGGAAGAGTAGTTAATCAATCTGCTGTTATTACCGCCTACCGAGCATATGTTGAATCACTTTTAAGATATGGTGTCATCTTTTGGGGCAACTCTGTAGATAAGGAAACTGTATTCATAGCTCAAAAGAAATGTATTAGATCAATATGTAAAATTAATATTACAGAATCGTGTAAACCTTTCTTCATCAATTTGAAAATTATGACGTTGCCATGTATATACATCTTTGAAGTTGCTGTGTTTGTTCATTCCCATAAAACTATGTTTGTCCATTATAAGAGCAGAAGACATAATGATAAAGTATGTTGTCTATCAAATCAAACGGCACAAATGAATAAAAGTATTCTGTGCATGGCTTCACGTATTTATAATCATTTGCCAAATTGTCTAATTAAATGTACTAATGTTAACGAATTTAAATACAAATTGAAACAATTACTAATTTCTGCGGAATATTATAATATATTGGAATTTTCAAATGATGAAAACTTAATCCTTAATAATTGTCATTACCTAACTTAGTTTAATTTGACATTAATTGTATTCATTCACTAATATTTGAATTTAATTCTTTGACATTTTTTTTTATTGACATGTCTAATTTACTACTCAATATTTTTAAACATATTACTTAGCTTGATCTGACATTTGTAACAATAATAATTCACTTATAATTTAATTTAACTTTTACATTTATTTTATTGACAGTTAACATGTTTATTTTAATGTTTTTTTTATTACAATTTAATTTAATTTAATATTGCACACCGTAAGGTAAAATATGGCAAAAGAACTTCAATTGTAATGTATCATCTTAATGTACCTATATTTGCAGAAATAAATAACATAAATAAATAAATAAAAATATAAAACATTTAATAGGGATAGATGATTCCGTTTTTAAATTAGAAGATACTATACCGAAAAAAAAAATATGAAAGGTAATTCTTGTATGCTCAAAAATCAGCTCAGAATCAAGTGTAAGAATGGTAAAAATAAGTTTAATAAAGTAAAGTATAGCAGTTGATGCATATTCTAATATAATATATTATGATTCATGCTGAAATCCTCCGCAAAAATCATGATAATAATGGGAAATTTCTTTAATGGCAACACTCATTTATCGTTTTGAAAAATATTAGATGGGGTGACGAGGGCGAAGAGTTGTCAGTTGAGAAATGGCTGGGCTTATGAACGCATTTTTTAAGTAAGGAAGAAATTTTAAAAGAGGATAAAAAATGTAAAGAATAAGCTTATGGCAATCAGAGGAGAGCTATTTTTATAATAGACATAATATTCTTGGTTAATTTAAGTTTTGTGGATTTCTTAGTTGCTCCAAATTAATGACTTTCTCTATACCTACTCAAAAGCAATTGATGAGAATCACTATTTATTTTTGTTTTAATTGCACATCTAAAAATTCTTAATTCATGCATTGTTTAAAGTAGCAACTTAACTTATAATAATGTCATAACTAGATGAGTTCGAAAATGGTGCTGAATATTGTTTGCTTTCGTTTTGAAATAAAGATATAGCAAACTCCTTGAAATAACAATATTTCATGAAGCAGATTGCGCGTTGCACTGATACAAAATCCGACTTAGGTTTTATTTGTATGATGTTATTTTTTTTTTACATATTAGTTACCTTTGTTTTTTCTAAGTGTACGTTAGAAATTGTTGACTTACGTAAAAGACTTGTCTTTAGGCGTTTAGGCGCAGAATGTCTAATTCGCAAAATGTCCAGTTCGCAGAATGTCCAGTTCGCATAATGTCAAATTCGCAGAATGCCCAATATTCATCATAACGTTGTCACCACTAATTGGTGGGGGATTTAAGTACGAATAAATCAATAAGTAGCCAAGTTACTAGGAAATCACATTTATTTTAATTTAACATAAATTAAAGAATCAATATAAATAAATCGCTGCGGTCTAGTGATTGTAAAATTTGTAAATCACTATCTAGTTTTAGTAACTAGGGTTTATAATATACAGACGTAGAAATGTTTTTTTTCTTCAAAATCTTAATTGTAATATGGCTATTTTCTAGTTTTCTTTACTCCTTTTGTACTTATTGATTATGATATTGATTCTTTAATATATGTTAAATTTAATAAATGTGACAAAAATAAATGTGATTTCCGAGTAACTTGGCTACTTATTTATTTATTCATACTTAAATTCTCCACCAATTAGTGGTGACAACATTATGATAAATATTGGACATTCTGCGATTTGGACATTATGCGAACTGGACATTCTGCGAACTGGACATTTTGCGAATTGGACATTCTGCGCCTAAACGGTCTTTAGGAAACTTAAACTTTTAAAAAGTCTGATATTGCCAATACGCCTTGAGCAAGCGTGGCGATCAATACTCACTCATGCATTCTCTGTATGAAAAGAGGCCTTTGCCTTGCAGTGAGATAGTAATAGGCTATTTTACTTCAGTAAGATTTTCTATTTTAATTTAATTGCATTGTTTTCATCACACTAATTATTGATATTTTAAGGATACTTCAAATGATCGACATCCCTTTCAAGTGGGATTTTAGTCGTAGGAGAAACGTCAAGAGTAATTCATCATTATTGAACTTAATTACGTTGGTATTATAGCTTAATATTGTTTAGAAGAAGTAATTAAAGTAAATTATGAAGTTATTAATAGAAAAGTTTGCCTTAAAATCTTTTCTAAAACTTTGCACGTGTCTAAAAACCTCGTTTTGAAAAGTCTAAATTTTAATAAAGTTATTATACATTACATTACATATTACATATACATTCTGTAGGTGACAGACCGATGGCAGCTTACAGCCAGCCAGGATGGCATAATGATTAAAAGGGACCTATGTCCAGCAGTAAACGTCTTTCCGTTGATATGCTGTGGTGGTAGCCTTTTTATTCTGGAAGCGATTTCAGTCATTACCATCGATTGCACATTGCTGGCAATAATACACAAATATATCGGCCGATTAATTTCCAATGGATCCCAGTTTTTAATGTTGGCAGGTTAGTAAACTACTTTTGTTTAAAAAAGTACTACTGTTGTTTTAATATGGGATTCAATGGAAATACCAAATAGGACTCATTGTTAATACCTACAAAATGGGATCTAAAACTGGGATCCAACGAAAATAAATCGTTCAGAATTCAGCCTGAACACGATAAATGTAGTTATACACGATAACATACTCATCCAGAGTCCGTATCGAGACTATGTAAGAAATGTCTCAACACTCTCGTGTCTGGGTGATTAATGATAATTATATTAAAAAATTAAAGGTATGCCGAAAAATTAAATTAAACTGATGAATGCAGCAGCAGATCAGACAAAGTGAAGATTCTAGGCGTGATGTCATTCTCATATCTCAAACTAACTACTAGTAAGTATCGTAAAAGTATTATTAATTATTTACGTAGTATTTGTCGCAAGCTTTTAAGTTATTATAATGCATAAAATACCAAAATCTTAGAAATGCCAGTATTTTTAACAAAGATTTTTCTTAGAATTTTCATCAGTAATTTGTGCGGCCACCTCACCAGCCGAAACTTCATATTCAATGGCGCCTGGGTCGAATAAATCAAGCTGCTACGACGCGACGTCGAGTAAGCACTTCCGTCTTTTGAAAAGCGACTTTCTGAGATTGCGCGTTTTATATTTCGCTCTTATCTCTCTGCTACAGATATTCCTCCATGATATTGCTTTTATGATTGATTAGTTTTCATGGTAATTGAACTCAACTAAAAATATTTTCAAAGATATTTTACACGGTAGTCAATTTCTTTGACCCTGATTGACGGTTTTTGATCTGCTTTTTCTTATCGAGTAGTTACTGATTAATCTAGTATCAGGAATTGTCCAGGTCACCCACGGTTTATTATAGAGGCATCAGGCAGACAGCATTTAATAAAACATTATAATTGTCAAAAAATGAAATGTGATTTCTTAATAAAAACGGACGTACCATTTCAAATTATTCCATTGGAATAAATAGGAACGTATACTGAACAAACATAATATTATTATACAGATCATAATATTTACATAACGAATATTTTATAAAACAACCATGTTTAATTTCCTGTTGAATCTGGACGGAGTAATTACATATTCAAATTATTATTATGCACGTGAGCCTTCTTTGACTGATGTTGCTGCACTTCCTCATTTCGTTATACTACCTATTACTATAACTATTTATATTAACAATTACTTATTATTCACAAATCACTTTTATTATAAGCATTGTATTAAGGATAAATATAAAAACGCTATAGAAAATAAATTAACATAGTTAATCTAATGACCAAGAAAATCGTTATTGACCTTTGATGTCATGAAACGAGAACACCAAGAGTTGCAAACTCATATTAAGAATACTAAAGGAATCTTAAGCGTAGACGAATGTTCACAAGACAAACTACACAAGGTACCAGTTACGCACACTATTACATATGTCTGTAAAACCATGGATGCACACATACACGGTACAGCTACGCACAGTACAACCTAATGTATGGTACTTAATGCACACCTTTCAAAAATACACAGTATTAAAATGGATTATTTCTCTGTAAAAATAGTAAAATTAATCGCTTGATGTAACTTATTTAGATGCATAACATATTTTATATATTACATAGGTACATACTACAACATTAATATTATATTATGTAATATTTTGCGAGTAATCATTCGTTTATTGATTTCCAAAAACATGAAGAGCAGTAATATTTCCGACTGTTTGTTTTTGTAAGATATTAGTAACGCCAGTGTTATGAATTCTCTAGCAGAACGTACAAAAAGTGCTTACAAGTTGATTACATTTTTTATTCACAAATATATTTTACTGTTATAACTGAATATTAAGACGGCCAAAAATGATTTATGTTTTTTGTTAGGAATGTTTGCGCTAGGTAGATACAATTCATTTCCATCTTTATTATATTTGAATTGCAATGATAGTAATACTTTAATAATAACCTTCTGAATCACTACACAAGATTTAGTATTACATCCGTGTAATAATGTGATAAACCACATTGTTACTTTACTTGATACGATCAAATAATTGATGATAAAATGAGGACCCCTAAAGACTAGATTTAAATATATTCATTATTCATTAAGATCTACTCGTATATGCATAATAAGATCTATATGCATAATCATCACTAACCTTCTAAAAATCAAGATCTCTAAGATGCTCACAATTCTATTAAAACAAAAGGTCAACACTAAAATTGGAAAGAATTGTCATTGACATTTGATAATGAACTATAAATCATGAACCAAGAGGATGTATTATATAATTGGGTACATCCTTATTCTAGTATTCGCGACCGGCAACATTTTAACATAATTTATTCTGTATGTCGTATCTTGCGTCGATTGCTTGCTTCTGAGGCATTTTCAGTGCGCCAGATATCGTTACGGTAACACGATATGGCTCCACATGGATTCCAAACAAAATTTATTGGACAAACCGATAGTGTTCTATTAAAAATTCAATTTCCATTAGGGTTGCTAGTTTTTAAAAACTAAATTATGTTACATATCAATACAACTGCATTTATGAAAAAGTAGAAAAAAAAGGAGAATACCTAAAAGTGCAGCTAATTATGACAAACGTAACTTAAATATAAACCAGTAAAATAAATAAATAAGCAATAAATTTTTCTCATTATTTATGTTTTTATGAGTTAAGTATTAATTGTTATTACAGAAAACACTAAGGTAATGATCGAACGAAACGGACTAGTCATGGTCTTTTGATAGAGAGCACTAACTTTACGGTTGAGGCACGACTTTGATTAATACGACACAAATGTAAGTGTCGAAAAAAAACTAGTAGTAAAAGCTTAATTACACTTCCACCTGTGCAAGCCCTAATTTCTATTACACAGTACAATTCACGTGCAGCCGACATCGCGACACTCGTGAGTGTAATTCAGGTACAGCAAACGTATTGAATATGTAGCGAAGCATTTTTCTAACAAACGTGACATCCTGTGAAATTGCATTTCGCAAATGAATAATGCCCATTGCACATTCTGCGCTGCGGATTTAAAAACATCTGTTTCAAAGACAAACTGTCGCTATCAGAATCGACAAATATGTTCAAAATTATTTTACGTATGCGAAACTATTATTTGTTTTTTTGCTGAAATACGAATACATTTACAATTTCACGTACAACGAGCATGTATATTTTTTTATACATTTGAACACTGTGTACTCGTATATCTATATTTTTATTTGATATGAAAGGTAAAGATAAAGAGAATACGAGGACGACCGAGACCCAGTAAGATTAGGATAGGGTTCTTGCTTAAGATAAAGGAAATCTTAGATAGAAAACAATCATACGTCTCACCTGATGTTAACGATTGACCATAGCCAGGTAGGTAAGTATCACACGACTGTGTTCTCTAAACATTGTAGGAAACAATACTTTACAGAACCAAACGATTGACTATGTGGTGCGTTAGAAGTAAATGAAGGTGGAGAAAGACACGTAAAACGATTGAGGGGTTAGTTAGAAATATAACGGTCTAATAAACAATGATCTTCTTTGGTAAAATAGAATTAGGAAAGCTATTATTTACTACTACTACAGTAGATACTAGTAGTTTAGGGTAATGAGTCATACCTACTTCCTTACTTATTTACGGCTACAATTTCAGCATCTCAAAGTAGGTAAGAACAGTAATTATTTAATTAAAACTTTTTGTTGTTCCGCTGAGGTATAGCTAAAGAAGAACAAAGATGTATTTAACGTCGTGTTATTACGCTTAAGAACTAAATCATTTAGGTGTATAGTACTATTATTTTGAATAAAGTTTATGGCTTTCTTCTATATTAATTTGTAAACAATAGAGCATCAACATAACCCACCTGCTGTTAATCCTGAATAATTAGTCCACGGCATTGAACGTTCGATCATCGATATCCGATTCCAATAATCAAACCATACTTGTAAAACTTGTTACCAAGTAAAGCTGCAAGAAAAAGTGCCACCATTGACCCAGTTTCACCACCACAGCGTGTTGGCCATACAGTCGTTGTTCCGTGATAATCACCAACTAGCGAGCCGTCCTGACTTCGCACGAGGCGAAAGTACTAATAAGCTTTTACGACATAATTAATTTTTTTTTAATTCACGGCCTTATTCTACATGTTTATACATGTTTGACTTTAATAATAATATGTTTTATCTATACTATTATATAAAGCAGACGAGTTTGTTTGTTTGAACGCGCTAATCTCTGTAACTACCAGGATTAAAAAAAATCTTTTTCATGTGATAGCCCAATTCTCGAGGAAGGTTATAGACTATGTAATGTCACGCTACTGGCGACAGGGGCAGAGCAGTAAGCTAAGATGCGGGTGAAACCGAGCCGCGGAAAGCTAGTATCCATAATTTTTCGAAAAAATCACTTCTACATTAATAAAAACTGTATCAAATTCGTTGCGTGGTTTAGAAGTTGGAGGCAGAAGAAAGCAGCAACTTTGCTTTTACAATTTAGTGAGAACCAACCAAACCGGACTATTTATACCCGCCACATCCTTGAACTTTGCCAAACCGTAGGTCAAGAGTATTGTGACGTCGCACAGCTTGAACCCGTCTTGACTTCTTATCTTAAATACTTGGCATAACACCCGGCGTGGTTGTTGTATCAATAAGTTTCATATCTGACAGCAGTTATAAATTTCAACTTGAAGCAAAATGAAAATTTATGTTAGTGTAGCCCATTTATGTAGTCAATAGTCATCAATAATTCGAAGAGCCAATTTCTGCGGCATCAGCGAAAACGAATCCTATATTATATAGGTTACAAACAGATGTAATGCCAAAACTGATAACGATAAGTTTTGTCGTTTAATTTAACAAATAATAAAATAACATGTAGGCAAGTCTTACACCCAGTTTCGTAAAAGCTGATCAACGAAAAATGAACTAATCTCTTGTTAAGTAAATTTCATTTAAACTATTATTTAAATATATATATTATATTATTTGAATCGTCTGACAAGTGATCACTAATAGTACAAGTGCTTGTTTACTAAAAAAATAAGCACAATTAAGACCTATTTTACTGCTGCAATAACCTATTTTAGCAAACGTTTAGGCACGATACTTTTCAAAGTAAGATGTTCGTAAAGTACAAAAAGCAACCGCTATAAACATCAATTTGCACTGTCACCCAAACCTTGCAACTAACAGCGTAGAGACTCGTTTACTGCATTCTCCTGTCTTGTATACCCATCATTCGTCCCTACATAAGGGATGAATCTTCAAACTCGCTCCCATTCAACCAGCAAATGGACTAATATCGTAACTTGAAACGACCGTCCCTTGACAACATATAGTAAATCGTCGCGTCATTTAGTCGTTTTGGCTGCTTAATGTGCCAAGTTTCAATTAAAAAGCCATCGGTGTGCCATATATGAGCCATTAGTTCTGAATATTAGCGAGGGTTTATTAATGTAGAGTGGATAATTTTATTAAGGTAATAAAGGTAATATCTTCATTGCGCTACACTTTTCATGGCGCACGGAGATAACTTTGTAATGGTCTTTGACTTTGCTAGTATGGCTTTCTATTTAATTAGTTCTGTAGATGTCATTAACAGCGTTGTAGGCATAAGTAACACAATTTTATTGTAAGTACCTGCCATCTTTACATTTTACAATTTTATTCATTGAATTCTTTAATAATTTTATTGCGTGATAAGTAAAATTATTTTATTAATAATTTTCTTCTTCAGTTTTAGTTAGGTTTCGTGGATTTAATCTTTGATAAAAAAAATAGTTTTAATAACTGTAGTGCTTTTAATAATGAATTTATGTTGTACTATTTTTAACACAATAGCACAATATTTAACTGATGCAAACAAATTATAACGTCTAAATTGATATTTTTCCTTTAAAGCTTGCTAGATTATTTCTTAGATTATATCAACAACGTAATATAAAATTGCAGTTGTGTCTCAATATATAAACAATAAAATATAATACTGCGAAAATAATTCAAACAAGAACCGTAAATAATAAAACAAAGGCTGGCCACGACCTCGTGGCGCGGTCGTGAGAGCTATCGTACAGGCTAGTTCACAAGATAGAGCACCATCTCTGTCCTCATTATTAAACAAGATAAAGATGCACATACTCGATCATCGATTGCACGAAAGTAAGTTTATAGATATAGTATCTCTGATAACGCTGACCGTTGCATTGGAAATATCTTTATAATAAATACTAGTACTGACTTCTACTATACTATTATGTTGATGGTTTCTCTACAGTGGAACATGATCAGACTTTTTGCTTTATTACTAGCTATTGTCAGCGGCTTCACCCGCATGGTTAGGCATACCACAAAAAATATAGCCTATGTATGTTACTCGCTGATATTGTAGCTTACAATGTGTGAAAGAGTTTTTTAAATTGTTTACGTAGATTTTGAGTTTATCCATAACAAACAAACAAATAAACATACCAGTACAATATCAGTTTAGATAAACTAGAAACACGTCCCGAGTTTGCACAAGTGCACCTACTACTAATAGATTTCACAACATCATTACAAATCTTTATTGCTGCATTTTCCCAAATAATAGTGAAATTCATATCAAAATCTGTTGCGTGGCTTAGAAGAAGAACGAAGACACAGACAGAAGAAAACAGGGACTTTGTTTTGAATTATTTAAAGTTATTATATGTTTTAGTTCATTAATATTTGCTTTGTGTTTTTGCGTGTGTTACTGCCGTCTATTATTGCTTTGCGTAAAGTAAATTTAATAGTAGTCTTTTATTTCTTCTGACATTTATTACTTACGTAAGTGGGTGTTGACATTGATATTTATGTGTGTTTAGAAAACAATGTTTTTCTGTGTTTATTAATAACAGCCGTAAGTAATTAAAAGCTTGACTGAAGTACGTCGTAAATTTTTGGTTTGCTTCAAAATAGTAACACTCCAAAATTACACGTAACGTGATTCAAGCATTTAAAATGCAGTAAAATAAACAATCAAATGTCTAATAGATATAAAACTGTTTCTATAAATGTTGGGTAAAGTAATAAAATATACGCAAGGAATATGTTACGCGCCGAAAGTTTGAAACATGGTATACAAGACGACAATATAAGGCTGAATAAATACCTCGTGAGCTCATAAATCATTTGTGAACATGTCCTACTCAACGACAAACATGGTTTCTTATATATTTTATTGTTGCCTTAGCGATTATGAAACTCGCATAAAATGGAGGCGAAAAACGAAACTACTTTTCGTCGCCGAAATTATGATATATAAAATACGTGTGAACCTGAGTAGTAATACTATTAATGTATACTCATCTCAGTTATATTTTACAAAATGTGCAAGAAATCACATAGTTAAGTCAACACCAATATCGACGAAATTTGAAATGGAACCGAAAGAGGTCGAGATCAAAGCTTTTAAATCGCACAAAATATTAATCCATAACGATGGAACGGGGGAGAACTCACTTACTTTACACTTTGCAAGTGAGAAATTAAAATCCACGTATTCAGTTCTGTGTCAGGCAGTGCTCTGTTCGGAAAGTCAGACGTATTAGAACATAGAAAAGTGTCTATATCAAAATGTTAAGGATAGATATGGACTAGTAAATATAAACTTATAAGTGGACAGTAAGTTGGTATTAAAAATAATAGAATAAATGTATAAAGCGTTGAGAACTTGACAATAAGCATGTACTGAAGTAGGAGGGTCACAGTATTAAATAGGTATAAAAATACACACGCAGAGTTGAGTGAGAGAGGGAGCTTTGTTATTCCATAATTTTGTAAGTAGGGGTTATTTTACTGGATACATAATCCAATAAAGATACATATTTTATCCGAAATGCGCATTGCAGACAACTCAAGAAAAATTGTGTTTCTAGATAATTCAAAAACTACTTCTGCTAAGCTACAACCAATATTTATGCAAAAATAATTATTTTAGATGTGCGCCAACCTACCAACGTCGACATTCACTGTAGGTAGTTTTGTGCGCTGAACTATTTTTACTGCTAGCAATGTGAATTTCATTAAAGCAGATATTGCATGGAATTGCAGCAGCATTACATTCAAAAGGTACTTCAACCATTAAAAAAAATTTACTTAAATAACGTTTGCAAGTTTAAGAACAACCATATCTACTTAAGCGTAAAAATTTCTTTTCAATGATAAAATAACATTTGGAATACTGACTGAAATGGAATCCTACCTCTAAAATCTTCAACGTAATGCAATACTTTTGTCCTGAAACAAACAAAAACACTTAAGTTTCTCCAAGTATTATACAATTTCTCGAACACATTTCGACGGAAAATATTAGAGAATATACTTGTATTTTGGAGGGCAACAAAAGTTCGTCAATTCCGCGAGACTATTACACGCGGCCTGAAAACGACTTTCAGCCAATAACACTCACTAATGAAAGTGGACAAGAATGGAGTACGTTGCCACCATCTTACGTTACAGTTATGGAGCGTGCACATTTTTGTTATCACACTGAACTTCTTATGTTTCGTTTTGTTATTTTGGTTGATAACAATTTCTGCTTCTTAATTCTGATGTATTGGTAATCTTAATGTCATTATAGCTTTCAAAAAAATATCCAAATTAGTTTTACGTAATAAGTAAGACCAAAGTCCACCAGAGAGAGTAGCCTTCTAAACTTGTTTCTAAATCTACAAGTATCTATATATAAATATAACAATTTTGAAGATGTTTTTATATATATTTTATTTATACCCATATTCGCAAAGTAATAAATGATTTGATTTGATTTGATTTGATTTTGGTTTTCTACTAACATCTTGTTTAATTAGCTTAGTTATATTATTATATTTTGTATTTCTTTAATCATAAAGAAAAAAAATAAAATATAAACTACTACCCTTCTGCGACACGGTTTCACCCGTTTCTTTGCTTTTGCTTTGATGTTACATAGTCTATATAGCTCTGCTTAGCTTGGGACTAAATGACGGTGTATTGTAGTATCCATATATTATTATAACCTTCCTCAAGAACTGGGCTATCATACGCAAAAAAGATTATTTAAATCCGTCTGGTAGTTCTAGAGATTTGCGCGTTCAAACAAACAAACGAACAAATAAAAAACAAACAAACTCATCCGCTTTATATAATAGTATAGATTAAACTTAAAGCCTTGTACTTTTATTCAACGTTTTTGTAAGGATTATGCTATAATGTCAATCTATATCTACTAATAAAGCGAAAGTGTTTGTATTTTTGTTTGTTCGCGCTAATCTCTGGAACTAAAATATGTGTGTGGTTATTGTTACATATTATTTATCTATTTCAACGTGATTATTATCTAGTATTGAATAATCTACGAAAACTATCTATCTATGTATAACAAGTACAATTTTAATAATTACCTAATAAATAAAACTAATTTTTACCCGACTGACACAGTCAAGGAGGGTAATTATACCAATAGATATACACATGGGAAATTCTCAGCGAACAATAATACTGAACAAGAATATCAAATTAGTCAAAGTAATTTCCAAGACACTCAAACAACTTTATTGTTTTATAAACGAAACATATAAAAAAGCAGTTGGTGAGGTATATTCGGAACAATTTCCAAGTATGATAGAAGCTTGCAACTTATTGGATCAAACTAACGCTCGTGAGGGGCAACTTTCTCTTACAGCTTATCTCATAATATCTCATAATCATTCCTAATTTGATAAGTCACTCGGCTCTTTCTCGGAATATTTTCGTCTCAAGAGGAATGATCGTAATATCATGAACATTGTCTAATTTGATCAATTACTTTCTGAGTTCAATATTTTTTTTGGGACAGTGAAAAGATTAGTTTTCGTACTAATAGTATTACGGGATGACAACGTAGGAGAATTAATATTTTTAGTACTTGAACATATCGTTCTATTAATAGAAAAAGGTCATAAGACGAATTGGATTTTTTCCGAAATGTCCATTTTCACAATAGTACAAAGTATAACTTATTAATTCACAATGTCGATTTACTCCTTTTTTCCACTAAAAGTGCATTTTATTTAACTTTATGAACAATGTCAAACTTTTTAACAAGTAATCAAATGCACGTAAGTACCTACTATTCTCTGAGAGCGAATAATGCCTAACGTCATCTTTTGACAACACTCCCTTTGATTTTAGGATCCTTTAGTACCACACCATTTATCAAAACGGCTACCGCGTTAAGCCCTCAAAGAAGTGAGTCGTCAAAAGGCATTGGAATTGGTGTAAATCTCTCGTAGTGACGGTGTATCACGTTCGCAGTTAAAACCAAAATTTGTTAATTAAAGAGTATAAATAAATATGCTGTACGAAAGGAATTGTTCCTATGCTTGTGAATTACAATACAGTCATGTTTTCGTATTGGCTTTTTATTAACAAGTAAAGTCCGTGCAATCAAGTACTTATTGCCGTTGCTCTCTGCTTAAGTACCCACTAAATGAAAGAAGCAACTGCATCTAGAACTGTATTTTAAGTCTATGATAGTAAAAACTGACTAGAAATTGTAAAAAAGTAGGCACTATATAGATATCAAACGTTTTTTTTAATTAGAAAATATATAATTTAATGCATATCACTTTTTTAGTCTTCGACAAACAATGCCAAATAAGTAGTGGTCTAAGAATACTGTTGGATTGTTTTTAGGACACGAGGAATATACAATCTAACACTAGATTCATCAAGATTTTGAAATTGTATTGATATTATATTGTACGGTTTTAAAATTGTTTATTTTTCATAATATCACCTACATTATTCACTTAAATGAGAAATTTAATACTGCATGTAATCTTTTAATGCACATGTATACAAAACGATGTTTATCACTTTGACACTTCCACCATCAACAACACCTTGATTACACCTTGATTTTCAGATCGTTGAATCATGTCTTAACACAATAAAATTAGTTTCAGACTTAAAAGCTCACCTCAGTACTCATATTTAAAACAAAGTTATTTCTTAAAAATATGTTATGTAAGATTTCATATAAATGTGATACAATTATGCTACCATGCGTATACATACGTAAGTACTGAAATAAAAGAATATTTCATATTTTTCATTTAACTTTTATGATCAAAAGCTACATACCTACATAAAAATTACAATAAAAGCCGTAGAACCGTTACTTGGAACGTGTAATTACTCTCAAATATAAATATTCATATTAACGTATTCTGGAGTTATTTTACGAGTACTTCATAACAACTTTCAAGGCAAGCTATGCAAGTGGATCATACGCAGTCAATCATTGCAATGCAATTGCTATGGGTCCGTACGAAGACAAAAAAGCAAATGCTAATAAAACAAAAACGCACAAATTCCATTGCCAGTTTCCTCTACTACTTTTTCAAGTAGTCCCGTATAAACGCTGCGGTGGATGTTAATCTCTTCCGTCCGATCGCTCTTTTTAGAGTTAATGGTGTGAGAGAGTCTTCGGTGTGAATTGCGATTAGGAAAGATACTCACGTTCCAACAATGTCCCTTGAGCTTCTGAACGCTAGACTTTCTTTATTAGCGAAGTATGTAAAATATGTAATAGCAATTTACTGTTTTATAACAGCAGTAGTACGGCAATATTAATAAATATTACGTACTTAATACAAAACTTTAATTCACTATAAAATCTATGAGCAATTTTTCAGTCTTAGAAGTAAATATAATTATGAACTATCGATAAATATTGGCAAGCAATGAAACACAACAGACATTAAATTAATGACGTAGGTATTATGTGAACCGACATCAAATGTTTTGACAAATACAATTTCTACAATATGATTAATTTAGAGTGGATACTAAAGAGATTTATATACACAACTAGGTAATGTAAAGGAATAAAAAAGTAGTATAATAAGCAAAAAACAAAACAAATGTATTTCCATTAAAAAGCTTTTAAAACAGCACCAGAGCATTGATAATGTAGCCATTACATGGTTACAATGAAAACAAAACGTGGAAGCTCTTATTTAAAGAAGTACTCGTAACATTGCTTGTTACTTGTATTATGGCATTAGATATAAGAAAAGAGCATGCTACTGAAAGTGATAAATTATTTTTTTACTAGGTAGCTAAAAACATATAGTATGTATTTTTTATTCTTTAGAAAATCCCAACTCCTCTGCTCTCATTCCCTTTTCTTACACAGTCAGCAATAGCGTAGTTCTGTTTTGTAAGTAGGTACCTACTTTTCAGTACTTAGAGAATACAATCATAATAATATTATATAGCTTTGATTACCACCACCAACAACCAACCAGCAAATTTAAATACCGTGGTGTAACCCATACTAATATGTTAGTATGGGAAAGTAACTCTGTCTGTCTGCTGGAAAAGGTTGAAATAGGGGATGAAAGTTTATGTATGTGTAATTGTTTGTGTATGAAAGTTTGTGCGATAACTGATATTCACGCGGGCAGAGCTGCGGACATCAGCTAGTTTCAAATAAGTAACAAATTAACTGCAGCTAGAGTAACGATCATGTCATCACGGTTTTCATCATACAAACATAAAATTAGGTCAAGGTGTAGTCAAAACAGATGTAACCCTCTATACATATAGCCAATAAACCGCACACAGTTACTACTTAGACGACTAATGATGATTGCCTGACAAAATGCCATTCGCGAACGCTAAAATTCTTTGTACGATTGAGGTAATAAACTGCTATAGCTTGTACTAAATCTATGAGTACCGTATTGCTTTGTTAGGTCACAACATAGGCTTTTTTAACAAAGTTAGTTGCCATGAATTTTAGCCGTAATATTTTCTACAATCGTGCGTTTCATATAGTAAAAATTGTTAAGATAAATAAGGCACAACCAAGCACTGAAAAAGTAAATTAAGCTGTTAAATAAAGAATGACGTGCAATATACAAAATGTTTTAAAGCTGTATACCGTACCTAGCTGGTTTCAGTGACTACCACATTAAGATTCAGTACAGAAATTTACTAGATTACTTGATACCACGTAACTATGCCTTGGAAATGTCTATAATTGAAATATCTTCGACTTAATGAACAGTACTTGTCCCATGTAATTGAATTACACGTGGTATTGAATGAAAATCAATGTAAATTCACTCAACAAGTGCTCAGAGACCGTATGACGACCACAGTGTGTTCGTGTAATAAATGCTTACGACTTTCATGCATAGACATGCAAATGTGCCGGTCACAGTCGCTCCTTCATTTTATGAGTATCGTGTATCTTCAAACCATTGTGCATTGCTTACAGGACTGCACTGGTATGAGTTATGACTTTATGACATAAATTGAACCTTAAATCGACTGCCATATCGTTTACGGTTATATATTCATTCAATGAAAGGTTTTTCTGGTGTTTTATTTAATAAAGACTTAATTCGAAAATATTAAACCAAATAGGATAATACCATCAATCATTTAACAGCTTTGTTATTCAATGAAATGCTCAACACGTTCCAATCTTACTATCAGTTTATACCCACCATACTCGTATATACAAGTATTAACCGTATCTCGCTATCTCGATTTTCGGATGAAATAAATAATGACTAGCAACAAATCGACGTGGTTTGTCGGTGATGAAGTTTTTAACAGCCACTTCATACTAGGAACGTGTGTACGAAATTGTGTTCGAAAAACAAATTGCCAGCCTATAATCTGTGGTCCAAAAAATCTGATTACACTTATAGATAAGACTTTTCAGTTTTAAGTTACTAGACTTTTGGTCTACAATATCTATGGTCAAAATATGTAGAGCATCTTTGCGTTTTTAGTTTCTAGGCTATGAAACACGATTTAAATAGTGACCAAACAAGTTATCCACTAAAGTTTTTGGACAACAAAATAAAACATGTTTTGCAAGATATGAAGGCGTGCAATATGGATAAAATGAAATATAATTACCATAACGTATTTAAGAGTTAGCATATGTTTTATAGTAAGTGGCAACACCTGGAACTAATTGATAATAAAGCTGTCTAAATTTATTGATTCATTTTCATACGGACACTATGCGATTTGATATTCTTACCTATAAGATTAATAATTTTCTCATAATTACACAACTTTTCAAACTTTATGACTTTCAATATAGTTCTTACATAGCTTATTAAAAGATAATCAAGTAGAGTGAGCGCTTGGCTCGAAGAAAAAACGAAGTACCTATTAATATAGTACTAGTAAAATTTATTTTTATGTGGATGTAGGTACTTTCATTCTACTATATCATCTGGAGTCTTGCGAAGATGTATAATCTATGTAAGGTAAAATTTAATAAATAGTGTTTAAAAAAACATTCAATTTAGTTTTTACTTAAGAATTTCAAAGTTAAAATTCAATAACTTAAAATTTCGTGCTGCTGCTTTTTTATTATTATTTGTCAGAACACTTGCTATGACAACTACTTCGTGAATATTTCCTGTAACGATTCCGAAGATATATAAGCTTATTCTGTTTACCTGGCAAATAAGCAGCTGAACTTGCAACATAAGCTAGGTAATAGGTTTCCAGCGTCAACGTATTTGATAAATATGAACTTGGTCGTACCATAAATTGGCAGCCAAGCTTGTTTTGAGAGTCAATTTAGAGGGGCACCAAATTTGAACCCCGGTTTGCTCCGTACTTAATCCGGGCTAAGTGTACGTAACTATAAAGTGCTTCACTTCGATTTATCTTCGTGGCGACGATCAATTATAAATATTAATATCAGTTCGACAAGTAAACAAATTGCAAACTGGCAAATTCTGTAAACTTTTAATGGTTATCAGTAATTTGATATTTGTCAAATTAAAGTATCGATGGAAACTTTCGAGTTATACGTAATAAGGTTAGAGAGGAGTACCTACCTACTTTATTTAAAGTCAATAACCTATAGGACCTATCATGTTATCTTTTTACCACTGAGGTGCAGCTTTTGATGGGGGATTTGTGGTGTAAGCCGATTTGAAAGAAGCATGCAGTATGATTTGATGAAAGCATTCAGTTCTCTTAATTTGTTTATAGTAATACACAAGCAATATATATTATTAGAAAACTAAAAGCCCGTCTGCCTCAAACAAACTCATGCTACATTGAAAATTTACATACCCTATGTCACTTCAACAATAAAAACGAATCTAATGACACCTTACGTTAAAATCCATCAAGCCGCTTAGGCTGTAAAGCGTGCCAAAGAAATAGACATACATGTATGTATACATGGTGGACAAATCAGAAGGACAGGTGGGAATAATCCATTAATTCATTCATACATACATACGCTCGAAAAACATTACCCTCCTTGACTTCGGCTGTCGGGCAAAAAGAAGCATATTATAGTAATTTAAAAAAAATATCCTTCGTACTTCAACTTTTAACATTGTTAGGCTATCAATTTACTGATCTACTAAACCTAAATTATAATTGGTTCCACAAATTATGGTTTTGCTACGATATTTATATTTTTTTCTTAATAATAACCATTTTTAACAAACACCGTCCAGTAAACATCTAAAGAAGAAATTCCTTAATCAAATCTCTTGCGGCGAGCCGCTTGACGGGAGAAATCCAAGGCTCAAAATACTATACAAATTCTACGATTCAAACGTTTCAAACCTCTGTCTAAACTGACATTTCATCAGTATAGAAGCATCAAAGCCTCCGTCGCAAAATTTAACAGAAGATAAATTTGTGACTGACGACATAATACCCAAAAACCGAAAGAAAAGATTATTCAAGATTAAGAAAATATTCTTCTCCATCATAGATATATTCGTGGTGGTCAGAGGAAGCCGTTGTTGCATGCCTTGTCACGTCTTACCTCGTCCTACAGTGTCGCAAGTACATAATTGATAAGTATATGTAAGGTAGAGGTGGCATGCGACAAAGACTTTTCTCTGACTACCAAGAATATATCTATGTTAGAGAAGAATATTTTCTTGTTTGGTACTTTTAAGAGCACATTGCTAGCCGGAGTTGAGTTTTAGTTTTCCAACTTATTTTTTTATTTGAATCTTATTGGAGAGCTATTTTTGCGGGAAAATAAGTAAAAAGTAAAAAAAGTAGTAAGTGAAAACTAATAATGAAGATAAATTTAAAATTAGTGAATTAAAACCTATCATTTGATAACCATCACGACGTATTTCAAACATATATTTTAAGTACTTGACGTCCTCCAGAGGCCGTCATGCCGAATTTAGATTTTTGATGTGATTTAATTTGAGATGATACACAGCCTATAATTAGCGGACGGTTAAGACGTTTTTAATGATAGCTCATATGTCAAATTATACATACATACATACCTATATACATACATACATACATACATACATACATACATACATACATACATACATACATACATACATACATACATACATACATACATAAATACATACATCCATACATACATACATACATCCACAGCCCGTCAAATACATAGCCCTCCGTTTGGCTTCGACGTAGTCGAGTAAATAGATAACACACCAACGGGTTCAAGAAGAATAAAATCAGGTATTCAAAATTATCTATTCTTAGTTGGTACCTACGTATATTAACACAGATTACTATTGTCTGTTACATTATTCATAAGCCTCGGGTTTAGTGGCATTTCTAGTTATTCCTTAAGGTGAAAGTGTGATTACCCATCCAATACGACTAAGTCCTTTCTGATACTTACGAATATGTCCCTCACACATCTAATCAGAAACGGAAAGATATTCGGGTACAAAGGTGCAAAGAACGTTACGGTATTTGATATTATTGAATTAATATTACGATCACGGCTCGGAGGAAAATAAATATAAGTTTATCAAGTTAAATTTTTACTTCGCTGCTGTGACAAATATTTTTGTAGACATAGTTTTATGGTTTTGAGTCTGAATATATTTTGTTATTGTGATTTCTATAGCTTTTTATAAGTATGTAGATATGCTCTGTGATACTGACATAAAATCCAATCAAAGGGAATGATTTATAATGCTTCAATATTAAAGACAAATATGATATGATAAAACACAATGTGAATGTGTTCACTTTTGACACGTGAAGGGCCGAAGGTTTTCAAGGTAAATCTAACGCAGTAAAAAGCTTTTAAATTTTCAGCATAAATTGCCTAACATAAACATCAATCAATCTAAATTTTCGTATAAAAACTATTGAAAGTATCAAAATTCAATTCACTACTAACCAACACTACTACAGAGTCGATATTCACCATGATTCACATAGTACGTAGTGGAAAAATATCAACCCTCCACCCGTACTACATTGGCAAACAATTGGGCTGTGCTTGAGAGTGTTACCAATAGTCGTTGGGGTAAAAAATAGAATAGGCTAGTCGACAACACACGCACGGAAAACACGATGGGAGCTTCCGCTCGCACGTGAAATAAAATTCACTATTCCGATACGATATCGATGCTCTACACTATACTCATATAACTACTCGTAGCTATACGGATAAAATAAACTACGCTACTAAGCCACGAGCCACAACAATATTCGTTGTTATTGCGTAAACTCGTCCTACATTGTTCGCGGTAACGTAGTTCCGAACGTCCGTGTCGCTCGTAAATCATGTAGGTAATTTAAATTTTGTCATTAGAGCTAAACTTGTGTTATTTTGCACTAAAACGTGCACCTGTGGAAGGAGATAACATATAGCATAAATCAAAGTAATGGCATATGAAAAGGAAATTTGCTGCAATCGACATACGTTACATTTACAGGAGTTGTGATATAAGTAGACTAGGATATAATTGTATTTTTTGTAAGTTGTAACTATATACGACGATAAAAACCTAGTTTTAATCATGTACGTACACATGGTACACAACGGTGTGGCTGTATTTAATCGCTTCATTTAACAGTGTTCCCGCGTGCCTGGTCGCGAGTGTACAATACATGCGGGTTTGGTGCGCTGCGTTTTATAGCCGAGCCATGTATCAAAGTTTCGCGGCCGGTCTGAATATCTACCAAGAGTCAGGACCTCCCGTCGACAATACTCAGTCTAACTTTACGGTGAAAATTCACAAAACTTTGTTTAAAATTAGTTCACGTATACTTTTCTAGTAGGTAGTTTTAAAAACTCGCGACTGCACTCCAAACACTGCGACACTAGGTACAAGAAGATATTTTCGTTATGTGTCAAGATAACATCTTTTCTTAGTGCACTATATACATAAACATAATCTTAGAAAGTACGAAAACATAAAAGTTTGCTACCGTTACAACATGAGATGTAATTTTATTCCAGTCTTTTGTTTTCAGATAACAAAACATGCTCGAGAATTAAGGATAACAGAAAATATTGCAAGAAGGCATACCAGAATTGAATACGAACACAAAAGAAAATAGAATTAATTACTTATACTATGTAATGGGGAGTGTAAAACGATTGAACTAAAATTTACATCGATACGCAATAATGATCGTTAAGACAAGCTTATAATGCGCGATTAATGAAAAAATTATGACTAGAACCAAAGCACTTATTGTAATGCAATCCAGGAATTAGCAACTATTGTAAAACACCTTCAGGGTGGTACGAAGACTGGACTAATTAAAAAGATCCCTAGTCTCGTATTCAAAATATCAAATGAAACTTGAGACACTAATTAATGAATTTATAAATAATTCATTAAGTCTACAATTAAAGCTGACACAAGGCAATTCAGTTGTTATATCTTAAGAAATAAGATTCACAAACGTGATAACGGCATTGTAAGCTGCCAGGAACAGTAACCGAGAGAGCGTTAGTGGAAAGGCGAGCGCTTAAAGCAACGTAGCCATAATTTGCGTCGTTTCATCAGAATTACTGAGCCCGTTCGAGGTAATCTTCACAAAACTTCATTTTAGCCAAGTGAACGCAAATTATATCCCTTTGAGAATGTATAGCGACTAACTTTTGTGCTTACCTATTTCGCATGATACGGCTCTCCTTCAAAACTTTTCGATAAGTAAATAGCTTAATGTTTTTTATGTTTCCCAATATGTAAGAACTTTTTTAAAAGTAATAAGAAATGTTATTTTTCTCGTTAGAATAACGATGTCTATAAAAGCACAACATTACGTAAATCAAAAACGATAACGAGCTTTCCCTTTAAATTTATGATAGTACTTATAACAAAATAATATAATTTACCTAAAATGTGAAAATTTGAACATAAGTTCTTAATGAAACAAACATTTTTCGCTCTTTTATTATTACTGAGTTTGTGTACTTATTTTCATTAGCGGTTTTGCGTAAACAATGCTAAGAACATTAAATAAAGTTTTTGCAATTGCAAAGAAAGAGTTTACAGAATAAGAAAGAGATGATTTTTTATTTGGACCTGCTGTGTTTTCACTTACCGAAATAAATTTGAATATACGGATAGTACTACCTTGCCCGTATTCTGATTACATTGCATTTCATCGTCATATCGACCCATTATTAACCCACTGCAGGGAAAGACCTTTTCTCATACTGGGAACATTTGAGCATTAATCGCCACGCTTGCTCAAGGCGGATTGGCGATTTCAGACTACCTCAGAAGTCCAAGTTTCCTCACGATGTTCTCCTTCACTGTCAGTCAGTAATGTTCAGATAAACTTAGAAAGTACATATTATGATTGCAAAATGACATTGATACTTGTTCAGATTCAAACGCCTTTACCTCGTATTTACGAAGCGGGTGCCTTTACCACTTGGTCACTACGACTTTTCATAGCATTTAATTTATCTATACTAGGTACTTAAGTGGAAGAGTTTGTTTGTTTGAACGCGCTAATCTGTAGAACTACCAGTCGAATTTGAATAATTTTTGAATAAGATAACCCAGTTCTTGAAGCAGGTGTAAGCTATGTAACATCACGCTACTGGCGACGGGAGCAGAGCAGTAAGCAAAATCGCGGGTGAAACCGCGCCGCGGTAAGTTACTATATAATAGAAAGAAGAAAGAAAGAAAAACACATTTATTGTGCTATATAAACACGACGTACATAGGTATATATATATATACAATAAAGGGTACATATTTTTTTTTGAAAACAAAACAACTAGGTAGTTCTTATTATTAAACAATTTTTCTTAAATAAATAATTATGACCAATAAGTTTAGCAAATAATTTCTAATATAATAATACGAATTCAATTTAATTTTGTATTTATATAACTAGATTAAGTTACCTTTTTACGATTTCTAAAAGGTCTAAAATCATTCAGCAAACAAATCTATAAACAATTCACGTAAAACTCGACTTCAGTTTTCGCCAAGTATATTGGAAAACCACAAAATAAGATTACCAAACGTTTTCAACGTAGGTACTCGAACTACGTTGGCCAGTTTTACGATTACGACTGTTGCACTAAATAAAACCGTATTACGATTCCACGTCCATCAAAAACCAAATACGCCCTATGTCAAATAACCTAAGATACAAATTCCTTCGTAAATACAAGTTTACTAGAGTAAAGTAATAAGAAACGCTAGTAGTAAAACTACTCATATTTCTTAAAAAAAGGTAGGTTTATGAAATGCATCGGCCATAAAGGAAAAAAGTTTATTTCAGTTTTTTGATACAGCATATCATAGCTGATTAATTTTTTATTACTTCTACTGTAATAAAGATGATCTGAAGAATGTGGAATTGCTTGTTAAAAGTTGCAGACAGCGTTCGGACATTTTTTTATTTGGACATTTTATCTTGAATTAGATCTCAAAGAACGATACTAATAAGGACGATTAACTTGTTGAACTTGTATCACGTCATTGACTGCTTTAGAAAAATATAAGAGAGCCTTCAGAATATAAAATCTTAGGAAAGGGCTTTTATAAGTACTAAGCAAGTTCTAAAAATGTTAATTTAGTTCCTGAACAAAATGTATCTAAGCTTGCCGAAGATTAAATCTTTTGTAATACCTTGTTATAAGTAAAAATACAGCCGCGTCATGTATATTGTAGCAAGCTAAGCAAAAATCATCATACATTGTCGAAGTTCATCCATAATGAAACTGTTATCCTGACGTGGCCCATGTTTTCTTTGTACTATCGTATAAAAGGGCCTACTTTGATCCTCTCAGATCGGCAGAGGACCACTAGTAACAATCCAAACTATTTACGATAAAAGGGGTTAAACTAAAAATATGTACTCACATAAACCTCTGGTTGTAGGATTTTCGACGTCACTATAAGGAAATACGCCACATTGTCAAGGAACGTAAGTAACAAGATATTTTATTCAAAGAATATTCTCGAGTTATACTTATCGAGTAAAATATTATTGACAATATCAGATTGCTTTATTTAAAACTCGCGTTGAAAAATCAATAAATTCATTGAGGCTCGATCAAACCTGTTAATAAAATGAGTTAAATGAAATTTGCTTTGTTTATTTTGTAAGGAGATTCTAATTTAAATCTTTTCTTTACATAAATGCACGTTTGATGTTCTATTAACTTTGTTTTTATCACAGTATAGTTGTCTATTTATCTACACAACTAGCTACGCCTCGCGGTTTCGCCTGCGCTGATAACGGTATATGTATAATTAATGTAACTCGGGAACCAGACCGATTTTCGGGATAAAAGTCTCCTGTACCAAATCTATGTACATACCAATTTTTATCGAAAACGGTGCAGCCGTTTAGGCATTGAGTGATAACAAACACACACACAAACACACACATACACAAACTTTCGCATTTATAATATTAGTAAGAAGAAGCAAGCTCGTACAGTTTCCCTCAGCGCGGTTTGGTTACTGCTCTCTTGTCTTTGCCAGTAGCGTGCTGTTCATTAGCTTATAACCTTCCTCAAGAACTGCGCAATCATAAGCAAAAATAATTATTTAAATCCGACTGGTAGTTTTAGAGATTAGCGCGTTCAAACAAACAAACTTTACAGCTTTATGTAATGGTATAGATTTAGATGGTCGTAAAAATGATAAATTATAATGTAATTAGCAGCTATATTTAACTAAAATCGTTATTATATCATAACTAAAGAAATAAATTAATAAGAATTTGAAAATACTACTGCAAATATAAAAAAGGAAAACACAAATGCCACCATAAACACTGGTTCTTGGCACGGTATTCCGGCTAGCTACGTACATTTTGCACTTAGTTGTAGCCAAAGGAAAATAGGGCAGGGAATTTCTACACAGAAATTTAGCAGTAAGCGCCACATTGCGTACCGCAGATTTCTTTAATTTGTCCATACAATATTGTAGCTTAAAAGTAAGACTGTCAGGTATTTTATAGTACTGTACTATACAAATATATAAACCTGAAGACTTTGTTTGTTTGAACGTGACAATTTCTGGAACTACCAGTTGGAGTTGATGGCTCAGTTCTTAAGAATGAAATGTAACATTACGCTACTGGCGACGGGAGCAGGCCAGTAACTAAGAAACTACGCTGCGGAAAGCTAGTTTAGAATACGTTTTGATGATAAAAAGCATTGCTTAGAAGGCTTTGGAAAAGCGTTTCAAGAAATGCCTTACAAAGTCAATACATTTTTAATACTAGGCACACAGACAGCAAAAACCTCTCTCATATATTATTCAATTCTAGGCATACGTACGTGTATTTCGTGTCTCATTTGTATGTAGCTAGTTATTAACTTGTTCATGAAGCTTAAAAGTAATTGTCATATTTACTCCGAGGCTGAAACTTGCTCTAGCGTAAGCATACCCGCTTCTAAGTAATTAGTGTTCTCAATTAACTTTCAGGTGTAACCTTACGTTTAAATTGTAGGACGATTAAACTTGCCGTATTAATATCTCAGATTAAAATTACCGACATTGAGAGTTGAGTTTTTAGACGTAAAGTAAGACGGAGCAATTATTTTTGCAGCTATATACTCTACTAAAAACTAACATCGGTTTGGGGTATATTTCAAACCCATAGTTACAGTGAAATCTCTAATTTTCAATTATTTTTTCAAATAAAAGTGACATCTTACATGAAAAATCTTAAGTAAATCCTTAACATAATTATTTAAAGATCGGATTTTTTAAACTACACATACTTATGAATATTAAATCCAATGTAAAGATCCGTTCAATTGATGTATTTGCCAACATAATTATTGTTAGCATCAGTATACGATACCTACAGTAAGAGCAGCGGATACATTTTTGCAAGCAAGCAATAGTAGAAGACTTAGACTGCGTAACAATCATAAAATAGTCCAAATGCATAAAGTAAACACACAGCTATCTACACTTCACACACACGTAGTTCACAGAGTCAATAGATGTTAGTATGGAAAGTCCAAATAGTGCGAAATAGCAAACAAGTGACGTCACAAACGGCACGCATGCGGTTGACACACATTTTCCCATAGAACATTTTCCTTTTTTCGTTTACCATATCGCACCTACAGAGGAAGAAAGACATAACACTAAATACGACTCTGAAATGTGTGTCTTATATTATCTGCAAGAGAGTTCTAAATTGCCAAATTCCGCTTCACAGTTTATACCACTTTATCATTACCACATACGAATGTGATATTACTATGTATATGGACTAGACCCAGTGACTCAAAGGTAGTGCTTAAAACAGTAACTATGAGCAAAAACCATACTGCCTACCTAATGGTAAGTATTATTTAAACAATGCAGAAATATATCTAAGAAAAGAAAGCCTAAGGCTTAGTTTAGTAGAAGCAAATGAGAAAGCAAAGGATAGGGAAGGAGGACCGAAACTCAGTAGTATGGAAATTAACATCATTTATGATAAAACCAGCAAGAATCTATTATCGTAAAATACTGAAATAAATGGGTACTGTATCGAAGTTTTAGGCTAGAGTATGTTAAACGCCACCTGTGTGAGTTTATATTACATAGAACCTCATACATCTGGCCAAGACATAATGCACGTTCGCAGAACAGAAGCTCATAGTTCTCTCTAATATTGGAACAGGTGTATTTATATTAAGGATACTGTCTAGTCAACGAAATACAAAACAAATGACTATGAAAGTATTGAGTTATTCGGTCGGATTCTCTTTGATACATACCAAAGATATACAAAAACCGATCCACCCGAGGATCAGACCGGAATAATTCTAATAAACTGTAGTGTAAAGTAGTATAATATGCAGTAAAGTAGGTACCTAGTTTCGTTATGACTAATAAGCGCTTTATGTCTTTTTTCAATTTTTAAAAACGACCGAAAAGGAATTAGAAAAAACATGGCGTAGCTAATGCTATTTTACATTTATTGGCCAGAGGATTAGGATCAACAATCCCGAATATAGCGTTTGTATCTAAAGCAATTTCTCACTTTCTAATCTGTATTTCATTTCTAACAATAGCTGTGTCTAAAGGTGGACATTACGGCACTAAATGCCATTCAAAAACGTTTAGAAAGGAATGTCCTTCTTTCGTGTGGCAAAATAATCTAGGTTTTAAAATTTTTTCCGTTACGGTGATGAATTGAATAACTGAGTTAATGGCAATTATTTAAATTTTCATAGTAATAGTGGTAATTACTATCCTTATAATATGGCAAATTGAAATAATAATTAAAAATAAACAAATTTTTCATACTATTACTACTCTTTTTTATTTATTTATTTATTTGATTCACAAACATACAGCTATTATTACAGGCAACACCTAATGCAATAGAGTAGTTATATCATACGATCCAGTTAAACAACACATGCCACACTTACATTATCATAAAAACAACAATTCATCAAGCTGATTGGGAAGCTATTTGATGGCAGCTGGCCGCCTTATAATAAATTTAGTTATAAAGTAGGTACACCCTTATCTACCACCTACCATTCTTACAAAAATAAACTTAGAACTTAAATTTGTTAGTCGATTCTATCTTTTAGGCATGCAAAATTGATAATTTTTTTAAAGGTGAAGCACAAAGAATAATAAAAACGAGTGTTCGGAAAACTTGAGCATTGCCTAATCAGCATACATGAAGAACAACAGCTCAAGGTCGGTGATTATATCCATGAAATTGGATGCGTAGTATTTAAATTTTGTACTCACGTACGGCTACAGGCTAAGACGAACTTGTTTTTACCTGAAAAATAAATACAATTTGTTAAATTAAAAAGGGGCTTTAAATTAAACTAGTAGCAACAAAACTATTAACCTATAAGTGTAATAATTTCATTCAAATTATTCTCCTATGTTTAAGAAACAAAAATATCCAATACAGCAGCTTTGAAACTCATAAAATCAATAGTATTCAATGTTAAAATTAAAACAGACAGCCCTCTTTCAAGAAAAACTATAATAACATCTCCACATACAAACACAAATGGTAACCTACAATCACGGCTTCCAATTCTACCAAAACAGCTTCATATGAGTTTCAACAGTCGACTACAGCAACACTATTATGCTAAATGGAATAACGGAGGTATCGAAGCCGTTGGCCCGCACGTCCATGATGAGATGACACTCGTTTTACGACCGCCCATTCGCAATCCGACTAGATTCCTGACACACCAACTACATCCAGTGGTTGCTTCGTTTATGTTTTTATTTTACTATCTATGAGTGTTGTGTTTTTGATGTGGCAATAAAACCTTCATGCACGTAAGTGTATTGAACGTTAGTTGAGATTTCAGCATCCTATTTTACGATAGTGATCTGGAATCTCCGATCTTGAATATGGACCCATGTCTTCTTTTCACATGGGGTGTAAGAGATGAGTGAGCAAATATCAGAAAACTGACTGCATTAATTGCGTACTAAAAAATCACATTACTAGTGTTACTGAACCATCTTTTACCCGTAGTACGGTTAAGTTGTCCGGTCAACCGGACTACGGAAAAAAATAATTTTCCGTAGTTATACGATTAAAAAAACTATCATTCAGTGTGGACACTGAAAAAATTCGTGGTCCGGTTGCCTTGTATATGGGAATTTTCATAATATACAATATACCAAAACTTTCTTTAAAGAGGGGGTAACCCTTTAATGTTACAAATATTGTTAACTACGTTTTTCGATCATCACCTCCTGATGCTGAGCTGATGATGGAAGACTCTTTAACGGTTAAGAGTTATATTTTTATGCCTGGACTTGTCGTTATTGACAATTTAATTCTCTGAGAGTATTTAAGTGATCACTGAGAACTAGCATTTTAACCAACTAAAAAAATGAAGGAGGTTGTCATTTCGATACGTTTTTAAGTTTTTATTTTCACTGACCTTATAGAAATAAAAGCTCAATAGATTCGTACATCGTAACATTTTTATTAAAAAGAAATAAATCAGCTGCATACAATATGAGGGGCACGGGCTTAACTAGACGAGTTATTTAATATTTGCTAGCTTTTATTGATGCCCATTATGTATCAACACTATACCACCTTTTCTCTGGACGAAGTTTAAAGGTTGAGACATTTGTTTTAACTTAGAATAGCTTAACACGTAACACAACTTGGAATCTAATTCACAACATAAATTTTCCCTTTGCAATAAATACATCAATGTGCAACATAATGTCAATATTAAATAGTTTCAGATGAGGCAATTTACTAGACAATAATATTTTATCAAAAAGGTTACCTACCATAAGCACTAGATCTTCCGTGGTCCAATCAACCGGACTACGGAACAAAACAAATTTTCCGTAGTCCGGTTAACTGTACCATGGATAATTTATTTTACCCATAGTCCGGTTGACCGGACAACTTAACCGTACTACGGTGTACAAATGTACCGAACCATCAAGCGTGGTGATTATGGTAAACCTCTTGCATTGGAAGAAGCTTATGTCCTGCAGTATTCATCCAGTATTCTTGGAACGTTAAATAAATAAAAAAGTTTGTATCACAATCTTATAAATCAGAATAAAAAATTATGTTACTAATTTGTCGTCAAAGGAGCATGCAGAAAATCTTAAGAGTTAGATAAGTTTAAAAAACTTGTTTGTTAGTCTGAAATGATATTATTACAGTTTGAAGAGCACTCTACCGGGAACATGGGAGTTTTAACGACTAGCTGCAGAAGGAATAATATTTTTTAGCCCAGCAATTTTTAAAGAGGAAATGGTGTTCTTAATTAGTTTTTATGTTATTTATAAATCAAACTTGAGGACTGTGAATAGACGGGAGGTGCGCGTGCGACCACTGTTTGCCGTTGCCCCTAGTAACACTAATGCGGGTTTTCGTGTACCTCTACGTAGCATTGTTAATAAATATTTCAGAGACTTTGTTTATTTGCTTTGCCACGTTATAAATTTAGAAATTTGCTGCTACAAAAAATAATAAATAAAAATAACTAAATTATAACAACAAATACTTTAAATGTAATTTTATTTCTTATATATCTCTCTCTCTCTCTTTTAAACTTTATTCCTTTGTTTTTTTTTTGAATTAAATACTCGTATAATAATTGTAAATTTAGTAAATAAATTAGTTCATGCATTTAATGTATCTCGTGTTGCATGCTTCGCTTGCTTTTACAATTTAAATTTAAAAATGATTTAAGTAAAATGTGGATAACGTAGGCTACACAATTGTTAGTATTAATATGCTAAGACTCTAGAGTAAGATATACTGTGTAACCATTAGTTATCCCGAATTAAATTAGTTAGTTATTAGTTTTAGTAACTACTAGCGACCCACCCCTACTTCGAACGTAGGTAGGTATTGTTATGGTTTTTACGACTTGATTACTAATCGTTGAAATTCTAGGCGTTGCACTTCTGTGCAATATATTATATTTTCAAAACGATTATAAAAACCGTATCTTCATTTGTTGCGTGGTTTAAAAGAAGTTAGCGCAGGAACAGAAGGGTAAAACGACTTTACAGAGCTTTATATCAAACTACCTACCTACTTAGAAATATTTTGACATGTTTACCAAGATAGTTATTCGTTTTTGTATGTCTCTGGTGGCATCATTAGTAAGAGCAAGGGTAGCGTGTCCTCAGCATTAGTGAGTTTTACCACGCCCGGGCGAATGTCCCCAAATTCTGACGTCACATTTCCGTACCGGTGGCACAATTTAGTTACGGAAGTGCACCCTGTCCGACCGATATTACCACACGACCAATGCCGACCTCTGCTAATCTCATTTTTGTTAACTCAATTCCGCTGTCGACTTTAGGTTACGTCTGTTAATTCATTTATGGCATTGTTAGGTTGTTTTGTCGTCATGTCTTAATTATGTAATACAGTAACAATCTTATTTAATACTAGCTTTCCGTGGCGCGATTTCACCCGCGTCTTTGCTTATTGCTCTACTCTCGTCGCCAGTAGCGTGATGTTACATAGCCTATAATCTTCTTTGAAAACAGGGCTATCATAAGCAAAAAGAATTTTTCAAATCCGACTTTTAGGTCCAGAGATTAGCGCGTTCAAACAAACAAACTCATTCGCTTTATATAAAAGTATAGTTACCTACAATTTGGTTCAACAATATGTTTGTCTATTTTCGCTTGTATTGCACAACATTTAAAAAGCAGACCTAATGGAAAAACATTGTCTTCTCTATCAATAAATATTTACGCAATGCACAGTTAATAATGTAAAATATTAACCTAACCTGAAAACAAAGAAAATGATTTTTTATTACTCACAAATGGATTCGTCAGTTGTATTTACAGGTTCAAAACAAAGTTGGTTAACTAATTCTATATAACAACAATAAAAACAGTCAGTATTTTCTAAGATTTGTTGTAATTAAATTCTTACTTATTTTAAAAACATCCACAATTATTAATTTTTTAGGTAGGTAAGTATTATTATTTAAATATTAGCTATTTGTTCACGTCATTTTCCTGGTTTGTACCAGTGTAGTACATACAAACACCTATTTTGTCAATTTGCGTCGGTACATTGGCCTTGGTGATATTATTCCGATCATTATGGTAAGTAGATATTATATTATATTATGTTTAGGTATAATTTAATCTATAAAGTTTTTAGGACATCGATTTTACTACCCTTGGGTTAGTACATCTGACTAATAGCCAACTTAGACCCAGCTTAACTAAAACTGGCTTCCCACGAGGCGACTGATTCCTTTGATTGAATCTATATAATAATAGAAAAGATTTTTATAAATTAGTCTTTATATTGTCCTTGCTGATTTTAACACGAACTTATCAGAGACGAAGAAGAAACCAGGTGGGTTGTACTTACCGTACCGCTTAATTGCCATCGCAGTTGTATAGAAAAATATGGATATATTTATACAAATATCAAACGTTCTCAATGGCCTTAGGATTGAGAATTTTATACTCTACTATTATTTATTAAACGTTTGCTAGTAAACAGCATTGATAAGCCTAAATCAACACGGTGCACAATAACAGTTATTGCTTATAGTATAAACATGCAGTAAAGAAAATGGAACAAAAACACATTTATATAATAGCTAATGAAATCGCTGCGATTGCGTTTTTATGTTTTTTACAATCTTTACCAAAGATTACACCCTATATGGTTTTGTAATATAATTCCAATGCAGTCTTACAGCACGTGTTCAATACTTTACGAAATTATGTTTTAGGGTCAAGAATTGTATATGTCTATGATACGGAGAGACCTAGAAGAAGAAGGATGCCGAAATATTGACATAATAAGGATGTAATTAGAACAACAATCTACGTTGTATTTTGTATTTTAAAGATTGTAATTTGTTTTGTGCATTAAACACAAAATAAACACGAAAATACGAAAGAGAAATGCATCGATATTTTCTCTATATTTTTCAGGCGTTAATTCGGTGCCACATTCGAAGGTTATCTATTGTGGTAATAGTGCGACCGTATCTAAGATACTTAAAGGCAAAAAAGCTAGTCAGATTTTATGTTGCGAAATGCTTAGTAACAAACTAATACAAATTTGCTCACTAATAGAGAAGACCTTTACCTGTCACAACGCGTGCAAAATAATGTTACATTACTTCACAAAATAGCTACCAGATACATTACAAAAGTAAAATCAAAGCTTTCCAACTAGCAAGATGATAAACCAATACCATGCGTAATAATAATGCAATTAAATAATTTGTAAGCCGCAGCGGTAACCTACATCAAGCTGGCGTCAAGGCGAACCACTGTGTCATCTCCGACACTCGACTTGCTGAACTTTAATTTGTTTTGGCTGCGGCGTAAATATATTTTATTCGAATATTACAAAATAGGCTTATGTTAGTTCATGTTGCTGATCATTATCATCAGGTTTAGGGTGTAAGATACGTACTGCTAATATTTGTCCGTTGAGTTTTTGAGCAGTCTGATCAAGGCTGAAGTGGTGCGGATTCTAAAAAGAAATATAGACAGCAAGGGAATTAATGTCTGCATAATATATAGACATGCTATGTCATTCATTTTTAGCGGCTAGGTCACATTTTCCTCTTAGATTTAAAGCTTTTGTTTTAACCAACTTTTGACTAGTGATTTTTGATTTGCGAATTCGAAAGTCACAACGAGCTCACCGACAAAATATCAGACAACATTGGTGTAATTAGCCGCGGCCTTCTAAGTGCGTCAATTGAAATAAAAACTTTAAAAAATGTTTAAAACTTATGTTCTCTCTCTCTCTGATTGCATATAATATTTAATAATTTTTGAATTATATAAGATATAATATTTTTGAATTGTAAAATACTAGCTTTCCGCGGCGCGGTTAAGCCGCGTCTTTGGTTACTGCTCTGCTCCTGTCGCCAGAAGCGTGATGTTACATAGCCTATAACCTTCCTCAAGAACTGAGCTATCATACGCAAAGAATTATTCAAACCCATCTGGTAGGTCCAGAGATTAGCGCGTTCAAACAAATAAGCAATGTCTTCCGCTTTATTATAATTTTTGACACAACAATTTAAAAACACACTAACAAATAGTCAACATGCTCGCACACAGCACAGGCAAACCTTAATATGCAAAGCTGGTAAATGTCAGCTACAAAGACGTTTGCAGAGCGCAATGTTTTAATTGGTCGTAACAAATAAACTGCCCGTTTTATACTAAACTGCGTTTTGAGGTATTTTAACTGATGCTATAGTTTAATAATAGTTTACCATTTACTAATAATGTATCCTCGATAAAATGTATTTTATAATAAGTGACTATCGTTCAATAAATCTCTTATGCATTTAACAAACAAAGTAAATGTATAGATAGAAAATTATCAAGTCTAGCCCAGAGAATCCATATCTTTTTTATATCTAAGACAGATATCTGTCTTAGATATAAAAAAAGGTAAGGATAGATATTAATAACTGTAGCTACTTAGTACTTATTTTGACAAATTGAAGGCCATATCGTCGAAATAATTTAACCGACTCAAACCGCCGTTCGTAACAAAATCGATACACACGTATGAACTTGCCTAATAAAATATTAAGCGGTAAGGTATTATTCATAATTATTGTTGCCATGTGAATGTTATTCAATTTCAATTGTTATTTTGTCTAAGTTAACATTTTGAGAACATTATAGCAAAGGTATTTGTGTTAGTAAGTTAAGTAAATCAGTTGGTACATCTGCTAAAGGTCAGTTATCATGTTATTACTGTGGGCATTTTATTATTTGTATATATTTAAACATTATGTTATATGTAATCTCTTGTAGGTTGTTACTAACATTTTTTTAAAGATAGTATAGGCTCACCTTTTTAACAGAATTCTTTACCAGCATCTACCTATTATTTTAATCCAGTACAGCAAAGAAGCAAGTTTGATGGTTTTTACCACTTGTTGTCTCCTGATTCCTGATAAGTTGATACTTGGTAGTATTTACACCTACGTGTTTCGCAAAATACGCAAAATCATTGATTTTACGTCTATTAACTAACTTTTTTACTTTGCTAAGTTTGTCTATAACGTAACTAAAAAGCTTACACTTCATATCGATTACTAGCTTTCCGCGGCGTGGTTTCACCCGTGTCTTTGCTTACTGCTTTGGTCCCGTCGCTAGAAGCGTGATGTTACATATCCTATAACCTTCCTCGAGAACTGGACTATCAAACGCAAAAAGAGTTTTTTAAATCCGACTGGTAGTTGCTGAGAAAAGCGCGTTCAAACAAACAAACTCTTAGCATAGATACAAACAAAGACAACAATAAACAAGTATGCAATTTAAAGTGACATACCTATAGTTATGTGTAATCGTACAAATATTAAAGTTTACCCAAACTGAAGCAATACGGCAATGTTAGCGGTGCCTTTGTCAGTTGCTCGGTTTGTACACTGAATGTGTCAAAACTTTATACAAACACGAAATTACACAGATACAAGCTTTCGATGACGTCATGCTTACCCAAACATGACAATGTGGAAGCTTTGATCGTGACTCACGAATTAACACTTTAGTTATTGAAAAGTTGTTGAAATTGAACCGGTGTTTGTATGTTTGTATTAAAAAGCCTCGTTTTGTTTAGTTTGTGGTGTTACAAAGTTGTAATTTTAGTCGCATTAGAGTGTTTGTTAAATACAAAACCGGAGCAAACTATATAACTTCAAATTTTAATGTTAACAAGCAGCAGTTGTTTCAAAAACAAGCAGTATGTTTGTTGCTACTTTTGTTTCAAATATATTAAATAAAATAAGATATTATAAATTGTAAAGGTGTTTGTTTTCTCTTGTGTATTCAACTGAAGTAACAGGTAAAACAATGTGAATAGAAACTCTGATGAATAGCAATAAAATGGTTACTCAAAATTCTTAATTTCAATTTTATTTTACTAGTCAATGAAACGATAATTACGGACATTGTCCGTCTGATTAAATATACCGACCGTCAAAACTGGCCGTCGTACAAAATACAATAATAAGGAACGTTGAAAACAAATTTCTAAATTATATTTACACATATATAGTCCCTCAGACAACACTGATTCCCTTTTTAATTTGCAATTAAGTATACAATTTTCGGCACTCATTGTATAGAACTCTAGCTTAAGAAAACTACTTTGTAACTTCTTTTTAATGTATGTGCCAAAATATATGAATAATAATATTATTTTTAGAATAAAAATGAAAACCAACTTCAAACAACACCTACATGTTCAATCCTTAACTAAAAAGTAGAAAATAATATTTTAATTACTTCATAGCAAAGAACATTAAAGGAGGATCAACGCAATCCTTGATACCTATAATACTTTACTATTTATAGTTTTTAATCAGTTATTTTGGAGTCGGTGCCAGCCAAGAAGGATTTTTAATTCTGTCTTTGCAACCAACTTTTGTAATGCACGGGGCGGTAATTGCACGCGTGGGGGATATGCCTGAGTGCACTACCCGAACGCGGTCATACTCGTGAACGCAGACGTCATTGATAGTTGTGTTGAGATATACATAAAAAATTTGACGCGCACTTATCAGATTTCGTTCGATTTCTTGTATTAAATCTATATTTTTCATTCATATATTAATAGATTAATCAAGAAGGTTTTTTTTTTGCTAGTAGGTAGGTTATTTTTATGAAGGTCATTATGATCCTTCTTGGCTGGCACCGACTCCAAAATAACTGATTGAATGAACTGATTGAAATAGGTGTTGTTTGAAGTCGGTTTTCATTTTTTATCTAAAAATAATTTTATTAATTTACCACTAGTCACAACGACTAAGACAATTATCATTAATCTAAAAATTTATTCACGTAATCTCAACGTGAATACTAAGCACACCTTTTATATTTCCCCATTATATACCCGTTTTTGGCAATTTTAATTCTATACTCGTAGTCACACTCTAAAATTGGTTAATTGCCATTCTTACACGTCTGTTTTGGACTCAAAGTGCGATGTTTTTACAATAAGCCGCGTTGGGTAGCCGTCATCCGTAACAGTTGACCCACAAAATTCTTGGACAATAACACCAAACACTGCGCAAGGCACTTCCATTAAGGCGACAATACCACGGATGTGTACACCTGCCATCATAATAATATATGCCTCTAAACTTAGGTGCTATAACCTATTGTGAACGTACATTGTTATAAGCCTGCCGTTGAGTGGGAATATATACGCTTCCTTTGTTTGTCTTCTTAATATTACGTCGAGTTATTATATTTATTTTTGCTTAAATAAACGAAATAACAAACTTAAATTAGGTTTATATTTTTCTTTTAGTTGTCTACGTCAATATTAAACATATATCTATATTTTATTATTGTTATATAAAAAATATTTTTATTTAATTATTATTTTTAATTAAAAACCTAGAAAAGTTAGTCTTTTTATGATCTATTCCGTTCTAATAAATGTGGAAAAACTCACGGTGAAAACAATCGATTAATAGAAAAAATGTTGATAATTAATGAGGTACGTAACACCAACGGCGCGTGTGTATGTATTACAATCGGTTGCATCGTCACTTGCGCAATAGTCATATTAGGTCGCGACACCGCAACTATGTTAGCGAGCAAGTAGATACGCGTAATTGCACACCATCAACTTCAACTGCATTGTGCATAAGTTACACACAATGATATCATCATAATTGATTTGATAACCTGCGCGTAATTATTGCTTTCGACGATGTGTGTTACAGTTCTTTAAGTTTCTTTACATTTCTACCAATTTATTTTTATTTAATAAAACAATATAATACAAAGGTGATAGTGACATACCACACAAACCATCGTGGGTTTAACAGTAGATTTATACGGAGGATAATAAGAAATCCAAAACAGGATATCAGTCAATTTATCTACAGCCAATATAATAGAAAAAGTTTAGAAAAAGTAGCATCCTGAACTACGGCAGAGTAGAACGTACAGAAAGAGCTAAAATAAAGAAATGTTAGTAGTTTTTGTACTAGGTATTAAATTGAATAAGATGACAGCTATTTAATAATACAATTGCGACATATCGAGCTATAGAACCGTGATGTAATCAAACATACTGTACCCTTTGATCATTTTAACAACGATCTCCGAATCTCTATTGATATTGCTAGTACCGACAATAATCAGAAATGCTTTGACATCCAAAGATGACTATTGTTTTCAAAATTGTCTCATACATAAATTACTAAGGGTTTCCAACGCTTTTTGCGTATTTGGGTTCATTATGTCTTAAAAAATAAATATTGAGATGAGGTTTTATTGTTTCATATTTTGTAAACTGTAATATTATTAATACATTATACTGTAATCATTTGTTAAATTTCCATATACCGTTTTAATTGTTATGTGCGTAATTTACAACATTTAAAAGAAAATTTTAAAGAATTTAAATTGCTGTTTGAGTTTTCGGTGATACAAAAGTTATTCGAGTAGTTCCTCATCTCACCTCGTCTCACTATCCAAAAGGACTAGATGATGAATTAAAAAAAATCCTTTGCCGTATTTAGTTATAAATATTTAATGTATAGCTGCTTTCGCGTAAACCACCACCTGCTCTTATTTCATCATAAATTAAGTTAAGTATAAACAAGCACCCAGAACACGCAGAATGCTTATAATTATGTTTAAATATCATTACAGTATAGAGGCGTGGGAGATTATTTGCGTGAGTCACTCATAATTGCCTCTTGTTGTTACCATCTGTCGTGGCGCAATTACTTTCGAATCTGCCCCCGTAATCTTCAATCAATGTGTTATTAATACATGCCAATTATTTCCGTTCAAGTGATTTATGGCCTTGACTTAATTACTTGCTATGTTACTTGTACTAATCGTCATAGAAAATTATCTTTTTTTTAAAAATTTGCTATGTTATATAGAGGCTAGACAAGAAAAACGGGGAAAGACCTTTGCCCAGCAGTGGGATGGAATAGGTTAGCAATGGATGTGTGATTCCTGGTCTACAATATAGAACCATTCAATCTATTCCCGTACCTACCTTACTAAGGGAATATCTTGTAACAGCGCTAACTGCCTTCACATTACTGTGGTTACCCCTTCTAACGTGGTGACTCCCGTGAGTAGAGGCTTATATCGTCATATAGATGTAATCGGGCTAATGATATGATGATGTGTAGCTTACTATAATAAGTTTGGATATACCTAATCGTTCCCAAAAAACGTCCTCTTCAATCAAAAGAGATCGGCAGCGACGGTTTTATTTACATAAAGTATAAATATTTACAAATCAAAAGCGTTTAACTTGATTAAATTTATAGCCCACTTTAAATAATGATTTAATTAATTAGCTTTAATAGCCTTAATCAAAAACGCATATCTATTATCAAATTGATTTTTATATCTTTATAAACCCAAATAATTATAAACAAAAGTGCTATCTAAGCAAGTAATAATAACATACATATAAAATGTATTAACAGTCATGTCATCGCTGCAATACCGGATCTGGTAACAGGCTATAAAACCAACTCGGTTTATCCCCTTATGGCATGATGATACGAACGTCGTAAAATATCGAAAGCTTTTAATGCGTCGTCATAAACGAGAGGAAAGACTGGTACGTTCCGCAACCTCTTATCTACAACTTGTTCCAACCCCTTTTTTTTGTTTTGTAGACTTAATTTGATGCAAATAACAGAGGATGCAATTATAGGTAGAACATTAAAGTAGCTTTAGTATCTAATAAGTTTAATAAAAATATGCGTTTTTAAGTTGGTGGTGAGTTTGTTGTCCGCACGAAGACCGTTTGGTTCACTGTGCGTCCGGTTCGGGCGTTTGAGAATTTTTTAAACAATATTAAGTAATAGGTTGAATAAATTATGAGGTTTGTAGACTTTAAGATAAAAATTGCCAATCTATCGTGAGCAAGCGTGGTGATTAATGCACATGCCTTCTCTATATGAGAAGAGGTCATTGACAGTAACGGGCTATTAGGTGTTATTATTATTGTCCAAAAATTTATCTCATGATTAAGTGCCCCCTTTCCTTGTGAATTACTACTAGTATATTATCCTGTGGCAGAAACAGAAAAAAACTAAAATTTTTCATACCAAAGCCAGCACAAACAAATCAAGTTTTTAATCTGATAGCAAGTTACCTACTTGATATGCACGCACACTGCACATGTTAATAATGGTAGTTAACTAAACGAGTTTAGCGCGTATCAGTGCATAAAACTATAGTTTGCATTCAGCTTGGTACGAAACATATTTAAAGGTTGAAATTTCACAGCAAAACTAAAGATTGTAAAATAAAATCTTCCGATTAATCTCAGTTCTTTGGTTTTTATCGCTTAGGCAGCGAACTGACTGTAAATAATATAATGCCTTACATTTTCTATTGGTCATCCTAAAGATCCATGGTGCACGCCCGAACAGAAGATAATTAAACCATGCTACGCTAGCAATTTATAATCTGGGTGCCGGCCATTAAATTTGGTCTATTTTAATACATAGTTAATGTTATACGTTCTTCTATATATGATCACCCTTTAATATATGGTAAAGGCAAGAAATCTATACTATTATATAAAGCGAGTTGAGAGTTTGTTTGTTTGTTTGAATGCGCTAATCTCTGGAACTACCAGCTTGATTTGAAAGATTCTTTTTATGTGTGATAGTGATGGCCCAGTTATTAAGAAAGGTTATCTATGTAACATCACGCTTATCACGGGCGCAGAGCAGTAAGCCAAGACGCAGATGCATGAAACCGCACCGCGGCAAGCTAATTAATTAATATAACGAAACAATATTTAGTACAGTCGTAAAGCCTACCAGAATTTATATTTACCAAATGTGTTTGTAATGTTCTTAACGTCACGTTTGTTTAGCAGACACCTAATTAAATAGTGTGTAATAATACTTCAACTAATTATATAACTTAATCTAGCGGAGTCGCTCCTGCTTTCCACGTGGGTAAATTTATGATTTTTACTACAAATATTTAAAATTCTCAGTATCGCATGCATGATAATATGCATGTATAATATGCATGTATTTATAAATAGTTGCTAACTAGTACTCACGACCGGCCGAGGTAGTGAAACTTGTGGAGGCATAATTATGTAGAACAGTATACGTATTTCGGCTGGAATAATAATTGATGATTATGATATTTATAAACCTTCTGGAAGATAGTCAATATCGGGTACCTACGTGATTTTGAAGATGTTAGCGTTGATCATTTTATGTTTATATAGTGGACAAACAATAAAGTCTTTATGTGCATCCGCTCACACCTATCGATAATATTAAATGACATTTTCTTTACCAAATAGCATTATTATTCCCGCAGTTTCCCAGTGTATTGGTCGATGGCCAAACCCCTGGGGAAATGTGCAGGTCTGTTGCGTCTGAACCAATTTATTGACTCCCTAATGTATCGAGACGCAGTTAAGGTGACTCCAGATACAATAATAGCTTTGACAAATAGTGTATGGGTGCTTTCAGGTGTATATTGGCAATAATAATGTATGACCGTAAAATAATATATCGACACGCGCAGGACGTTAGTGCCAACGCTTCGCAGTAGATTCTAAAAGGTCTGATTTTTTTTTAAATATTGCAGCTTTTACCTATCGCATTTTAATTATGGTCACGACTTTAATAAGTGTATCGTGAAAAAGCTGCAATAGCCGCTATAAATACCATACCATTCCACCATACTTATTTTCCCTACTATCTGCTTATGAATCAACTGAATAAATTCTCAACAATATTTTTACGCCCTGCCACTACAAAGGCTAAACAGTCCATATGGATACTATTTTACGAACAAGTCTGATAATTATAAATGATAAAAGTTTTCTTGTAGAATATTATATGTACGTAATAATGAAAAAGTACCTACATTTTAACAATAACGAATCACAAGCCAATTATAGTCTTGGTTTTTTACGAAAAAAAGTTTTCTTCGTCTTTTTTAAACATTACTATGAAAGGGACGCTAAGTTACATAAAGCTCAACTCTTAATGGATACCCCAACTTATACCTTTCTAAAGTAATCTAAAACGAATACAAGTTAGGATCGGATAACTGGATAACATAATAATCTTCGTTTATGAACTTAGTAAGGACCTATAAAATATAATTCAACAGGTTGCTAATAAAATTGACCTATGCCGTCAAGATTCAATAAAAGAAATATCGATATTGGTTGAGTTTTAGCTGTATTATAATAAAAAAAATCGTTTTAAATGAAACGGGGTATTATTTATGCCTGCACTAGTAGTTGCGTGACGTTAACATTTTGTAAAACTGCTTAATAAAACCTTGTTTATAATGTAATTTAATAGGTACCTAATAATTTATATATTTTTTAAATTAGCTTACCAAAATGACTTTACACTGCTTGATGGTATGCCATAGGTACCAAACCAAATCATACCAAAAGCCATAGCCGGAACGGTTCACGCTAAAACTCGGTATCAAAATTAGAAAAAGACACAAAAGCTCTAGACTTCGAAAAGGCAATGAAGACTCATATTCAGTAACAATGCACGTATTACTACAAAATCAAAAGTAAATTATGGATGGCAGCCACTTGTAAACTCGTTCACGCACATCCAATAGCGCAATAAACTACAATCAATTCCATATGAATGACCGCTAAAATTATAAACGCTATGCTTAATTTTAGGTTCAAATAAACTTAAGCAATAGATCAATTTTAGCACAATAGAATATTAAAAAAATAAAACATAAAATTATAATAGGCCTAAGCAATTTGCAAGTATTTAGAAAGACGGAATTTCTTAAGACTATTTTGCTACTGCTAAAACAGTTAAGCCCTTATACTAAATCAAATATTGATCAGAAATTCTTTGCGACAAGCCCAATCTCCTCGGGTTCCTGTAATCGAATTACGTACATACATATAATTCTATACACAACTATATTATGTACCTTTATGTAACAAACTTTGACCTCGGGGACCATGTAAGATTGGACAAATTATTGGATGTTTGTTTAAGAAGAGCTGGAAGGGATATTTCTCAAATTAAATAATCTAGTGAACCGAAAATCGTTCTCAAACAGCACTAATTTATTGGTTTGTATTTCTTTTGATAGGTAGTGATTTGTGATACGTTTAAAAGAAGAGCTGTCTTAACAGCAGGTGGTAAGAATGTAGGTACCTATTCATTCTTTTACAGGGTGCCTTAACTGTTTAAGGCATGCTCGATCAAGCAAATCAAAGTGTTATCTTTAAATAGTGTATAAATAAGTCTGGGTACCTATGTTTTGTATCTCTTAATTAGTAGGTTTAAAATGAGCTATACCGCGACACACACCATCACATAATGCCGGCGATGTGGTTAAAATAATAATAATTGAGTCAGGTTATTCGATCTAAGGGGAGACCTAAAACCACCTTGACAAATGTGTTGTTTAGAGACATGAGGGAATGCAACGCTTCCGAAGACAATGTCGTGGATAGGGCGAAGTGGAGGAACAATATTATGAAGGCTGACTCCACCACCATGTGCGATAAATGTGCTATTTATTAATACAAGAAGAGCATATTAAAATTAAGTTACAGTTTTGTTTTTACGTCTACAGTTACAACGATTGATTTATGTATGTCAAATTTACTTAGTAAAAACCAATCGTTGTTTTCGAAACAGGACTTTTTGACACATTAACATCATCTAAATTGCTGATACGTACCTTGCACAAAAACTGTCAATGGGCTAATACAGTTAGTATAGGTTTAGTTAAATATGATACACATAAATAAATTTAAAATAAACAATCTATATTCGTATTCCAGTGACTTTTTTTTTGTTATAAAATATCGGTATTTCTGTAGAATGTTTCAAACTGTACAAAACAAAGTAACACTATTCGTCAATAATGTGATATTTTTACATTTTATTAAATCTTAGAAAGCGATTATCTATAACACGACAACTTGTTAAGATAATCGGTGCGTCGGTAAAATTAACGACCCCAAACTTATTCGCTCGTAAATCTTTTAACGAAGCCGACGGATTCCGTATCGGTGTCAAACAGCTCATAAATTGTTATCCGATAAATCATTCCAGAACTAATTCATACTGTTATCAAAGATGGAGCTATTAAACAAAATAGTATCGAACTTTCAAGGTAACTTCCAAACTCCTTCGAGATCTCGTTCCAATTTTATTTTAAGTTAGAATCTTATCAGTCGTATTAAATAGTTCACTTTCTGTATTTACGTTTCAGTTGTTTAACTATGGACATTATAATCAAGTTTCGAGTTATGTTATTTTTTGGCCTTTTATGTGATAATGAATTAAACACTTTTTATTGGTGGAACTGTTTATACATTATAATATTATTATATTACACAATACTAAGATCTTCCAGCCCTTTAACAATAATATTTATTTGCAATCCATTGCCTTCGCATGGAACGTTCCTGCCTAGTAGGTGAGTATATTCTATAGGTGCTTGATATAAGTATTTTGAATTGTCTTCTGTTTTTTAAAACGGTCGTTCCAGAAACTTTCTTCTCCAAGACTTCACATTCACATAGTTAATGAACACATCTTTGACACTTAAATACTAATTCAAGTTTAACTAGATTGATTCAACGTGAATATAAAGCCAGCGTTAAAACACTTAAAACCCTTATTCCATTCTATACAAAGCTAAGATAATTTAAATGAGTAGAGATTGAGGTCGTTTCTAATCGAACCGAATAGAACTCACACTACAATTTGTTAGTCAGAATCAAAACAATGCTGTCAATTATTCGAGTAATTCTGGCTGTTCCAATTAAATGAGACTCTGAATAGTATTTCACAGTATCTGAGTGGAGAACTCGATTTTGACCCGAAAATTAGAGGCGGAGAACTATTTCGAACAACTGATAGGGTAAACATTTGGATTTGCTTTCTAATTAACATGCGAGAATTTGAATTTAGGTCTGATATTGTGATTGATGTGCGGGTACGAGTATCTTATTACTGAAAGTGCGTAATATCTATTCCTTACCCCTTTTCCCCCTTCATTCCCTTCTCCGTTAACGGTCGAATTGGTTTGTTCTTGTAACATTTTTCTGAAATGCTTATGCATGTTTATAAATGACGGTTACCATACCAAATGTGCCATTCTTGTTTACCACCGAAGTGGAACAAAAAAGCTTAAATTATTATTTACATGACAAAAATACAATTTACCTTCCACCTTACGTCAAATTCATGCTTATCGATTAAAAATACACTGGGGAACAATTACACTGATTATTTTGAATAGCTAAGTGGAAGAGAAAGGCAGGCAGGTCCCACAAGCTGCGATTTATTAATCAATTTGCTTCAATTCCGAGAATCATTACTCAAATTGGGAATTGAAGATCTCTACGGAGTCCGTATTGGCAACTTGCCAAGTTTCGTGATTCTCAAGACTCTATGTCAAAGTTCATATGCAAAGCAGAGATGTTTATTGAGCGTACCAACCTGGTAATAGTAGGAAACTATCGAACCTCCGCTATGTACCTGTGAACATACAATTTATTCTTGTAGATAGAAAAATAACAGAATAATAGACGGTGGACTTCAAAGAATTTTCTTTTTATGTTTCCCTTGTCAGTCTACTTATTTTGTTTTGCTTATGATTTTAGAACATGGGGATATTATAGAGGCGATGAGGTTTAGTTAGTCTATCGTTTACACATATTATAATTGAGGAAAGAACTTGACTTTAAAATTGCGCAGTTGGGAAGATTTTTTTTTGTGTAGTGTGGGCTGTTAGCTTTGTTGGCTTTCACAATCTTACGCGGACTATCGGTAAGCAGAAGGCTCTCAACCGTTAAGCAACGTTACCTAAGGGCACCCTAGGTGAGGTTAGGACCTCGGCTTAGGCCTTTGTTAAAAGTTGGGCAGAAATTGTATATTTATGGTTTAAGTGCTGTGATAATGGCCAGTTGGCCAAAATAGTTATTCAATTTACTTAACATTTTAAGGTACATCAAGACCAAAAACAAGTCCAGAAGCTCATCATTAATAAATTGTTTATTTCTCGCCTGAGTTGATAAGAAACATCAAACATCGCTAAGTAAACCGCCAGAAAATCTCCCATTCTCAGAACTTTACTGGCATGGTTGAAGCTGATATAAACGGGATAAGCTCAATTAAATTCACTTTCATTGCATCGCAAACAAAAGCTAATCGAAATAAGAAAACATAGTTTTTGCAGTGACAGCACAAACAAATAAAAAACTTGGATTTGCTTAACAAACCGTGGCCGGGACGCGTTTATCTATCCATTCACGCCCACTAGTCGCGATAATGCGCTCGAATTACAATGCTTGTTTGGTAAGAAAACACCGTTAGCTATTATAATATAGAGCTGTAGTAATATATTATTCTTATCTAAAAATAATTTATAACATACAGAAAAATATAAATAAAACTCTTGTTAAATATAAATATATCAACTAGACCTACGGATAAATAATAAGAGAGTTTTGAATTCCGATTTGCAGGACGTAGGCAAAGGGAGAAGTTTGACATAGTCATGATTGGCAAGCGGGTTCGTGACTGCACTAAGATGACATAATTTGTATAGTGTGCAGATAATATGGACACAACAACAATTAACACGTATCAACATTATTAGACTAGGGTACTTAGTTTTCTACGACCCACTTATTACTGTATATGGGTGTTATACCTACAGGAATTGATGATGTGGTTCTCGTAGGTAGGTATAACACCCGCAGGCCGTAAAGAGGATATAACACGACACCTTTATCAAACTCAAATAATTAGGTACCTACATAATTTTCTTTTAACATTAAAGAACTACATAAAAACTTAGCTCTGGTATAAATGACATAGAATGCCTTCATTATAACATAACTAATTCTATATTACTAGCATATGACATTGTTATCGTACATACTTAATATCAAGTATTATGCATAAACTCAAATCCGCATTACGCTATCAAAGCCGTTGTGGGAATGAATAAACAGATTACTACAAACCAATCTACATGAATCGGTATGTTATCCGTTGAACCAGTTATATGAATGAATGATAATATAAAAGGAAGTCGCTGGTAAGCGTCAGTCTGTTTAAATGCTAATCACGAGACCACCTAATGGATTTGGATGTCGTTTTCATTGTTATATTGTGAGTTGCTCAGAAAAGGTTTACGTATAGAATACATTAATCTATTACATAAAGGAGCCGAGCAGTACAGACTAAAGGTAATTGTAAACCAAGCGAAAAACATGTATTAGATTAGCAAAGTGAGGCCGTGCACTAGTGAATGAATACAATCAGATGCCGAGTGCGAGTTTACGTAAACGCAATCAAAACGTTTACCACGTTCGACTTTCTGATTGGTTAAGATTTTGGACCGGGCCAATCCGAGCAGCGAACGTCATAAACGTGTCGTTAACGTAAAACAAACTTGCACTAAGCACTCAGTTGGATTATTGAGGTGCAATCGCGACAGTTCGGCTACGTACAGCTAATCGGATCACTGATTTCGTCTGCGCTTGGCGTACATCAATCACGTTTGAATCAATGGTGTCCTTATCCCTTGAGTATGTCTAAGACAATATACATAATACTCCTACATGCATTGGACATTGATGAGTTATTGACATCACTGCGTATATTTATAATGTATAGCGATGTACTGCTTTGCATTAAGGCTTTAATATAACATGCATGTATTATGCTCGCTGTACGATAATGAAAATCATATCAAAATCCATTGTTGGCTTAGAATAAGTTAGCATAATAACAGGTAGGAAAAAACAGAGACTACTTTGTATAGTCGACCACTTTTAACAAAAATATCCATCAAAATTAAAATTCAATAAGACTCATTATGAAAGTGACAACTTAGGTCATTTGCAAAAATAGATATTATTGTTTTGTGATATGCAAACTACATTTTTTCTAAGGGTCATAAAGAAATTTTATTGCCGACTATACTATTTAAAAAAAGAGACGTGAAAATTATCTTATGTTAAGAAAATTTTATACTGAAACTTCGATGTATATCTAGGTTTTTATTAGCTCTTATTAAGTTATGAACATCACTATGAAGATGTACCTATGTATAGAGTAGATAGATATACGTTACTAGATGACTATTAGCATATCAAAAGATTGTATAAATTAGTTTAAATTTGCAATTCTAATAGATAATGATTTCTAAATAAAAGGCTTAGAATATATTTTTGAATATGTATTCACGAATATTATTATTTATCCACTGTGAACTGGCGAACTGAACAGTGGCGACCTGGCTGGCATCCAAGCGATGCAGCCTACCTCATTTTCTATATAAAAATCAATGTCTGTATGTTTGTCCTTGATTCGAGCTGAAATCTATGATCAGATTGTAATGAAACTTTGCGAGGGTGTTTCGGGAATGCGTATAGGCGTACATATAAATACGAGGTCACTCTATGATTAAATACAAAATCTCGAAACTTACTTGACATGTGAAGCTGAAATTTATAGTAAGTACCTCAGTAAGTATTTTGCGACAGGTAGGCATTTGTGTGAATGGCGATGTTTTCAAATAAACTACCATGGCAAAATTGTGGAGCAGCCGCTAGCTCATTGTGATAAATAACCCGCATTAAAAATATTTTTAAATGCTGTTGAAATACTATTTGACTACTATAGGTCGGTATAACGAGTTTCTAATTAGTTATGTAAGAATGTTCATGAAAATATTTTTTATTACATTCATTATGGCGCACGCACTTATATATTTTAAACAACTAATTAATTCAATTCATTCATCGTACACAAAAGTTTTAAATCACCTTTTAGTGGGTAAGTACACAATAAAGTTAATAAAATAATTTACCGCTAATTAAAGAGGCCATAGACCTATATATTTGTTATTTGTATATAATTACATGAGCTCCAAATATGACCTTAAGGAACGCGTGTCAGCTGATAATACAATATTCTCTATATGCCTGTTTAACCCAATCAAAGGCACGTACATTGAATATGAAGCCGTCATTGTCAGATAGAGAGCCGTACTTCATAATTATAACGTGAGGAGACTGCCTACGTATTGTGCGGTGTCTGTGAAACGCCTTAATTACATTGACAAGTACGTTCCAACTCTATCCAGTAACACAACAGCTCCGTTGAATATTAATAGGAGCTTCGTGCTTAACCAGTGTGTGATAGCAAAATATATTAACGATTATTAACGTTAATTACATAAGATTCATTAGGTTACAAAATTTCTAATTTGTATAAAAAAAGTCAATGTTTTCTTGTCTCGCCATCAACTTCTTTTTAACCACGCGATGGATTTCGATACGGTTTTTACTATTACTCTCAAACTCAACAAAAACATTTATGGAGCATACGAAGTTTTGTTCCGTGTGAAAATCGAACCCTCGTGCACAACACAGAATCAATCCTTTTCTTTTATTTGCCAACTTCATAAATCATTAATGCACATAATAGTAAAAAGCGTAGAATTTCAAGTAATTTTTTTTATTTATTTGTAGATAAATATCGTCAAATGTGCAAAACTAAGATGAGTACCTACTTAGCTTAGTTTTAAAGGTAATAATTATAATTATAGTTCTACTACCTAGTAGAACTATAATTATTACCTTTTTGATATTACCTCACTTTATATTATAAAATGGCTAATATGGTCCGGACATTAAAATAAAAATTAATCAAAGCTGAACGTCTCAATGTATCAATATTGACTGGATCGGTGACATTCAGAGCGGCCGTAACAAGGTGGGTCGCTGACAAAACAAATTTACATAAATCCGGCCGAATCTGTAAAAATGACCCGCGACAGACGAGCCGATAAGCCCGGGGTATCATTCTGATTTAATAAGGAATAACGCCGTATGTGTATTCAAATGCGACAGAGAAATGACATCTATTGTGTCCTGCTTTAGGTCTACTTGCCAAAAAGCTTGGGTTACAATTACGTTGATTAGCAGAGCAGCATTACTCTGGGACAGACTCCGATCACTCATTTGTACCCTCCAATACGAACTCCATGGAATAAATGCAAATATCAACCTTCTTTTCTCATCTAACGATCAATTTTAAATTGAGAATCTCGGCAGATATGGAGTCACTTATAGCTTTTATCTAAAAGCTACGAATACAAAATAATATGATAACTCGAAAATTTTACATCGCTTCTTAGAAATACACAATAAATTCTTATTTCGTATGAAAGCCCAGTTCTCGAGGAATGTTATAGGCTATGTAACATCACGCTATTGGTGCCGGGAGCACAGCAGTAAGCAAAAACGCGGGTGAAACCACGCCGCGGAAAGCTAGTCATTAATAAAATAAACGAAAAAAATTAACATTACCTGCCAGTAAAAGTACTACGCTATAATTTACATAATATGTGTCTAATTTAACTGTAACGTGTGGAAACCTTGAGTGCCATGACAGTTAATCGATATACTTAACATACGTTATCGACAAATAAGTTAAGCCGACGTCGTAATGTTACTTATTAGGCAAAACACCGTCACGGTTGGTTCGCTAAACTGTTAAATATGTAGAACTATAGGTGAGTTTTTACGCGTATTAATCGTAAGCTATGGAATATAATTATGTAACTAACACATGGCAATCAATAGACGATACCTAATCACTTACAATTAGAGAAAGGATAAAAAATACTTCACGCTAATGCTAACCATATAGTATTGCTTTGCCTGCGATCGTCTGTAGGATAAACCTTACGAAGTAAAGCGGTTAAAAGCGGTAAAATTAGTTATGAACCTTTTAAACAAATTGATTACATTTACTTATTTTTCTTAACTACATTAACAAACTCATAAAAATGCTTTATGAGACAAACATCTTACATAAAAATGATGTTGCATATAATATAAACGTACCTATAAAAAGTTAGATACGATGTTGTTCTAAAGCTAGGCGAAGCGTGGCCAGCCACGTTTTGCTAGCCTTAACTCCATGTAATAGGATGCAAGCTTATTGGCATATTCCGCGTACAATTTCAAAAGATTGATGCATTTTCCAACATATATATTCTTAGACGCTTTGTATACCTACAACCCACAGGCAGAACGGAAATGAGATATTATGAGAGAAAATAAATAAATGTTTAAAAATATATATATATATACGGACGAATTGAGAAACCTCCTCCTTTTTCTGAAGTCGGTTAAAAAACATTAATTATTTAGTATTATTAATGATTTTGATTGATTTTTCTTCACGTCGGTATCGTACCCATGTACGATACCGACCTAACCTATTTTACTCTCGCGACTGTCGACAGTCTATGGAGACTGTCGACTGTAAAATAGGTTTTGTAACATAGAAAAATATGTCACCCCACGAGACAACACATCATAGTAAAATAATCATTTAATTAAATTACTTATTATAGTAATTATATATGAAAATACATGATTGCTTTCAACTGAACTCGATAGTAACTCAAATATATGTCATGAGTGAGGGTATGGGCAAAGCAAATTAATATTCTTTTTTCTTTTTAAAAGACTACTCTCGGCGCCCTAGGGAACAAGGTCTGTGTCACGGGTGACTATACAAACATACATTTAACGGACACAAAGTACACCCAGACTTGGAACAAATATTTATGTATCACACAAAGTTTTGTTGCGTGTGAGGAACTTCGTGCACAGCGGTCGCTTGCGTTTTTTTTGCACCACGGAGGCGAACGGTCTTATAATTTGTTGTCTAAAACAAATTTCAAAAGATATTTTTATAGTGAAATAGGTAGGAAAGTATAAGCGCAAGTCAATTGAAAATAATGTTTTTCAATTTTCTAAAATGACGAAAATTGTTGCCATGTATTAATTTCAAATTCCGTCGGTGCACTGAGCAGAAGTTTCATAACGGCTGAACTTTGTAACTGTACGGCGTTGTTCCTCGTCCACTATTATTTTATAAGTAACAATAAAAGTGGAGTGCAGTGTAGATACCTAAAAGATTTTCTAATAATCTTCAAGTGCACTTTGTACCATTTGAGCTGCAAAAAAATCCGTTTAGATTATTCATCACAATTTTCTTGTGTCATTTAGATAAACAATTTTGTATGTTTTACTATCATCAGAATCTGATATTGTCAAAATTGTCATAATCGTGTCGTCTTTATCGTCTAAGTAAAACGTAAACAAATATTTTCGTCTACTTTAAATATACATTAGTTTAAGACTTTAAATAGATGACTGTTGACATTTTTATATACCTAATATTAAACAAGCATAACTATTTAATTTCGATAATATGATTTATTACAAGTTTTTCAAGACCTCTATTCACTTAATGTATGGTGTGGCTTAAACCACAAAAAACTTGAAACTAGAGCAACAAAATCATCAATATTAATAATATTCCGTATAGGTGAAGCCCTCATAAACTTTCGTTTTGTGAATAAAAGTAATCATCTGTATAAAAGCATAAGTATCGAAATCCTTTTTTATTCAACGAAGTAAATTACAAAAACCTGTTTCGGCGCTCCTGAACGGAAAAAGAGCTGATTCGACCAAAATAAGGATTTGATAATGACGTAAAAGAGCAATTCTACTAAATTATCTTGTGATACTCGGCAAAAAAGAGGCCTTTACTGGTACTTTTATGAGGCACATTGAAGATCAAAAAGTGACGTCATTATGTGGTAAATTTTTGTCAATATTATTGAAGGCTTCTTACAAGTAAACATTTCAGGATTTAATGAAATCATCTGTTGGAAAAGATCTTAAATAATAAAATTTAAAATAATAAATTATAATTATTTTTCTTTTCGTTCTAATATTTTATAGTAATTAACTATTCTTTTAACACTCGCTTAGAAAATGTAAAAAATATTGACAAATACACATATTAAATCAAAGTTATGAAAGCTTCAAAGATCTTTCATGGACAAACTTTGATAGAAAATTTAAAGTTAGGCGTATCTGACTCTTTTTATGCTTTTCGCATTATTAAATGTGAACATAATATATTATTAAAATCGTAGACCAAAACTATCTAAATGATACAAAATTATAATGTAAATTTATGATGTATCAACTATTTTTAAGATAATTGTTGCATCATCACTAGATTTAAATAACATTAATTTAATGTTTTATGTAAATTAATTTCATTATCCTGTGTTTATTTTAATATTGACGTGCATTACTACCTGTTAAATAATATTATAATTAACTGAAACTAAAAACATCGTATGTTTTTCCAATCAGTTAATTACCTATACATTAACCAGTTAAAGTATTTTTCCTCTATCTTGTGCGTTAAACACAAGCTACAGGAAAAACACTTTATTTCGTTTATCATTAGGTCCAATTTACTAAAACTTGTGTTAAACAGATACGACGTTGTTATTAGCAGAGCAATATTATTAATTACTTAATATTTTGATTATTGAACACTATGAACAATAAATATTATTGTGTTCAATACTCGTACCAACTATTTCTTTATTACTTCACTAACTTCCCGCGCGGCGCGGTTTTACTTGCGTCTTTGCTCACTGCTCTGCTCCCATCGCCAATAGCGTGATGTTACCTAGCCTATAACCTTCCTTAAGATTTTGGGCTATCATACGCAAAAAGGATCATTCAAATTCGTCAGGTAGTTCAAGAGATTAGCGCGTTCAAACAAACAAACAAACTGCCGCTTCAAGTATATAATAGTTATAGATTATTTTTAAGCGACTTCAAAAAGAAGGAGGTTCTCAATTTGGGTCGTATGATTTTTTTATATGTTTTATTTTTCAATTTGTACAAAAGATGGCTATTACTTACGTAAAATATTATTCAACATAATAATCTTGAATTTAGTATACGTACATAATATATAATTATTAATTATATCTAATTTCTCTGATGTAAGTGATATTTCACTTTCTCTGTTTACTTCATAGAAATGTTGTCTAAAAAATCTAAATATACAACAAATTAATGTAGCGTTACTCTTAAACGCCATATTATTATGCTTTAGTATACATTTTATTCATTCATTTTTATTTGTATTGTTTTATTCATAGAGTTCACGGTTGGACACAAGCTTTCCCTAAGCAGTTCTACATTGGCCGCTATTGAGCACTGGATTCTTTTATCCGGTTGTTTGTACCTGATATTCTGTCAATCTTGGAAGTTTAAAATATATTTTTGTAAATAATAGATACGAAATAAAAAACATACATTTACGAACATCATTAACCACGTTAATAAACGCAGGATATATACAATCGAGGCTCAAAAACATATAAAGTTTTATTGATAGTACTAATAATTTACAACGGCAAAAGATATTTACCGCAACAATAGTCATTAACTTATTACACAAGTTTAAAATGACTTTTTGATGTGCACGATAAATCAAAGCAAGTAACGATTCCTTAATAAACATTCATTATTGCTAACAAGATTCGCTAGTTTTTACGAGTATTATAATGACATAATTTATTATGCCAAATCAAACTAATCATAGCTAATGAATTGATATAACCCAGTTATTACTCATACGTTTTAACATCGAATCATTGCGGTTTATTGTATGTGTTTAGTAAAGTAATTTATATGCAGATATTTATATGTATGTGGGTATGTATGTTTATTTCGTTGGGTCTCCAGGATAGCTATACCTATATTCTAATCTGGAGACCGCAACAATTCACTTAAACCAATAGATTTTATCCTACAAAATGTAAACAAGAACCGATTAGCTTACGGCGGAGATAATGCCTTGTAACTCAATACAATTCTTTGAAAATGTAAATTAGTCGACTCGGAAAATTTCACAATCTATTATGAAGTATTGTTTTTAATACGATGTTTTTAAATGTAAAATTTGACCCTGACTGGTACACTACCTCCTCTTTATTAGCATACAAAATTTACCAAAATGGTACATTTTTTCTGTTTGTTTTCTGCTCTAGGAATAACTTAAGAAAAAACGTTTCAGTTTATTATTGTTGTTGCTTTTCTTAATCCCACAAAAATTTTAATATAAGTAGATTGAGTACCTACCATATTTTTCTATAGTACATCTAATAAAATATACTGAATATACCTATTGATATAATGAGGATAAATAAAGCGGGTGCCGGAAGGATTAGACCATCACGACTTCGTTTCTTTTATAAACATGTACCTATTTAATTATTTATAGCAGTCAATCATCACAACAACAAATCACAACTTTCTATTTTACAATATGAATAGGTTCGTGTCAGACTTAACCAAACAGAATATTGAAACCAAGTACCTTTTAATTAATTACCTATTATTTAATACGATAATTTATATCTAGCAATATATAAATATATAATAATAATATAAATTCATTTTATAATCATAGAGAATAGAAATTTTGTATATAATAAAGCACTATTGTTAAACCCTATCACTCTATCGTATAATCCATACTAATATTATAGATGCGAAAGTAACTCTGTCTGTCTGTCTGTTACGCTTTCACGCTTAAACCACTGAACCGATTTTGATGAAATTTGGTACAGAGATAGATGAGACCTCGGGAAAAAACATAGGCTATCTTTTATTGCGATACAATGGCCAAAAAAAGGTTGAAAATGGGGATATTTTTTTTCTAAATAAACGTCAATGTACCTATAAACAGAGATATGACCGATATTCACGCGGGCGGAGCTGCAGGAAACAGCTAGTGTTTAATATAAATACCTTAACATTATGATAATATAGAATAACATTTACTTCTTAGGTATCTAACATATTTTTTTTAGCACGTCACTGTGACGACCCTGAAATTCTTGGCCATTTTGTATAATATTTTAATATAGTCATCACTCATCATTTGCATTAAAAATTAATTATGATTCTCAAGTTTATCACATTATTGTTTACAAATCTTTAAAATCTCTGTTTTTATTTACTGCAATATTCATAATATTATTGCACTAAATGTAAGCCGGGATAAACAGTGATAATCAATACAAAACGCCGAGCTTTGACACTCGGGAGTAGGAGATTGTTAAACCTACTGTCTTGGACCCCACAACGAATTTAATTAGAAGTAAAAAGGAGAAGTTGAATATAAAAATGTCTCTAAATGATAGTAAAAACAGTCTCAAACTCATGTCAAACGAAAGCTTTATAATATTTAGAGATACAAGCAATATATATTATTACAAAGCCCGCCTGCCTAAAATAAAGTAAAAAGAAATAAGCCCATTTTTTATGTAGTGTTGACGCTACATTGAAATTGGTCACTCCCACAGTCAATAAGAATCTAATGACACCTCATGCTTTAAAATTCATCAACTTATTTAGGCTGTGGAGCGTGCCAAAGAAATAGACATACATACATATATATACATATATACATACGTTCGAAAAACATTACCCTCTTTGTCTTCGGTAGTTGGGCAAAAACAGGGATAAATATAAGACATACGTTAATAAAAATTAGACTTCAAAGTACTATTAGACACAGTATAATCAAAACCTTTCCCTTCATAAAATTAAAATAATTTGATATATCAATTTATCTAATCGAGTAACCTATATCAAAACGATTATAGTCACATTGGGATACACTTAATGGATTATAAACAATTTGTGTTAACCCACTCATAATTACCTGCCAAGAAAAACGAATCATATGTCTCTACTATAAGACAGAATTTTGAATGAACAAGAAGAGAGCTGTTGTATCCAAATGGGGAACCTTACGGTACTTGAGGCAGAATGGAGCACCGAACCGATCGCGTCAGGTCAAAGGTTGCTTATTCATACATTGTTAGCAATATTCTTTAAAAGGTGTGCATCGTTTGTGCTTCCTCGATTTGATTATCCTTTCACTTTAGAACATGTGAACGATCGATAGCTTAGCAAATATTTATCTTGTAAACAGATACATTGAAGAGTTATTTTATTCTGTGCTCCTCTAATCAAATAAGCATTTTAAATCTGCTATTCTGTATATTCATATAATCGATATTTTACCAAATGTTTCGACTGACACAGTGGCTGATAAAGCTTATCATCATACATCCTATCAGCCAAAAGACGTCAACTGCTAGACATAGACCTCCCCCCATTTTCGCCACCGCGGCCGGTAAGGTACCTAATTGCACACGTATTTATTAGCATTTTATATTAGCTATATCTATTTATTATTAGCTTTACGCGGCGCGGTTTCATCCGCGTCTTTGCATACTGCTCAGCTCCCGTCACCAGTAGCGTGATGTTACATAGCCTACAACATTCCTCGAGAACTGGGCTATCATACACAAAAATATTTTTTCTAATGCGACTGATAGTTACAGAGATTAGCGCCTTTAAACAAACAAACGAATAAACTCTTCCGCTTTATATAATAGTATAAATTAGCTTACCATCACCCTGATATTTACTTAGCACAATGTAAAAGTATGTTAACTGATTACAGAAGATTTAGATGCAACAGTACTGAGCATAGCCTGTCGCAACGCAGAACAATTTAATAACGCGATAGAGGTCGTCGCATTTATGGTACACGATGATCGGGTAGCATCGGTGAAGCAAGCAACTGACCTTTACTATGCCTCTCCCCCTCTTCCACCTCCATTCTATTCCCCTCCCGGACCCCTTTACAGAGTCACATCACAGATATACGATTAATTTTACACTAAAAGCATCTAAACCCACTTTGATATTCAAGTAGAATAATATATTTTAATCTCAAGGGTATGTTATTCTTTATTGACATTTGACATTGACATCAACAACCTTGATAGTTGTGACATTTAGAACTAATTAACTGACGTGATGAGCATCTAAAACTTAATTAATACTGAAAATTTGCATTACTGTTTTTAACATATCATATTAGGTACGGACTATAATTTACCTAAAGTCTTAAATAATTTGTCGTCTTGATAAAAAGTGTATTATTCGACCTGTTTTATTTGTGTCTTCATCATAATTTTGTCGTTAATTAACTATTTCAAATAACAAATAGCCTACCTATGTATAAGTACTTGAAAATGTTGCCCGTACAATTTTAGCAATATGGCTAATTGTTTTAGAAACTTGTTGGTAAGGTCTGACAATTTTCGAAGAACGAAAATCTACATTACTACATTTTTTTTGCAGACGAGAGACAGACAGTAATTTAGAACTAGACTTCACTACATATCCGGCATTTAGTTCAATAACTTTTAAGTCAGGTACGAATTATTAAAATTAGTCTCAATTCCAGCAATGGTCCATACATTAACTGTAGACAAAATAAACAGAAAAACCAAGACTGATTTAAAAATAACCAGCTTTAAACACAATCAAAACGCAAAACGAGAAAACTTGCATATTACATGCAGTAGATATACAAATTCTTTTGCTTTAATAACGTGTGTAAGTCTATACTTAAATCTCCAGACAGGTTTAGTTAAGCGGCGGTTGGGAACTTAATGCTAGTCAAAGCAATGTTCCCTTTAAACCTAGGGGTATGAGTAAGCGAACCGGATGCGACGATCGTATTTTATTACATACTATTGAAGCAAGACGTGCCAAACATAGTGATAGAAATTTATATGATTAAACTTATGAGAAAATACAATCAACAAAAAGTTATCAATAAATGCACCATCTGTAGAAAAATAAAAAACGTCTTGGAAGAATTTAATGCGATAAGAATACCTACACTTTTCAAAAAAACCAACTTTGAACTCAGTTGTTCAAGCACTCTCAAAAACGTGCCTTGATTAAATTATAATTTGTAGAGCTTTTCTATCGAGAATTTATCTATATTCTTTTGGAGTCTGGAATTGTACCCGGTAAATAGCATTGGACTCGCTCCCTGTTACTTTTTCCCAATATAGCTGGCGAACCATGGTGTTAAACCCCTATACTTTGTCCAGCCGTTTATTTTCTTTTTGACAGCTCATGCCTATGAGTTATCATTTTTTTTGTTTGGATTATTGTACTAGAGTAATATCGTACTTTATTGACGGTGAACGCCCACTTAGTGAATTGCCCTGTGCTTTACAAACAACTACAGACTATATCGATTACTAACCTACGTATGTATTGAACAAATTTTTTATATTTATATGTTTATTTATTTAATATAATATAATTTAAAAAAACTAATAAACGAATACTAAAAAATTATCTATTAATATATTTCGATACATTAAATCGATTCAAAGTTCGTCTATAAAATCGATTATTATTTTATATCGAATTGGTAACGCGTGAGGGAATCACTAATTTCGAACTGTCAAAAAGAAAATAATCGAATGGACAGAGTATAGTTTAGAAAAAAGACGTGAAGCCTAATTAAGTATTTGCAGTGACAAAATAAAAAATAATTATGTACATTTTGTATAACATGTCACTTACATAATTGATATCACTGAACAGACGCCAAATTCTGTAACAGCCGTTGAAGGAAATAGCGTAACAATAAGCATTACGTAAATATACTTCGTGAGCTTCTCACGAGACAAGCACGACACATAACGTCGTCAATGATTCATAAAACTGCACCTTCACATCCGTGTCACTTATATTGGTAAACTATATGGTGTCATTTCATAATTATAAGTTGTAGTGTGCAATAAAGGATATTCTACTCTATTTTAATACAGTGTAGGTTAAATTATCTCCAAATAGTATAAAGCATAGTTGCTGTTTACTTCTGTCTGTTCCTCCCCTAACTTCTTTAAAACTACTCAATGGATTTGATACGGTTTTCACTATCATTTAGGAAATTCCTTTTGAAAAGTTACTAGCTTTTCGCGACGCAGTTTCACCCGCGTCTTTGCTTACTGCTCTGCTCTCGTCGCCAGTAGCGTGATGTTACATAGCCTATAATAACCTTCTTGAAAAACTGGGCTATCATACGCAAAAATAAATTATTCAAATCCAACTGGTAGTTCCAGAGATTAGCGCGTTCAAAGAAACAAACTCTTTCGTTTTATATAATAGTATATATAATATATTATGTACATTATAGTAGAGATAGGTCAAGAATTCAAAAGATTTTATAAGTTACAAATTACGACATCATTATGTTGTCGTATGAAAATACGTATAAAAATTTATATTGGTCAACAGCGAACCTATTTAAAAAAAATTACCATTTTTTTATTAGAATACCGCACATTTTATTTTTGTATACTAAGACGGAGCGATAAGAGATTTGAAATTATAATAAACATATAAAAAATAATTCTGAATTTAATTTTAATTTTTTATTTAATTAACAAGGATTTTAAATTCTTCTTATTTTAGACTCAAATTATGAATCATTAATGTGTAAAATTTTATACACATAAATTATTCACGCATAAATTATGTAATAACAAAATAAATATAAAAAAGAAAATAAAGCTAATTTAACGATAAACAAAAAGCACACATCACGATAATATCGAAATAAGTGAAACAGACTCACTCGTTCGGAATTGCCACACAGTGCATCATACCAAAATAGAAAATGCTAATACAATCTGTATTGACTGAATTTCGGACCATAAATAGAACAGATTTAAATTGGTTTAAAGATACAATAATACGGATACATTTAACGACATAACCAGACAGTAATAAATTTTATCCTAACTAATATAAAGATAATTTATCCATTGATAAAATAGGTTTGATTGTGAATTGTGTCAACCTTATGCAGTATTATGCCATTACTCGCGTGAACCTTAAGCAGTCTGATGTCAAACACGTTCTTTCGATAGCTTTCAGAGGCTGACCTTTAGCATACAAAGCACAGACGAAGATAATAGTATCTGAAAGTCATAACTGATGTAGCAATAAACCATTTGTCAAATATGTCTATGATTTTAACGACCTGAGAAATAGGGATTTGGAGACCGCGTTGACTATGATTAATTGTCATTTTTTAGTGTCATGATATATTTGAGTCAGTGAAAGGAGGACAATATCCAAGCTGAACAAACGTTTGAAACTTTTGCTTTTTTATTTCATTGTGAAGTTTTGTTTTGTCTATTCTAGCAATACACAGACATTTTCCACATGGCGAAAATAACTTCAAGACTACAGTGTGTGTTGCAAGTAAGCTTAAAAGTATGTGTCACAGCAGTGTATTCTGTAGAATTATTAGCGACTATTATACCAGTAGGTATATAAGGTGATTAGATAACTTAAACTGAAATAAATGCTATTAAAAATAAATTTAATGAGGCGCACACGGCCATACACTTTCAATTTAGAGTAAATTTAAAAGTTAATGTTTGATTTGAAACATTGCCATTGAAGCGCCTATTCTTGCAGTTCGTCTTATGCCACATAAAGGCCGAGACTGAAACTGAAACGTGCGAAAACACAATGCACGGAGATGTTCTAATAATAGGTTTCTAATTTTACTAGAAACAAATACAACTAAGCAAACTCCTTTACTTTGATGAAAGTATATTTAGGTGATTACCAGACGACAATTAGAAGCACATGATGATTTCACGCAACTTATCGAGTTCTACTGTTATAATACTACTAATAGACAAAATATGTTCAAAGAAAATGATTATGCAACTAATTGCTCAGACATTGCTAAATATAAATCGATTAAAACACACCGGTTTGATTCAAAACATGTTTAATTTAGTGAAAGCATTGAATTCGCTAATATGTTTAAAGATTGTTAGAATATTTGTATGTTTTACATAATTCACTTTGCATTAGTTTTACAGTTAACTATCATGAGGATGTCGTGATATGCAGAGCGTGAGAACATGATTCTATCTTAATAAGTTTACCCACGATTCAGATTCACCGAAGAAACTTTAATGTCGTAATGCCTAATATCATATTATGCACCCTGACACAAATTAAAGCGCTTAGCTTCTTAGTTTGAAATTAGCTTATTGAATCTCGATTATTTTAGTTATCATCAATAACATATTATCAGAAAGCCATGAATCTACAAATTCGTGTCTTAATACATTTTGTAAAATTTCACAAAAGTGTCTCAATAGCCGCGTATTTGGCTTTAGCTAAAAAGATAACTAGTACAAAAATAACTACAAGTACTCTTGAAAGAGTTTACTAAACTTGAACAGAGTGCAGCAGTATGTATGAAATCCAACTGCGAGAAAATAAAAGCTAAAATGTCTTGAAACACGATAACTGTAACAAATAGAGCAGATTGCAGTAACAAAGTTTCTTCAGTAGCACTGCACAAGTTAGTGGACAACTGTAATAAAAAGTAGATGGAAAATAATTACTTGCTTGTGTTCTTTAAAAACATGAGTAGAAGTATTTAGACAACAAAAAAGCAGTAAGATTTCTTGACAGATACATGATGAAAATGCAAGATATAGTAAGCACCAATTAACCAAGCATGTCCACACATAAAACAGCATGTAATTCATCAATCTAAAACAGATCATAATATATTATTGTATCACAAGTCAGCAATACGACGTTTGTTTAGAAAGTCGCACCACACAAAAAGTATATAAACTCTCATCTCCGCATAGTTCAAACACGCTTAGCAACTGTTACACAAGTAGTTGCATAAATCCTTTCACTGTTTTAGAATCTAGAATATACAACTAAAATAAAATTTTATCGAATATGAGTTTATGTATTGCAATGGTGTTTGTTTTTATGTTTCTATGTTAGGCTTTCGATTGAGTAATATCGTCAAAAACCACATCGTAACAACAAATTACATTTCGTGAAAGTTTAACAACATTTCAGTTATAGTTTAATATTTACACAAAACTCATTTAAAAGTTTCCAATTTATTGTGAATGATGAATGAAAATATTTTGAACATTTAATAATAGAGATGTTAATGAAATCCGATTCGAATGAAATATTTGAGATCACCTCAATATCTAATTACCATAAATATTTAAACAGTCCAAACAGTAAAATCGAATTGAAATTTGTATTTTGCAGCTACAAAGTTAGACATATTTTTAACTTATTTTAGTAGTCATTTAACTGGCTAAAAATTACAATAAGATAACATTGAATGGCCGAGGACAGTGACCATGGTCACTGTTTATTTAACAATGTCCTGAACGTATATTTATAAATTAAAATATGCAATTTGCTTTAGTAATGTGTCCCCTAGGTCTCGATAAAAGAAGAGAAAAGCTTTTGATAAATAGATACTGCTGAAGACCAATAGGTAGTAATCAAATCATATACTTCAATGTTAAGTGGGATCTACAAAATAAAATGGAAACATATAAATCGAATGAGTAGAGAAACGGAGTTAATAAAGTAATATTTGATATGCGCAGAGAATATAAACTGATATAACACAACGCAGTGCTTATTTGATATTATCTATACTATTAAATAAAGCGGAAGAGTTTGTTTGTTTGTTTGAACGCACTAATCTATGGAACTACGAGTCGGATTTCTGGGCTACGATACACAGAATTTGATATTTGGTCTATAACTTTACTCGAGATCTGTCTCGAGGAAAGTTATAGACTATGTAATATCACGCTACTGGCGATGGAAGCAGAGAAAAGAGAAATTGGAAACTTTTAAGGACATGGTCATATTCTCGTACAAGGGTAATTTTAACATCAAATCATTTTATTTGATTTGTTTTAGAACTTATCATATTTCAAGTTTCAAAACTCAGTTATCAAACACTATCTTACAAGTTGCTTCGTCGTTAGCCGGTTTCTCTAAACAAAGTGGATTTGAAGTTGATCAAATGTGCTAGTTTAATCAAATATCGTGGATATCTGGTTTCAATTAATTATTTTAACGTATTCAACATTCACTAATTACATTAAAGTTACCTATGACGACGTTGGTAGTCGTAAATTTTAACTGTTTTAAAGAGATATCTTTAAAACAGTTAAAATTTAGGTAAAATTTCTCAGGTTCTGTATGAATGTATGAGTAGGATTGTCAAAAGTAATCGCAAAATATGTTACCTACAAATCAAAATAAACTGGTGTGAATTTTTTGCTATAATTCAGCTTTACCGTATCTCATCCTTTGCGAATATGTACGACAACGATTACTTGTTTTGTAAACTCTCAAATTCAAAATCAATCAAAACGAAATCAAGTAACAAAACCTTCGACGAATCAACTCGTCTTCTGTTCCACTTTTCCGTTACCCTTGTTGCTTTCTAATTATCTACCCCGATCGTATTCAAAACCGGGTAGGTATTGGCGTACGAAATGTTCCCAATTAAAATACACACACAGAGACAAACGGCACTTCAAAACAAACTCGAGTTTAATGCCTCCAGATTGAAAGTTAATTAGATTTCCAATTCCTCCCGCTGGGTGTAGCAATTGGAGGCTAAATTAATATAAACGAACAAGGAGAAACAATATCAGATTCGGGTATTTCTATTTTTGTACACCATTTTACAGTCTATAGAAATTGTAGACTCAACATCTTTTTGAAATCCGAAGCATATTTTGTCTGTTCTGAAAATAACTAATTTCTTTTTCAAATGCTAAATTTTCACCACACTCTTCTTCTTTACAATCTTTCTTTCACTCTAATTATACTGCTTAAAATACCTTACGACTACAAGCTTCGAACAAAAGATTAGTAATCTTCACGGTCCGACAAATATTCAAAATGTGAAAATATTTGTGGCAAAATAATACGCAGATAGACTATGTCCTGGTTAAACACGTTGGACACTTATATCTTGGTAACGATTCCCCGTGAGACTGTATAGTATAATTTTTATGAAATTTTACAAACACTACTTCACAGTTAGCCTTTCTATCATTTTCTATCATCATCATATTCTATTATTCATTTAGGATTTCATTGATAGAATAATATAAGGTAAAATAAGGCTAAAATAAGTATTGATAATATTATTATTATTTAAACAATTTAGTGGCAATCGAGCATACGGTTCCCTGATGGTAAGTGGTAATCGTATCCTGGATATGATGTCTGTGTTCCCCAAACATCTAAGAAACAATACTAAGTAAAAACAACCGAGCCATTGTCGACGGCGTACTGAGAAAAATAATAATAATAATAATAATATGTGGACACTATCACACACCGTCATCTAGTCCCAAGCTAAGCAGAGCTTGTGTTATGGGTACTAGGTAACTGAAATATAATACATATTCATACTTTTTTTTTTTGTAAATACATACTTAGAATACATAGGAAACACCCGGACTCACAGAAGAAGAGACAGACAGAAGAGGATCAGAGAGAAATGAAAGAGAACTGAGGCAAGTAATTGGGTCTCAAACGCGCTTTTAGTTACTGAACGAAACGCATAGTGCGGCAACTAATACCTCACGCAAATATACAATTAAAATTTTGGAAGACTCTCATGATTTACACTTCATACACGACAGAAACAATCGTCGAGCATCGTGACTGCAGGCGAAAGTGATTGGTCAAATACAAGTTTTGAAACAATGCATCTTGACCTTGTGGGTCACTCAATGTGATCATTATGCGTGACTGGTTTAACTCCGGCTCCACACGTTGGCCTCAACGACACTCGTCCAACGAGTGAATCTAGAAAATAGCTTTGGCACTAAAGTTCGGGAAGCGTTGGTAGTGCTATTTTCTAAATCAACGAGTTGGACGAGTGTCATTGGAGCCAGCGTTGGGTCCAACGTGTGGAGCCGGCCTTAGACAGTGTATGATTTGTGCGAATCTATACATGTGACGTCACAGTGAGTCATGCGCAACGAGACGGATCGTGAGCCGGTGTCCTTAATTAAGCAGGTATTCTAAGTATCTGCCTAGGTTATAATTGAGTAATGTTTATACTGTACTAGCAACCCGCACCGACTGCACACGCGGGTACTACAAATTGGTTTCATGATTTACAATTATTATTAGAACTTTGATGAAAGTATGTTTGTTTCTAAAAACATCATTGTTTATGTTTATACAACAATTAGGTGAATTATTGTTTATAAAACATGCTCTAATAACTTAATTACATTAATAACGAAAACCCAAGCAAGCTTTTCATACCTATATACGAAAATTTTATTGTTACGTATTAGAATTTATTATGTAGGTAGTATAGAACTTAAAAATGTAAAATATTAGGTATTTAATCGTTTACCTATTTTTTCTTTAAATTGTTCGTATTTAGATGTTAGCAGGTAATATCAAAGAGATTAAACCAATTTATGTAGGAGGTTCGGTAGTTTATGTTTGCAAGTATGAAAATAAATACATATATTTCAAAGTTATTTTAAACGTCCTGATAACAACTGTATATATATGTAATATTCATGCTTCGGTTCTGTTTGTAGTAATTTAGGCATGTAAATAGAAAAAGTAAGTATAAATGCGTTACGAATAATAAAATCCATAAAAAATAATTTATAAGTTTTAAATTGGTGCTTACTACGGCCGTCATTAAATAATAATTTCATTACGTATACCACAACAATCAAAACTTTTAACAATCATCTAAAGCCTAATGGCACAGAAAATACACCGAAAAATCAACAACGAACACGCGAGGTGTCATTAATCGAAGATGACAAGCGATAACATTGTGTAGCGAGCGCCGTCGTCGTCAACTTAATAAAGCTCTAGTCTCGCTACACGAACCATTAAAAACATTATTAAAACGCTACCTAAACTGTACTGCCCTGATTGAATAATGCAACTATATGAGCTTATAAAATGATAGGACAAGATCGTTTGCCGCGTTTCCGTCCTCAATCTTTCAGTTACACATTTCCCCTTTTGATCGAGTTACCTGAAACGCAAGATGCCAATGAAGGCGTTATACCTAAACATGAAATTTGCCTAAAAAGCTGTTTACCCTAAATGAAAGATGCCGATGAAGCAGTATGCCTGAAATGTGAAATTGACTTAATAGCAGATAGCTTAAAGTCAATGTCTACAAAGCACATTGCCTAATTACTTAAATGTCTACAAATCAAATTGCCTAAGAAGTTAAATGTCTACAAAAACAAAATGCCTAAGTGGTTAAATGCATACAAAGCAAAGTGCCTAAATTTGTGAAAATTTTTAAATGTTTTCGTGTGTACCTGAGATAGCGTTTTGTGGACAGCTGATTATAAATTATATGTAAATAATATTTAACATTTTGTAGTTGTTACATTGACCACATACATGACTCCTGGGGGCCTACTTTGAAAATCGAAGATAGAAGTTACCAGTGATTTATCCCTTTCACTAGATTTCGTCAAGAATAACGACTGAAAGAGACACCGAGTGTAGTTAATTGTTGACACACTGTTGTGTTATTGTGTAGGGTCAGGCATTAAGTCCACCATTACATATTGTATGTATAAAGTTGATAAATAAATAAATAAAGAATACGTGCCACTAAATTTGACGTTCGTCAATTTCCTTCAAAAATTATTGTGAGAGCCAAATGAAAAAATAGAGCTTGGTCTTATATTTTACAATGAAATAGGCCATATAGTCGATAACTCTCTTCATTTTATTGATTTTTCAATAATTACCAGCCTATCCACATATTAAATTTACAGCTTCTCATCTCTTCAGTCATCTTGTATTTCAGGCAAACTGCTTCTCAGTCATCTTGTATTTCAGGCTAACTGCTTTTGAGTCATCTTGTGTTTAAGGCAAACTGCTTTATAGGTAATTTAAAATTAGGCAATCTGCTATTTAGTCAATTTCACATTTCAGGCATACTGCTTCATCGGCATCTCTCATTTAGGGCAAACAGCTTTTTAGACAAATGTAATGTTTAGGTATAACGCCTTCATTGGCATCTTGCGTTTAAGGTAACTCGATCAAAAGGGCACATTTCTTCCTTAGTAAGATATTGTGTATTAATCCAATTTAAATTAAGTGTATTGGTTATTATATGTGCATTTTGGATTTCAATGAAGTTTTAGTATTCTAAGATGAAGTTTATGCCACAAAAGAGTCCAGGAGTTTTTCTTTGCATCTAACAAAAAAGTTCACATCAATCTTTTTAGCCTATAAAGAAGAGTTAGTCGTTTTAAATGCAGATCTTATTCAGAAAAGAATCTAAGATCTGCATTTAAAACGACAGCTTAATATCTATAAAATGAAAAATATTTCAGAGATACAGGTATATTTTTAGGCAGTGTTTTCGCCTGTATTTTTGCGATGGCAGGTTTAAAATTCCAAGTGTATAATCATTTGTGATTTAATGTTTGTGCTTATGGCGTGTGAAGTAATATCATATGCATAACATGATAATGTTCATGTTAATATTACAAAAGCACGCTGTATGTGAAATGGATTTTTTTTACGTGATATATAAAAAGCTTAACGGTCAGGCATGAATAGCTAACTCTTCTTTATAGGCTAAAAAGATTGATGTGAACTTTTTTGTTAGATGCAAAGAAAAACTCCTGGACTCTTTTGTGGCATAAACTTCATCTTAGAATACTAAAACTTCATTGAAATCCAAAATGCACATATAATAACCAATACACTTAATTTAAATTGGATTAATACACAATATCTTACTAAGGAAGAAATGTGCCCTTTTGATCGAGTTACCTTAAACGCAAGATGCCAATGAAGGCGTTATACCTAAACATTACATTTGTCTAAAAAGCTGTTTGCCCTAAATGAGAGATGCCGATGAAGCAGTATGCCTGAAATGTGAAATTGACTAAATAGCAGATTGCCTAATTTTAAATTACCTATAAAGCAGTTTGCCTTAAACACAAGATGACTCAAAAGCAGTTAGCCTGAAATACAAGATGACTGAGAAGCAGTTTGCCTGAAATACAAGATGACTGAAGAGATGAGAAGCTGTAAATTTAATATGTGGATAGGCTGGTAATTATTGAAAAATCAATAAAATGAAGAGAGTTATCGACTATATGGCCTATTTCATTGTAAAATATAAGACCAAGCTCTATTTTTTCATTTGGCTCTCACAATAATTTTTGAAGGAAATTGACGAACGTCAAATTTAGTGGCACGTATTCTTTATTTATTTATTTATCAACTTTATACATACAATATGTAATGGTGGACTTAATGCCTGACCCTACACAATAACACAACAGTGTGTCAACAATTAACTACACTCGGTGTCTCTTTCAGTCGTTATTCTTGACGAAATCTAGTGAAAGGGATAAATCACTGGTAACTTCTATCTTCGATTTTCAAAGTAGGCCCCCAGGAGTCATGTATGTGGTCAATGTAACAACTACAAAATGTTAAATATTATTTACATATAATTTATAATCAGCTGTCCACAAAACGCTATCTCAGGTACACACGAAAACATTTAAAAATTTTCACAAATTTAGGCACTTTGCTTTGTATGCATTTAACCACTTAGGCATTTTGTTTTTGTAGACATTTAACTTCTTAGGCAATTTGATTTGTAGACATTTAAGTAATTAGGCAATGTGCTTTGTAGACATTGACTTTAAGCTATCTGCTATTAAGTCAATTTCACATTTCAGGCATACTGCTTCATCGGCATCTTTCATTTAGGGTAAACAGCTTTTTAGGCAAATTTCATGTTTAGGTATAACGCCTTCATTGGCATCTTGCGTTTCAGGTAACTCGATCAAAAGGGGAAATGTGTAACTGAAAGATTGAGGACGGAAACGCGGCAAACGATCTTGTCCTATCATTTTATAAGCTCATATAGTTGCATTATTCAATCAGGGCAGTACAGTTTAGGTAGCGTTTTAATAATGTTTTTAATGGTTCGTGTAGCGAGACTAGAGCTTTATTAAGTTGACGACGACGGCGCTCGCTACACAATGTTATCGCTTGTCATCTTCGATTAATGACACCTCGCGTGTTCGTTGTTGATTTTTCGGTGTATTTTCTGTGCCATTAGGCTTTAGATGATTGTTAAAAGTTTTGATTGTTGTGGTATACGTAATGAAATTATTATTTAATGACGGCCGTAGTAAGCACCAATTTAAAACTTATAAATTATTTTTTATGGATTTTATTATTCGTAACGCATTTATACTTACTTTTTCTATTTACATGCCTAAATTACTACAAACAGAACCGAAGCATGAATATTACATATATATACAGTTGTTATCAGGACGTTTAAAATAACTTTGAAATATATGTATTTATTTTCATACTTGCAAACATAAACTACCGAACCTCCTACATAAATTGGTTTAATCTCTTTGATATTACCTGCTAACATCTAAATACGAACAATTTAAAGAAAAAATAGGTAAACGATTAAATACCTAATATTTTACATTTTTAAGTTCTATACTACCTACATAATAAATTCTAATACGTAACAATAAAATTTTCGTATATAGGTATGAAAAGCTTGCTTGGGTTTTCGTTATTAATGTAATTAAGTTATTAGAGCATGTTTTATAAACAATAATTCACCTAATTGTTGTATAAACATAAACAATGATGTTTTTAGAAACAAACATACTTTCATCAAAGTTCTAATAATAATTGTAAATCATGAAACCAATTTGTAGTACCCGCGTGTGCAGTCGGTGCGGGTTGCTAGTACAGTATAAACATTACTCAATTATAACCTAGGCAGATACTTAGAATACCTGCTTAATTAAGGACACCGGCTCACGATCCGTCTCGTTGCGCATGACTCACTGTGACGTCACATGTATAGATTCGCACAAATCATACACTGTCTAAGGCCGGCTCCACACGTTGGACCCAACGCTGGCTCCAATGACACTCGTCCAACTCGTTGATTTAGAAAATAGCACTACCAACGCTTCCCGAACTTTAGTGCCAAAGCTATTTTCTAGATTCACTCGTTGGACGAGTGTCGTTGAGGCCAACGTGTGGAGCCGGAGTTAAACCAGTCACGCATAATGATCACATTGAGTGACCCACAAGGTCAAGATGCATTGTTTCAAAACTTGTATTTGACCAATCACTTTCGCCTGCAGTCACGATGCTCGACGATTGTTTCTGTCGTGTATGAAGTGTAAATCATGAGAGTCTTCCAAAATTTTAATTGTATATTTGCGTGAGGTATTAGTTGCCGCACTATGCGTTTCGTTCAGTAACTAAAAGCGCGTTTGAGACCCAATTACTTGCCTCAGTTCTCTTTCATTTCTCTCTGATCCTCTTCTGTCTGTCTCTTCTTCTGTGAGTCCGGGTGTTTCCTATGTATTCTAAGTATGTATTTACAAAAAAAAAAAGTATGAATATGTATTATATTTCAGTTACCTAGTACCCATAACACAAGCTCTGCTTAGCTTGGGACTAGATGACGGTGTGTGATAGTGTCCACATATTATTATTATTATTATTATTTTTCTCAGTACGCCGTCGACAATGGCTCGGTTGTTTTTACTTAGTATTGTTTCTTAGATGTTTGGGGAACACAGACATCATATCCAGGATACGATTACCACTTACCATCAGGGAACCGTATGCTCGATTGCCACTAAATTGTTTAAATAATAATAATATTATCAATACTTATTTTAGCCTTATTTTACCTTATATTATTCTATCAATGAAATCCTAAATGAATAATAGAATATGATGATGATAGAAAATGATAGAAAGGCTAACTGTGAAGTAGTGTTTGTAAAATTTCATAAAAATTATACTATACAGTCTCACGGGGAATCGTTACCAAGATATAAGTGTCCAACGTGTTTAACCAGGACATAGTCTATCTGCGTATTATTTTGCCACAAATATTTTCACATTTTGAATATTTGTCGGACCGTGAAGATTACTAATCTTTTGTTCGAAGCTTGTAGTCGTAAGGTATTTTAAGCAGTATAATTAGAGTGAAAGAAAGATTGTAAAGAAGAAGAGTGTGGTGAAAATTTAGCATTTGAAAAAGAAATTAGTTATTTTCAGAACAGACAAAATATGCTTCGGATTTCAAAAAGATGTTGAGTCTACAATTTCTATAGACTGTAAAATGGTGTACAAAAATAGAAATACCCGAATCTGATATTGTTTCTCCTTGTTCGTTTATATTAATTTAGACCGGCTCATAGTCATGAGCCGCGACGAACAGCACCACAGCTACGCTCCACATGGTGCCCCACCCTCTACAGGGTGAGAAGAATGGACGTAAGGATACATTCATTTGAAGCGTCATCAAATACCTGCTCTTGAAAAAAATGTCCACCAAAGACATTCATACTGACTTGGTGGAAACATTGAGGGACTCTGCTCCTTCATATTCTACAACTGCACGCTGTTGCAAGGAGTTTAAGATGGACAAAACATCAACAGAAGGCGAACACCGTGAAGGCCGCCCATCCTCCTCCCTCACTGAAGAAAACGCAAAAAAGTTCAAGATCTGGTTTTGGCAGACCAAAGAGTGACCATTCGTCATTTAGCTGAGAACACAGGCATTTCATTTGGTAGCATTCAAAGAATCTTAACTACCGAGATGAACATGAGAAAGGTCTCTGCACGTTAGGTCCCGAGAACGTTAACCGATGAACAAAAAAAGAAAGGATTCGACATTTCAAGGACTATCTTGAAATGTTCCAGGCGGATCAAGATAATTTTTCCTGGTTTCCAGCTGCTTGAACACCCACCCTATTCTCCAGATCTCCCCCAGCGACTTTTATTTGTTTCCTCGGCTCAAGGAACACCTTAGGGCAAGAAATTTGAGGATAATGTCGAAGTAATTGGCGCTGTAGAGGCATTTTGGGAGAGTCAAGATTAAGGTTTTTTTTTGAAGGGTATCGTTGGTTTAGAAAAGAGATGGACTAAATGTTTTGACCTGTTATGAGACTATGTAGAAAAATAAATTTTATTTTTAAATAGATAGGTAGTTATTTTAATATACCCATTCTCATTACTTTTCGATCACCCCTCGTATATGTAGCAATGTATGGCGGGTTAAGTAAAACAAACACTTAGCTTTTAGCAAACAAGATATATTATTATTTTTCTTACAGATAATTTAAAGAAGACGAAGAACAAGAAAAAGTAACTAAAAGTCATTCAAATATAGGTTATACTCAAGGCAAACTAAAACAGTCACATTAATCAAGAATGCGTCAATCAAAAAACAATAATTTATGTTTTTATTATTCATGTTTCAAAATAACTTTCATTTCAGTGGTAATTGACTACGTTTTCAACGGCTATAACTAATTACCTACGGTCTATTTCATTAATAGTTTGTGTATTCAATTTGATACTATTTAATTGACTAATAATTACGTCACAATGTATTAGTGGAGTTGCTTGGGTAGTTTCATATAAAAAATAGGAGTGTTGAATGGCATATCTATCTAGTTGACCTAAAACGAAACGCAATCTTTTTAAAACGGTTTTATAAATGTATAATAAATATCCTTTGGCATACGCATATTTGTATGGCAGGAGCGGGCGTTTAGCGTGTCCTATAGAAATTTTCACACGTCAGCCATACATTTTATATTATATATTTCCTCACTCATTTTGACAATGCTATACCCGCGTCTACTATGTCTACTATGTGAGAAGTTTTCCAGAAAACTTAAGAGTAAAAATACGAGGCAATATCAACAGTGTTTGGTAAAGTATACTGAGCGAGTAGATATTATTGGTTTGTCATTTCACATTTTCAGCTTGAACTAGTTCGAAAAAATTCAATCACATTTATAATTTAACGTAAAATGTTGAACATCAATGCATGATGAGTATGATGACATAAAACATTAAATTTAATAATAAAATAAAAAACAAATAAAACCTTGATATTGATACATACATCATTAATCACAATTATACATTTAATTTATTCATTTCGATATCGCAATCAGGAAATGGTTCTACTGATATTAAAATAATCAAAACCGTTTAATGTTGCCGCGGCTTTTACGCTTTTCATGCTGTAATGGTTGTGACATTGCGGCCAAATCGGCGAATTATTCTGTAATGAGTACCTATTAATCCAGATACATTGATAATACTGAACACAGGCATATTCATTTTATGCAAGGCCAATAAAAAAGATATATCAGAAATACAGAAAAATATTATAGCTATTCTCTTGTGTGTGTGTGTTTGTTGCCACCCAACGCCTAAACGGCTGAACCGATTTCGATAAAAATTAATATGTAGATAGATTCAGTGCCGGAAAATAGGTCTGGTTCCTGAAGGACACAACAAAACATACCTATTTTACGCGCGGGCGAAGCTGTGGGCGCACATAGTTTATAATATAAATACGATATTAAAAGAAGGACAAAATAAAAATTATCAACAGCTCTTATATTTATATAAGAAAATATGTCACAGTATACTATCTGCATACCTATCTATCAGGTTGAAAACATCCACTGTTGGACTTTAACCTCTCCCAGAGGGAGGCGTGTTTAGTGCGTAAGGTAGCTGCTGACCTTTACATGCTTGCTATGATTTCTATAGGAAGAGATAGGGTGATTCCATATTCTGACAAGAGACCAGATAACATTTCGTAAAAGCCACGATAATACACATAAGTAGATATAATATAGACTTACTTTTTAATTATGTCTATAAACAATCCGTAAGTAAAATGTCGAAATAAAACTATACTAAAAAGTATTATCCCAAAATAACTAGAGCTAATGAATGAACGTGTCGTTAACAGCTGTTAATGCCATCCGCATGTCTCTTGTTCATACATTTTGTTGAATATCTCCCGAAATAGCATAAAAGTATACATTTATATTAGTATAAAATACTATAAGGGTTACATCTAAATTGAAATAATAATTTATTTTAAAAGGCATCTGTTTGCGGTTTTTCAGTAGCATTAATAACAATAAATTTACCAGCATGTCTAGCTTCACTTTCGATATTAATGCATTAAATTGTTTGGCAACGAAACAAGAGACGCGTTTTATTTATGACGTCAAATAACTTGACTAAAATAATGGTCACATAACTAGGTATAATATATTATATTATTGACATCATTTTGGGCCTCATAAAAATGGTTTTCATTTTTAACATATATATTTAAATTACAATTATAGTTTAAGAGATTTATATTTGCTATGTTAAACTATAATAAGGGAATATCCGTCAGAGGTACATGCGTAAATTATTATTACACACTACCTGTATGCCCACCCTCTATATGTCCTATTGCTCAATTTGTAAATTTCTTGAGCATAGGCCACTCAGATTGAGTCACATTCATGGCACTTCTTTAAGTAACTTCTTGCCACCTGAGGGCCACAGTCTATTTAGTCAATTGATTTTACCTACTGATGCTTAAAAATCTCTTTTCTTATACTATTAGAGCTAAAATGATTGAATTTAAGCTTACTTGCAAATTAAGTATCCAAATTATGCGTTGCTGTCCGTGTCGTCGGTAGCTAATTGGCAGCATTTTTATGATTTTTAACCTTGCCATTAATGCCACTTACCGTCAGATGCAAAAAACAACAATATAGGGACTGACATTGTAATTCTTTTTTACTTTTTATATAAGTGGCATGTCGTCAAGGTAGGTAAAATAAATAAAGAAGACAGAAAAATTCGGTAGCCAATTTTAAGATTGAAAAAAAGGGAATGTCGACGGATGAAAAGAGAAAACCGAGGAGAAAATTATAAGGATTCCGGCGCTCTCACTCGCCGAACGAAACGTATATAGGTAATGTCAATATTCTAAGAAAGTGTTGATACTTCCCCGATAAATCCAGCACAGTTCTTGAACCCACCAAAGATTTTCCGTACTACTAATCCAGCTATATAACTACCGTAATGTTGGTAGTTATATAGTTGCTAATTACTTCGAAGTTTAAGTATCTTCACGTTAAGATTTTCTCCATCGTCTCACTAAATTTTAACATAATATTTGTGTATTAGCAAACACAGTCATGTAGTCCGTAACTTCAACATTCAAGTGGTATTCATTATGCAAGTTTTAGTGAGAGGTCACAACATTGTGAAAGTGCTAACTTACCTACGTTTAGATGTCTGTATAGACGTACAGTGTCTAAATATGTCAAGTGATCACCTGAAACAAAGACACACCTTTAGTATACGAACAAATAGTGTAAAGAGAATTTATAAAATAGTGGAGCTTCTGCCGGGTCGTACCAATTTGAACGAAAATCCTTCTAAAATAAAAAAATTAACCTGTCACTCCTAAAAATATTAACTCATCGCAATACAGTTTATAGATACGTAAAATACATCGGCCAGTGAACCTACACTTGTAGTAATTCAAAAACGATTTCTTATACGACATGCCAAGACAAGCACGACGAATAAATTGAAATAGTACAGTTAGTCCGAGCAATGTTCGTTTCCGGACGAAGTGATAAAATCTTTAAAGGGTTAGATCACGCACGATACATTCATCGTGTTTAAATTATTCATAGGATACAACATTCCAACTTAGAACGTATGAATTGTCACATTTGTACTAATATCGCTACTTTTTCGCATATAAAAGGAAAATACGAGGCTTATCTTGTCAACACATATTTGCTTCTTTATCTTCGGGTTACACGAAAATACCTCAATCACAATATACATAGGGAACTAGAACTAAGAAAATAATACACGTAATAAAGGGTTCTGACCTCTATAGGCAAAAACAATAGAATCGCACGCGAGAATAGACCTTTTAACATTTAAGAGTTATGTAATAATGTCAACGGATGACGATGGCATTTTTTATTATATTAAAATTACATATATTGTGAAATGCTTCTGTATTGGCTTAAGATGAATCAATGCATCTATGCACTATACGTAGTATCACATTTGTATGTTATATTCATGTGATGATAAGTTATTATAGTTTTGCGACATAAGCGACAAAGGCATTATCTCACACTCCACACGAGTGAGGTAACATAATGGCATAACTTAAAAGACCTTTTTCTATAAACTCAGCGGATATTTTTGACTCAATATCAAAATTAGGTCAGTGTCAAAGGCAAGTTGATTAACGCTTCGTAAAAGTAATTTGATTGATTGATTTCTTTTCACTTAACGCGATGTTTATCGATAGCGGCCTCCAAATGTTGACACAATTTACCATTCTAAAATATGATAATAAAATTGAAGGTATAGTTTTATACATTCGAGTCCGCCAGTGAAATATGCTTTAAGATTTCAACTTTTAAATCAGTTCTTTGAATAATGAAAGTAATCTGTCAATTCGCTTTTAGCTAAATTGGGTAAAATAATGCTTTACCAACAGTGAATGAATGAGAATGATTATAAAACGTGACATAGTTACGAAATCTTAAATTTTTTGAAATGTAGTTAAACGATATAACCGCTAATTAGTAGGTATATTTAGGCATAAATTATAACTTTCATAAAAAACCTCACCTTATAGTACACTTACAGGCCTTGTTAATTAGTGAGATTTTTTAATTAATTAATCGACATGATAGTCACTAGCCACTGCATCTTGAGTTCTCAGCGGATCATATCGCGATTATAAGAACTCTCACGTTACATAAATTTATATTAAATTACGTTCCTAATGACAAATCTATTGTTGAATAAGCTATAAATTTATAAAGAACTAAATTATAAACTTTCACTGACGAAGTCTTCCAATAAACACAGTCTACAAATTGGTATGTCATTTTATTATACAGCTATTTTTTAAATTCTCGGCCCGCCAATTGGCTCTTCAGTGCGGTATGCCGATTTCTTTTTTCAAATTTAATGTGCTAATGCATAGCGCACACGGTGTTCACCCATCGCTTGTGGAACTAGAATCCCCTTTGTCAAAGGTCGCAGGTTGGTGAAAGTGATGCTTTCGCTAGGCGGTCCACTGCATGATTGTGTAGCCAGCTTAATGTCATGAAAAGTACTAGCGTTGAACTAAGTGTTAGAATGTATTAGGTTATTTAATGCGATAGAAATAAATGACATTTTAATATTGACATGTATAGGAAATTTAAAATTAATTATTATCAAGTTACTTACTTTTTGCAAAAAAAAGGAGATATTTTAGATATTATATTCGGTAGGTACCTGTTGATCATTGCTTAAATTTTAATATATATTTTTAATTTTGTCTTTGATACCAATATTCGATGTTAAAGTTCGTTATTTTTACTATAAATTTTTATTACAACTCAAAACAAATTAAATACAAATTATATTCATTTAATAACTAAAACCTAATAATTCCATTGAATGGGAATATAATGAAATTTGCAATAAACATAACTTTCAAAAACGAATCAATTTTTAGACGCATTCCAGTTTTTAATGTTGTGTTAAAAAACAATAAACACCTAGGTGAAGCGCCGAGAGTTGCTACTGCTAATATATTAGCTCATAACAATCAGCATAAAATGCAAGGTACACGAATTAGAAAAGATAAAAACGACTATTGTATTCAAGTGTACCCACAGATCAATGTATAATGTACAGTCGCAGACACGATTGCACGAAAGCGTAAATCAGCGCGGACGACCGCACAGCGGGCCGCGACTCAACGATCACAATCCGCAGTTGAAGGTTAACAGATAGTCGCCGATACGAGGATTCACTTTCGTACCGCGGGGAAAGGTCCGATCGATTACACACAGATTTATGTGTATTCGGTCTGTTCTAGAACTTTCTATACATTATTATGTTATTACTATTTGTGAAAACGATCATCTCACTATGATTTGCGTATTTCTATAGTTGTATCAAATGCGTTTAGCAATCTACTCTCTTTTACAGATTATATGCTTGTAAACTCCTACATTATTTTGGTACTGGAAGTAATAATATTATGACTTACAAAAAAATAACAGTACCTTCTATAAAACTTAAGGTATTCATGCGAACATAATTTTATATGACTCTTAATTACAAAATGTAATGACCCCTGCTTACAGCTGGGCTATGTAAGTTCATTCACACTACATCGTTGTTATAATTTTTAAAATCTAAAATTTTGTATTTCTTTGATTCAGCTTATTAAATATTTTACCCCTCTTTTACCCTTTATATTATCCCCTGTATTAATTTAGCACTCACTGAATTGAATATCGTTTACAACAAGCTAGATAATATATTCAGATTTGAACTAAATTTTAATAAACTACGAGATAATTGAGTCTAGTGTCTTAATTAAATAACTTTGGAATATAATACAGAATACTTGTAGTATACGGTTGAACAGCAAAACATTTGCATTTTAACATCGAAATCATACATTGTATAACGGGTCACGTGTAATTAAAATGTAAATATTATAAAACAAAACTTTGTTTTCGATCTACATACACAAGGTACCTTAGGTAGGTAGGTTATTTTTTTAAGTTTTTATACAGGTGAAAGAGCAGGTGCCCAGCTTAAATGTATTTTATACATTTTTTGTGAAGGTATCATACGCATTCCGTTGAAAGATTTGGGTGAGACTGCAAAGAGATACATAAAACAGGTCCTAAATGAGCACTAACCTTATTAGTTTCTAACTCTGTGTTCTCGTTCCGTGAAGAATTAGTTCCATCTTTAATGTTTTACTACACTACATCCTTGCAACATTATACTAGGTACTCAACGGCTACCCTAGTTACCGGGAGCGGTATCGCAATGCTGACCGCAACGATATATACCTACTTACCAACCAATTACAAGATTTTAATTCTCTACATAATACCTAAACAGTTTGGTCAATATTAATTTACGTACAAAATTCCTTGTCCGTTATACAAGACCTCAAAAGGGACTCCATTCATTGATCCTAATAAAATAACAAAGTAAGAGTAACGAATGAGACTCAATTCAATCACAGGTTTCACTTTTATCTCGCTACCGTTTTCCTAATCAAATAAATATAACTTGATTTTGGGTCACGACTTGAATCGCCAAAAATAGACGAAAAAAATACAAATATTTATTTAATTTCTATATAAAATTATTTAATAAAAAAGGTTGATGGTTTTCTAAAATTTAGTTATTTATCTTCCAATTTCGTTTCGCTTTTCAAGAGTAAAGATCGAGGGAATTCTCCTGTCATAAATTCAAGTAATATAACATAAAGTATTAGACGACATAGATATCTATGCCGTCATTGTATTGAAAAATAATACCTAATACTTGTAGTTAAAGGGACAATCTATTCTTATGACAATACATGCTCGCTGTAGAAACAATAGGAATACAAATAGAAGGAATTTAAAATATTTACAAAAGCTATAATAACAGTCGATGAATACGAGAGAAATGATAATAGCTTGCCTTTACTATGAACGATCAAACAAACTAAGAACAAGATGATGGTAATAAGCTGAGAAATATGAGGGTAGACAAACAGTCACAAAGTTTTATAATTACTATTAATAGTAACTTAGGAACAGCAATTTAACATGAAATAAAAGAAATACGTCAGTTATAATAATTCATCTACAGTTATTACAATGTTTCAACAAGGTGACAGTTACATGAAAATGTCGTTAGATGTTGATTTATGTATTTGTGACTAATGTGACTACGACGCACCTCTGATTAGTGAGAGGCCTAGGCAGAATGCTTCATCTTCTAACTACAAAGTATGGAAAGTTTATTCTTACGTATTTTATTTTTCTGTTTAGATTTTATAGAGCCACCATAAAATAGTAATCTGTTATTTCCGTAACTATTATTACAGGCAGTATAAGCAATGCAAATACTTAAATTGCAGTACTTAAATGATAGAGAAAAATATAAGAATAGGAAGGTATTTACGACGTCTAAAAACGGTTAAAACTCGTACTTACTTGAAAGAATGCTATTCTTCATATACTACGATATACACTGACGGACTCATAAACTGCATCAAAGTAATAGACGACTTTGAAATAAATATTTTAACCAAGTATGCAAACTTTCTATACAGATTAAAATTGAAACCTCTAGATTGGTTCGTGAACTTTAAAACAGCGTAGGGTCATATCCTTAAGTTTAAGTTTGTGTACTGGAAAGGACCTGACTTTTTAAAATTTTCGCCCTTAGATCCCATGTAAGGCACCACGTGATCTTCTAAGATCTCTGTGATGTAGCGATGTGCAGTCAAACCCCCTCTATTACCGTTTTGACGGACCATGTCTATGAACACAAGTTCTGTTCGCCCGTTCATCGATATACCACCCCAGACCATACACGAACCGCCTCCAAAAGGAACACGCTCCTCAATGCAACTTTGAGCATATCGCTGCTAGACTCTTCTGCGACCATCTGCACCATATAAACATGTCTTACACTCGTCCGTGAACAATACGGAGGCCCATTGCTCTTCTGTCCAATTTAGGTGATCACGCGCAAATCTTAAGCGAGCTTGTCTGTGAGCTACAGACAACTTTGAACCATTTGCTGGTCTAAAAGGGGTGATATCCGCTTCCTTTAACCTTCTTCTTATTGTTCGTACACTCACATTTACTCCACGCACTTCATTAAGCTCTGTTTTGATGTTAACTGACGTGAGGAAACGATTTCGCAGGGAAGTTGTAACAATAAATCGGTCATCACGACCGGTGGTTGCTCGAATCCTGCCTGTACCACGTCTCCTTCTGTAAAAACCTGTCTCCACAAACCTTCTGTATATTCTAGAAACCGTAGACTGGTTTAAATTTAAATTTCTACCAGTCGTTCGTTGATCCAAGCCCTCCCGCACCAGTGCTACAATTTGAGCCGCTTGTTCGGACGAAGTATCCATATTATGGTTCAAAAACACTCGATGAGTTAAAAAACTAACCCAACAATTCTGCTGGTAACAATAATTCAATTGACAAAAGAATAAAAAATCAATGCGAATCAATTTAAAACTTTGCTTTAAATAACACGCAAATCTGATACTACGAGTAAATTTTCTTTTCCCGGCTATATTCATTTGTTTTACTGCAGTTCTATTTTTAAATTTTGCTTTTTTTGAAGATTAAGAGCCAGTCTCTCCATATTTATATAATTTAATCTAAAAAGTTTGCATACTTATTAAAAAAATCATTTCAAAGTAATCCTGAACTTTGATGCAGTTTATGAGTCCGTCAGTTTATATTAATTTCATCCATTTTTCGTTTACCAGACAAAACAAAACAAACAATACAAAACGCATTGGTTGATAGCTTGATCATTGGGATAATAGCACAATCAAATTTTGCCGTGAAATATGAAGAATTGGAAACAGTTAAAATCATTACCCACAAACAACAATGGATATTACGCAACGCGATAATTTTACCCGAACAAAAGGTCGGACGTAATAATAAGTGCACACCACCGTACACAATGAATGCATTCATCATACTTTACCGTCAATGAAAACATCCAGAACCGCTAGTGAACACTCATGGGATATGATGGCAATACCTACTAAATCCGCAAACACAATAATATTAAAAATAGATAAATATGAAGTCATATCGTGCAGTAACGAGTAAGGAATGGAATGGAAGGTGTTTTTGCTACAGCAAGGTAATCAAGGTCGGATGATGCGATGCATTGCTAGCAATACTTATACAAATGACGACAAATCTTCAAGCACTGCATTATATATTTGTTTACTAGTAATGCATAAGAAATAGTCACATTAAATCTGAAAACATATAAAAGAAGGTTCTTAAAACCACTAAGCTAGACTAAACATAAAATTACAGTTATAATACAGTCGTATAAGCTAATGTGTGTGATAAGATCAGTTTAAAATAACTAGTTATAAAAGAAACACTTTTAAAAAACATAAAACTGACGATGAAAACAAAAGTTATTAGTAATAATAAAGAACGAAACGATGCAAACCATGATAAGATTACAAATAAAGTAGATACATAGCAGAACTGTTTAAATACATCCTATGTCAATGGCCGTGCTGCCTAATCCAATAAAGCGTACGTTATACGAGATGCCTACGTTGACGAGGTACGTAACGGTAACATTATATTTAACAGGTTTCCCAATACGGTGCTCCATGCGAGCATTCAAAAGAACCTCATTAATTCATTAGCTTCTATAGTTGATGTTGGTGAATAACTACATTATGCAGGTATAGATACGTTTGACGTTAATAATTATGTAGTCTATGAAGAAAACGGCTGAAAACTTATTTGTTTTGACAATAAATGAATTAAAAACAAAAATGATTAATAAACTTGAGAACAAATTCCATCTTCTTAATTTAGTTTAATTGTAAAAGTTTCTTCGATATGTCTCTCACACAAAATTGTTTGATGTAATAAATATAATTAATATAATTTGCTTGTTACATTTTACAGGAGATGGTAAAAATAATACAATTAATTGACATTGCATAAGAGCGGCTCACGACACGCAAATTTGGCGCCTGTAGTGGACGTCTTTTGGCTGATAATATTATTACATATATAGATAGATATACTTAACATGGTCAATATTAATACATATATAGATAGATATATGATACCGTCTAAGATAAAGCTAAGCGCCAGCACTGTCTATACAATTTGTAATGGACTCTAACTTGTGTAAAGGTTGAACGGTTTTTAAATAAGCCTTAGATAAACTTCTTAGATAAGATTTACCTGCCAAAACAATGTTCAATTGTTTTTAAAAATAAAATCATAAATTCTCAATTTTTTTCGGATTATACTGTGTTAGTATGACAACGAACTTGATTTATACACCCAAAGGAAGCCACATAATATGTAGGCAGCTTGACCGACCATGGTATAGACCCATTGAACCTTCCGCAAAAACGCTCAGGATGGTTTTGATTCTTACCTAAACGTAATATAGATGCGACATTCTTACGTATTCTTTACCTTAGCTAAAAGTATGAGTAATAATTATAGCATGAAAATGTGAACATATCTAACGCACTTCAACGCCATAAAAGACATTGTTAATTGTGTAAACAGTATTATAATTTTACAACACGTTTTTTCTCTTTCTATTTTTATATCTCTAAAATATGTAGGTAATAATCATAAACCATAATGTAAAGTTAAATTTCAAGTTACAAGGTCATAATGACACACTTTTTTAGAAACAACATTCCGCAGCACACACAAAACGCGGTCGACAATTACCATATTAATAATATCCATAAATCATAGATCATTCAAATTCGTTAACTGTTCCCACTTTTACTTGAGGCTTTAAAGATTTGATTACACAAAGCTTTGGATAGAAATCTTCCAGTATAGGTAAAACCGGTTGTTTACAATGAATGTAAAATGTTTATTAATGAGTGTAACTAGACTAGGCGACGGTCAATGGCAGCGACCTTGGTCAGCGCTCTAGGCGGTCGGTGGTTTACGTCTAATGTTATTTAATTTTGTAATAGGTTTTAGTTTTTAATATCAGAATATTAATAGTTAATTATTTTCTAGTAAAATGAAAGATAAAGAAGTTTATAATGAACCTTTAGTGAACAAAGAAATTATGTGTAATAAACATTTTATTTTTCGTTTTTTGAATATTTTGACTGCAACTTATATTGTGACTGTTCGAATACAAATTTGCAGTGGGTGGTTCTCAGCAAACAACACACATATCACATTGATCTTGGATTTTTTTTATTTGTTAGTCTATGTCTCCACCCAATATTTGCCTTTGAATGAGATACACAAAAAATACGTTAAACGGATAAGTCATATTGGTACCCATGTGCTAATGGAGTGTCCATAAGAGGCAAATATCTACCATTCACAGGTACCATTAGAACATCACCACAGGAATATTTGATAAAATATCATAATAATAATTATGATGTTATTTTATCAATAATATTAATATCTAATAATTAATCAAATATTTTTTCTTCTTTTTTTTCACACAGCGCCATCTAGTCCCAAAATAAGCAATCATATTTGCTTGTGGTATGGGTACTAAACAACTGATATATTACTTATATACATTTTTTTTGTAAATACATACATATTATAGATAAATTACACCCAGACACAAAACAAACAATCATGCTCATCACACAAAAGTTTGTCCTGGGTGGGAATCGAACCCACGACCTTCGGTTTAGCAGTCAGGGTCACTAACCACTAGGCCAACAAGCCAGTCAATATATTTAATTTTATTATATTTTATCAATAATTGATCTATTTTCAAGCTTTTATTGCTGTACAGAATAAACATATTATGGCCTAAATTAATATTATTCCTATTCAATATACGGTAAACAATCATGCGGCGTCAATCGGCAATTAATTATTGTCAAGATTTATGCATATACGCCCATGTGTTGCGATGTCATATCCATGTACTACTACGTAATTATTTCATGCCAAATGAGGTAACATGATAAAGAACTACTAGCGAACCGCCCTTGCACGTGGGTACTAATTATGATTTTACGACATCATTACCAATCGATGAAATTCTCAACTTCTCTTTACCTTAGATACTAGCAATTTCAGACGATATCTTTTGGAATGGTGGCCACCTTTCAGGATTTCACTGACTGCTTACGGTATGGTCTCCAATTGGTATAGACGTTTTACGAGATTCTTGTACACATCTCGTTTTAAAGGTTGGGCATCAAAATTAGAAGGAAACTCAAGCACTGCTAGGTAACGAGTTTTAGGTTTTTTTAAAGACGATCATCGTCAGTTTAACCGAAAGACATCTACAGCTGGACACAGTACTAGGCACCTGCACTTGAACGAGTCGTGAGTTTCACTCTTCTATCGGTTACCCGCCACCTTCAGATCGTAGGCTACGATATTATAATTTAGGAGACCATATTGGATACTTGATTGTCACTATATTGTTGACCTACTTAATAAAATAATGTCTTACAGACACAAAATGTATTTAAAAGATTATTGTCGCAATAATCTTGTTAACATTTATTTATATACTTCATAATCTTACAACAACGAACAATCGTTTTATTCAATAATGGAATTGAATTATCATGGTGTTCAAAAGGCTAAGAGGTTGATGTCACACCTATTATACTGCCATGTTTTACATTCATTGCTGTAGTTCCTTTTACATGTATTATAGTAAAATAAATAATATTTTCCAGCTATTTTACAACAATCAATTGTTGACTTCGAAGGTTATTTCATCGGCTACGAACTACACTAACTGCTTATAATCAGGAAAAAGTATTCTAAACCTATCTTTAATGACACATTTAGGCCTGAAGCAGTTCACTTGGTCACAAATCAGACCTGGGCAATGCGCCGCGTGACGTACCATCAAAATAAAGTAATACGTCATTCAGAACGTGCCAAGAGTGATTGAAGTGATGTTTGTGGTATAAACATTACATTTGTTAGTTTCGCAAGATAAGACGATGCCTCGGACCAAGTTGAGTACCTACTTATGGTCGCATACATTTGCATAGTGTGGATTCGTAAACATAGTTGTTTTGGTAGTTTATGATTAACCGTCATGTATACCTACCGGCCAAAGTGGAGAAAATTGGGGAAGGCCTATGTCCCAGCACTAGGTAGGTTTTTTGACTGATATGATGATTATGAAAATCTAAATGGTTCTCTTATAACAATATCTGTGGAAAGTCAAAGAGTCAAGCAGTAGGCAACTTTGAAAACAAGGGTGGGTTAGGCCCAAACCGATGCTTCTGACTTGGTAATCCAAAATTCTCTTAAACAAACTTGAACATTCTGAAAACTTAATTCATTGAGGAAGCTAATTGCATTGTGAGATCTATTCTCGTAATATTTAACACCGGTTGATACGGTACTCTGTTCATAAAATATTCACTCATAAAGTTCCTAATCCAATAAAGCTTTGAGTATAAATAGACAACACGTATTTAAGATTCAGACACGGAAGTGCTTGTTCATTTAAGATGCATTTTCGCTGCATGGGCCGAGAAAATGCAGAACACAAAACTTATAAAGCAATCAGATAAATAATATACCATTCAAAACAACGGAACCATAACCTTTTATGTGCAAGTCTTCAAATTTTGATGGTATCTCAATACAAGGTTACTAAAATACTTATTTAATAAACCGTGAATAAGCTGATAAAAGCGTATTGTTTGTTACAATGATAGTTTATATTGGAAAAAAAAACGGTCCTTGTTTACCGATTTTCAACTTAAGAGCTTAGGTTTGTTTATATCCTCCGAAGACCCTTTTTGAACCGGGTAAAGAGGACCTAGCGTTATATTATACAAATCGTCACCCATTTTGCGAGTAGCCTATTTTCTACACTCATGTATACTGTTTTATATAATAAACGTCATGTATATAAGTTTTGTTATATTTTGTACATTTTTAGGAAAAAGAGAATTTTCGCAACCGAAAAATAATATAACAGTAATGCGAATGGACATTTTTCTCAGATTTGGAATAAAAGTTGTAGGTATGCGGTTGACATATTCGTAAAGTGCTAGCAAACACGTTCGTTCTGTGTACGTAAATCTTCGTATTCATTGTTCAATTCGTGTTCGGCATGTTATAACATTTTTATATTTAACATTTTCTTTCGACTTCTAAAACTATGTCATTTCTAGGCGAACGAAGTTAGTCAGGTCACATACATTATTGAGAATAAACTGAAATATTTCATAAATAAAATAACTTATTGATGTATGTATCAGTTTACCTTTCCTTGAATTTTAAACATTTCGGTGTTCATTATTTATTGCTAGCCTTGTTTGTCTAACGGGAAGGCAAAAAATTCTCTTTACTGTTTTATCCTCTGGATATGGCATGTTTTCGATGTTCAGCTGACCAATATTTTCTGTGCTTAATTTTCATTATAAATTGACGTAAAATGTTTTTTAGACTACATGCACAAAAACATTTTAGTATTCCAAATGGAGCTTGTACTAGATCACCAATTGTCGTTACTTTACAGTATTGTCGCATACACATAAGCCCACAACGGCCACAACACAAGAACAATACGATATGAACGGTCAGGTGCTATAACGGTATGCGAACGAAGCCGCGGTCAAAGATTCTACATATTTAGTCGGGGCCATAACGGTTCGGCGACGCGATTCGTTGTTATTCGTATACACTTGTAGTTAAATCGCTTCATTTCACGGTCCCGTTTTTAAAGCAAACATTATTTACATTATTACACACATTTTTGATTACGTTTTGATTATCAAGGAAATAAGGATTACGATAACGCCACTGATTGAAGCTATCTCGTTTGTACAAGATAATATTTTTATCGCAATAAATATTTTAATGGTTTACGAGGACGGTATGTTATAATTAAAGTATTGTGTTGACTGACCATTTTGGCTGCGAACCCCCATATTATGCCTACTTATAAATGGCTTGATTGGTATTATGTCCAACACACCACGTTAATTGAGCAAAATTAAATTGTTCAATCATCTATAATTATTCATATAGAATTTTCATAGCTTTAAATCATAATTCCGTAAGGGACAGAGGTGAGCATTATTGCCATATTCCAAATAATTAATGTTTTTCTTAATCACCTTGTACGACACTCTCAACAAAGAATTGTAGCAATTCTTATTTGGCCACTATACAAGGTATACCTATAAAATAAACATATACGAAGACAATTTTCGTATAACGCACATCAAAGGTAAACAAAAATTAAAGAAAGAATTCAAAGAGGCATTAAAAAGAGGCCAGCACACTTTACAATCTTTGAATAATCACATTTGTTAACAATGAACGTCGATCGGCTCACAGTTTCAACGACGGAAGAAGCGAGAGTGTCCATTAATCAATTGTGAACATCAAACGAGTACAATAAGATGTGCTTATGGACATTGTGTCTTATAGAATGAATCAAGACTCGGGGTCTTACCGTCTGACAGTTGATACGCATAAAAGAATACAAATGAACATAACAATGACATACCAAGCCGATGGTATTCAATGAGGAAATTATGTCGAGTAACGCTACAGATATTATATATAGAAAGAAGAATATTAAAAAATTTAGACGATCTGTTGCAAACTTCATAAACAAGCATATGCCTATAAGGGTATTTAAATAATAAAATTAAGAATCACTTTGGTAGGCTTATATAAAAAAAATAAAAAAAGAATACTAAAAAAATATTTACAAAACTCTTCCAAAACTCGATATCGACCAATATAGATTTGATGCATTCTTATCATATTCCTAACACTGACCGTTGGGAATACGAACCCTACTTTGACCTTGGACGTCTTGAACCCAGTTTCTATGATACTTCTAAGATAACATAGTAAAATAAACTATCAACCCATTATTACTGTGTAGAGCAAGGGCCTCTTATCATTAACTTATGCATTGATCGCCACGCTTGCTCATGGCGCATCGGATTGCCTTTTTCTGACTTATATTCATCTATTTATATACTCGTATATGTAAAAACCAATGTTTGTCCTCTACTAACGAACTAGTAAACTGTCCCATGCCCAAAAAATCTATTTATCTAAGGGTAAGTCTATTTTTTTTCTTTATACCTTACGTGGCATTGTGTCAGACCCGGCACTACTATTTACACAATAATATAATAAATACTACTAATATTACAAATGCGAAAATTTGTGTCCGTGTTTTTACCACTCAGCGCCTAAACGTCTAAACCGATTTCGATGAAAATTGATATGCAAATAGATTCGGTGCTGGAGACGAACATAGGCTACTTCTTATCCTGAAAATCTGGTTTCCGATAGAGACAAACCACATTTAAGGCGTGGGCAAAGCCGTACGGCGCAGCTAGCATGTTATAAAACATAAATTCAAACAATTTTTTTGTTGTAACTGCTGACTTCAAAGTTAAATTCTTTTTGTCTGAGTTATTTACTATTTCTTTAGAGACGCTATTGAACTATTATTTATAGCCCACAGCAAAATAACTGAGATAGTGAACGAGTAATTGAATGGCAGTGACTCATCCAAACATGATCTTTGACAACATGTGTGAGAACAATGGAGACGGCGCGATGAGAGAAATATAAACAATCAATTATACTATCAGAGCACAGTTCAATAATGATGGGATGAGTTACTAATATTTAATTTAAATGACAGGCGGTATTGAATAAAATAAAAGTGGCCTGATGAACTGTTAAATTTTTTGGATTGTTATAGATATATATCTGACATCGTAGTATCAAACTCACAAGTTAAATAATAATTTATGGCATTTAAAAGTATGACTGTCCATGTGTGTAGTGTTATTAATACGGTATGTGGAGTGATCGATCGCGATAGTAAATAAGTATATAGGTACTTCGCATGTTGTCGTACTCGATCAGCTGACACGTGACCTTTGCACTGATTTATAATCAAACATTATTATTATTATTACCGCCAAAATATTGAAACGTTTTAAATACAAATAAATCGGCTATCGGTTACAAAATAACAATGTATTTTCGACGCTTTCATATAATATGTGCGAACCTAATTGAGTGCAGTAAAATACATGTATAGTAACCGTGAACAATAAGTAAAACAAAATACCTACATGCAATACACCACAGTTTATGTTACCTTCGTAAAGTATAGAATCTAAAATTAGATCTCAACGAATAAATCTAAATCGTTTACATGCTAGTTTTGCAAATTTGAATTCACGTGTGTTATTTAAAGCAATCGGGGATGTTATACTAGGAGTTTTTGTCTCTATATCACGATATTACTTTTAACTAATTTAAAAAATTACATGACATTAAAGCTGGCGCAGTAAGGAAGAGAGACGTAAGTAAAACAAACGGCACATAGAAAAAGCACTTTTGTAATTTTACTATTTAAGCTGATTTTTCTCGATAATCTTTATAAACAGGGCAGAAAGATCGTTTGCGAACAGAATATTTGAACATATTAATTAATAAAAAGCTACTTAATAAATCGCTGCGAGCAGATGACAATCGCTAACCATGAGACGGTCTGCATATTTACCAGTCTTTGTTGATATAAAAACGTTAATATTCGTTCATGTCTCAACTGACGAAACAGTCGAGATACTGTCGGACTGTGTCGTTGAGTTGTCATCTGTTCTATCATATATGACACTTTAAACATGTTTCGTTAAAATAATAAATTTCATTTAGATATATAGCTAGACTTTCATATCTAGGGGAAGTCCAGTTGCTAGCATATCGACCGGGTCTGGTTAATGTTTTATTTCTTCCAATATTCAGCGGAACAAAAAAGCTCTATTGATGACAGAAGATTTTTTATTTAGGATATCGAGGATAGCTTTTCCTTTTTTAATATAGTGGAGACTACGGGAGCATTGTCAACTGAGATCCTACAATGTCAATGAACGGTTCAGATGCTATCAAGTAGTTCGCTGGTGCGGGTCTCTTTATTGCCAATAACAACATTTTTCTTTTCGACTAAGTAAGTATTTACCTACATAAGTTTTACATGTACTATAAACCTGTACTTATCCACTGCTGAGTCTCCACATGCAGTTACTACAAGCTATCTTTGGATCTCAAACTATTACTTCTAGATGAAGAAGACGTCATGCTAACAACATTACGTTGTCATCACTCTTAAATTAAATTACTCCAACGGTTATTGTAAATGTATGATTACGTAGTTTCTAATTCATAAATGAGCCTTGAGTCAAGAAAGATATTAATACCGACGATGTAAATCTCTATGCAGTGTAAACATAATAATAGTTCAGTGGGTAAGTACGCTACTTATCGTATTGTCATAGTTTTATTAACGAAGCATTTTAAACAAATATCATATTAGTAGATAAGGAGGAATTCTGAGTAAACTTATCGCTTGATGATAGCAAAATAAATATGGATCTTGATAAGTCTAACATGAACGACGTTGAAATAGAACAATTAGGTACTGCTGGTGTAACAGCCAACCTTATCGCAGGTTGACTAATTATTACCGATATGTATAGTTAAGTACATTAGTGTAAAAGAAACTTGTTAGAATAATGTAATTACTGCTAATCAGTAGTTGATATCCATTATCGCGTCCGGTTTTTGAAGTTACGATATAATTGTTTATAATGGAAATTATTCTTTAAAATTTTAATAACAGATAATAACAATAAGTCTTACAATAAATCCAATAATATTAATCAAATTGAGATTCTAAACGTATACAATCTTTGTATATCTGATATACGTATTGATGGCCAAATCTTTGTCCCGCAAAAAGACAAAGGCTACTTTCATTATAGGAAAAGAAAATTGTGTGAATGAAAAAGCCAACTTTAAAGGTTACTGAAATTGTATTATTTGACTAGGTATATTAATACTTTTTAACGATAGTTTTAAAATTTAAGAAATTAAAGCAAGTTCTTTATTATATCAATTAGTACAGTTCAACTGGTGATGAATCTTCACAATACAGAAAACACATCATATCATGTCGCAACCTGATATTTCTACTAAGTTCAAAGTTTCAGTGCTTCCAAGAGAAAAAAAAGTAAACTTGACTTTTTCGTAGACATTCTCAGCCTCACATGCAAATCTGGGTCTTAATATTTTTGAAAGATAATACATCATTATTTGAACACCTGCCAATCATATCAGTTATCTTGATCTGTCTTATTAAAGCTACCAATTACAACAAAGCTCGAAAATTTCATTATGAATTTTATTAGATTTCATATATAATAATATATGTTCTGAGCGAGCCAATTGTAATTTGTTCCGACCTGTGTCATTCTGTGCCGAATACCTTTCTTCGGTCCTTTGCGTCATAATTTAAATCATATATCTTGTCAGATTGACACTTGTAAATGTGTCAGATAAATGTAGCTTCCTTAATTTTGTTATAACTAAATACATACCTACTATAATGTTGTATAGCTACGTTCATATAAAAGGATGTAGTGTTATCATTAATATGTAGGACTTACCCCCAGTTTCTCAAAGGCTGATAATCGAAAAATTAACTAATCACCTGTTAAATCTCAAATAAAACTAATTATTCATGCTTTTAGCAACCCAACTAGTACTTCACATGAGATTTAACAGGAGATTAGTTAATTTTTCGTTGATCGGCCTTTTAGAAACTGGGGATTAAACAGTTAGAGATAATAAGTGAGTTTTATTTCTTCCAATAACTTGATGTAAGTTTGAGGTTTACAGTGTTCAAAACTCTAATTAAAATAAATTCATATAGTTCAACCGTATAAAGTACTTACGCCGAAATTTGTCCCGAAATCATTAGACCATATCCTTAATCGGTCAAATTCGGCTTATCAAAGGTTCAAACTGGACACTAATGGGCTTTTAAGGTCAATATTTCAGTAGCCCGGTACGCGGTTGGGTAGTAACATTCACAATAATTGGTCCCAAGTCTCGGCGTGCCAAACTCACAAGTAACATTTGGAGCTAAAATGTTTGTTACCACTTTGGGCTGTTAAATTTCGGAACTTCGTATTGTTTATTTGTAACTACTGTGTCGCATAATTTTGAATGTATCGCCGTCATTAAATTTATAGATCAAGCATATTTGCCTTCCTGTAATGAATGTCATATAAACATAAACACGTTTTGTAAATAGGTCAAACAATTAATCGATCTATGAGATTAATGCAAATGTTGAGTACATTGATTGCTTTTCTACTTTTACACTAACCGTTCCCCCAGGGGATCAGATCTGGGGGATCAAACCGTAATAACTCACTAAAAATAACTTTAAAATCAAAAAACAAGCTACTAATAAGATAAGTTAAACGTTTAAAACAATTTTTAATGGTAGAATAAACTGAAGTCTCCTATAGAGCCATTGTTTAAAATAAAAATCCACATTCAGTCTTATCATTCTCGAGGGAATTGGGTCGGCTTCTAGTCGATCTAGATACGAATAAAATGTCAGGTTTTTCCTGAAACCAATTGCAATGTGACCTTTTAAAACCCGATAAAGATATCCCATCCCACCCAAGACACGAAAGTTTGACTTTGGAAATAGTCTTGTATGTATTTGATTAGGTTCACTCATATTGCGTGATGTATACTTTGATGCGTAACTGCATAGTTGTTTTAATTAAATTTGTTTAGATAATGGAATAGGTGGTCGGAAACGTCATAAATAATGAGGATGGATAAATTGGACAAGGATGGAGTAATGTTATCCCAATTTATATTTCAAATAGAATGATAGTGACTAATCTTCTTTTAGTTAGGGTACTGCTAATATACTTCATAAACATAAGGAGATAGATAGGTACTAATACCTACATGATTACTTTCAAACTATTATTTGGAACAGCAGCAATCAGTCACGCTGATACTTGTCTTGTGTAAGGATAGAATCTATAATGCGTTGTGGCGAAATAAACAACAATACCACGCTATGTACCTGTGTCTATGAGTCATTGTTTGTACACAAGACGCACCTTATTCGTGGTCAAAATTTTTAAAAGAAAACGTTTCTTTTAAGTAAAAACATTTAAATGTCTTTTGTTAAGATTGATTCAGAGATAAAAACTTTATATAAGAAATCTATCCATCCATCTATCCATCTATTAAAAATATTATCTATTTAAAAAGTAGTCATTGCAATGAGGCTTGAATTGAACCTATCATGGCAAGGAAATGAAAAATAAGAGCTTTTTACAATTTTATTTATTTGATTTTAATTTAAGTTTGCGCAAGTATTGGAAATACAATTTACACAATTTTCTTAAGTGTTAATTGTTATAATAAACACTATCAGTTTCAACACCAGTATTACCTAAGCACCAGATAAACTATATTTTAATTACTGTTAGTTTAGTTTATTCGTGGTTCACTGTGCCCAAATTAGATCTATCAAACAAAGTTCTGACAATCTGAGTCAGATTGCTCGTTTGCATATTATACACAAAGACAATATTGAAATAGGATTCTCAGTTAGTAATGATATCAAATTTGCTGGACAAGATGCTTTGCAGTGCAGATAAATATTAAAAGTTAGTGTTTTATCATGACGAACGAAACTAGCGCCTTGAGACGACTCAAAAAATTGTTTATAAAATAATATTAGCATTATTCTGTTGAATTTAATAAATTTAAGTTATCACAAAAAAGTCTTAAAACAGAAAACATTTCAACAAATACATATTGCCGCAGAATATTATTTATTGTAGGTAATATCGAATGTTACTGAACTTACGTTAAATTGTAGTAGTATTTTTATAAATATTCAGTACCACCTTACATAATAGTCGCAATGACTTGTGGGGACTAATTTAGTGTCATCATTCCGAAATTTTAATAAATTTATTGTATTTATGTACCCATTATTAATAATATAGATCACTACAACACTATCATTAGACGATCAGAAATGTGGACTTACTAAGTTTCTTCAAATGACAACAGCAATTATAGAATCATCAGTAAGTACCTGTAAAATTAAAAATTAAAATGTTAAATTAAGGGAAAGAAATCAATAATTACTTTAGAAATAATAATTTAAAAACATCACAAAGATTAGGTCGAACAGTTAGATAAGTAGAGAAGAACTAAAAAGAAAAGAATAACTTACATATAATTATTTCTGACAACGTAACAGATAGAACTAATCAAATTAAATCCTGGAGGGATATGCAAAGAACGAGAAACATTTGATTGTTTTTCACTAATTCCACTTTATGCAAAAATTTGTAGCAATATTGAAAACGCTGTCACTCTGTCTAATTTCACACACCTATAATCTAACTAATTGTAATCTGCTTACAACACTTTGACGTAATAACTAAACCATCAACAATATGATGAGATAATTATTATTAAATATCATGTACAATATGACCCTAATCTAGTCGAACTTTCCCTTTAAAAGAATAGTATTGTCCATCCCACACAAGTTTTTGAAGTTTAAATAACGGGAAAATATCTTGCGTCAGTCGATGTACTATAGTTTAACTGTTTGAAGCTACAATAATATTCAATTTGAGTGTTTTAGCAGTTATTTATATTAAAAGACTTTTATTTCCTTATTGCTCCGATGATTTTGTGGTACTGTGTACAGATTAGACAAAGGTCTCAAAAAATTGTAAATTGCTAGAAAGTATTAGCTTAGAGCAGAGTATTGAATAGTGCCCGGTAAATAATAACAAACGCGGGTGTGATAGGCACTTCTCTGCCTTCCCCTTCGAATGAAAAGACGAAACTGTGCTATCAAAATTAATGGTAGACTAGTTTTACAGCTCACAATGATAAGTCCAATAAACGACAACTAAAAGATCTATTCCGTTCTAATACCAAAAAACTAATACCAATAGTATTAGTTTATTATCGTAACACATTGTCTATTCCCAACGTATACCAAGTAATAAACATTTATATAAAGTACATAGTCTATTCCCAACAAATACCAAAACATAGTTTGATACAGTAACAGAAACAATTTATATTATTTTCTAATAATTTAAGATTATGATCGTAATACAATCTTAAAATATTCTCATTTTTTTATACAATTTTGGTGGCAAATCAACATACCGCCCACGCGTTGGTAAATGGTACCTAATTGTAACCTTGGTTTCCAAACATTGCAGAAATAATGTTTATAAAACACAACGAAGCCGTTGCCGACCATGTAGGGGGAAGGGAAGGGAAGGAAAAGAAAAGGGAAAAAGAAGAAGAATAAGAGGGTAATTAGGCTGCCATTGCTCTCATTCATCAAACGTAACACATTAGCATGGAGACTATGATTTTAATTTAATTAAGTACCACCTAAAACCCTATTTGAAAGCGTTTTTTTACTGAATGTACCTCATAGCATTTACCGTAATTTGGGATTCGTTCATGAGTGGTATTCGTTATAAGAATAATTATTAGGACAATAAACAAATACCATTGGTATTATTGACTGGCCTGTTGGTCTAGTGGTTAGTGACCCTGACTGCTAAGCCGGAGGTCGTGGGTTCGATTCCCACCCAGGACAAACCTTTGTGTGATGAGCATGATTGTTTGTTCTGTCTGGGTGTAATTTATCTATAATATGTATGTATTTACAAAAAAAAGTAGTATATCAGTTGTTTAGTACCCATAACACAAGCAAATATAATTGCTTAATTTGGGGCTAAATGGCGCTGTGTGCATGTGGTAGAATATTATTATTATTTATTATTATTATTAGTATTGTGGTATTAGAACGGAATAGATCAACTAAAAGATAGTCACACACGAAAGTAGATTGGAACAAAATCAGTCTCATCAAAATATACGATAATAGGCGTAATATCGTAAAAGATATATATTATCGTAATTTATATCAGTATCAATTTTTAAAGCTAACTGATAAAACGAAAATTATTCTAGTTTTGTATTTATTTTGACAGTCTTACTAATATTCCCATGAAAGTAAGGGACTAAATAACTACTCAGTGTTTTATTTCTTTTTATATTTTATCTCTTTGTATAGAATCCCTTTTTATATAATTTAAAAATGAGAGAAAGGGACATAGGCGAAAGAGTAGCCAATCCGTTGATATTTTACGTATATTGGTAAGAACGTGAGTGTTAAATATTATAAATTTACGCTAATATATAACATCTGTAATGTAGGTACCTACACCTATAAGCTTATAATGTACCAACTGAATTATCTAGCTGCTATTGTATACCGATCAGTGGTTCCCCAAACAAGCTATTAGCACCTTCTATTTGTGTCTCCACTCTATTTATGGTAGCAAGCTTCCAAGGAGCAACAATATGTAACCATTTACTACCGGTTCGGTACAGCCGGTTGACCATAAAGGACTGCAATCTATTTATGTTCCAGCAAACGGCCGGCTCCATAGGCCTCTAGTACACACAATAGTCTTGTAACTCAAGTGGCTGTTATAGTCAATATGAGAGAAGTGGCTCCACTCACGGGACAGTTTACGAATATTATGAAATCAAATATGTGAAATATATAATGTCCTAGAATATTTGTCAACTACAACACTTAATACGAAATTGTAGTTTTAGATATTAAAACCCGAATAAAAATCTTCAATATAGAAAACTAGTCTCAGAAATTAGACTAATAAACACATTTTTGAATATATTTTTCCAATTTCCAATTTCCCTCCTTTGCTTTTTCCTCATATCCAACCTCCATCCTTTCAACTACCACCTAACCACTACCTTCACGGTAAGTAGCAGCTATGCAGAGTCCCTGGCATTGCAGGACACTGGCAGTTACCACTTATCATCACGTGGGCTGTTTGCAATAAAAAAAATTGTACTCGTGGATTTGAATATTAGTTTAAATCAGAATCTGACCGGTATACAGGTACATAGAAATGTCATAAAATGTTATCACTAAAACAATCCCCATAAAGAACGAAATAGATAACCACAAAATAGATCACCACAACAAATATCCAAATTGGGCCGACCAATGATAGGCAATAAAATGTTTATTGTTAACCGTAGGCATGTTTGCAAAACACCACTGTCATAATTATGACATGATAATAAATTGTCTCCCTACACACATTCCCCAATCCATTGTTCTGTTTAAGTGTGAAATGTTAGAACATTAGATATATCTATAATAGGAGCCACTTAAGTCCTTAACACAATGTAATATTAGATATCTATAGGTAAAATATCTAATGTGTAATGATCTACACGTAACACACAACTAAACAAAGCTGACACTACAAGGAGAATAACACAAATATCAAAGGAAAAAGTATCGTTAACTACAAGGATAATATTATCGGGTCAATAGGTAAACAAGTTGCAAGAAGTGCCGGAATTCAAAACAAACGTGTTTTGATTCCAGCTCATTATATTCCCACTGTAGGCTGAAGAGCATTAACATAATCTGATGAAAAACAAAAAAAATAACTAAAACCCACTCAGCCTTTGAGTTACATGTTAAAGTTAAGTCATATACAACAATCAGGCTCAAAACTCTCTTGAGTTTAGTTTAAATGTATGTAGTCTTTGATGTTATAATTATTTCAAATAATTATAATATACACGCGAAACGAACATTAAATAAGTATGTAGTAAAATAAACATAGAGGAAATCGCACATGAGTAACAATATTATTCACAAGCATTGACACAGATGTACTATCTCTCGATAAATGTAACACTAAGAGATACTTACATAATATTTGTACAACATTACTGATAAAATAAAATGAGAATAATATTTTACACGATGCACTAGATAAACAAATGCTAAAATAAGATTTTGAGTCATTAATTGACTTCGAGAATCTTATCATGAACGCTTAGCATTCATATACTTTAAGTAATGCAGCTCTCTAAGATTTTTTCAAATATCTGTAGATCATTAAACTAATTAATATACTAGAAATAGAATTTAGACCAACCAATATTTTCTGGTACGCAATACTCAAAAACTAAACGATATTCTATTGCAAGACAAAATTCGAAGCTGCCTTAAAATGTTGAAAATGTAACATATGGTCAAATACAGACCGAGGTATTCTATGCCGGCTTTGAATTATAGTAGCAAAGTCATGCAAAAAAACACATAAATAACGTGTGGCTAAGGATCAAAAGTTTTTAAACCGACATGCTTCGTCTGCCTGCATATTATGAATTAGATTTTTTTAAATTGGCTGTTACGAAAAAGTGGAATTAATGATATTACTGAAAATGTGGTAGCTCAAGTAATTCTGTAGACAATTTCAAAGATTTGTAGTCAGTTAATAGTAACGTTATCAAATCAGAAGTTGATGGTAAAGGAGGTTATGTAACTAATACTACGACACACAAGAGAAGTAGCGAGCCTCATCTATCTGTAGCCGAGACCTTAGAGCATGAACAATCGATTCAAGCTAACAAATTACTATGGCCTTCTTAAGTAATGATTTTGGCATTACCGATTTACGAGACATTGTATTCACAGAAACTATTTTAGTCAGCATAGAGAACTAGAGATGTATAAAAACTGGCTACAAAATAAATTTATAAATACATAATAGATGAACAAAACAGTATTCTATTTTATTAGGGTGGGAAACGACTACATAAACAAAAGCAAAATGAAGAGAAAAAGAATACAAAGACAATCAGTTTGCCACGGTACATTATATTAAAAGCTTAAACATTTTAAATGAATATGAAGCGAAGTAAAAAATTGCAGCGATATTACTTAAAACCAAAAGATCTTCGATAAGACTATAGAGTATGGACCTTGGAAAATAGCTTAAACTACCGATTGTCGGCAACAACTAAATTGCTTCCAATATCATCACTCGAACAGAAAATCACGGTGTTGTTGGTGTAAAAAAACAATTGGCAATTGTTTTATGCGGGTCGCTCCAAACCGTTGCCGTAATAGAAAATCTACCTATGAAACATTTGATAAGAACATTATTGTTGTTGGAAAAGCATTACGATAACTACAACTCTAAAGGATTTAACAACATGTTTTAAAATACGCGAAATTATTGCAAATAGTTTTCTTTAGAAAATTACATTTTACTTTTATTACTATGTTTTGAGTTGCATATTTTTATTTAAGAGAGAAAACTTTATGCACTTTATTTCACATACGCTTATTGCTACAATATGTTATGAATTTTCATTTTTTTGAATAGCTACTTCTTTCAATGGTTTATTATGATCTGCAAGGATGACCTGTATATGAATATAAACGTACCTTTATTATAAAAGTATGTAGCTATCTATCTACATATTCTTTTCAATAGACAGTAATAAACCACTGCGGCCTAGAACATAAATCTGGTATTTAATAAAAACATTCAATTTGAAATAATTGAATCCTGAAATAACAGAGTTGCGGAACGGTTTTAAACTAGCGGATAGACAATGAAATAAAAACATCACGCAGAGCTACCAAGCGAAAAATTGCTCCAATGTAATACACATTCATCTTATCTCTTAAAACATTAATAACAGGCCGAGTGTTATGATTGTGTCAATTGTCTGCTGTTGCAATAATGATGTCATTCCATTCAATGACCGCGGTACGACGGTATAGGTAGAGTAATTCTCAGTATTGTGGAAACAGAAACGTGTCATCGGAACAAGCATAAACGTAAAATGTAATAGAGAAACCCTTTCACACGCTTGTCAAAACCAATGCCTATAATCTCGAAAATAGCAGTACGACTCCATACTACCCTGCCAGAGGCAAAATAGTTAACATTGCAAACAACCTTATGCGGTTAAACAGGTACACTTGACCGACGAATGGCCTCCGGTGACATCGCAGTCCACATCATTACTACACGTGGCCGGTACCACGAGACTTCGATCGGTCTAACGCTAAGATCAATCCGAGACAAGAATAGTGATTGCGAATGCATGGACGATGAACTCTGTGATTTCGTAGTAAGGGGGCCATAAAACCTGATCAAAGCTCAGCTATTGGCAAAGTATTCATTTTTACTCTAACGAGTAATCTTGTGATTACACTCTTGAATCAGTAATCATCATTTGGAAACCATCTAGGTTTTAATGTATGTAGGGAATATAATTGATTTGTGTACATAATATGTATCTATTTATTACGTCACAATATGTACCTAAAAGTGCAATTGATATCGATATGAAAATCGATAAATTGTTAGTAATCAAATGACAATATAAAAAACTTTCTTCGTGCAATAACAACATTAATAGTTTATTATCAAACCGCAATGGTAATAAATAGTTGATAAAGCCTTTAATTAAACAAGATATACGAGTCCACACATTCCTTTTACGTACGTAAAGTCTTGTTCTCACGCTTTTTCTTTTCATGCCCCATAGTTAATTAATTAGCATTTTTTCCTGCGTTCATAATTGAACCAAGGAAACTAGACCATAACGAAGGAAATGCTTGGGTTCTATGTTTTACGTTGAAACATCAACTCGCATCATCGGAGTTAGTAAATACCGTCATAAAACGATACCTATTCGCTCACCAATTAGGACATTGATATAGGTATTTAATTTTGCTAACCCGTATTTTGCTAAACGTGACCCCGACACTGGCTGTCTGGAGGAACACCGTGGGTTTAGTCGGTATGCCGGCCGCGTTTTCAGTGCGGTCGGAGAGTCCACCATACGCCCCTTGCCCGGGTGGGTGCGTACGCTTAACGCGTTTCCCACGATGAACAATAGTACGAGTACCTACATACGTCTTGCTTTTTCTCATTTCAGGCTAAAGGCTAAATAAAAATGGTTTCGCTAGTCGCTTACATCCGTTGTAATATGCACTTATTTATTACTTCAAAACTTCAACGTCTTAGCATTCACTGCAACACAAAGTTGCCCAGAATTCTTTCACAAACTTAATAGTCATCTTTCTAGGTTTATGACAAGTTGGATGTTAAAAGTTATTTTCAAAGAAATTTCGTGTGTTATATTTCTTTGTACAGCCATAAAAAGTATAACTGCCATGGTATTTTAGTGATTTTATTTGTGCGAACTTTGTAGCGGTTTACCATTCGTAAATCTGTACTATCCTATATTAGTAGAATGTTCCTTACCCCAAATGTTCAATCTAATCTAAACTATTATATAAAGCAAAAGAAGTTTGTTTGTTTGAACGTGCTAATCTCTTGATCTGCCGATAGAATTTTATTTTTCTTTTTGCGTATGATAGTTCAGTTCTTAAGGGCGGTTATAAGCTATGTAACATCACGCTACTAGTGACGAGATCAGAGCAGTAACCAAAGACGCGGGTGAAACCGCGCTGCGGGAAGCTAGTCGCTAGATAAAGTTTAACTGTGTAATAATATATCTCTCTAAAAAATATAAATCAAAATCGCTGTTTATTCTGTCTGTTATCTATTCTGTCTCTCTATTTATTCGGTATCTTTCATCTTTTATACAACGTGATACGTTTTTCGCTATCATTTTTCGAATTTCTCCCTGAAGGTCTATTAAGATGCACATCCTAATGATTGTAGGGGAAAACGTGGATTTCAAAGATTTGTTATCATGTCTTATAACGTTTTAGTGCGTGCATGTGCACTTCGCAGTCGGTACAGGTAGCTTGTCTTAATCCTTTTGGTACATATTTTTCTACAAAATACAATTAAAATAGAAAGTTCAGCCTTCTTATAATTGAAAATAAACAAATTTATACTTTTATTTAATAAACCGCATAATTAATTATTAGGGAAAATAGGTAATTATTCAGTATTTTTAGTTACACAGTTACTTAAATACGTGTAAGCTGCCAATAACGAGACACCTAAATCGAAGAACATAAATATAAGGGAAAAACAGACAACAAAAATTCTTTCAATATTCACATTTGATAACAGCGTTAAAAAATGTGTAACCTTAAAATTGTTATTTGAATTAATTATTTCCATAATGACGTAATGTTAATAGTACCTACTATCTATTTATACAACCATATCCATATGTAATTCCTATATTCATTTAATAATTACTAACTCCAAAGCCTTAACTCCTTGCAAGTATGAGGAAATTCAAATGTTTTTACGACATAGGTACGTAATTACAATAAATATAATAAAATTTTGTAAATCTTTAAAATACTGGCCTTCAGACAAGACAAAGACCGTTTAAAAATACAGAAGAAAACATCGACTTTAATTAATGAATTAATGTGAAAAAATTTACGCCCGACTTCACGCCCGGATGGATATACCATCACAGTGGAAGCACCTCTGGGCTCATCGGACCACTGTCTTATCCGGGCCCACGTACCCTGCGTGTTGCCTAACACACCTCGGGCAACCGCATGGCGACGCATGTGGCTTTATAAGTCAGCAGACTGGGATGGACTGCGTGAGTTCTACGTGTCATACCCATGGAAGCAGCTGTGTTTCAAGTCAGGCGACATTGAAACTTGCACGGGCGCTGTGACAGACACGATCCTAGCGGGCATGGAATGCTACATTCCAAACCCGCTGGTGCCTGTTGCAGGGGTAAAGAAACGACCGTGGTTTAATCGGCCCTGTAAGGAAGCTAGGCTTCTCAAGCAGGCTACTTACAGGGCTTGGACTACGGCTCGAAATCGTGAGGATCTCTGTGCGCCTGATTTGAAGCGCAAATTAAATGCTGCTTCGAGGTCCAGTAAAAAGGAAATTGCCAGGGCTAAATCCGAATTCGTCGGCAGAATTGGCGAGCGACTTGCGAGCCTTCCCTCTGGGACTCGCGCCTTCTGGTCGCTTGCTAAAGCTGCCGAGGGAAATTTTTGTCAGTCGTCTTTGCCACCACTTCGTAAGCCGGATAATAACTTGGCCCAAAGTGCAAAAGCGAAAGCCGATCTCTTGGGCGCTCTATTTGCCTCTAACTCGACTATGGACGACGGAGAGGCCACACCACCTACCATCCCCTGGTGTGGCGTTACAATGCCGGAAATCTGTTTTACACAGAAAGAGGTCCGGCGGGCATTGCTTTCTCTAGACGTCCATAAATCGAGTGGGCCAGACGGCATATCCGCAGTGGTGCTTAAGCAGTGTGCCCCTGAGCTATGTCCGGTATTGACGCGTCTTTTCGAACTTTCATATTCCACTAGGAGAGTTCCGTCTTCGTGGAAGGCTGCCAATGTGCATCCGGTGCCCAAAAAGGGCGATAGTTCAGACCCATCGAATTACAGGCCTATTGCTATAACCTCCCTTCTCTCAAAAGTGATGGAGCGCATTATCAATAAGCGGCTTTTGGGATACCTAGAGGATCACGATCTGGTTAGCGATCGTCAGTACGGCTTTCGCCGTAATCGCTCAACTGGTGATCTTCTAGTGTATCTCACGCACCGCTGGGCGTTAGCCATCGAGAGTCAAGGAGAGGCACTGGCTACTAGCCTGGATATAGCGAAGGCGTTCGATAGGGTCTGGCACCGGAGCCTTCTGTCGAAGTTACCATCTTACGGACTCCCCGAGGGGTTGTGCCAATGGGTTGCCAGCTTTTTGACCAGCAGAAGCATAAGAGCTGTCGTCGACGGTTGTTGCTAGGATAGCCTGGTCATAAATGCTGGCGTCCCGCAAGGCTCCGTGCTATCCCCGACGCTGTTTTTGCTGCATATCAATGATATGTTGTCCATCGACAATGTTCATTGCTATGCAGACGACAGCACTGGGGATACGTATTACACGGGCCGGGCGAACACCTCTCGTTCCATTGTGGAGGAAAGTCGAAAAAGACTTGTGTCTGAAATCGAGAGCACTCTTAACAGAGTCTCTGATTGGGGACGACTAAATCTAGTCCAATTTAACCCCACCAAGACACAAGTCTGCGCGTTCACCGCTAAAAAAGCTCCATTTGTAGATACTCCGCAATTCCAAGACACAGCCCTTACAACATCTGAAAGCCTTGAGATCCTTGGAATCGACATCTCCAGCAGCGTCCAGTTCCGCAGTCATCTGGAGGCTAAAGCCAAGTTGGCCTCCAAAAAGCTCGGTGTGCTCAACAGGGCGAAGCGGTACTTCAGTGCGGGGCAAAGACTATTGCTTTACAAAGCTCAAGTTCGTCCCCACATGGAGTACTGCTGCCATCTTTGGGCGGGAGCACCCGGATACCAGCTTGGGCCGCTTGACGCGGTCCAAAGGCGTGCTGTAAGAGTTGTCGACAATCCCAAGCTAACAGGCGGTATTGAATCACTAGGCTTAAGGAGAGACGTTGCCTCCTTATGTGTATTCTATCGCCTGTATAATGGGCTGTGTTCTGAGGAATTGTTTAGGATGGTGCCAACGGCCACTTTTTATCATCGCACCTCCCGCCATCGGCTGGGAGTTCATCCTCACACATTAGAACCTCTTAGGTCCCGTACAGTGAGGTTTCAGAGAAACTTTCTCCCTCGTACGATAAGGTTGTGGAATGAGCTCCCCGTCGAGGTTTTCCCGAGAGACTACAACATGGAGTTCTTCAAGAAAGGAGTTAAAAGGTTTTTAACAGGGTCGACAACGCGCTAGTGATGCTACTGGTGTTGCAAGCGTCCATAGGCTACGGTAACTGCTTACCATCAGGCGGGCCGTATGCTTGTTTGTCACCTTAGTCGTATAAAAAAAAAAAAAAAATTTAATAGGTAGGTATACCTATTAAATTTTTTCACTATTGATATTAAACATATTACGAACTATCACTTTAACAGAAATGAAATACAGCACCTATCTAGTAAAAAAATAAGTGAAACTGATGAAAATAAATACATATACGGGTGATTTTCTAACAGAAATCGGTAACTACGTATGCTAAATTATATATTATGTGTGTAGAAATGAAATCGGATATGAACGATTATATTCAACAGCTAACAATAGGCGACTAGCGTCACATTGGCTAACCCTTTTACAAACATATTTTATACTAAATCAATTTTAATAAACTTTAGTTTCAGGATAAAATATGTTAAAATTTAACGCAAGGTGCGTTATATTTTAACATACTTTTTAATTTTAGCTAGTGAAAAAAAAAGTAAAATAATATTTATATAAAGAAACTTTCAACGTTATGGCAATGAGCATAAGATACGCATTTCTGAAAGAATATTTTGTCCTAAGAGCATTTTTTATTCAGACGTCGCGCAAAAGGCGTAGGTAGCTGTTTAGGTAATAATTTATAAGAATTTATCAATAAAAAAACTCATTACATAATTTACGTATTATTTTCTTAATGTACACATTAATTACGTATGACTGAGCGAACAATTGTAAAGTATAATAATATCCATTGTAATAGTTTATTAATATTTAAACACAACAAGCTGAATAAATATTACGCGCTAAGAAAAGCTACTAAATCAAAAAAATCTATTACTTACTTATTCATTAATTACACAACTGTTATGTATGACGTGTTAAAATAGTATATAAGTATTTGTAACAAAAAATATGTACCAAATACGTAAGCGAAAGAAAAATAAATAGATTCGCGATATTTCCTTTTTATCACGTTATGTTTGAATCAAATTAATTTTCTGCGTTTATTCGCGTTGTGCTAATTGCAGAACGTAAATAAACGTGAATTATACGTTTAATTAGGTGTTGTATACTAACCTTATTGTCATGTGATAACAATGCATTTATTGCATTTGTACGACATGCCTCTTAAGACTCATCATCATTAGCCATTGATTACACTCGCAGTGACTTACGAGCCGATAAGTATAATCATATCAATTGTAATATCATATTGAAGTTATGATGCCTATATTTTATGATCGCGAGGCTGTAAAAGCAAGTTGAATTCTAGAAGCTACTACTCATTCTATAAGTTCATCATTGCACGTTGGTATAAAGAAATAATACTTAGGTCACATACTCTTTGAAATGGAATACCTACGTTGAATCTATTTCAAAGGCGAAAGGGTCAATGCAAACGGTGAATGTACCTATTGGCGTGGGAAGGACCCAGTGCCATGTCAGATAATGCAAGATTAAATTATTAGGGTTTTAGTACCTAACTTCGATGTAGCACACATTATAATAAAATATATAAGAAGAAACGAATTAAAGAAACTGAATAATTCAAATCACGTATTAACTATTGATGAACACAATGAATGAAAACCGAAGATTATTTTAGTGTAAGTACTTAATAAAGGCATAAAAGTTATGCATGTAATGTCATAAATTTCAAACAAAAACCTTATACTTATAGTGAATATGAATCAGTCAATTGAGATTGAATATCAATGAAAAATATTTAGTTACTTTTATTGACAACAAGTTTCGCTGGCTTAGCATTTGTTAATTAGGACCCTTCAAGATAGCACTAGCAAAATGTCGATGTTAAACACCACTGCTACCCCTACAAAAAATACCACCTGATTGCAATAGCCATAAAAATGTTAGCACTTTCATCATGATTACAGCATTTAAATATATTTCAGAATTTCAACGCATTGTTAACCGTACGTTCATTTCAAATTGAATACATAACAATACAAATATTCAGTGACAATTTAAAAGATATTTGAAACGTTTCAAACCATAAAACGCAACATTTATCGTCAGTTACAGGAAACATGTTATCATTGAAACATATAAAAAACATATCTATGCTTATCCAGTGCCCGGACAGACAACATAATAAAATTCGTTGAAAACTATCCGATGCAATTTATTCCAGGCTATGAACTGTATATCAGTTGTCATTTTAACTGCGATGAATTAATTGTTGAATGCTATTGCTATGCTATAAAAAGTTAATTATTACTTTGTTTTTTGACAATTCGTGATAAGTCAAAGAAGCGATACTCGGAGGCCATTAACCAGCAACAGACGTCATTCGTAATGGTGAAGATGATGTGATATTTACATATAATAGTAGTATATCGTCGTTTAATATGCTACTTGCCAAATGCACTTTAGTTATAGTACAAATAAAGTCAGATAATATTCTAAGAGCAGAATCCATATTTCATCAAGTATAAACACATTTTCTGCACAAAGTAGAATTTATTTCGTAAATAGCACGCAAGAGTAAAACTTTGAAGTATTAAAAGACGAAAATCCTGACCTGGATCCATAGATTTAGGTCAGGACTTTTGTTTCACAAGGAATTAATATTCACACTTGTGATATGCGCCAACTGTAAACGCATTGCACAATCACAGATCAGTCTGTGTGCAATTATAGTTAGTACTTCATCAGAAGTCTAATTTAATTTAAGGTATATTCATATCTACAAAAATACGTCGGTCAACGATCTATTTTTAAATTCTTGTTTATTTATTGTGACTTTCTTAAGCTGACAATCTCTACTAGATACACTATAACCATAAACTGTCAAAGTTGAAATGCGTGACTTATATTTTAAAATGGAAACTAAAACCTTATTAATGGTACTTACTAATGGAGTGGCTTGATTCAAACCTGCTCACACTTAACTTAAACAAAACTTCTTTTGTTCCCTTCGCCATTCGTCAAAATCTTGCGCCGGCTCAAAATTATTTCATAACAGCACTCTTGCCCTAACCCTGAAACCCTTTGCCATTGCCCTGTAATTGCTAGAACTGATAGCGTAAAATATCTAGGAGTACAGATAGATGCTTGCTTGAAATGGGACAAACAGATAGACACTCTCACTACGAGGACAATGCGTCTTATACACATCTTCAAGTCTCTCAGGGAATCGGCTAATGCCGATACCTTGAGGATGGTATATCTTGCTCTGTGCCAATCCGTACTGGGATATTGCATTCCAGCCTGGGGTGGTGCAACAAAGACTTGCCTTCTCAGAGTGGAGAGAGCACAAAGAGCAATTCTTAAAGTAATGACTAAAAGGCCCCGCAGATACCCGACAACTAGGTTGTACTCAGACTGCAAAATTCTATCAGTCCGCCAACTCTTTGTGCTACGATCTGTACTGAGAGGGCATTCAAGTGTCCCGTCATCAGACCCAAAAAAGAGAACTTTGCGCCTCAAACGGGCACGACATAATACAACATTCGCAGCACATCAATACCATACATTAAGTACACGCATATATCAAAAAATCCACAACACGATATCCATCTCGAACCTAAACACATTCAAACTTAAGTCTAAAGTCACAGAGTGGCTATTACAACAGGATTATGCTCAGACAGAGTCCTTACTCACGTCGCCAAAATAAAATATACTCAAATATGGAAAAAACACACACACACACACACACACACACACACACACTCACACACACACACACGCTCACACACACACACACACACACACACACACACACACACACACACACACACACACTAAAACACACACACATAATTATATACACATACACGTTCCTACGCACGCAGACAGTCTCTACTCTTTTTTATTTTTTATTTTGCTCTTTTAATTTATAAATAAAATTTTTGATAAAATGTTTGTTTACGACAGTTCAAATTAATGTGTAGTCATAGAACGACACAGTCTACCATTTGTATTTGTTGTGTAGATACTATTAAGGCTGAACACTGTCTCTCAAGATACAGGTTATCCTAGTTTGAGAGGCAGGGTTAAATTTATTGTACAGTTTTTGAATCATACAACAATATGAAATTGTAAAACTTAGGTTATATTCACATCTGTACTTACTTTTTTTGAAATAAATTATTATTATTATTATTATTATTATTATCTCTAAACATTTTTTCAATGATCCAAACGTTTTTGGCCACGTCATTGCTTATCGACTTTTTTGAAACCATGACCAATGCAGTAAATATAACTTATCAGTGTGCTTGAATAACAAAACCGGCATTTTATCTTTACGCAGTTGTAATGATGTGTATCTTTAGACTAAAGTAGAACAAAAGCATGAGTAATGCCTATATTCATAAACTGGAATAGAATAATAATATTACTAGTATGTGCATAAAACATCATATATTATATGAGTTTATACTATGATGAAAGAATTGAAAAAGCCATCATTTCAAAATTAAACGAAAAAGAGAAATTAACTGATACGTACCTATGGTTATAAAGAGGGTTTGATTGAAACAAAATTTAATTTTTTAGACAATTTTATTATGTATAGGTTATTTGCAAAAGCATTACTTTATTTCCTACAAACGTCTTTATGGAATATGGAGCCAAGACGATAGTAATTTTAATATTTATTCTCCGACATTAAAATACTTAATATAATAACCTATTTACATTTAACAAATTTAACGTAATACGGCTAAAAACTTTACGATTAAAAATTGATTTATTACCAATAGTGCTATAAGTTATATTCATAATTTTATTAACTACCTATGCTATTTGATCGCACAATCGCAAAATAATATTTTGTCGTCGTACTCGCTATATCATAACTTAAGTCAGTAAAAATATTTCGTTGACTATGTTCCGAAAATGCTTTGCGCAAATGGCGCATTAATCTTTATTGCGTCCAAGTTAACAGAGAATTTGGTAAATCCATGTGTTTTACAAGGAAGCAAAGAGTTGGGGACAAATTTTATGGTATGTCTATTTGGGTTATTCCCAAATTACTCCAAAACGAGTTCCCAAACTACTCCATTCAAGAGCAGGATCGAACAAAACAATAAGAATTTTTAAATATTAATAATCCAGTGGAGTTACTTGGGAATTAATGTACGAGATTCTTATGTTTTTGCCCGACTGCCGAAGTCAAGGAGGGTAATGTTTTTCGAGCGTATGTAGGTATGTATATATGTATGTATGTCTATTTCTTTGACACGCTTTATAGCCTAAATGGCTTTATGGCTTTTTAACGTATTGATTGTGGGAGTAACATAGGGTATATAATTATATATTATAATATTTGGGAATAATACATTTTGACAATTGAAAGACTACGTTTGAAAGTATTAGTTATAACAGAGAGAGAGCACGGTAAATGTTATGGTAGTTTATTTATTATTGTATTACGGTAGTAGATCCACGCTGGTTTGAATGGCTGACATGAATGGGCCGGATCGTCCGGGGTAGTACTACCCCCTCATAGAAGATCGACGTAAGAGTAGAAGTATCCGTACTACTGCATTTCGTTCGGTGAGTGAGAGCACCGGAGGCCCAATTTCCCCTCTTCCTCTTTCCTCACCTCCCTCATTCCCTTCCCCTAACTCCATTCCTAGCCGCTATAGTAGACGCTACCATACCAGCAGTTTAAGACGATGGCTTTTGGTATAGTGGCCACCACTTAGGGATTCCACTGACTGCTTACCATCAGGCGGGGTGGAGTCACTTTGGTAGGCTAATATGAAAAAAAATATAGATTGAAAAATTTTAAGACGAATTCCAAACCTAAAAACATACCTAAGGAAGGAATCCTAAATCCTAAAAAGACACCAGAAAGCAAGCATTCAGATGTTTAATCAAACGGTCTATAGATACAAAAATGACTGAAAATGTGATGCGGTCTCCATTCAATAAATAAATTAGTAATTTACTTCTTCATTGCTTTTCTATTATTTTTTTTTTACTAGGGCATAGTTAGGTTTAGCTGTTTATTTTTCAATGTAGGTAATAAAGGTTTTCAAAATTGAAATCAACTTTACCAAATTACCAAAAACAATAGTCTAATAAGTCTATTGTTTTTGGTAATTTATCATTATAAAAGTATATGAAATTGATCTTCAGTTATGTTATTTTTTCGAGTTTATTATGTGAATTTTAACTTTTGGTTGGTCAAGAAAACAAAGTTTGAAACTCAAGATTAATAGAAAAATAACGGATATGTAGTATTTTCTATCCTAGAGTATGGGAACCAACTGTAGTATTTATTTGCTTTCTATGAGGCTACGAGAATATCAAGGTAACACTAAGCGACCATTTGTCATTCAAATGCAGTGTAGTAATGAAATGGTTTTTGTTGTGTAAGATGTTTAAATTTTCGCATTTTACTAAATTTATTATGAGAAGCATGAATTCTCACAATCAATAGGTATTCTAATCAGCGTACTACCGATTTGAAGGTATCTTAAATTCCGTCGTTTATTTTGTTGGTTGTGTCATTTAGTTACAAGTAACAGCTTTTGAATATACTATGTAACAAAAGCTCAAATGAATGAAGAAACTAGTACTTAAATTTGTTTGGTTTGATAATATGTTATAAATGTTTAGTGTAATTTACATACTAGGTACATTTAGATGCAACTAGTACTAACTACACTTTTTCTTATATGTATCATAATATTATAACCTCGCAGTCTGATAGTAATCATAAGGAGCGCTATAGACATTTTCCACTTTGTATATAATACGATGTTAAATAAGGATAATGTTTATAAATGTATCAGTTACAATATGTCACTACATAAACTAACAGTTCAGTTTATATATTCTTAAAATAACCTACATAATTATTTGTTTAAATATTTTAACCGCAGACCTAAGTCATACCTACCGGCGTGATTGTGTTTTTTTTCTAAGCATTATTACTTCTGCGATGCTTGGAAAACAGAGCCATCTCTATAGGTTACGGTTACCACTTACTATCAGGTGGGCAAAATAGTATAAAAAAAAGCATTAAGTTCAAGGTAGACAGCGGTATTGCCTCTGGTATTACATGTAGAAATCCATGAGCTATCATCTACACTTACCATCAGGCAGACCGTTAGTTTCGTCGTCTAACGTCTACCACATGCACAATAACAAAAAGCAATATCTGTCATTACGGCAGAGATCTAATGAGCCGCGCGGTTGTAAGTGGCAACTGCCGCTCATAGACTTTTACAATGGTAGGGGCTCAGCTGAGGCGATTATTACCGAGAAATAATAACCTACTAACAAAAGATAAATTTAAACTAAAATTTAAACAGCTGTCCAACAAGCGAATACACACACGAATACTTACTTAGTATTGACGTAATTACAAAATCTTACTGCCGTGACGCAGTGTGTAATGTATTAATACTTGAAAATAAACGTTCGTAGCCTGTTCAATGTAATTTATATTCATATTACCGTACAAATTGAATGCTAGACTGCATTAATGTAATTTTTGTATATAGTGTCAGAATTTCGTCTAAAACAAGTGCTGTGATATTAACAGAAAATGACAGATAACAGACGCAAAACATATGTTAGCCAAAGCTGCAAGGCTAGACAAATTTCAGTATTTGGAACTTATCATTGTGTCCACTGATTGTGAATCATACTCGTAGTTACACAAGAACGAATTCAGATAGATGTTTTTTAACAAGAAGGAAATTTAACACAACATTTTAGTTGATAATGAGGAAAGAAGTCTTGGAAATTAAATATTTAATGATAATCTATGTATGAAACAAAATATTACTTACATCATTAAAAATAAATGATTGAGAAATAATTTGATGTCAAGAAACACTTAAAAGTAAAAATATAACTAATATAACTTAACATATTCATTAAAGTTTTGTGTCTGGCTGTAAGGGTAAGTAATCTGTGCCCAGGGCAGCCTGCAAATCGATGATTTATGATTTATGTTGAAGTCATACTGGGCCACGACTTATGTATAACAGAACAACTTCAATTTAATTAAGATTTTCATTTTATTTAACGTCTGGTAATAATTTATGAAATTAATACTTGTGATTGTAATCATCTCCCTCCTCATGTTACAAACCTTCGATGAAACTAGTAAAACAGTAAAAGAAGAACTGTAATACACATATACTAAGTAAATCTGAAAAATGTGATTAAAATAAATAATGTATGTGTAATAAACGACAAAATGCTCAACAAGTTTACATCACTTTTAGTTAATAAAATGATCAAAAAGCAAAAGTTAAAGTATCAATCAGCAACGTTCCCACGTATGTCTCCTATTCCGCACGCCAGTCGGAAGTAGACTTGGTGTAATTACTCATAGTTGGCTTTGTCACCCGCAAGAAAACTCCATGTTGCGTCACACTAACAATTAGAACGGTTTTTGTATAATTTTAATTCATGTAACAAATGAATTGGAACATACGTAAACGACTCATTATGAACAGTAGATTTAAACAATAGTATCTGATAACAGTTTGCTAAATATGGAGAAAATAATGCAAAATAGCTAAATGGAAACACAGGCAAAAGATTGAGAATTTCAATAAATACATTGGCATTTAATACTTGAATATATAAAAACGAAAATACAAATTACAGCATGTTGAATACTTACTACTAAAAATATACATCTAAAATAACTCTTAACAGTTCATTCGGTCAGCTATTTAAAATTCATCCTTTCTTTGTTGACAGATTAATTATGCAGCTCTTCGTTTTATTTCGGTAACTTTTCGTCGATGCATTACATATTTTATCTTCACGCAATTAAATTTTCCATAGACGAGATTTCACAACCAGACAAATGACTCTTTTGTCAATATAATATGGGTATTCAAAGGCTTGTATAAATTAAACACCTTGACGTCTCGAGTTGAATTTACGACTATTGTTTTAAGCAGAATCTCACAGTTCAGTCTCGGAACAGCTAAAATTGCCTCAGCAGTTGTTCTTAAACGGTGTGGGGGAACAAAACTCGTTACTGGGTACCTATTGAGTTGACGTTTCCGTAATATAGCAGCCGCTGTGTATAATTTTGATTGACATTAAGGAAAGGAGTACAGAAATTAAGACGCTCATTGTACTTGCCTGTGTATAGGTCATGCTTGTCTTGTAGTAAGACAATAGCTAAAATGAAGGCAAAGTTTTAAAACAATAGCAAATAACCACGGCTGCAAAAATGTATAAAAGAAGTTTGGACTTTATAGTTATAGATATTTTAATGAATATTCTCATGTTCTTTAAACATTCTACAATCTTTTTTTCAAGTTTATTCAGGAACTTAAATTAATCGTTTCTGATAAATTTAAATATATTGCGACTTTATATTTCAGTATTTAATGTTACCTAAAAAGTGAACAGTCGTTTGGCACAAATAGGTAGTTCAAAATTTTACAACTTCCGTTCCACACAAAACGATGAACCGAAAACATCGTTTCGATAGATGAATTCACTTCACTAATTAGTTAGTTTATGTAAAACTTTAGAAGTTCCATGGAGTCTTTGTAATTATTGTAGTTTTAATCTTCTCCCGACACTTTGAAATTTGCGTAACTGTTGAAAATTTTAAGACTTATTGGATCTAACCTCATGTAATTTGTCTAATCTAACTCGTCTAAGTCCAATTTCTTATAGGTACGAAGTTGCGACTGTAAGAAGGTTAAAAGGAATGGTCTTAGAGGGATTGATATTTAAACTTAAGACAGATAATGTCTACTGTACAACAATTTTAAGAGATTAGAAATACCTAAACTATTTAAGAAATGACAACAAGCAAACGGAAACATCGTTTTTCCAAACAGTGTTTTTGCTCAAAATAAGTAGTACGATTTTCAAAATACTTAAGTTTTCTATGCCGCCGCGTTCGATTTTCTACAAGAGCTAATTTTGACTTTCTTTGTGTTAACGCTATTAATAACTGCCAAATGAATTAAAAACGGTTACTATAGATAATTACTGCCGTAACTTATGTTAATAGAAACGTTACCACGAATCTTAATCTTGTTGATGAATTATAAATGTAAAGTTGAAAATAAGAACTCACTACATTGTTCTTGGACATCAATTTTATTTCAGACAACAATTTTGTTTCCAACATCAACAATTTTAAACATGCTATTAAAATTCACTTCTCTTCCTCTGGCGTAAAGAATTGCCTGCTCATTACCGTTTCCTTTTATTTCTCTGTGTCTAATAATTCAAGGAATTTTGACAGTACCGTAATTATTAATAATACTGCAGTCACCATTATTCTTAAACATCCTTGACACAGAATCTACACAAAAATCGTTTTCAGATGCATAGTTTCTTAAAAATGAACTGTTAAATTACGAAAGAAGTATTATTCGGATAAGTACCTACCTACATACATGATTATTAGGTAATCATCAAACATAGGTAGGTATGTGATCATTACGATTTGATTTTATTTTTGCCCGATTGTCGAAGTCAAGGAGCGTCATGTTTTCATTGTGAAACTACCACGAGTTTGGAGAGGTACGATATTTATGATTATGATAGAGAAGTATTCGCATGTAATTTACCAAATGTTTTTAACATTTTCGAACAAAATACCCCTTACAATCAGATATAATTTTAACTGCAGAAATTACCTTAGACTATTGGCAAAGTAGGTAGGTATCCACTGTAGACTAAAATTGAAAAAAAAGAGTGTGTGTACTCATGTATGCACGTAAGAAGTTATACTTCTTTAGCGCAACAATCCAAAAATACCGAATAATAACACAACGCATACATACATAACAGTTAACCTCAAATTTATAAATGCACTTAAAACAGTATATTAAAACCACTTTTACCACTAATATTCAAAATAAATATTTTTACTAATAAATGATCAATAAAAAATATCGATCACCGTCATAAATATGATTGAATTGATATAAACGCCAATATATTTTTTATTTATTCTCACTGATTATTTATACTGATACGACACACAAAGGTTCGCAACTAACTTCAGGGTGTAAAAGGTTCGCAACTAACTTCAGGGTGTTGCTTTTTTCTGTCGGTGTGCGCGCGCATCGTAAAAATTCACTCTCATCATTTTTCCCAATTGCGCCAAAAGAAGTATAACTTCAATATTAAATACATAACGAAGAATAAATCTAAATTTTGAACACCATGAATTCATTTATTGCTAAAAACAAAGCCAGTAGGTTTAGAAAGACATTGCTTATAAACCAGACGACATTCGAATAAGCATTGATGAGATCATTTGACTAAAAACTAACTCACTACAGTTCAGCTACATCCGTTAGATAGAAGTATAATATAAATTATTATCGTAAAAATCTGTTCTATAAACATCTGCAAGTTCACAAGGTGAGCAAATTGTTGAGGTTCTTCAACTCACAACAGTATATTTGTTGCTAAAAATACATAAACACACCTAGAAATTAATGATTTGTACCACGATGATGACCATATTTGCATGAAATATTAAGTACTCTATTGTTTCAAATATAAACACATAAATGAAAAGTTAAAAGTAAAAGATATCAGTCAAAACTGGAATCGTTCCTCTTGAATGTTCTTTTAGTGATCGACTAGTGATTGAGTGAGCGCAGAAACATGCCTCACACACCGGTCAAACAACAAAAAATAATTAAAGAAAAAACAAGTCTACTCAAAGACGTCAACGAACTCCAATACACGAACTCAAAAAAATCCTCGACAATCCTTTAATGCCAACTTATAAAGACTGGACGGGTGACATTCCGAATGCATCCCATCGCATTACTATTCGCAAAGCATATACATAACACACCGACCTTGAATATGATATTTGTTTTGATATCCCCGGCACTTGAAACAGGACAGTGTTAATCCAGAAAAACACCACAATGTTTATTTATATTTCTTTACAGACACATGTCACTGATAATCCACAGGTAAAATTCGAAAGCTCGCGTGCGAATACCAAGCGACCGTAGCGTACGTCCGTGCGTCGCACCGCCCACAGTAAGACTGAGGGAGAATTTAAGGTGTAGAGGTCCGTTTGGTCGGAGGTCGGAGGCGATTGGCTGAGGGCCGAGTGAAACGGGATGCGGCAACGAGATGTGCGCATCGGTCGGCTTCCGTTAACACGTTAGATAAAATTCACAGTGGAAAACTTGAGGACAACTCCACGTCTCTTCGCTGGTATTGGTTATTAATCTTATCTACGCTTGTGAATGTAATCGACAGATATGCATTGATTACAAACGTTATATTTAGTTCATGATAAGCCATATCTTAAGTAAATAAATACTAGAGAGTTTTTATATTCGGTAAATTCATTTAAGCATTTTATCGTGACTTAACCCTAAGATTAATTTTTATAAAATTCAATTGTCTGGTCTTGCAAATTACTAATGGTTAATTAAACGCAAACAACAATAATTTCAGTTTTTGTTTGAGCTATGCAATCTTAATAAAATCTAATATTGTTAATAACTACTGCAACAGCACCCAAAATACCTAAATTTATTGTAGCTTATAATGATATACGTACATAATTTTTAGATTTATAGGTACCTAATTTAAGTAATTAATATATTGCAAACAATACAAAGCTTTTATAATATATAAGCTGAAGACAAATGTTTATTTAACGATCACGATAATTTTTTATTTAATAACGCATTTGAAAGTTACTAAAGTAGCTCCAATTAGAGAGATAATAGCAATATCATTATCTAAACGTCTGATGAATTCCAATGTTGTACGCGAAGCAATCAATTGTTTTGGTTAGCACATTTATTGTTAGCTACTAAATAAAAATTTCGTAGTAATTATGGTCATACTGGCGTGTGTGTGTATGGATCCGTTATCATGAACACTTCCCTCATCGGGGACCTGTTTCTGCCATCTCACAGCTGAGCTTTATTTGTGTAAATAACGGCAATATTTTATCTCTATAACGTAAAGTTGTTAATGTTCTATTGTTAATATTTTATTGCATAATAATTACAGAACGCGCCTCATCAACCTTGGCAATGACGCGTCAGTTAACTTTGATTTTACCGGCAGAATATAATATATCACAGTAAATTAAAATTATATATCATTTAGAAGATTTAAGATCGAAACCAGAAGAGAACACAAGCACTATTAAAGAAAAGCAAATTTTAATTGAACTACATATATATGCGTGAAGTACTGAACTGTTACGTTCGAAACACTTTAGATATCAAAATGAAAGAGTGCCATTTCTTAGTTAACGAAACGCGGGTGTAATGCATTTTTTCCACCGGTATATCTAACGAAATACTGATATTTAAAGATTGCATTATGTATTAATAAATATATGTAAAAGTCAGTTTAAGGGCAGAACAAAACTTTACCCGATCAGATCTGTCCATCAAAGCAATCATACAAAAACTGAAAGTACAGACAATTATTTCGGTTATCATAAATGCTACGTGAATCCAATACGCTTACATCAATTGCCAACAGTTAAAGATGACTGACAACGACATATCAGACTGTTAAATGGCAATCAATGGGCGTAAGCATCTAAAGTTTTACTGCTAAGTCTATTCTGAACCTTTCACTCGCTTTGATCAACTTTTATTTTGATAATTCAGCATAGTCTTTATAATAATGTACTTACACAAAAAAGAGGTACTTTAAAAGAATGTAACAGAAAATGTTGAATTAATCTTGTTGTGAAAGAAAAACACATTATCGCTAAAGTATTGCGGTTTGTATTATTTATGATCTATTTCACTAACATTGATGCCTAGATATGGTTTTCTGTGTCGTAAAAACTTTATTTGAAAATTGCATCTGGAATGTGGGTACTATATACGGCCTATAGTATTTTGACTTTTAAATAGTATTTTTTTTTTATATTATAGCCTACCAAAGTGACTCCACCCCGCCTGATGGTAAGCAGTCAGTGGAATCCAGAAGTGGCGGCAACTATACCAAAAGCCATCGTCTTAAACTGCTGGTATGGTGGCCTCCACTATGGCGGCTAGGAATGGGGTTAGGGGAAGGGAATGAGGGAGGTGAGGAAAGAGGAAAGGGGGGAAATTAGGCCTCCGGCGCTCTCACTCACCGAACGAAACGCAGTAGTACGGATACTACTACTCTTAAGTCGATCTTCTATGAGAGGGTAGTACTTCCCCGGACGATCCGGCCCATTCATGCTGAAATCAGCGTGGATCTACTACCGTACTAGTATAAAGTAAAGTTGCTGTTTTCTCAGTTTATTTCTGCGCTAAGTTCTTCTAAATCACGCAACGAATTTCGAACTTGAGCTGAGGCTCGGCTGAGATGATAAAACTTTGAAAAATCTAACGTTAAGCCACAACGTTCATCGCTTAAACGTTCCTAATTAAGAAATTAACAAACCACTTATCCTCTTTTGGATAATAAACTAATTATTGCCTCAATAATTAAATTATTGTGTCTTTAATTCTTAATAATATTATAAAAATAATTATAAACCATTGGAATCCAATGATATGACATGTTTGCACCGCAACTTTATGTTGCCATCTATACAAATATAAACACGTTTTTTAATCGTGCAGTACCATCACAAGTGTGTATAGGTTGACAGCTAGCAACAGAAACACAATTTGATGACGTGTTTAAAGATATAGTTGAAACAACATCGTGATTGTTTAATGGCGATGGTAACAGTTTGTAAGAGACTGTTTGGTTTTGACAACAAAAATAGCACAAGGAATTCTTAAAGATCTTGCAAAAAACCTACCAGGAATAGCTCTAAATAATCAATACGAGTTTAAATACATTATCGAACTATTCGTATTTGATATAACACCCCAGACATATTTTTTTTTGATATTCATACGAAGTTCTTATAAATTTTATCCATCGTTAAATCAGTGCAATGTGATCAGTTTTGAACGTAGAAGCTCCTAGCTTGGTCAATAATATAAGTAATAGTGAAGGGTATTTTGGAATGGTGTCCACCGCTTCTGGATTCCACTGACTGCTTACCATCAGGCAGAGTGGAGTCACTTTGGTAGGCTAATATTAAAAAAAATGTACAAGAATGTAGTTTTAAAGGTTAACTTATCTGATCTGTCCAAAATATAAGTATTAAACGTTTCAGCTTTTGATAATAATATAATAATAGTGAAGGGTATTTTGGAATAGTGTCCACCGCTTCTGGATTCCACTGACTGCTTACCATCAGGCAGAGTGGAGTCACTTTGGTAGGCTAATATTAAAAAAAATGTACAAGTATGTAGTTTTAAAGGTTAACTTATCTGATCTGTCCAAAATATAAGTATTAAACGTTTCAGCTTTTGATAAATAAGTTTACGAAAATGATCGCCTGAAGGGTTCATACACTAAAATAAAATTTGAAATAATCTTTTTTTTTATAATTTAGGCTCACTAGAGACGATTCAAAAGACTTATCACATCCAGTTCTTTAATTCTAGATTTGTTATTTTTTTAAATCAGTTAGTGGTAAAAAAATCATAGCCACAATTGTGTGTGTAAATGTTTACATCATTGACATAATCTTATCACTTATAGCAATGTGTTCACTAATTGTGGTAAGAGTTATTGACTAGTTTAGTTTAAAATTGGCTGACCATTAAATTTTATATGTAAGTATCTTTTTGATATAAAATATGAACTTTAATGCTTTTCTTCAATCTAAAAGATCATGAAATTTAATAGCACTATTACCACATAATTAATTAAGTAAATAAGGAAAACTGTAAACAAGGAAGAAGTTGTTGACAAAATGGCTAATATAAAATTGATACATCCCTTGATTTTGGTTGATGAATACATTAAAACTAAGAGATATTAGAACGTTTCTGTCGAAATGATTAAATCAGGCAACGGGCTAAAGAATTACTCGCGTACAAAATATTACTTTACTGCGATTACTTATCTGCTTGCCACGCGTGGTAACTGTGGCTAACACCTTCAAAGAGAAAAATAAATTGGCCTCTTCATAGATCATAGGCCACTGCAGAACAATAATAATTATGCAAGATTGTGCAGTGACTGTTCTCAAGCCAATGATGATAATGCTGATCAATATGTAAAATCTACAGCATCTAAATTTGATTAAAAACGTATTCTTTACAAAAAGCAGCGATTTTCCAATGATAATAAAGTTGTATTAGCATAAATTGAAACATCCAACGAAAAGGGTACGGCTACAGGCTACTGCACGCAAACTACATACTAATTACATTCAGTGCTCTATAAATAAGTTATTAGTCTTTAAATTGGTTACTTGTTTTATTTATTACGGCTATGATTTCAACATTATTATTTTTATACCAATATACATTCATAAATTGTTTTACTACGTTAGTTTATTGGTGTATTAGTTCTTTTTTAATAGTAATAAAATATCTACTGTTGGTACTACAGTGCTTTTATTAGAAGCAAGCCACAAAAGTAATCACTTTATCAGATGAAAGAGAAACGTTTTTATGTTAACTTTTTCAGTTTCATCTCATACTGCCCTTATTTTCTTATTTTTAAGTATAAGTTTTCTTAAAACTTTCATTAAATACAATTACGTTTCATTTGCGATTAAATTTATTTTGATTTTCTACGAGATATTTACTTTTTGGTGACGTCTATTTATGGACGTAAGTTTATAATATAAATGTTATGCAAGTTATTGACGCTTATATGAGAAATGATACTTGCGTACTTAAAAATTTGTATTTTAATTTTTTTTCACATCACCACATGAAATCATTCCTAATTTTTCAAAGAGGAATTAAAAAAGTACTACTAATACACGTAGCAACTGCATGTACATTGAACAGACAATCACATTTCATTAGCAGTGGACATCAGTGCATGGTACGAGGAGGAAACCTAGCACGAGCGGCCGAGCGTGTTGTTAGTGTAATCATCTCACATACCCATTCAAAACACTACCTTCTTTTAAACTTCGTCAAAGTCCAATAAAACTTATCATTAACAGCCCGTTATTATTTACAGTAAGAAGAGATATTAGTATCCATCAACACGCTTGTACAAGGATAGCTGGAAATTTCAGTAATTTTTCAAGTCCAGGTTCCTTCACGATGTTTCGAGCAAACTTTCATCTAGTAAAATTACCAAGTTTCAAATTTAAACTTTGTATATTTGTACATACAAATTGTTCTTTGTAAAACATGACCCCGAAGCAACTAAATCTATAGAGCACACTTTCGATTGCACCGACTGTTATAAAGATAAGTTATCAGTCGTCAGTGGGGTCATTACCGTCTCTTGTACCATTATTTTTATCCTTATTTACATTTTATTGACTTAGGTCTGAACTCTAAGGAACACCCAGCTAATATTGTCCGTTTTCTGTTTGTTTAGGCTTGGATAAAAGGAGTTTTGTAGAATTTTTATTTATTCAACTTTTGTTTATTCTTTGAATCTTTTCTCTTAGAGATTTGTTATTTGTTGTATGTTCATTTCTTATTTTGAAACATAATTTGTATGTTAAAAAAAGATTTCAGTTATTAAATATTGTTTCTGATGATAAACCTCTTCTGCCTGCCTTGGCCTATTACTTGAGGTCAGCACAAAATATTTTTCTTTCATTCTATAAACTTATCTAAACTATCTTTAATTTCACCATCCATACACACATTATGTTCGTAACTAATTTTATACCTGCCTTACCTACTTACTATGTCATAACACAATATTATCGATTTAGTATGAAAATCTGTTTATGCATAGCAGCATTCAATTATACTTATCTAAGGGACAGTGAATAACATACAAAGTTTTAAAAGGCTTTCTTGTATATAGTATCCTCTTAAAAGGAGTCGCATCTCACTGTATCTAATATGTAAAAGCGTTTCCAAGTTTTATACAGGTCGGATGATTTCAATATTTGCAGCATAATACCTGATGGGAATTCCAACTCAAAAGCAAGACAACAGAATCCGTATATACTCAAATGTATATGTGTGTATAAGGAGATATTTACCTGGCAATGTAATCATCTTAATAACGAGCGTTATTGAATTTTATTTTGTGTTTACATAATATATTTTAACCTCTCACCTGCCTATATATTGGGTATAATTGAAAAACAATTAACAATCGCCATATTATGAGAGATTAATGTGGATTGTATTTATTTTTAAAACAATACACTTTTATTATGCATTGAATTCTCAAGTTGATGATGTAGGTGACAGCGGTTTAAATTTACAATCATTATTTTTGTAGTTACCTCCTTCCTGCCCTATTCCTACGTTATTTTATCACCAGTGAGATTAAGTAATTTTCGATTTATCATGCTAAGGTAATGCTTTTAGTTAATCACTTAATTTTTTTTCGATTAAAATAGTCTTGAAGTTTCCCTGTGCTAATTCATGTTTCCTTTTCTTTTGAACAAAATTCTGTGCATTATCATCATTGTCATCAACGTCCATTGTAAGATACAGGTTTATTATAGGTATATAGAGATTGCTATGTATGTCCAAAGAAAGGAAAAGAACTATGAATTTTCACTTAATAATTTTAGTAATAGGTATAGTATTTTCAATTTATGACACAAAAAAATCGATGCACGCAAACATGAACAGTCAGTAAGTAATCATTAAAAAAAAATTCATTAATTTAAAAATAAATAACAGAATGAAAACAAACAACTGGTATTGTTGCGAGATCTATTTACATTAATCCTTATACTTCGATTCTGCGTTCTATGCCCTTGATAATAAAGGTCAAAGATGGAATGGCAGAGCAATGACCTTTTTAAGGTGGTCTGCCAACAAAGATAAATGGTAAACCTGTTACAGGACTATATTATTCGAAAATTAATAAAAAATTACTGTAGCAACTGTGGTATTAAAGAAAAAAAACATAAATATTTCAAAAGTCACAACGTACCCAGGATCGATTCTTACCACAACTGACATTCAAAACTTGTAAAATAGTTGAGATTCGTGATTCCGGGATACAAGAACTACATTAACTACATAAATAATTAAGTTGTGTGTAAAGAATGGCAAAACCAACATACGGTCCGTGAGTCGCTGCCGACCTGTAAAACCTTTTAACTACTTCCTATGAGAACCCTAAGAAATCCTATTTCTGTTACAAATGTGAAAAGTACATTAGACTTGGATCTTTATTATAATAAATATAATAATTGATTGTAATGATTAGTGGAAAAACTTTTTCTATCAGTAGTTACAAAGATTATTCTGAAAAGTAGTTTGTTCGTAACATCATTTAGTATAAGGTCCTTTATGCACTAAAAAGCAATACTGTAAACTAATAAAAACATCATGCACATTGTTTATAGTTCTAAAATACATATGATGGCATGACGTGTTTTATACAATCGCTAACTTATAAAAAAAACAGATAGGTACATAAAAATTGTACCTACTTTGAAATAAAGATTATTCTATTTTATTTCTTCTTGAATGTAGACTATCATTCTCTTCAAAATGGGATGCATCCCCGTGTCATGGCACTTTCTAAAGTACAAGGCTAAATAAAACTCAAATTACCTACAAAATTACTGAGTTATAATGCCAATAAACAGACGGTAAACTAATACCTTGTTATCTATTACGGGTTGTTGCCCAAATATTTACAAACAGACGTTATTCCCATCGGCGTATCAACTGGATTTTAATGTTTATTGTGAGTGTTTAAGTATTTGTTTTGCTAAAGGTTGTTGTTCTATGCGAATCTGTGTTAAATTATATAAATATCAAAAGGATTTAGTGTGTTTTGAATAGCGATGTAGGTGAGCATACATAATTTTTAGGATAAACATACCAATAAATTGTCGGTTAGTGCCTACAATATACAGTGTGTATACGACGGTATGATATTAAATGCAATTACGTATAATATGTGACATTATAAAGTTAGACAAAAAAAATCAACTAAAGATCTTCAATAGTTTAGACACAGGACTAGTTTTTTTAATTTTTTTAATTCTAAACACTCTGTAAGTACGACGAACAGTCACTGACTTAAGTCATAATCCACGTCGAAGGATAAACGTTGCCGCTCATTACAGGTCAGTGAACTTGTTATAATAAATAGTGTATTACTTTGTTACTACTTACTTAAATATTATTTATTTTATTATAAAATTTAATATTTTTGTTTTTTGTCACATTATTTTTGTGATTAATTTGAAATAATTATACGGAATAGTAACAGCTGCCTTTTCGTTTAATATCATACCGTCTTATACACTCTGTATATGTGGGGGTCCTAACTTTATTTAAAGTCTCCACGGCAATGGATTAATTAAAAAATATCGTTTTTAAATTGTACTCGTTTTATAGCTTTAACAGTTTTAGTTTTTTGTTTTCTTACGTGACAGGTAACCTGCTGTGTGTTTGGTAATTATCAGTTTTATGAGCGGAGGTAGGTATCAATAAAAACAATAAAATAAATTAAATGAACAATAAAACATTCACAGTAGTAGTACAATAAAAAACCACAATGGGACATTATTGATAAGCTTAACTCATAATACGAGCCTGTATTTATAAAAAAGACTAATTAAAAATCGTCCTTAAACTATTAATCTTCAATACATCAAAGTAAACCCTCAAAAAATAAGCTTAGAAGATTTTTTACAGATGAATATACATTCCCGTTTTATCATTTTTTCCACTTGCACCTTTCAATCGAGTTCATTAGCTACGAAGATTCTTTCGAGATCATCCAACGAACCGGCGCTCAATCATAACAAAGTGTATTCGAATCCGTCGAACCAAGTGATAGGAAAAACCGCCTGAAAAAATAACGCTCGACGCCAATTTTCTAAACAGAACAAAAAAAAATAACAGTACGATATCAATCCAATAAAGGGCAGGAAGGAAGCCAGCCTTCGAGTAAGCAATCACACGTTAGAGAGAGATGGAACAAGATATCGCTACTGAGTGAAAGAGACAGACAAACGATTGTGCGGAGTTTCCAAAGAACGGTGTAAACAATAAAACTTTTTGAAGAAGTTCCCGCTTATTCGACGCGCGAAAGGGTTCCAGAGTAATGAATAATACAGATAAATTATTCAAAACACAATCGTATTAAATTCAAGTCTCTTGTGAAATTTTATTACAGGGTGTCCGCAAAGAAAAGTTCCGAATAAACACTCAACCAATTTATGGACTTTTGTTTCGGTTAAGCAGTAATTAAAAATTTCACGGTTGGCCAAAGTTATGACGGGGATAGTAAGTAATTAAATTATTTTTGCTTCATTTTGTTGTCCTTTAATCAAACTTTTAGTCAAACTTTGCCTTTGAATTTCAGTAAGCCACGACGTTTTCATTTTAAATAAATAAACTGTGTGATAATACGGTTATATGCATTATTAGTTACTGACTGATACTACTTTCTTTTACATGGTTGATGTTCTAAAAAGGTATTCCATTTACAGAAAACTGTTATCGTATTTCTAAACGCGCTGATTTAAAAGATCGTTTTCTCTCTTATGTCTTACTGGTCTGTCTCTGGAAACTTTTCATTATTGTTTTCTGCCGGTTATCGAAAGTAACCCTCTAAATCAAGGTCCAATTGTCTCATTGGCTCCGAAAGTCATTTATGTGTCCCTCACTAAAGCGTCGTAGTTTTCGACGCTTTACGTTTAGCCTTTGAATAAAGTAATATTAGGAAAATCTGCGATTAGAACGTTTCGATATTTGAGGTTCCTTTCAGGGTTTTCTTTATTAAGGTAAAGGTGCAGTTGTCAATTTTTATTGTTTCATCTAGTTGGGCGCAGTTTACGTTATCGTTGGAAAGGTTTGGATCTTTAATTTCGTTTACTCATGGTCAACGGTCAGATTTTATTCTTTTATCTGGAAGAAATGTCTCCTACTTCGGTTTTTTTATTATTAATAAATATCTAAGGGGTAGGTAATAAGATTGCAATGTGCTGATGATAAAACAATAGTGAATGTAACAGTAAGATTTCTCAAAGGAATTTCTCGTTTCAAACAAAAGAGCGACATATAGCTATACTACGTGTTATTATTATGTTCATCATACATTAACGATAAGGTACTGTGTAGGATCAGAAATAAATGCTGTACAGCCCATCTCCGCACAAGTACAAAGATAGTCACCAGTGGCGAAAAGCAAACGATTGGAAAGATGTGAACTTAGCACTATAGCTGCTTTCATCGTAAACTGCTCCTATCGTCTGGCCAAAATACAATTAAAAGAAATGCTGCATTAAATACGCCATAAATCGTTTCCTCAGAAGAGCTTTTGCATGCATACTTGAACATTATAAGAAAAACTAGATTTGCCAATTTAAAATTGATATTTAAAATAATTCTAACATCTGTATAAATCTACCTGAATAAAATTTCAATCACCAACTAAAACGGCGGCCTCTAAGAAAATCTTACTGTAGTAGGATGGGGGACAAAGTCGAGATGATCCCATAATGTTCTATTAAACCACAATAACAATTAGCTTAATTAAAATAAAGTGTAATACATTTCTTAGGTACTGCGGCGTCTATGTAGTTACAGCGAAGAAAACATTCAAATGGAACATTTTTACTTTAAACGGTAAAAAATAAAGACGTTGATGTATTTAAAATGCTGGCTAAAGGTAAAATAGTAGGAATCTAAATACCTTTTTATCTAGATTTTTAACCGACTTCAAAAAAGGAGGTTTCTCAATTCGACCGTATATATATTTTTTTTTATGTTTGATTAAAACTTCGGCCAAAGCAAAATTATTTTTGCTCAATTGATATTGTATTTTATAAAGCTTTATTCATTGAATTGTGTTTCAAAAAAAAGAATATGACTATAAATGCAATATTGTATTATAAAAAATTTAGATGCTGCCTGAGCCATAAGCATCATCCATCATAATCGAATACAATGTTTTAAGTATTTTTTAATAAATTTAATCAACCCATTTATAACGGGTGGCGCAAAAGTAAAGACCCTATTTGGTTCAGCTATAACATTTTTTCTAAATTAGAAAACTAGATTTAGGTTTTTTTAAATGTATATTTGTGCCATTAAATTTCGTACCATTAGGATTTAAAGATGATGTCTTTTAAATGGTGACCTCCAGAGTTGATACACATTTGAGCCCTATTTATGACATTTTGCATAACTTGCCGTAACACTTCCTGCGTTTCCATTTCCATCTCTCAGGGCATGTCAATAAGCAGAATACTCGGTTCTGGGGCACTGATAATCCGCGCATTATTCAAGAAACACCTCTACACCCACTAAAAGTTACTGTATGGTGTGGCATCTGTGTTGACAGAGTGATCGGACCCTATTTTTTCGAAGACGCTGGAGGCAATGCGATTACTGTCACTGGAGAACGCTACAGAACCATGTTACGTGAGTTTTTGATACCCAGTTTGGACGAATTGGGGCTGGAGCACATCTGGTTTCAACAAGACGGCGCTACGGCACACACAGCGCGCGACACTATGGACTTAGTGAGGGACGCTTTTCCAGGCCGAGTTATCTCTCGTTTTGGCGATTTGCCTTGGCCTGCAAGATCACCCGATCTGACCAGTCCAGACTTCTTTCTTTGGGGTTTTTTGAAATCTCGGGTGTATGTGAACAAGCCACAGACTCTCGCAGCTCTAAAAGAAAACATTCGTCAAGAAATAACGAACATATCGCAGGAAGTGTTACGGCAAGTTATGCAAAATGTCATAAATAGGGCTCAAATGTGTATCAACTCTGGAGGTCACCATTTAAAAGACATCATCTTTAAATCCTAATGGTACGAAATTTAATGGCACAAATATACATTTAAAAAAATCTAAATCTAGTTTTCTAATTTAGAAAAAATGTTATAGCTGAACCAAATAGGGTCTTTACTTTTGCGCCACCCGTTACATATGTTTCAGTCCTATAAGTATATATTTACAAAAAAAAGTATTTAACTATGTATTTCCGCATTCTAGAACCTATAACACAAGCTATAATATATGCTTACTTTGGGTCTAGATGGCGTTGTGTGTAATTGTTGTGATATTATTATTTCATAAAGATGCACGACATATTTCCATCATTTTTAAAGGAACATTTCATGACCGTTTATAACCATAATAAGTAATTCGTGTTATTGCCATATAGCCATAAAGCACACCCTAAACTGACACGACTGACACAAATGTAACGACACCTCATTTATTAAAATTCATTACGGCATTTATACTGCACGAAGGGTCAGTGATTTAAGGATACGTATGATTTATTATACTTGTACCATACATACGTTTACATACACATTATAACATACCTCCGAAGAAAATCAGATATAAATATTTTGATTTTAATTCTAACCACCTTATTCATAAAAATCTTATAAGCCTCGATAGTTAAAATGGGGTTTGTCTCTTTCTAACTAGTACAAATGTCATGGTGACAGATAAAGACAAACGAAATATAATCCTATTTTAGCTAATAATAATAATAATAATAATAATAATAATAATTTATTTATTTGTATAGAATGCAGGTATTACAATGAATGGTCTTAGTTTAAGGATACGGTCCCAGTACATTCTGCCTGTCGGCATACAAAAATAATAATATGGTAAGAGTTAATTTTAAATACTACTGATACAATAATTGAGATCTTATATCTATGAAGCAAGTGTTACAATTTATCATTAATAAAATCCATGACGGAGTAGTAACATTTCTTTGTAAGCAGCGTCGACAGGAGTTTTTTAAATTTACTTAAGGGTTGATCCTTTACACAATTTGGCAATTTGTTATATATAATAGGTGCCATACCATTAATGTTTTTCTTAAGCAATGCAGTGTTAAATCCACCTGTGCATAAACCCTGATATTGTGATCTCATTGCAGTAGTACGTTTTCTTTCATTATTTAAAGAAGGAAATAAATGTATGTTCGTTTTAACAAAGATTGCAATTTCTAAAATATAAATGCTAGGAAACGTTAGTATGTTTTGTGTCTTAAAGATAGGAATGCAACTATCTGTAACCTTAAGATTAAAGATGGTCCTTAAACACCGTTTTTGGGCTTCAAATATAGTCTCTCTTTCAGAGCAATTACCCCAAAATACAACACCAAACCTTAAGATGGAAACCACCAATCCATGATAAGCTACCATTAATGTCTCAATATTCACCTTTTTTGACAAATTGTAGAGAATATACGCAGAGGTACTTATTTTTTTGCAAATTTCCTCAGCTTGTGGTTTCCAGGTTAATTGACTGTCAACTAATATACCCAAGAACTTTGCTATGTTTGTGCTATCAATGGTTTGACCGTTATGATTAATGTTTAGGCTTATAGGATTGATTTTCTGATAGAAATGCATTATATTTGTTTTATTAAGATTTATAACTAGATTATTATTGTTGAGCCAATTAATCATTCGTTTAAGAGAATTATTTATTTCGTCTTCATATAAATCTTTGTTGAGACAGTCTATCAGGACCGTACTGTCGTCGGCAAATAACACGCAAGGGTAATTTATGTGGCGGGGAAGATCGTTTATATAGAGCAGGAACAATAGAGGCCCTAGAACGCTGCCTTGCGGAACGCCATATTTTATTTCTCTAGAATCAGACAGATATTTGACTTCACATTTGGATTTGACGCATATTTTGGAGATTTCTGTATATTGAAGACGTCCGCTCAAATATGATTTTATTAGACTAAGGGCATTTCCTCTTATACCGTAAGCATTAAGTTTGACTAAAAGCATTTCATGATTTACGGAATCAAAAGCTTTTGTCATATCGGTAAATATGGCACAAATAGGCGTTTTTTTGTCTACATTCATCATTATTTTATTAATTAGATCATATATCGCCATATTAATATTTTTATTTTTACGAAACCCTTTTTGTTCCTCACATAAAATATTATATTTTGTCAGAAATGAATAAAAGGACTCGTAAATTATTTTTTCAGTTACTTTAGCGAATACGGATATCAAAGCTATCGGTCTATAGTTTGTCATGTCTTCTTTATCATTCTTCTTGTAGATTGGTTTGACTATTGTGGTTTTAAGGCTATTGGGGAATATTCCAGCGGATATGCTTGCATTAATGATGTGGCTTAGAGGGTCAGCTATGGTAGTACAGACAAATTTTATAACGTTCGTTGATATACCGTCATGTCCAAAACTTTTCTTATTTTTTAAATTTTTGATCACTCTTGTAATGTCTTGAGGAACAACGGGGGCTACAAAAATAGAATTAGGGTTATGCTTTATCTTAACAATATCTTTAGTTATATTTAGAAGTGGACCTGAGATCTGATCGACAAAGAAATCGTTGAATGCTTGAGCTATTTCATTGGGGTCAGTTAGTATTGCATCATGTTTTTTTATACTAGATATGGGTTCAGTTATGGATTTTGTACTATTTATTATTTGCCAGGATGTTTTGGATTTATTTTTAGAATTTTTAATTAAATAGTTGTTTTGGGCTTTCTGGGTGAGCTTGATAATTTTTTTATATCTCCTTGAATAGTCTTTAAATATTTTTTTATTTTGACTGGTAGGACAAAGTCTTTGCTTCCAGAGTAGTTGGCGTTGTTTTTTGCTACAGATTCGAATGCCTTTAGACACCCATTTAATCTTTTTTTCAGATCTTAATATTACTGTTTTTAAAGGGAAACATAATTTATATAAGAGTAGCAATATTTCTAAAAAGCTATCATAGGCTTTATTAGGATAAAGCTAATATTAGCTTTATCCTAATAAAGCTTATATAAGCTTATAGGATGTTTATGATTAAGGGGATTATTCTTTAGATACAAATATGTATTTTCCAATTAGGTTTTGAAAGACAACTACATATTACGAAAGTTACACACAGAAATACAGAACAAATATTTAAGATCACAATCGATGTGAGAGTCAAACCCAAAATTTTCTGCACTCTTCAAGGACAACAATTTTGGAAGAAAAGTACCACTTGATTTTTATTACAAGAACGTTAAGTACCTTTCTAAGAAAGGTTATTTTATGAACTAGTTTTTATGAATTGCATATTCCGCCACTATAAAAACGATATACATAATTAAAGGGTGAATAAAGGTTGTTATAGTTTTGTATTGTTTTTTGAAAGGCAACTGCCACACACAAATGAGTCACACAAGACATTTGTCACCTCTGTCTTTCCCTTCGTAGCAAAAGGCGTAATGCTAAGTTAGGAAAATCAGTTATTTTAAATTTTGAATACCTATCTCGATTATTCTAAACTAGCGACACCTCACAGCATTGTGTACGGGTGAAATCACAGAACTGATAATAATTTAATCTGTGGGTGCGCAGAAACAACAGAAACAAACAGTGGTTTTACTTTACATTATTTAGATAACTTAGATCGTTGTTAGTAAGCAATATAACCCGAAAGTAACAGGTTTTAACATTAAAATTGGCACTATTGTTTTTATACTAGAATAATACCGCCTAGTAACATTTTTAAGTGACTAACTCCTTGATTAAGTGGATATAAGTAGCACAATGAGTTAATTAATGTCTATTTTAGTCTCACGAGATTGCACACGACTATGTACAATACAACAACTTTTTGTTTTACCTTTACGTAATGCACAATTATCCATGTAAATTAATGAGCTATAAATTTTGCATCTTAATATTAACACCATTATTTGAATTGCAAGTCTACCACTGTACATAAACCTTTACTTAGCACCTTTACAAAAACTGATTCCAAACACACATCCGTCTATTGCTCGTCCTCCTTTGTGGTTGACGGTTAACTTGTGGATTGGCTACTTCTGGCAATTAGCCGAGCTAGAACTATAGAATAATTATCTTCTTTAGTACCCATCGTCAGTCATCGTCAGACAATTCTGTGAACTATGTCGGTCAATTTGACTGAAATGTGAATTTCCTTATTTTTGATACAATTTCGTAGGGAGACACTAAAAGTTAGAGTGGAAATCTACTTTAAACAATTTATCTGTTTAATCAAGGAACTTTTGAAGTCAACTGTGACAGTTATGGTAAACGCAGCTCATAAGCCTCAGAGAAGCACTAGGAGTATAGCTAACGACCTAGATACCGCGGCTGAGTAGAGTTATAACCTTAATTATCTTTCCTTACTGTATCTCTCTACTATTACTTACTACTACATATCATTGTTAAGAGTGTCGATCTGCGCGTATAGGTACTTATATAACAGCTATAAGAATTTCAAATACAATAATATTATTATCTCGATAATGCTACATATACATACATCCTGATTTATCAATACAAATCCATTTATTATGAATTCCATGAGGTCATTATTTAATTTACAATAATTACTTTAGACTTAAACACCGCTAGAAACTAGATGTGAGGGGACTACAAATTTAATATTAATTTATATAAAACTGGAATCAAAGTCAAAGTAATTTCCTCTGGTATAACAAAAGGTAAATAGACGCTTTAAGTCACAACGTATTTAAATCTCTTGAAAACCTTTACATAAAGGTTTAACTTTTCGAACTATAGATTGATTGTAGAAAAATCCGAAAATCCAATTTTATTGAATATTTTAGGCATAAAAATATCTTTGATGCTGCCAAGATAATAATTTTTTTTAACCGACTTCAAAAAAAGGAGGATGTTTCTCAATTCGACCGTATATATATATTTTTTTTTATGTGTGTTCGCGGATAATTCCGTCGTTTATAAACCGATATTGATAATTCTTTTTTGTTAAGAACTAGATATCCCAAGAGTGGTACCGTGATAAGGAAACCAGGATCTGATGATGGCAACCTAGAGAAATCGAGGTAAATTTTCGAAAATCGTACTGACGACTAGTACATTTGTTATGTTTTTCATTAAGTAATTTAAGGCACTACTATTTAGTGAAAGTTTGGAGTCGATCTGATGATGGAGCACAAAGACAGTCGAGGGAACTTCTCAACGATATACAGCAATTACTTGGTGTTTGGACTTAATTTATTTCTAATGATGAGAACTTTGCTCCCATATGGGTTATAAGTGCCATTACAGGTAACCAAAGACAGTCGAGGGAATTCCTCAACATCAGTCATGTCGGGCTTACTTTATACGGTTCAATATGCCTAAATGTTTGGTGTGTACAAAAATAATACCTAAGTAAGATTTAAGTCTACCCATCACAAAAAATTGTGAAATAAAATAATTTTTAACAAAAAGAAAGCCGGCTTCAAACAGGTAGGAAACTAAAAAGTAAAAAATAATTTTACATAGCACAAAGTAATTCGTACTTTAATTTAGTTAATCAGAAATAATAAAATAAGTACTTTATAATTTTGAAATTGGTGCCAAGTAAATACTCATTAACGAAATACTATAAGAACCTTACTACAATAGGAAATTAAGATTGATAATACCTATAAGTACCCAGTTATTGTTTTATTTGGCACCAACTTCAAAATTATAAAATACTTATTTTATTATTTCTGATTAACTAAATCAAAGTACGAATTACTTTGTGCTATGTAAATTTATTTTTTACTTTTTAGTTTCCTACCTGTTTGAAGCCGGTATTCTTTTTGTTAGAAATTATTTTATTATTGAAAATATATTGTAAGAGTAAAATAAACCAAACAAAATTAAATTCTAACACCAAAAATAATCTTCAACGTAACAGTCACTAACATAAACGTTCTTATCTGCATCTGATGCGCTTAGTTCTCATAAGTCGTCAGAGAAACGAGGCCAAACTGGTCTAAGTTAAGGCTTAGAGAAGAGCACCTGTGAGATTTACAGTGCGAAATGATTTAATTAAGCAACTCAAGTTGGGTTATGCTTAGCTCGAGGGGACCACTGGGTTTGAGAGTCAACATCAATCCAACCATGATTGAATCGATTATAAACGTGTAAAACAATGTGTTAATAATGTTGGAATATAGTTTACGTTTCTCATAATACGTAAATCTTGTGTAGTTTGAGTAGGTATATGATTTTATAAAAATTGATCGATTCTGATTTAAATAGTTATCACTGATTTTATACGATGTAACTTACTGCTGTCAGGATACATATTTCTTTAAATCTTTCTGCAAGGGAAACTCATGCATTTGTCTACAGTATATAGCACTCTCCTACTTAGTTCAATCAGAATTAAAAGCAGGATTTTTCAAAGCATTATATGACTAAATAAGATAGACAAACCTAGCTGTTTCTACTAAGTACCTATATCAATAATTTTATCAATCAAGAACATGCACTTCTCTGCAGATGACAGCAAGAATGATGCACAATACACGGGTCATCAGAATGTCCCTCGATTCACTGTACATGAGTGACGGTCGCAACTTGTGTCTGCAAATGAAGGCTCATTCAGACAAGCTCGTGGTTACCAAGATTATAAAATATTTTATAATGAAGTTTTTACTATCAGAGGAAAATGTCTCATTTCATTTCAATTTGCATAGAGACCTAATGTTTTGCCAACGTAATGATTTTTTGGAATGATATCCAAACTTCACTTCGATAAAAAGAACGATCATTTTTTTATCGGAGACACAGCGACTTAAAAAGTCAAAATTATCATTCAACAATATTTCACTGCGATGATATGGTAAACAAGAGTTCTAACGAATAAAAATAATGGTATATTGACTCATACATAGATGCCTAAAAAGAAGAAACCACAAATTGACGTAACATACTACGCATAAAACGATTTTGTTTCTTAAGGGTATCGATATTATTGTAACGGACTTGTAACTAACTGTAATGTAAGCTGAATCAGTCAATTTCATAGTTCCGGACATAAACTGTGTGACCAAGACCTCATAAAAATAACCTTTAGCCAATGACCTTTCAAAATGGCATCGCTCTGACATTACGGTATCAAATACTATATGGAGTCATACAACAATTTCTCTAAGATTGAAGGTATCGAATCAAACTGACATAATATCATGTTATGTTTCGGCTTTCGCGCACGTTCAATTATACCCTAGCATTATACATCACAAGTAATTTCCTACCATTCACAAAGGTTGCAAGCGCTCATATCTATCTCTTTGATGCATTACAGTTTAGCCTACAATACTGTAAAATAGATAAACTTGACGAAATCTTTATGCATATTAGTGAAAGACTATTTTAGTCACTGACTAAATATAAAATCTCAAAAATTAAAGTGTTGCTGAAATTAAATTTGGCAGGCTGAATTTTTTTATATTAGCCCACCAAAGTGACGCCACTCTACCTAATGATAAGCTGTCAGTGGGATCCAGAAGTGGAGGTCAATATTTCAAAATCCATCGTCTCAGACTACTAGTATAGTGGCCTCCAAGGTAGCGGCTTAGTTAGTTATAGATAGAAGACGTCAGTGAGAACACGACAAGTAAGACTCATGTAATCAACAAACCATTTGTTGAATCTCATATAGCTGCATCATGCGTGATATTTCAAATTTAAATATAATTCGAAATGTTTTGTCCAAACTAATAGCCTGTTGGTCTAGTGGTTAGTGACCCTGACTGCTAAGCCGGAGGTCGTGGGTTCGATTCCCACCCAGGACAAACCTTTGTGTGATAAGCATGATTGTTTGTTCTGTGTCTGGGTGTAATTTATCTATAATATGTATGTATTTACAAAAAAAAAACAGTATATAAGTAGTATATCAGTTGTTTAGTACCCATAACACAAGCAAATATAATTGCTTAATTTGGGGCTAAATGGCGTTGTGTGCAAAAAAAAAAAACAAAAAAAATAGCAAGAACAATGTTATAAATTTATAATTCATATTTTATAGAAAATCGTAGCAACTTCCTGCGCATTTTTATAATGCTGAGAGAGACTTCAATATTAAAATATCTAAATGTACAAATAACTACCTATGAAGTTTTCAGTTTAATAACTAATAAATAGTTACCATAATTATTAAAGTTTTTAAAGATTTGAATAAAAAAGAATAAGTGCTGTCGTTTCATATCTAAAGTTAAAACACCAATTTTACATAAAAGTTTTAAACGCTGTTATTATTCGGAATTTATAATTTTGCGACAAGCCATTGTTTGCTTTTAAATTGATTAAAATTTACAAACGGAATTCAGATTAACCGCAAATGTCAAAATTTGTGCAAATTTACAATAACATTTTGAAATATTTCCACTTAGACTAGCTTCTTCGGATAATTCGTAGATTTTGGTAAAGCTGTCTACCGAGTACCTACAGTGATAAAAATGTATTGTTTTAATATGAAAATCCACAGGAATATAAGCGCTTAATAGTATTTTAATCGCAAACAATCCGGTCGGATGGAAATTGATGGAATAACGTTATTTTTACCGAAATGCAATCCGTTACATGAATAACTAAAATCTGGTGTGGATTTCATTTTATTACAATACTAGCTACCCACAGCGCGATTTCACTCGGTGTCTTTGCTTACTGCTCAGCTCCCGTCGCCAGTAGCGTGATGTTACATAACCTATAACCTTCCTCAAGAACTGGGCCACCATACGCAAAAATAATTATTCAAATTCGACGAGTAGTTCCAGAGATTAGCACGTCAAACAAACAAACAAACTCTTCCGCTTTATTTAAAAGTTGTGATTCATATTTATTTGAGTTATATAAAAATGACCTGACGTTGAAGATCACTTAATAACCTGAAATAAACTTTCGCGTAAAAGAAAGTAGCGAACAAAAATAAACTTAATTGTCTTAAATGATTCTATGATGAGTCTATTCTTAAAACAATTACCCTCTAGGTATATCTTTGTTTTCTACTTCCTCAAGTAACAGTTTGGGAGTGCTTAAATTATTATCGCTTCTGCTATACTTATAAAGACTCTTTCCTTTCTGATGGAGCCGTATGCTTTGTCCTCTCTGTTTTTAACGAAGAAAGTTACTCTTGCATTTCTATTGTATTTAGTCTTACTTTAGATGATTCTAGTTGTACCTACTAGTTGTTTACAGGGAAGTGTTATAATTAATTTGGGCAAAACGTACAGTTGTGTACAAACTCGGTAAACGGAAACACACTATGTTTACGAGTCCATTCATTAAAAGTTATGCTACGGTCTTTGGGACCGGTGTTACTGTCAGCGTTAACGTGTTACCGATAGATATTAGATTTGAAGTATTTGTAGCGTAAATAAAAATAAATGTAAAAAGTTTCTCAATATCTTATCATGATTAAAGTTGTTAGTGATCATGATTTCGATCACGGCAAAGTTCAAATTGAATTATACTTTTTAAATTACTTCGAAATTGCTGCCTTAGTAGCTTTTACGATAAAAAAAAAGTAGGTCATATTATAAAAAAAATATTACCTACTAACTGCACCCGGTATGCGTTGCAATGCCAAGTAATTTATAATTTGCAAAGTTTCATTGCAATCCGAGTATTGGTTTCGGCACGCATCGAGGACAAACATACAAACTTTAATTTTTATAAATAAGATTACACATTTTGCAAGATATACCACATTACTTTGTGTTTGTGAAGCTGCTAGTATGTTTTTGGTTTGTGATTCAGTAGATATTCTCAGAAGGTATTACTTTCATTTGAAATGGGTTGTTACAAAGGCTACTTGAAATGTGTAATGTAAAATTAATCTTTCACTGCAAGTCATTTAAACTTAGAAACATGAATCTAAAAAATTAAGGTTAATGCGAATTTTAAATTTGAACAGTTGATTACCTGTTCACAAAGGCATGATTTCAATAACAACAGAAATAGATTAGGTACTACCCAGATCAACCGCTAATAGTATACAATAACACCAGTACCCAATCTGAAGTTGCGTTTTGCTTTCATGTACCCGTGGGCGAGAGATTACATAACTTCATTAAATTCCAACTTGGCACATAATACCCGGCAGCCGAAACTGAGTTTCGAGCAACTATATAGCGGACAAATTGAAGATACTGACATTTAAGCCTGTTAGATTTAGCTTTAAAAGGATTGACCAAGTTTTAATTAAACGCCGACACCTGTCCTCTTCATTATTACATAACAAGACAGAATGGTAATATGTTAAGTTTGAGATTGTGATACGCATGAGACTTTACGGTTTTATTTACGGTAGAAGATCCTTCCTAATTTCATCATGAATAGGCTAACTGGTGAAGTAAGTATTAGATTTGTACTAATGCGTTTCGTCAGGTAAATAAAAGCGTCGAAAGACAAATTATTCCTTTTCGTTTCCCTCCCCAATCTCTTTATCTCTTTATACGGTTACTTAGCATTGTTTCTGAGATGTTTACAAACACTCAAAGATTAGACCGTAGTCTTCTTAACGTTACAGGTAATATTTCGTTCATATTAGTGCGCTTCCCATAAGAAAACCGCTATGCTTGCAGCAGAAGAGATATTCTGTGTTGTAAATACAACGTTTTGCTTTCCCGTTGCAGAATTAATGACAGCAATAAAACTTTAATTACCTGGTACAAACATAGGTGCGCAACGTAATCCGTCGACAAAGACGAGAGCTGACAAGAATTTACATTGACAACTAATTTAATTAGGGATATTCAACGCAATTTGTCTTTACAGCTTTAAAACTAGAGTTCATAATATGCATACCGAATGAGTTAAAACAATGAACTCTCGAGGGTAAGTAAATTATGTTCGTCATACCTAGTTTTAAGTTGAGTAGTTTCTAGCATAGCCATTCATTAATAAATAGTGTTTAAGATAGAATTAATTAAAATTAGTTACAAAAATACATTTATCAAAATCCATATAAACATAATATCTTGTAAAGTAAAAGATTTGATTCTGAACGTAAGTTTAACCGAATTTTTGGACTTATTTATCTGTTCATCTATAACATATTTTTGAAAAAGAGACACATGGTAAAACTGTTGTTATAATAACCAACATAGCTGATAAAATAAGGGGTATAATATGCGTTTAGGGTGACTTACAAACAGCGATATTCCTGTCTGCTGCACCTAAGGGCGGCCGTAAACGTTTACTATTAGGCCTATCATTGACCCTTTTTAAATCGTTAGGGGAAATCTTCACGTTTTAAACGCTTACCTTAACCGTTTTCGCTAATATCTCCTGAGATATGGTACGAGTAATACACAAAGAGAGTTTTAAAGCTTAAAAGCATGAATCGAAGCAAGTTCCCTTAACCCCATTCCCAGCCGCCATAGTGGAGGTCACAATACCAGCAGTTTAATACGATAGTATGTTATTATGTACCGAAACATTAGTAATGTCTAAATAACAAAATCTTCGAGAATTAAATTATAAAAAGTATGTTATTTTTTAGTTAAGATTAGATTGAGAATCTTGAATAGTTTTGTTTGAGTAGGATACAAAAGGAGGTCTTGATACAAAAGTTTGGAGGATCAACTATTGGGACAATAAATATTTATGTTTCAATTTTGGTTGAGTTACCCTTTAATGCACGAGACGTTTCGAATAAAAACTTTTGAGCATTTGTTATCTTTTTAATTATTTTACTACTTAATAGTCTTACACCCAGTTTCTGAAAGGCATGTCAAATCATTGTTCAACTAACACGACTGTTAATTTAACATGGCTGTCAAATCAATTCGAGTTTCTGAAACGATAATCAGTGCAAAATTATCTGATCTATGATTACTTTGATTTGACATTAGCTTTGTTTGAAAACAAACCGAATGTCAAATCAATTGGCACTTGACATGAGATTGATTAGTTAATTTTTCCCGTCGTAAAAATTCGAGTCCTTTGATTTTTTTACCACTGATAGATATTCTGATACTCATGCTAATACCCGAAACGGACAATATTGTGATCTAAAAAGAAACAATGTTAAATTTAACAAGATGTCTAAAATAGACAGTTTTTATAGAGAAAAACAAATATCACAAATAATACTGCATTCAAAATATGTTTTTATATACCATAATAGTGTAAATTAGAAGAAATAATTTTGTTTCACGTAAAAAAACAATAATAATCATAAGTTAATTCGCCGACAAGCACCGATTAGTTGAGAAAGCTTTTGACAGGCATATGATCTATGATTACGTCTTAACTAGCGTTTCAGAAACCCAACATGGTGTGGTTAACATACGATTCTCAAATATAATAGCTATCGCAACTGACAGGATGATCAATATAAACTGAACACCAATGATTTTAGCAACCCAATTGGCACTTGACATGAGATTTAACAGACAATTAGTTAATTTTTGTGTTGATCAGCCTTTCAGAAACTGGGTGTTAATCTTATAAAGTACTTAATCTTTCTTTCTAATAGAATAATAATATCACAACAACTACACACAACGCCATCTAGACCCAAAGTAAGCATATTATAAAGTTTGTCTAGAATGCGGATAAACATACATAAATAATTTTTGTTCTGTACAAACACTTCAGACCAATGCAAATATACATGTTCATGCACACAAATATTTGCACTGAGCTGAGAAGAAACCAAACCCACGACCTCTGCGTGGCAGTCCGTACACAGTACTACCGAAAGTCCGAAACATAGAAGCAATCTAATTATTTTGTTAATATAATAATCTAATGAAATATTTTGATGTTTTATCACCTGGCCATCACTACCATACTAAGTGATTAACAGGAAACAAATATTTATGTCAACCATAGAATTTTTTTTAAGGCTAAGCGTTCATTGTAAAAGTTCGCCACTATAAGTTAAATTTTTAACGAAAATTCAAATTATTGCTAACAGCCATGTGTACTATAATATATAATATATAACTGTGCATCCTACTAATATTATAAATGCGATAGTTTGTGTCCATTCAGCGCCTAAACGGATTAACCGATTTCGATGAAAATTGTAATGTAGATAGCTATTTTGTATCCCTAAAATCGGTCTGGTTCCCGAGGAATACAAACATATTTTACGCGCGGGCGAAGCCGTGGGGCGCAGCTAGTACTTTAAAAAATTATATACCATGATTGTTTCCTTCTAATTTTGATGAATGAAAAAAAAGTATTGAATGATATTAAACATTTAGCATGACTGTAATTACTATTTAGGATGGATGTTAGAATGGAATCATAAAAGCACTTAAACAAATGTAACTACACAGTTTGCAAAATTGCGACAATATATACGAACTTCTGCTGGAGGAGCGAGATTTCCAAACACAAGCATGTTATAGCTTAAATGGAAATCTCTACTAATGGAAAATGTATGAAATTGCTGTTAAAGAAATAAACAATTTTATTTATTATTTATTTATTTATTTATTTTAGAACACATTTTCTACTAAACTACTATGCTGCTGCCGGTAATGTTGAATCTTACTTTATAAAGCTAGCAGTACCTAGTGGCACAAGAGCTCTTTGACGTTTAATTAACGACATCAAAATGCTTATAATTTTGTATATTTTAGTGAATTTCGATTTTATTTCTCACTCTATTTCTAAATGTAAATTTATTTTTCTTTAATACTTTTTTTTATAAATATAAGTAACGTAGGCAACAAAAAATTATTTACATTTTTTATAAGGGTTAATGGACTTATCAGGAGTGCTACGTAGATTCGGATTCGATTCCTAGGTCTAATAAACGATATTGGCTTTACCTAACTTAGCTGGCGAGAGTTATTTGCACAAGTTCATCGTATATAATATTCACTAAAGCACTTCATTCATTCGTACTTCACAATAAACAATAGGCATGAGGGCATCAAAGTTTAAACGTGAACATGAGACCTCACTCCAAACAATGTACTTACGAGTAGGTGCTCACCTGTTCAGACCTCTCAAGAATTTATGCACACTCATCACGATGATGTGAACAAACCTTGTAGGTATACGTAAGTATATATAATACAACACTTGTGTATGTTGTAATATATTGAATGGTACTTTTTACTTTCTACTTTATTTTTACTATTTTGAGTATAAGAGATCAATCAATTTACATATAAAATATTTTTGTGTCATCGTTATTAATTGAACGTATTTTGTTGTCTTTTAGTTATATCTCTTGATGCTGCTAAAGTTATAAAACCAAATTTGGCCTTAGATGAGCGGGTTGATCATCTACCACGACTGCATGGTAATTCATTATCATCTTATCAGCCGAAGGAGGTCTATTACTAAATATATTGGTAACTAGTTTCTCACAGCTCGATTTTACCCGCGTTAAGTTACATCTTTGGTTAATGCTCTGCTCCCGCTGCCAGTAGCGCGGTGTTACATAGCCTATAACCTACCTCAAGAACTGGGATATCAAACGCAAAATGAATTATTTAAATCTGACTTGTAGTTCCAGAGATAGGTGCGTATAGAAAGCAAACAAAACCTTCCGCTTTAATATTAGTATAGATATAGATTAAAATAGAAAAAATAAATCAACAGCAAAATCAATCTTAATTAAAATCAATTTTCTGATAAAAGTAAGTCACGCATGAAACATTTTGATATATTGAAACAAAACGAAAGTTAAAACTTAATATGAATAGTGCAAACCTAACAATAGCCAAATTTATTCAACTGAAATGAGATGAAAATCGAAAATTCGAGCATACAAATATCTACGGTAAAGTTTGGACTCGATAGACTGAAATTTCAGTTCCAGTTTCGATTGAGACGTCAGAGATAGAATTGTTGTAACAAACTAGGTGGAAGGTATGCATTTCAATGAATTTAATAATATCACCATAAACATTTATATTTTTATTCACCAAATTTAAATACAGGAAGCTAAATTACTGTTATTAAGAGACATTTTTGATGAAAACTAAAATGTATTTTTATTCAATCTTCTACAAAACGTATGTAGGTATCTACATATCTTACAAACTAAGCTACAATGACAAAAGTGACCTGAATCTACTTTGGTACCTACTGTGGTTCAGCTTTGTAGGTATTACAGTCGATTTGAAAACTCGTACTATCAAATACTTATTCTCAAGGAGGTTCTTAGAACTGTTTACCACTGTACACGTTCATTTTGTAAGTGATTAATACTTAGATAAGTAACAAAGCTATTCGAATGAACATTTGTTTAGGTCAAGGTGAAAATATAATGATGATTATATGACGGTATCATACGATTATCACGTATTTTTTCCTCAAAGACATTCGGTAGGTATAATTTTTTTTAGCTATTTGGTTTATTAGCGGTAAACAAAACAAAAATCGTGGTATATAACGGGCACGATTCCAAATAAACATTATGCGATGGAAAAACCCATTAATATTTTTCAATCTATTCCGGTAACAAACTCGGATCTTGCACCTACATGGTGGTCGTATGCAATTATATTATTATCGTTAAGTCACCAAGATAGTAAAAAAATTAAAGTCAATATAAAATATTAATTTAATTAAAAGTATAAAATCTAGATCGTCGCATTATACGACTTACCGTTATAACATTATGTAATCCCTAAACTGTGAAAGCTCTTTCCTTTTCGACATTTCGTTACAAAACGAAACGTCTGTAAAATAGGGTCTTAATATATTGCTAACTAGGTAGTGAATGCAATCAAACCGCGCTACGGCGTACTTGCAAACAATTGTCATAATTCAGTGGCACCACCACACAAAAGGTAAAGGCAGAGGTAGGACATTCAACGATCGCCTAATTGCTTCATTACAAATTCGTAGCTCCGACCCATCGGGACCACGCGTGGGCTTCAATTATACCACACTAATTGCTTGCTATATTGACGTTCGGATCACGTGATTGTGGAAGTTTTTGACTCTGACGTAGATGCAGATTTGAGGATTAAAAGTTGCTTTGAGCTGAAAGGATAGCTACATAAACAAAAATGCTTGTCAAAATTTCATGGAAATGAATATCGATCCCAGCAAGAGATATTCTGTAACAGTGAACTTTATCAAGAAAAACATAAAATTTTCTTAAGATAAATTGAAACGCCATAAATCCACCATAGCAATTTTCACTTCGGCAAAGATCTACGACAAAAACAACAAATTTTGATAGCGTTCGAGAAAAAGATTAAATAGGCGTTTTTATATTCTAAAGAGAGGTTCTTATCACTGGTTTCTTATCTCGAAACTCGTTAAGGTAAGTATTTTACGAGCCCTTTAAACAAGGACATAGGACTGCGTTTTTTTACAGTTTACTTGCTTGCCTCGTAGAATCGTAAGTTACGACTGTTATCACACGGCAAAGAAAGAAATATTTTTATGAAAACAAAAATAATGTAAGCGCCTGATATTTTATTGCCTGCAATAAAATTTTAGCGCGTTATTTGCTAATGGGTTTAATTAGGCGTTTTTAGTGTATTTAATTGTTAATTACTAGGTAATATATTATATCTGAGATTCCCTTTTTACCTGTATAATCGGCTAACATTGCCGAGGACTGAAAAGCCGCATTTAATACCAATAACGTTTATTTATCTACATTTATCAACTTATTTACATTTTAACTGTGATTGCTGAAATTATATATAGCATAGGTTTACATTTATGAAGACTAGGAGCACCTTCGAATTAGAGGCGTGAGGCTACCAGTTTTTATACAATTTCTATACGCACGGTCGCAGCGCCACTGGCGTAGTGGCGCGGCAAGCGCACCACAGTACAGCCACTGCAGCGCTTCCTTACACCTTTAATTTGAAGGCGCTTTATGTACATGAATTAATATTCATTTTAAAAAATGTGACTTTCTAAAACTATAGATAATTATTTTATTTTGTGTCTGATCGCGTAAATCGTAATAAGAGTAGGGAGGTATCAAACTACTTTCTCCTTAGTTCTCCGTTGGTGCCGATATTTGGTTGTGACCCTATATTTTTAGTACCTAATAATTATAATAAAGTATAGAGACTGAATAAAAAAAAATGCGATTAGCGAAAATAACAGAAATTTCTGATAAGGTAACGACTGGCCAAAGAAAATCTATTTAAACTAAATTTTATTATTATCAGTAAGTATCTGTTATTGAATGAGAAATTAAGATAGAGAGTGAAGCGAGAAGGAAAAACATGTTTGTGTATGTCTAATAATTTGAAAAAGTGCCGACAAATTACGGTAGTGGCGTGTTTATCTTTACTTGCTTGAAATAATTAGTTACAACCAGCTCATAAGTTAATTAAAACAATTGTTTTCACGTACAAAAATATAATTAACCAGTTCCGTGAAAGCCAGTATTAATATCACTTAATTTAAAGCAAATGCTATTGTTACGCGTGAAACAGTTCACTGATTTCAACATAATGTCGAAGCTTTGAGAATTATAATATTGTGTGTACCCATAATTATTATTAGTTCCTACGCGTCTTTGCTAACACATCTAATTTTACCTTTTACGAGGTGCTCGAAAATCCAGGGCAATTGCTAGGTATTTAGTTTAACACAGTAGTCACAAAACTTGCTCATAATCAGTGTCTACAAAAGTGACCAAAAATACATTTTCTTGATGTTCTATGAAAGTCGGCTTAAAACTTCTAAAAAAATTTTTAGTGACAATATACATATTATCATAATACTTATAGGTTTAATACTCTGACAATAAAAATTTTCACTATAGGTACCTAATTTTCCTTTTTTATTGTTATTTATTTGTTCTAAACTAAAAAGTTAAGTTTCTTTAATATAAATACCTACAAGTTGCAGTGTAAGTTCGTAATACTGCTGCATGCTGTACAAAATACTAGCTATTTAAATTTCAATTCACATAGGGAACAAAACTTGAGCTATTGACAAATATTAGTTACAGGTTTCGATATTTAACCGTTAAATATAATATTATGTTTATAAAGTTCTTAGTGACTTAGAGCTTGTAATATACCATATAAAGTTGTGTTGTAAGAATAATCTAATTAGCTGACTCGCTGGGTTAATAATCAAGAGCTCGTCTATTCTATGATTGTGAACTATTGTCCATTGTCTAACATAACAACTACTTACCAAAGCGTTAGCTTGGTAGGAAATCACCCGAAATATAATAACACTAAGAATCATTCACACCCAATTTCCAAAATGCTGATCAACGTAAAATTAACTATCACCTGTTAAATCTAATGTTAAGTACCATTTGGTTGCTAATAACATTAATTAGTTTAATTTGATCAAACTAGTAATTAATTAGATAAAATTAAACTAATTATTCATACTTTTAGCATGCTTTTAGGTACTTCACATGAGATTTCACAGGTGATTAGTTAATTTTTCGTTGATCAGCCTTTCAGAAACTGGGTTCATTTCCTCTACACAAAACAGAATTATGTGTGATCGATAAATATTTTTAACTGACTTCAAAAAAAGGGGAGGTTTCTCAATTTGACCGTAAATATATAAATATTTACATTTAAGTACCTAAATTATACCCGGTATATCTAGACACATTTTAAAAATCTGATGATGCATTTTTAAATAACAATTCTAACCAAATCTTAATTAAAACGGTCATTCAATCTTAACAACATCGTTTACCTATCTCAACTCATAATAGAACCGTCAAAACTTTTGCCCATCACAAATTTCACAATCTTGCAAAACACAAATCTGTTCACGGGGTAATCAGATAAAAAACTGTTGGCGAGCTTAATAAACGAGGCGGGTGCTATTACCTTAACATAATGGAATCTTTTTAGACACTTTAAGACAGCACTTTAGCTTAATGAAGAGCCATAATTCATTTTGACGCTCCTAGTAACTAGAGCAACGGTGTGCCTTCGCTACTCGAAGCTACAAGTTGCAGTGTAAGTTCGTAATACTGCTGCATGCTGTACAAAATACTAGCTATTTAAATTTCAATTCACATAGGGAACAAAACTTGAGCTATTGACAAATATTAGTTACAGGTTTCGATATTTAACCGTTAAATATAATATTATGTTTATAAAGTTCTTAGTGACATAGAGCTTGTAATATACCATATAAAGTTGTGTTGTAAGAATAATCTAATTAGCTGACTCGCTGGGTTAATAATCAAGAGCTCGTCTATTCTATGATTGTGAACTATTGTCCATTGTCTAACATAACAACTACTTACCAAAGCGTTAGCTTGGTAGGAAATCACCCGAAATATAATAACACTAAGAATCATTCACACCCAATTTCCAAAATGCTGATCAACGTAAAATTAACTATCACCTGTTAAATCTAATGTTAAGTACCATTTGGTTGCTAATAACATTAATTAGTTTAATTTGATCAAACTAGTAATTAATTAGATAAAATTAAACTAATTATTCATACTTTTAGCATGCTTTTAGGTACTTCACGTGAGATTTCACAGGTGATTAGTTAATTTTTCGTTGATCAGCCTTTCAGAAACTGGGTTCATTTCCTCTACACAAAACAGAATTATGTGTGATCGATAAATATTTTTAACTGACTTCAAAAAAAGGGGAGGTTTCTCAATTTGACCGTAAATATATAAATATTTACATTTAAGTACCTAAATTATACCCGGTATATCTAGACACATTTTAAAAATCTGATGATGCATTTTTAAATAACAATTCTAACCAAATCTTAATTAAAACGGTCATTCAATCTTAACAACATCGTTTACCTATCTCAACTCATAATAGAACCGTCAAAACTTTTGCCCATCACAAATTTCACAATCTTGCAAAACACAAATCTGTTCACGGGGTAATCAGATAAAAAACTGTTGGCGAGCTTAATAAACGAGGCGGGTGCTATTACCTTAACATAATGGAATCTTTTTAGACACTTTAAGACAGCACTTTAGCTTAATGAAGAGCCATAATTCATTTTGACGCTCCTAGTAACTAGAGCAACGGTGTGCCTTCGCTCGAGTATACGTGGGTAAATTAGTAATTAGATTTACGGCGACCTATCGATTTTTATTAATGAAAAATATGAGCATCAGTGCAATATTACCATAAAACTTCTATAATAATAAGTAATGGAAAAACTTCTAAAATAAACCGTTCTGACCTCTACATATCATAGGACAATATTATAATGTTTACTGTCACCATATAATTTCTATCAATTAAAACTCAAGTCTTGTTATTTTGTTTCAAATAGACAGTCTACGAAATACATTTCAATTGAGAAAAGTTCAGAGATAAAGCGAAAGTCAAACTCATTTATTTAATTAGATATTACGCATAATACTTATGAACGTCTTATTTAAAGAAAACACATACCGAAACATACGATTTAATGTTAAGTTAATTAGTATATCACCATTGTTATCGTAGATTCCAGCCAAAGGCCCAGCCCATCGTTCATCTTTGGCCGAGGGCCTCTTGTCTACAAACAACATTGTCTGCCTCAAAAATCTTCACTTGGACCCGTCCTTGAATTTGTGAGTAGAAATAGTTTTAATGAAAATATCAACCGTTATTGGACGCAAATGTATGTAGGTGTAACACTGCAATTAATAAGAAACTCATATAATTTTGTAAGTAAAATCAAATTAAAACTACGAAAAGACACCTTGATATAAAAGAAAGATAAAGCAAAAGGTTACCTTACGTTTTCTAAAGATAATTTTATGTTGATAACTACATTTATAACGGTAACTTCTAAATATAAAAAAAATGTACGTAACTAATTTTAATAAAGAGTATAATTATGTCACTTTGGAGTCGACAGCTTTAAAAATAAAAAAATTTCTATACAAACTTACACCCTATTACACAACTTTGTAAGAGTTGTTTAAAAAAATAATTAGCTGAATTTCCATTTCTTTAAATAATAAGTATTTTTTAGTAATTTGGAAATCCAACAATCAAAACTATAGAAATTTCATAGTAACTTGGCCACCCCTTTTTACCCCGGGATGAATTTCACATAATCCCGTCTTAGTGAGCACTTAATGTCTTAAAAGGAACCTCCATGCGAAATTTGAGACTCCTAGCACTTGTAGTTTCTAAGATTTCGTGATGAGTGAGTAAGTGACCTTTTGCTTTTATATAATATAGACTAGCGGACCCGACAGACGTTGTCCTGTCTTAATTATTATCTAATTGTTCACTGAACTTTCTCCTGACAATAACAAATACAACAAAAAAAGAATTAACGGAATCGGTCCAGTCGTTCACGCGTGATGCCGTGACCAAGGGAAATAGGGATTTATTTTTATATAAATAGATATTTCTAATCTCCCATTCTACAAACCCTCTTTCACCTATCTACAGATATCCCCCGTAAACTTTTCACTACTTTCCCCTATTCCCCTCTCCCTTCTTCCCCACTCCTCTCATTCCGCTTCTTCCCTCCCTCCCCCTCCCCCTCCCTCCACTCTCCTTTCTCCGTCAGTTCACTCTCCCTTTCCCTGGCTTCTCCCTCATTTTCCCCATACTTCCCACTCACTTCCTTCTCATCTTTCTCTCATTTTCCCCTCACTACCCCCTCACTTCCCCCTCGCTTTACCCTCACTTCCCCCTCACTTCCTCCTCACTCCCCCTGACTTCATCTTCCCTACCCCTCACTTCTCTGTCACCCTCCCTCCGTTCCCCCTCTTTTCAATTTTCAAGTCGTTAACTTCAAAAGCAAATATCTTACCATATAATATTTCATCCCTAATTCCGTCCCTCTAAATCCACCCCAATTAAAAAAAAATTAAAAGTATTCCAAAACAAAATTTCAAAACTATGAAGTAGTTTCATACAATCGTTTTCATCCCTTTTCAGACCACCCTTAACGTTTAGGGGGATGAAAAATAGATGTTGTCCGATTCTCAACCCTAGCCGATATGCATACAAAATTTCACGAAAATCGGTCGAGCCGTTTCGGAGGAGTTCAATAACGTACACCGTGACACGAGAATTTTATATATTAAATTATGAAAGTTCTGGGTGATCAAAACTGTAAAATTACAAATAAGAGCAAACACTATAATTCATTGCTAGAATTGTGCGAAATGTTTTAAACGCTATTTGCATTATCTGTGGACTTATGCAAAATAACATACACAGAGAATAGTGGCCGAAATGGCTAACTCTAAAAACTTAATTTTAGAAATAATTTGCACACTTCAGTGTGATTTGCGATTCAAATGAGACTGGTGAATGGCAGTGTTAAATTTTTAATTCAATAGTTTATTTTAAACGCGGCGCGGCGCATAGTTTGGCACAGTTGTATGTACCTACGCTGTATGTGATATTAATGTAATTCAGTATGACACTATTATTTATTCTGTGATTTTATAAAATAGCGATCGATCACATGTGTTGGCTATTCAATGGTTGGGTTTGACACCATACGATCAGGTCAGGGTAGATATTATATTGTGATCTTGCTTTAATAGGAGCTTTTGCGACATTATTTCGATTGTCTATGATTAAAACATACTCGTATGATGCTTGACAATTCACACAGATTTCGTCATAGCACTGTTAATGTATGATATTAACATTTAGAACATGAATATAATTGCGTTAACTATGTTTGTGGCATTTCCCTGCGACAAACAGTTTATTCCCTAGTGTAAGAGTTGCCTTCCAAAAAGATGTCATGTTAATATAAAAATTTTGTCTAATTAAAATAATATTTTCTATTTAAATCGAAAATATGTTAATATGATACAAAACTGAAAACAAATTCTGTGGGCACTACCATTATTATTTTGATTCTCCAATAGGTTATCTCGTTTTATAAATTATCTTGCAGAGTCTATGAAAGTTTTCGTAGTTCATCCAAGTATTCCAAGGGTCTGCGATAGTGTCCGTGGACCATCTAGGTGGATCACAGGTCGAGAACCATTATCTCCGTAGACATCTATCTACCATAGCCTTTCTTTATCGCCATTTGAGTGTCATTGGCATTTTAATAAAAGTCATAGATAGCGAGGTATATGACTTTGTGGTGGATTTAAATGTAATCTATTAAATGATGCAAATCCTCTTACAACAATTATAATTTTATCATCTAGAAGCCAGTTTAATTGCTTTAAATCTATACTATTATATAAAGTGGTAGAGTTTATTTGTTTGAACGCGCTTATCTCTAGAACTACCAGTCGGACTTGCACACACGCCCGCAGCACGCAGCACGCACGCAAGCGCGCACGCACGCAAGCGCGCACGCACGCACGCACGCACGCACGTATGCACGCACGCACGCACGCACACACGCATGGTTAAAAAAATTTTTTTGCGTATGTTAGCCCAGTTCTAGAGGAAGGTTATAGACTATGTAACATCACGCTACTGAGAACGAGAGAACAGTTTTAAAACAGAAAAATCTATATTTTAAACGAAATGTGAATTCTAAAGTCATAAAATATGTAGCAATTCACCGCGATCTATTCCCGAGGTTGTAGCCAGAGAACAATGCGATGCTAATAATAATCTAAATCAATATCCACCAATTGGATGTATGAGAACAAATTTAATAAATAGGTATAATGAATGAAGTAAGTACTGGGTGGCGCAAAAGTAAAGACCCTATTTGGTTCAGCTATAACATTTTTTCTAAATTAGAAAACTAGATTTAGATTTTTTTAAATGTATATTTGTGCCATTAAATTTCGTACCATTAGGATTTAAAGATGATGTCTTTTAAATGGTGACCTCCAGAGTTGATACACATTTGAGCCCTATTTATGACATTTTGCATAACTTGCCGTAACACTTCCCGCGATATGTTCGTTATTTCTTGACGAATGTTTTCTTTTAGAGCTGCGAGAGTCTGTGGCTTGTTCACATACACCCGAGATTTCAAAAAACCCCAAAGAAAGAAGTCTGGACTGGTCAGATCGGGTGATCTTGCAGGCCAAGGCAAATCGCCAAAACGAGAGATAACTCGGCCTGGAAAAGCGTCCCTCACTAAGTCCATAGTGTCGCGCGCTGTGTGTGCCGTAGCGCCGTCTTGTTGAAACCAGATGTGCTCCAGCCCCAATTCGTCCAAACTGGGTATCAAAAACTCACGTAACATGGTTCTGTAGCGTTCTCCAGTGACAGTAATCGCATTGCCTCCAGCGTCTTCGAAAAAATAGGGTCCGATCACTCTGTCAACACAGATGCCACACCATACAGTAACTTTTAGTGGGTGTAGAGGTGTTTCTTGAATAATGCGCGGATTATCAGTGCCCCAGAACCGAGTATTCTGCTTATTGACATGCCCTGAGAGATGGAAATGGAAACGCAGGAAGTGTTACGGCAAGTTATGCAAAATGTCATAAATAGGGCTCAAATGTGTATCAACTCTGGAGGTCACCATTTAAAAGACATCATCTTTAAATCCTAATGGTACGAAATTTAATGGCACAAATATACATTTAAAAAAATCTAAATCTAGTTTTCTAATTTAGAAAAAATATTATAGCTGAACCAAATAGGGTCTTTACTTTTGCGCCACCCGTTACAAATAATTAGGATTGACTTATTATTATTTTATGGTCCGTAGCTTTTGAATAATTACTACAAAAGGCCACCTCAGACGATATTCCTCACTGCATTTCTACAAATAAATTGTTATTTATCGAAAAACATGTAACATAAAATAAACAAAATAAAATGAGCTTTAAATTTCAATTATTAACTGAAACAGAGACGCGGGAGATTACGATTGGCTCATACTGTCATTACCATTGCCCATTGGACGGCAGGCCAGCCCGGCGGGCATCGAACAAATTTTAAATTTTTAATCGCCCTTTCGACGAACTTAATTTCAATTTAAATTCATATTAGCTCTTCGTATTGACCGAAGTTGCGATTCAAACCTAAAATATATTTAGGCGGAATAAAATTATTGAGTTTCGTTGATTACTTCAACGTAATTATTTGTTAATTATGATGATGATACACAGTAACGATATAAGTGAAATATTTGAATAATATGATAAAATCCTGTGCACATGAGTAATGAGGAAAGTAGGCATCAACTCACGAATTTATAATGCGACTGCGACTTTGCGTACTAGAGTGAGGGAATGAAATAAATAAATAAATAAATAAATAAATACGCAAAGAAAAATTATCAATATATAATAGCCAGTTGTTTAACACAAAGACATGACAATAAAACATATATTGTGTCTACAGTAGTGTCGATGAAAGGGTTAAGCACTTTGATAGAACTCCTTATACTTACGAAACAAATAAAACGATCTTGCAACGTAGAAATTAGATGATTTTATGCGATGCTCTATGCAAGTTTGCCTACTTTATCATTTGAATTTTCCACTTTAGTCTCATTTACTGTACAAATAAAAATATTTCTGATAACCATTCTAAAGGTGGACAAACTTTTTAAGACTAAGAACTAAAATGTTCAAGCTTACAGGCATATCTGAAATATACAGATCGATAAACGTTGACTTGAAATTGCATTGATTCCAATTTTAATTCACGAATGATAATTTAAAATATGGCGGTCACTGTACAGTACTGCACACGTACAACAGTGGTAAAATACAAACTAGTAATATGTACATAGATATGGCGGTTGCGGCGCTGTAGCATAATAGTGTGTACTGACTTTTGGGATAGAGAATGGACTTGAATGGTCTTTTAAAATTAAATAGTTACCACACAAAATTTACCAGTCAACCGCAAACAAACTAAATCTACGACATGACCAGTCGTACTAACAATCCTGTAATTAAAATAACAAAATAATAACACTACTAAATTTTACGGCGTAGTCGCGCATGTTGTCTGCAAGCGAAAATGCGGTTACATGGACAGCTATTGCGGCTTTATGCAGCCACAGCCAGCAAACAGTCCAGGATCAACTTAAAGAATTAATAAGCAACGCAATATAATTATGGTCCCATCTGTACCCGGTACGGTCGGCCGCTTAAATTCACAGTAAGTTGGCAACTCGACGCTATGATTGCATTAAAGCACTTACGAACTTTATCCATTTCGTCTGTTGACACTACCGCTGTAGGTTTCACTTAAATTTAATTTCGAAATTCCATTTTATTATAACCCTATTGTCCATATTTCGTAGTTTGTTTAACCAGTTATTTAATAAATTTTCGACGAATTATTGAACATTTTGTTGTGCCTGCGCTAATTCGCGCATCTTAAAACGTGTTGGTATAAGATGTATGAATAAGAAGTTTACATTTTTATGCCTTCTCTGTATGAGAAGAGACCTTTCTCTATAGTGGGATAGTAACGGGTTGATATGATGATGATGATTTGTATAACAATGGTTTTAGTAACTTACTACTTTATCTAACATTCCTAAAAATGAAAGAGCTTAGGTCTACATTTACGCCCTCAACACTATGCAAGAAAATGTAAAGACGACGTGGTATGTCGTCTTTGTATTTTTTGTATCTTTCTTGTAGCTCGAATACGATATAATACTAAATTTAAAAAAGAAATAAGATTAAAACTTTTCAGAGCGCAAGAAAGCTATAGCCAACTTTCACTGCAATTGGATGAAGTCGGCAACGTAGGGTGTTAAAGTTTTCATTGCGTTACCAAGAAGTGTGGCGAGTGTGGCGTGGCGACTGCTATCTCTCACACCCTACAAGAAATCTCAACTTCATTCCAAGTTTATACCACTTTTTCAATGTAGGAGAAAAGTAACAGTAATATAAAGAATACTAAAGTATTACTGTAAAAGCGTCTTAATTCATATTTTTTTCAATATACAAAAGTATATCGTAAGAAGAAGAGAGAAAGAAATGTATCGAAGATTATTTTGCACAATTTATTATGATAAAAATTTCTGTTTTAGGCTATACGACAAAGAAATCACTCAGTATTTATTACATACATATATAACTTCACACCTGTCTCCCAATAATAGGGTAAGCAGAGGCTATAGAACACCATTTGCTGCGATCCAAACATATAATTTATTATTGTGTTTTTATTTATAGCTCTTATGTAGTTGACAAAGAAGGTTATTATATAGTTCTCTACGCATTGTGGAAACAATCTTAAGAAAACCTAACCAAGCCGTAGCCGAACATCAAAGACAAGGCAATGATTGAGGCTCCAAAATTTTCGAATTGAAACTGCAATGCACGCCACCAAGTAAACGTTTTTCTCTTTCAACTTTTGTTGAAATAGTAGCAGCTTGTTTGTAACCAACTCCATACACAAGCCACATTCAAACTTGGCAGTGTATTCACAGATAATCGTTAATGCATACAAACACAGGAACCAACCGACCGTTTATTAGTCTCATAGTAACATTTCGCAGCGTTCCACCTCGTTCCAGTGGATATTTTAGTTGGCCGCTGAATCCCGAGCATATCGCAAAACTGACCCAAATGCTATCTGGATATGTGAATAATACGATTGGCGATATTATTTATTCAACTGAAGGACGGACGTGTATCATTACGGTAGAGCGCCGCTGCGGTATGAACATTAGCTTAAATAATTGAAACGGGGAATTGAGCGATGGGTGACCCCACCCTGATAGAATTTCATTTGAATCCGATTTTGATGTTGATTCGAATGGCTTAAAAGTATTCAGGTACCCTCTTCTGCAGGTGTATGTAATTCGAGTTTTCTTGTTCATCACGTTTGTAATATAGAAAAAGGGTTTTCCGAAACGTTAATCGGCATAATAATAAGGGATAAGGTCAGTATGTGGGCGTTAGATCACAGGGTTCACTGATGACTATGTAAAACCAGTGGGTAATAGGAAAAAACCTTTAATAGATCTATGGCGTGTGGGTTGCTGTATCCTTTGTACGAACCACATGTTAAAATCAATTACTTTTCGATGCCTAAATTTATTTTAACCTGTGTACTTAGTTAGACGTCAGAATAAAATAAATTCTTGGTCGTCTATGGCACGGGCATTTCTTTGGGCTTGTATTAACTCTAAATGAAGAATGACTGTAATTAAATAGAAAAGGCGGTGGATCATGTCTTTGATTTTTAAACTGCGATCAGCCACATAGCTATAATCAGATTTGGTATAATACCTACTTCTGATTAAATTCGTTGCACGGTAGAGACAGAACATTTAACAGTTTCTGGGACGCCCGAATGTCATAGCTTGGTGTTTACAAGGACTCTTCTCTGTTAATCCCGCGTCATAGCAAAGACTTGTGAAGTTGCGAGACGAGTGGATGATTTTTAAAGCGATCAAAGTTAGCTAGAATATGAGTGCATCATAATATAACGTCTTATAGTTAGGACAAGTAGATTCAAAGCAGTAAACACGCCAGCTGAGCTTTTTTTCACAAATCCTTTGGGAAACAGGACTCATCTGACAAAGCTTATAAAAGCAACATTTTTTAATCGCCTGCAATGATCCTATCATGATTATTATAAAAATAATTAAATAAAAAACAAAACAAAGACATCACAGAGCATCCTTAAACTCGGCATAAACTTGATACAGAGAGACAAATCGGCACAGCGCGCGTCCAGTTTATTACACAGTTTTACTTATTCATCAGCTATGCAAATTAAAAGTAAATAAAGAGAGAAACGGGCCATCCCTATGTTATACGCGTTGGTTTTATCCCGAAAACGATCAAACATTACGATCCCATTTTGCACGACGCATTTCCATATGCGCTATAAATAATGCCGTTTTACCTTCCATTCAAATAAAAGGGTTTCATGAACGTTATTTTTTGCCGAAATTTGCTGGATATGCCACGTATTCTATCGTTGATACTTTTCGGCCAAGGATTATTGGATTACATTTCATGAATACACTTAACCACGTAATAGATGGGCCGTTGGAACTCGCTACTACCAGCGGTCCAACCAAAGACAGCCTGCACCGCGCGGGCCCCAACACTGGTGACAGCGTGCGGGTGCACCGGGAACACTGCCCCTATGTGGAAAGTTGTGGATGAGGTAAATTGTGATAGGTTAGTACCTAACCTAATACAACGCTTGTATTACAAGTTACAGCTTAATTAAGGTTCCAATGAAGCAAAAAAAAATCTTACATAAAGCCATGGAAATGGTCATGTCATTTCTATTTTTATCCAAATATCTTTTGTTGTTGCTTAAATTAACACGAATTTGGCCAAACTGATAATATTCTGAACAAAAAACTAAAACATTACCTACCAACTAGTGCTCAGAAAAATCAGTAATATTTTTGTAAAGACAAGTAGGCTTTTGCTTGAAAATAAATAAATTTCCGCTGATTTTTCCTAACCCAAATATTTAATTTTAACTGTGCACTTTTCGATGTTTGAATTCAATAGACACCTACAAATGTCCTTTTTTACAGATTTTCTGAGCACTAGTTGGTAATATTTCAGTAAAATTAATAGTAGGTATTACATGGCACATCTAGTTTTTCCCACTATTCTTCTATAAACCCGAAAACGTGAAGATCCAGAACAAAAACAGAAAAGCCCTGGGGCGGCACACGAGGCTTTCACGTGCCGAGACCCCGCTGAGATATAGGTGCGAAACGGGCGCATAACAATAATTTGAGATCCATTATACTAACGTAAGAGCCAACTAGAGCGATGTTTTGCTAACTTTTTACGCGCACCGTCTTCTTGTAAAGCCCGAGTATGTTGGTACAGGATTTTACGGGAAACACATTATGGCCGCAGTTGTGAGTGGAATTCATAATAACGTAATTAATGACGGCCAAAACATGGGGCTCTGAACACGTCCGACCTGCATGCAAAAACCCTTTAGAGAAGGTCGAGCTATTATTTATGGCTGGAAGCAAGAAACGGAATTTTAGTAAACAAGACTCGAATATCGGTTGCGGTGAACATTTCCGAGACTTGTTCGGTTCGGCTACTGTTTGGAAGTAAAATGTTAATTTAAAACAACACGTTAACAAAGTTGAAACGCGGCTTTAATGAGATTCACGTTGTATTGAATGAAGCGCCGTAATTCGGATGAAGCCAAAGCTAAGCTACTGCCGGCAATTAGAGACAAAAATAGATTTACAATGCAACGACTCAAAACAATTTTTTTTAACATAATTGCTTTGAATGAATAATGCGTAAAATTTAAATATAAAAATTAATAATAATTATGACAGTACATTTCAACCAATTTTGCATTAGCTTTAACTTTAACTTTAACAAGCTAATTACAGTATAAGTTTTTGTACAAAGACGTACTCTAGATAAATAAGTATCTAACTAAATTAGGAATTTTACGAAAAGTGGCTTATATTTAATAAATACTTACCTAACTGTGTTACCAGTGTTACCTAATACCAGCTGTTAATAATAATAAGTACCGACCTATATACCCAAGATAAAATGTTAAATTTATAACCAAATTCTGTAGAATTCTTCGAATTTATGTAACAAATAACCGGCGAAAAATATGCTTCTTCATAAATATACATAAAGGTGTTTTAAGTAGCTTAGGCTCTACAAAACCTCATCTATAGTCAATAAGTGTATGAAAATATTTGAATAACCCCTTTCAAACCCCTTTAACACACAAAAATGTTAAAATAACCTCTAATAAGGTGCCATCTCAAAATGTAAGAGCAATCGCATTATTCAAATGAACTCCTATTATTTTCGTTATAGCAATATCATCTCACCTATACGTATGTTCAAATAACTACAGGCGTTGTAGAAGGTTCAACACGTTTTGGGTTTAAATCTTACTTAGTTTTCGTATTACACATAACACAATGTTGTTTTGAAGTAGTTACTATTATCACTGTTTTATAATTAATGATATTCCAACTGTTACGAGTAGGTATTAATGTAAGTATTTACATATATTATTAAGTATTTTATATACAACTTTGGTGGTTACAACTCAAAATGAGCCGTTTATCTAATTATTACAGTTATAGCTTTGTCATTTATAACGATAAAAGTAATGAAGGTTTAGATTTAATGCCTATAATTTTGAAAGCCCAGTGGATATTCACATGGGACATTGGGCTTTCAGAAGTAGGTATTTCAAAGGTAAAACTAAACCCAAATTTAATTTGCTAAATAAAAAAGGTTTAGATTTAATTTATATTATTTTGTACGTTGCTTTATAAAAGCACAAATAGATCAGTTTCAGAACATCTACTGCTAGACACAAAGCTATCCTAAAGGGACGATATTATCTGAAACGTCTATTTGAATCAATCAAATTAATTAAAAAATAATTTAAACTAAACTCGACACTTCACTTTGCTTACATTAATTTATGTCGAGACTTAAGTCTTTTTCTTCCGATTTTTCAGTTCGTAGTTTCAAAGAATTCAATTACTTGAAGAATTCTTGACTTTGCTTTCTTAGTCTAGCTGAAACTTTCGAATTTATGGTAATCTCCTTCCAAATTTGATCTCCCTAGAGCTCGCTCCCTCGTCTTTTGTGTTATTAGAGGCTATAATTTTTGTTAAACCTGAACCCCAGTGGACATTTACAAAGTATGGCGTTTAAACGATTTTACTAAAAGGAAAATCATGATAGACTTCATTTTAAATGTTCAGATTAAAACACGCAAATATTTAATAATGTTAAATATATCTACCTAATAAATAATTTTTGTTATCAATGTTGGCATTTGAGTCAGTGGTCTACTGGGCTTTAAATGGTTAATACCACTTACAGATTCTGGCTCACAAAAGACTTCGTATGAGTTATTTTATGTAGAAATAAGAAAACATTTTCCTAAACCAAGAAACTCTCCTTTAGTCTGGCAATCGCTCCTCATCTTAGAGATCATAACAATACTAAGGTACTGTTGCTATGGTAGTAATTTTAAGTAGGCTGAAACACGTTCCTAACCAGGTAGAAAAAAACCTACTTAGGTTACAAACAAGCATACGTCAATATTCCAAACGCATAAGTAATGCCTCTTGGTAGCCAACCGTAGTAGGTAGTCTTCATGAATTAAAAATAAAATAAAAGGAATTGGATGATTGCCTAAGTACCTATAAGCATCATGCTTAAAATCCTGAGTCAAACGTATTTAACTACATATCTTCTTCTTAATGTGCCTCTTCATTGTTGAAGGTTGGCCGTCAGCTCTTTGAATTTATCCCTGTCCAGTACGAGATGGAACAGTGTTTCAAGGGACGGTGTGGTAATTCCAGTCCACTCCCGGATGTTTCGCAGCCAAGATTTATTTCTTCGCCCAGTCCGTCTCTTGCCCTCAACCTTGCCCATCATAATAAGCTGGAGTAGCTTATACCTATCGTGCCTTAGTACGTGGCCAAGATACTCTATCTTACTTTACTTATATAACTACATATGTGTAGAATCAAATAACTGAATATTCTATCTTAGAAAACCAATAACCAAAATCCCATGAACAGTTTATTAAGCAAGTCCTAATTTCCAATACTGCTTACATTCGGTTAGTAACTCAGTATTGCGACCGCAGAATTAGTAGGCAGCTTAACCGCGCGAATGTCAATACAGTGTGTAATGAACCGGCCTAATTAGTGCAAATATACGCGTTCACGAGTTATTCCGGTCTGATCCCCCAGATCTGATCCCCTGAGATTATTATTATTCTTTAATTCCGTTCTGATCCCCTGCATATTTAGTCATTCCGGTCTGATCCCCTGAGTCTTTTTGACAAGTAAGTACAGTCAAGAGAAAAGCAGTTTATGTATTATTTAATTAAAAAAATAAGAATAAAAAGTTGTTGGACAATCTCTGCTTGCTCCATTTATGGGAGACAGGCATGAAGTTGTATGTAATCGCAGTAAATATTACCCTAAAATTAAATATTTCACAAAAATTGTACTAGGCTAGCAGAAGGTTGTAGGAGGTTGTTTGATCGAAAAATTTCTTTTTTATAAATATTTATTTTTCAAGGTCTAATTATAATTGAATATGTTAAAAAAAATAGTACTAGACTAGCAGAAAATTTAAGGAGGCTTGTATGATCGAAACAGGTATTTTTTATTTAATTACCTCTACTACTATATTACCAATAAATACTATTTTTCAATAAAAGTACTAGGCTAGCAGAAGGTTGTAGCAGGTTTGTGTTGTTTATTCTCAATTTAACCTTCCGGTGATCGCGCGCGGTCTCTGAGACCGCAGCAAACTTATCAATCCCCGTTATATCCTCAAAGACGTGAGACACTCTCTTGGTAGCCCTATGACATTCATCGCATGCGCCTTTGCTGTATTATTGTTAGACCACGCTCGTTTACTGAATAAAATTAAAAACTCCAATTTAATAGCTTTCCGCGGCGCGGTTTCAGTTCGGTGAATCTACCTACATACCAATTTTCATCGAAACTGGTTCAGCCGTTTAGGCGCTGAGTGGTAACAAACTCACACACACACATAGAAACTTTCGCATTTATAATATTAATAGGATGACAAATATAATATTAGTAGACATCTGTTCTCGCTTTGCTTCGGTACCAATAGTTTCGTTCAGTTTCACATCAAACGCCTGCATAAAATGTTATTGCAATATTATCTGCGTCTGCGAAATATCATTACTACACTGCAAATTTACTTTTGCTGTCTTCCATATTGGAAATTTACATATACAGAAATAAATTATTTAAAAAATACGGTAAATATAATAAAATATAGCCTATGATACCCGCTCCATTTATTGATTTCTAAAAATTAAAATATTTTTAAAACTGGTAACATAGATTTTTAGTTAAATCAGTACAAACAAACATACAAAAAAACAATCTTTTCTCTTTATAATATTAATTTAGATTTAGATAAAATACTTTCCAAAATATTTTGTTTTTGTTTTGTTTTATGTTATTACAAAAAAAATTAAATAAAGAATTCCTATTAATCCTATTAATATTATAAATGCGAAAGTTTCTAAAAAAAATTGAAAATTGGTAGAAAATCGCCCTTTTGATCGAGTTACCTTAAACGCAAGATGCCAATGAAGGTGTTACACCTAATCATGAAATTTGTCTAAAAAGCTGTTTGCCTTTAATGAGAGATGCCGATGAAGCAGTATGCCTGAAATGTGAAATTGACTTAATAGCAGATTGCTTAAAGTCAATGTCTACAAAGCACATTGCCTAATTGGTTAAATGCCTACAAATCAAATTGCCTAAGTGGTTAAATGTCTACAAAACAAATTGCCTAAGTGGTTAAATGCCTACAAAACAAAGTGCCTAAATTTGTGAAAAATTTTAAATGTGTTTGTGTGTACCTAAGATAGCATTTTGTGAATAGCTGATTATAAATTATATGTACATAATATTTAACATTTTGTAGTTGATACGTTGACCACATACACTACTCCTGGTGGCCTACTTTGAAAATCGAAGATAGAAGTTATTAGTGATTTATCCCTTTCACTAGAGTTAGTCAAGAATAACGATTGAAAGAGACACCGAGTGTAGTTAATTGTTGACACAGTGTTGTATTGTTGTGTAGGGTTAGGCATTAAGTCCGCTATTACATATTGTATGTATAATGTTGATAAATAAATAAATAAATAATAACTGCGTGCCACAAAATTTGACGTTCGTCAATTTTGTTTAAAAATTATTGTGAGAGGTCAAATGAAAAATAGAGCTTGGTCTTATATTTCACAATGAAATAGGCCCCCATATAGTCGGTAACTCTCTTGATGTAATTGACTTTTCTATCATTACCAGCCTATGCACATATTAAATTTATAGCTTCTCAGTCATCTTGTATTTCAGGCAAACTGCTTCTCAGTCATCTTGTATTTCAGGCTAACTGCTTTTGAGTCATCTTGTGTTTAAGGCAAACTGCTTTATAGGTAATTTAAAATTAGGCAATCTGCTATTAAGTCAATTTCACATTTCAGGCATACTGCTTCATCGGCATCTCTCATTAAAGGCAAACAGCTTTTTAGACAAACTTCATGTTTAGGTGTAACGCCTTCATTGGCATCTTGCGTTTAAGGTAACTCGATCAAAAGGGGAAAATCGGTCTGGTTCCCGAGGGAGGCTAAACTCATTTCACGTGCCGGCAAAGCCGTGGGGCGCAGCTATTAAAAAATAAATCTAAACTATACAATATAATAATTTATAAAATAAATTTTTGTTTGTTTGTTTGCAACGATTTAACTAAAAATCTACGTTACCGATTTGAAAATTCTTTCACCTTTAGAAATAAATAAATGAAGCGAATATTTGTAAATTTACAATACAGAACACAGCAAAAGTAAATTTGCAGTATCGCAATAACATTTCGCAGACTTGGGTAATATTGCATTTATATTTTATGCAAGCGTTTGTTGTGAGACAAGGGCGTTTGTTGTGAGACAAGGGCATTTGTTGTCAAAACTAGACCCGTAAAGTTGCGGACTCACAGACCACACTGGACCACTCGTGTTCCTCGCCAGGTTGCTACCACTAGAGGGTTAATCAAAAGTCATACGTCCGTCTGACAACTCTTCTTTTTCATCTTCGAATAAAATACTACCGGCCAGCTCGAATTTAATATCTCATCAATTAAAGGTCAACTATAGCATACCGCAAAATAGGTTACATACATATTTAAATATTTTTTAGAAATAGTACTAGGCTAGCAGAAGGTTCTAGGAGTAGTTTGTAGAATAGACATTTATTTATGAACTAGCTGTTGCCCGCGACTTCGTTCGCGTGAAAATTCAGATGATTGCCTCTATGAGAATATTGCGTGTCTGATTTTATGGCAATCGTACATTGTATCAGTAATAAATATCAGTATTATCCGTCTCTGTGGCAAATCCCGTTTACACCCGCTACCGCTAAAACTGACAAACCACTTTCACACAAACTTGCGACTCTTATTTGCCCACTTAATAAGGGTGGTTTCTGAATATTAAAAATGGTAATTTTTTAGTAATTTGGTAATTCTACTATAAAAACTATAGAAGTTTCATACAAACTTTGCCACCCCTTTATTCCACCTTAGGGGATGGATTTCGCAAAATTCCGTCTAAGTGAGCACCTATATCCTAATAGGGACGACCATGCAAAGTTTGAGATTCCTAGCACTTGTTATTTCTGAGATTTCGTGATGAGTGAGTGAGTGACCTTTTGGTTTTATGTATATATTTAGATAGCTTTTGCCCGTGGCTTTGCTCGCGTGAATATCGTTTTTTCCAATAGACATTTTTATATTGTTTAAATACTGTTTTCATACTATTTTTAATCTCCCATTCATACAAATCCTCTTTCACCTACCTAAAGATATCCCTCGTAAAAACAATATACAATACACAAAGGCAAATTTTCACTACAATAACTTTCCCCTTGCCCTTCTTCCCTGTCGCCCTTTTTCTCCACTCTCCACAGTTTCCTCCTTCCTCTCCTCCCCTCCCCCTTCTGCTCTTCACTTCTTTCAGCATCCCTTGCCCCTCCTCCAGCATCTCTTGCCCTTTCCTCCACTTCCCTCTACCTTGCCTCCTCGCTTTCCCCTCTCTTCCCTCTTCCTTCTCCTTCCTTTTCCTCCTTTCCTCTCCCTTCCTATCGCTTCCTATCCCTTCCTTTCACTTTTTTCACCATTCGAAAAATCCTTTCCGCGTCCCTTCCTCCTCCCTTCTTCTCCCGTCTCTCTTACTTCCCTCTTACTTTTCCCTCACTCACCCCTCACTTCTCTCTCACTCCCCCTCACTCCCTCTCACTTGCCCCTCACTCCCCCCTACACTTCCCTCACACTTCCCCTTACTACCCCCTCACTCTCCCCTTACTTCCCCCTCACTTCCCCCTCACTTCCCCTTCACTTCCCCGTCACTTCTCCGTCACTTCCCCTCACTTTCCTCTAACATTCTCCTCACTTTCCCCCTACTTTTCCCTCCCCCTTACTTTTCCCTCACTTCTCCTTGGCTTTCCCCTGACTTCCCCCTGACTTCTCCCTGACTTTCTTCTCACTTCTCCCGCATTTCCCCCACACTTCCTTTTTACTTCCCCCTCACTTCCCCATCACTTTCCTCTCATTTCCCCATCACTTTCCTTTCAGTTTACCCGCCCTTTCTCCTTCCCCTTAATTTCTCCTTTTCCTCCCTCCTTTCCCTCCCTCCCCCTCCCTGCAAATTTCAAGTCGCTAGCTTCAAAAGCTAAAGATCTTTGTATAGAATATTTCATCTCTAATTTTACCCCTCTAAATCCACTCCTGTTAAAATAAAATTATAAGGATATTTTTTATTTGAATAGAAGTATTTCAAAACAAAATTTCAAAACTGTAAGTTAAAAATGAAGAAGATTCATACAATCGTTTTCATCCCTTTTCACATACTTAGGAATTAAATTTTAAAAAACCCTTTCTTAGTACAACCTCTAGACATTTAAACAAACACACCCTCCAAATTTCAAATCACTACGACCAGCAGTTTAGGCTGTGCGTTGTCTGTTAGTCAGTCAGTCAGTCACGACAAAATCTTATATAATATGTATGGGTGTATAGATGTATGGATTAGACGTATAGCCATCGGGGATCAAAGCATACAGGCTGTTAGGAATGCTAATATTCCTAACACGTGATAGAGCCACATAAAGCTGACCGTGCGAAAAACAGCTAATACTTAGATCCACACCCACAACTTTTAGTTGTGTCTGACCTTGGGCTTTATTAATTGTCATCGCGAAACATGGCTCACAGGAAACTGGACTCATTTAAAACTAAACGGAAGATTGTTTAGAATGAGAGGAATCCGAAAAATAAAAACGCTATCTGCTATTCCGTAACCTGTTAAAGTCTCTGTTTCTATCAGGTTTCTTAGTAAATTACCAAATGTTCGACGTGATCCTTTAAATTGGCATAACTTTTTTATTTATGAACCGATTGACATGAAACAAACACTAAATGTTAAGTGAAGCTTACCACAATGTATTAGTGAAAAACACATCTAAATCGGATAAGCCGTTTCTGAGATTAGCGTGAACAAACGCACAGACAAACAGACAAACAGACAAAAATTGTAACAATCATTGTTTTGGGTTCTACTTGCGTTGATAAAGGTCCTAATAATTTTTTTTCTCATATATCTTCCATGTACAGACAGCGATCGGTTACATTTTTATTATATGTATAGATAAAATTTTTCTATAATGTCTATTCTTTTATGCAGTTACCGGTACTATACTTCTAAAAATTTTACACCTCTACCTCCTACTAGCCTAGTACATTTTTAAAAGTAGGCATATATCAAATATATAGGTTTGTAGGGCGTGCATGTAGTTTCAGTTGTATTTAACCTATTTTCCAGTACGCTCTAGTTGACCTTTAATTGATTTTAGTTATTAAACCGACCTGGCTGGTAGCATTTTATTCGAAGATAAAAAGAAGAGTTGTCAGATGGACTTTTAATTTTTGATTAGATTGAGAACGACGTAAAATGGAGAATTTCATCCCAATTTTTCTATTTATATAATTGTATTATACTATTAAAATCACCAGCGAGAAGATTATATTACACTTGACGCTGGAAGAAATAGATGATATAATCGTCAGTTCAGTCGCCATATCAAAAAGAGAGGAAGAATAAACATACCAACAATACTTTCTAGCAATAAAAGCAATGCTTTGCATGGAAAAGTTAAAGACGCAGCCCTGATAAAATACTGATTGATGGAATCAAAGACGATTAATTTAATAAGGTTTTATTTATGGTGCCTTTACAATTAAGGAATTTCGCAAGAAGGTACGAGGATTGTAGTGGATTTAAGGAGTTACATTCACAGCCAACTCCTTATTTTTTTTTTAAGAAATCTTAAAGCTTAATTTTGAGAGCAAAAAGAGAGAGAGAGAGAGGTCATTTTGATTTAGCAAAGACGCAAGAACTGATAAACAGAATATGTTGAGTATACTGATAAACAGAGTATGTATTAAACTAAGATTAAGAAGGTAAATATTTAATTGCTTAAGATAGAGTAAAAGACGACAACATTATGAAGATTATCTAAGAATAAAACATACAAGAGTAAACGAAAGAAGACGAGAACTACGAGAAAAAGCGAAGGAATCTAGATGAAAAATACAAAAAGAAAACATTAAAAGCTAATCGATGGTCAGTTTTGTAACTTTATGAAATGGATATTTTGTTTTCTAAAATTTGGAAAAGTGTATTATTATAAGAGAATTATACATTTTTAATTTAATTCGTTGTTTTTTTTTATTTCATAGCTGAATTATGCCATATATGGCAACCGATATTTTGTAATCGATACATAAGAATTATTCGCATTGACCATGTGTTGATTAATTTAATTTTAAGATATGTAAATTTCTAGATTACTAATTGCGCTTATTTTTAGCGATATTTATTTGAAATGCCTACATTAGCTTTTTTAAGCCATATCACAGCTTATTACATTTTTTGGGTGCATTACGTTCTACTTTTATGCCTCTATCTCCTATAAACTTCTGCAAACCTAGTCCTTTTTTTAAAAATAGTCTTAGTTTCTGTTGTATAGAACCTATTTTTTTGGTCAGCTGAAATTGAATTGACCTTAAATTTATTAAGTTATTAAATTCGAGCTGGCCGTTAGTATTTTATTGGAATATGAAAAAGAGAATTGTTGTGAGAATAAACGTCACAAACCTCCTACAATATTCTGCTAGCCTAGTACTATTTCTGAAAAATATTGAAATCTTTATAATAAAAATAACAAAATATTTCGATAATACACACCTCTTACAACCTTCTGCTAGCCTAGTACTATTGATCCACTGATCCCCTATTTCCATACTCCAGGGAATCGAAAAGCACTTCCTATTAGAGGGATGCTCTACGATTCTTCAGAGGATTCTTATGCACTCAGTAATGAAATCGTTCATTCGCTCTTTAGTGTAAATTGGTGCTATTTGCTACAGGTGAGGCAAAGGAGGTATGTTTGGAACGCAGCAAATGGCGTTCTATAGTCTCTGCTTACCCCATTATTGGAAAGCAGGCGTGAAGTTATTGTATGTATTTTGTTGATAACTGTCTCAAAAATCTGTCAAAGATATCTAGGGGATCAGACCGGAATAAAATATTTATATATTTTTCTCTTTTGTTTCTGATCCCCTGCGTGGGGGATCAGACCGGAATAGAAAATTAAATTAAAATAAACCGATCCCCCAGGGGATCAGATCTGGGGGATCAGACCGGAATAACTCGCGTTCACTCGTTTGCGGCATATGAGATACTTGCACACGAATGTTGTTCGCATTATTGATAGGAATGAAGGGAATTTTCATTTAGCAGAATTTTATTAAGGTAAGTACGTGTCTAAAACGCTGCTGGAGTTTAAACGTTTTATTAGTTTGTATTATAAAACTTAATGCTTTAAATTACTACTTTTAGTCCCGTAAGCACATTTAATAATAAAAACCGCTATGAGTACCTAGTTTAAAAATCAGTTTTGTGTTTACACACTACACTAGTTGGTAACACTAACGCACGGGTTTTGTTAGACTATATTTCATGTAAAACAGACAATATGGTGATCTATATTAATACTGCTCGATGACATAATTATCATCATCATATCAGCTAAAATACGTATTCATGGACATAGGCCTCCCCCAATTTTCGCCACGTTGGCCAGTCGTTCACCGCCCTCATCCATAGGTTTCCCGCCACCCACAGAAGGTCGTCGGTCCACCTTGTGAGGAGTCTACCCATGCTGCGTCTTCCCGTTCGTGGTCGCCACTTTTCTGCCTTTCTTTCTTCTTGATGACATAAAGCAAAACAATTATATCAGTGCAGGTTGGAAATTATCAATCTAACTGAATTGTCATTACGCGAATATAACATTACGCTCCTCATCCATGTATTGGAACATGAGCAAATAAGATAACAATATTCTTCATAAATGTATTAATCAATATACCTACTTATATCTAATCCAGATAGAATAAAGGAAAATAATTTTAAAAGTACGTTAAAACGAAATGCTACTAAAAGTGTCGATTCCCCGTACAAATAATCCAGGCATGTAATCAAATCACACCCTCCGCTAGTGCTCATATTCTTTTATATAATAACTTAAAGCGAGTGATTATTCATCGAGCTAGATCGAAGAATTGTTCAGATTTGCGACTTGCAAAATTAAATAAAAAGTGTTAGCTTGTACCAAATGTAACGATCAGACATTATAATAATGATATACTTAATAACAAGCATACGGCCCATCTGCTGGTAAGTGATAACCATAACCTATAGAGATGGCTGTGTGTCAAGCATCGCAGAAGTAATGATGCTTAGAAAACACAAACAAGCCGGTGCCGACCACGGAGAAGGGGATGAGGAGGGAAAGGGAAACGGAAGGGGACCGAGGGGGTATTTGGGCGTATGATAAAAAGTGTTTTACTATTTGATACTAAATTGATTTAAAATATTTTATTATTGTTTTGTGTTTCATCTTTTTTCTCTGTAAATAAATCCTTACTTAATCATCATAACATTTATTCTCCAAGTCAAATTTTAGGATATTGTGTGGTATGGTTACGTATCCCAAAGATTACACGGCCCGCCTCAATATAGTGAATGTTCTTCTGGTTACCATGAACCATTTCAAGTTAGAACATTGGACCAAACGCGTGGATTTTATCGTACACTTATTTGTCGCATAGGGTCCAACTAATGCCGCTCAATCGTTTGTCACGCTCTTGTGATGTTGAGCTTCCTCTTACAAGCGTGTAGTCAGAATATGGTACGTCGCTAAACAGTTTTTTCGCACAAGCGTTTATCTCACATTTGTCAAGCTCACGTAGTACGCTACAGTATAATTGCAAGGTGTGAGTAAATTTAGGGGTAAAGGAATTAAGAGGATGAAGAATTGGGGTAGACCTATACACAGCAGTAAACTTCTTTCAGCTGATGTGATAATGACGAAAGCTATTGTTAAGGCCTATATATTTAGCCCTTGGAAAAACTTTGTTTATAGCATAACCTAAAATATTGAACGTTTAGACTCGACTGACCTTTTTAGTATGATCACATTTGGATGTCCATCCACTAACTGTTAGATTCCCGTTAGTGAACTTTTCTTCCCTATAGCTAAGTCATTTAATAACAAATCAGTCTATTTTAAACGATCTTGTTTATTGCCATGGTCTCTAACTCAAAGTATGTACATCTCTCACCTTTCTCTGCCATAGCATAATTATACAATTTTTATCAATTTCTTAATTAAATACTTACTTACTATTTCGTCGTGACTTTTAATAATTTAAGCTTTAGTATTAGCATATGTGAAAGCTGATTAAAACTTAGTACTTTTTATATTTATAGTAATTTAGAAATTGTATCTTTTGACTGTTTGCTTGCCTGAAAGTAAACTAAAACTTGTAATTTTTGCAGTAGGCCTTCAGAAAATACCGTTAAATATTTGGTATAATCCACATTACTTTTTCAAATGTCAGTGTTCTTTTCTACTCTTTGCACGATGTGTAGTGACCCATTTCCCTAAGTGATTACAGCTGGTGTGGAAAGATATGAAATTCATACACAATATGTTGTTTTCTCATACCTATTTATTATGTTAGAGAAGTTTCGGGATTCACTATTGTTTGACCGCGAAATTTAAAAATAGATAATAAACAGATTATGATTTTGTGTAGGTACTTAACTAATTCATAGATATCTAGGTACGAAGCACATTATAAATATACCAAATTATATGCTTTATTAAATATTTAAAGCATTTTTATAACATTGCGTATAAAAGAAGATTGCATGCTCTGATGTTGCAAACATAACCCATATAGAACAATAATTATCAATTTATAATTTGACTAAAATCTGATTGAAAATTTACGTACCTCAAAAATCATAAGCAGCCAAACACAAGTTTTACAAGCGCCGTCATTCGTAACTTAACACCATAAAGTTATGACGAAATGCAACTCACTCACTGCACTAAGCTTAAAATGTGTTATTTACCATGCATTCACTAACATAAACACAATACTGAAACTAACCTAAGAGACCCGCACAAAACACGGCATTTTTACAATACGAACAATTAACGCAAAATAAATAACAATTTATTACTATTAGGTATTTATACAAGAAAAAATATCGTTAAATATTTAATTTTACAAGAAAATTATTGAGAAACAGAGCGTATCCTCGGGGTTGTTGTCAAAACTGTCATTTGTTCGACGCCATGGTTATGACGCATGCGCGAGGTTAGGTTTTCAAGTGCGCATGACGGCATCTAGTTGGCTATAAACAAAATAAAGTTTCAAACCTCTTTATTACAATTAAATTTCTAATGCTTATTTGAATGGTAAAATAAACGTTTGTAGAATTTGCGGCTGCTGAATTAATAGTTTTAGATTTTGTCCAGGTATTCCTCATAATCTATGCAGGTATAGGTATAGCTTTTAAATAATAAATACGAATATTGACGTAAGAATATTAGTATTCATGCTAATCTGTTTCGCTCGGTGAATGAGAGCGCCGGCAGCCCAAATACCCCTTCGGTCCTCTTCCGTTTCCCTTTTCCTTCCTTATCCCCTGGTCCGTGGTCGGCAACGGCTTGGTTGTGTTTTCTAAGAATTATTACTTCTGCGATGCTTGGAAAACACAGTTATGTCTATAGGTTAAGGTATTAAAATTTTGAATATTATATTCGATTTATGAGAGTATTTATAAACAATTTTACTATTACTATAAATGCATGGGCTACGAGCCCATTCGACCCTAAAAATTTTACCCTGCATTAAAAGTTGTAGATTCGACCCGTTTTTGAGAGCCCATTTGTACCTATTTTTTACGAACCCAGAAAAAATAAAAATAATATTTATTTTAGAGGCGAAGTACAGTTGAAGGGCTTTTTCTGCTATTTTAGAAGGAAAACAGTACAGTCATAAAAAGAACTCATTTCAAATTATGATAAAATATTTAGTATGGCAATAATTTGATTTGAAATTTGTTCATTATTATTTTACATACACAACTTGATAGTAAGCAATAATTTTTTGGAATTTTCATTGCCACTGACGGGTTGACAATTGAAGTGGCAACTGCAGCGGTCAGTAGTAAGACCACCATTTTATCACTGACTGACTGGTTAGTTTCTCAGCCAGCTCCTCTTGTGATCGTTTTACCATCTTTCGGTTAAAACATAGAGTATGATTCTGACATCCTATTATTATATTATTTATTATTATAAATGCGAAAGTTTGTATGTGTGTGTGTTTTTTTACCACTCAGCGCCTAAACGGCTGAACCGATTTCGATGAAATTTGGTATGTAGATAGATTCGGTACCGGAGACGGATATAGGCTACTTTATATCCCGAAAATCGGTCTGGTATACAACAAACCATATTATACGCGCAGGTTAAACCGCGCCGCAGAAAGCTAGTCTATACATATAATAAAATTGGAGTGTCTGTTTGTAATATTGAAATAACCGTGTTTTACTACATGTATATGAACATATATATGCGGTACATACACCTAAATAACATTTTTTACAATTTTTGTCTGCCTATCTGTCTGTCTGTCTGTTTATTCCAGCTAATCTCTGTAATGGCTGAAACGATTTTGACGAGACTTTTATTGGCAGGTAGCTGATGTAATAAGGAGTAACTTAGGCTATGTTTATTTTAGAAAAAACTAAGGTAACATAAAAATAAGGTAATGTTGATCGACTGTTAGGCGGGACGAAGTTCGCTGGGTCAGCTAGTTTGAAATAAAATAAAGTAAGATAGCATGTATTTAATAAGTCAGGATATAGCTAACAAATTACTGTGTCACTAGCCAAGTGGCATTTAATATATTAAACACAATATCAATTTTTTTATGTGGGAAGAGAAATATCACAGCATAAAATGGCACATCCCACAATTCTGCTATTACCAATGAAATTTTCTAATTATAGAAGTTAGCGCTGGGATAAAATATCTACGGTGAGTACCACTCAGTATTATGTGGGTGACTTATGACAAAACTTTTACGAAATGTTTGAACAAAATGTTCATGTCCGGCAGTGTCTAACTGTCTAAACTTTAATTGAATTTGCGAATAAACCTCTTTCTTAACGCTGATAGACTATCAAGATAACATCATTTTGGATTAAGACTAATTAAAGTAGACTTTTTTATTTAGAATCGATTAAATGTACCTACGTCCAAGTTTCTGTAAGCAAAATCCGATCTTCGGTAAGCTACCCTTTTAAATAGATTAGATTGATATCTTTTACTTTTTGAGGTAAATTCTAAAATAGATTTGGTTTCTGTTATTGAATAATTGGATTTGTTTATAACAAAATGAACTCCGAGTACCGACTAATGTAGATCAACCTTTTGTATTGTTTGTTATTCACTTTAATAGTTTTAATTTGATTATGCTCGTTAAGTTCACACGTCTCACACGTCAGTCAGAACTGAACTACATCTTTTAAAAAATATCAACTTTTATCTTCTCTAAAGTGCTCAACCGAACACATCACTGAAAATTACATTTTATTTTAACATCACAAGTTCACAACTATTTCGCAATCAGATTGGCAGATGTGCAATACATTCACGTATCATCAGTAATTACAATGAAGATAATGCTTTCTTTCGTCATATACCAGCACTCAGGATTTCAGATATAGATTGATATTATTCATAGGTAATCTGTTATGCCTGGATTTTATGATAGCACCACTGAGTAACCAATACAGATTTATGTAAAGGGAATTTTACATATGATATTCTTAAACATAAAATTCAGATATATGCGGTTAGGCCAGAGAACTTCGACGCTTACTAATCTTTTGCTCTATTTTTCTAAAGTTATTTTCACCTCTTTTTCTTTTCTTTAACGTGTATTAGTTTCGAAATAAACTTGGCAATTTATACGGTAGAACATTTATAGTAAGTACAATAAATAAAAAATATTCATTCTGTGGAGGGTTTGTAGAGATTCATATACCGACAAATTACTACCCAGAGCTACAGATATGGCCACACAAACACTAACACTATTACACGTACCACGTAAGTGGTAGCAAGCCGTATATCATCATAATCTATGGAGGTAGCGGACATTGTTGCACATAGCGCTTCTCATAAACTTACGTAAATTAATAAATTCCCTCAAAAATTATTAGAGTTAGTAACATATCAAAGAGAATAGGCATAATCATTGAAAGATTATTTAATGATTTTGTACCTATGTATAAATCCGAAGGGTAGGTCCATACTACATGGTGTGCTACATGATCTTCCTTAGCTAGTATAATCCCATCTCATGAACATGAAATGAGATTAGGCTAGCTAGTCAAGGTTAGCACAGGCGGATGGAAGATCATTTCCTAAAAAATATGTTAGTATAGTCGCTGTCGGCCAACACATTCATGAAACCTTTTTTGTCATGAAATCTACTGTTAATCTTTATCCAGTCTACTGAGTGCCTAGACAAGTGACATAAATGCTAATAGAATAGGACAGATTATAAAATGTATGACTTAAGCTAGCGCCAAAATTGTCGTTAGCATATGTGTTTCCCATACATTTTATAATCTATTCTAATCTTTTATATTAGTGTTTATGCTATTAGTCTAAACTCTTTGGTCTGATTATCGATTTGTATGAAGATAGCGATAGTTAAATGTTGTAAGTGTAAAGAATCCTAGTAAATAAATACGAACTAAATCTAGTAGTAGCTAGGTACCTACAGATAAATTTAAGTTTGAAAAAATAAATTATCATAGCAATATAAAGATAAAATCTCGTTACCATAAATTAATGTTGATACTTAAAATGCCATTACCGCATTTAATTAATATTCTGTCATCAACTGGAAAATAAAAAACAATTTTAATCTGAATATTTCAGATGAGTTTAATGGCGATTTTATGTATTTTTGTATTGCCTACAGTGGCAGATGAGCTAATGAATTTTCTACGAGCTAACGTCAATGGTAACCAATTTATCACGCTGCTGCAATGTCAAAGGGCCAGCAAAGCCTAGTGAATTGGCTGAGCCAATGTTTATAGTAAAACCTTAGTGCTTCTTAAAAGTAAAAGCTAGTGCTCCTTTGAAGTAGAGCGTATTATAAAAATGTCGTTGGTTCCTCTTTCCGCGTTCAATCTGTTCTTTTATTGAATGCGCTCCCTCCCGAGTTCAGGATGTGCATTAGCCGTTTGACCATTAAGATGAAGGTAAGACAGCTCCTTGTTGGCAGAATCATCACAATAGCTTCAAATTCATTTGCTTATTTGGAATAAGCAATTGAATACAAACCGTAAATATTACCCCCGGAAAATATAAACGTAAAGCGATTTGTGAGCCAAACGACTCAATTTCTGTCACAAACCCGTGCTGCAATACTACCAAAAGCACAGAACATACAGACTATATAAATAATATTATAAGTACAATAATATTTTAAAGGCGAAAGTTTGTGTGTGTGTACGTGTGTGTGTGTGTGCGTGTGTGTGCGCGTGTGTGCGTGCGTGCGTGCGTGCGTGCGTGCGTGCGTGTGTGTGTGTGTGTGTGTGTGTGTGTGTGTGTGTGTGTTTATGTGTGTGTGTGTGTGTGTGTTTTTGTGTGTGTGTATATGTTTGTGTGAGTGTGTGTGTTTGTGTGTGTGTGTGTGTGTGTGTGTGTGTGTGTGTGCGTGTGTTTGTGTGTGTGTCTTTATATGTGTGTGTGTTTTTTTTTTGTGTGTGTATATATTTGTGTGTGTATGTTTGTGTGTGTGTGTATATGTTTGTGTGTGTGTGTGTTTGTGTGTGTGTGTTTGTTACCACTCAGCGCCTAATCGGCTAAACCGATTTCAAAGTAAATTGGTATGTAGATAGATTCGGTGCCGGAGACGGACACAGGCTACTTTTATCCCGAAAATCGGTCTGTTTTTTGAGGGGTACAACAAAACATTTTACGCACGGGCAAAGCTGTAGGGCGCTACTAGATAAATATAAATTAAACTTTCAACAACATACATTCGCTTGTTGTTAATAAAAAATTAAAAATACAGAGAGTTAAGGAAGCTCACGTGAAAATGGCCAAATCGCAGCATCGCTTTTCATATTTTCATAAAAAAAAGGAGTACAAAACATTTGCTATCAGGTTGTTATATTGTGACGTTGCAATGTATTATACGTTTATAACCATGTTTACATGCAAAACTTGTAATGTAAGGTTGGGAATGCACTAAATTACGTTCTGTGAAATGTTAAACCTTTTAAACGTATTTATAACATTTCAAGCTGCCTATTATATTCTGTGAAGTATTTTAACGGTTTGCAATTTGTAAATACCGCAAATTTTGTTTTTGAAATATGGTACCTATAGTGTAAAGTGTACACGGTTGAATATTTCACATGTTTACACGCAAATAGGTTTAAGTTAAGTTTATTAAGTACTAGCGACCTGACCCGGCTTCGCACGGGTGCAATGCTGATGCTGATTCTTAATATACTACAGAATGTCTTTATATACAACGTTCACAGCTTTTTGTCATTAGACAATACAAACATGTTACAGACGATTCTCTGGCTCTCTGAACTCTATGTCCATATTGATCTATATTACATGCACAATGTATTTAAGGTACTTAAATGGATAAGGATTAATGCTGTATTGCTTAAAATCGCTTCGTAAATAAGCCATTATTTCTCATAAAAAGTAAAGGATGAAAACGGTTATTATGGGTTATCCCTAAGAGATAGACATATACCATCGCAGACTTTTTTGTAGATCTTTTTAAGGTGTACAATACTGTAGTACATTATTTTGATCTATCTCGTATTTAGAGCATTTTAATGCTCCAAGATTTCGTAGGGCTCAGCCAGCGTTTGCAATGTAATCGCAAAAAAATGTGTTGATTTACGACATCACATTAGAAACCTCTAAAATTATCAGTGTTTCTCTACTATATTATGTATGTATTATACATATAAACCTTACTCTTGAATCACTCAATCTATTAAAAACCGCATCAAAATCCGTTGCGTAGTTTTATAGATCAATGCATAAATAGGGACAGACAGCGGGAAGCGACTTTGTTTTATACTATGTAGTGACTAATAATAATTAACACAAAAAGTAAGCAGTTTGAATTATGTAAGTATATTGAAAACAATGCCTTTAGCACCCATCAAAACCTATTTCCGATACTAAATAAATAGAATAGAATAGAATAGAATAGGTCTTTATTTGCTTAGAATGTAGGTACATAAAAATGGGATGGTAAATTACATAATAAGATCCAAGTACATTCTGCCTTATTGGCATGCAAATATAAAACAAAGTTGATAAATGACAAATAAGTAGGTTACAAGAATTTATCATCTAAGAAATCTTGCACGGAGTAGTAACACTTATCTACAAGTAATTCTGTAAAACATTTCTTGAACTTTAACAATGGTAAGTTTTTAATTTGATTAGGAATTTTATTAAAGATTACAGGAGCCATACAGATTACACTCTTTTTTAGTAAGCTAGTTTTAAATACGCCTGTGCATAGTAAATTCTGATACTGTGGTCTTAAAGCTGTACTACGTTTTCTTGTTTCTGTTAGTGTTGCAAATAAATTTCGGTTTGTTATTACAAATATGGCTAATTCAAGGATATAAAGGCATGGAAAAGTTAAGAGTTTTTGAGACTTAAATATAGGTACACAACTATCAGTTACTTTGAGACCAAATATGGCTCTCAAACAGCGCTTTTGAGCTTTAAAAATGCCTTCTCGTTCACTACAATAACCCCAAAATATTACACCAAATCTCAGGATTGAAATTACAAGAGCATGATAGGCTAATAATGTTGTTGGTAAATTAACTTTTTTGGACAGATTATGTAGCATAAAGGCAACTGTACTAAGACGTTTACATATATCTTCCGCTTGCGGCTTCCAAGTTAATTGGCTATCAATTATGATTCCTAAAAATATAAAATCTAGATAATAATTTGGCCGTCATATAACGTTAACGTTATTATTTTAGGGAAGTAAACCCCCTTATTCTTAAACATCTTTTAAGCTTATAAAGCTAAATAGGTTTATATTTCGTTTGTCTTTATCACCTTGACGTTTGTACTAGTAAGAAAGAGAAAAAAACCATTTTAACTATAGAGGCTTATAATATTTTTATGAATTATCGGAATTTCAAACTATAGGTTATCTGGATTCTATACACACATGAAAAATTATTTTCACTTAAATTAACTTTAAGGACTAGGAAAACCAAATATTAATACTTCATAATGTCAATAAAATAATAATAATAATAATGGAATATAATAATATGGACAATGGACTGACCCCGCTTGCCTTGGCTAAGGAGAACTGGCACAGGCAGTGCTTGGCGTCGACGACCGTCGGGTGGTATGGCAGAGCAAGGAGCTCCACGGCTGGTTCTACCGAGCTTTACACGGTCCAGATGTGGACCGAACTGCTTCCGTGGCCTGGCTACGCTTCGGTGATCTTTTCGGAGAAACCGAAGGGTTTGTTTGTGCAATTGCTGATGAAGTTATCAAGACGAACAACTACCGGAAATATATCTTGAGAGACGGCACTATCGACATATGTCGTGCATGTCATCGCCCAGGTGAGTCTTTCAGGCATATTGTTTCCGGCTGTTAGGGTCTTGCTAACGGAGAGTACTTGCACAGACATAGGTAACCAAGTGACCAGGATCATCCACCAGCAACTTGCTCTGCGGTACAAACTTGTGGACGCCGAAGTGCCTTACTACAGGTACAATCCTGAGCCGGTTCTCGAGAATGGTCGTGCGACATTGTACTGGGATCGATCTATCAACACTGACAGGACTGTTGTTGCCAATAAGCCTGACATAGTGGTGATAGATCGATTAGAGCGCCTTGTAATGATCATCGACGTCACCATCTCTCATAATGATAATCTCGTGAAAGCTGAAAAAGACAAACAGGTCAAGTATTTGGATTTAGCTCACGAGGTTGTTGACATGTGGGATGTGGATTCGGCGATCATTGTTCCGATAGTGGTTACAGTGAATGGACTTATTGCTAAGAGCCTCGATCAACATCTTAAGAGGCTCGCGTTAGCTGGTTGGGTCAAGGGCCAGATACAGAAGGCAGTGTTGCTAGACACGGCCCGCATTGGGAGGAGGTTCCTATCTTTGGAGCCCTAACCGCCGGTAGCTTGGTCCCTGTACTCGATGCCGGTGGGTCTAGAATTTTTATATTTTTAAATGTATGTGTTTTTTTTTATGCACTTATATTTAAAAATGTAATTTTGAGGATTAATTTAAATAAAGGAAATAATAATAATAATTCTCTATTTGCATAAAAGGCGATTGTAGTTACAAACTAATGTTAACAATATAGGTTGTACTAAAAGCCACACAATATTATAATGAAAGATAATAATTTAACTAATAATAATGTATGTATTCTACAAATTTATGATGTTTTAAATTAAACTTCAATCTACTTTTTCTGTTCATTTGTGTCACCAACCTAAAAGCTTATTCCGCCAAATTAAGTTGTAAACCACGCGCAGGTGAAACACGTTTTCATTTTTAAATTTTAATCACGGAAAATGTTAAGGGAAATTACGACTTAATCACTTTATTGTACAGTAACTAGCCAACTAGAAGCCCGGCCTCGCTTCGTTTCGGTATCAAAAGTTACGTTCGTTCTCACTACAAACGCCTACATAGAATAGAACACAATAGAAAAGAATAGAATATGCTTTATTGTACACATGTAACTTACATTAGATATTTCAAAATATTTAACAATAAATAGTGACAATGGGCGGTCTTATCACTAAAAGCGATCTCTTCCAGACAACCTTTGGATGGACATGAAGTAAAAAATGATGATAAAATATGATTGCAATATTACTTATGCCTGAGAAATATTACTGCAGAAAAATAAATATTCAGTACCTATGTACTGAATATTAATTTTTCTTGTCTTCCGTATTGTATTGCAAATTTACAAATTGAAGTTCTGAAAATTGCTAAAGATATGGAGACATCTTATAGTTGATGGCATTGTTATATTTGGTACGTTGTATGTACTTATTGTCTCTGGAATAGACTTGTTTGCCAAACAGTTGTAATGTCTCTTTTTTACCCTACAAACTATTCGACACTTCGGGAACTCAACATATTTTTTTAAGAACTTCAATTTGTAAATAAAGCCAACGTTACCCGCTTAATTTTATAATTTCTGAAGGTAAACGAATTTTATAAAAAAAATAAATCATTACAAACAAACAAACATACAAAAAATCAAATCTTTTCTCTTTTTAGTATTAGTTTAGATTTAGATGTATAAGTAACTAAACCTTTCAGAAGAAATTCTCGGCACTAATATTGAAAACCTTATTAAAATCCGTTGCGTAATTTAGAAGAAGTTAGCGAAACGAAGAAAAGGATTAGTGACTTTATATTTGTATTATTTAGAGAAGAAAATAATCGTTTTAATTTATAGGTTAAGTACCATTTTTGAGTAATTATGAGAGAAGAAACAGGGGAAAACATCGTCCGTCTCCGGCAACGAATCTATCTACATACCAATTTTCATCGAAATCGGTTGAACCGTTTAGGCGCTGAGTGGTAACACACGCACACGCTTTCTCATTTATAATATTAATAGGATGGTATATTATTGTTTTTGATAAATCGTCAATATTTAATTTCAGTGACGATTTTCTATATTCATAATTGTTACATTATTTATCATTACACTTTGAAAGAACTATAAATAGTTTTACAGTTGGCTGCGATAGGTCTTGACTATATGGCCATAAAGAAGGGAAAAGTGAAGAATTAAATGATGATGTTCCAAAACAGTTTGAGTAAGAAAAGGACATAATAGAATAATGATAATAAACAATTCTGTAGATATAGATAATAATAATATGTCAATACCTATTTTTCTACAGACTAGTATTAAATTATTTCAATGGACTTTGGTAAAACGTCAATTTATTTTACCGCACAGGTAGTAATGTGTCTTTTGTACCTTGCATTTATTTCGCTTATATCTGCATCACCAAAAAGTTGACTGGTATAAAATTCCTTTGGAATTAAGCCCAACCATATACAATTTGTGCATTAAGTTAAAACGTAAATAAATAATGTTAACAATCGTGTTCTTTTCATAACTAACGAAGGAGCTAAATACGCATCAAATTAAATCAAATTTATATCCAATGGACTGAATTGAATACTCAATATGACCAAAATGCGACTAAAATAGTCTATTCAATAAAGCTGTATGCCGAAACGAGCATCGGAAACATTGAACGGTTTAAATAAGTCGTATGCTGGTTTTATAGTAATTACGGTCATTCGATCATTTTCTACTAGCATAATATTATTTAATTAAATTTTTTTTTCTTATAACTTTTTAAGCTATCCGTCTCATGGCGTATTATAGTCGAGTAACAATATATATTATGCTTATAAACAATTTCTTCATTATTAGTTGGCATAAAATAATGCAACCTCAGTAGACATCATAAGAAGATAGACCAAATAAATATCATTAAAGTATGATTTGCCAATAAACATAAAGTGACATAATAGATCACGTTAAAACAAATTAAATAACATAATTCAATATCTACTGGCAGCATATTATGTTCTACACACACGTCAAACGTCCAAAGTACCTCCATTCTCGAGTTATTAATATGTCGCGTGACTATCAATAGAAATCGATAGAACAAAGCGATTCGAACTATCCCAATGCGATCGTAGCCATGTAGCTACCATTTAATACACTTATAACACCAGCCTGTTTACTGTCCCACTGCAGGGCAAAGGCCTCTTCTCATATAGAGAAGGCATCAGCATTAATCACCACGCTTGCTTAAGGCGGATTGGCAATTTCAGACTTTTAAGTCCAGGTTTCTTCACGATGTTTTCTTTTACCGTCAGTCAGAAATGTCCAAGACAATAAGAAATTACAAATGATTTGAAAAATCACATTTGTACTTGCCCGGATTTGATCCCACTACCTCGTGTTTACGAAGCGGGCCTTCCTTATCCACTGGACCATTTCTCCTTAATATATGCTTATAAATGTTAAATGGGAATAAATTGTGTAAGGGTTTTAGACACTATGTAGTCAATCATTTTTCATTTCAGTCAGTAGTAGATATAAAAACCTTTCCATTCCAAGAAAGAAACACGTACATTGTGAAGCATTTACCATATGCATGTTTCTTGATGTGTCTTAACAGTTTCCGAGTCCCATGTATCACATATGGTTCAAATCAACTGTTTTTCTATTGTGTCTATAATTTGACAGCAAATGGTTTAACTATATTTTGATAAAATGAATTTGTAATACATCTTCTACATTTCTTAAAATCATGGCTATAATAGGACAAATCTAAAGCTTTTTGGTTAACTTATGTACCCTACAAAAATATTATACGTTTTTAACTCGCCTATTATTATAATTGAAATGCAGCTGACAATGTCTTTACAAACATTTAACATACATACCATGCATTGCCTCTTCAACATTCTATCATTCATCATCACCTACTTGGTCCGCGTATGTTCGTCTAAGGTGACTTCTACCAACTTTCCCAGTCATTTCCGCTCCATATATCTCTTTTATTTCCACTGGTGCCAAATGATTCAGTGAAACTCATAAGTGCACAGGACGCTGTGCTCCGCCGCCGAATCCTATTCTTATCATACAAGCTAAGGAAAACAGTGTTAGGTAGGTATAGTGTTTTCGACCTATTCACATTTCCAGTAAGTGACGCCCGTAAAATCTGAAAAATAAACTGGAATCTTCATCCTCTAACAGGAACTAGGAACTACTATATACTTACATAGGTATCTCCTATCAATATCGATAAAACTATGAAACTACGTTAACCTAATATGAGTGAGTTTCAACATGCGGGCTATGAATTAGAATCTATTAAAATGTATCGATCGCGTCGACACGATTCAATCACTTTGGTAACGTATTCACGATACGACTTGATTGTAACCTCACCAAAGCGGCCATATCTTTATGTTTGTGTTATAGGTACCTCACTTAGGGCTCTTTCATTTTTGTTTTCTTACACGTAACCACGTAGAGTACATCTGGAGTGCACTACCACTTCGATATCCTTCCATTTTTATATCATTTCTTATTAATTTCTCCGATATGTCTGACAGCCAAGTTGTTTAAATAACTTTCATTTAATTTATTATTTTATAACTAACCAACAGATCTGTTACCAATAAATAATGACATTCTCCTAAAAACATACCTTCTATCATTTTTAGTAGTAGTAATAGCATGTCGTCTTTTATTTTATGTAATTAAGGGACACATTATTTGATCAATGGTCCGCCGTCGTCGCTGTCATTGCTAACATTTCACTTTTCTTTAACTAACGATGTTTGACTTTCGGTTTTTTCGGCAAAATAAATAACATTGAAGGTAATGTCAACAAGATATATAGTAGATATGATGTATTGTGTCATACAGTTGTAGTGATTGTTTGAGCTATCTGTTATACCTACCTACCTACTACATGGAAGAAAAACCTCTAACTAAAATTTTGTGTTGGTGATTCCTGAACAAATTATATTAGAAATAACATATCTTCATCCCTGTTTTCCGGAAAGGGTATGCAGAAGTAACAACAAATAGGCCTTACAACTGTCTCTAAATAGGATTAAACTTTGAATAGAATATCTTGTGCATAGAATGCCTCTGTTTTCATAATACATATAAATATATTAGCCTAATGTAAGTAGTAATATCACGTGTGGCGTGTATGTATTACAAAATATGCCATATACACATAAATATAGTTTAAATGTTATCACTAGGTATTCATTTGCTGAACAAAAATTTACCTCAACCTTATTCACATTTCTTTGTTTCATACATATCTATGTCCAGAAAGTAATTGGTCGAAATAAAATCGGCAAAATCAGTTGATAAAATAGGAATTAGTTTATTATTTGACTTACTGACACAATTGTTCAAGGTCTTTGTAACCGACATGCAACAATAATCACTCATTACAATTTTGACATAAACACGCGTGATAGGTATTTATAAGCATCTACCTATGTTAAAAGTATGATTGATGTCTACAATAATAGTAACGATATGTTGGATGATTTAGCTCTTTATAATATGCTACGTTTGCGTTACGGTATGATCACAAAAAAATCTAAAGGCCATGTTACTTTAGGTCATGTAATCATGTTGTTAATTTCATAGTTAAGCTCATAGTATAGTACACACCTGCTACACAGTTGTCTGTATGCGCTGAAGTGGCAGTAGATTTAAAATGTTTGTCCTACATGTGATTGTTTAAGGCGAATTGATTTTTTAACTCGTGTTCATATTCCTTTGCGTTGTTTTACTTAACAAACAAAACAAACTTACAAAGAACATATGAATTTGGAAAGTCACATTGATACTTCGTTCGATTTCAAACCCATAACCTCGTGTACCTATATGAAGGAGATTAGGCCACTAGGTCATCTCGAGTAATAATATTAATCTTTTACCTTTTAATAACTTTCCTGAGGCTCTAGAAGTTTTGATATATGCTAACGCTAACATTGTCGTTAGCTTATGTCAATCATTACATTTTAATCCGTTCTATGAATAGAATAGAAATCTATGCCACTTGTCTAGGCGCTCTGTACTATTTCAACAGCCCGTGGTATTACTCAGAGAACTAAATTGTAATACAAATTAAACGCTGTTAGACATTACCTCATGCTAGAGCTACTGTAGTAGGCGCCCCACGGTAGTAGATCCACGCTGGTTTCAGCATAAATGGGCTGAATCGACCAAGGAAGTTACTACTACTACCCACATATAGAATATTATTTTTATGCTAATGAGTTTCGCTCGGTGAGTGAGAGCGCTGGCAGCCCAAATACCCCCTCGATCTTTTTCCTTTTACCTTTTCCTTTCTCATCCCTTTCTTCGTGGCAACAGCGTAGTTGTATTTTCTAAGCATTATTACTTCTATAATGCTTGGAAAACTCAGCCATCCTTTTTAGGTTATGGTTACCACTTACCATCAGGTAATTCTGCTTGTTTGCTACCAAAGAAGTATAAAAAAAAGTTCAAGCTATGTTACTGCTGCCTACTGCAATAATAGGTATATATAGCTCCGGTATATTAAGTAATCATAAGTTAGTAACACAAACATTCACTTTTTGCAACGCGTTTCATAGATACGAGTAAGTATGTATAGTGTAAAGGGCACTTCTCTAATGTAATTAATAATACCGCGGATAGATATTACTAATTATCATTTATATGGTTATTTATAATCGTCCCATTCATTATCTGTATGAAAGTAAGCTTTTTTTAGTGACATAAATAAGAAACATGAACTTGTATTTCCACGTCGCATTTGTAAGTGTTAAGTAACGAAAATCTGCTGAGCAATTTGAGGTTTAAAAATATGAGACTGACCGTTTAAATTATATAAGAACATGCGCTTACATGTTAGATTTGTAAAAGAAATGTACTGAGTTTGTTATTAAAAGTAGTAAAGAAGAAGTGTTCTGAAATATTCGAGTCATTATTATCTTAAACTTAAGTAGCGTCTTTAAATATTTGGACGCGCGGACTTTCTTTTAAGAACCTTCACATTTAAAGAGACGTGAATCCATTTTATTAGAGACTACATAGTATTGGATTTCTGCCTATGAATTGGTGGTTTGTAGTAACATTAAGGAAATAATTGTACACAACAAAACAGACTATTTTATTTGACTGTAATTACAATGTTGACACAGCCATCTACGTCGATAGCGTCACTGATAGCAATAAGCAAGAATATCATTCCCAACAGAAATAAACGGTGAAGATAAATGTCAAGACAAGTTTTCTTGTCTCGGTTTTAAGCAAAGCTATCCCGCGTCATCTCCTTACAAATAACTTAATACGGGTAAATAGATTCTAGTTTGTAGATATTTCACGTGTTACATTGCTTCGTATCACTGCATGCATTGCATTAGGTGATACCTACTATAGTTTCTAGAATGCATGAGGTAAATTCGAGAATTATTTGGATTTGAGTAAAATATTTTAGGATCAATAAATTTGTTGTAGTGCACTTCAGTATATGCAATTTTGCCTACCTTCTACGATTAACCTATTAAATAAATTTAAAAAAGTTAAGTGCCTATGATGATACCGTCCTATCTGAAAACCAACTACGCTGCCAAAATAGTTAACCACTTTATACGACTTAGTGTGATGTTATAATCAGTTTCAGTGCCAGTCCTTAAATATTTTTAATGTAATAACAGTTATTCTGTAATGAGCCATTACCTTAAGCTTGTCGAATCATATCACAACCCTAGGAACACTTTCATTTTTACACAATTCACTAAAAACTCACCTATTCTTTGTCGTTTTCACTAGTAAGGAGCATGTCAGAGATCTGTATCGCGAGTTGCGCGATCCCAGGTGTATCCAGTAGGTAATAAGGATGCAAATACATGAAACGACAACTGTGAAATTGCTTGATCGTGATGTATGCTACGACATTTGGTGCAAATCGAGTTTATGCATCCAAAACTATGTTAAAATATCCACATATAAAAATTGCGGGACAAATGTATCGCAGAGAACTAAAGCTGAAAATGGTACCGGAATAAGATAAGATAGCCGGCAATCGACAAGTGAGAATGGATCAATGTGAAAATAATTGCATTAGGCCTATCTTTAGCAGTGGATAAAGTAATAAAATAATGATAATGATTATTGACAATAAACATCTATCTTCTAATTACAATAAGTAAAATAGTTATGTCAACTTACAGTGTCCAAACTGACCTAGCCTATAGCGCTTTCAATAGTAAAAAGCATGTCAGAAATCTGTATCTGACGTGCTGTGGTCAAGTATCTATTTAATAAATAAACTCGTCGTTCTACACAAAAAAAAAAAACACTTTTCTGAGAAATACCTTGTGAAGTAGCCAGAGATCTGGAATTAATTAAGTAATTCCACATGATTGATTTTTGATATGACAAAAGACATGACGGTCTAGTGATTAATTGTAGGCTAATGACCTCTGTTCGCCTAAACCGTTTCACTGAGAGTGTTGCTGCAGCAGTCACTCACATAGATCCAAGCCACGTAAAGCACATTTGGATCATCCAAATGTGCTTTACGAGTCCTTGTTTAGCACAATACAATCAGCGTACATAAAGTTCTGTGATTGGGCAACATCCGGAATATACAAAGATAGAGCTAAGTTGTATGAACTTTATGGTATGAAACAATATATTTTTGATCAAGTCTTTATTCAATATGTTAGGGATTAATTAAAATCTTTAAAAAGTCATGTGTTGCCGCTAAGTCCTTGTATTTAAGTAATAAAATTAAACAGTCCGAGAACAAACTACAACTTGGAATGTTATTAATAGTGAGACTGGTCGTATTAAATTGAAAGATAACAATTACGAGTTAAACATTAAGGACAATATTATTTCAAATGATACAGATGTAGCCCACATTTTTAACGACTACTTTGTTAGCATACCACTTACCAGTAACGACAACCAGCTCCTTAAATTCTTGCCCAATCAAAGCTGAGCATTTACTTAGGGGGAATGTGAAAGAGTGTGACGTCCCTTTTAATTTTAATTATGTTAACCCTAACGACATAATAAAAGTGTTCAAGTCACTACATTCAAAAAACACTGCTGACTTGAGGGGTTTTTCAGTTAAATTAGTTGAGAGTATAATTATTAATATAGCACCATATCTAGCTGCTATCTTTAATAAAAGTATTGATGTAGGAGTAATTCCTGATTTAATGAAACAGTAAAGTAGTACCTCTGTTTAAAAATGGCTCTAAGAGTGACCCTAGTAATTTTAGACCAATATCTATACTGCCAGCTATTAGTAAAATTTTTTGGGAAAATTAAATTGCAGCAATTAGAGAGCCATTTTAACTTTTATAAATTACTACATAACAAGCAGTATGGTTTTACGAAAGGTCGCTCAACTACAGATGCAGGCGTTACATTAATAAAACATATTTTTAACGCCTGGGAAAATAAAATAAAAATAAAAATGAAAATGAAAATGAAAATGTTTATTTGTAAACACAGGTGTACAACGATGTTACAATACAATAATGTCCTACTATGTTTTGCATTGAAGCGTACAAATTAGATTTAGAAAATATTTTTAATTCACATAAATTATTTGATCGAATAATTACTTAATAATAAGAATAATAAAAATTTTGAGAGGTATGTATATATTTTTCCGCTGATCGACTATGGTGATGTATGCTACTACGACCTGAATGCAGATCTTCTCAACAAACTTGACCGTCTTCTTAATAACTGCATTCGATTCGTTTTTAATCTTCGCAAGTATGACCATGTGTCTACCTATCGTTCCGTTTTGAATTGGTTACCTATCGTCAAACGCCGTAGTTTGCGTGCACTCACTACACTCTTCTCCATCCTTACATCCCCAAACTCACCTCCCTACTTAACTCCTTACTTTCAATATCTCAGCTCTACCCATGATAGAAACCTTCGTTCATCTAATAATCTAACTCTTGCAAGTCTCTCACATACCAGTGGTTTTGTTCATTCTTCTTTCCCTGTCCAATCTATCCTTCTTTGGAATACCCTCCCTCTTGAAATCAGGAAGTCCACCAACCGTTAGACGTTTAAAGTCAAAGTTCGAGAACTATTATTAGCAAAATAAAGTGGCAGAATCATCTCATACTGTTGTGTATTTTATTTATATATTATAGTATATAGTGTACTATTATATATATAATTATATATATGTGTATTCTATTATTAGGTATTTATTGTATTATCTTATATTTTATTTATAATTTATTTTTATCTTGCTTTTTATGCACCGCACCTACTTCATTTATCTCTGCATCACCCAAAGGTAGACTGGTAGATAATGCCTTTGGCATTAAGTCCGCCTATACATGTGTTTTTGTGTATGAAGTGTTAATAAATAAATAAAAAATAAATAAATATATATTAAGTTTTGTTTTAATGTCAATGGTTAAATAAGGATAAATATATAATATTAATTATTTATTATCAAATTTAAATACGACGTCATTAAAATATTTTATTTATCTATGTCATATTAATTTATGTACATATAGTAATGTCATAGTGGTAGGATACTTAATTAATGAGAGAATAGCTAGTGATCAAAATCGGATTTATTGGGTGTCGCATTTATCATTCAAGTAATCGTTAATTTTGTAATAGCATTTATTTATTAAAAATGATTTTAGACATCTTTTAAATTCGTGTACATTGCTTAGATCTCTGATTCTATTTGGTAGGTGGTTGTAGATTTTGAGTGCCATACCTAGGAGATTTTTGTCAAATAATGCTTTTTTGTGTGGTTTAGTGCATATTTTGTTCTTATGTCGTGCGCTTTTTAGATGTTTAAATGAATGTATGTTCTCTTTAACATAAGTGGCTACTTCATACAGTAACTAAACTATTGGTGTTTTTTGTGATCTCTTATTTGCAGACGATACGTCACTTATTTTTAAAGTTAACCGTAAAGACCCTAATTTCGACGTTGTAATTGGTTCGCTCGCGCAAGTCCTGAACTGGTTCACGGTAAATAATCTTCTACTTAATTCTAAGAAGACAAAATGTATAAATTTTTCTCATTCATTTTTTTCAAAATTCAGTGGGAAGCTCATATTTCGTGTCTCGCAGGTAAACTCAGCTCAGCGGTTTTTGCTATTAGGAAAGTTAGGCAACTTACTGATGTGGAAACTGCCAGACTAGTCTACTTTAGTTATTTTCACAGCGGTATGTCCTACGACATATTGTTGTGGGGTAGGGCTGCTGACATTGAAACCGTTTTTATTATTTAAAAACGAGCTATACGTTCTATCTTTAACCTAGGTTCACGAGTCTCCCCTGAGAGAGCGATTCAAAGAGATAGGTATATTGACAGTTGCATCCCAATATATATATGTTAATGTTGTTTATGTTATGAGTAACATTGGTCTATATACTAGGAATTGCGATGTGCATGAGATTACACCAGGGGTAAGCATAAACTGGTTGGCTCAAACTATCGCTTACATAAAGTCCATAACTCGTTTACAGTACTTGGTGTACGTTTATATAATAAATTACCTATCGACTAAGTGGATAAACCATTAGACGAATTTAATACTTAAGGGTTACTACACTGTTAATGAGTATCTGAACAATAAAAAGTCATGGGATGCTCGCTTGACGAAGAAGTAAATTAATTTTACTCTTAATTTTAATGACATTATACTTTTAAAGGCATATTTTTGTTAATTATTCTATGAATGACATTTTTTATGATTATTAAGAATGACATGCTTTATCAAATAATTTTTTAAATAATTTTTTGACATTAATTTATTGACACATTTTGACATAATATATAAAATGTTTTTTTTTGTATTAATTTTAAAAGTCATGAATAGTCATGATGCTCGAGCCATATTTGAACAGTTAAGTACACATTTTGTATTGTTTTGTTAAAATTGTATACTTAGTATTGTTAAAATTATACATTGTGATTTGTGAAATAGAGGTAGATTGTGAACTCCTGTGGTAAATTAAGTTCATCTTACTTTATACTTATACCAAAAATTAACAGTTTATATAATACCTACATAGAAACATTTATCACAGTTCACATGTTGTCTTTACCTTTTGTAGCAATATGCAAATTGAGCAGCCTGTAAAGCACACATTTTACTTTTTAATTTTTTTTTACAACATAGAAAGCTGTAAGTAATTAATTATCTATAGAGTTAAGTGTATCGCTTGCGTCACTTTGCATGCTACTTGAAACTATAACTTACAAAAATTTTAATAACCTGGCGATTAAAAAGAGTGGCCTGAGTTTCTTGCCAGTTCTTCTCATGGCTCTACTTCGTCAGCGAACTGGCTGTAGGTTAATTTGCTGACATTTTGTAAATTTTGACGTTCATAAGTGTTAATTTAATTAACCTATATGAATAAACATATTTCATTTCATTTCATTTCAATTCACTCGCTTCGTATATACGGGGTAGTGAAAATACCTACCCATGTGACTGTCTTAAATTCGTATATCAATCAATGTACTTTCTAAGTTTAGCTTGGACATCGCCTCTAATTACTTGGCATATATTAACAGTAAAGAAACGAATTTATTAAGTATCACTGCCTCTTCTTTTAGTGTAAAGGCCGCAATTGTATGTAATATTGTTAATAAATAATTATGTATTAGTGAAACAAGAAATTAATTTCCTGTATTTTCGTATTGTTTGGTAAATCATGATGTTTAGATAAACGGGTTCGCATTTCTCAAGTAATGTTTAATTATATTATAAGTTTGGTGAGAAAAAATCTGTTATTTGAGTTCTCACTCGGTTTAATCAATTGCTTATTGGTTTAAAGACTACCGGTATCATGCAACATATGATCAGAAATGAATATTTAATTTTGTACTTACCTATGGTCTTCATTGAAATACGAAGGATGAATGAACTTTTTCTTATGAATTAAAATCTTTTTTATCTATTTGAAGATTAAATGTAATATGCTATTATATAAGTCTCTAGACATACATAATACATAGGTCTGGAGGCATTTGCAATAATAATTACCAAGCTTATCAGATGGATCGGTGACCGCCGTGAAATGATATTCGTACGCCGCTGTCCGTTCCCCAGATATAAAAATTTATGTTATATTCATGAATGTGGTGACACAGATACAACTTGTAATTGTCCTATCTTAAGTAAAGTTACCTCAATAAAGTATCTAGGTATTAGCATCGACCAAAGACTCTCATGGCACTCTCATTTAGAACTGCTAAGTAGTAGAATAAGAAAACTCATATGGATTTTTAAAACTCTCAGACATGTAACCACCCTGGACCTTATCAATAAAATATATACTGCCTTAGCTCAATCCATACTGGTGTATTGTATACCAGTATGGGGTGGAGCCACTAAAATAAAATTTCTGGAGCTTGAGAGGGCTCAAAGGTCACTTTTAAAGGTAATGAACTTTAAGCCACTACGCTTTCCTACAAAAGAATTATATACTTCTACCGACTTACTGTCTGTTAGGAGATTATATGTTTTACTTACCATCTTAAAATTACACGGTACAATAACTTTTAACAAAAACTTACTGAAAAAAAGAAAATGTAATGTGGTCGCACCTTACCGTAAAGTTAAAAGTTCATTTGCTCGCCGGCAGTATGCTACACAATCCTCTTTTCTGTATAATAAAGTGAATAAGCTATTACATATCTACCAAATGAATAAACATGACTGCAAGATAGCATTAACGAAGTGGCTAAAACAACTAGATTATGATCAAATTGAATCTCTCATGTTTGTAATAGTCTAACCGCACTTATACATATCCTTACGCAAACATACGTGAGCGCGCGCGCACACACACACACACACACTCACTCACACACACACACACACACACACACACACACACACACACACACACACACACACGCGCGCACACGCACTAGCACACACAAACACGCACACCACGAACGCACATGCACGCACACCGATCACACACACATCGTACACACACACACACATACATCACACACAGCACACATACACACTATTATAGAATTATTGTTAAGCATGTAATATTAATTGAGTCGTATACATTACCTTAATCTTAAACTACACGAGAAACCTGTGGAAGAGCGGAGCCTCCTAACACAGGCAATATTATGTCTAAAAGGAGTGCTTCAATCGACGAATTGTAAATGATAGTTTAAGTTTTGAGTAAATAAACGATTATTAAACGATTAAACGATTAAACGATATAGGTAATCAATCATTTCACACCACATCTCTCTGTATTTAAATTTGCGAAACAGCTTGTTTATTAAAATCCCTCCATAATTGCAAAATGTTAAGGCAGTAGTGCATGAATGTTGATCGACTTGACGTTTTTGACCTTGACCTTATAATTAAAAAGCATGCCATACCAAGTCGGGACGTTGGCGTTGATCACTCACTGCTGGTCGTGCTACGCTCCATGGCCAGCAGCGACAGATGTTGGAGTGCGGCCGTATCCTTTTGTGGAACGTCATCTCGCAGAAGGAGGCGGCGGAGCGGCTCAGGGAGGAAAGTCGCCTCGCTGATCCGATTCGCCACCGGCGAACGGGGCGCCGTTGGCGCGAATACGCGCTCGCGATGCCGCCATTATGGGGTTGCCGGTGGGAATCGGGGCCCATCCGCAACCTTCCGCGTAGGGACAGCGTTCCCGGTGCACCCGGACGCTGTCAGCGGTGTTGGTGCCCGCGCGGTGTGGGCTGTCGCTGGGTGGGCCGCTGATGTAGTATCAAGTTCCGGCGGCCCAAAATTAAGGCGAGAGTAGTTGCACAGGGGGGTTTTGACCTGACATAGCCACCTTGTTTTCCCGGACGGGGTGGTAGGCGTAAACGCATTCCCAATCTACAAAAAAAAAAAAAAAAAAGGAGTGCATGAATGTTGATCGACTTGACGTTTTTGACATTGACCTTATAATTAAAAAGCGTCTTTCTTCAATCTAGAAAACTAGGTACTAGAAACTCATATAACTCTAACTAAAACGAAAAATACTCACACTACCCATATCTACTTTCAAAACATTTCGTATCACCCTCAATCCTCACAATCAACACAAACAAAGGAGCTGTTGGGAAATCGCTGGATCCTCATCAAACAAACATTAGACAACTGATAAAAAGAGTTCGTTTCAAAGTTCGTTTCATTTTGCTTGATCCGTACTCAACATCGCCTGGATATTGGCTTTGTTCGACACTTCTACACTAAACGTCAATCGAACAGATAAAAGTAAAGCAATCGGGAAAACCGATTAAATTGATTTATTTTTTTATCATTGAGTTCAACTTGCGTACAATTCATATTTTATTGGATGAATTTTTAGCTTAAATCTGCTGTAATAATTAAATAGCTTTTCTTTTACATAATTTTATTATAATTTTTACAAAATAAAAATAGTAAAATTTATTTACATATATATATATATACATTTAGGACATAAAATATATATACATTTAGGACCTACTTACCGAATATGAGAGATATTCGGTAAGTAGGTCCTTATTACCCCCAAATGGGACTTGTAGGTGACCAATTAGCGCTCTAGGGTAATAATGTAGCTGGAAAAGCCCTAGGGCGGTAAGTAATTAAAAAAAAAACCCCACTCTTTCAAAAAGTTCGCGTACATCTAACCATCATACTGGCAATAGACATCATGCATTCAGCCCAATGACAAAAGAGGTCGCTTCGCTATTCAGCCTTGTCTTCGTATGAGTATAATAGTCATTAATTTTAAATATCGTACCTAAAATTTGAAAATTGTTCTCATTACACTATAAATTTTAACTAATGAAATGTTTTATTCTTGTAGTGCGGGTTTTTTTCTACTTACCTCACAATCAAGATGTAAAGCAGAGTAGTTAGCTCGGGTGTAAGCATCAATTGCACCCTCAAACTATAGGCGCCCTCGCTGCGCTCGTGCGCCTTAATATCTCGGGCTGCAATTGATGCCTTACAGCCCTTGTCTACTAATCTACTATTATTTATATTAATAATAATAATTATTAAATAATAATAGTATTTATTAATATTAATCATTATATTAATAATTAATAATGAAAATATCACTTGAAGTTAATGAATCAAAACTTTTTATTTTTTCATGACCATAGCGACCATTTTCTTATTTTAATATTCTACTGATAAGTAATGTACCTAATGTAGTAATCTATAAGTTAATGTTTGTGGTTCATTTATATGCTTTGAGCTTATTGGATCTATAAACAGTGACTAGATTGGAGACTAGACCGCTAATTAATCTTTAATAATCTTTATTGTTCCAAAAGCAATACAGGTATAGTTTTACATGGTCACTAGTCTCCACACTAGGATTCCTTGTGTCGTGGGGACTAGTCTCTTTTGTGTTAACAAGAAAGTTGCTTAAGTATTAAACAAAAAAAAAGGTAACTTATGATAATTTTACTATTTTTGTAACATTTCACTACAAAGTCAAAGCAAGTATGTATGCGTATATATTCGTGAAAGCAAGTATGTATGCGTATATATTCGTGTGTTTGTGTGTGTGTGTTTGTGTGTGCGTGTTTGTGTGTGCGGTGTGTGTGTGTGTGTTTGTGTGTGTGTGTGTATGTGTGTGTGTGTGTGTGTGTGTGTGTGTGTGTGTGTGTGTGTGTGTGTGTGTGTGTGTGCGGTGTGTTTGTGTGTGCGGTGTGTGTTTGTGTGTGTGTGTGTGTGTGTGTGTGTGTGTGTGAGTGTGTGAGATTCTGACAGATTGAATTGTATTTTAAATTGTAGTTATTTTACTATTGTAATAAAATGTTCTGTGTGTCCGTAATTTAACCCTGTTAAAAAGTTTCTGATTACTTTTTTGCATGTAAATCTTGTCATCGATACAATTTTTAGTGTATGTTGTAGTTTACTATATATGAAAGGGCCCATGAACCGAAAGCTTTTTTGTCCAAAGGTAAGTCTACAAGATGGTGTTGGCCAACGCATGTTTCTCTGAGTGCGTTTGGTGACTATATGTTTGTATAATGCAGATTTGTGAAACTTCAGTGCTACAGCCTGAATGTATTTGACGCACCCTTAAAACATCGGCCTCCTTATATAGAGTATCAGTAGGGAAACGGAAAGGTTTTTATAGGTAACTTTTAAGATAGCCCGTTGTAAACGCTCCAATCTCATCATGTGTGTTTTAATGCGATATTCCCCACGATACTATACAGTAATTGAGAATGGATTCGCACAATGTAAGATAAACAGTTTTGAGTAATTTGACTTATTTGCTTGAAAATATACAGAAGTTTTCTCACACGCATGCTGAGTGATTCTATTTGTTTTTTCCAGGTAGGATGTTGTCGATTAGTATCCCTAAGTAACGAATACTATCTGTGTGTTTGAAGTGAGGACATGAGCATGTTGTGGCATTTGATACTGGGTTGCAGGAATGTAACTTTACTGTAAGTTGTTTTGGGCAAGGATTTCTTTTGGTAACACTGAAGTTCATCAGTTTCGTTTTGTTTATATACAGTGTAAGCAAGTTATAATCCAGCCAGGCTGAAACCTGATTAATGCCCCAATTCGTAGCAGCATAAACTCCTTCCTATGTGTTGTCGTGAAAGACCAAGGCAGTATCGTCTGCGTATGTAAAAATTTTAGCTTTGTCCAAAGGTAATGAACAGAGAGTGTTTATGTAGATGGTAAAAAGAGTCGGAGCCAACACACTGCCCTGGGGCACACCATAATTCAAACTGGCGTAGTTGCTATATTCGTTGTTTACATAAACTCTTTGCCTACGGTCAGCAAAATAAGATTTGAACCATGTTAGTGGAGTCCCGCGGATACCAAGACCTTCCATCTTTTTTAATAGCAAGCTTCTAGACACCGTGTCAAACGCTTTCGCCAGATCGAGGAATACCCCAACGCATATCTCACCATTGTCTAGTGCAGTGGTGAGGAAGTCCACTAGACTGGTCACAGCATCCTCCGTCGACCTCTGACTGCAGAAGCCGTATTGGTTGTCAGATATTAGGTTGTGTTTTTCTAAGTATCCAAGAAGTCTGTGGTTCATTATCTTCTCTAAAATTTTGGACAGCGACGTAAGCAGTGATATGGCCGATAATTTGATGTTTCCATTCTATCACCATCTTTGAAGATCGGACAGACATTAGCAGTTTTCATGGAGTCAGGAACTATTCCAGTCGAGATGCTCAGATTGCATAGGTAAGCAATAGGAGCTGCTAAAATGTGTTTTGATGACTTGAGTATTTTATTAGTAATGCCATCTCATCCCGGTGCCGAGTTATTCTTAAGGCTAGTGATGATTTTAATGACTTCGACTTCATCTGTTGGTGCCGCAAAAAAGGAAATTCTTAAAGGGTTGTTATTTGTCTGATGGACAGTCATATGTGTTAATTTAATCTCTGTTTTCTTTAATCTTTTTAGAGTGCTTTCTGCTAGTTGTTCGCCCACGTTTCTAAAAAAGTTGTTGACATTGTTGAGAGACTGAATGGGGTTGGCGTGAGTGTGTAATAGTTCTAGGCTGCTAGTGGTCTTTCTATTGATGTCACAAATATTTTTAATTGCTGTCCATGTTTTCTTGCTGTCACCATTTGCTTCTACTAATTGGTTCCTTGCATTTATATAATATTATTGCAGAAATTTCTATAGTTTTTGTAACGTTGCTGTATAACAGGGTTCATTTTATTATCTTTCTTTCTAGCTTCAGTGTGTAATTGGTCTATTAATATTAACAACTATCATATTTACCTATTGCTTTGATATACTGCATTAATAATTTTTTTTAAAGAGCTTTTCTTAAACGTGAAAATCTTAGATGAAAATGTATACTTTTGCTACTGAGTAGGTCATGAGCACCGAGCAAAAATAAAAGAAAGCATTTCGCCACTTGTGAAGTCAATACTTTGCAATATTACTCTACAATCTAGTTTCAACATAATCAGAGATAGATAAAATAAGTCACTAAATTTAATTGTTTATATATTTTTCTTGAGCATTAAACACAGTTAAAAATAAGACGCTAAATAGTTTTATAATTTTTCTTATATCTTCGATTGTAACAATACATTGATCAAACTAGCATCGATCAGAGCATATTTCATTGGCCACACTTTATGTATTCCCATTTCATACGTATTTGGTGCAAACGCAAAATTCGATAAGTCGAACGCTTTGAGTGCCACTCGAAATGCAGTTAATGGAATTACGCGACGCGCTCTGCGGTTTTGCGATGGCTAAATGAGTTTTCATGTATTACCAAATTACCACCAATTTTGTACAGGACGCTGATGGATGTAATACTTAAGCTTTAGATTTATTAATACCCTTTAATTTTGCTTGTGTTTGTAGTAATCTTACTGGGATATGCCCAAGTTATGCCCAAATTGACTACCATGTAGGACCCATGGGGTTTTACTTATTTTGCCTCTGGCCAAAGATGACTGGTAGAAAAAGAGGTGAAAATTTCCTTCATACACAGGACCACTACAAGTGACATAATAAAGCTTCTAAGAATTGAAAACCATTCGTAATACATCATAAAAGAAAAGAACAATAATTTTTGTACGATATTATAATATACTAGGCCCGCCCCGGCTTCGCACGGGTGGACATTTTTTTTAAACATTTTGGGATTGATAAAGATAATTTTGTATGGGAATATATAAAAGAGTTTTTGTTTTCAGGCATTTTTTTAAATTTTTCTCTCCTTAAGAATCCTCGTACTTCAAGGAATTTTATAAAAAAAGAATAAGTGAAATCGGTTCAACTGCTCTCGAGATTTGCGCTTAGCAACACATTTAGCGATTCATTTTTATTTTAAAGATTATACATTTATAATAATTATATGCTTACTTTAGGTCTAGATGGCGTTGTGTGTAGTTGGTGTGATATTATTATTATTAATATTATTATTTGTTAATTTTAATGTGCAATTGTAGGCAATACTCGTCCACATAGAGTTAATATAAATACTCGTATTTCAGAATTCGATGTCATATCGTACAAGAGGTGAAATAATGACAATAAATTCGGATTAATCCCGCACATGCAAATATAAATCACAGTTATCAAACGAAATTTACTTCTGTAAACCATAAATATAAAAACTATAGTCATATTTTTTTAGTTTTGATTTAGATTTATTCATGAATGCAAACTTCAATTAGGTTTTTGAATAGTTAAACAGTTTCCATGTGATAAATTAAATTAATATTTACTAGACTAAGAAATAACAAGCAATGATAGTCATTCTGAGGAACATTATGACGCCTTAATAATCGCTAACTTTAAAATAGAAAAAATTGTAGGTAATATTTTTTACAAGTAAGCTCACTGTGCGTGAGCTGTACATATTATTAAAATAATAACAAACAATTCTGTATTAAAAACAAAGTTTATGAAAAATTTACAGACGTCCAATGCTGGCCAAACTGTCCCAATTTTCTTCACCTTGGCCGATCGTGAGCCGCCCTCATGCATCAATATCACAAAACATTACCATAAAAATTATGTGACACGTAATAAACAAAGTTTTATAAATCCAACAAAGGCTGTGGGGTGAAGGTGAGGTAGTGCTAGCACGTGGTCATACATTAATTACAGTATACTTTAGCATGTCAGTTTTCTAACAAAATAATTCTTTATAGAGCCAAGCATATTCTGAGCAGTTACCTAAATGACCTAAATGTATTGTTATGTATACTGTCTTGCTATTCAAGAAAACCGTAACTGCAAAGCTGAAGTTTAGGGAAAGTGAACTTAAAATTAGACGCGGTAAAAGTGTTTTCCTCTAGCTTGTTTCTTGTTCTTACGCCTTTTTTTCTTAGTATGCCATTAAATTTGATAAAATTCTCTTTTTTTTTATTTTCTTATAATGTTATCCAAAAGACGTTTACTGTTGAGCAAGGCGTGCTTTCAAAGTAATACATAGGTTTATTTGGGTAAGAGCACTGGTGCAGCGAATATGACCTATCGGTAAGCAATTGTAAAACCCAGCTAGTCACTGAAACATGAAAGTTTCTAAACATTTAAAAAAAAAACTCGTGCCCTTTCTACAGGAAAAGAGATCGTGATAGTAATCTATACATATGAAGAGTTGAAGGCAAGAGATTGTTTAAACGCGTTTATCTTTGGAACTTTCAGTTCCAAAGATAAACGCGTAAATCGGTCGGCATTGAATAATTGCGTTTGATAGCTTAACTCTTGAGGACGGTTATAGGCTATGTAACATCACGCTACGATCAACGGGAGAGGAGCAGTAACCAAAGATATAACTTAACGTATAAATGTGTTATTACGTACCTATTATTGTGAAGTAAACTGATCAGAAAATTTTCAAAATTATTTTATTTATTTCACGCGTTTATTTTTAAGTCTATAAACATGAAGCTATACCTTGGTCACTACCGGTTTATATTTTGGTTTACAAGTTGTTACTAACAAAAATTAATAAAACAGCATGAATTAGTATTCCGTGTGTGTCTTGGTATGTACCCTTTGTTTTTCACATATTCAACCCTTGAAATCCTTTGTGCTTTATTTGGTATAAGCTTTCCAGGTTTCCTCACAGTATTTTGCTTTACCGTATGGCAGAAAAAGACTTTTTAATCAATCTAATTGCATAAACAGTAATAAACAAAACTAAAGTGACAGTATTTCATAGATAAATTCAATTTCAAGTAAGGTGTAAGTGATGTACTCGTAATTTGAAGACAAATTAGTTGATTTTGTTTTCTGCTAGAATGAATTAGCTTCATCTAATAGTTAGCTAATACAGCAGTTCAGAGTAAAAGATATTATCGTTTCTTATAGCATAGAATATGAAGAAGCGGTCATAGAATAGCGCCTACGGCTCAAAAGACTTGGCACCCAAACATCTCTGTCTCACTTTACCTCATTTTATAGTATAATTTCCTTTAAATTCAATTTGACAATAAGTAATTAAATATTAATATAACAGTCATTATTAACTGTCAACGATCCGGCAAAACGTCAACACGGCTTCAAATATCCAACCTTTATCCATCGAACAGTGAAATTAATTACATCACTCATTGCTAATGAAGCCTGTTGGTTGCGAGACAATATTTACACACACCCGCGCACCCCGCAAACACTCTCCGCACCCCGCACCTCCCTCAACCGTCTGTACACGGCAGGATCAGCCTTTGTTCTGGTTTCACTAAAGCTATTATGAATCTCGAGTGTTTGTGCCCATATTATGTTTGTGTATCGATATTTATTACGATTATGCGTGTGTTTGGCAGACGCATGAAAGCGTTCTCAACTGTAGACCCTTTCACAAATTTACTCGTAATAAGTATTAAATACTGGAAACTGATTTTATATGAAATCTAGAGGTCATTCTCTGACCTATTGATATTTCGATGTCTAGATCAACTTATGTTTGACGTTCTAGACCTATAACCTATACACTAGTATGAAATCGTTAAATTATAATATTTGCTTGTGTAACATTTTTAGTTTGTTGGCAATAAATGATGATTGAATAAATATCATGTGTGCAATACGTAAATAAAAATAAAAGTGCCTACGTAGGTATGTATACAGAAGATTAATATATTCTTTTTTTTTATAGATAACTCCGCACCTAGGTAATTTTACATTTATACATTCGGATACAAAGTACAACACAAGGTTGAATGTAAAAAAAATGTATCACATATCAAATCTGCACCTTTGCCACATCCGTCGCATGCTCTGCAACAACTATTAATATAATAATGTTGATAAACTAACAGTAACATAACAAACAATAATATTAAATGCATAATAATAATGTCGATAAAGAAAACTATGAAACAAATGAATAATACCCTTAAACACAAACCACTTGTCCCTGACAACCTTTTAAAATAAAGTTCCCAAGAGCGGGTATTATTAAAGGCTACTAAAGAAGCGCTATTACTTATATTACGTAAATAAAGATGCACAAATAGTCAGTCTTCTATAAAATTTTTCCAAGTATCATTTTGTTTTCACTAATTTTGAATCGTTTTCTTCTAAGTACGTTTGCTTAGAATTAATTCATTACTATTATATCAGCCGAAAGACGTTCACCGCTGGACATAGGTCTATCCCAAAGTTGGCTTTTTTTTTATTTATCGTTTAAGTAGCCTTATCAGATATTCGGTCCACCTTGGGAAGTCTGCCAGCACTGCGTCTTCAGGCTCGTGGTCGTCACTCTAAACTCTAGAACCATTTTTATAAATATGTAATTGAGAAACATTTAATAGACAATTTATTGTTTGTTGTAAGCCAACTACTATACTACATATGAAAATTGGGTCAGTGTTTTAAAAGTGAAGCAGATAGAATAAATTTGGAAATACATTGATTTAACAGGTAGGCATGAGGGTTTCTCACTTACATTCTGTCAGCTATATAAAGCACCATAATGTTATAAAAGACGACCCTATAGCCGTTTATACCTGGCGCCACACTGAGCATTGCTTGACAAAAAACTCAACAACATTTTACCTGATCGTATATTAGACCCAAGGTGATAGTCATTGAATAAGAAAGAATTGAATGTAAATGAAAAGAAAAAATGTTTAGTATTACTCTGAATGTTTTATTCATAAATATGAGATATGATCTACAAATTAATTAATCAAGTTAAAAAATTATCATGTCCAAAATTGCAATTGCCTTTATAAAAATATATGACAGTCGACTAGAAGCTTGACCTTCTTCTTCTTTATTTAAATGCTCAACTTTTATCGATGGAGCATTCGACACTATTCCTTGTCTTCTCCATTCTTTTTTGATTTCCTGTCCAGGCAAAAATAGCCTTGAGTTATCAAGAAATTTATTACACTATAGTGAAACTATGTTAGTTCTCTTGATATTATCAGAAAACTTAAAAAAGAAACAAATGTTATTAATACAGTAATTAAAATAACATTGATGTTGTCGCAGAATATAAGTGGTAATAAAACAACAACGGCAATTCATACAAAGTTGCTTTTACTTGATGACTATGTAGCGTGACCGGATATACCGATATGTAGCATGCATAACATCTAAGTACCTAAGTGAAATAAAGTGGACTTATACGAAGCGTTTGACGCCATTTACGTCTGGGTCAAGGTTCATAAAACACGTTGATTTCAATGAAGTCTGAAGGCGTTCGTAATCTAAATATTTTATAGCTACAAACGACTTTAATTCATTGTTTAAAAGTTTATTCATTAAGCTATTAAATAAGTGTTGAGTCAGTGTTTTAGTGTGTGTATGAACTGGGTTTTATTCTTAAATCAGATTTTGGAATTTTGCCCTGTAAATGATAATAGACTCGATTTTTGTTATATAAGGTTCGATTTTTGTTATGTGGGGCAAAATGTACACCTTTGCCTATAGCTTAGATAAAAATTGATTGATGCTATTATATCAAGTGTTTGAATTTTAGAACCTTTGACTATTGTATCACGGTCAACTGAAATTAATTTATTTCCTATATTTATCACTGAATATTCTTATTGTTCTTTCCTTATCGAGAGCAGAGCACATAGCGCCACTCAACTGTGTTTGTCAGTTCCAAAGCTCTTGGTTTCATAGTTCTTCTCTTCTAAATTTCGTTCTTGTACGATGGATACGCTTCTGCTTTGCACTTGGGTCATAATATGTACTTACAACATTATTATATTATTACAAATCCTTAAAATTCTCGGCTTTTTTCTACTAACACTTCTATACATGTATGTATTTTACTGATGAACCTTCCAAAATAAATGCTCTAAAAAAAAATTAAAACTGCATCAAAATGCGTTGCGTGGTTTAGAATAAGTTTTCTACAAATAGGCGACGAGATATTACTGTACAAAGAATTCGACACAAAAAATATATAATAGGCTTCTGGATTATCAAAGCCGATGAACGCTTCTGAGTAATTTAAAATTCCATTGGTTACCCATTTAATCTAAATTAGAATCTTGGGTTTAGAGGTCTTGAAGTAATTTGTTCCACTTAAGATAATCGAAATATTTGTTTTAAACAACTTGGTGTTACAAAATGTGCTGTCTTTGGCACAATTATGCATATGAATTGAAGATACTAGTAATAAAGATCATGTTAGTAAATAAATTAGATCATATAGCTTGTGTTATAGATTCTAGAAATGCGGATATACATACTTAGATACTTTTTTTTTGTAAATATATTCATATTATACATAGAAACACTCAGACCAATGCAAAAAGTTATGTTCATACACACAAATATTTGGACTGAGTGTGAATCAAACCCGCAATCTCTGCGTGGCAGTCCGTGCATAGTACCACCGAACGTACCACAGAGGCAGATAATACATAATGATCATGTCTATTTAGCTACCGTGAAAATTCCTTATCCAGTTCTATACTCGTTGGTATTTTACTATAAACTTATATAGGTGGATCAATCACGCTTTTATCTCGTGTTAGCTACCATGGTCATATCGCATCAATTAATGAATCCAAACTCAGGCCTTAGCCTTCGAAATAATTTATATCATTGTGGAATATTTTAATTTTATTATTTTATAAGTTATTTTTATACATCCACGGTGCTAAACAATCATACGTCTGATGGTAAGCAGTTACTGTAGTCTATGGACACTTCCAACAATAGCGTCCACTTTTTGCTACCATTTTAAAAGGTAATAAAACCAAAATTAGACTGTACAAAAGAAATCCTTTTTTTATTTTAAAAAAATCATTGCGACTAGAGGTAAAAATATTGGCAGTGTTAAAGATGTATTCATATTATTGCTTATGACTAATTAAACTTAGATCCTCTTCTCAGGCTGGGGTGGGTGAGACGCGATGTATTCGAGAGATCTGAGGATATAGTCGGGGATTGGCTGAGGGGCGGGAGGAGTGGGAAGATGGGCACCCTGAAACAAAAGGAGGACATGTTAGCATCAGACCACAATTCTTTCATTCACATTTCATCAAGCTGATGAGTTAAATTTGAATTTCTAACAAACTGTTTATAATGAAACTGGTATCATGGTATTTATTATATTTATTGCTATTTACCTGGGGCTGGTATCCGTTCTCGTTAGCGATATATGTGAGTTGGATTTGGGCACCCTCGGGAGACAGGTAGCTGTTGGAGCCCTGAACTTCGATGGCTTCATCCTCCTTTAAGCAAACAAGTATTGATTAGTTTAATTCCAAAAACCAAACTCATTGATGTCGAGACAGAATACGCTCAAATTTTCCTATAAATCATTTAAACATTAATATTCTGAAGGTAAGGTCAGGCCATGTCCCTGATGAGTTAATTAATTGATCAATCGTCTTAATGTTACATATTTCCAGTATTGCGTATCACTTTGACCTTAGAAGAAATATCAAGGCTTCACATTATTTATATGTATTAACATATTCTGTACGCAAGATCATCTTACATTAAATGTCACCGGTTGGTAGACCTTGATTCTTTTGTCATCTACTTTTGCGGTTAGCTCTTATATTATTTGATTAACATACTTTATAATGTTGATGTAATACTTGTTCTAGTTTATTATTACTAAATGGTAAGTTATTTTCCTTTTCAATTTTGTTGATTTACAAATTTCTTACCATTCTGTGACTCATAAAGGAAAGACAGCTTAATTTGGGAAAAAGTTTAGTGATCTATGATTAATTATATTGTTTGATTGACATAGTTTAGGTTGATGTAATATTTGGTCTAGTTCATAGTAAGTTACTTTCCTATTCGTTTATGTAAATTTACAAATTTCTTGCAATTTTGGGACTCATAAGGCATAGACAGCTTAATTTGGGATATAATTTAGTGAAGTAAAATCATCATTTGTAAATCTGTGGGATACTAAATTTACTTTTTGTGGCTAACTAATGAAGAACTTGAACTATATTATACATTTTAAGGATATAATCATTAAGGACTTATTATTACTATGTGTTATTATTATTACTTGTGATTATTCACTGGAAACTAAAAATCGTTTATTGATAAGATAATACTTACACGGCCGACATTCTTGAGCACTCCACTTTCCTGTGCGGCGATACCGTTGCTGGTCTCATAGGCATACTGGTATTGGTCGGGGAACACATCGGCATCCTGCTTCACGATCTGGGCATCAGCCTCCGGGCTGCGCACCAGATGGGACACATCGGCGGCAACGATGGCCACGACGGCGAAAAGAGCGATAAAGGATTTCTGTTGGATAATAAGATTAATTAATTGATAAATTTTTGTTCACTGGTTGATTCATTCCAATTATGTGCTTTTTACAGGACAAATATTTGACTAAAATTGGAAGCAAAATTATTTCGTAATTAATTTTATATTTTATTATTTCTTTTTCTGCTTAAATCTGGATGTTTTATCACAATCACTTAATGAAGTATTGTCTCGTAGGCGCAATTGAACGTTTTACGGTCACATGGGTGCCGCTCTTAAATACCAGCGTCATGATGCAACTGAATCTTCACTCACCATCTTGTGTGTCAAAGTTAACAGACGATGTGTAACTGTGATTATAAAATAAACGGGCCGCGTTATATACTCGACCGTCTTCGCTCGTATATGGTTCTAAGCATCGGCATTTGCATTATTTTGCAACAAAGAAGCTCTGGTCTTCAATATGATTTGTTAGTTTACAAGGTGAACGCGATTCAGTAATTTTTCGGTGGACCCACATCCGTGTTAAACTTTTTTTTCCACTATCGATTGTCGATCGATTGGAACGTGTCATTTGTAGTGATTATGTGTGATCGTTAGTGTATTAAGGGTTTGAGTTTAGTGTAATATAAATAGAATGGGTGGTAAATTTATTCTTTTTTTTTCTTTAGTTTATTATTTTATTTCACGTACAACAACAACAGGTCATGGTAGAACTAGAATTTTTAAATTCCTTTACAAATCCTGTATCGAAGCGCGGTTTTATAAACGTTGATTATGTAGGTACATCATGCGTTGTAGTAATATAATAATGTGGTATGTAATTTTATCATTAGTGTCAGTGCCGCACATTTATCCGCACTGACTTGAAATCTGATAACAATATTAAATAATTAGTATCACGAAAGGATAAAAATTTAATTTTTAGCTGACCTACTTTTCACCTAAACAGGCTTTATTGAATCACATTATTAGCTTTTTTTGTTAGAAATAGAATGAAGAGCTAAATATCAGTTCCTAGTATATTTCTTCGTCTTAAATGTCACTTGTTTAAGTGTACTAAGTTTACTCATATTATATTAGTTTTCTTTATTGGTTTGTAAATCAGTTGCAGACTAACATAATAGTTTTTTTTTATTAACAATTCTTTATTTATTTATTATGTATATTATTACGTATTATACAATGAAGTACACCCACACTTAACAGTTTATTTATGTATAAAATAAGGAAAGGTTAAGGTTTTTTAATCATAACCTTTCCTGTTGGGTATGATTACGTGTAATACTGACTACGTAGGTTAGTACCTATTATGATACAGATTGACTTTAAAATTAGTGAACTTACCTAAGCGTTTAAAAAAAAAATGTGACAAGAACGCAACAGTTTCAGTGCTCTAGTTCATCACAAAGTCAGAAATAACGTAAGTATAAGAATAAAATCGTGATGCAGTATACCTACTGAAGTTGTGAAGTGTAAAATGTACCCCGTAGATAGATTTTTTTAACAATCTAAATTAAATTATTGTTCGTTTTTACAATAATTAATTATTGATATATTTTAGAGTTTACAAAATATATTACTAATATATGTTAATGATAATCATTAAATTAAATTGTTATTTGAAATAGCTTATGAACTGATTGCACTTACAATTTAAAGCGTTTGTCAGCATTATATAAAACGAATGGCTGTCAAATCGACATGAAAATTAACGTTTCGCAAATCCAAAGTTTAATATTTTGCAACCTGTGCAAATAAGTGATTGATTTGACAACCTGTAATGAGGAATAAATTGGGACGCTGTGCTGTGTTTGATGAAATTATTATACCAAACATTGAAGTGATTGAACGGTACATATCGGGTAACAATAGGGTAGTAATGAGTTCATAAGGATACACGCGACTAACACTAAGTTATGTTATCACAATCTAAAGTACCAGTATATAACATGGAAAAGATGGTTGTAAGAAATTAAGGACGAGATTTTTCCTTGCGGCCTGAGAAAGTATATCCAGATTACAGAATATATATGAATATGCAAGTTAAAGTAACGCTGGTGGTGTTTTGTTAATGCTAAGAAGACGTCATTTTGAGTGACGCCACTCTACCTGATGGTAAGTGGGGAAAGTGGATACCAAAGGGCCTAGGCAAGTGGCATAATTTTTTTTTTTTTTATATATTATAGCCTACCAAAGTGACTCCACCCCGCCTGATGGTAAGCAGTCAGTGGAATCCAGAAGTGGCGGCCACTATACCAAAAGCCATCGTCTTAAACTGCTGGTATGATGACCTCCACTATGGCGGCTGGGAATGGGGTTAGGGGAAGGGAATGAGGGAGGTGAGGAAAGAGGAAAGGGGGAAAATTGGGCCTCCGGCGCTCTCACTCACCGAACGAAACGCAGTAGTACGGATACTACTACTCTTAAGTCGATCTTCTATGAGAAGGTAGTACTTCCCCGGACGATCCGGCCTATTCATGCTGAAATCAGCGTGGATCTACTACCGTAAGAATAAATGCTAATAAAAAAAAAAATTTCAAATCGGTTCATGAATGACCGAGATATGGTAACAAACATACAAAAAAAAAAAAAAAACACGACCCGAATTGATAACCTCGTCCTTTTTGAAGTCGGTTAAAAATAGATCAAAAAGTGTATAGGATTGACATAAGCTATCAAAAATGTTGGCGTTAGCTTATGTCAATCACATACATGTTTTATTTTATTCTATTCTATTAGCATTTATGCCATCCAGGACTAGGACTGATGGACACCATTCCAATTAAGTACTATTTTGGCAAACTTCTAGCTTCTACCCCAGGTAGTTTTGAAAAATAATACGTTTTAATTATTTAAATACCAATAAGTAGTTATGCCATTTTTAGTTCATTTCTACTTTCTACGTTTACCTTGGCAACTACTAATATGCGATGAACGATATATTGTGAAATAACCAGAATTTAAAGCCAATGTAAGTCTGAATATCCATCCTGTCTTGATCTAAGGTTTTTTTGCCATTTATTCTCACGACTTACTTATAATCGGATTGGGTGTAAGAGTTTGAATTTAACTTAGACTTCTTTTCCTTTCTTAATTTACTTAACATGGTGTATTCTAGGTAACATAGACTCATTTCGATATATCACTATAATGGACCACAGCTAATGCTATATCGCTACATAGATACACAAATATTCATACAAATTTTTACTTCTATGTCATCATTCATTCGGACAATAACCTAGTTTTAGCGAACAAGCCTATATGTTTAAGATACCTATAAATTTCTTAATGTGCGTAACAAAGGATTGTGTAACTTAATGGTAATATAATGGTGCTTGAACACAACCTTACCATTTCTCCTACGTTTCGTAATAGATGTTTGATTACTTTGTACTGACAGTTATTATCATCAAAACTGCTTACCTGTCCTTGTGCTTACCCCTTGAGAAATAAAGACATAATCATATTATAATAATCTGTTCTAGCATACATTATATTTAACCCATTTGTTTTGCCAGTATTTTCAAGACATTTTAAAGCATGTTTTTAGTTTGATTTTTAGTCGAGACAATAATAAGTATTGCAAGCCGATGAGGAAGGAAAAGGGAAAAGGAAGAAGACCATGAGGGTTGTTAGGCTACTGGCGCTCTCACTCACCGGGCGAAACTCATTAGTAGGGAAACTAATACTGTACGTCGATGTTCTATGAAAGGATAGTACTTTCTTTCCTTTAACTTCTAAATCTGATTGTTATACCTACATAACGAAAAGAATTAAAAGTAATAAAGGTGCCAGCTAATTTGGTTGCAATCATTACGTTGACCAAAGTGGAACCTTAACAAAAATTTTTGTTAACTATGGAAACATTTTTGAAATATAGAGATTTATAAAATTGGTAAGAAATTTATCCTACACTTAAAATTTAATAAATAAAAAGTGAAGTTTAAATAAAAATTCAGCCAATTATTTTTAATTAAACCTATTTTAATAATCGAAATTTTTTATATAGGCGTGTTTCTTGGAACTACAATCACGTGTCAGAGTTAAAGGTCACAGTCTGTTACATAAGCGTCACCAGATGGCTGGCCGGTCGCCTGATCCATCAGAATAACCCGTCTTCTTTACATTAATCAATAATGAGGAAGACATATATTATATTTTTTGCAACAAAATTTATCGAATCTTGTTTTGGTAACTGTCGTATATTTAAAAAAATACCACTCGTTCGAAGTATTTTGAAGACGACAACTTAAATTATAAGGAAACAATGTTAATGTTTTATTCATCGAAAAGGTCTTATTAAATTGCATAAAATTTTGCGATGTCACATTAACAGACTGCAGATACATTGTTGCAATCGTTCTTATGTTTGGTGGGTGTGTTGGTGATCGCACTGAGGTGATATTTAGTAAGACTGCTACTATTGTCAGTATTATGCGCCTTTTCTATCTATATCTATCAGTCGGATTTGGAAAATTCTTTAAGCGTATGATAGCCCAGTTTTTGAGGAAGGTTATAGGCTACATCATGCTACTGGCGACGTGAGCAGAGCAGTAAGCAAAGTCGCGGCTGAAACCGCGACGCGGAAAGCTAATATTCTATATTTTAGACCAAGAACCGTACGGTTTATCAGTCAAAGCGTTGTGCCACATTGCTGGTTGGTTTTATTTAATTTAAATTTAGAACGACGTATTTTCAAATTTTCAAACAATTGAATGTCTACATCCAAGCAATTGTTTTTGTTTTATTTGAATTTGCACCAAATTGAGCTAATTTTCTATTAACATTATTTTATGCTTTGGTTAGGAAATTTGTAAAATTTGCGTTAAGATACAGTTTTGTACGTTATTTTTTCACAAACATAAAGGACATCATTTTGCCCGATTTGACCCCAACTGATTGCCAGGGCATTAGAGATGAGAAGAAATGGTCAAAGCTACAGAATTCAAAATTCTTCGTCGACCTGTTTCCACTATTCATTGCAGTATTAAAAGATGCCAGGAATCTAAAACTTATGTGAGAAGACCAGGACAGGGCCAAAAAAGGCGTTCTTCGGACAGAGATTATCGTTTCATAGAACTTCGTATACGTAGGGACCCCCGCCTACTGCTGTCCAAGCCAGAAATGAGCTTGAGGAAGTTCGAGGTGTAACAGTAAGTGAACGTACAGTACGAAGAAGGCCCATCAAAAGTAGATTTGTTTCGTTCGTACCCGCCTAAGCACCTTAGACTTCAGGTACACCATTACGATGGTTATATAAACGGACTAATTTTCGCCCGGGAACATCAACTTTGAAATGTTGACCAATGGGGTAAGGTATTGTTTACTGATGAGTGCAGAATTCTTTTAAACTACGTTGATGGAAGGCAAAAAATATACAGACGCCAAGGGGAACGATTTAATCAAGCAAATTTTGAAACAGCTGTGGCATATGCAGGAGGATCAATAATGGTGTGGGGAGGGATATTTTTGGGAGCTCATGCGGACTTACGGTACGGTAGTAGATCCACGCTGATTTCAGCATGAATGGGCCGGATCGTCCGGGGTAGTACTACCCTCTCATAGAAGATCGACTTAAGAGTAGTAGTATCCGTACTACTGCGTTTCGTTCGGTGAGTGAGAGCGCCGGAGGCCCAATTTCCCCCCTTTCCACTTTCCTCACCTCCCTCATTCCCTTCCCCTAACCCCATTCCCAGCCGCCATAGTGGAGGCCACCATACCAGCAGTTTATGACGATGGCTTTTGGTATAGTGGCCGCCACTTCTGGATTCCACTGACTGCTTACCATCAGGCGGGGTGGAGTCACTTTGGTAGGCTATAATATAAAAAAAAAAAAAAAAAAAAAAAAAAAAAAAAAAAAAAAAAAAACTTGGTGATAAATGAACGGAATCTGACTGCAGATCCCTATATAAAAGTCATTTTAGAAGAGAATGTTATGCAATTTGTCCCCTTTATTGGTGACGACTTTACTTTGATGCAAGATAATGCTCGGCCACATACTGCCCAATCAACTCGTGCATACCTAAATAATTTGAATATCAGAGTCATGGAGTGGCCGGCGAGATCACCGGATATGAATCCGATCGAGCATGTGTGGGACTTGTTAAAAAGAAGAGTTAAATCCAGAATTCCAGCTCCAGGCAACATCAATGATTTGCAAACCGCCGTAGTCGAAGAATGGCGAAGACTGCCTCAGGAGACTCTAGATAACATTATTCTCAGCATGCCAAGGTGAGTCGAAACTTTAATTAGGGCATGTGGAGGAAACACACGTTATTAAAATTTAGCTATTTTACCTTAAAAACAGTTTTCAACTTACTTTTTTCCATTTTCATTAATTACCTTCAGTAACCTTGAAATGTACATTTTTACTAAAGATGATTTTAATTACAAAATGTGGACCACGTGTGATCTTATTTTGATGTTAAAAGATAAAATATTTATGTATATTTATTTTTGAAATAAAGCTATAATTTTAAAAAATCTGGGCATTTTTGTGTTGCGCTAAATATGCCGCTAAATATGTGTGTATTAGATCGCTTTGGCTGATTAACCGTAAAAAGTTCTTAAAAACGACACGACACCCCATAGGTAGGGAGTCGACAATAAGAGAATTATATAAAGGACATTGAAGCATCCATCATCGTTTCTCCTGCAGTTTAGGATTATTATAAATACACCATTGCAACAGTGGCTTACGACATTTTGCAACTTAATTTTGCAAAAAAGCGATCAAAACTCAGTGTCTTCAAGTCCAAACCGAAATCGATTTATACCAAAGTAAGAACGCAAATAAAAAAAATCGGGTTACCATGCAAAATTAAGCTTTTATTTCATTTTGTTAGATCATAGCACAAATAGTACAAGTAACCTATCATAAAATATCAAAGAAGCTATTTAATTACTTACTTCCATATTAAGCTTTAATGACCGCAACAATCCAGGTTAATCATACATTAATTATGCAAATATTTAAGTGTCAATACCAAGGTAGACTAAACATACCTAAATAGATTTTTTAATTTTATATTAACGTAATTAAAAGAGTTTGGTTAGCGCTTCGTCTTTTTGGCTTAACAGACATTTCATAGATCATTCATCACCATACAAAATTATCTTAATTAATAACTAGGTTTTTGATTTTGTATATGAATTTTATGATTAAATTCATCATGATTTGGTTTGCAAATATTAATTATCTAATTAACTAGCTGCGCCCCACGGCTGTGTCCGCACCTAAAATGTGTTTTGTCTCTCTTGGGAACTAGATCGATTTTCGGGATAAAAAGTAGCCTATATCGTCAGCATCGGATCTATCTATATATTAATTCTCATTTCATTGATTCAGCCTTTTACGCTCTGAGTGGTAACAAACACATAAACATACACAAACTTTCGCATTTATAACATTATGAGGATTAGTTGGGTTTGTTTATGTATTTCATTGTTTTTTCTTTACAATTAAAAGGTCGCTGTAAATTTGAGTTGAGTATGCTCATACTATTAATGTTGGTATGTCCCAGAGAAGTATTATATCTCTGCCTTTCTTTACAATATAGTTAAAAAACACTAAATACTTCCTGTCACATTTTTAATAACGATTTATAAATTCAAGATCCTTTAGACAAGTTATAATTAGTTATTTTAATTTTATACATTCTACTTGTTAACATCATAATATCAATACGTCAAGTTTTTGGAAACTTAGTAACCTACCTTAGTATCAATCAATTTATTTAATTGAGTAAATAACAAAAAATAAATAAACTTTTAACCTTGGCCTTCATTCAAAGTTTTTGTTAAATATTATCAATACTTTGTTTGTTATGATTAGAATGAATTCCTCTATGCGATTTCAACGAAATCACGTTTTTCATTTGGTATTCTTTGTAAATATCGGAAATGGCGCATTGAATAGGTCATGTAAAAAATATTCCGTTACGTCAATTTTTAGTTTTGCCATTACACTTATTAAGCTAACAATTTTTATTTCTTTAACCCGCTTCTTAAGCACGAGGTCGTGGGTTCAAATCCAGGCAAGTACCAATGTGACTTTTTAAATCCGAACTTTCTAAGTTTATCTTGAACATTTCTGATTGACGCTGACGGTGAAGGAAATTGCCAATCCGCCTTGAGTAAGCGTGGTCAAAATTTAGTTCTCAGAGTAAACACCAAGGGCACTGTTAATTTTGGCAAGGTTCATAATGCCTCCGGTCCGATCATCCACTTGCCAGCAGCTGACGATTACTTTTTAGTTTTAAATGATCTAAATATTTATTTTAATAATGTTTCGTTTCGTATGAAATTCCTTAAAAACATTTTTTTGCCAACTTTAACGTGCTATAACTTTTAACTCCACCACGGGTGCGGCGCCTGCGCTCACTTAAGTGATAATTGAACATTAATTAACTGCTATTCATTTGTAAACAATTCCTAAAAATTATGCAACGCTCTCTACCCCACTATTACCTAGATTTACTCAGTCAACACAAAACAAAACGATTAGACAGTGTTTTGTTATTATTTTTTACTACCATAGCTAATAAATACTTCGTTGCTCAATTTAAGTAATCATTCTCACGGCGAACATTATAACTATATTTAATTTGATTGCTAACTTGTCTAAAGGCCAATGTTGATATTATTGTTAGATATACATCAATACTTTGTTTACATACGGGATTAGAACTATCGTGTAATAACAATGCCTTTGATTGGACGGTCTATGCCTATCAGTTAATAAATTACAATCCCTGTACCTATAGCGCTCAGAACTGACGGCCGTTGGGGCAGAAAGATTCTAGAGTGGCGACCACGAACCGGAAAACGGGAGACGCAGCGTGGGCAGACAGGCAGCAGAGTCCTCACAAGGTGGACCGACGACCTTGCAAGGGAGGCGGGCAATCCATGGATGAGAACGGCTCACGACCGGCCGACCGACGGTAAATTAGGGAAGGCTTATGTCCAGCAGTAGTCTTTGGGCTGATATGATGATGATGACGACTTATATACATAATGAGCAAGTTTTCAAGTTTCGTTAAATCAAAACCAAAAACTTTTGCAACATTTTTCGCAAACCAATGCAGGTCTTTCGTTCCAATTTTGATCCTGCGTTTAAGCGGAACGTGAAAAAGCCGCCATAGTGGAGGTCACTACAGGGCCGGATAGCTTTTTGGGCTTCAGTCCAGAGCCCCGTAGATTCCCAATTAGTCAAAGTCAAAAATAGACAGTAATGCGAAAATATTTATGATTTAATTAATTGAGTAATTAGTTGAGCCTAGTATTAGCCCAGGGCCCCCTAAACTCACGGTCCGGCCCTAGGTCACTAACCAATATGCATCAATGAATTTTGACATGGTGTCCACTACATGACCTCTTTGATTGCGTTACACCAGAGTTCAGTCAGTCAGAGTTGGGTTATAATGGTACGCTGATATAGTATAGTATGTATAATATTTCTTTATTTTCTTTATTTTTACGAATACTAGAGTTGGGACCAGTAATAAAACAGTCGTTTCTTCAGGGTCCTACCATTATATTCATTCGCATACTGTAATTCATTATCGTAATGTAGGTATGTGCTTGTTTTATGACAAACGTGTACACTATATTTACGACTGATCTACTAATATAAAGATCACGTAATTAATCGAGGTCTATTAACCTTAGATACCAGAAGTATGAATAGGATTCAAACAACACCAGTATTTAATTTTCATAATCTAAGTTAATGACTATGACTTAATAGTTCGTATTTGTTTGTTGACATAACCCAATTATTATAATCGATGTTTATCTTCACTGCAATAATTACGTTATGGTAAGGGCATTGGCCTTCAGCTTGTCATCATTCCCTCTCCTTTATTTGACAGCACGTCAGTTTTGAGCCCATGTAATGCAAATACTCATAATCCTACTATTATAAATGCGAAAGTTTGTGTGTATGTGTGTGTTTGTTACCACTCAGAGCCTTAACGGCTAAACCGATTTCGATTTAAATTGGTATGTAGATAGAATCGGTGCCGGAGACGGACATAGGCTTCTTTCTATGCTGAAAATCGGTCTGATTCCCGAGGGCGACTAAACTCATTTTACGCGCGGGCGCCGAAGCCGTGGGGCACAGTCACCTGTTATAATATTAGTTACATTCGCACACACTCCCATTATGCCACTAAGGCAATCTTATGTGTCTTTTATGTTCTGTTATTGTATCAAATAATTTATTCGCCCTACAAATTTATAAGAATAACATTTCTTACTTTAACCCTATAACACGGGTGGACCGTCAGTATAATGATTTCGTTAAGAGCAATGATTATTATTAGATACTAGCTGTGCCCGCGACTTCGTCCGCGTGGAATAGTGATTTTGGGCAGCATTTTTTGGATATATCTTTTGGTTTGTTTTGAATTATAAACATCTTCGTTTAGGTGAATAAGAAAAATCTTTACAGTAAATGCTTCTCTATCTACGATATTAGACGTATAGCCATCGCGGATCAAAGCCATACAGGCTGCTAGGATTACTTACACGTGGCAAATCCACATAAAGCTGACCATGCGAAAAACAGTTAATAGTTAGATCCACACTCATTAATTGTCATCGCGAAACATAGGCTCACTAGAAACTGAACTCGTTTAAAACTAAACGGGAAATTGTTTGGAATGAAAGGAATCCGAGGAATAAAAACGCTGTAAGTTTTTTTTTTATATTAGCCTGCCAAAGTGCCTCTACTCTGGCTGATGGTAAGCAGTCAGTGGAATTCAGAAGTAGTGGACACCATTCCAAAAGCCAAACTACGGTATGGTGGCCTCCACTATGGCGGCTTAGTGAGATGCTTCTTCACGCCTCGCTTAAAAGTCCCAGGATGAAAGTTAGGTGGGAACACATGCGCTGGTAAAGAGTTCCAGGCTTTAATTGAGCGACAAAAGTATAAAGTGCTGAACCGTTTGGTTCGAGACCCTTTAGATTGCACTGTGAAAGGGTAGCACTTCAGTCCCGCACGTGTCGTTCTGGATAAAAAGGGAGAGGGTAGAATTAATTTAAAGAGCTGTTGAGAAGACTCTCCGTGGTAAAGGCGATAGAAGACGGCCGTTGAGGAGGCGATGTCTCTTCGCAGCTGTAAAGGCTCAAGGGTCTTAGGCCTCCGGGCTTCCATGATACAGACTGCTCGCAAAAGGCCGCCGTACCGTCTCGAAAATGGTCGCCGGGTTCCACTATCCGGTCACCAACCTGCACGACGAACCACTCCGAGATTATGCGCAACCTGGTGGGGCAGTCTCTTTTTTTTTGGTTAGGTCTAATTGGGCCCTTGTACAATGCCGCGGGCGGCCAGCGGCACCACCGTTTATACGGGTCTCCCTGGCCGGCGGGTTGACCCACACCACCCACACAATGACTCCGCGGATACTCAGCTGGTCCCACACATGCTGCGAGGTCAATGCCATCTAGACCCAAAGTAAGCATATTATATGCTTGTATTATGGGTTCTAGAATACGGATAAACATACTTAAATATTTTTATTTTTGTAAATAGATACATATTATACATATAAACACCCAGACCAATACAAATAGACATGTTCATGCTACAAATATTTGCACTGAGCGGGAATCGAACCAGCGACCTCACAGTCCATACACAGTACCACCGAAATACAGAGGCAGTTGATTTTCCCCTGACTTTCCCCTCCCTTTCCCCTGACTTCTCCCTAACTACCCCCGCACTTTCCCCTCACTTCTCACTTCTCCCCTCCTTTCCTCTTTCTCCCCCTCCCTTCCCCCTCCCTCCAAATTTCAAGTCGCCAACTTCAAAAGCAAAGATCTTTCCATACAATATTTCATCCCTTATTTCACTCCTATAAATCCACCCCAGTAAAAAAAAATATGAGCGTATTTTTTATATAAATAAAAGTATTCTAAAACAAAATTTCAAAGCTGTAACTTAAAAAATGAAGACGTTTCTTACAATCGATTTCATCCCTTTTCATACACTTAAGGGTTGAATTTTTAATAACCCTTTCTTTGTACACTTCTAGACATTAAGACAAACACACCCTCCAAATTTCAAGTCGCTACGACCAGCGGTTTAGGCTTTACGTTGTCTGTCAGTCAGTCAGTCAGGACAAAGCCTTTTATGTATATGTATGGATGTATGGATTAGACGTATAGCCAGGGATCAAAGCATACAGGCTGCTAGTAATGCTAACACGTGATAGAGCCACATAAAGCTGACCGAAAAACAGCTAATACTTAGATCCACACCCACATCTTTTAGTGTCTTACCTTTACTTTAATTACTTAATTAATTAATTACTTTAATTAGTCATCGCAAAACATAGGCTCACTGGAAACTGGACTCGTTTAAAACTAAATGAAAGACTGTTTAGAATGACAGGAATCCGAGGAATAAAAACACTATCAGCTATTCCGCAACCTGTTAAAATATCTGCTTCTATAAGATTTCGTAGTAAATTAACGAATGTTCGATGTGATTCTTTAAATTGGCATAACTTTTTTATTTATGAACCGATTGACATGAAACAAACACTAAATGTTAAGTGAAGCTTACCACAATATATTAGTGAAAACCATATTTAAATCGGATAAGCCGTTTCTGAGATTAGCGTGCACAAACGCACAGACAAACAGACAAACAGACTAACAGACAAACAGACAAACAGACAAACAGACAAAAAATTTAAAAATCATTGTTTTGGGTTCTATTTGCGTTGATATAGGTCCCAATAGTATTTTTTCTCATATATCTTCCATGTACAGACAGCGATCGGTTACATTTTTATTATATGTATAGATAAACACCCAGACCAATGCAAATAGACATGTTCATGCTACAAATATTTGCACTGAGCGGGAATCGAACCCCCGACCCCACAGTCCATACACAGTACCACCGAAATACAGAGGCAGTCAATTTCCCCCTGACTTTCCCCTCCCTTTCCCCTCACTTTTCCCTTCCTTTCCTTTTCCTCCCTCTCTCTTCCCCCTCCCTCCAAATTTCAAGTCGCCAACTTCAAAAGCAAAGATCTTTCCATACAATACTTCATCCCTTATTTCACTCCTATAAATCCACCCCAGTAAAAAAAAAATTATGAGCATATTTTTTATTTAAATAAAAGTATTCCAAAACAAAATTTCAAAGCTGTAACTTAAAAAATGAAGACGTTTTCATACAATCGATTTCATCCCATTTCATACACTTAAGGGTTGAATTTTTAATAACCCGTTCTTAATACACTTCTAGACATTAATACAAACACACCCTCCAAATTTCAAGTCGCTACGACCAGCGGTTTAGGCTTTACGTTGTCTGTCAGTCAGTCAGTCAGTCAGGACAAAGCCTTATATAATATGTATGGATGTATGGATTAGACGTATAGCCATCAGGGATCAAAGCATACAGGCTGCTAGTAATGCTAACACGTGATAGAGCCACATATAGCTGACCGAAAAACAGCTAAATACTTAGATTCACACCCACAACTTTTAGTGTCTTACCTTTAGTTTAATTACTTAATTAATTAATTACTTTAATTAGTCATCGCAAAACATAGGCTCACTGGAAACTGGACTCGTTTAAGACTAAATGAAAGACTGTTTAGAATGACAGGAATCCAAGGAATAAAAACACTATCAGCTAATTCCGCAACCTGTTAAAATATCTGCTTTTATAAGATTTCGTAGTAAATTAACGAATGTTCGATGTGATTCTTTAAATTGGCATAACTTTTTTATTTATGAACCGATTGACATGAAACAAACACTAAATGTTAAGTGAAGCTTACCACAATATATAAGTGAAAACCATATTTAAATCGGATAAGCCGTTTCTGAGATTAGCGTGCACAAACGCACAGACAAACAGACAAACAGACAAACAGACAAAAATTTTAAAAATCATTGTTTTGGGTTCTATTTGCGTTGATATAGGTCCCAATAGTATTTTTTCTCATATATCTTCCATGTACAGACAGCGATCGGTTACATTTTTATTATATGTATAGATTTTTGATCACAACTTTAATGCATACATTAAAATTGTGAAAGACATCCTCCATAGCAGGTTGGCCTAAGAAGGTTCTGAGTAACCTAAGTAGAGTCCAAGTCTAATGTGATATTTGTAATATTACTGATAGAGCTGTAGCTGTGGAGCTGCTGTTTGTGTAGATGTTGTGTTTTGTTGTGTGCACATATTTGTTGCGTTGCGATCCAGTACTAAATATTATTGTATTACGTGCTATTTTTATGGTTGTAATGTGTGTTATGCATTTTAATAAATAAAATAAATATTAATAATGTAAATAATGAACGTGTGCTCGTATTCAAAAAAACATAACATTTAATGATTTTGCAAATGCAGTATGTTATGTATATATATGCAGTAGTAATGTATAAATAAAGTGAACACTGACATGATCTTCTGTCAATAAAATATCTAGTCTATCTACTTAGTAGATTCATAATTAGATAATGAAGAAGTAACAGGCAAAATAAACTTCCCATTAATAATATTCATAGGATTTTTGTTTATTTAAATAGGTAAAGTTGACATTTAAATATTAATTTGCATTTTGTATAATTAATAATTTGATGTCAGGATGTCGAACAAATAATATTGTCTTACTACTTATGTTACCTGTCCCTATGACACGTACGTACCGTACCGTACCGTAGTACCTAACCTATTTTTTTAGAGGCCCATAGAAGTACATCAGTAGCAGGAATCGGAGATCCTATCGGCACGTTTAAATCTCAAACTCGCATTGTAATGGAGTTACTACGTCACAATGTGACGCGGTTATAAACTAGATACCTATTATCTAACTTTCCGTTTGATAAATTAGAATGACCTTAACTATTCGGAAACTGCAAACAAATATATTTTTATTTTAAAGTTCAAATATTCTAAAGTTCATCTATCGATACAATATGCTAATATTTTTTGTGAAGATTTATATATTATACAAAAAATTAACCATGTGGTCATTGGTTTAGAATCTGGAACCACCTACCAGGTGATTCTATGACAAACTTCTCTTTTTAGAAATGTCTAGCAGTGAACGTCTTACGGCTGACAGAGTAGACAGTACTTTGAACCTTATGATATAGGCCTAAATATAAGCTGCAGTCATTAGGTACAAGGTTAAAAAATTGTAACTCTACTGAGCTTTTAGTGATAAGTTAACATGCGTTTGGCTCACTGGCGATAGCGTAAAATAGCGTACATGAGAAATTAATAACGCCACTAGTATTTAATCAAAGAACTAAAGTGAAAGTAGTGGCACAGACTACAATACCTAGTAGTGATGGCGCAATAAAATTTGATCGAGCGGCGCCTATTTTCTTGGATAATTTATAATTGATTTTACAGACATTCTAATATTGCGCAAAGATGCAGATTAAACAATAGGTACAAATCTGGGTCTTCAAACTGTTTTCCTTGGAAGAGCCCTATATCCAGTAGCTGACACAGTGAGATGGCATGATAAAAATGTGTAGAATATACCTAATATGCAACAGATAACAAAGCTAGTCTAATTTCGCAAATATATAATGTGCAAAGTTGAGTTTTGTAACAGCTCTGAAAGCGGTGTTTGTGATTATGAATAATTAACTTTTTTACAATATTTTTCACGTTACAAAGTTACAATATTTCCTAATCAAAATGCTATCTATATATATAAAAATGAATCCCTATTTCCCTTGGTCATGGCTTCACGCGTGAACGGCTCGATCAATTTCGTTAATTCTTTTTTTGTTGTGTTTGTTATTGTCAGGAGAAGGTTCTTATGCAAGAAAACTAAGAAAATTGCGCGGTGATTTAGAAAGTTTACGATACTTAACCACCATATCATCACTACATAGTATAAAAAAAAGTCGGTTCTCGCTGTCTGTCCCTATGTATGCTTAGATCTTTAAAACTACGCAACGGATTTTGATGCGGGTTTTTTTTAATAGATAAGGTGATTCAAGAGGAAGGTTTATATGTATATTAACATGCATAATTTATAGTAAAGAAACATTGATAAATTTAGATGTTTTTAATGTGATGTCGTAAATAAACTAATTTTTTGCGCTTACATTGCAACGCTGGCTAAACCCTACAAGATAGATCAAAATAAAGTACTACAGTATTGTACACTTTAAAAAGGTCTACAAAAGAGTCCTTGATAGTATAAGTGTATCTCTAAGGGATAACCCACAATAATCATTTTTATCCTTTACATTTTATGAGAAATAATGGCTTATTTTCGAAGCGATTTTAAGCAAGACAGCATTTATCCTTATCAAATTAAGTATCTTAAACATGGTGCTTTTATTATAAATCAATAATGCCCCTTGGAGCATGTATTTTAAATAAATATTTTTAAAGATATTACAGATTAAAAATGCAGGGAGGGATATAGCGGCAGGGGGCCGGCATTCTGTAGTAAAATTAAATATACTACAGAATGTGTAAATACAACGTTCACAGCATTTGTTTTTCTTCGCACGGGCAATGCTGTTACTAAATATAGTATCAGCATTGCACCCGTGCGACGCCGGGGCGGGTTGCTAGTTAATTATAAAATCCAGTCACCTTTTTAGCTTGACGGTTGAAATAATTTACAGACAAATATTATATAAGCTTTCTCAATAGCGATAAATGCTGAAGCTGGGGTCTTTTTACAAAATTTTATAGAAGTTATCTGTTAGCTAAACAGAGAAAGAAACTTATATTTACCATAAAAGCTTTCATTTTATTTGAATCAAGAATTACTTTTCTGACACTGCAACAAAATTAAACACATAATAATAATAATAATAATAATAATAATAATAATATTCTACCACATTCTCACAGCGCCATTTAGCCCCAAATTAAGCAATTATATTTGCTTGTGTTATGGGTACTAAACAACTGATATACTACTTAAATACATTTTTTTTTGTAAATACATACATATTATAGATAAATTACACCCAGACACAGAACAAACAATCATGCTCATCACACAAAGGTTTGTCCTAGGTGGGAATCGAACCCACGACCTCCGGCTTAGCAGTCAGGGTCACTAACCACTAGACCAACAGGCCAGCCAAATAATGCTCTTATTTTAATCTTAAAAGAGTTTATAGTGAAAGTAAATCTAAGTATCTAAATCATTCAAGAATTTAAAAATAAATTATGTATTAATTTATTCTGAATCAAGAATTTGGAATTTTTTTTTTTTATTGCCTACAGTGGCAGACGACCCAACAGCCCACCTGATGGTAAATGGTAACTGTCGCTCATAGACTTCTGCAATGCCAGGGGCTCTGCGAAGCCGCTGCCTACCGTGATATTAATGCTCTCTTTAAACCTCGTTTGAAGAAGGACATGTCATAGCGCTCGGGAAACACCGCAGCTGGTAGTTCGTTCCAGAGCCTGCACGTACGTGGGAGAAATGAACGCTGAAAACGAACCGTGCTAGACGAGATCGTGTCCAGGTAGTATGGATAAATGAATTGAATTTAGAACCGTCATAAATCGCGAAAAAAATATTAAAATTAAAATGTCTCAGTTCGGACACTTGAGCCGAATATATTGTGTCCAAATCATCAGTAAGCCGATCCTTTAACCAATTCCATGACAAAGACAAATAATGATGATAATACATTTAGACGTCATTTATTTAAGGCGTATACGTCAAATGCGTATAATATATTATACCAGATATGTTGACATCCGAATAATTGAAATATTATTATCATACTGTAAATTGTAATTAATGTAAAGCATATTTTGTTATCATTATCTGTTAAAGGTTATTATTTAATTAACTGCATTTTCAATGCAACCAAAATCTGCCAAAGAACTCAGTATTGTAAGACCAATTAGTTACCACAATTACTGCACCGAGCAATTGGAAACATTTTGGAGATTTGCGCAAATTGCACACATGTGTAATTGCGAATAATGGGATCTCATCCTGCAACAGATCGATATTGCTTTATATAATTTATCAGAAACTCTCAGTGCTGTTTAAAAAACTTTCTGTTCCTCCGATTCATGAATCTTTATCATAAGCGAAATTATATCTATCTCTGGATAAAACAGACACATCTTTTGGTCGGTCTTAAGCTGCTTTCATTCGTCAGTTGCCCGTCACCTTTATGTCTTATAGAAAGCGTCTCCATTTTATTCAGTCTTAAGCTGCTTTCATACATTAGTTGCTCACTACATTTATACCTTACACGCAAATTTTTCTTATTCATGCTCGTAAATCCAAATCTTTTTGCCCCTACGATTTTACAATTCTTCAGACCTTTAGTGCACATATATAGCTCTTCTGCTGCGTCTTAACACATGTTGATGAACTTATCTTACAACAACCTTAAATAATTATGTCCGAAGCTTTAAGAATTTCTAATTTAAATAAACATAACTATGTACTTAAAAATAAAAAATAATTTGTGTTGAATTCGATTAGTTAACTTCCACTTTCACAAAACCTTTAGTATTCTAAGCAAGCTGATTATGAATGAATTATGCTTGTAATGTATTAATCAATAAAAAGCATATAATCTGTCAGCATGCTTTTAGATTTCAGATAAAAACCTTAATTTTGGTCGGACGCAAAACACATTCTTAGCTGATGCCTCATCGCCAGCCCATAAAGTCTTTAGACGGAACTCTTGATTACCATTCCATCGATTTATGAAATGTTTTACATACTCTCTAATGTACTCTCGTACACTAGTACTCGTAATACATCCTCTAGTACTTTAGTATACTCTAATAGTCTCCGTAAATTTATAGTAACTTTTGTTAGATAGAATTTTTTTTTTAAAATGTATAGTAATAATATTAAGTTTGACGTGTCTGTGTGTGTCTGTCTGTGGCATCGTAGCTTCCGGACGGTAGAACCGATTTTGATTTTGTTTTTTTTTTGTTTGAAAGGTCAATTAGTTGGGAGTGTTCTAAGCTATGTTTGATGAAAATCGGTCCAAAATGGCTGCCGCTACAAAATGGCGGATTACATATTTTTCACAAATCCCTCAATATGGATATCAAACGAAATGGCATGACTAGTAGACTACTATACACTATAATATTTACAAATCTAAGGTGGCCCCTATATAATGTTGTCGGCGGTTTTCAAAATGTTTAATTTTAGTTTTATTTTCGTATTACGTCAAAGAGGGTAATTTTATCAAAGAGTACAATAAAATTAAAATAGTATAACGATATAATTATTTATATAACATATACATTTAGTTCGCACTAGCTATAATCTGGTCTGTTTTGAGAGATGTTCTTAACCGTAGAGGGGTTTGACGACTTGTCTTGCAGCGCTTTCGAGTTGTCTGGCAGCGCTTTCAACCTGGGGTGGATGGGCAGCGATGTAAGCCAAGCTGCGGGCGATGGCCTCAGGAATCGCGGGAGGGACGGGAATATGGGAACCCTGTAAATAAAAAATATATTGAATATCGTTTTATCATTATCATTTCAGCTATTGGACGACATTGCTTATCATTTACTTGTCCTATAATTATTGTAAATAAATTATATTGTCGCAAAAACAACAATTATTTTAAAAAATGATATACCTATTTATATTTATCTCAAAGAATTTTATTTAAACCAAACGATTTAAGATAGTGGACAGAAAATATTGAATCAATTCACTTGACAGATGTATTATTATTAGTTCTTTTTTATATAATTATGAACTGCTAAAATTACTACATGACTGATAAGCAGTCGGTTGAATCCAAGAATAGTGGACGTCATTCCACTTGATATCATAGTAAAATGATTATCTTACTCCTTAACTACTGTTAGAGACAGTATAGATCAGAAACTTGTACTTACCACGGGCTTGAAACCTTCCTCGTCAGCGGTGTAGGAGAGCTCTACGGGAGTACCGTCGGGAGCGGTGTATTTGTACGCACCTTGGACGGCCAGAGACGGAGAGTCCTATATCATAAAAAAAACTAAATTATAGTAAAAGCTCCAACCTAATTATTATCTTTATTTTCAATTTTATTTTTGTTTACCATTTTAAGAAGTTATACTATATTTATTACCCTAATGATGAAATGAGTATATTTAAAAAAGTCGTTCCTTGCTGGCCGGTTTCAAAAAGGAAGGAATATCACCTCTTAGTAATAATAAGAATATGTGGACACTATCACACACCGTCATCTAGTCCCAGGCTAAGCAGAGCTTGTGTTATGGGTACTAGATAACTGATATATTATGTATAATACATATACATATTTTTTTTTTTTTTTTGTAAATACATACTTAGAATACATAGGAAACACCTAGACTAAAGACAAATACAAATGTGCATCACACAAATATTTGCCTGCCGCGGGAATCGAACCCACGACACCCAGCGTCGCAGTCAGTTACACTAACAACTAGACTAACGGTGCAGTCAAACGGTACAGGCAAGTTACCTGATTCTATAACGGAGACAATACGATCAGATAATAATTCTAATAAATAAGTTAATATAATTTAAAATTATGATAATTCTGATATTCTATGATGTACACGCGTTAACATCGTGAACCAAAACCCGCTCAATACATTTATTTGCTGGTAACAAGGCTGGTCTTGTTTAATGATCAATATCATTTAAATATTCTTCGTATTCCTTTTTATTTAGGCATTAATTTTACATTTATTTATATTAAGACCTTGGCGTGAAGATTATCCAATAGCCGTTTTGTCTAGACAGTAGTAAGAATCACTCGAAAATAAATGGTATCCCTTCACTGGCCAAGGTTGAGACAATGATCTTCAACTATAGGTAGGTACTATATTTATCAATAACAAATATATTTACCTATATAATATACTTATATAATTATTATTAATAAGTCCTCGTTCGTCAGCGTCATATTTTTGACGAAATAGATTTCGAATAAATTCTATTGTTTAATTTCTCGGGTCATCTGTACTTTGTTGCTTTAATTTCAAAGATATTGGAGCCGCTATTTTTCTTAAAAACACAACTCTTGCGCTAGGCATCAAATTCCGTATAGCGGAGAACTTTACTATAAATTGAAGTGACAGGCACAAGTTACACCCATATTAGGAAGAAATTTTATAGGCTACACAAATGATATTTATTGAAATGGAGCAACTACCTTTTGCGTAGCAGTTTTGAGTTTTGAATAATGAAGCAAAATTATTCAATCACTTGTGTAAGGGAAATTATAACAATATCAGTAAATTTGATATCTTACGCCAATTCAAAAGGTCAGGTTAATCCATGCCCACCTTGCCAGCTACAGTCATTGTTGACTTTGCCAATAGAGTGAATTATCTGCTCTGTAGTTAGACACTCGAAATGGTCCTTAAAGCCTTCAGAGACATTTTGTTCGGTATTTTATTGTTTTTAATAAATTTGTTTTGATAGAGGAATATCGTGATTGAATTGCCGTAAAAAGAAGATGCAACATCAAAATATAGCTACAGAATCATACAGCTATAATCACGGTGCATAAGGTCTTAATAAATTTAAAAAGCAAAGTGCATGTATATCATGTCTGACTCTGATGTTTGAAAACTATTAACAATGAAAACTATAAATATTGAAGAGGAAACATATATTATTATGAAATGCATAGGCAAAAACTTTATTATGAAGACAAAAATATTATTATGAAATGCATAGGCAAGTCCGTGTCGACTTAGGTAAAGTAACTGGCCATCATACGGTATTTTACTCTATAAGAGTAAAAATCTAAAAATATATTATTGAGATAGCATAGGCAAAAAGCAGTCGGAAAACTTTACTTTTAGTTCACAAAATAGCAAACAAAATTTAAAAATTCAATTCAAAGTTTTCAGCTTTTTTAATCTGTTTCATAACACCATTAAATAGTAGTCGCCATATTATTACGTCATACTGCTTTGTAGGTATGGGCTTAGTAACTCCCGTAAAATATTGGATATGTAGTATATCCTTTTAAGTTAGGATATATTCGATTAACATATTCATATCCGCAAAACATAAACATAAAAATATAATATTTAAACATCCCAAATAAGGTAAATACTTTGCTGGTAACATATCCGGCGTTATGTAATATGCCGAGGCAGATTGTAAACGGCCGATTAATACAATTTGCCCGCGACATATCCATTCTGAGATATATATCCGAGGATATACATGTGTCCCTTCAGAGTTACTCATGCCAAACTGACGTCATGACCACAGAGCAATATGGCGTCCACTGCATCCAGCGGTTTCGTCAAATTACGCGCGAAATTTGAAAATGCAAAATTTAAATGAATTTTTATGGCACTTAACGACTAAATAAAAATTTTGAAAATTTTTAGGTGTTTATTAGCACTATAGAATCTAAGTGAGACACGTTTCAAAAATGGGTGTAATACCCTACGTATAGGTACCTATAGTAAAAACATGGCAATTACTAATTTTAAGGACAACAATGCAATTTACATTTCTTGCGAAAGACACGAATTGCCATAATTTATGAAAATACATACGACATCGCGACATTGAGTTTCCAAAAACTAAAGAGAAATTACTTTTTTAAACATGTTTCGAACATATTTGTAAAATGAAGCAATGGGTTACCATACTTTTTATTAATAACCTTATGAAGTCATTGATTTACCAGGTGTAATTCACAAGTGACTGGGTCTCAACAAACTTCTATTATTTACATAACTATTCTTCTGTTTTAATACTAGTACGATCATTATTTTAGTCACTTTTCAAGGTAGGTAATTCATCGCAGAAAAGAAGAGTAGACAAAATACACCTCTCCGGAAATATCTGCTCTGTATTGATTGGCACAAAGGTCAAAGTTATCTGTTGCAATTTCTTATTTTAGATCTTTTGTCCTTTGTAGTTTTCAAATATCTTTTAAAGTAAAAATCTATAAAACTATTTAAAAACCACTTACAGAGTTGTAGTTCTTGACTTCTCCGTTGGCTTGAGCGTAGATGCCATTGCCGGTTTCGTATGCGTATTGGAAAGAACCCTCCGGGCTTATGTCGTAGGTAGACCTGACAATGGGTGCATTGTAAGCATCTCCTACGATATGAGATACATCGGCGGCGGCGCAGGCCAGGGCAACGGCGAAGACAACGAAGAATTTCTAAGAAGAAACGGAGAGATATATATCTTATGTCATTGATGGTAAGTACTTCTTCAGATTAAATTTAAATTACAATAATTAATGACACAAAGATATAATAAATGCTAATAAAATTGCTGTTAAAAGTATTGTAGTAACATTTAAATACCAAAGTTATAACTTAAATTTAAATCATAAATACTCTCGAAACAAGTAAAATAAATACTAATATTCAATGAATTCGAACTAGTATTTATTTATATCTCACTTACAAATTGATACTATATTTGTAAAAGAACCTTACCATTTTGCTAGTGCGACGTCTACTTTTTGTTTCGATCTGACTGAAGTATTTAAACAACCTCTTTATATACTAAATGTCCTGAATAAAAATATGGGTGATGTCTCTTTTAGAATCTTGTTTTTGTTGTAATTATTATTATACGTTTGATATAGATTATGCATAAAATCTTTGAATACATTGACTTATAGCGAGGAGGCTATAAATATCTTCATTTAAGAAATTATGATACCTATTCAAATATCTAATTCAAGTAACAAATATAGTAGTTTCTAGCTATGGTATTCAGACTCCCATCAACTTAAACTACTTATTTATTAGGTACTACTATTCTATGAATAATATAAATCAATGCCACTTGTCTGGGCCCGCTGTTGCTTTTAGGTGCTTCACATGAGACTTAACAGGTGATTAGTTAATTTTTCGTTGATCAGCCTTTCAGAAACTTCGTGTTAGTATCTAACTTATACCTAACCCCTAGTTCATTCATCACAATTAAATCATGCAGTTAACCTTTTGAAATAAATAACTGCCTCATTTCATCACGTGGGTATCGTAACAGGTAACTAAGACAATACCAAAATACAGATAACAGCATTACATGTCATAATATAACCTTTCTGGGGTTACCTTACCTTACCTTACCAATCTAAACACCAAGCAGGTTGGCTAGCAAATCCTTCTCTTTAGAGATGCCCAGAAGTGAGTAGTCTTATCACAACAGCGATATGTTGTGATAATTCCATTAAACTTTTATATATTTTTTTTCTTTTATTTTAGTAATTTATTTAATAGAGATAGTTAATAGAACTGTCTCATCTTTTTCAATATAGCAACATATTCATTGGTTGTATGCTAAAAATAGGTCGTGTGACACTTCAATTTATGCCGAGTTAATAAGATTAATGTACCTACTTCCTTACATGGACTTGTGTCTGTCTTCTTCTAATATTGACTTACCTATATTATAATCTTGACCTCAAGATGTCCACTGCTGTGCGCGGTGGTGATAGTTTAAACACAAGATGAACAGTATCCGTATTATGTAACTGTTTGACTTGGTGCCATCGTCTCCTTTCTATCATGGCACCACTCGACATCGCAGCAAAGTTCATCCATACTACCTGGACACGATCTCGTCTAGCATGGTTCGTTTTCAGCGTTCATTACTCCCACGTACGTGCAGACTCTGGAACGAACTACTAGCTGCGGTGTTTCCCGGGCGCTATGACATGTCCTTCTTCAAACGAGGTTTAAAGAGAGCATTAATATCACGGTAGGCAGCGGCTGCGCAGAGCCCCTGGCATTGCAGAAGTCTATGAGCTACAGTTACCACTTACCATCAGGTGGGCTGTTGGCTCGTCTGCTACTGTAGACAATATAAAAAAAAAAAGAAAAGAAAGGGAAGATCCCAATCTCACAGACAAATTGGAGTCACTGGAGCAGCGGAGGGACTTTGGCTCTCTATGCGTGCTCTATCGTTTGTTTAACGGGGAGTGCTCTGAGGAACTGTTTGACTTGGTGCCATCGTCTCCTTTCTATCATCGCACCACTCGACATCGCAGCAAAGTTCATCCATACTACCTGGACACGATCTCGTCTAGCACGGTTCGTTTTCAGCGTTCATTACTCCCACGTACGTGCAGGCTCTGGAACGAACTACCAGCTGCGGTGTTTCCCGAGCTCTATGACATGTCCTTCTTCAAACGAGGTTTAAAGAGAGCATTAATATCACGGTAGGCAGCGGCTTCGCAGAGCCCCTGGCATTGTAACCACTTACCATCAGGTGGGCTGTAGCTCGTCTGCCACTGTAGGAAATAAAAAAAATAAAACTACACGCCTGGTAATAAAAATCGATATGGTGTTTAAACTTTAGTGTCTAACTGAAAATTCTATTATTCAATTCTTTACACAGTTTTCGTTTCATCATCAATTTTAAAAGAAAATATAATACCTAGGCAGATAGACTAATTCGATTAGAACTCTTCTGATACAGAGAAAGCATGAGCATTCATCACCACGTTTGCGTGCGAGATGTGTAAAGGAGGCGAAAGCTTTAACTACTAGACCTCTGGTGGCATGTGACAGAGACGGCTTATATGTGTTTTCTATGTATTTTAAGTATGTATTTAAAGTTTTTTTAAACTTTGGTCCTTAAATACTATTAAACCTAAGTATAAGAAAACTAATCTGAACAGTTGTAACAAAACCATATGAGGCAGTTAAGTAATTGTAAAATTACGGCATTTGTAATCATTAATTTTTTTTTATATATATTTCATGCTTTATAGTACACATAACAAACATATAGACAATGACAGAAAATAAAGTAAGTACAAAGGCGAGCTTAACTCAAAAATAAGTTTTTTCTTTCATATGTTTAGTGTTGTTCGTAGTCTAAGGCTATCAAAATTCGGCATTTTCAAGAATCCATAGAGAACCACTCAAGGTCTTCAAACTTTCTAAACTCCTACTGATAGCCAGCATATGTTTTAGGAAACAGTTAATCATCCACAAACTGAGCTAGTTTATCTCGCAGAACTATTGATTAGATATTGCACTGTTCTTACTAGATTAATATGCTAAATAATATTATTATAAATTTGACATACGGCAATACCAGTCCATAATTACCTACCCGAAAATAGGTAAAACACTTACTCGTCCACCTCCATTGGTAATTATAAACTGACTATTCTCCAAATACTGTGTAAAACGGAAAAAAATTATAATGCCCGTAACTCATCTGAGAATCTTTTCTCGATTATAAAATTATGAGAAGGTATTCTAAATCATACGAAACACTATTAAATTTTTAACAAAAACAAAAAACAAATTAATATTAAAGTGCAATAGCGTAAAGGATAATTACACTTGACACTGACAAAAATAGTATAAAATCTCTATTCTCTATAGAAATCAAAAGCAAGATAGCTAACTACATTTGTAATCAGTCGGAAGCAGGACCCGTGTTATTGCAAGGAGAATAAAATTGAATCTGTTTTATTTTTTGCCCGATTGCCACAGTCAAGGAGGGTAATGTTTTTCGAGCATATATATGTTTATATGTGTGTATGTATGTATATATTATTATGTATGTATGTATGTCTATTTCCTTGGCACGCTCTACAGCTTAAATATTTAATGGATTTTAACCTATGAGGTGTCATTAGATTCGTATTAATTGTGGGAGAGACATACGGTACATAATAATTATATGTAGCGTCAGCACGAGAAAAAAATGTTTCCTTCTTTTCACTTTGTTTTAGGCAGGCGGGCTTTTTGTTTTTTAATAATATATATTGCTTGTCTACAACACTAAAGTCAGATATGTTTTCTTTTCTTTAATCTTTTAGTTACAACTACTGTGTCACAGTTTTCAAAGATACCTTACAAGCAAACTTAATTTTTAGGTTATACTTATATTTCTCATGAGTCTTTGAAGGTAAGTAATATGTAGGGCCTATCTATAATTTCCAGTGCTCCTAAAGAAGTCAAATTTACTAACAACAAAAGAAATACTAAGAATAGTGTTTTCCTTGCTTTCTACATGATGACAGCAACAGGCAAAGATGGTAGCATCTTAGCCAATTGTCCTTCTGTCGCTTCAAGGATTCATTCATCGGCAGTTATCACAACATTATTAAAACAACAATTAAATATTTAACAACTATTTAATAACTTACAAAAGTTGCACATTAGTTTGAACTAGCTAGGTTTGAGACATGTTTGACCGTTGGCGGGTTTAGCACTCTCAACTTGGGTAGGTGAGCAGCGACGTAAGCCAAACTGCGGGCGATAGCCTCAGGGATCGCTGGAGGGACGGGAAGATGGGCACCCTGTGACGAAAAAAGATTATCGTTAACATGGTCGTGTTTAATAAGATTACTTATGAAATGCTTTAACCGAAATATCGAAATATGTCCTGGAGCGATAATCCATGGTAGCGAGTCGAGTTGATATCTCCAGGGATAATAATATAATTTAAAATCGATGTTCCATGCTTGCTGCTTAAAGTTAAATTCAAACTCTAAACATGAACACAGTTTAATTGGAATGACAGCTGTAATGTATAGTCATGTAAAACTTTGTTCTGACAAAATCTGTGCGCATCAACTATCGTCCCTTAATTTAGAATGGAAGCATTATTTTTATGTTAACTGTACGTTTTTATTTTTGTCTCTCATCTTAGATTCGATCGTAGTATTATAGCTGTTCTTTATTCTCACCCTGTTCATATAGTATGATGAATAAGAAGTTTTGAGACATTTACTACAATAATATTTTATTCACTATCTTTACAAAACTAATGATAGTGAATTTCAACTTACCACGGGTTTGTAACCTTCGTTGTCAGCGGTGTAGGAGAGTTCGATAGGAGTACCGTCGGGAGCGGTGTATTTGTACGCACCTTGGACGGCTAGAGAAGGGTACTCCTGTACAGCAACAGAATTGATAATCAGATGTTATAAATATCATCAAAAACACGTATTTGTATCGTGAAGTACAACCTGTTTGATGACAAGGTTGTTCTTGTTTAATGATCAATATAATTTAAATACACATTCTTGGTGTTCCTTTTTGTTTAAGCATCAATTTGATATTTATTTAATTGTTATAGACCTTGGCATGAAGATTATCTGTCCGTTTGTCTGGACAATGTTAGTATGCATCGAATTAAAATAGTAGTTACATCTACCTAGACATCATCAAGACCTTTTGTCAATTCAGTTTGTAGACATACAAGGTCCATCTTTTAGTTTAATGGTTTGGGCTACAAATAACTATGTATTGGCCCAATGTGATACGTTGTGTTACCATATATTATGCACGTTTTGTGGTACTGCTACAATTTTGTTAGAGTTACCTGAGTTTAACATCTTATGTACCGTTTGAATATTAAATTTAGCTTATTCGTCAATGTCTGAACTTCGCAAAGTTTGCGAAAGCTAAAGACGGAGTCACTGTCCATTGCTAATTAGTTGAAAATCTGTTTTCTCACTTGGTTCTTTAGCTTTTACGTCACTATGATGGAACAAAATCAACTTTGTGACTTTACACCTAACAGCCAATTAGGCCAAATGCGTAACTGGCTTAATCCACACGACTAATATATCAATAATAGGTACAGTAAAAAATTGCTGTTTAAAGCCTGAGCGTTATTATATTTTAAAAAATAATTGCATTTTTATTAAAATAGAAGAACAACAATCTGTAAATCAAATTATTTATTTTGTAGTCTAGCCAGTATAGTAGTAAATTATTTGTTTATCATCTTTTACGTAATTTTGAGGACCACAAGATCCATTGCAGTCAATGTACATATTTAAGCATCATGGCTTTCTGACTCTGAATTGACAAAATAATTTAACTTGTATTGCATCTTAATTGTAGCTTATGTCAAAGTTGAACACTAAATTTGATCTTTAATATGACAAACACAACATAAATAATTCATGTTATCAATATTAAACAGCTCTTCAACGATGATATATTATATAATTTTATTACATTCATGTCATTTAAATACTGATACACAGACGATAGTCAAATGCTGAATCCGATGAGATGCATCACCGTTTTAAGGATTTCCCTATTGGGTGTATAGTTTTTATCTTTACTTTCTCAATGCTTCGCAAAGGCCTGCTCTAGATTCTATCACAAACCCTCTCTCTGACAAACTCAGTCTCTTGTCGCGCAACCTTAAAACAGTCCAGTTATGTCACCACTTTTTTCTAGGTCATCATCATTTCATCCATCATCAGGCAGCCACTTTGTCAAGATCATAATATATGACGACAACGTCTCTTACGGTTGACGTAGCCCACCTAATCCCATTTAAATTAAGATGAGAGTCTTAAGTTAAATTAATTCACAAAATCCGAAATATTATAAAACAAATAAATATTCTGAGTTGCAGCATTTAAAAAATAGTCATAGACACTCACAGAGTTGTAGTTCTTGACTTCTCCGCTGGCTTGAGCGTAGATGCCGTTGCCAGTTTCATATGTGTATTGGAAAGCACCTTCCGGGCTTATGTCGTAAGAAGACTTAACGATAGGTGCGTTGTACTCATCCTTCACAACATGAGATACATCGGTGGCGGCGCACGCCAGGGCAACGGGACAACGAAACATTTCGGAAACGTGATAAAAGATATAATAATAATAATACAAATATAAACGCAAGATGAAAAGGTAAGTAATTTTAATTACGAATCCCAAATTGCCAAAATGCCAAATTAAATCGGATTGACCCCTATTCAATGCAATCTAAACCACGAAACAAAAAAACGCTCTCTGAGAGTGTTTTTGTTGTTCCGTGATCCAACCCAATTAGCGAAATATTTATGATACATTTTTAAAATTCCTAGTATCTAATAAATGCCGTTCTATATTTTTCAAAGTGATTTGTATGTAATAACCAACAAGTTAATTACTCTTACCATTTTGCTAGTGGGCCCTCAACTTTTTGTTTTAAATTGACTGAAATATTGCATCACCGTCTTTTATACTAAACGTTCAGAATAAAAATAAGATTATAACATTCAGTAAAGTTAATGCACATATGCATATCTTTATACATGTTTAAATTTAATACGACTGCAGTTTCGTCGTTAAAAACAATATTCTTAATTTAATGGATTAACTTTTTGTAATAACATTGATTTTAACCATTTACCTAACCATTTTAACGGTAAATAATAGTACAAATTCTAATATTTGTTTACCAGATGTTTTATTTGATTTAAAACTATTAACTTTGATATATAAAACCGACAAGCCATTCGCCATAATCAAATTAAATTCTTGTGAATTTACATAATGACTTCACTCAAATGCTTATCACAGTAAATCCTGTATGCACGACTTGACAATGTAAAAATACTCGGCGTTTCCTCTTGGCCAAACTGATTCGGCTACGAGGAATTCTATTTCCTTTTGGCCAAACTCGATGGATCGTAGAGTAGTCCTCTAGAGTAGCAAGTGCTTTTCGATCCCTTGGGGTATGAAAAAAGGGGATCAATGGATCAATAGTACTAGGCTAGCAGAAGGTTGTAGGAGGTTTTATGATCGAAACACTTTGTTGAGGACACCAAACTATAACACTCAAAATCTTTGGGAACCTCCTTGCCCTTGACCCCGTAACAAATTTAATCATTCAAACGATGAAAAATATATCCGCAATCCATCATGAAAATGAAAGACTAAATAAAATTTAAACAGTAACTAGTTTAAGCAACAGTAGCTCAGGAATAATAAGTTAACGTGCGTTTGTCTTATTGTAAAAATATTTAAAAAGTACTAAGTTTTCTCACTCACTTATTCATGACAAGCTGTTGCCCGCAGTTCCGCCCGCGTGAATGTACCAACATTTTCCACACAAACTTTCATACCCTATTTCGATCCCTTCAAACCATTTTTTCGCAATAAAATATTGTTAATGTTGTTCTCCAATGTCTATTCTATCCCTATACCAAATTTCATTAAAATCGGTTTAGTGATTTAGGCTTGAAAGCGTAACAGACAGACAGACAGACAGACAGAGTTACTTTCGCGTTTATAATATTAAGTATGGATGAAGCTGCAGAATTCCCAAAGGCAAAATATAGAACTCATGTAATTTATTTTTGATACGAGTAAGTTGGTTTTGGGGTATAATTAAGTGTCTGTTAATGTCAAATGTTTAGTCAATTTCGTCGGTAACCGCCTACCATAACGAGTTTGTCGCTTCTTTCAAAATATTTATTTTTATCATAATGTAAGACTTAGCTGTCTTTACCTTTTATTATTAATCTTTTTCTGTATTCATCGTTCAATATTACCATAGTGCTTATTCCACAGAGTTCACTGTATTTACAGAAAGGCTCTAATTTTGATTGGTATTTTGTTTTCATTAGTTACATATTATTTACAATTGTATTTTTATACTTTTAAGAATTATATTAGAATAAAATGTAAATTCCGATGTAGTACATTTGTAACTGTTTTCGGTTTTCGTGTTCACCGTAGAGGTAAATCCATGACTGTAAACTATCCATTAGAAAACACTCTTTGTTGACATGTTTGTCAAGAGCATTAAAGTACAAACTTATTCATTCATTCAGATTAAAAGGTTTATTTATGAGATTCGTCTCATAATTTACAAATATAATATGAAAACTAGAATAACCTGGCAGCAAATTTGCCTACACTCAAAAGCGATTATGCAAAAGAATGTCTTTGTGATTTTTTGAATAAGTCAAACTTTACCTTTACCATAAATAATAATGATAACTATTTTTTTTTATTATATTAGACTTGCCTGCCGCAGCGCAGTTTCACCCGCGTCTTTAGTTACTGATTTGCTCCCGCTGCCAGTAGCGTGATGTTACGTAGCCTATAGCCTTCCTTAAAAACTGCGCTATCATTCGCAAAAATATTTTTCAAATCCGACTGGTAGTTCCAGAGATTAGCTTGTTTAAACAAACAAACAAACAAACAATAGTAGAGATTACCTATAAATGTTCTGCAATTTATCTTAGCTTCATGAAAATAAAACGCGTAAACGCGATTCAGTGCCGAAGTTAGTCCAGTGCATTTAGGTCTAACATATAAGTAAGAAAATATCTAAATTATATAACTGACTAGCGGCCCGCCCTCGCTTCGCTTCGGTATCATAAGTTGAAATTTTTAAAAGTCCTTTCTTCTAACATAGCCGGCTCTGTCGCTTTCTAAGTGACTGTTTTGAAAAAAAAAAACATCATCACATATCTGTTCCCGCTGTGTGACATCATCCCTCGTGAAAATTCGTACCAAATGAATTAAAACAATATTTCTGCTGTGCGTGTTTAGGTAAAGAAAATTACAAACTAATTACGTTATTACATACTTTTCGATATATTTTAGGGTCAGTATAAGTCAGATTTATATCATCATTTCATTGGTCATTTTTATCTATGTGAAACGGTTCTAATAATTAATGATATTACTTTGATTAGGATTAAATTTTTGTATTGGGTTAAAAATACTTTGAACTTAACTCACATTATTACCTACATTTTTCTGGCTCGGATCCTATAAGTGATAGGTTGATTTATTCTTGATGTATAATCTATCAATATTGATAGTGAAAGCCTGAGTAATCCACATAGTGAAAACAACATCCAAATCCATTGGGTAGTTATCGTGATTAGCGCGTTCAAACAGAGAGACTTATGCTTTCTAGCGACATCCGTTTATACTGTGAATAGATGATGCCTCACTTATTTCAGCAAAAAGTATTTATATCAGTTTGGAGTCGATAGCTTTAAAAATAACAGATTTGCCATACAAACTAATACCCCCTATTTCACCCCTTTGTTTGTTTGGTTAGAAAATTAATTATCTTAATTAATAAATTAGTATTTTATAGCAATTTGGAAACCCTGTTATCAAAACTATAGAAGTATCATACAAACTTTGCCACTGTTTACCCCTTTAAAGAATGAATTTCGCAAAATCCCGTTTTAGTAAGCACCTAGGTTCTAAAACAAAAACATGCAAAATTTAATACTCCCAGCACTTGTAGTTTCTAAGATTTCGTGATGAGTGAGTGAGTGACCTTTCGCTTTTATATAATATAGAAGATGTGTACAGACTTTTATTAGAATTCTTATTTAAAACTGTGTAACTTCTTCTTCTCACCTACTTTGTTTCTCTGCACCACTTCAAAAGGTAGACTGGTAGAGAATGCCATTGGCATTATTGCCGCCTATATACAATATGTATTTGAAGGTTTTAAATAAAATAAATAAACTGCTATATGAGGGCCTTCTACCTGCAAATGAAATTGTTTGGTCGACATGGAAGTCTTTGAACAGACTCCCAAGTAATCGGCCGAAGTAAGGAGAACATGCACAGTTGGGGCTATAGCTCGGAAACTGCTTGCTTGTGTCACTAGACCATGACACATTTATTATCCTGCTCTGCGTGCCTGTCACCTGTACACGCATGGACCTGTACAACGCTACAGACAACACACTGTTAGTGGCAGCGTACTGGTCATCACAGATTTAACTCGCCCGTGTCGACACGATAAGAAGAAAAACATTCAAGATAGCAGCCCGCCTCGGCTTCGCACGGGTGAAAATTTTCAAAACATTTTGGGATAAATAAAGATAATTTAACTTATAGGTATGCTAATTATATAATAATAATAATAATAATAATAATATTCTACCACATTCACACAGCGCCATCTAGCCCCAAATTAAGCAATTATATTTGCTTGTGTTATGGGTACTAAACAACTGATATACTACTTATATACATTTTTTTTTTTGTAAATACATACATATTATAGATAAATTACACCCAGACACAGAACAAACAATCATGCTCATCACACAAAGGTTTGTCCTGGGTGGGAATCGAACCCACGACCTCCGGCTTAGCAGTCAGGGTCACTAACCACTAGACCAACAGGCCAGTCAAAAATTAAAACTTCCATTACTTTCATAGGTGTGCAAGCACCTGTCCCGCACTTTCGATACCCGCCCTCTCTCACGCCGCGTTGCTCACTGCGCTCGGCGGCGTGTATCTTTTGTTAATATTGACATTTTTAATATCGTAATATCTTTTGAATTTCCGATTTCAATAATTCAAAAAGTAGTCAACAGGCATTGAAACGGTCTTAAATACTAAATAATTTATTTGAATAAGAATTATTAAAATGGTGGGGATAACATCGTCTAATAAACGGAGTTATAGTGACATAACTACAATAGTTGGACATAATATGGTCTCAGGAAGTTTTTTGTAGATATTGATTTGTTCTTTAATATTGTAAAACCTTTTTTTTGTTCTATCATCAATACTTTCCGCAGCGCATGCGATGAAAAAGATTATAAAATTCTCTATAACTTAGGCTTTCACATTTCTTAACTATCTCCAATCTTTGCTTAGCTATGAGATTAGAAAATTGGGCGTTTTTAAAAATGCCTTCTACACTTTTACATTTTCTGTCATGCATCTCTTTATAACTTTTCTCAGAGAGTTGTAAAAAATGATATTAATTATATATAATATATAATATATAATATATTATTCTTTACGAGAACTGTAAGGTGCAAAAAGAAGTATTTGAGAAAGTCAAAAACGAAAAAAGTTATGGCCGAAATAGTGAAAAACATCCAATTCCGAATTTTTTATTTTGGCGCTCGATATTTTGGAAACGAAGAATAATTTCAAAAATTTAAGAAAAGTTGCTCTGGACAATTTAGTCAGCTACAATTTGAGCCTAAAACAAAGACGATCGGGTTAAGAATTTGCTTTAAAGCGTAACCTTTTTGAGAAAGGTCAGAATAATTTTTGACAATTTCCGTAGATTTCTTGATTTACCACTATATTGAAATGTTTTTTTTTAGTTTTATATTGCTCTTTGTAATATGTTTCTAACCATAAAAAAAAACTTAACAAATACAGACAAGACAATACATTGGAAAAATCCTCATGTAGATGATTTTTCCCCTTGTGTGTTTACTGCTTTAGTATTCGTTTTGTTGGACAAAATAGTTTGATGTATTATAACGCTGTCGCATCTACATATTTGTTTTAAAAGTTTAATCATTGTTACCACCCAAAGTGATATTATTAGACCGTGTGATATTTACATAAATTTATGCTGTCCGAGTAGGAGAACGTAAAGCTAGTGTTTTCCTTTACATGCAAGGTCAAAAGCTTCATCGATCGAGCGCTAAGCTGCTAAGTTATGGCCATAAATAATATAATACCTCATTACTTGATACATTCCCTATAGTATATTCTTTGAACTATATTGTATTAGGTTAACCATAGCGAATGCATAGGTATTAGGGGATAACGTAATAAGTTCATAAGATTTTAGAATACATTTAAATCAAAATCAAAAGCACTTAAAATAATACATTTTATTATTTTACTAATAAACAATTTTAGCCTGCTTCGTTGATATTCCCTTTACGCCATCGAGGCAGAGAAGTTTAGTCGCACGTACTCTTTATTTTCAAGAAAAACGTAAATAACCTGCCAATTGGCTTTGCAAGCCGAGTGCTAATTAACTTATCTTTATTTTAATTTTTCACAGCGACAGATTTAGAAAAATATTCTTTGTTTTAAACGATGAATCAGGATATTAAGTATATGACAATCTGGTCTGTGGTGCAGAATATATTTAGTTCCATAGTCCGGTTGACCGGACAACTGAACTGTACTATGGGCAAAAATCGAAATGAAGTGCCTTACACCAGGCGCCATGCCCGTTGGTCTGCTAAGCGTGGCGACAAATATTGAATTTGAAGGCAATTACATAAATATTGCTGTTTTTTTTTCGAATATATTTAGGCACACTTCTATTATCTTTAATCATTTTTCTTTCTCAAACTTTGGACATAATACTCCTTTATCTGTAAAGTTTACAAAGCATAATTTGATTGATGGCATTATTTTATTAAAATGCACCTGTGCGGTTCGTTTAAATCTTTTTACTTAGATTTATTTCGTGGTTATAAAAATGTCACCTGTCTAAGCTTCGTAATTACATGATGTCATCTGAGAATCCTACCAGAACTAGGCGTGTATGGAATAACAATGAAGAGACCTACTGTGTCTTTAATGGCTTGGTAATGCAAAAACAGTCTTATTTGTCCGAAAATTTTATTGAATGTTTTAAACAAGTAGGTAGTACTCTTGTTAGCTTTGTACTTGGTACTGCTACAGATAGAAATAATTAATCCTCCTTAATATTCTAAAAACTAATAAGTATTACAATCTCTTATTAAATCCGTACCTAAATCTAAAATTTTATGTTTTTGTGCTTTTATTAATTTTGATTTGATGCTGATTCGAAAATACTTGTTACAGATACCAAGGGAAACACAAGGATTTCGTTTTAAAAAGAACTACTTATTAAATATTTAACTTTCGTTTTTATGAATATGAAACTTTTCTCTCCGAAACGAGCAATGATAGTTTTGCAAGTATATTTTATTTCTGTCTGGAAATTGAACCCACAACAATAAATGCGGTTTTACATTCAAAACAAGTAGTCTTGAATAGTGTAAATATAACCTTGTTAGTACTTACCTACCGTCACAGTCTTATTAATATTAATACTGTGCTACCGTAAAGATTGTTGTAATTGATTTGCACTTTTCTGTCATTAGTCTTTGAACTTTTAATATGTAGCCTAGTAACCTAGTAAAAAGCGGTAGCTATTGAACTATTGGCCATGAATAGAAGATAGTACAATAACCTACTTTTATACAATTATTATTCAGTTCGATACCTATTTGCTATCCGGTTATCAATATATTTTCTGCATCGTTAAAGTATTCAAGTAATTTTTTTTTACATTTACAACTTTTTATAGTCCATTGAATATAAATAACATTCGCAGACATATTTTATATTAGTATACACTTTAATTTAAAATTATATTGACGTTTTATTGGTATTATCATTATTACGTAAAGCTCTTGGTTCTATGATTTCATTGATATCTAGGTACTGCATGGTGATGATGAGCTCAAAATATTCGTCGAAGATCTGTCATGATATATGACTTTTAAAAATCTTACCATCATCGTTTACATTTATTGGTGTTGATTCCAGTCTAACTGCTTACGATTGAATATCAAGTATTTTATATGAAGCGACTATAATAATAATAATACTACTACATCCACACAACGCCATATTACTATCATCATATGGCTTAACAGTTTGCCACATAAGTTGATACACACACTCATAGAATATAGAAAACTAGTATCTATCTATTTTTACGGTAGTAGATCCACGCTGATTTCAGCATGAATGGGCCGGATCATCCGGGGAAGTACTACCCTCTCATAGAAGATCGACTTAAGAGTAGTAGTATCCGTATATCCGTACTACTGCGTTTCGTTCGGTGAGTGAGAGCGCCGGAGGCCCAATTTCCCCCTTTCCTCTTTCCTCACCTCCCTCATTCCCTTCCCCTAACCCCATTCCCGGCCGCCATAGTGGAGGCCGCCATGCCAGCAGTTTCAGACGATGACTTTTGGTATAGTGGCCGCCACTTCTGGATTCCACTGACTGCTTACCGTCAGGCGGGGTGGAGTCACTTTGGTAGACAATAATATAAAAAAAAAAATCCTACTCGTATCATTATCATTATACTTAATTGGTATTTTGCCTATAATATTTATTTATTTATTATAATTGATTGCACCGTTGGTCTAGTGGTTAGTGTAACTGACTGCAACGCCGGGTGTCGTGGGTTCAATTCCCACGGAAGGCAAATATTTGTGTGATGAACATTTGTATTTGTCTTCAGTCTGGGTGTTTCCTATGTATTCTAAGTATGTATTTACAAAAAAAAAGTATGTATATGTATTATATTTCAGTTATCTAGTACCCATAACACAAGCTCTGCTTAGCTTGGGACTAGATGACGGTGTGTGATAGTGGCCACAAATTATTATATTATTATATTAATGTAGTACTAATTTATAATCTATAGCAGTGGTGTATTTAAACGAAGAACAAAACTACAGAAAATGTTACAAAGATACGTGTATCTATACCACTATTATATAAAGAGAAAGAGTTTGTTTCTATGTTTGTTGAACGCGCTAATCTCTGAAACTACCAATGGGTTTAAAAAATTCTTTATGTGTATGATAGCCCAGTTCTCGAGGAAGGTTATAGGCTATGTAACATCACGCTACTGGCGATGGAAGTAGAGCAGTAAGCAAAGACGCGGGTGAAAAGCTAGTATTTTATAACGATATCATTACACCAGCGTCTTAAGGTGGAATCATTGTTTTCAAAGAAACATCTTGCCACAATATCGTCTGCATTTTATGACAAAAAAATTACCTTGACATTTTTAAATTATAAGTGTGTAATTTTTATTGCTAACTGATGTATAATTTATACTTTGCGCACAATAAAATACTGTATAATTTGTATATAGACTTTGTACAAAAAATAGGTATAGGTAAATATACTCAACAATAGTTTTCATGTTCTTGTTACCTTTTGTCAGTTTTAGAATTCAACATTTAGAAAAACATGTATCTATGTCAATTAAGTTTGTTGGCCGCTTGGCGTTTGATCTACAATAAAAAACTAACCTAATTACAGCCTATCGGCGTTGTGAGAGCCGAATAAAAGAATACTCGTGATGTCCATAGATGTCGTAAGAGGCGACTAAGAGCCGGAACCGGACTTGAGTAATCCAGCTTAAACAAGGTGTTGTTATGCCCCGCAAAAAGCTTCCCAAATACTACCCGGGCGGCTGTTAAAAAAACCACAGACTGGTCTTAACGATTCTTTAGCAGTTTAAGGCATAGAAATAAAGTTTAAAGCAGTTCTAGCTTATTATATTTCTACTGCAGAGTGAAGCTGTGATTACCAGCTATACTATTATATAAAATGGAAGAGTTTGTTTGTTTGTTTGTGTGAACGCGCTAACCTCTTCAACTTTCAGTTGGATTTAAAACAATATTTATGTATTTTGGCGTTTAATAGCCGCGGTCTCGAGGAAGGTTATGTAACATCACGCTACTGGCGACGGGAGCAGAGCAGTAAGCAAAGACACAGATGACACCGCGCCGCGGAAAGCTAGTATCTCTATAAAATTTCACCACATCGCCTTCCGCTTTGTTCTAGCCAGAGACTCCGATGTTTCGTAATACCTTCAGTTCTGAATCTCTAACAATAGTTGCACGTTACGACTGCATACTAATTTAGTTGTAATGTGGTCTCATGTTAAAAATAAAATCACGCGTGCAGTCATAGCTCTATACCAGCAAAATTTTAAGCTAAAATTAACAATAATGGTATGCTATTTTAACATGATAATTTGCGGTCGCATGTAAAATGATATTATATAATGATGTAAATTCGCAATAATTTCAGTATAAATGAATATTATACCTAGTAATACTTTCCTACTTTTCATCATAATTTCAGCCGAAAAACGCCTACTGCTAGGTCTTCCCCGAGTATCGCCACTTGGAACTGTCGTGAGTCATCATGTGACGTCAAAGTACTTTTATTTCAAAGTAATATTTTTATTTTATCCCCTGCAAAATTCAAAGGCTTAAGCTGTACCTATTCCAGTTTACTTATTATAACAGCCAGGTTTCTGTCAGTGTTTCTGAGCTTTAATAGCTGCGATTATTACTTACTGTCAAATAAACGGTCACTGTTAGATCCTCGATGGTTTAAGCATGAACGGGCTAGATCGATCTGGGAAGTACCCCCTTATAGAAGATTCACGTAAGAGTACTAGTATCCGTACCATTACGTTTCGTTTGGTGAGTGAGATCTCCGGAGGCCCAATTTCCCCCTTTCCTTTTTCCTTACCTCCCTCAATCCCTTGTCCTGCCCTACTCCCTTAACGGTAGGCAGCGGCTTCGCAGAGTCCCTGAGCAATGCCAGAGACTCTGAGTTGTCCATGAGCGACAGTTACCGCTTGCCATCACGTGTTTGCTTGTCTGACACTGTCAGCAATAAAAAAATCGTTTAAGTCTACCACTGATAAAAAAAAACATCATTCAAAAATTTTTTTTTAAATATCATTTAAGTATTTCCTAGATAGAAACAGGTAAATTTTATATTTTGTACATAAAAATACATAGTTTTTATTTTTACTGTAAATTGTTGCTAACTTCGTCGCGTAGGTATTGTAGTTTAGTACATGACTCTGTACAATTCAAAGTTATTTGTACTTTTTAAATGTTACGTTTAGTTTGGCGCAAGTCGCCTGGGAAATGAATACAACAGTATGGGTTCACTCTGTGTCCCAGCTTGTTGATGTAGGTATACGTTACGTAGTCTGATGTATAAGATGTAGGTAGGTTTATAATATAAACTTCTTTAAATACCCACTTATCTACCTACTAATTGCCCATCTTACCTCACACATACCCCTTTCCGTTCACGATATGCAGCGGCTACGCAGGGTCACTGGTATTGAAGAGGTCCATCAGCGTCAGTTACCACTTAACATTTTGGTTCACAACAGTTTTCAACAGTTGGCTCGTCATCCACTGTTGGCCATAAAAAAAAACATATATAAGGTCGAATTGAGAAACCTCGCTGATTTCAGCATGAATGGGCCGGATCGTCCGGGGAAGTACTACCCTCGCATAGAAGATCGACTTAAGAGTAGTAGTATCCGTACCACTGCGTTTCGTTCGGTGAGTGAGAGCGCCGGAGGCCCAATTTCCCCCCTTTTCTCTTTCCTCACCTCCCTCATTCCCTTCCCCTAACCCCATTCCCAGCCGCCATAGTGGAGGTCACCATACCAGCAGTATAATACGATGGCTTTTGGTATAGTGGCCGCCACTTCTAGATTCCACTGACTGCTTACCATCAGGCGGGGTGGAGTCACTTTGATAGACTATAATAAAAAAAAAACCTTTTTTTTGCAGTCTGTTATAAACAACTAAACAGATCCTATATGTTTTTATATAAGAACACTGTGTGCCAAAATTGAGGATTTCAGCAAAAAATTGCAGAATTATAAAGTTAACTTAATTTCCTTGATTTTATTGTATCTTTTAAAATTAAAAGATAAATGTTTTCTGATTTATAATATTTATGTAAAACGTATTCTAATTAAATGCTAAATTGCTTATCAATCTATGTATAATTAAATAACTTGAATTGCATTTTCACAGTGTAACACCTTACATTTTTATAAAAATATTTTAATTCATTCAATAAAATTTTCATTTCCTTTGCAGATAATGTATTTTATTATTCTTATCTAGATAATAAAATAAATGTTATGAGGCGGACTGAATCACTCATTAAACTGATAACCGATGGGTACGAAAGATTCTTGAGTGATAATCGCCAGCTGAAAGTGCTTGAAAATGCCAAATTAAGATAGCAGGAAGCTACTACTACCATTTTTATTAATTAATCCACACCATGGTTAACCGACGGTTATCGATAACTGAGCATTCGATATCAGCGTTTTTTTTAAATATATCTTATCTTACTAATATATAAAGCGGAAGTTTTATTTTTGAAAGCACTAATTACTAGAACTACCAGTCGAATTAAAATGATACTTATTTTGCGTTTGATAGCCCAGTTCTTGAGGAAGGCTAGGTAATATCACGCTACTGGCGACGGGAGCAGAGCAGTAACCAAAGATGTAACTTATCAGTTTTGAATAAATAGCATTCGAAAGTGCAGTAGCTGTTGAAAGGATGTAATTATTCATCTTAATAAATAGCCACATATTACATATTATATTATGGCAAAAATACCAAGTTAAAAAACATTTAACAATCCTTCTGGTTTATCAAGTTTCCTTAAGACGGCCGCTATGTGACATTCACATCTCTCTTTGGGTTACGATGTTCTAAAGTTAGAACATTTTTGCATTCTAATAATTAGATACGTCAAACGAAAATAAATCATTCGACGTCATACCTTGACATTTTACGTGTATATACCCAGTCCGAACAAGAGTTTGTTGCAAATTAAAATGTATATATTTATTTTTTTATCAAATAATCGAGACAGATATTTTAATCGTCATCATCATCGCCAAAAGACGTTCACTTCTAGACATAGGCTTTCCCCAATTTTCCACGTCATACCACTGGTGGAACGAATTGGTGGTGCAACGAGGAATAAACTAATTTTCGCTACTTTGGCCGTTCGTGAGCCGCCTTCATCCATCAAATTGTTAATATTAATAAATAAATAAAAACAAATTCTAAACGAAACGGTCACAAGCCAAAGGCCTTCCATTTGCGTAGTTTATATTACCAAGTTAATATAACGTCGATCTGCATAACTCTTTTCTAACAATTTTAATTATTAAATGCAATAATTATAATTAATTATGTATATTAGTTATAATAATTATTATTGTATTTTAATTTATGCAAACATGCATTTGAATCCAAGAGAAGAGAAGAGAGTTTGTTAACGACAAATTTTAATATGTCAAATAAAAATGAACAAGGAGGCTTATATTGACTAAAATTATCTTTATATTATATTAATAATCTCTATTTTTAGCAATAAAAGTATTAAAATAATAGCCTATAAGCAGTAACAATACGATGATTATAAAACTGAAGATATTTACTAAATTTCATTTATACATATCAACAAAATTGAGCAAAACAACATTGCAAAGAAACAGTTAAGTTTTTAGTAGTTAATATTCGTTTATAAATCGGTTATTTAAATACATCGATGTAGGTTTTAAGATATTCAAAATTATATAATCGACTTTAAAATCGATTACCGATAGATATTATAGTCATAAAATTGGTTCAGTTTCACAATTTTTATCAGTCTTATCTAAATACTCTTCTTTGTCTGTTCCAAAGACGATAGATCCACTTGACTGATAATACAGCGTACAAACGCTCGCCAAACATAAGGTATTTAGCGCTTATTATAACAAACCGCGACAGAGTTTACTCATTTAGTTCCGACCAAGTGTCAGATCTGTGCGCACATGTCAATACGCTACATTCTTAATTTTTTTACGAAAATGCCTTCCTGCTCTGTTATATGGTGTGAAAAATCCACTAAAACATCAAGTTATAACAAGGATGGTATAACTTTTCACCGGTAAAGTACGATTTTAGTTGTGTTATGATAAATATTTATTGTGATTGCAGGGCTCAAGTGATATTGGTTGTTTGACGTAAATACGTCACCATCACTGATTGTCTCTCTTTCTCGCGCGAGACGATTGTCAATAGTTCTGTCTCTTTTTGTTTTTTTCTGTCACAGTAGTGCTGAGACAAATCGGAAATAAAGTTGATATCGAAAATTACTATTCATGATTCGGTTAACAATATTAATTAATGATATGTTAAAATTAATTAGTTATTCTAAAATTTTAGTTTTTCGAAAAGCCCAGAAATAAAAGAAAAATGGATAAATGCTGTTAACAGACAAAATTGGTACCCTAACAAATACAGCGTTATTTGTCAAGGCATTTCACAGCTGATTCTTTTGAAAATTTAAATAACCGACGGCGTTTATTTAGTTCAGCAACGCCGACAATGTTTTTACCTGTTTTAGTACGCTTATACTACTTCATTATAAAATATTTAAAAATTGATGTGAAAATAATAATTTTAATTTTGCCGAAATACGTAATTTTTGAAACTCTTATTATTAATAGTATTCTTAAATACTGTAATAAGAGGCTATAACCACGGTAACACTCTCTATACAGTATTGTAACACGGCCGATTTTTTTAAATAAATGCCTACACCCGCGCGATAGGGCGCCTCCAGCACTTTAATTACATTTGCCTACTTTGTTTTTCCATTTAGTTTTGTGATTGTAAATGTACTTTTTTATATAAACAAACAAAATACTCTGTGAATTGTTTTTTGACTGGAATTGCAAAATTTATTTTTTCTAGTATTATTTATACACACAGTACAATAAACAACTATTACTAATAATAAAATACCACGTCTTTACTTGGTATTATACAAACTAAGAAAAAAAAATTAACATTTCCCGAGGTTTTAACTCAAGCGTACCTACCGTATCATGATTCATAAACCGCCTATAACTACCTATTTCACTCGTGTCAATCACTTTCCTTTACTCTATTCACTTTATTTATTAATCCAGACATTTTTTTTTCGGGAGATAAAAGGAAATATTTATCCATTAAGAAGACACATTATGTACTACCTACTAGTAAGTAAAATTATTTTATAGTCTTACGTTTCATTTATTGAAGATATTAAATCAATTGTAAAGATAAATGCAAATAAAATATTTATTTATTTATTATACTCATCAATTATGAATAACTTTTATAAATTCTACAATAAACCATTTACATACAAAATATACCTATAATGTAAATTTATTAGTAAGACACAATAGCCTCTTTCTATTTCGTTTTCATATTGCTTAAATAATTCTGTCATCCATGTATTCGGACATAGAATAAAATTGACTTTATCGATAACGATTTATTTTGGCACAATTATGTGGTACAACACTTAGTGAACAATGGGGCGGTGCAATATGATTGACATTGATGCATTAACCAATCACTGTCGCGATAATTTCTTCGTCTTCCGACCCGCAGTTGTGAGTCCGCGTGTGTACTAGAAATCATAATTATATCATCGTCACTCAAGTGGTTTTATACTCATTGGTCTGTTCGTTATTAATGGAGATTGGAATGATGATGATGATGGAAATAACGTAACTTTAAAATAAAACCATAAACAAACAGCAATGCAAAGGGGATGGCGACGATCTTCTTATCATCAGGTACAGTGAAGTTAGTTGGGCAGGACGACACCACTCCGTCGTCGTGGCAATCCACAGCACAGTACAGATTCACTGGCAACCAGCTGGACGACTCTGTGAGATATACTTTTTCGCGCCTCATTTAAAAAATTCGGATCAACATCGGAAGGAAACACATTATGGCAAAAGACTTCAAATTTTAATTAAGCGTTAGCGTAATTGTGTTGGTTTGCTATTTATTTTTTGAGGTACCGTAATGCAATGAAAAATGAAACAAGAAACTAAACGTCTTTATACTATTTATTGTCTAGAAAACAAAAAATAACAAAAACATAATAAAGTCCTTAAAGCCATTTTATGATTATTGCTGAGTTAACATATTAACGGTTACATGTACTTGTAGTGTTGTTTAGGGTTTCTCGACGTAAGGGTGAGCAGCGATGTAGGCGATAGACCTGGCGATGTAGTCAGGGATGGGTTCAGGAGCGGGGGGAGTAGGCAAATGGGCACCCTGTAGACAAACAAACGGTTTTAAAATAAAACTATTCATTATCAACATATACGGGTTGTGAAGGTCTATGAAAGTAATACTTGTAAATAATAATAGTGCTATGCAATAGCAAAAATTAATTAAGTAGGTACTTTATGATTTAATGGTATGATACGCGTAGTAAAATTAACGGCTTACGGCTCCTAACAGCTGTTGTTTCTAAATGCATACATTATATCATTAGTATTTACATTATTATCTCCGTGACCCTTTCAACTATCTTAGCCAACGTGTGATGACATTTCGATTTTATTTCAAATTTATTTTTGAGAGAAGGTCAATTTAAATTGACTGTAATCAGGTTTGTAGCTTAAGATATTTTGTACTATTTTATTTCCATTGCTTTTGTCTAAAACATTTAATAGGTATGCAAATTAATTCTGGACATATTTGACAGTAAAATTAAACATCTTTAAGTTGTATATTTTGTAAACGAATCAACTAAAAAGACTACTGTAAATACTAAAGTACTGTTGCAGTTAACTGCAAAACTAAAATATCTACCCATCTTTTAATAATGTCACCTGACTAAATAGAACTAGATACATGAGTAATACTTATGACACACAGTCATTTTGGATATCAATTTAAAAAACGAAACGAGTTCATAATTTCTTTATATTTACCTGAGGCTGGTATCCGTTCTCATTGGCGATGTAGGTGACCTGGTAGACCTGGCCTTCAGGGGATTTGAAGGAGTTGGATCCAGTGACTTCAATAGCTACCTCATCCTATAAAACAAAACGATGTTAATTTTTATAAACTGAATTCTGCATTGAAGAATATGAGTATTGGAGAAAGTTTTGCTACGCGTAAAAAAGTCCATTTACTTAGGTAGGGACAGTTACTATTTAAGTCATCGGCAGCAAATATAACTTTCAGTTGTCAATTACAATTTGTGCAGTTAATACATAATATAAATTATTTAATTAGCTATATGCAGAACCCTTCAAACTAAACATAACATGCACAGATTGCACAAAATACACAGCCTACAAAGCTTAGATAAATGTTTAATATCTGATTAGGAATTTAGTCGATTCTTACGACACCTATATAGAGAGATCACTAGATTAAAAACCATGTGAAAAGAAGCTGCTCTGATGTTTACCACGGGATAAAATACTGCTCTTGATACCAGAGCTCAGTGAAAGAGCTTTATGGATCAATACTCAAGAAATTACTGTCTTCTTTTAAAAAGTATACAAACCTTGCCGTAAACCTTGACCTTGCCCTCAGCCTGTCCTTGGATGCCGTTGTCAGTCTCGTAAGCGTACTGGTAGTTTCCTTCGGGATTCTGCTCAAAGCTGCTGTGCAGTACCTTGGCGACCTGCTCAGGAGATGCGGCGTACACGCACGCGACTACGGCGAAAAGGATGATGGCGGACTTCTGCATAGTGAAGTTAGGCTTTATCAGTGTGAAGATACTAGTGATATAATAAGAGTTCTGGGGGCCTTCCACCACCTCTAATAGCAGTATTTTTTTTTTTTACCACGTCACACAACGCCATCTAGCCCCAAATTAAGCAATTATATTTGCTTGTGTTATGGGTACTAAACAACTGATATACTACTTATATACATTTTTTTTTTGTAAATACTTACATTTTATAGATAAATTACACCCAGACACAGAACAAACAATCATGCTCATCACACAAAGATTTGTCCTGGGTGGGAATCGAACCCACGACCTCCGGCTTAGCAGTCAGGGTCACTAACCACTAGACCAACAGGCCAGTCAATCATTATTGTAATATCATTTTATGTTTTTCTTTTGTAACATTAAAAACAAGGATAGAAATAAAGTGAGGTTTTAATAAGATTGCTATATGAGGTAGTGATAGGGCCCCTGAAGTTGAATTTTAAACATTTCAACCAAATACGATGAACATGGCGACCAATCTAATTACAAATTTATGAAATGTTATTTTCAGTAAACCATATCATGCAAACAATTCTGGTAATATGTTGTTTAAGACGATGTAAAATCTGGTTCAGATATCTACATAAAGTAGGTAATGTTTTTTTTTTAAATTTATGTTCTTTTTAATAAAGTAATAAAAAATTGGAGTGAGATAGGCCAATTATATATAAAACATAAAATAATAGAAACTTTTAAATTATTTCATCTAATGTAAAGTAAACGCAAAACTTAATGAAATAAAGTTTTTATTATGGAATCTCATACAAACTAAGCTAGATTATAAAGAAAGAAAAGATAATTTCTTTACAAGCTTAATATAATCGATAAAATGTGTTTTTCTTTCACGCAGTATAAATAGTCGTAACGATGAAAATTAATTATTAAAAAAAAATATATTTAACTCATAAATAATGAATTAACTATTTTCACAATATCCTTAATTAAAAATGTTAAACAAAGTTGCCAAATAATATTCATTCATGTGAACATGTCAATAATGTCATTATGTCATAATGCAACTTGACATTTTAACGTTACGTAAATATTTTTGTAACGATTCACGAATAATACAAACTGTATCAACTAATTTATACTTAATAATTTTAATATACTAGCTGCACCTAGCTGCTTCGTCCGCGCGTAAAATAAGTTTTATCTCCCTCGGCAACCAGACCGATTTTCGGGATAATAAGTAACCTATGTCCGTCTCCGGCACCGAATCTATCTAGATACCAATTTTTATCGAAATCGGTTTAGCCGTTTAGGAGCTTAGTGGTAACAAACACACACACAAACACACAAAGTTTCGCATTTATAATATTAGTAGGATGTTCTATTGAATTTTATTACAAATATCATAATATCACTTTGAATTTAAATTTAGTTACTAAACTTTTGACACAACACTAAAACACAAGTAACGTCCATAGGCTTTAGTCCTTAAGTGCACTTACCATCTTTATGTTGCTTACTCGACCTACTAGACCAATCTAATGCTATAACTAAAATCTATGTTTCTTTTATACACATCCCAGGAAAAAACAATATGATATCATACCTACCAATAACTTCACTTGTAGAAAAGGTCAACTTTTTAGTCTGTTTATTATAGGCAACAGTTTGACATTTTGATTCAAAATAAACTCGTTTGAGAGATAATGAAAATTATTAAAAACTGCATGCAATATTTTATTGTATTAGTGAAAAATAAATAGTTAATATTTCAAGTTACCTTTTTTTAGGGGATGGGAATTAATCTATAGGAAAAAGGGGCGTTAGTCTTCTGATCTAAAGTATATGGGTGCCATTGAACTAAGAAAATACTAGAAAAAGTTGTAGTATCTTAGCACCATACTACCGCCTACCTACTACGTACCTCTGTGGTCAGCGACCTGTCTGTAAAGAGCCCATAATAAAAATGTTTATAAAAAGAAATCCTTAAATTCTTTACCGTTGTTACCGTGCTTCACGAAAATGACAAATAAGTTTCTCAACTTACTTTGCACGATTTGTACACTTGTGTCACAATGAACAATAGAACATATGGTCTTCTTTTTAATTGATAAAATAAATAAGATTGCTTGTAATGCAATTAGCAAATCTTTTTTATAGCGGAGCATTATTTTCTTTGAGCTAAAAGCAAGGAAACTTTGCACTTTGAACACTTTGCTGAATTGCGTTATTTAAAAAATAATCCGTTCATTCAGTAAAATCAGTTAGGTATACATAATATTAAAGTGTGCATATTAAATCTATTAACCATTTAAATTAATTCGTTTTTAATAACCAATTAAATCAGATTTCAAAAATCGTTTAAAAATAAAGCTGTACCCGGGTTGAATTTAAATCGATTTATAATAATTTGAGAAAATAAATCTACAAAATACAAAACAAATGTTTTAATTACATCGAGGTTATTTATTTTAATAGCTCTTTTTAATAAATACGCGAAACTTACATTATATACTTACTGCAGATTTTAGTAAATAATTGTGTCTTTTTGGCATAGGTAATATACCTAATTAATTTTATTTTATGGTTACGGGTAGCTTTGTCCAATATTGAACGTGTTTGCGTAGAAATAATATTGTTATCATAAAAAGGGTACAGGGTTGTTCGCTGTATCTTATAAACCATTATAAATAAAAAAAAATGTAATAGAAGTGATACTTGTCAACTCAGTTGAATTTTAATATTATACCTAATTATTCATTTCAATTACGACAGAATTTTTCGTTGCAATTGGTATTCATAACGCATCTTACGAACAGAAACACGCAAACAAAATGTATTTAACATGCCACACCTTTACCACACGATAGGATTCTAGACCTAGGACAAAAAATATTTAAATATCATGTGCGAATTATGTGTGACCCTGAAATGGTATGACGTAGTTATATTAAAAATAAGCAAGCTTATTATACATACTAATATGTAAGTGTAGGCTCAAGAGTAGGCGCTATATCTATTGTTTTGTACGCCTAAGGTTTGTAATTAATTATAAGTCACAAGCGTTCATACTGTGTTATAATCGCATTCAACATTCGCAACAGCGATTGGTAAAATAGCTCGAAAGATTACTATTAGAAAGAAAGAAAGAAAATCTTTTATTGTGTTTTAAAAGACGACGTACATAGATACCTATAAAAAATAAAAAATACATTTTTTTTTAAAACAAATACTTCTTATCATTAAACAATTTTTTTAAATAATTATGACCAATAAGTCCAACAAATAATTTCTAATATATAATTAAAATAGCAGTGGTAACCTGGTAACAATGAAAATGACCTGTGTTTTTTAACTGTGTCAAACTTTCAAAACTTGCTTAATCTGTCCTGTCAAGTGTCAAATGAGATGCTTTTGATGACTCATGTTTAGACTTTAGTTCAATATATTTGACGTGGCACCACGTGCTACATTATTCCAGAAAAAAATGCGACAAAACAAAAGTAAGTGTGTAAGGAAATAATAAGAAATTAGTCTAAGAAGACTAATTTCTATTTACCTAATAGCAATTTTTGTTTAAACTATGATTATGTGTTTTTATACCGAGTACGAAGGTAATAAATGGTTTAGAAACTTCCGAATGGAATAAACTTTCTTTACAGAACATATAGACATTTCTGAAGCAATGAAATCAGAAAAATTGAATTAAAATCTATTTAGATCATATCGATAAAAACAAATAATTTGTTTGCTGAAATCAAGACTCAGGCAACTACTACTACTACTACTGCAAGTGATATTAACGCTGATAGAATAAAATAGAATATGATTAATCAGATTAATCAATGTATGGGATTGACTTAAGCTAACGACAACATTGTCGTTAGCTTAAGCTTAAGTCAATCCCATACATTTTTATACCTATTTTATGAATAGAATAGAAATCTATGCCACTACCTGTCTTGTCTAGTTCTAAGTGACTTCTTAACATCAGAGTGCAGTCTTTTTTAAAAGCTAATATTAAAAGTAGCAGCCTCAACATTATATTATTTTTTTAAAGTACCTAGACCAAATTGTGACCATGTATTATCTAAACTAATAATAAAAAGAGAAAAGATTTGATTTTTCGTATGTGTTTTTTTGCTTTTGTTTGTTTGAAACGATTTAACTTAAAACATACGTTACCGATTTGAAAATTCTTTCACCTTTAGAAATAAAAAAAATAAGAGAGTAACATAGGCTATATATTTTATTATGTTTATCCAGTTTTTTCATTATTTCAAGGGCTTTCGTAAATCTGAATGATGCATTACGACATTATTGCTATGATATTTTCTGTGGAGCTTGTTGTTAGATCGAATAAATCTTTTGATACCGAAGCGAAGCGAGGGCGGACCTCTAGTTTATTATAAAATGAAAGTATGCATTTTTAAAATTTACTTACTAACCAATATGTTACATGTGATGAAAGCGTGTTCAATAAAATGATAGTTAAATGATAGTTGGCAATATTTATAATGTTATGCATAATTTTTTGTATTAACCTTTTACCTTTTCCGGTTATACAGCTATCAAAGCACCATTGCACCTATTTATAAAGTGAAGTAATGAGTGTGAGTCAAGTACAGATTCATTCTTCAGTCTATTTAAAATAGTATAAGTTGCGGAGGCCCAGGTATAGGTATTACACACAACACGTGTTTTTTTACAGTGCAAAAAATTTTCCATTGTCAAATCGTTTGATTATATTAAATGTAGATAATATTAATAGAGAATGAATCCACATACTATACTAATTTATAAAGATGATTTAACATTCTTGAATATAAAATTCCTTAGCTTGACCTATTATAGTACGGTAAGTTCGACCCGGTCACCTTGACTCACACACTTTCATCCGAACATCGCTATGTTAGAGGTAAACAATCAGAAAAAACAAATAATAATAGATAACCTTCGCTTTTTAAATTTATTATATCGGAAGTGGCTATATAATTGCTTTGTTAAAATTGAACTTCCATTTTATAAGAACTTCAACGATTGGGCAAATTATTTAATTTAAACTCTTAACTGAGCTGTCTTCCATAAATGATAACATGGTTTCTTTCCGATAGTGTTAATGACATTAGTTTTATTTGTTAATGACATTAGCAGGTATATAAAAATTTATGATTAAGTAATAAATAAATGAATAACCAAGCTTTAAAGACTGATATTCATAATCAATATATTTTTACATCTCTCATATTCGGTAAGTAGGTCCTTATTACCCCCAACTGGGGCTTGTAGGTGACCAATTAGCGCTCTAGGGTAATAATGTAGCTAGAAAAGCCCTAGGACGGTAAGTAATTAAAAAAAAACACTTCATTCTTTCAAAAAGTTCGCGTACATCTAACCATCATACTGGCAATAGACATCATGCATTCAGCCCAATAACAAAAGAGGTCGCTTCGCTATTCAGCCTTGTCTTCGTATGAGTATAATAGTCATCAATTTTAAATATCGAACGGCGAAGCTCAATTTCGTTCTTGAAAAAAAAAGAGTGTGTGTAAGAAGTTATACTTCTTTAGCGTAACAATCCAAAAATACCAAATAATAACACAACGCATAAATACATAACAGGTAACCTCAAATCTATAAATGCTCTTAAAACAGTATATTAAAACCACTTTAACACTAATATTCAAAATAAATATTTTTACTGATAAATGATCAATAAAAAATATCTATCACCGTCATAAATATAATTGAATTGATATAAACGCCAATATTCATATTTTTTATTTATTCACACTGATTATTTGTACTGATACACATAATACCGACACACAAAGGTTCGCAACTAACTTCAGGGTGTAAAAGGTTCGCAACTAACTTCAGGGTGTTGCTTTTTTCTGTCGGTGTGCGCGCGCATCGTAAAAATTCACTCTCATCCTTTTTCCTAATCGCGCTAAAAGAAGTTTAACTTTAAAAATAAAAATATAAGATGAAAAAAGTCGGGAATAGAAAACTTTTATTCTTGTAATGCCGGTTTTTTTCTACTTACCTCACAATCGAGATGTAAAGCAGAGTAGTTAGCTCGGGTGTAAGCATCAATTGCAGCCTCGAACTATAGGCGCCCTCGCTGCGCTCGTGCGCCTAAATATCTCGGGCAGCAATTGATGTCTACAGCCCTTGGCTACTAATCTACTATTAATTCCATTTTGTATATTTATCTTAGTTTTGATCAGGCTAAATATTTATGTATGTTATAGTTTGATAATTATTATTAATTACAAAACAGGATAGAAGCTGGGTCACCTCACGCATAAACAATAGCATTTCAGCGGTAATATGTCTACTAATGCAAGACATCTACTATGGCTCATGCCACAAGTCAAGAAGATGCAACGTAGACTAGCCTCTCACAAGAACTAATGACCCGACAAAGATGACGGACGATAGATGAGGGTAGTCCAGAGGCCCTAGACAAGTGGCATAGATTTCTATTCTATTCATAGAATAGATAAAAAAAATGTATGGGATTGACATAAGCTAACGACAATGTTGGCGTTAGCTAATGCCAATCCCATACACTTTATACTCTATTCTATGACTAGAATAGAAATCAATGCCACTTGTCTAGGGTCTCAGAACCAATTAAATGTTACGACCGAGACCTTTCAATTCATTTGTTTTAATATTGAACTTGATTAATACAGTATAGAGATATTTTAATAGGTCAGATCATTTTGCATAATGAGAGTTTACACGGGACGATTTCGGCTAAGCTTTAATTTTGACTAATATTTGGTACTTTTGAAAAGATGAGATACGTTTTCATGATATTAAAGCATACAATTAAAAATCTATTGTCTTTGATGTTAAGTAGAAATTGTTCTGTATTGGTTAACCGCATCCATTAGGTAACTGTGCAAAATTGTAGCTATGTCACCAAATAGGTCCTTTAGAGAAAAGTCGTTATATTGGTTTCTGATATCGAACTGGAACGATGTTAAACAAGTTTTAATAAAAGATTTACCTAATTTAATTAACTTTATGGTAAAGAGCAAATTAATGCCACAATAATTTGGTATTATTTTTTGTGATATTATTTGCTTTCATAAAATACATGTTGGTTACTATGCCAGTTTTAGACAATACGTGTTTCTTGACTAATAAAATTAGTTAAAGGCATTAAGTATAAATACACAGTGCAACTCGTTTTAGAATCACATAAATAATTTGGTGAATATTTTCATTTTAGATCACATAAATGACTTGGTGAATATTTTCACAAATCTTCTTCTGTTTAAAATCTACTTAGCTTATGAAATTTATACAAAACCAGGCATCATGTAAAACTAAAATAAAGTCATTAATAAAACTTCTAACTATAGAAGTTACGATATTTTAGTTTTGGCCACGTTGATGAAACATTGAGGCCTTTGATTATCCATATCTCATTACTATTAGAACAACTTTTTATATGAAAGCATTTTCTTACAACAGATTTAAACATTGTTTAAAGTTGTTCACGACTCGCAGCGAAGAACAAGAATGGCGAAAGGATTGTAAAGAATATATTAAATGGTAATGTTACAATGCACTGGCAGCTTCTGATATAACTTACAAGTATTACGTACACTTTAACACATTTGTAAGGTCGTAAGATTTTCAACTTTATGAAGATTCACAAGATTTTCTATTTCATTCTCTTACCAATTTCATATTCTTCGCATCATAACAATACACCTAGTGATATTATATTGTTCCGTCGAGTGTTAGAACTTTAATTGCATGCAGATTTTAATGGGTAAATTGTTAAAAAATAAATGCTTTTCTTTCATTCTTTCAAGTTGAACTCCACATTACATACTAACGATTTATACTGAAAAAAACTACCAACCAACAACTAAACTGCCTTAGAATGAAATAAATATTTGTCAACTCATTTTTAACATTAATAGCACCTATTAATTCTAGAAAAAACCCAACTTTCATTGCGTTTTCATAAAAGCAACAATGACAATTCGGTTTATTCATAGCCACACAACAGGATAAGGAAATAAAAATATGTATATAAAGGAGGCTAACACTCATTAAAATAAAGTATGCCTTAAGGAAAATAACGTTTTTGATTTAAAAAGTCGTATTGTGCGAAGCTTGCGATGATATCCTTACAAAACAATGGGATCTACGGAACCATTGTGCACCATGATTTATAATGTTGCCGCCTGGAACTCACAACGGTTACTTTTCTTTCGTTATTGGCCATTTTGCGGGTTCTTCAGGGGGTTTTCTGCAATGTCTGCCAGAGATTTATAATTTACATATTTTCTTTGAATGGAGCTAAAAACATTTAATTTCTTTGTGTCTTAGCGAGGATTTCTAAAAGGATTTTCTAGTCTCTTCCTGAGTTTTTCTCTGATATTAAAGTATTTTACAAATGCAATCACCTACTGGTGAATTATTTTCTTAAAGAGCAGAAATTTCATGCGATATATGCAAGATGTTGAAATATTATGAGTACTTTACTTAAAGGCTCGAATTGCTGTGGCTTGGTAAGGTCAGCTCCGGTTCTTTACCAAGCCCTACCGGACTTAAAAGATGATTTGTCTAGTAGCCGGAGAGCAATGGCTAGAAAATTTAATGAAAGTTAAATTAATGTATTTTAATTTAATATTGATGTGTATTAAATCCACATCAGTTATTATGCTCATTAGGTTTTTTTTAAATAATAATCTTTATCATATACCTACCTATACTTGCACAGACAAAAATGGAAATTGCTACACTGCCCAGCACCTAAGTTTTGAGGGATGAACGTTCGTTTTATTAAAAAAATCCCATCTTGCAAGATAACATGGAAATTTATGTGCAATCATTGCAAGAGGGTGGATTATTAAGAAAGTAATTCATGGATTCGCTGCGTAAGTGTAATATATTAAAATAATAAATATTTTAAGGATCTGCTATTTTTCTATTTAGACTTGCCAAATAGATTTTAATGACATTTTAGTATGAAACGTTCCATCAGAAATAGATATAAAAAATATTTGTGAGAAAATTAAAAAGCAAAATTATAAATTTGTGTGTTAATGTAGAAGTTTTTAAAGGTTTATATTTAAAATAACATAGCATTACGCCTTTTCCCTGAAGGGACAGGCAGAAGTGTATAAAACTCCTCGTTTCGCTATGAGTGAGGGCGAACCTATTGCCATTTACCGGGCACAATACTAGAATCCGTTTCCTCATAATACTAATTAGTAGTAGTATGTCAGATAATATCACCTAATATTAAGAATTGATCGCCAAGACAACCCAAAATTACTTTCAACACTGTGTCATCTGTACTTATAGAGCAATTAATATCATTCCAGGATATTGTACCTGAAATCGTAAATAATCCGCTATTTGAAACATAATTTCTTAGTAATAGTAATAGTACTCGGCTTTAAAGTTCGTAAATACTAATTTAATATAATACCTCATGCCAGCTTTACGAAATGCTGAAAACAATTTTGTTAAACCAAATGTTGCAAACGTCATTCTTTGTTCTTAAATCAGGTTAAAAGGACGATATTTCTTTGTATCCGGAGCTCTGCCAAGAAATACTGCTTTATTTTGCTAGACCAGGAGATTTTTTGCAGCACATAATATAATGTTTTTCTACATAAGCCGGTATGCCTGCATTGTTGACTAAAATTGCATATTTATAGGTTGTTGGAGATTTCTTTTTCTTGTTAAGGCACTACTTTTGTAGAATATATTGTTCATCTATACTTCTACACTTGTCTATACTTATATATATATATTATAAAAAAAGGAAAGATTTGTATTTTTGTATGCAACGAATAAACTCAAAAACTACTGAAGCGATTTCAAATTTTTTTTTGCATTACAAATGCATTACAAGAGCCATAGCAGTCGCACACACTTCCAATGTGTAACTGAAGGAGTCAAAGCAAGTGAAGGGTTATGAAAGAATAAAGCACCTTTTACGGTAATAACGTATATTTTAGTGACACAATGTTTACAACGATGTTAGCGGCGCAACTACGTAACCGAACTCACCGTACTCGGATAACATAAGATAGGTGGCACTACTCACGCACTTCGTATTACTATAACACCTCCCCTCGAAGCCGTGAGCATGTATCTCAGACATTCACATACATTCTTCCATCATACCTAAATTACGCAGACATTCATGATGCTTTGTACCACTCAAACCTTTGGTCAAAACATCAGCAGGCATACGGTCAGTACACAAATATCTAAGATCAATTAAACCTCGTTCGCACATATCTCGAATGAAGTGGTGCCTCACATCGATATGTTTCGTTCGTGAATGATAATTTCTACTTTGAGCAAGTTTAATCGCGCCCTGATTGTCGTTAAATAGTATCACACACTCACACTTATATCCAATGTTATTTAAAACATCACGTAAATACATAGCCTCTTTAGTTGCTTCGGAAATAGCCATGTATTCGGCTTCGGTGCTTGATAAAGCAATGGTCCGTTGCTTTCGGGCCTCCCAGCTAATCGGAGCACCTGCCAAAATAAATGCAAAACCGGAATAGGATCTACGATCTATCGCATTCCCTCCCCAGTCTGCATCAACCACACCAAAAACAGGCAAACCTGTTCTTTCGTACACTAATCCGTAATCTGACGTACCTTTCAAATATCTCAGCACACGTTTAGCAGCCTTCCAATGTTCAATATTGTAATTTGTATTGAATTGGCTTAAATAGTTGACGGCATACGAGATATCTGGTCTCGTCGATACGGCCAGGTGCATCAAGGCACCTATCAAACTTTGGTACGGATACTGTTCCATTATATCATATTTGATACACTCAGGTTTATCTAATTTAACATTCACGTCTATAGGTGTGACCGCAGATTTACACTCACTCATATTAAATCGTTCTAACAATTTACCTATATATGAATATTGACTTAAGTACACTCTGTTTTCATCATCACGCCTAAATTCAATACCTAAACAAGTAGATATTTTGCCCATATCTTTCATTTCAAAGGCATTCGATAACTGTTCCTTTATATCTTGCATCCATACATCATCATTTGTGGATATAATTATATCATCAACATATATACCAATTAACATCATTCGCTCACCTTTATGTGCAATAAATACACAAGGATCCTGCGGCAACGCTTCAAAACCAATATCACGCAACTTTCTCACTAACTCTTTATGCCATTGCAAACCAGATTGACGCAAGCCATATAAAGATTTTTTTAACAGACACACATTATCCACACATTCATCAAGAGCTTTATTCCAGCGTTTAGCTGTCTGAAGTATGTTCTTTTCTGTTATTATTTTCTTCTGTGTACCAATCTTTTCTTTTGCGAGTACTCTCTCTAGAACATCGCATAACTGATCTGGAATTTCCATATAGACCTCTTCATCAAGTGAACCGTTCAAGTACGCTGTTACTACGTCCATTTGGTGGATTTCTAATCCAAATTCAGCCGACAAGGCAGCTATAAGACTGATTGACGACGATCTCACAACAGGGGATGAGGTCTCGTGAAAATCCTCCCCTGGCCGTTGTGAATATCCTTTTGCGACGAGGCGCACCTTCTTGCCAGTACTTTTCGTACTAAACACAAATCTACTTCCAATAACCTTACGTCGTTTTGGTCTTGGTACAATTTTCCATGTTTTATTCTTTATTTGCGATAAATACTCATCTTCTAGAGCAGATTGCCACAAATTCACGTCACTTCTCTTCTCGACATCTTTCCACATCATTGGTTCAATCATTGCTATTCCTGCACTAATCTCTTCATTCGGTATATCTGATTCATTTTCATTTTCACTATCTGTAGTATGCTGTTTTATAATATGATATTCTTTTCGCGGTCTACCCGCCATCCCAGTGCGAATTAGACGAGGTCTTCCTCTTCCTCTTTTAGAAGGTTCTATTAAATTTTCCCACGAAACAGTTGAGTTCCTTTTTCTCTGTAATTGACCTCTATCTCTATCTACCTCTGGTTCATGAACTCTTTCGATCGATCTTCTTGGTCTACTACCATCTCTAATAGTTTTCAGTATCCTCCGGTTATTTTCCTTTCTGTCATTATTCGCGTTAGACCCCTGTAGTTCGACTCTTATTTGTTCTTCATCAGCGTCTTCATCTTCATCAAATATCTCTTTATATTCATGTCTAAATGCTGTCTCATTCATGAACTTCACATCACGACTCACAATAATCTTTTTTGTTGTAGGATCGTGTATCCTATATGCTTTAGATTGAATATCATAGCCCACAAATATTCCTAGCTGAGAAGGAGACTCAAATTTCCCTTTCGGTTTTCCTTTGTCTTTGTAATAAGCTTTCGAACCAAACACGTGCATATATATTACAGTGGGTTTCTTCATTTTCCATACCGTAAACGGTATTTGACCATTTAACGCTGTAGTTGGGCACCGGTTTCTTATATAATTGGCAGTGTTAATTGCTTCTGCCCAAAATGAAGGAGGACTGCCCGCTTGGCGCATCATACAACGTGCCATCTCAATTAATGTCCTGTTTTTTCTTTCAGCAATCCCATTTTGTTGGGGCGTATACGGCGCTGTCAATCTTCTTCTGATTCCAGCCTTATTCAATAAATCATCAAATTCATTATTCACGTACTCACGTCCGTTATCAGACTGAAGGTACTTTATCTTCTTTCCTGTTAAATTCTCTGCATAGGCTTTGTAAGTTTTAAATACACTTAGGACATCACTTTTATTTGCTATAAAATAGACTTCACACCATCTAGATTTGTCGTCGATGAAAGTTACAAAATATTTTTTACCACCATAAGACTGATGTTTCATGGGGCCACAAAAATCGCTGTGTACAATTTCTAGTAACTCGCTAGTTCGACCTTCTGTCTTTTTTGGAAAAGGCGCGCAAGTCTGTTTTTCACTTATACATATCTCACATTCAGATAACTTTTCATCATCCTTTAATGTTAGCCCGTGTACTAAATTACTCTTCGCCATAGCCTTCAAGTCACGTTCATTAAGATGTCCGAGGCGTTGATGCCACGTGTCTAGTGAATTATTCACAGCTTCAACGTTATTTGCAGAGTTGTGACTCATCCTAATATGGTATAGGTTACCAACACGGTCTGCACGCATATGAACTTTATTCTCATTATCAACCACTATTGCATCATTTTTTCTGAAGCGAACTTCAAACCCGCGATCTGTCATCTTGGCCACTGATAGTAAGTTTGTTCGTAAATCAGATACATAGAACACTTTTTCTATATCAATCTGGCGTTCTTCACAGCCCGTGTCTACCGAAATCCTTACCTTACCAGCGCCGGTAATTTGTGTTCTGTCACTATTAGCTAAATTTAGTTCGGAGTCCAGTCGCGTAAAATCCTCGATCATTTGCTTGTCGTTACACATATGACCCGTACATCCACTGTCAATGCACCAGATAGGATTTAGTTTTTCACCCAACATAACCTCTTCGGTAGTACTCAATAACATTGTTGTCCTTTGCTCGTTATCTTTACTACATTCTAATTTTTGTGCGCTTTGCTTAGGCTTGTTAATGTTCTTAGTCTTGCAATCTCTCGCTAAATGCCCGCGACGACCACAACGATAACATTCAAAATTAGTTTTATGACTTTGAATATCATTATTCTTCTTCAGATTCGAATTTTTATTTTTATTGATACGTTTGACAAACATAGCCCCTTGGTCTATAGTCTTGGACTTCCGAGCTTCGTAATCCTCAATAACCTTGACTTTTAACGTTTCCGTTGATGGCAAATCATCGCGCGATTCCATTGCCGTTCTAAACATGGCAAACGAATCCGGCAAACTGTACAACAACAATATGGCTAAAAGTTCGTCAATAACAATCAAACCGATTTCTTTCAGTTTTTTAACTGCATCAAAAAAATCCGCAATATGCTTCTTCAAGTCATCATCTTCCTGCATACGGGTAAGCACCAGCTTCTTCAACAACGAGGCCTTTCTGGCCGGCCCGCTCGACTGGTACATAGATTTCAGCTTACCCCATATGGCCCTAGAACTTTCCAAACCATCTAGTGCGGCTAACTCACTTGGACTTACCGCCAACAATATGTCTGACTCGGCTTTTCTATCCATTTTTAGCCAATCTGCATACTTCGAGTCGCCTAAAGGTGGTTTTGGTAATGCTCCTGATACATATTCCCATAGATCATTTTTGATCAAAATTGCTCGCATATGTACCTTCCATGTATCGTAGTTATCACCAGTAAGTCGATCAATCTTAATAGATGTAGCCATAACGAAGTTTCTTCAACTCCAAAACAACAATAATGCAGTTATAAAAATACTTCGTAACAAGTTAATTAGTAATAGTAAACAAGCGTCGAACGTAACTTGCAAGTCTACGTTACACTAATACCTTCGCTAAACCTTAACGTGCGTCGACGCGTTTATTACTTTAATTACGACAAACTGTTTTAGTTCAAATCACTGCAATTATTCACTTTTCAGTTTTGATTTCACTCACTGGTATAGTCTGGGCCCATAACCTGAAGGGTTATGAAAGAATAAAGCACCTTTTACAGTAATAACGTCTATTTTAGTGACACAATGTTTACAACGATGTTAGCGGCGCAACTACGTAACCGAACTCACCGTACTCGGATAACATAAGATAGTTGGCACTACTCACGCACTTCGTATTACTATAACAGCAAGTTTGATTAAAATCAATATTTTAAATAAGGCAGCTTATAAAGACATCTGCTAAATAATGAAATTTTGTAAAGTACCTACAGTAGCACATAAAATTAAATCTAGCAAGTTTCAAATCTAAAATCATAAGCTTTTACGTGAGCGTAGCTGGTTAAACCCACCTACATATCAAAGCCTAAATCCTTGAAACCCATTTGAACAAAAGACTACAATACTTCAAGAAGTTTTATCGAGTTAGCGAAATTAAATGTATAATGGTATTTGTGACGTCAGAAACGCGTCGCTGCTATATGGTCGGATTAGTCAGAATCCTCCCATTTACTCTTGCAAAGCTCTTATATTGTAAATTCAATCCCACGACCCGACACTGGCCTACGTGACAGACAGCTATTGAAATTAAATGGCACTATGCTGATTGTAGCTCTAAAGATATTAGATTCAGAACATTACTATAACACAATTTGTCCTCTTTAAAATGCCATCTCAAATATCTCTGTAAACAAAAAAATAATGATTTCTTTATTTTTGAATGGATAAAATAAAAGAGAAAAGATCCTTGAAATACCTCTTAATTAAAAAAAGGTTGGTCTTTATTTCTCCCCTTTTTGACTTAAGCATTTTCTTGTTAATCAGTGTATAAATATCAATTTGTGTCAAATAAATATAGATAGAAATTCTTACTAATTGAAATTTAATTTGAAGAAATTTTGTATCCATGCCGCATTTCATATTCACTCATGTTCACAGACTCATGTTACCTTTTCGCTCAAAGTAAATACGAGATAAAGCATTAAAAAAACAAGAGACAAACCATCACGTTCATAAAAAGCGCTCTAGTTTTGCAAATGCCTCAAATGATATAATGTAATGAAAGAATATCTAGACAGTAAGAGGGTTACAAGGACGTTACGTGACATACATATGCTAAGCGAAAGATTTCTCGAGGATATATTGAAGCTGCTGCGACGTCATCTGCATAATATTACATTTAAGCTTTCATTAACCAGTATTAGAATACCTGTATGCTAATGACACTGTGTGATTCGGCAAGCTCAATATTTAAAGGTATTTTACAGTTGATTACCGAAAACTAAGAACTTCTTTGTTCATGTTTCACTATCTTAGTGATATTTTGCAATACCAAAGCTAGCAGTCACTTTATGATTAAATACTAGGACACCTTCGCACTTCTAACTTGTTGAAACTCTTTGAAGTGAGTTATATACTTAATGTTTTGTGGAGTCAACAATTAGTGGACTAGACTCACACTACCACTAGCGACAGCCACCAAATATCTGATGCAAATTACATTAGGTTTTTGATCAACAATTAAAAACTCATAATTTCTCAATATTACAGTTTTTATAAATTTTAATCACCTTTATTTCTTTGCCATCTTGGTTTTGAAACTCCAATTTAAATATAAAGCATTTATCGATATCTCGGCGGGCTAACAGGATACGAAAATTGTTTTGAATAGCCAATCGCCAGTCGAGGGTAGCCGGTAATACGCCGGCTTTTTTCATCCCCATTTAAATTTGAACGCGGTCTTAATGAGGGGAATTGGCTTTTGACGATATTACTTCACTAGCTCTCAATTTCAATCTTATTGAATTTTTCTGTGAAACGTTTCGCCAATGTTATTGAATTCTGTACCGATCCTGTCGGCTATCAAGAATTTAAATCGGCTTTTCTTGTTTTCTGTAGTATTTTTATTTCTAGATGAACTTATTTCTAGGTAAGCGGTTTATTTTAAAACTTTATTTCTAAAGTTTTATTGATTTATATAAACGTTAATGATACCTACGTTATATTTAAATGTACTTATTAAACTAGCATTGAATGTGAGTTTTCCGACAAAATCAGCCTATCTTCTTTGTCTTCAAATATCAGCATTTCATTTTCTTACTACTAATTCCCTAGATTTAATAAAATATCATAATAATAATGATTGTAACTCGTTCTGTAAGCTAAATAAATAAAGAAAATTCGGCCGGAAGACCGCGGCTGCACACAGGCCTCCCTTAATGTATCACCATTAATTCATGGGCTGGATCTCATAGAACGTCAAAGTAAGCGTAGTATTAACCCATACTATATATAAATCTAACAATAAAATCCCGAACTATGTTTTAATTATTGTTATAAGTAAGTACATTTAGTAGCAGCAGAACGGGAAGGTAGGTGTCGATCGCCAGTGAAAATCTAAAACAAAAAGCTATAAAATAATCTGGTACCTACATTATTCATAATGATGAGATATCAAATTTCTATAAAATTTTAAGCGCCAGAATTTATGTTTACCTAATGCCAAGGCTGTTGATAAAACAACCGCCTGGTTAAAGAATTTACGACAGACATCGTTGACATATCACAGTTATAAATAAGCAAGGCCATTTAAAATATAATGATATTTCCGAATTGACATAATCGATATATTTATTGTTTGGTTAAATTATTTACAAACATAATTTAATGATCTATTGATATAAGTTTTGATTGCTTAACGATTTTATGTTATAATTTATATTTCTAACTCGTAATTATTCAACGATTCGAAGCGAATTAAATATCAAGGTGGGATACTTGAGATCCTAGTCCAACAGTGGACGTCAATCGTCAGTCGAAATCATTTAGCCCTTCTTAGGCATTTTGACTATGACCGGTTTTGAGGTCTTGTTTATAAAAAATCATAAAATATGTTAAAAAAAACAAAGTTGTACGTGGCTTAAAATCATTACGCCTGTGATATCAACAACCGCAAATGCACTAGTGGTTACATACTTTTTATCTAATATTTGATTTGTGGTTAACAGATTGATTATAGCCCTCATCAAAAGCTTAGAATTACTTTCTAAATTAACCTTTACTTCAATGTACAGTCAGTTGCAGACGAGCAAACAGCCTACGTGATAGTAAGTGCTAACAGTCGCTTATGGACGACTCAAAGTCCCTGGAAATTAGGTCTTCCGCACTCTCACTCATCGAACGTAACGCAATAGTACGAGTACTATTACTCTTTTATCAATCTTCTATGAGAGGGTAGTACTTCCTCGGTCGATCCGGCCTATTCATGCTGAATCCAGCGTTGATCTATTACCGTGAAAAAGCTTTAAAAGCATTAAATAGATATTTTCAATTCCGGATATTACAGCCTACGAGTATTAAATTAAATTCCTTCCAAGCAATACCGTGATGAAAAATATTCATATTCTTGTGTATTACTGTAATTCTTTCGTTTCTATACAATACATACTTATGTCAAGTCAAGTAATATTGTGAAAGACTGCTCCACTTGAGAATTCGCGTTACGTGCCAGTGCAACGTAAGCTGTTTATGTTTGAAATATTAAATCATAATTTATGTGATACACACGTAAATTAAATTACATTCTGATGTTATAAATGTGAATAATAAAATGGAAAAATGGATGTTGAAAATATGAAACACAAATTGAAATAGAGATACTATTTCTATTTTAGAAAGACCTCGACTGCTAGACAAACATTACCTATATTTGGACGGATTTGTCATAGTCGCCACTTTTGACTGGCGGATTGAAGATAGCTTTGACCTCACTGGCCATCTTGTTCGGTTTATATTTTTCTTATCTGATGATTTGACGGTCATCGTTCTGTTCTCAAATTGCGATGCACTAATGAAGATGGCTGATAAGAATTATACTGGTTACTGTTAGGTGTATAAATATTATATATATATTATGTGTGGAAGACTCATCATATCAGCCGTAAGTCGTCCACTGCTGGACATATGACTGCCTCTGTGGTTTGATGGTACTGTGTACGGACTGTTACGTAGAGGTCGCGGGTTCGACTCCCGCTCAATGCAAATATTTGTGTGCATGAACATGTCTATTTGCATTGGTCTGGGTGTTTAAAAAAAAGTATGTCAGTATGTTTATCCGCATTCTAGAACACATATCACAAGCTAGCTTTAAGCTTACTTTGGGTCTAGATGGCGTTGGTGAGTAGTTGTTTAGATTACGTTATTGAAATATTATATTATATTTATGCCTTCCCCAATTTTCGCCTTTTCTATGTGTTAGACTGACTTTCTTCATCCAAATACTATTGCTAAATTTATTAAACATTATATATTTAAAATATTCCCAAGTAGATCTACACCTACGCTGTAACATTTCTTCGATAGGTGATTTTGCAACTTTATTGTCTCAACTGAGGTCATGATGAGCAAACAGGATTGTTGCCCAATAGTCTGACACCCACCGTCAGATTCCTGCATATGATGCACAGTAACGTTATTATAGGAATAACTATTATCTTATTATCTATGACTAATGTTAGAACATATTCATAGACATATACGGCAACCGATTTATGAAACGAACTCAAAATAGGTCGAAGTGAAAATGTTTATTAGAGGCCTGGTCCAGCAGCAAACGCTTTCGCGTGAATAATGGTACACGGTTTATTTGTTTATTTATTTATTGAGATAAAAACGAATATAATTCAATTACAATTATCTCACATAGGTACATCAATATAATATAAACAGCCAATTCAATACAATAATTCAAATTACAATGTCAAAGATATTTATAGTAAATGTCAAGATATTGATTATTTAATGATATCACAAATATTCGAACTCGCTACAGTCATCTTTTTATATCTATCCCATTGGTCGGGTAAGTTTTCACAAAATGTCAGAAACAACTGTCATACATAATATCACATTCATTGTTAAGTGCGAGGAGTGCATTAAAGAGGCGACGCGCATGTATCAACGGTGACTTAGATCGTGCCACTGTACGACTAAATTCAACGTGGAATAAGTCCGCCAATCGGCCACGTCTATTTAATAGAACACCAGGCGTAACGGGCACGTACAACTTACAGAATAGTGCATGTAGGAGTAGGGAGTCGACTTGTCCTTTAAGCACCTTGCAGCAGATAATGAGTTGGTTTAGAGTCCTTCTCACTTCAAGTGAATTATACCCAAGCTGACCAAGAAGAAACTTGGTCGGATAAAGGAATGGATAGTAGCCATAACATTTTTTATACATCGAACGCAAAAAAGCTTTTTGCACTTTTTGAAGCAGACACGTATAAATGACATGATGCGGGTTCCAGACACATGCGCTTGACTCAAGTTTGCTTCTAACCAGGCTATTATACAGGATTCTGATGACTTGTGGATTATCGAAATCATTAGTATTTCGCAATACAAATCCCAAGCGACTGTGAGCGACGACGGTTACTTTGTTAGCGCAACGGGAGAACACGATTGGTGTTCTCACAAAAAAACACTAGTTTGTAAATTCACCTGTTAAGTCCACACTTTCAGAAAAATAGTATTCCATTTTTACATAATTCTTAAAAGAACTGGTGAAACTTGCTGGACCTCTCTAGGTATATTCTCTAGAAAAACGTAAGATTCTGTATTACGTTACATGTAACCCGATATATTTTTAGACAACTCAAACTGAGCGTGTAATTGAAAATTACTCCTGTAGATTTAAAATACGGCTGAGCTTTCAAGCATCGGTAGGTAACCCACCTTGAATTTATTATGTGTAGCTTCATTAACGTGCTGAATGAGTGTTAATTAGTTCCATTAAACCTTTTATTATAACAAACAATTACCTCGGATAGTTTGTAATTTTGTTTTGTAAAAAATGTTATTGTTACTAAAACTTGAAATTAATTTAAAATATTGTTCATCATTTCCTTATAGTCTTGCTGAAAAGAACATTTTATTTAATTAAATCTATTTTATATTATTATTTGAGTGAAAATTTAAGGATCGTTTTACTTTTTTACATACAGCGTAATGTTCTCAAAGCCAGATTAAGACGTCCCATAAACTAAGAAACTAACTAACTATTGGAAACCTAACAGAACCTGTTAACTAAGGGCACCACGGCGCGGAGTAGGAACATTATAGCCTACCTACATCAAATTTGACATTGGTGCAACTGAGGTTCATGAATAGCGGACTTAATATAGTACCAACAGTACTAATAAATAGTTATTGACAATGAGACACTAAAGAAAAGAAGAAGTAGGTTTAAATTGTATTTTAATTAGTTTACGTCTGTATCGTATCTTACCGTACAGAAAAAACCTCGTAAGACTGTTTTTTTTTGTGTTTCGTTTTCTGTTATTTTAAAAGTAGACACTCTAGTAGACGATCTGTATCAGAAACTAAACAAAATTTAAAAAAAAACTTAATTCAATAACCCACAAACCTCAAATCGTTAATCTCCATACACATTTCTAATAATTTGCCAAGAAGGCGAGATAATAAAATGGCGGTGTAATTTCATGTATCGCAATACGTACATTAGTGCGACAGGTGCAAACGTAGCTGTTTCACGAACCTATTCTGGCACTTGTTACGTAAAACGTTAGCGAATAGATCGCATTTTTGATTGTATTCACAATGAAAGTTTTAATTTTGTTTGTTGTATAGTGATATGTTTGATACGCAAGTAACGAAGATAATCATGAGTGTAAGTGTAGATAGGTGAAGGGGAAAGAAATTAAAGGAAGATGGATGGACTACGTATAAGTATGACATGAATGAAAAGAGAGTATGTGTTCAAATTGATGGTAAATCAAATAAAATGCAAAATAAATACATTTTGCACCGATTACTAGTAATATAGGATAAGAGCAAGCAGAAAAAGAAGAATGATAAGCATAACATTGAGTAAAAATAATAAATTAACAGTCACATCAATTTTACAAGTGTGTTAATAAATTGTTATTGAACGATTCAACGCAGAAAGTATTTAATGTTGGAATAAATCTCTGGAATGCTGTTTTGGAACTCAGTTTTGACATTGATGCATTAAATTTTTTGATGAATATGTGTTTTGCTGCGTGTCCATTTCACCATAAAATTGTTGACATGTACGAGCTGGTATGTTTGTTAATTTAATTTAACAGTCAAATTCACGTCGTTGAATTAAATGACAACAATACATAATAGTTTAAAAGACGCTAAACAAATTAATAAAATTATCTCTGGTCTCAAATATGTTTATATATATTTATTTTTTGGCAAAACAACAGTTTAAAAATTAAAAGTCCAAAAATGAGATTTTTTAAATTTTTAAATTCTATTGACATAAAATTAAAAACAAATTGCATTGATGAAACATTCAATTACGATTCGTTGTTATTACCTTAGTCACCAAAATAACTTTAATTAACAATATGCACTCCGGTATCGGAACGTCCTTATTTCGCTATTATCCCCAAGCATGTCTTACATCTAATGCAACAATTACAATAATTTGAATCCCACCCACAAATAAAAGTCAAAGAGGTCAAATAATACATTTGCTTAGCAACCATCTACTTAAATTTCGAACGATCAGATAAAATACCACTATGTAATAATATTTATAAATGAGTGTTAAATGTGTATAATGTGGTCGTACTATTATTAATAAATAAATAAATAACTTTTCTCCTAATTTTCGGAGCATAATGCAATATGAGTAGAGAATAGACACTATACGCATTATTTTATATACATTTTGTATGAAACGATATTTCCAAAATGTTCCGTCCCGTTCGTATAAAAACCCGTCACGTATTCAAAGACCTTTAGAGCATTAAGGTCTATCTGCACACATCAGTGCCAACACGTGACCGACAGTTCCGTACCGTACAGTATCAGGAAAAATTAATATTTTTTCATACATTTTCTATCACACCATTCGAACTCGTCAATGTCAGTGACGTTCCGGCGTTCAGTGATCCAACGAGAATTTCTAACGGATAGACCTTTAAAGTAAGAAGATGCTTACACGTGTACCTATACTCCTATCACTAAGGTACATGACAATTTTAGTCGTCTGTTCTTTATTGGCGTAAGTGATTTGTATTATTGAGAAAGTTTTGGTTTAGTGTGCATGACAAGGACACGACTTTATGTATTAAAGTGTATCTCGCGCTCCATCAATAATGAAAGACAAATTTCTTTGACTCAAACATTAAAAAGGAAAAGAAAAGTTTCATCAATGGTGTTCTTATGGTGAACCTCATTGTGGTCCTATTTAATATGAGATGTGTGAGGCTAGAAAAATTTTTTAAAGTCGTCTTAAGTGGTGTCAAAATCACAAGGAACAAATAAAAATGGATACCCTGGCCTCACACCATTCAAATAATGACATCCGCTCCTTCTGGAAAGCCACAAATAAGCTGAGTACGAAACCGGCTGTTCCTGTGTATGTCGACGGCGTGAGTGACGCTCGGGAGATAGCGGATCTCTTCAGGGAACATTTCTCTGTCAGGTCGCCGTTGGGGCCCTCCCGTTTTGTTAATGTTAATGGTGTTAATGTTCAAGCTGGTAAAGAGCTGGTCTTTAGATGTACGGCAAAGGAAGTGAAATTAATAATAAAGACAATGACTAGAGGTAAATCTCCTGGCCATGATGGGCTGAGCATTGAGCGTCTATAACGTACGGGGCCTCACCTACCGAGAGTGTTAACTATGCTCTTCAACTTATGCTTAAGTCACTCTTACTTGCCTGAAGTGATGATAAAAACTTTAGTGATACCTGAGGTTAAAAATAAGACTGCTGATCTGTCAGGTCGGAATAACTATCGACCTATTTCGCTTGCTACGATTGTCTCGAAAGTGTTTGATAGCGTGCTTAACTCACAGCTTAGTTTCAGTAATCAGTTTGGTTTTCGAACTAGACTATCCACTGAAAGCGCGGTATTGTGTGTTAAGCACGCTATTAGCTATTACACAAAGCGCAAAACCGCTGTTCATGCATGCTTCCTCGACCTTTCGAGAGCTTTTGACCTGGTCTCCTATGATATTCTATGGCACAAGTTAGCAAACACGTATTTACCGCCAGAACTAATCAACATCTGCAAGTACTGGTATGGACATCAGGTTAATAGCGTGCGATGGGAGGGAAGCATGTCGCAATCGTATAGGTTGGAGTGTGGAGTAAGGCAGGGAGGATTGTCCTCGCTTACCCTATTTAATCTTTATGTTAACGATCTGATCGTGGCTGTCAGTAGCTCCCATATCGGCTGTCACATAGATGGAATTAATGTTAATAACATAAGTTTCGCTGATGACATGGTGCTGCTGAGTGCGTCAGTATGTGGCCTAAAAAAACTTCTTGCCGCCTGTGAAATGTATGCTCAGCAACATGGTTTAAAGTACAATGTTATTAAGAGTGAAGTCATGGTCTTTGAGGCCAGAGGAAATGTAACAGGTATTACTTTCCCTAATGTTATTCTTAATGATACACCATTACGTAGGGTACATACATTTAGATATATAGGACACATTCTGACCTCTTACCTCAAAGACAATGATGACATAGGGAGTGAGCGGAGGGCGCTGGCAGTGAGGGCGAACATGGTGGCTCGCAGGCTTGCACGTTGTTCGAGTGAAGTGAAAATTACACTATTTATATCATACTGTACATCTTTTTACACGTGCAGCCTGTGGGTTAAATATACCCAAAAATCTTACAATGCCCTCCGCGTCCAGTATAATAATGCGTTCTGCAATGCTTCAGGGATGTTTGCAGAAAACCACCTAGACTGTTTCTTTGCCCTGATGCGTAAGCGATGTGCATCCCTGGTGCGCAGAGTAGGTACGTGGCAGTGGCAACTGCATACTCGGCATGATCGCAAGCCGTTTGGATCGTCCTTATATCAATCATTTGATTAGGTATGTATGTCGTCATTGTTTTGTGTGTGTAAAATATGTATTAGTGTGTATTTTAATTTATGCCTATACTAACACTAGATTAAGAAAAAAATGTTACTAACAAGTTGGACTTAATGGTCTGAAATAAACGATTATTATTATTATTATATTATTATTAAAAGACATCCCTTTATTGCAGTAAGTAGATACTATTCTACAGTCTTACTCGCTTAGGTATTCGTTTAATGCTTTTCAATCTGGATAGCATTGTGACTAAAATAAAGCACTTTTTATTATGACATTACAAATCTTTATGGTTATTGCATTAGATACCGATATTCTATGATTTAACCATTGGTAAGACTTTCAACGGCAATGGTTGCCAGTTTCAGTTCTTATTTGTTTGGTTAACGATAATCATTTTGTATTTTGTTTAAAGCTTCTTTACAATCAATTATTTTTATGTAATAAATAAAAATGATGAATCGACCTAGGTATTTTTATGTCAAAATATTATAAATACTTTGGATAATAATTTTTTATGTTATAATTATAATATTATCCTTCGGATAAAAGTTGCGACTGTAAAACATGCTCTAAGAATGATCTAAGCGAATGCTTGATTGTTATTTTAAATATTTGAGATATGAAACGACATATTTGTTCTGTTAAGTAGTTTGCTTCATCATCATTATATCAGCCAAAAGACGTTCACTGCTGGACATAGGCCTCCCTCAATTTTTGCTACCTTGATCAGTCGTGAGCCGATGTTTAGGTATTTATAATTGCACTGCTCCAAAAAATACATAACAAATAGCTAATAGTTATACGGTCCACAGAATAGGGCTCCCGTTGCATATTTTAATGTGCAGCCGAATGCGACGAAGCGCGAAATGGAAATCTTTCTGGATCGTAACTGCCTGCCTTAACTGCACTGCAATATCGGAATACTGTTTTGGAAAAAATATGCTATCAAAGATTTTGCCAGCATTTTATGTAGGTAATACTTTACAAGGGATATTTAAAATTAAGTTTTTAATGAGTTACGGTCACTTCAGGTTCCTTTCGTAGCTACGATTTTTCAAACTTACATTCATACTTTGAAATTACATAGTTCCTAAACAAATGAAAATTTATGACACGCAATCTGATTGGAGAGTCTTCGATTGTTGTTCTAAACCTGAAGCTCGACGCGATAAATCAAATTCATGTCTAATTGCTGCTTCAAAATATAATTATTATAAACGATGGGTTCGCCTGTCTGTGGTATTTACACATAAGATAAGCTACAAGCTAAGCAAGTATCGGTCAACAATTCAAAATATTCGAATTCTTTTACAAAATTCAACTACGAACAACATTCAAGGATTTATTTTTGATAACAATGCTAGAAGGATTAAACATTATTTGATTTAACTGCCTTCCACTCAGTAGGATTAGATACCACTCGGAATTAGGTATCAGGTGTGATGCAATATCTCTGGGTATTTAGGTTCTAACTGTAGTTCATCTAGGTACTGCCTAGATTTTTTTCAGTTAATAATCTACATTATGCCAAGTACTACCTACCTAATACAATCAAAATTGATTACCCTCTAAAGTTAAATTCTCTTCCATGTCAAAGAAACTATTAAAACGAGTTACGATTGGTACAAATACTATTCTTAGAAATTATTTTAAAACAACATGCTCGACTAAATCATTTTAAACGGTTTAGCAATCTTAGTATTCCGACCACTTTTCATCGATAAACTTAAATAATATCAAAAAGTTTTCATTTTATTTTATCTGGGTAATAATTGCTAGATACTGTTGCTAGTCTATTCAACATATTTCATGTTTGTAGCGTTATGATTTAAAGAAAGGGTAAATAAAAATAAAGGCTTTAAATATGAGGGTTTAGGCTCAAATATGAAATGCACAACATGACATGTAATGAAAAAGTTAACACAATTAAATCTTGTAACGTAAGTATTCGACGTAACTTTTAGAATACTGTTTTGCTATTTGCAAAGCGTTAATAATATTGCCTTCTGCGTGCAGATATTAACTTTATAGAAACGCAAACCAAACGACACTGTTTCGTGAGCCCACCATGATGTTAGTTAAGTACCTACCTCATTATTTAACTGTACGCCCTGTAACATCAAAATTAAATACCGCTTTTACCACTTAAAATCTGCAACTAATAGGCTTATAAACAAGTAATTATGTATGTAGTTTAGTGTAAAAATAGACTGTTTATTATTATACGTTTTTTAATAATGAAGCACCTTAAAATAAACTAAGTTGGCGCACATTTATTGGATTTAACTACAATCAAAATTTGGCCTTTTTAACTGACTTCAAAAAGGACAAGGTTTCTTACTTCGACCGTATATACCTATGTGCTTTAATCAACCCCCTAAAGAGAGAAAGGATACATTACAATTACAAACCATGACCCCTGGCGTGTTTTTTTTATTGCCGAGGGTGGCAGACGAGCCAAACAGCCCATCTGATGGCAAGTGGTAACTGTTGCTCATATACTTCTTCAATGTCAGGGAAACTGCGAAGTCGCTTCTACTGAGAAGGTAGTTGGGTAGGTGAAGAAAATGAGAAAAGTAAAGAAAAAGTGAAAGGAGGGAAATTATGAAATAGCTAAAATAGGCTTCAGCACAGCGCTGCAGCAGCAACGAAAGTTAAATCAAGTCAAGTCAAGTCAAGTCTGCTGTAACTGATCCTAACTCTAGCGCCACTGTTAATCAGGATTAACAGTGAAGAACATACAAACACCAAGTTACGTCACTCAACAGTCCCTGGGACTGCTAAACCTACTTACTGCGTTAGACCCCGCAAGAAATTTAATCAGAAGTAAAATAGAGGAGTCAGAAATACAAAAATCTATTTTCCTTATTTACAAAGTGGTAGACTGATTGAATCTGTGTAGGATTGTGACCTATTTAAAAGAAATAAATCTTGATGTTAAAAAAAAAATTAGACAACATGCAATTTAATGTTATCTTTGAAATTGCATTTCAGTTGTCGATAAATTCAATATTATTAGTCAAATTAATTATAGAAACAGTGCACGTCGAGACAATTAGTGCACCAGACGTTGTATTTATTAAATCACTTGCCGCCAGATGGTCAGAAATCGGAACAAATATATAAATATCGGAGAATTTCTAATGAATGTAAAATTATTTTCAATAATAAACTTTTTCACGGTAGTAGATCCACACTGTTTTCAGTATGAATGGGCCGGATCGACCGGGGAAGTGCCTACTTGCCTTTCATAGAAGATTGACGTAAGAGTAATATTATTCGTACTATTGCGTTTCGTTCGCTGAGTGAAAGTGCCGGAGGTCCAATTTTCCTTTTGTTCTCTTTTCCTTTTTCCTCACCTCCCACAATCCTTTTACCTACCCCACTCCCTTTGCGGTAGGCAGAGTCTCTGGCAGATAAGAGATTTTTAAGAAAACGGTGACCTATCCACGAATGGATCGCGACAAGTAAGTATATTTTCTTACCGACACGTTATCTAATCTTTTCGATATTCTTTGCTTTTCATAATCATTATTATCATCATATTAGCTAAAAGACGTCCACTGCTGGACATAGGCCCTCCTTAATTTTCGCCACCTTGGCCGGTCATAAGCCGACCTATCAGTTCACCATATCGAAACCTATGGATGCATGTCATTTAGCCCGTTATATTCGTTACAATACATTTTTTTTGACATATTTGATTTATATTTAATTGAGTTGATTGATGAATGATTAAAAAAAATATTTGTTTGATTTTTTTTTAAATTATTAATGACAGGGCCTTATTGGAACAGTTACACATTTTGTATTGTTTTGTTAAAATTGTAGTTTTGTTAAAATTATTATAAATTGTGATTTGTGAAATAAAGGTTACTCATTGTGAAGTCCTGTGGTAAATTAAGTTCAATCTTACAGTCTTTTATCGCAACTAGTTGCGTACGAAGAGTATTCTTTCTTCTATCACAACTGGTTCGAATCTCAGTTGCGATGGATTCCGAAGGGATAATTCAATACATTTATTATAATCAATTGCGTAGGTAAATATTGTATAAGCTACTTGTGGTTCAGTTGTACTGTGCATTGTTTATTGCACTCCACCACGTATTACAAAACAAATAACAGGACAGCTCAAAATTAGGTAATGACAATTAATGGGCAATCTTCATAATAGTAGTAGGTACCGACTTATCTAAACTTATATTATAAAGAGAAAAGTTTTGTTTTTTTGTATGTTTGTGTCTTTGTTTGTTGCGATTTGAAAATTCCTTTTTCTTTAGAAATCAATAAATGAGGGAGGGTAACGTTGGCTATATTTTATAATGCTTAACATATTTTTTTGTAAATTTCAAAATTTCAAAATTTCAAAATTTCAACATTGTAACTTTGCAATAAAAAAGACAGCAAAAGTAAATTTGCAGTATAGGAACAGTAATTCGCAGAAATAGGTAATATTGCAATTATATTTTATGTATGATATGTTTGAATGTATTTATCATAATGTTTATTGTAAGACCGAATGAAACTTTTGTTATCTAAACGAAGCGAAAAAGTAGCTCTCGTTTTTTGTCGTGAAATTCAGTGCTCAATTCGAGACCTCGGGTTATTGTCTAATACTGCATTACGTACGCGGACGCCCGCGCGTTCCCATACCAAAACTCTCACGCCCACATTGGAGCAATTTTGAATGAAACCGCGCTGTTAATCTGGTGTTGCTGCAGCAGGTAAATGGCAACAGGCTCGCCCCTTATTATGAAAAAAAACATAGCAACATTTCTGCCTATCCCGTTGCGGTAAAAAAGGCGTGATGCTATAAAGACTGTTGCAGTCAAACTGTATATTAATCAATATATCAACACGATCTTCCGCCCGCCGGTTACAAGCTGACGGGTGCCTGATTGGCTGATTGAATAAAGTGGTGACGTCAAAGAGATAGTCACGTTCGAGGACATGAATCATTGTTTAAAGATGTAGTTTTTCATCTTTTCTTTTTTTGACAATTTGTTCAGTATGTTTTTATAGTAAGTAACTGATACTTAATAATTTGTTCCCATTCTAACATTTAACTTCGGTTTACTGTCAGTAGCACAGCTGTGTACGGACCGGTCTTATACCTGCTTTTTGTATATTAGCCTACCAAAGTAACTTCACTCTTCCTGATGGTAAGCAGTCAGTGAAATCCAGAAGTGGTGAACACCATTCCAAAAGACAAACTACTATGTACGTTGGCCACCACTATGGCGGCTTGGTGAGGTGCTTTTTCACGCCCTGCTTAAAAGTCCATGGATCGTATTTAGCTATACAGAGGTTCCTGATAAAGAAGTACCTATCATATTATTTTATAGCAAAATTTCCAAAACTTATCCTGATGACATCGACGACATTTTCATACATCAAAAGTATCAACTATAATAAAACCACGTCTAATGTTTAACAGAGTAAACATTATATCACTCCCTTCATATCCACCCTTTCATACTGTATGAAGTCGTAAATGGTATGTAATGCATTTAACCCAGTTTTATTTAAACAGTAATATTTATTAACATTATCAATCATCAAAGTGCATTGAGTCTGTTGTGTTCAGAGTGCTTCTATAATTAGATACCTATATCAGTCTACTGTTATGTTCGGCAAGATCACATCAATCTTTCATTTCGTCACTACGTTTCTCCTTCCGTGTAAGAGGGCACGAGACTTTACTACTGTACGTTGAATTATTGAGAGACAAACGTCGGAATTGGACGTGTGTGTCCACGTACTTCGCATGTAAATAACTTATGTTCGTAATAAAAAACATTTATTATTTAGTAAATTACTTGGTGACTACGTAGTTAGTGACTTCAGTTTGTACAGAGAGACTAAATCTGGTAAAACAAGTTGGGTTTTCAAGTGAAATGCTTAGTATTTATCTGAAGTTCATAGGAGCTACAAACTTCTATATACTACCCATTATTATGTACCAGGCTATCCTGGTTTATAATAATGGTCTCGATCCCTATTACAATGAATCTAAAATAGCTAGCGAATTATAATTTTACCAATTATTATCGCTGTTAACTTTGATAAAAAAGGGCATGATGCAGTTATTTGCAATATGATAATACGTCTGTTTTTGCAAATAGCCACATGATGGTGAATGAAATATATCAACTATACCGTCGCTAATCCTACATTAATTATATCTAAATGAAATTGCATGCCAGTGTCATAGAGCGGAATTTTAATAAAGAAATCAATAAAGCTGTATTAGATAAAAGTTATTGAATTTTATACGTTATCTCTCAATATACGCAACATTGTAAGCAATTATTGAAATAGATTTAGTTGCGGCGACTACATAGGAAGCAATAAATGAATATTGATAATAATTACATAAATATTCGGAAGGATAGCGGGGTGACTCACCCCACTCGTTCAAAAAACTTTTTATACGTTTATTGCAGATAGTTGTGATTTTCTGTATTCTCCTATCTAAGCATAGAAGAAGAATGAAAAAATACCTGATTAGTATGTAGTATGCCCCTAATTTACAGACGGTTGTGGTTTGTGCTATACTAACCATGCTGGGGTGACCAATCACCCAACTATCCTTTTACATTTTTGTTTTTTTTGTCTTAGGTCAATTAACGTAAATTAACCTTTTAACCTGTGAACCTCCGTTAAAACTACAAAAAACAGGCTTTGTGCTCAATTTGCCAAGGGAAGAATAACAAAAAAGTTATAATTTTTGTGTTCAATGTCATTTGCCTGTGTGTTCCGATAACCGTAAAGATATTTATCTAACCTGCATTAAACCTTATGTATAAATATACACGCATAAACTATAGATATATACGCACAAACTAATAAACAAAGTTTTCTATTCTTTTATTGGGAACTATATTACTTATCTCATTGAAAATCAAGCATTTTTAGTATAAGAACATAATGTTTTATTTCCGCAAATAAGTTGTGGAGTGATAGGTCACCCCCTATACTTATGTGTATGCAAGGAAAGCCTATCCTGCCAAAAGTAAATTGAATTCGAGAACATCTAGTTTTAGATAAAAGAGAACAAAGGTAGATAACGATAACTGTCAAAAGTGCCTGTATGTCTGTAGTAGTCAGCGTGAGTGTATGTACAGAAGCGAATACAAGCGAGCCCGACCCTGACGACCCGGCCGCCGCACCGCTACCCGCACATGCGCACTACACACTACCCACCACACAAATCACAATATGACGCTTGCGGACAACACAACGTCACTAAAATAATTCACCAAATAACCACCGTCACATAAACATAAAAATTACTTAAACCCTTTATAACTTTCAAACATTTTTAACTAATATCGTGTAGTACGCGAATAGAACACGCACGCGCGGTTCTATGTCAAAACAAACCAGTGATTTTGCGATGTAAACATGAACGAACGTAAAATTCTGCTGTTAATTCTCTCTGTGGTCGTTTATTGTATGTATAGTGTGCATATGTGGTTCATGAAACAAAATGTAGAAGCAAATGTTGTGGTGACTGAAAAAAATACAAAGCTTGCAAGCCCACCAGATATTGAGCCGAAGAATGAAATTGAAGTAATAAAACGCGCTATAAAACGAAAAGCTATTCCTTTGTTTATAAAAGACGCGTGCAGCGTTTTACAAGTGTTCACTGAGAGACCGCCGGCAAAATGTAAGCGTAAACATGAAGGATTGAGTACCGACAATAACGCCGTGACCGTGATTGGCATCACCGTATTTCTCATGATACTATTGATACATGCTATACTGGAAGCGATCAAAGTGAAAGAAGACGAAAGGGCTCGAAGGAAGCTGAATCCAGACGGAGAAAGAAGACAATCTCTGGCAGAATTTGCTAATAAGAAAAGTTTACGTCGAGAGTCAAGCAGGTTTGGACTGCAGCTGTTCCAGATTGCTGAATCATTTGTGTCTTCAGATGAAGAAAAGAAGCCGCAAACAACACGCCGTCAAGTTAGGCCGTATACGAGGGGAGATTCGACTAACTCTTATTTGAGCGAACTACACATGAAACCACAAGAAGGATCAGCGCCAGCATCAATTAGCGAAACTCCGACGGTAGAACAGAGACTCGTGAAAAGGCAATCAGTGGCTAAGCTCTTTGGTATGCCTTTTGATTTTATTTTCGATTGGAATCTTATAAAGTAAATCAGTTGATGATAAAATATAAATTAATTTAATTCCATTTACTCTTATTCGATGATATTTTGATGTTAAAAATGTAATTGTAAATGTTTATACTTTTAATATTTTTAATGATCTGTCTCTCTATCACTATTTTATATTTTCTGTTTCATAACAAGGTCTGTCTGACGACTGAAAAAGATTTCTGAAAGGTAATTGATGTTACTCACTCTATTAGTTCTATTAAAGTTTTTTATTTCATATTATTTTCAGTAGTTTGATTCTAAATTTATTTTTATTACGAAGTAGTTTGAATTTGGCTTAAATTGTTTCATGCATTACCTGGACGCAACGATACTTCTTCCATTAATGCAGCTTATTCCAGTTGAATAAATTTGGTCATTGCATGTTATGAGATATCTCTTGAGTGTCATTTGAACAATATTGTGTGTAATCTAACCCTTCTATACCTCACAGAATTAACAATATACAGGCAAGTTTGTATGTAATCAATTCAACCCACAGTTCACTGATCATATGATTACATTCCAAACGGTTAATCAAAGGTAATACAATGACACACATATATAGTTATGTTACGATAATTTTCCGTCATCGATTCATAAATAGTGTTGTGGTGGATTTAGTCGGTATCTAATTGGCTTTTAGTAGTAGTATGGAAATCCCTTTATCCAATTTATAATAACTCGTTAACTTAAGAGTATAACAGGTAGTATTACGAATTTAGTCAATTGGTAGGTAGGTACTCATTTTGCATAATCTCTTTGCGTAGGCATCATACCTCGAATCCTTAATTAATGGTAATACTCGTGTAGATAGGTAATCAGTGGAAGTAAAACGTTGTCATAATTGCCACAGAGAATTGCCTTCTCTATATGAGAAGAGGTATTTCTCTGCAGTAGCACAATAACTAGTAGTTATGATAACGATGAAAGAAATCATTTCAGCGTTTGTTTTATATCCAGATTACCAACAGAACTCTGATTTATAAGCTCACTAAAACCTAATATTTTTTACTTATTAACAATTATTCAATTGCTTCTATGAATACAAATGCACTTAATATAGCACTGAATTATTGCATATCAACTGCTGCTATAAATTTAGCAATGTATGGCATAAACATAATAGTGACGCTTTCGCTCGCGTTTACCAAAATATTTTTACAAAATACTTTCTTCCAAAAGATATTCCTTAGCGGATGTAGAAGTAATAAGTAAGTATTAATATTCTGAGGTAATACTCCGAGAGCTTTTTAGTTAATTTTGTACCTTAATTTTACCAATAACCCTGTATTCGTCTGTTTTGTTTAGGGGCTCGTCCAGTTCCAATGGTTCGTCGCTCATCCTTCCCCGCCCTGCCTCTGAACCCTGAAGTCCAGGCTCTGATGTTAGGACACCGTCAACAATCAGTCGATAGTGATGACGAAGGAGATGGAAAGGGACGTCGTGTAAGAATCATTCGCCGGTTTTAGACCTTAGGCAACTTTGCCATTCTAGTCTAATTCAATGTTGCCTAATTTATTCCAAATGTTACCTAAGGTATTTTATGAGTTTATAGAAAATGTAATAGTATTAATTTTGTAGTCAAGACGGTAATTTATTCACATATCAAGGTACACTTATATTTTTTAAATACCTACACATGTTTAGCTGCAGTCTAGATATTACATTCTCATTACACTTTTATATAATTAACTTAACTTTGTATACCTCACTAAAATATTTGTGAATAAGCTTTAAAATTTTTGGCATACAAGGAATATAACTTCGAAATTAATTTTCCTATAGAAAAATGTATTTGAATCGTAATTTAAAATCTAGTCAGAATTTTTCCAAACATAGATTTAAGTTAAATAATAAATGTTTATTTATAACTCAATATTATAAAATGTTTAAGAAGTTAGTGCTTTTCCAAATTATATTGTCAATGTTAATATATAAGAATATTTATTAGTGTCAAATTCTATGCCTTTATAGTTTAGTTTCACACTAGAACTTACCTACGGGACGTATTTTTTTAGAATTACGTAATTAAATGACGTAATAATTATAATTTAGACCATTCATGTCTTTGTTGTTTTATTTTTTGTATTTTTTTTACTTTCGTAAATGTTATTTGATGTGGGTGAAATTGTTAAATTGAATTTATTTTGTATAATTTTAAATAGCGATAGGTAGTAATTATTTCAGTCAATCACTTATATTAATTATTTTGAGCCATTAGCATAACACATTCACATTAGTCTAAACTTTTAAAGGTTCAAGTTCCGTTGGAGTTCGACATTTACTACATTATTAAGTAATTGTAGTAAAATCGTACAAATCTATAATACTTTTGCAACAATGAAACACTAGATAAAATATACCTTAAAATTGACTATAAAAATGTTCATGCACCTGTCTTACCTAGGGTACATATAACATTTGCGACAAAAAATGTAGCTGTTTATAAAAAAATATTCCAAACAAAACCGACTTCTTGACCGGCTGAGATTTCATGAGTAGCCAGAAAACTAAAACAAATTAAATACCAATGACATTTTGAAGACATTAATGAATTTAGTGTAGATTAATACTTTAATGTACTAAAGGATTAAGGTTCAACTTACACTAGGATTACAGCGACTTGTAGCGCCACCCGCGTACGCTTAAACAATTAAATTTTATTAACTAGGCAACATTTACAGATCAGCATTACGAGATATGAATATTATATGTATTAACTGTACTTTATTGTCTTTGCAAAGTAAATAAGTAATATAGTTAACAACACATCACATAACATCTACGTATCTTTTTATTTAACTAAATGTAAATTCGAATTAAATTATATTTCGATCGCTTTTTATTAAATTTCACCCAACCTGAACTGATGTATCTTAATTACTTCAAAGTCTGATCTTAAATCTTATATGTACTGAATGTGTGATAATGTATGTATTTATATTAGTGTTCACTATGTGATCCAAATTTTTGTATAGCACCTTTTGTAAATTATAAAATAAGAAATATTATGGATTCCATGTAGATTTTCTTGAAATAAATTAATATTATGAAGATCACTTTTTATTACCTACAAAATTCAACATGACTATTATTAAATCGTTTTGTGTAAACTTAACATAAAGCAAAAATTTTACTTTTGAATTAGCTGACATAGCTTGCAATAGAATGGCTTGAAATGGAAATAAAGCTTGCAGAACTAAAGGCTAGAGCAGAAAATTATGGGTACCAAGAAGCGGAAGACACAGCACGTGCAGACTCTTTACAAGGTGGACCTGGTGAAGATGTGAGTAAATAGTAGAGATGCTTGAAGGATGCTTATGTAAATGATGATGATGATAGTATTTTTTGTGAGACATACATAACTTATGATGTCAATAAATAAGCTACATTTACGCTAAGCATGTTTTGTAAATCAGCGTTATTTACATTTGTTTACATCCGGCCTATGCGAACTAGTACACGATTACGGAATAAGAACTGCATTCTAAAACATGTGTGGTGTAAATGATTCTTTATTCTAGATGACTTCTTGATTTTAGACATAACATTACCAAAATTATCTTTTAAAAATTAATCTAGTGTAAATTTTAATGCGTTCTTTAGTAATTTTACTGTCAATGACGATTCATTAAATTCCAAGCATGACTAGTCTATTAAAACATTCAGTTTTAGATTTAGCTCTAAATGCATATGGGCCATATCGAACATTTTCATCCAAAACTTAAAGGATCGTAGGTTGGATAACCACGTAAATATTTAAAAATCTTAGCAGACAAACAGACCTGTCGGATATTTTACTTGAGATTAATACATAATACCATATTATAATATATATACAATAATACAATAAATGTTTACGGTACGCTGGTTTCAGCATGAATGGGCCGGATCGTCCGGGGAAGTACTACCCCCTCATAGAAGATCGACGAAGAGTAGTAGTATCTGTACTACTACGTTTCGTTCGGTGACTGAGAGCCAATTTCCCCCCCTTGCCTCTTACCTCACCTCCTTCATTCCCTTACCCTAACCCTATTCCCAGCCGCCATAGTGGAGGCCACCATACCAGCAGTTTGAGACGATGGCTTTTGGTATGGTGGCCACCACTTCTGGATTCCACTGTCTGCTTACCATCAGGCGGGGTGGAGTCGCTATGGTAGACTTATATAAAAAAAATACAGTTGTCAGCCCACCAGTTCTTTTTAGTAGATTTTGTCTAAAGTCTACTACCACGCTTGCATAGTTGCACGCACAATACTCTCAAATATACAATTAACGGACAGAAATCACACTTAAACTTTCGAAGCAAATATTTGTGAGTGACACAAATGATGTACGTAAAAATCGTAAACGTAGCTACATATTAACAGGTACAAAGTACATCTATTAATTGGTGGCTATCAAACCCATGATTCTTTGAGTAAATTAGACTTTAATCAAGCCACACGCATATTCAATTTATGGCAATGGTAAACTAGACAAATTAATGTTACTTGGAATTGTGTCGAACCCTCGAAGCGAGACTTTCAACAAATTTTGCCAGTGCAAGGTTAATCCTAAATCATTTATTAAAATACTTAAATGTAATCTAACGATCATCATAATAATGTTAATAAATTAAAATTCTCGCCACAATTTTAAACAATTCACTATTTTCAGAAGGTCTTGTTCATCTATCCCAATTAGCAACAGAGAGATGCCGTCAGACAAAAATAGAAATGGTTGAATAAATACATTTATATTTTTAGCATAGATTGTGATATTATAAATTCTCAAACCTTGTTCCTTATTGAACTTAAACGATGCCAAATTTTACCATTGACTTTCAGATGTTGTGAGTAGTGTACAATTTATTGTTTATCAATTTATTTAGTTTATTTAGCTTCCCGTAGTGCGGTTGCATCCGCGTCTTTGGTTACTGTTCTGCTTCTGTCGCCAGTAGCGTGATGTTACATAGTCTATAACCTTCCTCAAGAACTGGGCTATCATACGCAAAAATAATTATTTAAATCGACTGGTAGTTCCAGAGATTAGCGCGTTTATACAAACAAACTCTTTTGCTTTACATATAGTGTAGATGCTAAATCATAAATCCTCCGTTTAATTTAAGAGATGTATGAAATCATCGGTTTATAATTGAAGAGATTTAGTAGACTAACCCCCAGTTTCTGAAAGGCTGATCAACGAAAAATTAACTAATCAACTGTTAAATCTCATGTCAAGTACCTAAAAACATGCTGAAAGCATGGATAATTCGTTTAATTTGATCTAATTAGTTATTAACTGGATGAAATTTAACTAATTATTCATGTTTTTAGCAACCCAAATGGTACTTCACATTTTTACAGATTTAACAGTTGATTTGTTAATTTTTCGTTGATCAGCCTTTCAGAAACTGGGGGTGAATCATGAAAATTATGCCACACCCACAAGAAAATATTTATATGAATTAAAATATGAAAATAATTTATTACAAAAAAATTAACATAGGTAATGCCATTTTTCAATTACGTAGCTATATTACGTCCTAATATAGGTTGCTATACCTACCCCTTACGTTTAATAAAATATACCTAAATAGGCTGTTTTTGGGCGTCAAATCCTCGACCCCTCTTTTCTGACATTCTTCACGTAATATTTTCATTGGTCTACTTCTTTCTACATACCTCTACACAATGGGTAAAATAACACTCTTCATTACATGCGTGTCAGCCCTTATCATCATATGTCTAACTAAGACAATCGATAATTCACAATTTTATTATTACTGGTACCACTTTTAGGCTTTACCTCTATACAATAATGCAATTGTTGCAATAATGAAAATCATAAGTATTAGTTTACGTATACATTTATGTTTATTAGTTACAGATATAATAATGATAGTAGCACGTGGTACTGATTTCATCAATGATGCGAACTCGTTGTTTGTTATTGTCGATTGTCCTCGACCTAACTCGCTAGCAACGCTCACGTTGGACCACAGCCAAACTCCTCGTCCAATATTGGACATATCATTCCACCTGGTTTTGCTAGCTATGCTATGATAACATAGTTGTGATGTTTTGACAACATTCATATGTTTTTGGTTGTTAAAAATATGTTATTATAAATTTTATGTCGAATACTGTTTTTCCAATTGGTTAATTATAGGGATTTCCTGTTACGACGCTGTGTTATAACGTGTTTCTACCAGATTTTTTGAGTTATTTTTACAACAAAATGATATAGTTAGACATAATCTAACTTTATAGCTCGTCATACATTTTATGAATGTACTAAATTTTAAGTTATTTTCTTTTGCCGTCTATATTGATTTTACAAATTATATATAAATATTTAACAAATATAACATAATAAAATATTATGAACAAGCCCAGGCATTCAATAGACGACAGTGTTAATATTCCCGAAAACTATAGCAAAGACCTTGTTATAGTTTTAAAAATAATTCACGTACGTTCGTGCGCGTTCGTATGCAGTCTTCTTCAAACGGGATTCAGGAGAGCGCGCTTTTTTCACTGTTGACTAATACGAACATATGGAGCTTTTAATTGATAGGATGTAAACATTGTAAACAAATAAAAAGGTGCCCTTAGTGTATCACTGTGAACGCTTGAAATCAAAGTGAAATATCATCCGCATTTAATACGACAAGACATTAAACTAGTGAGAAAGCGTAAATATGGATTACAACGAACTTTTACCGAGCACAGTCATTCACTGGAACTACAGAGGTTTCACGGAATTCCCAATAAATCAATTACAAGGTGAAGAAGCAGAAGTCACAGACATATATTTAAAGGAGAATCTGTTGACGCGTCTGCCAACTAATATAGGTATTTTGGAACATTTAGAGAGTTTGTACGTAAGTGGTAATGATATAACGGAGTTGCCACGAGAAATATCGAAGTTGCGATGTCTAAAGTGCTTAGACGTGAGCGGGAATAGGTTGAAGCGTATACCTGACGAGATTGGTGAGGCACGAAACTTGAAGTTTCTGATACTTGACGAGAATGAATTGACCGAGCTGCCACTAAGGATAGCAGAACTCAGGCGTCTACGGTACCTATCGGTTTGTGGTAATTTGATTTCTTTATAATAAATTTACCTGCAAAATAATGGCTTTACTGCGGTCACCATTTCTTCTACAAAGCATAGTGGCTATGGCAGAATTTGCCTTAGTCATCGTGCTTTGCAGGCTTTGGGTGAGGAGGTCTATGTTTGGCAGTAGACGTTTTTAAACCAGTAATTCAGTATTAGTATTTTTACGTCATTAAGGCACCGTATATTCTAAATTTACATAAAATGTAGGTCACGTGTCAAGACATTTATTAGGCTCGTCAGTTAAGGTTACCATGGAAACCGTTGCCAAATGTTGAGCGTTTGTAAAATGAAGAGCGTTTGTGTTGTAACACTGAAACGACTAAAACTGAAAAGGTGCGATTATTGATAACTAATAACAGTACCTTTTCACAGTTATGTTGGGGATAGCTAAACGTATTTTCGATTATACAAGAACTCGACTAGACTACCATAATATATGAGTTACTAGGCAATACCAAGATAATATGGAAGCTCGACGATAAAAGTAGTCAGCCATTACAGGCTTTAGATTATCTATAACTCTTAAAATGAAATTCTTTTTAAAGCATTAAGAAAATTAGTTATGTTTTTAAAATGGTCACCCATCACAACAACCACAAAAAATGCATTTAACTAATTATTATACTGCTAATACAGCGCAGTAGGCACTTAACCAACACTAATATCTAAAATATTATTTAAAAGTCGATATTTCTATCTTTTGATTCGATATTCTGAAGAGCTGACAAGAAGGTAATGGTATCTATATATTTGAGGTTACAACTTTTCTTAGAAACTAAATCAACTAAACATACTGCAAAGGAAGTAAACCAAAAAGGCAAAATAAAATCCGCATCTTTTCCCGAAACTAGTTACGCCACAAACCCTACTTATCTAACCATCGCGTAAACTATAACGTACACACTACTGCAGTTACTGAGCTAATACGCTCTAGTTACCGTTTTACTATCCGTCGTAAACTTAAAGACAGTAGTTTTGGCGCCTTAGATAACAAACTATCCTCGATAAATCAACATTAACGTTTCCTCATTGATTTGCTTGACCCATTTCGCTTGTGTAAGCCGGCTACGACGTTATGGAACCACATAACAATGTTTGTTTTAAGAAGTGTTTTAGGCTTTATTTAAAATGGCTTAATGACTTTTAAGAAATGAGACCATGTTTTATTAGGTCAGATACTTTTTGATTCAAAACAGTTTCGTGTAAATCATAAGCTGACATAATAAGAAAATATAGAACGGCTAAATTAATTACACTCTAAAAGTAAAGTACAAATATGAGTAGAATTTAAGAGTATAAACAGTTACAGTAAATTAATTTTATTAGTTCTCAATTTTTATTATGTCGCATAAGGATTTCAAAAATATAAATAGCATTCCTTCTTCGTAGATACATCACTTTGCAGAAAAGAAGGTATGAACTAGAACCTTTTTTTGTATAACAAAAATCTATGCAAAGTTGTTAATAAATAAAAAATATAATTAACTTTTTTTTTAGGTAGGTAAGTATCACTGACCTGTAATATACTGTATATTACAGGTCACTGGTAGGTATCCATTTTTCTTACAAATCAATCCGACCCAACTCGGACTGGGAAGGTTTTAACACGAAGATTATGTAGGTAATATTCATTTGGTATTACATAAGACGTTTTTACAATCAATCAATTATATAATGAACTACCTAGCAGTTTGTTAAATACCTTTTCGTTTGTTTTTTTTTAATTTTCAGATAATAAGCTACAATGGCTACCTCAAAAACCGGTATACAACTACCATCATTGCGAATTTAGATTCTGGAGGAACTCCAGTTTGAAGACTTTGCCGTACTCGCTTTGGTATCATATGTTTAGAGATCAACAAACTAGATGTCTCAATATTGGGTAAGTTCAGATGGCACTTGTATTTGTCAAGTATTGCCAATAAATCCGCTCATAAGCGCTCTAGAACACACTAACAACTTAACAAGGCTTGCTGCAGGTAAAATTAATATTGTTTTTGCTTAAAGGATTTAACACGCATGTAATGTTACTTCTGGGTAACTAAAAAAAGAACCTAAATTACTTTAGTAGTAATTTGTGTAGTTAGAAGTTAGACAATTAACCAAAACTTTTCATTCATGAAATTTGAAATTGAAAATTTTATGTAAAACTAGAAAGTTTAGGGATGCCTTATTTTTTATACCTGAGACGCACTCAAGAATTATAATAGTTAAATAAATACTATAATAATTATAATTCTTCTTTATTATAATTCTTCAGACACATATATGTATCCGTATATTTATCTAGACATAGCTCGTATGTTTTAATGCCATTAACTATATAATTATGTTGATGACTGATGATGACGACATAATTATTTTAATTATCTTACGTAAAAACTCTTTAACTAATTTCTCTTATTTTTGCAGGTGTTTAAGTACTACAGCTATTAAAGATGGCAGCAAAGTTCGCACTCATTGTAAACTAAAAGTGCAAGAAGATTTGATAGAAAGGGAAATTTTTGTCGAGTACCCATTCCAATATAATGTGATTTTGGCAACAACCTGCTACTCACCGCCAAGCCTATACGAAATGTGCAAAAGACAACTGTATCAAATGATAACTGGAGCCGTGAAGAAACTCAATCCACAAACATACAGTTTTTATTCAGAACATGTAAGAGAAAATCTTTACAACGAACATAATAATAATATAATTGATTTACAAGAAAATTTACAAAGTATAAATATAGGTACTGAAGACAATAGAAATGACAATGAGAATGGTAACAGTTATAAGCCCGAAATTAGGAAAGGAAACAATTTAAAAGCTTCAAAGAATTATTATGTACCGTCAGATGTTATAAAAGAATATTTCGGCTTTCTTCCCAATGTTCTTAAATCTGAACTCAGCAATGGACCTATTTCAAGATGTGAGAACGTACATTGTAAAGCACCAATTTTCGATCATGCGTTTTATGAATTTTGTTATGGGTAAGTTTTAACTATCGTTTATATTTAATTCACCCATAGCATATCAGTCAACAATAAAGTTAGTGTCGGTAAAGACACCAAGTCAAAAATAAAAAATTTCTCTTAATGGACAAGTAAAAATTCTCTATTGTCACTGCCCCATGTTCTAGTTCGTAACTATTTCCTGATTACCACGTGGAAGCCATCAGTGTAATTTTGTGTAAACATAGTGCACTAGAGTAGCAATGCAGTCTCAACAATAGATTTAGTATAATGTTCTAGTCCCAACAGCATCATAAAAACATTACTAGATGCGTTTTAGCGTAACTGATCCCCATGATAAGATTGAGAGGATATGGGAACTTGCCTACACCAGTGCTTTGACGATCGGTGTAACACCTGTCCGGTATTTTGTAGACTTGGGGCGGCAATTCTTCAAATATTATTATCTATCAGTAAGCAGATATCCACCTACTGCTTGTATTTTATATCACGCTTGAACTTAAGTATCAGTATAATTTAAGTTGTTCAAACAGTAATTATATATTTTACCTTACAGGGATATTGTTCTCATTGAAAAAATCGAAGAAATTTTGCTCAGTGCAACATTTTGCTCAAAGTTTTGTGCCGACTTGTGGAAAAGAGGCAAGAATACCATACCATGGACATTGTCGTGATCATAGTTATTTTTGTATTTTAACATAATTAGTAATAATGTGTTCAGATTCATTAGGTTTAATAGATTGAATTATGTATACTTACTATTTATTATTTTATGTTATTTAATAAATTTATATTGTCAAATACACGGTGTATATAATTATCAAAAAATTGACGACGTTTAATAAAACTTATATAAATTTAAATACAACAATTGTATTATAAGTATCTCATTGTTTTAAAAACTGTTTAGTACACTTTGATAACAAAATAATATTATTTATCTTTGGTAAATCTAAAAAAGTCAATCAAAACAGAAAAGTCAAACTTAACTACGATACAAGACAAAACAAGATGGTCCATGATGAGGATCTTTTGTTTTTACGGAAGATGGTTGTCATTTAATTTCATCCACATTTTTTCTATTTTATCATTGTAATATACCATTAATATCATCAACAAGGATATTATTCTACACTTGAAGCTGGCATAAATAGCTGACACAATTGTCGCCTCTGTTGCCAAAAAAAAAGGAGAAGAAGAAGATGGTCCATCTTTTGTTTTCACGGAAGATGGTTGTCATTTAATTACATCCACATTTTTTCTATTTTATTATTGTAATATACCATTAATATCATCAACAAGGATATTATTCTACACTTGACGCTGGAAGAAATAGCTGACACAATCGTCGGCTCTGTTGCCAAAAAAAAGAAGAGGAAGAAGACAAAACAATAAAAATAAAAAACTCGAATTTATTTAATCACTAGTTATAAATACATGATTAGAATTTACCCTATTAAACAATAAATAAGTAGGTACTGACATACACTTTGTCCGAAGCACACATATGTGATGATAAACAAGATGATGCTAAACAGAAAAAACTTGAGGAACAGGTTAAAAAGCTGGTAGACAACAGATTGAAGCCTGTAACCTCTCACAACTACTTCCACAGCCACGGGTGTCATTTGGATGCTAAGGATCTTTCGATTTACGATATAAAACTCAGCCCATTCTGGCGGTAAATTATTATATTTAATTTTATAGCTGTGAGAGTCACTGATGTGAAAGCGATAAGTATGTATAGGTAAGTTTTAGTTAGCCCTGCTATTTTATGCCCTACTAGCTTTCCGCAGCGCGGTTTCACCCGCGTCTTTGCTTACTGGTCTGCTCCCATCGCCAGTAGCGTGATGTTACATAGCCTATAGCCTTCCCCAAGAACTGGGCTATCATTCACAAAAAGAATTTTTCAAATCTGACTGGTAGTTCCAGAGATTAGCGCGTTCAAACAAACAAACAAACTAATTCTTCTGCTTTATATAATATTCCTTATTTAGTCCTTTCTTAGGTACCTATTTAGGTACCATGAATATTTATTCATGGTGGGGTAGTCAACCTTTCTTATCTCTGCTTTTTTTGTTACGGTTCTAGTTGATGAGCTGCACAATAAATAAGTAAAATAATTTGTAGTAACTATCTTTATTTCTCCGTATTTTACGCTCCTGTAGGTACTGTACCCGTTTTCGGAAAAAAATCGGATTCTATATACTAGAAAGACTAGATTTTCTATGAGATATTAGCTACATGATCACTAGGTTAGAATGTAGAAATTTGTCATGAGAGGTGACTCAGAGGTAACAGGTAATCTGCATACTAAATATAATCAATTACTGTAATCATCAATCCACCTGCCAGGCATGGAAACTATGGCAAATTTCTATAGGAATTTTATTCTCCCTATAAGAAGGGCTTATTTCCAGTAGTAAACGGCTAGATTAACGCAAAACAAAGACTTGCCTGGTCGATCTAGGACTCATTGAATGATAAAAAAACAGCGAATTCTTCTCCACATCTACAAGTACCTTTCTATTCCTCATTACTTCAATAATACTTTTCGTACTTAGGTTACACAGCTCTATACGCTGAGAAGTACCGCCACTACATGTACCATCCGTTCACAATACACCCATTTAGCTCACTGAGATCTTTTAGAAATTACCGTCTGTATTATAATGATATTGCAAGGATTTTTATTCGCCGTAGATTACATAAAAATAGACGTCGGCTTAGAGGTAAGTGATTAATCTGTAGGAATCCATACTAATTATAAATGCGAAAGTAGCTCTGTCTGTCTGTCTGTCTGTCAGCCTGTCTGTTATGCTTTCACGCCTAAACCACCAAACCGGTTTTGATGAAATTTAGTATAGAGATAGAATAGACCTTGAGAAACAACATAGACTATCTTATATCACGAAAAAATGGCTTGAAGGGGTTGAAATAGGGGATAAAAGTTTACCATTGCGGGGTCTGCCCGCGCGACACGGCGCTCCACACGCTCGTGGAGTGTCCGGCGTGGGCGGACCAGCGCAGCGCCGCGACCTAGCTCTCGCTGCCGGCCGTGGTTCTGTCCATGGTCCGCAGTGTGAGGGCTTGGGAGGGAGTCGCCTCCTTTTACGAGCAGGTAATGCTCGCCAAGGAAGCGGCCGAGCGGGAGAGGGAGCTGACCACCTTGCTCCCCGCCCATCGCGCCCGCCCCGGACGTCGCCGTGGGGCGCTCCAGGATCTCCAGCCACCATAGGAGGATGCCTGCGGACGGCGATTGGGCAATCGCCGCTCGAACAGCACAGGCCCGAGAAGGCGGCGTACGTGTTCCACGAAAGCCTCTCAGTAGTATATTATTGGGCATTCTGTCCCACCTGTCGCGCAGTCGAACAAGTTCGCCTACGCTCTGTTGTGACAGAATGCCCAATAATATACGATCGACTCGACTGTCTTGTATACATTTAAACCTTTTGAACAAAAAAGTGTTTAGTTGTGTAGTAGTAGTGTTGTGTATTTTGGTATCGTTTACGGATTAATTGATTCCTAAGACGGATTTTTACGCTTACCTCATTTCATTTAATAAAACAAGACAAAGGTCTTTTAATTATTTTATTTATTTATCTTTATAAAATCTTGGAGGTTCTTCAAACAATTTGTCAACCGAACGTACGAAATCTTGCAATTTACGCCACTGCAATGTATCCGTATCGGTTTGGAACTTAATACGAACAAGTGCCTTCTTCCATAACATCATGGAATCAGTGTCACGCGCATCACTTGTTTTGTAAACTTTACAATCGACATAGTATTCGCCGTCGGTGTTTGCAGTTCGTTGCTCGGTGCCATTAGCCACACGGTTTACGAAGAACGATGATAAAACCAGTTGGTTGCTCGATGACCCACCGTTGGCCTCTGTATCAGTATCATTATTCCAACTGACCCCGAATACATCGATAGGACTGGTCTTTGTTTTCTTACTGAAACAACATAGAAAACAAAACGGTTAATTACATTATTTCTTACTCAAATCAAATGTCTCTTCCTTCGATGACAAAGATACATAAAGCTGAGGTTATCGCAAGCAATATACGCGCCGACCTCCGTTGCTGGAGGTGCCGCGAGCGCGTACCAACCTATTGCTTCACGCTCCACTGACGCGAGCGCTGCGTACGTTCAACATCGTGGGCTGGGCAAATTGATTTGTTTTCGTGTACATTAAACGGATTCACAAAGGTCACTTATAGTGTAGTTAGTAACTTAGATTAAGTTAAGTTTTATGTTATTGTGGTACACTATCGCATTAGGTTAAGCGTTACCTGTAAAGATAGTCGTATGTTGTGTATATATAAATAAATAAATAAATAAAAAATAAATGACTGTATTTTAAGCGTTGTAGAAATTATACTATGTGGTTATGCTATGTGACTGCCTCTGTGGTTCGGTGGTACTGTGTAGGAACGTCGATGTGTCACGCAGAGGTCGTGGGTTTGATTCTCGCTCAGTATTACATACAATATTATACATAGCAACACCTACACACTGAGCGAGAATCGAATCCGCGATCTCAGCGTGGCAGTCCGTATGCAGTACCACCGAACCACATAGGCAGTCAACTCATCATATCAACAATACTTGAGTAAAAATAATGTTAGTTCTTCTGAAACATCTTGTGAAACCGTCTCTGAAAATAATTTATTTAGGGTCAAACCAGACTTGATCAGTGATCAACAGTAGCTTATCGGAAGCTCCAACACCTCAATCAGCACACATACAAAATCTAGTCGCGACGGTCATGTCGTCATTTGAACGCTTGAAGTAGCAACTGAACGCAGTTAGCTAGCATCGAAGCGATCGAACGCTACAAGTCACTAAACACTATAAACCTAACAACAATGCCAGTCACAAAATCATCAATCGCCTATGATAAATGTATCATGTGTGCTCGAAGCTAAATTTTAAAATTAATTGAACGCTCGCACTTCTTATCTGAATATCTAGGCGAAAACTCAACTTTGTTTTATAACAAATTTTGATTAGGTACCTTGGTTCTAATAAATTCGTTGATGATCCTGACTTGCGCTTCCTGTTGTTGTTGGCGACAGGCTGCTTGCGTGTGTGTGTAGTTTTCTTTTCAATTACAGCAGTTGGGTGATAGACCTCGCACTCAAATTCGGACCTGAAATATAAACGTAATAACATTTAATTAAAAATCACGGTCACGGTCTCATCACGGTCTAGGCGATTTCTACCAGACAACCTTAGAAAGGACAACATAACAATTTAGACAAGTAAAGAGATGGATAGTACACAGTGAAACTTATTACACTTACATTATTTATTATACTTACATTTTTTCAATCAACAGTCGATTTCTTGAGAAGGTAGCTTGATGAGTTGGTGACGGCAGGCGGAGCGGAAGAAGTCAGCGAGCGGCAGCAGGTCAGCAATCAACACCGAAAGTAACAACAACCGATAGTTGTATACTAATGAAAGAGTACTTTGAGTACGGTATCCCTACTTGAATACTTAAATTCGACTGTATCTAGGTCTTCGAAAACATGATGTTTAAAAACGAAATCGTGTGATAATCCTACTGTATTACAAAGTTGTTGCAAACCCTTAAGTTATAGTGAATAAATCAACTACTTTTCTTGTACGTAGTGTATCAACGTAAAAATGAAGAGTAAGGAATTAGATCACAAACAGTTTCGACGCAAACAGTATCGATTGTTGATGCAGCGAAAAAACTTAGGGCTGTCAAAATAAACTATATTATCAAAAGCAAACGATGATATTTAGATCAATAAGGTAAATGTGAATGCGTGCCATCCTTACCTAATATCGCTGATTTATGGGAATAGATTTTGTTGACCAGAAAAATATGAAGGTTGAATAAAGTCAAATAAAACTGTTGAATAAGTATTGCTTGTAATATTAAATTATGAAATGGTTACTTTATTGGAAAAAGGTCGTATGATTATAGTTAATAACAGGCTCATATGACTAATTATGTACCTACCTATTAAAATATTGAAAAAATTGTTTCGCTTAAAAACCAAATATTCTAAAACATAGGCTTTCATTATCATAAAGCAGCGGTGCAGTGGTTGACTGATTTATTAACGCGAAATAAATGACGTTATTAATTTAGGAAAATAAAGGTAAATGTTAACATTTTATCACGTGTGTTAAGCGTGTTACGTTTAAAGTATCTACTTAATTAAATTATATGTATGTTTTCTTTCAGGAAGCGTTATTTACATCGAATTGTGTTGGAAAGCGTGTTTTGGAGTTTGGTCTGACTGCCGCAAGTTAAATGCAAAGCGAAATATTTATTCATAATTTGTGGAAAATAACAGGTATACCTACTTACATTTTTAATGAGTGCTAAACAGTGGTAATATAATAATATTATGACGTTTTATAGTACTTATCCAATTTTTATAATTTTCAGAATTAATTTTTAAAAACTTTGGAATCTCGCGAAACCGTTTCCAAACAAATCAAGATATTAGGTACACCGCATTACGTTGAGAAGTTTGGCTGGGAAATAAACATAAATAAATAGGAAAATAAAAGGTAAATTTGATACTTAACGTTTACTTTCTCACAAAGGAATGAGCGGGTATAGACTTAATTAAATATTTTGTATGTTATTTTCAGGAAGCATCTGATTGACTGTCGGTTATTTTTTTCTACTGAGATCACACTAGAATACTTGAAAAGCTGACCATACAGAACATGAAGCTGTGCTGGAAATTGGATACAAATACCAGATGCATGTAGTACATTAATTATTGTTATATAAGGTACCTATTTTATTGCTCTGTACCAGCTGAAAGGTTGAAAATCTAAAGGATTCAAGTACCACTTTTGTACCATTTGTTGTAATTTGTATATTGTTAGATTTGGCACACATATCGTGTTGTCGTTCAACATTTAAAATTTTGACACATCGTTCTTTAGATTTTTAACCTTTCAATTATTCTCATAGCGAATTATTTATCAGTTAACTACTTATAGTACTTTTATGTTTATACATTTATAATTGTATCAAAATGCCTCATTGCTTGGTTTGCAATGTTTATGTAGATAATCGTTGCTGGACCAGTCACTTACGAACTAATAAACACAAAAATAATAGTACTATACCTATTCTTGAAAACGTTGAAATCTTACGATCGTCGTTTAAAGGACGTATTATTAGTTACAGAGTTATTGCATCCAAAGATGAAGCAAATAATTTTCCTGAATTCTTTTTTAGTAATATTCGCGAACAAGTTAAATCTTTAATCGATCATTCACTTAAAAAACATAACGCAGTAAAAATTAATTTTCAACATTTTTGTTTATTTCTATTGTACAAAAACGATTTACAAGAAATCAAATCTTTTGCCACCAAAAATTTTGTCATACATTTTAATTATGATTTCAATACTATTTATGAAACGGTAGTCGCGTCGTTGTTGAAAAAAATTGAAGAATTTGAGGAGAGAGACAGTGGATGGTCATTTTTAAGTAGTTTACATTTAGAAGTCAATGTTAATAAGTATCAACCACTCGGTGGATCTTATTTTATAGATTTACCCAAGTTTATAAAGAACAAAAAGGCGTGTTTAAATATTCACAATAATGATAATTATTGTTTTTTGTGGTGCGTTGTGGCTGCCTTGTACCCAACAAATCGACATCCAGAGCGAGTAACATCTTATCCTCACTTTCGAGATGTTTTAAATGTTAAGGATATTTCTTTTCCCATGAGTTTTTCAGATATAGTTATTTTTGAAAGAAATAACCCCTCTATAAATATATACGTATACGGTTTAAAAAACAATAAGCTGATAACAGGTCCTCTGTACAAACCTGAATCGTGTAAGGATAAATCTAAGAGTATTCATCTATTGTTCTTAGAAAATGATAGTTCATCCCATTATTGTCTCATCAAAGATTTGCCTCGTCTTGTTAAAACCCAAATCACGAAACATCATAGTAAATTATATTTTTGCGAAAGTTGCTTATTGTTCTTTCCTACTCCTAAACAAATCGATGATCATCTATGTGGAGGAATCGTAACTATTTTACCTGAAAAAGGATCTGTATTACAGTTTAAAAATTATGATAGGAAACAAAATATTCCATTCGTCATATACGCTGATTTCGAAACATTGCTGGAACCAACATCCGTTAGTGAACCCGACACTGCTAATACATCGTTTTTACAACGACACGTGCCTGTAGCATTCGCCTATAACATTGTTTCTTCGTTAAATTACACTTTTAATAAGGAGGTATTTAAAAGTTATCGCGGTTTTGACTGTGTTTCAAAATTTATAGAATTTCTTTATGCTGATGTTAAAAAGATTTACAAAGTATTAACCGAAACCCATGTCATGACATTTACAGAAGACGACGCGCAAGATTTTCAACAAGCTTATAAATGTTACATATGTGAAAACCTACTTTGGACTAATAAAGTTAGAGATCATTGTCATATAACAGGACGATACCGTGGCGCCGCTCATAGACATTGTAATCTACAGTATAAAATACCTAAATTCATACCGATATTTTTCCATAACTTATCAGGATACGATTGTCATTTATTTATACAGAAATTAGGAGAGATGCCTGGAAAGTTAACAATTATTCCAAAGACTAAAGAAAAATATATTTCGTTTTCCAAATTCATACAGATCGCCGAAAATGAATACGTTCAATTACGATTTCTAGATTCCTTTAGTTTTTTAGGAGCTAGCTTAGACAAACTTGCGAAAACTATGCATAATGACGATTTCATCACTCTACGCTCTCATTTTCCTAACAATGATCAATTTAATTTGCTTACAAGGAAGGGGGTGTATCCTTATGATTATATGACTAACTGGAAATGTTATGAAGAAACCAAGTTACCATCGAGGCAACATTTTTTCAGCGTTCTAACTAACCAAGCTATTTCAGATGAAGATTATAAACATGCTTGTTTGGTTTGGAATGAATTCAATATAAAAGATTTAGGTGAATATACTGATTTATATTTGAAAACAGATGTTCTGTTACTAACTGATATATTCCAGAATTTTCGAAAAACTTGTAAACAACATTATAAACTGGACCCTGCGTTTTACATAACCGCACCTAGTTTATCATTTGACGCAATGCTATTGAAAACAGGTGTTCAACTTGAACTCGTTTCTGACTTAGCTATCGTACGAATGATTCAAAACGGTATTAGAGGTGGTTTGTGTATGTGCTCCCATCGCTATGCAAAAGCTAATAATAAGTATTTATCAAAATGCGATGCTTCAAAACCACAATGTTTTATAGTTTATTTGGACTGCAATAACCTTTACGGTTACAGTATGTGTCAATATTTACCCTATTCAGATTTTAGATTTTTAAATCAAAATGAAATAAACCAATTACATGTTGAATGTATTGATGACAATGCGAAATGGGGTTTCATACTAGAAGTCGATCTGCTTTACCCTGAATCCTTACACAGCGAACATAATGACTTACCTTTTTGTCCTGAAAAATGCATACCACCTGGAGGTAAAACTAAAAAACTGGTTTCAAATCTATATAATAAATATAACTATGTGATTCATTATGTGCATTTAAAAAAATGTTTGGAGCACGGTTTGATACTACGCAAAATTCATAGAGTCATCACATTTAGACAAAGTCCCTATTTAAAGCAATACATTGAATTAAATACACAACTACGACAAAAGGCAACCAGTACATTTGAACAAGATTTCTTCAAGTTGTTAAATAATAGCGTTTTTGGAAAAACCTTGGAAAACACAGAAAACAGAGTGTCTGTTCATTTGGTTAATCAGTGGAATGATACGAATAACAAAACCAAAAAGTCTTCCTACGCTGAGAGACTCGTGAACAACCCCTATTTTCATAGCGCATCAATTCTTTCCGAGAACTTAGTAACGATACAAATGAAACCAGATCAGATAATTTTAGACAAGCCTATATATATTGGTTTCACCGTTTTAGAACTATCTAAATCACACATGTACCACTTTCACTATAATATAATTAAACCTATGTATAAGGGAAGAGTGAAATTATGTTATACAGACACGGATTCTTTTGTTTACGAAATAATCACTAACGATTTTTATCACGATATAAAACATCAGTTACTGCAATACTTCGACACCAGTAACTATAATGTAGAAAATCAATTTATGTTACCTCAAATGAATAAAAAAATTCCGGGTCTTTTCAAAGATGAAATGGGAGGAAAAGTTATAACAGATTTCGTCGGTTTAAGATCTAAACTTTATTCAATAAAAACAGAGGACAAAATAATTAAAAAAGCAAAAGGAGTTAAATCTTGTGTTATTCGTGATCTAAGTATCACAGATTACGAAAACGTTTTATTTAATAGTGAAGTTATTCGTAGGCAAAATATTGTGTTTAAATCCATTAAACACGAAATATTTACACAAAGTGTAAACAAAATTGCTCTATCTAACAATGATGATAAACGCGCGATATCTAATTGTAAAATCGCAACCCAAGCTTGGGGTCATTGCTCATTTTTAAAATAAAAATGTATGTTTATGTGTATGTTAGAACAGCATAGGTTAATTAAAAAAATGTGTTTGTAATTCTTCGTTTTAATTATACGTACGAGAATTTTAGTCCATACTAACTAGAACAAATAGCAATAAAAACATTGGCACTCAACAATTATAATTGTTAATGATAACCTAGTATAATATAATTATGTATAGTAACTATTCTGTATCTGTAGATTATAAATAAGTACTTAAGTGTAATTATTGTTTATTAAATGAAGTAAATTATTAATTTACATTGTTTTATTTGTTAATACACCGTTTAATTATTGCTAACCAATAAAATTATAAACGAATTAGGTTCATGTCAATAATTCGCAGGTAACGTCAGAGGGCGATACTAGTTTACAATAACGAAATATGATATACTGCTTGTCAATGACACTATAAATGCAAGCTTGCTATTTGTTGATTGATCGAGTTCATACACGCTTTATATCAACAATTGAAAGGCTTTGTTATCAGTGGTATTTCGCTTTTATTATTATATAGATAAGAGTTATTTTCAATCAAATGTATAACGAGCATAATATGCTTTGTCATTATAATGAAAACCATCGCCGTATAACAATTAGGTCTATGTGAACAGACCCTAACTTATAATGTCGCAATGCTCGTTTCCTGTCAGGGTATTACTATATAATTATTTGCCTAAATTAGTTACCTTTAAGCTGTTTAAGAAATATTATCTGTCTCGAGTACTTGTACAATAAAATAAGAGATATTTGATCTAACAGTGTGCATCATAATCATGTCATCGGTGAGCAAAATAATTATTTTAATATTTATTTGTTTATTTGATTTTTCTTTTTTTAATAGCTAATAATTTTCTTATATTTTTTTTCAGATTTGCGATTCAGAAATTGTATTCAGCCAGTACGCTCAGGATCCTTACGAAGGACTATCTGAGATGATTTACAACGAACCCCCGCACTGCAGTCAACTTACGAAGGAAAAAAAAACCAAACGACAACGTCGAGAAAAGCCTTCTCTTAAGAAACAACCTACAAAATCTTTCGTGATGAGTAAACTGCATCGACGTGGGATAAAACTGATAAAAATATCAGTTATCGATCTCTGCAATAACAATACCAGTGATAGTGATAGTGATAGTGAGAACGTGATAATAAATGCACAATACATCGTTAAAGACGCTATTGATAGTGTTATGGACGATACGGAATCGTTAGTTAAAAAAATATCAAAATCTTTGATTGACAGCGATTTTTAATATTTTTCAGGGTTTTGTGTTTATTGTTATTTATAATTAATGTTGTAACTTTGGTTAGACAGTTAAAGTTATTTTTTGTTTTATTCTTTTAATTTAATTATTTTTATTGTAGCAGGTAAACTAGTGAAATAAACACATTTTTAAGATTTCATTATTTTTATTTACTTTAAACTGAAATACACATTTCTTTACAAATTCAAATGTTTTTTAATACACAACACATTTTTTAGGGCACACATCTTTAAATGTTTAGTACAATTTAAATTATTTTTTTCATCACAGTACTTATCATACAACACAGAGAAACTAGGACAGTTTTTTTCACTAAGGTCAGACACATTACAATTCTCACAAAGATCCTTAATCCATTTCACTTTCTCTAAACCGTTTACAACGATTTCCTTATTTTCTAGATACGGAACGATTATACGTTGGAATTCTCTGTAGTCGATATAACCCTCATTCCAATAAATGCCTCTGTTCCTTTCCAACCATTTAACTTGCCTTTTTTCGTTACTTGTTAAGTATTTAAACATATATGGTGGTTTTATTAAAAATGACTGCGTATAATCGCTACTAGCAAAAGCTAATTCCTTTATTATAAAATTATTACATAGATCTTTAAACCCCTGAACATCTACTATGATAGTATTCGGATTCATGATATTTTTCTCACAGTATTACTAAGCGGTTTATACTCAATTATGCAATCATTCAATATAAGACAGTATGCAGAAGTTTGATCAGGTATATCCAAATCAGTTTCAATTTCCACTCTTACATCCACAACCGAACCTGTCTTCAAGTTATCTGCTTGCCTGGAGCAGTCAATAACAAAGAGGGGTGCCAAGTCTTTAAATTGTTTTTCGCTTAATAAAGGTTCCGCGCGACGACCGTAATATGACTGCTGGAATCTAGTGTATTGTTCGTATAATAAAGCAATTCGGTTATTAGCAAAATTCACATTTAGATTTTCATATGGGAAGTAGTTTGAATTGAGGTATACTCTAACGTCACGAATATGACAGTGATCGAACTGAGACATATCAGAGCTTGCATTGTTTTTTCTATTTGTCTGTAAACCAATAATAACATATCTCGGTTTCTCTATTTGTGATGATGTTTTAATAGACCAAGTATGTTTCGTTGTTTTAGGTAAAGTAGGATATTCGTACAGATCCCAATTTCTAAAAATCATCTGGAGCGGTCGGTCTTTCTCTAACAGTTTTAGCAAACTTATTTTCTCTTTGTCTGACACTTTAACGTGCGGTACCCGCCAAACAATTTTATTTATCTGAACATCATCTACAACTTCACCAGTATTCAGTTTTACCGCGTTCAGGTTAGTATTGCTTCGTAACAATATCAATTCATGTCTACTATTTATCACTACTTTTTTAAAATCTTCTGCAAACCCGAGAATATTACAAAGTGGTATAGAAGCAGAAAAACTACCTCCATTAATATTTTTAGTGCCATCGATATTCCAACCCCATGCATAAGATATCTTTGACTCACTCTCATTCATTGACACAAATGATTTCATCGTAGTAGTCACACCAGCGTTTTTTATTTTATCAATTTCTACTCCATTTAGTTCGTATCGAATATCTTGAAACAAGTAGAGTAGAAAATTATTTGTTAAAGAAACGCTACTCGCTTTTTCTTTTGGATCTTTTTTGCTAACGATTATAGTTCCTTCCAAATACAAAGTGCTCGCTGAAGGTAGTATATACAGATCCTGTTGATTAATAGGTATGCGGATTTCATCGTTCCTGTTGAAGCTCGTTATGTAGGGTTTGTAAGAATGAAATTCGATTCCCTCAACAGTGTTATCGTAAGTTGGAGCAGATAAAACATCTAAGATATTCATTTTAGCAAACCGATCGTTTTAAGAAATTCCTTATTGTCCCGTGTTAATTTAATTTTTTTATTTGACCGAGGTCTTATTTGCTTGATTGTTTTAGTAGAACTGGTATTTCCCATTTGTTGAGGCTCATATTTATTGTAGTCAATCATTTTTTCTAAGATGTAAATATAGCTGCACTTCTTCACCACGTAAGTTTATTAAGCGATTGTTTATATCTAATAGCCTGATATGTATACTGCTTATGCTGTTTTGGTTGATTGGAAAGTATATAGCGTTTTTCGGAATTTCTATAATTCTGTATCCCGGGGGCACGTTGAGGGCGAATTCGTGTACAATGTGACTAGGATTACCATTTATGTACGAACCACTTACAATATCACATTCTATCCTGATCACGGTCGTAGGTAAAATGTTGACTGGTAACTCGGACACATGCCATTTATTTGCTTTCAATATCTGCTTCTTAAACCCTAATAATCGCCTAAAAGTCCCTTCTTTAGTAAAATCGATATCTTTAGTACAGAATATCAAAGTTTTTAGAGTATTGTTATTACATCGTATTAGTATTGAACAATCTTTTATTTCCGATTTTAAATAATCGCTGATATCTTGTAATTCATAAGTACCTTCAGGTAGTTCAAGGACTTCATTAGAGCCATAATATAATTTATTATTCATTTTTTCAATGTTCGGAATCGAATTAAATGTTGAGAAATGCAATAAGGCACACTCATAATGTCCGTGAAGTTGTAATGTATTAGGATAATATGTACATAAATCAGACGAGTTTCCAGTTATCGATAAGGTGAGTGACATGATGAAAATGATTGAAATAAAAGAAATACATAAAATTTATACATATTTATTCCAAAATTTCCATAGATAATTTAGACATAAGTGTCCACAGTTTACTGTATTAAATTGTTGAAATCTAGTATAGTTATAAAAAACATCACAATTTTTAAAGTACTGCATTAATTCCCTTGGAGGTTTCAAATCTCCAAAGCTATCAAAGTATTCACAATAATTGTTTATTTTAACATAAGCTACCCAATGCGTACCTTCGTTTTTATAATCATCCAAGTTAACGATACCACATTCAATCCGTTTTGGCGTCCTTGGTAACTGATCCTTCATGTAGACTCCTCGAAAGTGTGGGATGTCGCGTGCGTGCCTTTGGATGTCTACATTAGTTAAAGCACGATTAGGTAGCTCATTTTTCAGTTTTTTGAAGATTTTATGAATAAACCTTTACCATTTTTATGTGACCTTATGTATAAACCTTGGCCTAACTTTAAAGACTCCATAGCCTTATTATGTCGTTGTGTTTCTTGCAAATTTTGTTGACCTGCTTTGTAATCGTTAACAGTTTTTGCAATACCAGCCGCACCACCAGCTAAGGTTCCTAAAGCTGATAAACCCGCAAAAATTGGGATTAAAGGTAGAATACCCCCCGTCTTTGGTAAGGGTATCACTCGCGGTACTCGAATTTTCTTAATATTCGGAAATATTTTTTTTGCTGCCAAGTAAGCAGCGTTAATTAAAGTTTTACTGTCTCTTGGTTTCAGTTTTTTTATTTTTGCTCTTATTTTTGACACGAAAGTTTTAAACGTTTTAATACCGGAACCACATTTTAGTTTGGTTTTCATAGCTTTGCTCACTAACCATGAACTAAGTTTTTCGCCTTTCCCAGCATCTTTCGATTTAAGTCTTTGTTTAGCCATATTTAGTAGTTGTAAATCAGCTTTGTGACGATTGGGTAAGTCTGTATGGTTTGCATATGCAATATCGTGATGCATACAAGCTTCGTCTAGCTTATTCACCCCTCGATCACCTCGCAGCAATCGCTTTTCGAGTTTTGTTCCCGGTCCGCAATAGTTGTAACCAGGCAAATGGAGTTCGAATGGCAGATTATTAATTACACTATTAACTAGTCCATCCATTCTCTTGCATAGTAGAAAGTGTAATGAACGAAATATTTCTTACAAACCTAGTTATATATTAATAATCCTAACCTACAATTTCATCTTTATCAATCCAACTATTTTCTTCGTTACTTAAGCCCAGCCATTTTACGTAAAGTTTCTTTCCTTTCCTTTTAAGAACCTTTTCTATTAAATAAACACCAGGATAGTTAGTTTTTTGAAGTTCTTGTTCATAGAAAGATCCTCTAATGGGTTGCTTTCGATGATCTTCTATATGATATGTTACTGGTATGGTATTATTAATCCTTTTTACAGTAAATATTTCTGTTGACCAATTAGGAGTGTAACCTTTATCAAAAATATGTTTGTATTTACTGATCCGAACATTTTCACCCACTTTGAATTTAGGTCGACATCTCTCTGATGTATGTTTTTGAGTTTTTTGGATATTTTCTCTTATCTTTGACTCGTTCATCTTATTTACCTCAACTGGTTTAAATTTGGTGATACGATGTTTTGTATTATTATAGGTTTTTAAAACAACTTCTAATGGTAGACCTACCCATTTGTAGTTCCCAATAAGACTAAAGTATTTATACAGTTTATTTTTAATTGTTTTAATCACCCTTTCTACAATCGAAGCTTTCTTGGTAGAAAACGAAGAATAGTGGTTAATATTGTAGCTCTTCATAAGCTTTTGGAATGTGACGTTATAGAATTCTGTTCCAGAATCAGTTTGTAAATGATTAGGTTTTCGATTGTTAGTAGTTAGTATTCGTTCAAATGCATGAGTAACATCAAGTTTACTCTTGGATTTAATTGGTTCTGTCCAGGTATACTTTGAGAAGCAATCAATCACCACTAAAATGTAATTATAACCTTTATTAAACTTTTTTAGATTTTGCATATCTATCAAATCAGCTTGCCATAAATCATCTATGCCTTTTAAAATAACTGAACGTCTAACAAAGTTTCTTCGAGCTGCTTTGTGTAGCTCATTAACAATTTGTTGTTTTGCCATCACGGAGTTTTTTCAAGTAATTTTTGTACTTGTGCTTTGTTATAAAACTTATCTTCCAACTGGACTAAAACTTCAGGTATCTTCGCTTTTAAAACGTTTTGGACTGTTATTTGTGCATCTTTTATGATTTGAGCACGCAACAACCCAAACACTTTATTCAGTTCACTTATTGTTTGATCACGCAATCGATCGACGTAATCCTTATTCACAGCATCGTCTGTTTCTACAGGAGATCTTATTCCTCTCAATCTAGTTTTTTTCATGTCAAAATCCCCACTTTCGGATTTTAGCAGTGCATTTTCATTGAACTCTAATAATTCAGAGAAACGCATTCTCTTATGAATATGGTGTCCAAATTTGTCTACATTCATATTTAAGGTGTATTATATTTAAAGGCTTATAATAAAATGAGCAGTGAACATTTTATACCATTTATTTATTACTTAATCAATTTAATTTCACGCAGTTCTTCAATAATTGAAATAATTTCGTTGTCTAATCCAGTGTTACCAGCAGCTCGAGACGCAATTAATAATTTTAACCTATCTACAAGTTCATTAGGGTCATCCCAATATACAAAATCAACATTTTTTTTCCACATTTTTGTCAAGGGTAAACCTTTCCCCTTTGATTGACAGCTTTGAATAGTACTTGGCTGTTTGAAAAGAGGTTTTATAACTTGCAAATATTTTTGTCCTTTATTACTTTTTATTGGTTTGTTTGAGTCAAAGTCTCGACGATGTGCGTTTGTGGCAATCAACATCATCTTATAATACTGCATATCAGACTCTGTAACGGTGCTTAAATCTACATCCTTTTTCAATAACAATTGTTTTAGTCCGGGAGTGCTTCGATATTTCTGTCCAGCAACGGTAATATAATCATTGCTGATTGTTACGAAAGCAGAACCTAACATCAATTGCCCTCGCTCCGCTCGAACACCAAATGGAATATCTGTCAATGCTTCTGAAGATATTGACCAGGATGATGTATCACGCTCTTGATTGTTCTCTCCTAATGATTGGTACGACTCGTCACTGTTGGTATCACATTCATTTTCTTCCGCGCCACTGTCTTCTTCGTCATTACTAGAACGTTCTTTCTGCAAAATATTGTTTCTTAACGGAACTTTTGTTTCTTCTACTTCTTTAGTTCGCAAGAGCTCAGTTTGTTTATTAGTATTATTAGCTATGCAATTGAGAGACTCTGTTACAGGTCTAAAAACTGATTCCAATGCTTGCTTGTTTTCACTCTCAAAATCTCGCATCCTTCGTACTTTTTTCTTTACAGCTTCTGCAGCATCAACGATTTGTCTTTTCAGTGATTTTTCCATTACGATAGAATAAGCTAGTTATCGATTAAGAACCAGTCAAAGAATAATGATATCATGTAAGTATCATAGTCTTAAATATTTGTATTTCTAATCAAAGACTACAAAAGTATCAAATTTATTTCTATAACATCCATTATTTTTCTGGCAATCTTTATTAATTACAACATAATTAAAGGGCTCACTCCATATTTTTGAACACATTTCACGAAATTCAGTCCATGTCATATCAGTGTTAACATGTTCTTCATAAACATGTCTCAAGTTGATATCATCTTGTTTGAATAGTATAATTAAGTTAGCATTATCTCTTACTAATTGTTTAGGGATTTTGCTATATGTTTGATTAAGATAAAAACAGTCGATGTGTTTATGCCTTCCCATTGCGAAATAATCACGCATGTTAGTTTGATTCTCGCAAGCAACGTCGTCAAATATAATCACAGAGTTGGGTTTCGCATCCTGAACGCTTATGACTTCCTCATTCCCTTGATATTTCTGGAGTGAGATAATTGGTACCCGTTGTAAAACTCTTTCTAAAAAAATGTACTTAGGTTGGTGTAAGGTTTTTGAATAGACATAAACATTGTGAAACATCAAACCGTTTTCATGTATAAGAAGTCCAATAAGTAAATTTGTTTTTCCACAATTCGAGGGTCCACAAATGATACATCGTACTGAATTAGGTAACAATTCTCCATGATGCGAACTACTTTTACAAAAATCATCGCAAATTGTGTTTACATGCAGCGATTGTGGTTGTTTAACAAACTTCATGATTACTGTTGTTAACAAACTGATTAACAATAAGTAAAACTGTTTATTACAAGAATATTTATAGACTTTAACACTACGTACTATCTACTGTCTATTTCGGGTACGTTTATCCGAAGCGAGAAGAACTTGCTCGATCTTCGATCGAGATAGATGAGATATTCGAAAATATTTATACTAACGGCGGTAACGAAATCATAGCGAGATCTAATTCGACGTCAAACGCCATCTATCGAGCACATAGGTCAACTCTGGACAGATAGGTAATAAAAATTCAAGCGCGTGACTGATTCCTCAGTGAGTATATACTACAAAAAGTACTACAGCACCATCTATGACACATTGGATGAACTAAAAAAAAAAAACATCAAATCCTACATCGCGCAAGCAAAGTTTTATATGTTATATATATGTGGTAGGTACGATATGAGCGGTGAAAGATCCTGAAGACAGTCGAGTCGATCGTATATTATTGGGCATTCTGTCACAACAGAGCGTAGGCGAACTTGTTCGACTGCGCGACAGGTGGGACAGAATGCCCAATAATATACTACTCCTCTCGATGGAGGAAGGGGCTAGGCCCCCCAAATCAGACGGGGCCCGCTCACGTTGAGAGGGCCATGGCCCGTCGGGGTCGTGGATGAATGCGCGAGCGTCTCCCGTGACCCCGACACTCTGGCCGTCTGGAGGAACACCGTGGGTTTTAGTCGGTATGCCGGCCGCTGTCTCATTGTGGCCGGAGAGTCCGACATAGCCCCCGCTTCGCCCAGGCGGGTGCGTACAGCTAGTCCATTAGACTTGTTGAACTCAGTGGTTGAACACATCACAGACTATCGCATCGAACCTCCACTACTTTCTCCCTACTCCACGGCTTTCCTAATGGGAAGTAAAGAAAAAAAAAGCCTATGGAGAAGAAAATGTTTTTTTAAGCCCTGCGGCAATAGGTAATGCTAAAAACACAACCACTGACCACGAGGAAAAACGATGAGGAACTACCCGGAAAACATACTTATAATAACAATGAGAATGTGCGCAGACTGCATAAGCATGTAGATAGGGTCACATGCAGCAAATTTATGTGGTTAGAATTTTGATAAATTTATTTTTTGATTTACTACTTCACATTCAGTTTTATCGCAAATGGCCCGAATTGCTTCAAGAAAAGTATGGTACGGCCGTGCTCCTTTTTTTTGCTTGACTTGGACATTAGGTACCAACTCTCTTCTCCCTCATTTCACCTATCATATTTCAATTATCTTTTGTTTCCAGAATGCTTACTCTTGGTTAACATATTTCTCTGACTTCTTTTTTATAGTGCACATCATATCTAATTTCTTCACGGGTTATGTAGAAGGCGAATGCCAGAAAGTTGTCGTCATGAATATAAACAAGATAGATTACGTGAAATTATATGAAAACCTGGCTAATAGTAGATGTACTTAGTGCAATGATTGATGACTTTTATTCCTCTGACTAGTACATACAGCGACAATCCCGTGCTTTATTTGTATCGGAGTCAGCGAAATTCTTGCGCATACCTTGTTCGGCAAAATACCTCAAAATTTTTCTAAATAATTTGCGTATTTCTGTAAGTATAACTACCTATATTTTTATATTTACTTACTAAATAAATAATACAACCTCACAACGCCATCTAGACCCAAACTAATCTTTTTTTTATACAACTTTGGTGGAAAACAAGCATACTGATGGTAAGTGGTCAAATTCATTTACTGTCCACGACGCGCGACGCTTCTGTGTGTTTTTTATATTACAAGTTGCGCCTCGCGGTTTCGCCCGCGCGTAAAATGAGTTTTTCCCTTCGGGAACCAGTAGACCAATTTTCAGGATAAAAAGCCCATGTCCGTACATAGCAATTTTCACCGAAATCGGTGCAACCGTTTAGACGCATGGTAACAAACGCACACACACACATACATAAATACACACACAAACTATCGCATTTATAATATTAGTAGGATGTGCCCGGGCGCACATTCGTATTTCTTAAATTGTTGCGCCAAAAATCACCGAGTGCCACTCCACTCAACGCATTTGTGCGTATATTTTTACAAATCTTTTATATTTTGAGTGACAAATGTACATTTTTTTTAAACAAAACATTTTTAGATTTTATTTAATGTAATTACCTACTTATTCTTCAAAATCCCCAGCGGGGAACGAAATCTATTGTGGAAGTAATACTCTGCATTATCATGTACCTATCCTGGAATATCTATTTCCAATTTGCCGTGAAATATTCAATCGAAGGCACAACTAACCCGTTGGACCCTAGAACCCGCTCTTGGTTAACTTATGGACAACTGTGGAATCAATCATGCGTTGTCAGATTTCATTTTGCTTTGGAGCAAGATGGTACCTAAGTTCAATGCATAATCTATATTATCTATAGTTTCTTCTTCTTTTTCTTTATTTTCTAGTTCTTTTTAACTAGTTCCTGAAAGTGTATGATGCAGTGTTCGATGAAAGATCAATGCGTACCGGTTTTTACCCTATAACGATTTATTGATAATGTGAGTGACCTAGAATAGTCACTTCACTCGTTCTAATTTCAGTTGGAATACTAACGAAAAACACAAATCTTCGAGTAATCGAAGACCTCGGCTGTTTCGAGATATTTTTCGTTATATATATCTTGGTTGTTATCTCAGGTAGATATTATTCTGCTTATTAAGTATCTACTTAACTATTAATAATAATAATACCAGCCTGTTTACTTTCCCTCTGCAAGACAAAGGCCTCTTCTCTTAAAGAGAAGGCATGTGCATTAATCACCACGTTTGCTCAAGGAGGATTGGCCATTTCAGACTTTTAAGTCCGAGTTTCCTCACGATGTTTTTTCATTCACCGTCAATCATAAATGTCCAAGATAGACTTAGAAAATACATATGATTTGAAAAATCGCATTGGTACTTGCCCGGATTCGTACACACTACCTCGTGTTTACGAAGCGGGTACCTTATCCACTGGGCTATTTCGACTGCCATGTTTACAATGAAATGTAGCCTATGAATTACTATATAAGTACCTAATGGATAGATTCTATCTATTAGGTATAAATCTTATAACCGAGTTTGCATTCAATAAAGATCTGGCGTACCTACTCCAGGATCCATTCCCATTACGATTTAAAAGAATCCTTCAGACCTACCTAAGGTAAGGAAACAAGAACGATAAGGATTAGAAATCAGGATTGATTTTTGCTATAAAATACGTGATATTATTATTCGGTACGGAATCAGCTCGAGCTAAATACTACATAATGCAGAAACAAGTTGAATATTATATGATTCAGATTAAAAAGCCTGAGAGACTTAAGAAGAAGATTCTGAAGTCTTACGCGATACGATTTCATTTGAGATATTTCACAGTAATAACTATTATTATTTTTCATCATCGTCATCATATCAGCTGAAAGACGTCCACTGCTGGACATGGACATGGGGCTGCTTCAATTTTAGCCACCTTAGTTGGTTGTGAGACGCCCTCATCCGTCGGATGAGGCTCAGGCCGTCGGTCCACCTCGTGAGGAGTCTGCCCACGCTGTGCCTAAAATAAACCTAAGTACCTACTTATAATACAAAAAGTACATCGGCCTGTGTTGCGTACCTAACTATAGTTTTAACGTAGCTTTTATGTGCCAAAGTTTAAACACTACCTACCTACCACTATTGCTTTGCTCCGTCAAACACAGACGAGAGCGGGATGCGTTAAAAATTATATTACCTGCATACATAAGCGCTGCATAAATAAAAAATCACGCATGGCAACGTCTATCAGTCAACAATAATAAACTGCAATTAATGACTTAATGACAATGAACAGCAGCAAACTAGATACGATTGCCATAGTTAGGTAGTCACTGATATAGATTTGGCCATTGCTGCATTGGAGAAGAAAACCGCTGTTCACCAAACGCCTTTTGATTTACCTATTTAGTAGTTATTATGACGTAGCAAATCTTTAAAAAATTCCGTCAAGCAATTGCTGCAATGTAGAAAATGCATAGTTACCCATCATATCATTGCATAATTCCTTAAATAACTAGCTACCTAGCTAGTATCTAGTTATTTAAGAAATCACAATGAAATAGCTCATGTACTATGTAACTTGTTTTAGGAAGCCAGCTCGCTAGCTATCATGACAGGCCAGTTACGTGACGATATCACGATGCTCAAGGCACGGCAAATAATAAACGATTTAAATTTCCTAAAGCTACTGCCTAGATCAATGCTGATGCAGGTGATATTCAAACTTAAAGAAGTCATATATATTGCTGGTGATATTATTTACAAAATTAACACTATTGGTAAGTCTAAACTAAGATAATAAAGTCTAAACTAACTTTAAAAAGAAACTTAAAGATACCTTCTCTCTAGCGTAGGTACCTAAACGTAAATTCATATCTAATCTAAAAGGTCTCGAACCAAACAGTTCAGTAGGTACTTACTTCTTATTATGTGGGTCAATCAAAACCTGGAACCCATTATCGGCGGATGTGTTTATGTTCAATTTAATTCCGGTTTATGTTTAAGTGGGGTCTAAAAAAACGTCTCATAAAGCCGTAGCCACCATGCAAGCAGTTTGACACGATGGCTTTTGGAACGATGTCTGTCGTTCCAGGCATCAAACTGCTCTCTATCAGGCAGTGACGTAGGTACCTAGTTTGGATACGATTTGTACCTTTCCGAAATTATATCTAACTTAGGCTACCTGTCCATTGAAGCCGAACGACGTTGAGAAGCGAGGAAGCGAAGAAATATTAACCAATAGGATAGCATAAAAACTCCGCTCCGCGTCAGTGAATAGAGCATCGCGGACTAGCTTTAAAATTCTTACAAAACAGTAAAGTGCCAACACGGCAGAAGGATGCCTCGCGAGTACGCAGCGCAACGAAATGAGCGCGGACTACGAAGAGTACCTACCGAAACGTCAATTTGACTGGACAAAAACAATTACGATACTTTTGTGATTCTTCTGTAAAAACTGATAGTTAATTAACCAGATATAAACAGGCACGTTCTCAAAACACCGCTCCGCAACCTCGTTCCTCGTCAATGGACAGGCAGAATTGGACTATATAGGTACCTACTCGTATCTTTTTCAGGTGATTGTCTCTACTTTGTTGACAAGGGAACTGTAGCAATATACAGAGTCTGGCCAAGAAATTTGTCATGTCGAAGACGGTGATTTCTTTGGTTAAGGAGCTCTGCTCATGCAAAGTCGTTTTAGACCTGCCTCAGCCGTAGCGGTAACGAATTGTGAATTATATAGACTGGATAGAGAAGACTTTGACACTACGATAGCATATTATTCAACTGTGGATGGAGACTATAGCTAAAATTGCTGTACAGAGATTTGAGAAGAAGCGCGTGATGGATGAACATCGCAAGGCGGATTTGAAGAATGCTAAAAAGGTAGAATTTATCCGTTTATTTCAATAGAACATTCAGTAAAACCGCTTAAAAACACACTCGTCCTATTAGCATATATTATTATTATATTATAAAGGTTATAAAAATTTGTCTTTTATTTCTGTTGCCCGTCTCTGCCAGTTTATTGTTTTCCTTATAGACTAAATACTGCTTATTCGCAACGGACAAAGGCGGAGCAGGTTAAGTATGCTAAATTACGAACCATAGTAGGTAATTACTGTCTTGTCATTTTCTTGTTTGAAAAAGTGGAAGTTTAACTTTAATAACATAACTCTTTGCTGTATTTGCTGCTTTCTCTATTGCAGAATGTCTGGTCTACGAATTCTTAAAAAAAAAGGGGTTCGGCAAAAGTTTATCAAGCTGATACAGTGTGAATGGGCAGACCAGAGTTTAAGATTTAGAAATGCCTATTTTAAGAAAATACATTATTTTAAGAAGTGTCTTAATGATAAGAAATAGTTTTGTTTGTTATAGTGCATATAGGAATTAGAATGTAGAAATAAAAGAACAAAATTATTAAACATTCAGTTTATTTTTAAAACCAGCCACCATTTACAAGCGGAATAATTTTGATAATCGAAAATATTTTAAAGCTCTGAACACACTGCAACGTAAACAGTTACTTCTAAACGTCACCAAATAAAGTAAAACATTTCTCAGGTACGAAGGATTTAGCTTACGTCGCAGTGCGTTTAAAGTATTCGAGTCTTAAATTGTAATAGTCGAACCTACTTTTAATAGCATATTTAACCTTAACATTGACTACGACTCATATTTCTTTATTCGGCATTAAACAAATTTTAGCGTTACTATATATCAGTCGTTCTTTTCATAACAAGACTTAACACAAAATAACACGGCAGGAAGAAAATATTACGATATTGGAACATGTTGGATGCTGTCAACATAGCGATTTATACTTCACGTATGACAATCAGATGATTAATGCTAAGGACACTACTAAAGTACTCCGCTTGGTTTAGCTTTCAACCTCCCTCTCATGCCGCCACTACATTCAATAGGTATTAAATCATTTTCTTAATTTCAAAAAATTCTAATAATATGACATGTCACATGACCTATATATGATTTTTGTTCAGGTTCTAAAATATTTAAAAAAAATAATGTTCATATTTAATTGACTTCGTCTTAACGTTAAATTGTAACTACATAAATCGCATTTTCATTAAAACATGTACGAATCAAATCGCGTTTAAATGATTTTAATTGATATTGCATTTTACATTAAAAGCATTATGTCAATAAACAATATTCTTAAATCTTATAAACGTGCAACGTGCTTAACTTTAGCTATATATAGGCATGTACTATCGAACCAACTGAATCATGATCTATCATTTATCCAATTCACCTGCAAGTAGGTCGAAATTCGCTCGAAGACAAACTTCCTTGGCAACGAGCTTGTTATCATTTTATTAGACACTAACAATTTACTTAGTATTCTGTTGCTACAATGCACTTAGGGCGTTTATTTGTACTAACATAACAAGAGTATTTTTTTTTTATTTGATAAACGATAGATCTTACAAGTTTGACAGTTTTAAACGAACTATTAAAAGAGTGGGTCAAGATTCAGTTGGTTCGATAGTACGTTCATGTCATACGTGTTTATAAATAACTTTGGACAGTAGATATCCATAAAGGTAGTACTTAACCTTTATATTGACAAAATAATATTTTATTCTGGACACGTCAATGTTTACAAACACTCCAAGTAAGTACTGAAAACCAAATCTCATCAGAAATCATTGACATAATTAGTGATAAATATTTAAGTATATATAATGATTGCATTAACAGAACATTGCTGGAAGAATTTACTCGTAATATCACAACCAAAATAAATAATTTCTTAAAGCTAACATATTTAATGAGTAAAAATTACATCTGTGAACAAACGTGAAAAAAAAATGTTCATAATTAATTAAGTAAGTATATTTAAAGATAGTAATAATCTCATACAAGATTTACTGATCAAATTTACTAGTCGGGCGATTAATTAACCAATATAAAATATGGGACGAATGTAAGTAGGAAGAAAAGTAAAGGTTAAACCCCACTAAACCTGCTGAAGCAGCTTGTGTCAATTTTAATACTTAAATATAAAACATGTCAGTTTTTATTGTTAAGCGTAATATCAGCCGTAATCTCATCGCATTTGCGGCTCAGTGGGGCCTCACCCTAACATAATTGAGGACATTTAACTTTCATAACTTCATTAGACTCACTATCATTTTTTCTAGAACAATCTTTGAGTCAATAGTATTCATCTTGATATAACTTCACAACGCTTACAAAAATACATACTGCGGCTTATCGTTTCAAGACTCAGTAAGGACTATGAGGAACGGAATATGTTATGAGGTAGATTTGATATTATTAGGCATTAAGGAATATTTACATATTACCGCAAATAATCATTTAGGCACATGTTATCGCACTGCTTAGCTACTGCGAGTTAGTTATCGTGTAAATCTAAATGTAGAATGACTTGCTTAAGAAAGGAAAAATCGGTAATTTATCTGTTTTATTTACTCATTTTCTCTTTGAGATCTGAAGGGAATTATACACACTAAATACGTCTTTATGGCAATTAACATTGACATCTATATATTCTATATACATGTTGATTTATTCCATTTAACGTGTCCGCACTAAGGCACTCGTAACCCACGTAATATGGCCTAATACTGATTAACTACGGCATTGGTCAAATTATCATGGTTTTGATATCCAGCTAAAGTCAAAAACAGTCATTGATTTGTCCGTCAACAATTAATTCCCGTTGCCTAAAAAGCATTTAAGATTGTGGGTCTTACATATTATTTATCGAAACTTTGAAGCAAAATAATCAATAGCAGTTCAAAACTCGAACATTTAACAATAATAAAAACAGTAAGTAAATCGAACTCGCAGATAAATACATAAGTCATCTAGCAATTTTGATCTTATATTAATAACTATAAGTTTAAAATTTAAACATCGTATCGTACTTTACGACCTTTTTTTATTTCAACATTTATTCGTTTTAGCTCATTATTACCGCTACCACTAATGTCCAAGATAAACTTAGAAATTATACATTGATATGGCGTTTAAAAATTCATAATATATTTATTACAAATAGATTTACACGACAGATTAGTAGGTACAATATAAAATCTCACCGAGTATTGAAACGCAATAGCCATCCATTTCATATGAATCTGCATGAATATAAAAATTCTTTGTATCTTAGTGTTCAATCGCCCACAATTTTCACATAATAATATATTATCATCTATCACATTTCATATACGTTTGTTCACTTTGTGCCGAAGCGTTTACTTGAGCTTAGTATGGAATCATTGGATGTAGTTGTAATGGGCCTCAGTCGGTATCTGGTAGTACATTTCTGTCACTTCGTATGGACCTATGATACTGGAAATAGGATTGCCAAATTACTATCTTATCAACATATTTAAGAAATTATTAATGAACTACATAAAAAAAACATAGGGTCCCACCCAAGTCTGCTTTCAAACTACTTTCAAACTATCTTCATGCAATGTCTCTCCATTACATAGTCAGCTTATCTGTAGCAAACTACGCCGCGTAATCAAGTTCGTGGTTGAAATTCGACAACCTATACGATCGATCGATCGATCGATCGATTTTGATCGACATCTTACCGCTACCTGATATTGTGGAAGGCTGTCTTACACGGCGTCTTCTTGCTTGTAGACGCAATTTGATAACCCTATCTTTCATATCTATCTATAAAAATACCGTAATAAAAATTAGTATCTATCAATGTTGGAACAACCCAATGGGAAATCTATTTTGAACGTTATCATACTGAAAAAAAAGATCAATTTCTAAAAATACTGACCCGTTATAAGGTCCATACAAAAGCGTCGGCTATGATCCCGTTTCGTCTTCAGGCGTCACTCTCGCGCTACTCGACGTGTAGAATAATACACAGGGCGTTTTCCACCACGCACCGAATTGTACTACCTCTTCTACGCTTACCGGCACGATACTACAACAAGGTAATGTTTAGCTTGTTAACTAATACGTGAGCAGCAGAAAAAAGTAATATACTATGCAAAAAACGCTATACTATGATGGCCTCTGTGGTTCGGTGGTGCCATATACGGATTACTACGCAGAGGTCTCGGGATCAATCACCGGGTCGGATAAAGTAATATTGGGTTTTTCTAACGAAAAATATCTCAGTATTAGACCGGAGTCTGGAATTGTCACGATATATGGCAACAGACTCGCCCCCTGTTACATAAGACCTAAAATACAGTGGGTGGTTAAACACCTCTGCCTACATCTTCGGGCATAAAAGGCGTGAAGCTATGTATGTATGTACTATTCACAAAAACTCGTGACGTCACTAATAATAATAATTATACAACTACTTAACGCTAGCTTCTGGTATGGGTTCTGAAATGCGAGTAAACATAGATAAATAATATTGTACAATGACATAGAAAACCCAGACCAAAGTAAATATTAATGTTCAAACACACAATTATTTGCGCTGAGCGGGAATCGAACCTCTACGTGGCAGTCTATACACAATATCACCGAATCACAGTAGTAGTCATAACATAACTGGGTGCCGAGTGCGAATTGTTTTTACGTTAACGCGATCGAAACGTTTACCGCGCTGTTGAAAAGGAGATATCCCAAGCGTGGTACCATGTTAAGGAAACCAGGATTAGATGATTAGCTTCGTGTTTGAAGCCTTTTTTGTCAAAAAATATTTATTTTATACTTACACTCTGTTTCTTGCCCAAATGTTAGCCTTGAATCAGTGCTTCATATCTACGGCAGACCACAGACTGCCTGCTTATTAACAAAGGTAGTCTGCGGTCTGCTGTAGACACAAAACAAAAGGTAGCTCTTGCTAGTAGATAGTTTAATCCAGTGCTATCAGGGTTATACTAACAGGCTATTAAAATAATAATACCACAACTACATATACAACGCTATCTAGACCCAAAGTAAGCATATGTAAGATTTTATATAGGCAAAAATCTCTGCCACGACCATAGGTACATAATAGAAACCGCAATAACATAAATTTGTTCTGAATAGAGCTCATAAAAATTAGGGGCAGAAGATGCGCAAGACATAAACCAGTGCTATGATTTTTATTTATATTAGCCTACCAAAGTGACTTCACTCTGCCTGATGGTAAGCAGTCACTGGAATCCAGAAGTGGCGCACACCATTCCAAAAGCCAAACTACTGGTATGTTAGCCTCCACTATGGCGGCTTAGTGAGATGCTTTTTCACACCCCGCTTAAAAGACCCAGGATCAAAGTTAGATGGGAACACATGCGCTGGCAAAGAGTACCAGGTTTAATTGAGCGACAAAAGTATGAAGTGCTGAACCGTTTGGTTCGAGACCCTTTAGATTCCACTGTGAAAGAGTGACACTTTATCTCGCACGTGTCGTTCTGGATAAAAAGGTAGAGGGTGGGATTAATTTAAAAAGCTCTTCAGAACACTCTCCGTGATTGGCTAGAGGTATGGTCAAACATTCCAATGCACCAATAAAGTGTCCGTAGTGAGTTCTTATGCTAGCGAATGCCGGTATAAGTTGTCTTTTGACCTGTATGCGGTATATATTAGGGTGTTCATCTGTGGCCACGAGAGAACATAACCCAAGTAAATATGCAGCAAAATTACATGATTTCAAAGCAATAATAAAAAAAATTAAAAAAGAATCATACCTTAAATCATTAAATAGGTACCAAACAGGTTCGACGTCTTTCGAAGGCGTGGTTTGTACGTACGCGACCAAGTTTTTCGGATTATCTTCAACGCAAATAACGGCGGCGGACAAAGAGTACTCCTCTTCGGACTGTGTAGTTACATGCTTTTTGTTCTTTTTGTCCGCTCTGTTGTTTGGTGTGTGAGGCTCGGTTGGGGATTCGCACTGTAGAATATACATCAGAACTTTATATTGGAACTTACGTCTATATTAGTACATCTATTTACGGTAATTATAGAGTTAACTGTATTGCCTGCGTCATTTTGCATGCTACTTGAAATTGTAACTTACAAAAAATTGTAATAACCTGGCGATTAAAAAGAGTGGCCTGAGTTTCTTGCCAGTTCTTCTCATGGCCCTACCCTACGTCAGCGAACTGGCTGTAGGTTAATTAGACTGATATTTTGTTATTTTAACGTTCATATATGTTCATTCAATTAACCTAAATGAATAAATATATCTTTGCGACAGCATGAATGTTTGTTACTTTACATATAAAAAACACATTTATACAGCCTATACACTGGCAGCGTCAACCAAAATTAGAGCTAAAGTACTAAGTAAATAAGTTTAATATACCTTGTCGTTGATAATGATGTCACCGTCGGACTTTAACCTGATAAGTAGTTGTTGTGGCAGCACACAATGGGATTCTTGTGTCGGACTTTTAGATGAACCAGCTTGTGTCGAGTTAGGCCTGAAAGTTATTATTATTTTTACAAGAGTAATATAGTACACCTCAATGAATGAAAATAGGTATTCTGTTGTATAGCTAGTTGTTCATAACAGAAAAATATATAAGATTGAGGACAATTTAAGCGAAATATCTTTATTGCCTCAGTTTAAATAATCTATACATATAATAAAATTGGAGTGTCTGTTTGTAATATTGAAATAACCGTTTGTTACTACATGTGTATACGGTACATATAACAAAATAATAACATTTTTTTAAAATTTTGTCTGTCTGTCTGTCTGTTTGTTCCGGCTAACCTCTGAAATCGCTGGAGCGATTTTGACGGGACTTTTATTGGGCAGGTAGCTTATGTAATAAGGAGTAACTTAGGCTACGTTTATTTTAGAAAAATAAAGTAATGTGGATCAACTGTTAGGCGAAACAAAGTTCGCCGGGTGAGCTAGTATATTAATAAAATATAGTGCCTCTATACAGGAGCTACACCTTAATGTTAATTCTTCAATAGAAGAATATAAAAGTCTATTTTAACCATGCAAAATCCGAATTAGCGTCAAAGTACAACAACAAAATGTCTTACCTATCAGGGTGTTTGAAGTGACATCCAGGTCTAGCGCAATGCAACCCGTATCGACACGGCTTACCGCCCCCACCGCGCTTGGCGTCGGGCTACAATATCACAAATATAAACAAGCAATAATATATACAGCTTTTACTTATTTATTTGGTACAGTCACAGAATACAAAATGTATTACTTATGATATCAATTTTAAACCTGTTGTTCAATTAATACACCAGCAATCTACCTTATATAGCATAAAGCAAACAAAAAAAATACCTATAAAAAGATTGTTTTTTTTTTATATAATCTGTTTTTATAAATGAGGCACTTACCAAATCTTTCTGTGTCCCTTTGGCCCAGTATGCCTTTTCTCTGACTGTCGCACCGCCGCAGTTGATTGCTAATATAGGTGGTAATCTGTGAAAAGAAATTGAATAAAGTCAATTTATATAGCACTAGACGTCAGCCCACGCTTCGCTTCGGTATCAAAAGTTTTATTCGTTCGCACAACAAACACCTACGGCAAACATCATTGCAAAAGTGTCATATTGCATCATTCAGATTTACAAAAGTGTTTAAAATACTGAAATTTTGAAAACGACTACAAAAATATGTTAAACATAATAAAATGTAGACTTTGTTACCCGTCTTATTTGTAGCTTTCTAAAGGTAAATTTTTTTTTAAATCAGTTTCTTAGGTCTTGAGTTAAATCGCAACAAACAAACATACAAAAAATCAAATCTTTTCTCTTAATATCAATCAAGCTTAAAGCCAAAAACATACAAATGTAATGTGAGTCACATCCTTTCTACACTATTTAAACAACTTGAAGAATGTTGCTAAAGCTAATAATGATAATACATTTCATCGTCGATACTGGAATAATTGTTGTAAGTTTTTATTACCTGACAATCCTTCCTCTTTGTACTGTAGGAGTGAATCTTGAGCAGTTTTCACACCAAGCGGGAGTATTTCTTCTCGCAGCTAACGAAGCACGAACAAGCTCTAAGAAGCCACCTTTAGGTTCCGAACCTTCTCGAACCGCTGTGGGGTATTGTAGCGCGCAAGCTAGTACTACAGATTCATGACCTTCCTATAAATAACGAGATAATATAATACTTTATTCGGCATATTTAGGAACTATATTCAATTAATTAAGTCCGTTTTATTTTATTCAGCAAAAAATATAACTGTATACGTAATATTGTACGTATAAGTACGTATATTAGGTAGCCATGAACTATCCTAAACAATAAAGTATTACAATGACAAATCTTTTCGTACTTTCAAAATTTTTTAAGAGCGTTCACACAAAATAGTGGCTACGTCGCAAACTAGTGTAATATTTTCGTGGTTTTAAATTTTTATCATTTAATTGGAGCTATATTTTATAAATGTTTTCAGAACACTTTTTAGAATTACGTGAAAACTGTATAAAAAGTAAGTAACCATAATGCTTACAATTCTTTTTATATGCAAATAATACATTGGCACTTTCCATTGCGTGTTTTTTCATAGTAAAATAACTGTTGTATAGATTTATAACTCTTTCAAACATAGAAGGTATACATTATCCTAATAAAAAATACAAAACCTTAATAAAAATACTTCACAAAATATACAGCTGACGAATTTTATTATTAAACATTTTACAAAATAATTAATAATTCGAGACTAACCTCTTTATTACACTTGACACAACGATTTAGTTGATGTCTGCCGATTGCAAACAACTGCGATATTTCAGACTCTTCTCTTTCGTTGTGTTGGTTGTTTGACAACTCGTGGTTGTCAACCTGCACTGTGACGGCATCCCCTGCACCTGACAACATAGAAGTTAATAAAATATGTAAAACAAAAGTTACTTTTAGTGCTAGTTTTAATATAACTAACTGACCAATTAGCATATGAGAAGTGGCTTTTATCATCTATTCTATGGACATTGTTGTGTTCTAAGTATAGCAGAAACTTGCTTAGAAAACTTATCCAAGTCGTTACTAAGGACATAAGGTTTTATTTTAGGAACAATTGCATTACAAAATTTCCGGAAACTGGATTTTAACTTAGACTTAAAACCTGACCGAATTAATGACAGTATAATTTCATTATGTAATTTCTTATGCCTTTCGCCCACTCCGCCTACTAGTAAAAACTGTAATAAAAACCCACCTCCATAATCCGAAGCTCCAATTAAGATAGCTTTGCAAAATAATTAAATTTTCAAATGTTAGTATTAAATTTTTATAAAACAACCTAATATAAGCAGTTTTAATTCTTTATAATAAAAATACAGTATCTCACCATCTTCCCTGCCTGTCCATCCATCATCTCTTAACTCCTCTTGTTCAAACTCCGTGGCCGGTCCAAGGAACTCTAACTCCGTATACTGATACTCTTCCGTGTACTGTCCATTGACTTGCGTCGGCAACGTTCGGTTTATCTTCGTGTTTATTCGGGACGGCTTCGGCGGACTATTAGCTATTAGCGCTAGCTCTTTCTCTTTCTTACGCGTTTCGAGTATTTCGTAGTGTATTTGGTGTAGGATGAACCGATTCCAACTCTATAAAGGGCTGAATCTTTAATTGTTGATAAGATATTCATTAGCGATTAGATACTGTTATAAATGCAAAAAAATATCTTAATCTTATTTATACAATCAGGACAACAGTTTTGCTTTGTAAGCAGGACCAACACAAAAGCCGAACAAGGCAGAGAAGATACACTGCACAATTCCTAAATATTTAAAACTAGCCTCCCGCAGCTCGGTTTCACCCGCTTTATGTCACATCTTTGGTAACTTCTCTGCTTCCGTAGCCAGTAGCGTGATGTAATGATGCCTATAACCTTCGTCAAGAACTGGGCTATCGAACGCAAAAAGAATGATTCAAATCCGACTAGTAGTTCTAGAGATTAGCACGTTCAAAGAAACAACTCTTCTGCTTTATATAATAGTACTAGCTTGCCGCGGCGCAGTTTCACACGCGACTTTGCTTACTGTTCTACTCCCGTCGCCAGTAGCGTGATGTTACATAGCCTGCCTTGAGAAATGGGCTTTTATAAGCAGAAAGAATTTTCAAATCCGACTGATAGTTCACAAGATTAGCGCGTTTAAACAAACAAAAATCTTCCGTTTTATATAATAGTAGATTTTAGATTGATTCAATGTTGCGACAAATTTTACTAACATACAGTAGATACATTGACTGGTAACGGTCAGATGACATCAAACTCTGTAATTAGACCCAAATGTGAATGACATCTCAGACATGATACAGCACATAGAGAAAACCAACTATAATAAAATGTCTACCTGTATCAAAGCAACAAAATCCAGTCTAGAATCAGCTCCCCGATCAGGTAATATAAGGCCAAGTGCGGCCGCTTCAGGTACAGTACGGAATGCACGTAGAAAGTTATTAGCTTGACATGGCGCTCCACCTGATGTATCTAACATTCTAAAGAGGAACCCTAAAAAAACGACATACATGTATAGGTACATACATAGTTTCACGCCTTTCTATTCCCGAAGGGGTAGACAGAGGTGTTAAGGCATCCACTTTTCGCCATTTTTATTTTATTTTAGGTCCCATGTAACAGGAGGCTGTTGCAATTTATCGGGTACAATTCCAGACTCTGGGTTAATACTGAGAATTTTTCGTTAGATAATCCAATAAAACTTTATCCAACCCGGGGATCGAACCTGAGACCTCTGCGTAGTAATCCGTACACAGTACCACCGAACCACAGAAGCAGTGTATATATAAATGTTATAAAATTTAAATATAATATAATAGTATACATAGCTAAAAGCCTAATAGATTCCGCATACCTAAAGGGCAACAAACATAACTCATACCGGTATTCGCTAGCATAAGTGCTTATTACAGATGGATTCATTTCTATTTATTCAAATCTTGATCTTGAAATAGCCAATCACAGTGCAGGTTTTACGTTCCGTCTTCAAAAAGGAGGTTCTCAATTCGGTCGTTTTTTTTTTGTATGTGTTACGCGATTTCTCCTCGAATTATGAATGAATTTTAATGTTCTTTTTTTCAGACGTGGTCTCATACAAATTTGGTGGCAATTGCTTCAGCGTTTTTCGAAAAAAATAACAAAACCAAAATATACATACTTAGATGTTGTTTTGTTCAAGTTATATTGAAGAATTCTACTTTTAGTTCTAGTTTTAGTTTATACATATAGATAAAGTTTTGAAGTCGAATTTTGTTTTTTTTTTTTTTCTTTAAATTAATTATAGTGAATTCGATTACAAAATATATAAGTGTTAATGCGGTATCTATTAGGTTATAAATGATAGTACATAATGTTGTATTGAAAAGTATTACCTAATTCGCAACTAAGACAAAATTCTTTAGCACATGTGTGAGCCAATAGTGTAGACTTTACTGGCAAAGTATAATATAAAACCTGAAAGGAAACATTATTTTCAATACAAATCGAAGAATAAGTCGAAAAATATATATGAAACATGACTGGCTGGCTGTACATAGAAGCGTAATGAGCTAATGAGGCTGCGGACCGGAGAAACGGAGAAATATTAACCAATCGTTTCTGTCCGCTGGAGCGACACGTAGATTTTATACAATCCTATTGGTTAATATTGTTACGACGAATATGCTAGAACGTTTGCAAGTACCTACCTACACGTATAACAAAGGCTCATCGACATCTACAGTACCTACATTTATTATTTTGTTATCTCGATTTGTCGGTAACTTTGTAGTAATAACAGGGTTCTAGAAATCTATTCAATGACTATAAAAAGTATTCGAACGTCACAAAGGACATTCAGTTGTGAATACAGCGTACATATATAATATTTTTAAGTAAACCCGCGCCGCAGCCTTAATGCTTGGATGTTACTTAAGTGACATCACATAAAATATAACACTTAAGCCCTGTTTCACCACTTGGGATAAAAAACGTGATAACCTATTCGAAACTTAACTGACAGATAGTACTCAGAAATTAGTTCAAAAGTCCCTGATAACGATAGCTAACAAATAAAATCTTTAAAATATAAGACAGATTTAACTAGAAGATGTTTGATGACACTTAGCAGCTATTAGTAGTGAAACAGGCGGTAAAAAGGCCTTAATGCTAAAGATATGCGTAAACTTGTATGTAATATGTAATAATGCTGGAAGAGATTTCTTTTGAAATAAGCAGTACCTTTGTCCTCTTCTTACTTATGTTCGTTTCCTATAATTATCATGTGTGTACATAAATAATAAATAAAATAAATAAATAAAAATAATAATAACTTACTTGTAACATAGAATTACAATATGAATTAGGCAACGAGGCCTCTAATCCTGGAAGCCCTGTTTTGTTGCATTTGTCTAAGTCGTCATTAGGACCATGTTTGTTATAACGTAATTCAATCTGCAACAATTATTTAATAATGGCAAAGTATATAAACACAAATCAAAATTATATAAGTACTTTCAAACCTAGAGCATGGACTTGGCAAATTCTAACCTATATTTAAAAAACATTATAATATAAGAATAACGTGTTTTTTGGCAAGACTAAAGCCTAAATGCCTAAAAGCAGAATGAAATTTAATTTTGTTTGTGTTTATCTCTTTTATCTCAACAACATTTTGCTGGACAAATATTCAATTGTTCCAGAATTTATCTAATATAGTGCAGCTGCTCATGAGTTACGCGCAGCGCCTTGGTCTTTTAAAAATAATAAAATCATCTTTATAATTTTGGCAAAATATTAGCATTTAAGCCACAATTTTTGTAGCTACATTTTGTGTTTGGTACACAACACACAAGTATCATACAAATCTGCCAAGCCCATAAAAAACTATTCAATAACACAATTATAATAAAACTAATCTTTATTAACGAGTAGTATAAATAAATACCTGGTCCCGCGTCAAATTCACATACATCAATAATGTGAAACGGCGTAAATGTTAAATAACTTGTAATACCTTTTGATAATGCTTGGGTATGGGCTGTGTATTGTATTTGTTATCATTCTGTTTAGCGGCGCTCAAGTCTTCTAACGTATCTTCTATATACGGCGTCTGCGAATGGTACAGTATAAACACGTAATGTTTATTTATTTAGTCTTTCTTTTCTACACAACACAAATTAAATTAATGAAATTAACAAATGTTAATGCACGCATTTTCGTTACTCTTTAGACTAAATACAATAATAGTACATTACTGTTTATTACTAGTCAGAACATTAGTCTTAGGCTGCGTTCAGACGACACGCGCCCGCTAAGCGCACGCCACGTGCGCCACCCGCGTCAGCACCCGCGTCTAACACGCTTTGCAATTTGGTGTATGATAATTTGAGCCTTATAACACATTAAAAGATCACACATTGCATTTATCAAGTATCAAGTATAAGGGGTGGGAGCAGCGCGATCGCGACGCGTGCGCTGCGCTGCGCTGTTACTACGCGACCGCTGAGCGAACGCGCGTATTTTATATCGATATATTTTAAATTTTATTATAAAAAAAAGAAGCATTTAATTCTAATGTTTCTAAAGACGGAGCGGTGCGTACGCGCTGTGTCTGGCCGGAAAAAATTGCGCTCGTGTGGAAACGCCCTTAGGGTACATAGATTTCGAATACAGTAAAATTTAAAACTCTTATTTTAAACCCTTTTGTTATATAAGTAATGCACTTAAATATTCAATTTCTTTCAACATTTACATGGGCAGACACAGATAAAAATTGGTTAAAATAATAATAATAATAATATTCTACCACATGCACACAGCGCCATTTAGCCCCAAATTAAGCAATTATATTTGCTTGTGTTATGGGTACTAAACAACTGATATAGTACTTATATACTTTTTTTTTTGTAAATACATACATATTATACATAAATTACACCCAGGAACAGAACAAACAATCATGCTCATCACACAAAGGTTTGTCCTGGGTGGGAATCGAACCCACGACCTCCGGCTTAGCAGTCAGGGTCACTAACCACTAGACCAACAGGCCAGTCAAAAAATGTAACAAAATGTTTTACATTTTAATAAATAAAAATATTATTTCTAATCAAATTTTATAAAAAGTTCAGATTAATCAATCGCTTTCTCAATCAATCCACATTCGGTCAATACATAATATAAATACCTGATTCCTTTTAAAAGTTCTTGGATTTGGCGCATACCCGATAGGCCCTTGCATTTTCATTGACTTCAGTACTTCAGGATCGATAGGTTTTGGTTTCCTATACACAAAAATCAAAAGACAAATATATTTTATTATTACATCCTGGAAATATTTACTGCAGGACAAAGGACTAGGGTTTATTCGCAATAGTCATCATGCTTGTCGAATAAATTGGCGATCGCAGTCAGTTGATATTTACGCAGGTAACAGTGTTGCCCGTTCCCTGATATTTCCCTCGCCTCGTGCAACATCCATGACAAGAGATATGGTGATGCCATACTATATTTTCATAAATAACCGCATCAGCATTTATTTGTTCTGAATCTAGTTTACAAAAATAAAGGGCAAGAGCGGGATGCGCGGCATTTAAAAACTGCGTTGTGATTGGCTTTATTCAAATACACGGAAATGCTCCAATCGTAGTCTCCGTAATTAAATTTTATGATAGCTAATACCGGTATGAGTTTTTCGGTGACTCTTTTCCTTTCTATTAGAAGGGTTATGTGTGCATATTCTAGAACAGAGTGCATAATTTAAATGCCTCTAAACCTTTTTTCTTACACTTATAGTACATACCTGTAAATCTTCTTGAAGAACTCTTCAGGCAATTCGTTGAACCATTTACTACCACTAGCTAGCGAGGGTAAATGAACAGAAGAATATTGAAAGGTTGTGTCACTAAACCCGACGTACGGTAGACCGACCACTTGATCTGCGAATTCTGTTGCTCTGCGAAATTATAACATGAAACGATTTAATTTTCTTTTTAATATATTTAATGTTTATATCGATACAACAACATCTTCAGGGCCCTGTTCCGGCTCACATTACACGTCGGCGTAAATGACTTTTACACAGTAATGCGAAAGATGGCCTCGCTAGTAAACAGGATTCTGAGGATGGTGGGCGATGGGCTTGATTCAGCCTTGGTTGACAGGTTCACCGAGCTATATGTTGAAAGGGTTCGGTGAACTTGCCCATTAGGGGATGTTACTTTTATTATTAGATTTTTCTCTGTCATATATACTAACATAGTCTATAAGTTATATTGTTACTAACACTCTATGGATCTACTGGTCTGTTTTATTTAATATAAGTGGTGGTTTTAAATTGATCTAGCTAACAACTCCTAAACCGTTACTGCTTTGTCGACATTACTGCTAACCTTCCAAATTGGTATACCGTGCTAAGACTCTTATGTAGATCCAAAGATAAACTAAAATATTATCTGATTAGTCAAAGAGCTTGTAACACCGAAATGGCATAATGTCCTGGCAATATACACCTGGCATATGTTACTAAAAATACTAACAATTTTTTTATTAACAAATTAATTAAAATACTGATAATGCAAACTCAATAACTACAAGCGTCAAAGAATAGACTTAACACTTTCTGGGACAGTAAACGTACATGACCGTGATGACAATAAAACATCTATTGTGTCTTGTGTCTACAGTAGTGTCCATGAAAGGGTTAAATGGTATGATGATAATTATCTATAGAAATTAGTAAAACCTATTGCTTTCATATAAATTACCTAGAAAAATTATTGAAGACAGGCTCATGGTTCTGTTGTGGTGAGAACAAATGTAAATGTCCCGCTTGATCACCGAATGCGATAGCTTGACTTGTTGATGATACGTCCATTACACTACATAATGAACTTTGAGTGTCCACCTGATTATGAGATAATTAATTTTAAAAAAATATTTTTGAGTGTTTACGCCGCATGAGTAGCAACGTCGCAATTTTGTGTCATATGTCGTGGATTTTAATTTTTATCATTTAATATTAGCTAAAAAATAAAAAAAAAGTCGAAATGGTCCAGTGGATAAGGCACCCGCTTCGTAAACACGAGGTAATGGGTTCGAATCCGGGCAAGTACCAATGTGATTTTTCAAATCATATGTACTTTCTAAGTTTATCTTGGACATTTCTGACTGACGGTGAAGGAAAAACATCGTGAGGAAACCTGGACTTAAAAGTCTGAAATTGCCAATCCGCCTTGAGCAAGCGTGGTGATTAATGCTCATACCTTCTCTATATGAGAAGAGGCCTTTGCCCTGCAGTGGGACAGTAAATAGGCTGGTATTATTATTATTATTATTAATATTAGCTATATTTTAAAAATATGTTTTGCTAAAAAGTAAGTAACCATAATGCTTACATTTATTTTACTATGAAAATAACGCAACTTAAGTTTCAAATGTATTATTTGCATATAAATATAATTGTAAACGCAATGGTAACTTACTTTTAAAAATAAAGCTATCACTTTATTCAGGCATTGTATCAGAACATATTTTTAAAATAAAGCTAAGATTAAATGATAAAAATCTAAAACTACGAAATAGGACACTAAATTACGACGATGCCACTCATGAAGCGTAAAGCCTCTTAAAACGAGACAATAAGACTGGAAATATTGTGTAAAATCATCATCATTTAAACCAAAAGACTGTTGAACATGGGCCACCCTCAATTCACCCTACCTTGACTGGTCGTAAGTCAACCTCGTTAATTTTTTGCTGGATAACCTTATCAAGACGAGACGTCATTCCTTTTTTAAGGCTCGAACACATTATCGATGGTCAGGCCGGCGGAGATGCCGCAAACTCATTGACGTATATGAGCCGATGGCATTTTCGCACAAGTTAGCCTTCAGTACCGGCGGCAAACCCAGCGATATAAGCTGTCAACTTAATATATAACAGCCTTTACATAGTTGTAGCACGATGACATGAGCAGACACTGGAGTCACAGACACTGACAGTCAGTTGTGCCTGTTGTTGCTTATGGCTTACTATCAAATAGACTAGTTCATCTATAACTAAAACACTTACCTGAAACACAGACTGTTCAGCCGCACTAGATGCATTTACATGTAGTAAAGCTACATGCCCATCGCCCGCTAAAGCCACCGCTCTACCAGAGAAAGCTGGTAGAAAATGTAGTAGTAACGGAGGAGATGCTGTAGGTAACGACCAGGCCCCATCACTAGGGGCCCGGTTAGCTCGTAAACAGCGCACGTCCCATACTAACACGTAGGGTTCTGCTACTGGTATACCCCCTCTGCAAGTAATATTGATTGGTTATAGTAGTAGTGGGGAGAAAATGTAGTAGTAATGTTGGGGACGCTGTAGGTAACGACCATGCGCCGCCCCTTCGCTAGGGGCCCGATTAGCTCGTAAACCCTACCCTCTCATAGAAGATCGACGTAAGAGTATTACTTTTCATGCTAATGTGTTTCGCTCGGTGAGAGCGCCGGCAGCCCAAATAGCCCCTTGGTCCTGATCCCTTTCCCTTTTCCTTCCTCAATCAGGTGGGCTATATGCTTGTTAGCCACCAAAGTAGTATAAAAAAAACAGCGCACATCCCATACTAACACGTAGGGCTCTGCTAACGGTATACCGACTCTGCAAGTAATATTGATTGGTTTTGCTAAATATTGTGCAGAAGATAGTAGAGTAAAAATTCTCAATTTACTCATAATAAAATTTGTTGCGGGGTCCAAGACAATAGGTTTAGTAGTCTTCCGAGTTCCAAAGCTCGGTGCTAGGTAATTCACGGTTAATCTTGGCTTACATTCCATTTGCCATCCATTCACCATCAAGCAGAATGGAGTTTTAATCCGGTGGACTAATATAAAAATATGTAATACTTACGACTGTGTAAATCCACAAGTTATAAGCAAATCTCCTTGCATATCCAGATCTGATAGACAAGCGGAATGCGCTCTAAATGTATGTTCGGCTGGCCCGGGACACCTTATATCACGTAACGCTACCATTCCACTGGCACTACCACATCCAACTAACGAACCACCCCCACTGCGAAGTACTGCACAGCCTTCTTCTTGAATAGGCTACAAAAATATATTTTGTTACTTTTACTACTAACTGTGGAAGATACTGTTAAAGAATTATAAGTTTTAAATATCAAGCGCATGAAATTAAAAAATAATCTATTAGTTTAGGCATTACTGATTTTTATTTAAAACTGCTTTGCTACTAAAATATTAATACTATAATGTTATAGTTGGTCCAGATAATACTTTATTCTCCTGTTAATAGGGTACTAAACTCATTTTTAAAAATTGTCTTAGTAAGATTCTATGGTGCTTATGAACAACAAAAAAATTCACAAAATTTTATTCAATTGTTAAGTGGCATAAAAATACATTTAAATTTTGCGATTTCAAATTTCGCGCGTAATTTGACGAAAAGGCTGGCCGCGATAGTGCTGTGACTGTTGTCACTTCTAAGTTTACATAACCGTATGACGTAATAACATGACGACTTAGGGGCTACTCACACATATTCAGCTCTATTCAGCTTGTGCCCATAGAAAACAACGATTTTGTATGGAGACGCGTACGCATGTACGGAAGAGTGGAGTCACTTTGGTTGACTAATATAAAAAAAAAACTATTACTTGGGTACTTACAATAACACTCTCAATCATTTTGGTAAGATCCAGATCAATTAGTTTGTCTTGATGTCCACCCATCAACAATTTTGAAGTACTCACTTGATATATACATTGCATATCTATCATGTTTGCTGATCTGAAAGTAATTCATTATTTATTATTAAAGTCATTCTCTACCAGTCGACCTATTAGGTGATTTAATAATTGAGGATCCTGGAAGGGGTCAGTAAATGGCGATACCACTGTCTAATAGTGAAGTATTATAGCAATCGTATAAACACTAAGTAATGACAGTCAGAACTGATAGATAGACCTTACTTTACTTGAGAAGAGCAGGGTCAAATAGATATAGTCTGCACTTGTTGCAATAAGTAAATACTTATTATGTTACATACTAGCTGCTCCCTACGGCTTCGCCCGCGCGGGATTGGTATAACTCGGGAACCTCTCGATTTTCGGTATAAAAAGTAGTCTCTGGCAGCGAATCTTTCTTTATTAAACCAATTTTTAGCGAATTCAGTTCAGCCGTTTAGGTGCTGAGTGGTAGCAAACACACACATACATACACACAAACTTTCGCATTTATAATATTATTAGGATATATATTAACCCTTTGCTATTTCTGTTGTTATCAAGTTCGACACGAACAAAAAGCAGAACATAATAATATTAATAAATAACTTACTTGTATGTGTGCTTAGGTATACCTCGTCGTATTTGTTGCCGTAACGAAGTTTTAGTTAGCGCGTAAATGCCATGTTCCAATGTTATAATGTCTCTTACTTCCTCAGACACATGCACTTGGAATGACGTGTATTTCTGCATGGATGGGCCGTAATATGACGTCACGTGGCCCTATAAACATACCCTTTAATTTCTTAATGTTATACAGGTGAAAATTATATACTAAATAACATGTTTTTTAATTGGTACTATGCCACTAATAATAATAATAATAATAATAATAATATTCTACCACATTAACACAGCGCCATTTAGCCCCAAATTAAGCCTTATAACACATTAAAAGATCACACATTGCATTTATCAAGTATCAAGTATAAGGGGTGGGAGCAGCGCGATCGCGACGCGTGCGCTGCGCTGCGCTGTTACTACGCGACCGCTGAGCGAACGCGCGTATTTTATATCGATATATTTTAAATTTTATTATAAAAAAAAGAAGCATTTAATTCTAATGTTTCTAAAGACGGAGCGGTGCGTACGCGCTGTGTCTGGCCGGAAAAAATTGCGCTCGTGTGGAAACGCCCTTAGGGTACATAGATTTCGAATACAGTAAAATTTAAAACTCTTATTTTAAACCCTTTTGTTATATAAGTAATGCACTTAAATATTCAATTTCTTTCAACATTTACATGGGCAGACACAGATAAAAATTGGTTAAAATAATAATAATAATAATATTCTACCACATGCACACAGCGCCATTTAGCCCCAAATTAAGCAATTATATTTGCTTGTGTTATGGGTACTAAACAACTGATATACTACTTAAATACATTTTTTTTTGTAAATACATACATATTATAGATAAATTACACCCAGACACAGAACAAACAATTATGCTCATCACACAAAGGTTTGTCCTGGGTGGGAACCGAACCCACAACCTCCGGTTTAGCAGTCAGGGTCACTAACCACTAGACCAACAGGCCAGTAATTTAATGTAATAACTATAATGTTTTCCTTAAAACTTATCATCTTGAGATCAATAGGTACACACACTGAGATTTTATGTGTCGTAATTAGCTTAAGTACTTCCACATTTTTTTATTTTCTTTATTCAAACATTTAGTCAAGCTACAAGGGTTGAAATAAATTTTTATTTTGATTGCCTTGAAAGCTTTTAAATCTTCTTAACTGTCTTGGCTTTGCTAGCAGACTGGCTGGCTGGTAGTGTTTACAACTACAACACAAAGAGTTGGGTTTGATACGCACAGAACAAAACTAAGGGTTTCATAAATATTTATTTAGTCTGTGTGAGCTTTGTGTCTGATAACCATATGTTTGTAAACTCTCCTGTGATAGTGCTAAGTTCTTGTTACAACGCAAAATTTTCCTCACCCCCTTCTCCGTGGTTGGCAACGGTTTGGTTAATAATATTAAGTAATTCTGTGATGCTTCAAAAACACAGCCATGTCTATAGGTTATGGTTACCACTTACCATCAGGTGGGCCGTATGCTTGTTTGCCACCAAAGTTGTATAAAAAAAACAAGAACAAATCATACCTATCATTTTCTGATATAGATAGCATATAACATATGGAAGACCAAAATCTGGCTATACTGATTCAGCTTATACATATGCTGCAGTAGATTGGCAACAAGACAATGATGAAGTAATACCTAAGCAATTTCATATATATCTATAATTGACTCATTATTTCATTAACTAACATATTATCTAATCTAATCAATGATATTATAAAATTCTATAATATAGTTTTGTAATTCAATATTGTACACATGATACTTAATTATACTAAATCCATTAAGCAATTAACCTTTACATAGGATAAAATTTGTATGTTGAAAGGTCAATCCTAAAGTTGGGATGAAACTCTCTCTGTATATATACTGTATATTTGTACATATCTTTGTAAGTGTCCAAATCATTCATAGATTTATTTTCACACTATTAACTAGTATTACTCATAAAGCAATGAAGCTAAATTGGAATTAGTTGCCAAATCCACCATATGCCTGCCTGCCTAATGAGTTGTGGGCTAAAATCACAACTGTGAGGTGTGGTGCACTAAAATAGTGAAGCAATGAACCTCCTATATTACTTGACTACAGGGAGTCAAAAAGGATGGAGGGATAACTAGGCCAAAATAAAGAAAAGCTGGTCCATTGTTTATAGATTGAAAAGCATAGTAAAGATATTACCTAGCTAGCTTGCAGCATCAGTACCTATCAGTATTTTCACTCATAATAATTGACAGAATAATCATGAAAACGTAACATTGAAGTCTAATCTTATTGCCCATATTTATGTCCTAAAAATATTATAGAAACATCTGTGTGAGTTATACTAATAAAAATTATAACTAGTACTTACTCCTTGATTGCCCATCCATATAAGCTCTTCATATTTATCAAAAACCAAAGATGAGACGCCGAACCTGTCACCTCCGTCAACCAACACACTAGCCCGCACTTCATACTCCGCCTCTTGCGATGGCACCATATATTGTGGAGCATATTCTGCAGCATACGGACCTAAGGATTATCTTCAATAATAATTAAAGTTCAATATACCTAGTACTGGTCACTGTCACAGAGAAGTTTGTTGCAGATTTAGTCACTAATACTAACAGTGAAAAATGTTAATAAATACTGAACTATGACACTAGGGAATGCTCCAACCCTGGCAAATTCTAACAATTATAGGTTTTTTACTTTTAAGTACCTACTTATTTAAAAATTATATTGGTAAGTATAGTTTTCTCTTTCAATCCAGTTATATTATTAATCATTGAAGTATTCAGGGCTCAGTATTCTAAGCACTGAGAACCATAGGGGCAGTTACCATTTACTATGCCATGTCTATATAGCAAATTTCATATGTAAATCTTTCTTTAAGGCCTTACAAGAAATCTATAAAAAACTTTGTTAAATTAGTACTAAAGGTTTCTTTTAATGCGAAGGAATTGTCTTAAAAGATATAAGGTACTAAACAAGAATGTAGCATAGAACTATTTGACACCATACAAGTTTTGTATGTTTTGATAAAATAAACTAACAAGGAGCACTAGGTGATTTAGATTTACATATAGGCAATATGTCTATGAGTGAAATAAATGATTTTATTTATCAAAACTTTCTAAATATGGTTCATATTCTTAGACTAACATCTTTGTTTACCTAAATATACACAATTAAAACAGTCATTTCATGATCAGTTATGGGTATTGCAAAGTTGCTAACTGGAAAATAAAACAATATTATTTAAGACAATACAAATATTTACCAAAATACACATTTAGAAATAAAAAAATTCATACCCACCAGATATAAGGTGATCCGTCGGTATGCAAAGATCGGAATAATGATATTCCATATTAAAATATTGTAGTGTCTATGTCGCACAGCATTTAGAACTTTTATTTAAAGTCAAAATAAAGTTTAAAATTGGTTTTAATTTAAAATAAAACTAAATAGATCATAGGTTCAAACGACGGCCATCGGGTACATTTTTTTATGCTAAGCTAAGCTAACCAACGAAAAATGAACTAAATTAATACATTCTGATATCTCTCATACAAAACTATTCCTTATTACTTGACACAAAAGATTTATCCAATAATCACTGCGCGTTTTGTTGGAAAACAAAGCGCATTCGCGTCTTGTCATCAAACTGTACTTACACTCCGTTCTACGGATAAAATAAAAATATGTTGATTATAATCTGGGTTTGAGTAAAATGAAACAGTTAAAAATATGTAATGTAATAAGTAGTCAAAATATATCAGCAACTCAGCAGTCAGCACAGTATGTCCGATAAATAATGAAAACATCTTAAAAATCTGAAACAATAAAATATAAAATGCATGCTAGGATCGATGCAACAGAACAATACAATACGAAGATTAGACACTGTTGGGCCATTTTAGTTCGCAGTTTACATATATGTTATTATGAACTATTTATTTAATTTTGTAATTTTACTATCTATCACTTTCGTTGGCAGCCGTCATTCTCTAGCTTCATGCGTAGCCAGTGCTATAATTTTTGCATACATAATGAACTCGCATGGCAAGTTCTTTGCCCCTCGTAAACAATTCTACTCATAGATCATACACTTTCTACTGAACTCGAGTTCAGAAGAACGAGTAGAACAATTCTATTCTAGTTAGCTGTCAAAATTTTGAGTTGGTTGGCTTGGATTTTAGGTTGGCAACAGAGCCGACGATTGTGTCAGCTATTTCTGCCAGCGTCAAGTGTAGATTAATATTCTTGTTGATGATATTAATGGTATAGTACAATGATAAAATAGGAAAAACCGTTTCATGAGTTATTGACGACTGATTATTATCCGTCACACACACTGACCTCTATTGCACTACAGGTCAGTGGTCACACTGGTGAAGTTGTGCCGATTAGGAAAAAAAAAACTAACTCTCACATAGTGTTCTATTTATGTAGGAACTAGGAAGCTCAGAACAAGTACTAAAGCAGTAGCAAGTAACGTTCCTCACCTTAAAACCGTTGCTTGATTTATTATGCCACGGTCTTTAGCTTCATGCGTATGCCATAGGGATAGCTCTATAGTTTTTGTATACATTTTGGACTCGCGTGGCGAGTTCTTGTCCCCTCGTAAGCGATTCTACTGAACGCATATCCATTTATCAGTTCAGATAATCTAATCTATTCTAGTTACTACATGTCAAATTTTTGGGTTGTGTTGTGTCTAGGGTTTCCAACATTTCTTCGGCGAAATATAGTATTTTTCAAAATAAGCTAACAAAATATATAGTACACTTCTAAAAAATATAGTATTTTATGGAAATATTAAAAATAGCCAATGAAATATTTGTTACTTATTTCTGCCTTTTTTGAAAATAAGGATTTGATTGTTGGATTTCGGTGTTGAAAATATAGTAGTTGCGTACTGTATATTACTTCAACAGTATATATTATAGTATATATAGTACGCAGATCCGAAATATAGTACAATACTATAATATTATAGTACGGTTAGTAACCTTAGTTGTGTCACAGAAACAGAAACAATAGGACATCAACACCAGTCAGTGTTGACAGAGGATTAAAAAAACTTAGCATTTTGAGAACCTTCTTTAATTAAGAGACCTGTCCCAAGCAGCTTTGCTATCTATATATGTCTCCATCTCAAAATCAAAAATTAATAAATTTATCATTTAAGTTGGTGAAAAATATTTTATTTTATTTATTTATTTATTTATTTATTAAAAACTTCATATACAAAGTATATTGGCGGACTTAATGACTTTTATTGCGGTTTCAACAAAAAATACTTTAATAAAAATAGCTAACATAAAATGTGAATAATATTACATGTTAAATAAATAGAAAGCTTTTCAAACTCATTCCATATCATTGTATTGTAGTAGGTAAGAAATGTTGATAATAACTTTTAGTGAATTCTGTCATGAGATCAGGCATCGCTTCAGGTAATGTAGTGACAAGTCTTGCTGGGCTTCCAGAGTATCTTGCAAATGAGGGTACTACAGTTTCTGCTGGTAGTACAGAGTTATCTTCAATCATACAACAGTCTTTGAGAACACATCTACGACCCTGTGGATATAAATGATATCTTAAACTGATAAAATAATAACTATGGTTATAATTTTTTTACACTAATATTTTATTGATCCTGTAATTAACCCCATAATAAACTTGTTCGGTAGATTTAAGTGGACTAGAGCTTGTTTATTAGTCATATAATTTGGTTTATAAAAATCTGAGACTAACAAGAAGATAGCTGCAGGTAAATTATTTTATCTGTATAATCAAAGTTAGCTATTTAATTTGACTTTGTGTTTACACATCCTTTCAGGTGATAGTCTCTGATATGTTGTAGCTGACTGATATTGTTATTCACTAATACTTACTATAACAACATTCTTTCCTATGTAGACGTAGGAGCCTACAACAGCTGCATTGACAACAGTGTTTTCTCCAACAAACACATGGTCACCCATTTGTAGAGGAAAAAATGCCACTCTGAAAAATAATAAAATAATTATGAAGCAGTGTTACTGTAAAAAAACAAAAATGTGTTTAGTTTTAGAAATATTAGGTTTTAAGTCAGATGTTTACTTATTAACAGTTAATTTATGTTTGTGATTTTGTACCATTACCTTGTGTGGGGTCTGCCCACGCTACATCCTCCATTATAATGTTAACTCACAGTAGGAGGCCTTTGCAGAATAATGTTTTATAGGTACTGGGTGGCGCAAAAGTAAAGACCCTATTTGGTTCAGCTATAACATTTTTTCTAAATTAGAAAACTAGATTTAGATTTTTTTAAATGTATATTTGTGCCATTAAATTTCGTACCATTAGGATTTAAAGATGATGTCTTTTAAATGGTGACCTCCAGAGTTGATACACATTTGAGCCCTATTTATGACATTTTGCATAACTTGCCGTAACACTTCCTGCGATATGTTCGTTATTTCTTGACGAATGTTTTCTTTTAGAGCTGCGAGAGTCTGTGGCTTGTTCACATACACCCGAGATTTCAAAAAACCCCAAAGAAAGAAGTCTGGACTGGTCAGATCGGGTGATCTTGCAGGCCAAGGCAAATCGCCAAAACGAGAGATAACTCGGCCTGGAAAAGCGTCCCTCACTAAATCCATAGTGTCGCGCGCTGTGTGTGCCGTAGCGCCGTCTTGTTGAAACCAGATGTGCTCCAGCCCCAATTCGTCCAAACTGGGTATCAAAAACTCACGTAACATGGTTCTGTAGCGTTCTCCAGTGACAGAAATCGCATTGCCTCCAGCGTCTTCGAAAAAATAGGGTCCGATCACTCTGTCAACACAGATGCCACACCATACAGTAACTTTTAGTGGGTGTAGAGGTGTTTCTTGAATAATGCGCGGATTATCAGTGCCCCAGAACCGAGTATTCTGCTTATTGACATGCCCTGAGAGATGGAAATGGAAACGCAGGAAGTGTTACGGCAAGTTATGCAAAATGTCATAAATAGGGCTCAAATGTGTATCAACTCTGGAGGTCACCATTTAAAAGACATCATCTTTAAATCCTAATGGTACGAAATTTAATGGCACAAATATACATTTAAAAAAATCTAAATCTAGTTTTCTAATTTAGAAAAAATGTTATAGCTGAACCAAATAGGGTCTTTACTTTTGCGCCACCCGTTATATTTGACAATGAACTCCTATTAAGTGTACTAAAATATTAGAAGTTTCGACTTACCCTTTGCTAAATTTTTTAAAAGGAGGTCGTATAACAGAACCTTTACTTATTATACAAAATCTTCCAGTTTTCACGTTGGCCAAATCACCTCTAATTATAGCATCGCTCTGAACAATTACTTTTCCGTGTAGTACGATATTCTGTGATCCGCAGAGAACAGTTTGTCTGCTTACTTTATTTCCAGACGCCTGAAATTTTATTATTTTCAATGACCTGGGTATTGAAAATGTCGTAACAACATTCACAATCACAAGCTACAACTTACAGTCTCTACATATTCGGATTTGTTGTAATAAGTGTCTTGTAGCTCCATTTTATTTATATTAACCGCAATATATACATATATAGGTTATTTATTTTTATGGATGAAACTATGATTCACTAATTTAATGTACCCATGCCATCGAAGGAATACAAAATTACAAATAAAATTGTAAAAATTTACACAAAGAAAATGACAAGTTACCAATTGTCATAGTTGTCAACGTCAAATAAAACGTTTAGCTATCATCAGTTGAACATAAATTTGTTGTTTTGACTCATAATTATTATGAATCGAAAAGTATTATTATTAGATTTGTGTACTTAATTACCTTTAAAGCTTCAAAATAATTTTATACAAAAAATAGGTATCTGGCCACTGACGACCTGTACAATAGAGGTCAGTGTATAATATAATAATAATAATAATAATATGTAGACACTATCACACACCGTCATCTAGTCCCAAGCTAAGCAGAGCTTGTGTTATGGGTACTAGATAACTGAAATATAATACATATACTTACTTTTTTTTTTGTAAATACATACTTAGAATACATAGGAAACACCCAGACCGAAGACAAATGCAAATGTTTGTCACACAAATATTTGCCTTCCGCGGGAATCGAACCCACGACACCAGGCGTCGCAGTCAGTTACACTAACCACTAGACCAACGGTGCAGTCAAGTATGCGTATCTGGCTATCTTAAAAATATTTTAAATTTATTAGATAACAGACAGTAATACACAATTTTATCCTGTTGTATTTAGATACACTTTTAAGAACTGCTAGACTTCCTAACTCGTTGTTTTAAATTTCACAGCAATTTATAGCTTTATCTAAATTTTCAGCAAACGAGCAACAGATTATTAGTATGTAATTGTATCAACTACACGCAGCTGTAGTCTTTTTTTTTGTACAGTGTGTTGAGTGGCAGACGAGCCAACAACTCACCTGAGTAAGTGGCAAAATGTGTCGCTCATGGACTGTTGCTACACTAGAGACTGCGAAGCCATTGCCGCTCGTGATGTTTATATTATATAATATACTAGCTGACCCGGCGAACTTCATTCCGCCTAGCAGTCGATCAACATTCTAAAATAAAAGAATTTTTCTAAATTATTACATCAGCTACCTGCCAATAAAAGTCCCGTCAAAATCGGTCCAGCCATTTCAGAGATTAGCTGGAACAAAGAGACAGACAGACAGACAGACAAAAATTGTAAAAAATATTGTTTTGGTGTATATACCGTTTAATAAACATGCTTACAGCATTAAACCAACAGGAGTGGACACGCGCTCTATTTCCCTTGCGAAAAAGTCTGCCACTTTCGGCGGGGGACGGGGCAACGCCAGCAACGCACACTAATTACAATGTTAACTACTAATGCATTTTTAAATCGCGTCGTTATACACGCACACAATAAAATTATTACACACTAGTTTAAACTAAACACACACAATCACATTCACACACAGGGACATCTATCAGTTTACGCTTCCTTAGCGTAAAACAGTTAGAGCTTGACTCTGTCGATATTTAGTATCGATGTTTAGGATTTCATTATAAGTACGCGAAAGATTTAATTATTTTCATTATTATTATGTTTGCTTATTAAAATGAGCATTATCTTATATTATACAGAACTGTTTTAGGTAATAATAGTCTATTATAATTTTTGAGGTTTTTTTTTTATTTAAGCACTTTGAAATAGATAAAACTAAAGTAATAGTTCATAAACATGAAGTAATTCTGTTAATTCATGTTTATATCAATATTGCAGGAAGAATAAAATAAGTGTTTCTAATTAGCACACTTTTTGTTATTATTAAAAAAGTCCGTCATACGGTCGGGCTAAATTTATTTCTTAAACATTGTTCATCAAACAAATTGGTTATGCTGTCGGGCTCTCCTACTATGTTTACTAATGTTTATTCAATACTTCCGATCCCTGATAGTACAGAACCCTCGGCGCGCGAGTCCTACTGGCATTTAGCCGTTTTTTTTATTTTATTTTACTACTGCGCACAAGGATGTAGGTTCAATAACCACCACCTGTTGAAATTTGTTCTAGTGTGGATTAAAGATAGTAATTAATTATTACGTGTCAATTTTACGTGTATTATTCCTAAGTATGTATGTATATTCAAACCAAATAATACTTTGATTTAATTGTCTATTGCTATTAAATTTCGTTCCAACTAAGCAGAGCTTGTATTTGGAGGATTTTGTTCTGATTACATAGTAACAAGCAGTGGCGTGCAGAGATTTTTGACTGGATAGGCATAAAGTATAGATTTTTGACAGGGTAGGCAGTATTTAATTATGTTGATACAATTATGATTTTAGGCAATTATCAAGGTAGGCAGTGCTTTTCTGCCTTTAAGGAATGCACGCCACTGGTAACAAGACGGTGACATGAGAATGTATGAGTAGATTTTTATTAGAGAGATATTTTATCTGTACAGATAAGAAAAAACAACAGAATATATTTCAGAAAGTCTTTATTTAAGTAGGTATAATAAAATACTAAAAAGAACTGTGCAATTTAATTTAGCCTAATAAATCTAGTTTAACTAATCCTAGGTAATGCAATAAGAGGAGGTAGTGCACAGCGAGTTTACTTGCTAAAAACTGAGCTGCCCACCGCTTCGGGGGTAGGGAGGAGGTAGCTGTGCTGGCAGCACAGAAAACTTTGTCTTTTAAGCTACTAGTCAGATACTTGTACGCTTAGGAACCCACTTATATTGTTCCTACAATATTGGACCCAAGCGACTCGAGGCGCTGCTTCTTTTGGAAATCTAAAACAAACAAAAAAAAATAATTTAATACTGGAAAACCAATATCGATATTTGTGATTAAACTGTCTCATCTCTAATTATGTTAAAGTGTGACCAGTTTCTTGAAAATAAATACGCTTATTTTTGTAAGAAATGAGCAACTATCTTTCGGAATAAAGTGCACTAATCTTGTATATTTGTATTTATAGTCTCATTTTACTTGTTCGTTTAATATTATTTTTGCATTACTTGGTAAAAAAACATTGGGTATAATTAAAAATAAATAAATATGGGAACGGTGACACAACAATTTACATCCAAAATGAAACATAGTAGATATGTCAATAAGGCGAGTTATAAAAAATATTAGTAGGTTAGTTTATAAGTACATTCAACCTAAAATATTACCCCAGATTAGAGTATTGATGATAAATCTGGCAACACTTGTTGATTAGTATTTTATTTGGTTAATTTGCTAATTTAATGCATTATTTAATAATATTCGAGCAAAATAATACTTACAGATGAAATGTAATGTTATCCTTTTGTAGATTTGATGTTTCTGATCGCTTTAACACCAAAATACATTGCAATTCGGCATTTTTATTGAGACGGTATTACGCACGCACTGATAGGTGACGTATGATGCGGAACGCGTGTCAACTAGTTTATAACGGCTATCTATGACCGGTGGGCTGGTACTTTTGGCAGAGCAGAGGGGTACGCCTGTAAGTGGCCTCTCCGGTTGGTTTAATGCTCTAAGTAAACATGTAATAAAAATCGGTTATTTCAATATTACAAACAGACACTCTAATTGTATTATATGTATAGATAGATAAATGCCCTCTTATAGTGAGTATAATAGTCCACTATGCACTGCGTATTTTATTTTTCTTAGCGTTTCGACGGACTCTAACTCATAAGCACTAACATTTTGTGATTAATATAATATGCTGATGTACAAAATAATTTTAATTTAATTGTCTGAATGCACATTATTGTTATACCTACTTTGTGATGTTTTTTTGTGATTTTTCTTTCAATTTTATTATATTAAATTTATTTGTCTTTAGGGGTTTATTTAATAATAAAAAGATTGTAAAGTACTCGTAAAAGCAGTACTGTTTATACATATTTTGCGGGTGACATTAGCCAAAACAAAATGTTTAAACGTCCCACCATCCCACCCACATAGACAATAAAATTGGCGGCAAAACTGAATTTTCCAATTTGATTATTTTCTCAAATTGAAAAATTAGAAATACAAAGTGTTTTCTTGGTTCATAGCTTAAAATGGATAGGTACGTAATAAGAGAAGCAAGGGCTGGATCAAGTAAGTAATAGCATTTGATTCAATATGCACAAGGTACAAGGTACCTATCTATTTATATAAAAATGAATCCCTATTTCCCTTGGTCATGGCATCACGCATGAACGGCTAGATCAATTTCGTTAATTCTTTTTTTCTTGATTGTTAATGTCAGGAAAAGGTTCTTATAAAAGAAAACTAAGAAAATTGCGCGGTGAATTAGAAAGTTTAGGAATACTTAACCACCATACTAAATTTAAACCGCTAAACCGATTTCGATGAAAATTGGTATGTAGATAGATTTGGTTTCGGGAAATAGGCTACTTTTTATCCCGAAAATCGCTCTGATTTCCGAGTTACATTAATTAAACACATAGCAATTTTCGCGCGGGCAAAGCCGCAGGGCGCAGCTAGTACTTAATAAGTGTGTGTGATCCTGATCAGGATACCCAATACGCTAGTTCAAAAAAAAGAAATTTTGCAGACTATCCGCAGGGAAATCAAGTCATGGCATTTTCAACGAATGCAGGACGGAATAACATAAAGTGAGTTACAACATTAATAATATTAAAAAATTAAGTTTACCTGTGCCTTTAGTACCTATGTACCTAGGTAATAAATTATGGTAACAACTTACTTATTATTTAGTTAACTAAATATTTCAACTAAAGAAGTTTATTTTTGTCTTCTTGTTAAAACGTGGCAAAAATGATTAAAATATGTATTAAGATATTTTCTAGTAAGTAAGTAATTAAACTAATTATCTAACTGTTTATGAAAATAAAGTTATGTTTAAGTTAATAATTTTATTATGTATTTAAGTACCTAAAGATTTCGATGTTATAACGTTTTGATATAGCTTCTTTTGTAAACAATGTACTTAGTTAGTAAAAATAAGTAGATATGTAGGTATTTAACTCCTAGCTTAAAAAGTTTTAAGCATTTTTTTGTTATTTAGTCCACCGGAAAATGTATATTATGGCGGCGCCTACGCTGCTAATCAGTTTACGAATATGCAACCGATACCTAAACTAAGTTACGGAGAAGTTGCGAGTATGACTACACCGATGTTTGGACAAAATGTATGAACTTTTTTATCACAAACTTTGTTTCTTTTTTTGTTGGGCAATTTCTGGTAGGTATATGGCTAATTGTCTTTAGAAGCGGAGCGAGGCTGTGGGTTGGAGAAACGGAAATATTAACCAATAGGGCGAAGTGGACATTGTATGCAATCTTACTGGTTAATATTTTGTCCGTTTCTTCGTTCCGCGGCCTTCTTTCCGCTTCAATGGACAGACAGCCTATGATGTTTGCTGATTTTAGGTTCATCATGCACAAGGTCAGGCGATGACGGGGATTGATCCTAGATATTTGGCGAACTATTCGGACAACAGTGCTCAATATATTGTTGCTGGTAAGACAGACTCCTAGTTCCTTTTTGTTTTTTTCATACAACCTCTTTTGCTAAGGTCTATCCGTGCTCTCAACTATTACAATGTGCATAATGGTGATAGGTACCTACAATCGGAATAGATAGAAACTAATCTTAAAAAATTCCGATTTTTAAATTCTTTCTTTCTCAATTTTCTCATTAGGTATAAAAAAATTAAACTATGGTAGGTAGGTATCCATTTAAATCGTTCGTAAATTATCTATTTTCTACCAATACTCAAAACAAAATACCAAAGTGTAAATAATATGTTCAGTATTTATAAGGCGTGTCCGAGCCGATCCCTATCTGACCGAGAATCTATTAGCGCCTTGAAACCCTTTCCATCGTCCACTTTGGCAATTTCCGTGGGATAAATGTTGCCCGATGTTATCTATACCTATTCTTTTCGAAAATTAGCGTAACATGGCATTTCATAATATATGTACCGGTAAATATTTACATATTAGCTGTATCTACATAAACTTACTTTGTGATTTAATACAAAATCGTACCAAAAATAATCTTATTTTAATTGCACTTTTATTAGTATAATTATTATACTTAATATTTAATTATTTTACCAAAATACATAAATCATTATATGTTTTCACTGTTTTTAGGTCCACCTTTACAAAGTGAGACGGCTCTTATGGCGAACGATCATAGCTTTGGATCCAGCTATCAAAACCGCAATTTCAATGGCGCTGAGAAGTTTAAACTTAAAACTTTTACGCCACAAGTAATTAAAAATGGTAACTTTTATTATACTTCTGTTAAATTGAAATAGCGTACCTACCTGGTTACTATTAATTAAGTAGGTAAGTAGGTACCTAAGTATGTCAATTTAATATTGTGTTTCTAATAGCTCCACGTCCCGAAACTCCACAAAATGTGATGTATCTCGATGGAAGATTCAATGAATCTTTTCAGTCTAAACATATACAAAGCGAACAGTTGAAAAAGAGTCCAGTAAAAGGTAAGCTAAATAATATCAACCCGATATTATCCCACAGCAGGAAAATACCTTTATTCCTACAGTGAAGGCATGAGCAGTGATCGTCACGCTTGCTCAAGCCAGATTGGATAAGCTAATTACGATGTACGGTAGTAGATCCACGCTGGTTTCAGCACGAATGGGCCGGATCGTCTGGGGAAGTACTACCCTCTCATAGAAAATCGACATAAGAGTAGTAGTAGTACCTAGTAGTATCCGTACTACTGCGTTTGGTTCGGGGAGTGAGAGCGCCGAAGGCCCAATTTCCCCACTTTACTCTTTCCTCACTTCCCTCATTCCCTTTCCCTAATCTCATTCCCAGCCGCCAAAGTGAAGGCCACCATACCATCAGTTTAAGACGATGGCTTATGGTAGGGTGGCCAACACTTCTGAATTCCACTGACTGCTTACCATTAGACGGGGGAAGTCACTTTCTTTGGTAGGCTAATATAAAAAAAAAACCTATATCCAATCAGTCTTGATTTGCCGTATTTGGCAAGCGAATTGATGATCGTCATGGCAGCTGTCTTACTGGCTGCTTAATGCCTATCCTTAAGTTGGATGATAATTTACCTGTCGCATTCTTATAAGATGTTTATACATTTGAAATTAGGATAAATATAAATAGTCTGTTTGATAAAGCCTAAATTATGAAGCGATGTCAAACGCGAAATCATCCACGCGAGCTGTACCTACTAAAGCCTCATAAAAACTCAGTCTAACAAGCTCATTATTCGTGTATTTTCGAGAACTAAGTTCTAAACAGAAACTTCGTGTTACTTGGCAGGATACACGTTTCAACTCGCTCCCCCATTGGGTTGAGTTCAAAAAGTCTTCCTATCACTGTAAGAACGTGATATAATTAAATATACCTACACTTTGTTTCGACAGGTTGTGGCGTGACATCTTTAAGTTAAACTGTTTATCGTTTTCTTCACGTCGCCTAATTACGCTACAACATGAATAATAAGATCTAAATATTTATGTTATTAAAAAAAATGTAATTTCCAATCATTCATTAATCTTTCGGCATTATTAAATCATCCATAGACAATTTAAAAGCAAGCATTCATCTGATGGATAACTAACTACGTAGTTAGCGTAACCTTAAGAAATTTCATTGTTGTGTTTGCTAAGCGTTACGAGTACAATGCTAACTTTATACTGCAAAAGAAGGAAAAAAGGACCCGATGTAATAAACTTCATGGGCTTCGGCGCTTATTTACAAAATTAAATACAAGTGCAGATAGTCTACTTTACGTAAGAATCTGTAAGATGGTAGAATTTATTTCAATACTGAAAGCAGTAAGAATATATCACCATATTGATGTAACACATATTTATTGCAAAATGAAGAAATATAAATATTATCATGGCAGCTGTCTTACTGGCTGCTTAATGCCTATCCTTAAGTTGGATGATAATTTACCTGTCGCATTCTTATAAGATGTTTATACATTTGAAATTAGGATAAATATAAATAGTCTGTTTGATAAAGCCTAAATTATGAAGCGATGTCAAACGCGAAATCATCCACGCGAGCTGTACCTACTAAAGCCTCATAATAACTCAGTCTAACAAGCTCATTATTCGTGTATTTTCGAGAACTAAGTTCTAAACAGAAACTTCGTGTTACTTGGCAGGATACACGTTTCAACTCGCTCCCCCATTGGGTTGAGTTCAAAAAGTCTTCCTATCACTGTAAGAACGTGATATAATTAAATATACCTACACTTTGTTTCGACAGGTTGTGGCGTGACATCTTTAAGTTAAACTGTTTATCGTTTTCTTCACGTCGCCTAATTACGCTACAACATGAATAATAAGATCTAAATATTTATGTTATTAAAAAAAATGTAATTTCCAATCATTCATTAATCTTTCGGCATTATTAAATCATCCATAGACAATTTAAAAGCAAGCATTCATCTGATGGATAACTAACTACGTAGTTAGCGTAACCTTAAGAAATTTCATTGTTGTGTTTGCTAAGCGTTACGAGTACAATGCTAACTTTATACTGCAAAAGAAGGAAAAAAGGACCCGATGTAATAAACTTCATGGGCTTCGGCGCTTATTTACAAAATTAAATACAAGTGCAGATAGTCTACTTTACGTAAGAATCTGTAAGATGGTAGAATTTATTTCAATACTGAAAGCAGTAAGAATATATCACCATATTGATGTAACACATATTTATTGCAAAATGAAGAAATATAAATATTATCACATAGTTATTTACTCTATTTTATTTAGTTTCTGAACTCTATTTTCTTTTTACTGCAGGCTAGCAATAAAGAAGCTCTAATTTATTTTATTATGTACCTACTAAGTTTGATTCTAGTTTGCCACGTTCGCTGTACATTCCATTAAAAAAGTTTAGCGCTTTTCAGTAGCATCTACGGTAATGGGCAGTAATGCACCGAAGAAAGAAGGGCAGAAACAGGTCATGTCCAGGGTTCAGAAGCTTCAGGTAAGGAGCATATAAAATTCTATGAAGCTATGATTATAGGTACTTACCTGTCCTAATTAAATTTAGGTATTTATTTGCCATTATGTTGATTCTGGTAGGGACCGCAGCTAAATTGACGTCTGAATGTTGAACTTAGTAGAAAAATACATGTAGGATTGGATAAATTGTTTTGTGTTTCCTATAAGCTATTATAATATTACTTATGCTTACATGGGTCTAGTTGTCGTTGTGTGTAGGTGTGATATTATTATATTACAACTGCCGTTTCATCCGCATTAAGTTACATCTTCAGTAACTGCTATGCCCCCGTCGCCAGTAGCGTAATGTTACATAGCCTATAACCAAGAAGCAAAAAGAATTATTCAAATCCGATTAGCATTTCCAGAGATTAGTGCGTTCAAACAAACAAACAAATAAACAAATTCTTCCGCTTTGTATGATGGTAGAGATTATGAGAAATACTGGTACTACTTAGTTACAGCAGATGCATAAATATTTTTGTATTCTATTTTAACATCTATTTACAATAATATAAAACAATATAGTCCCGTAATTCTCATAATTAATAATAATAATATAAAAATAATATTCTACCACATTCACACAGCGCCATCTAGCCCCAAATTAAGCAATTATATTTGCTTGTGTTATGGGTACTAAGCAACTGATATACTACATAAATACATTTTTTTTTGTAAATACATACATATTATAGATAAATTACACCCAGACACAGAACAAACAATCATGCTCATCACACAAAGATTTGTCCTGGGTGGGAATCGAACCCATGACCTCCGGCTTAGCAGTCAGGGTCACTAACCACTAGACCAACAGAATTGTGTCACATATGCCACAGTTCACAAAACGTTTGAACGTAAAGTACCTAATAATTATCATAAACATATTAATAACCTCTCAACCACTCTGCTACTTTAGTGAAACCAACTTTAACCTCGCTTATTTTACTACAATATTAATTAGGTGCTTACGTCGGGTTTAGTTTATGGACGGAACTATATTTCCTCTCATTTTATTTACCCTAATTTAATTCCAATCTTACGTAGTTGAACAATTTCACAACACAGATTTCTTGCAGAAGTTTTACATAGTTTTATTGATTATCGCAGTTAGATGACATAGCATGCAAGTAATGCTGTTGACTGTATCGGTATTTCCTTAGTCACACTTTTCGCCACCTCTACGGAATGAGATGTGGCTTCATATTATATGTAGACTAGAGATAGGTTTCTTATTTGTAAACTCTTCGATGTCGGTACCATCAAGTTTCGTAAATCTTGGTAAACTGTCATGTTGTGATTGAAAACGAATGTAGTAGTAAGTAATGGCAAACGGCACCCGTCGTCCGTAGTCAAAATCAATTTATCATTCACACATGTTTCTGGTAAGGATATCAAATTGCAATGCGATATTCAATAAAGTGTAGATATCTGAATACCTTTTTTAACTCATAAATTTTCATTTTATCGCAGTTAAAGGGTTGTATAAAGGGGTTCGTTGTATCGTATATTGTTAACTTATAGGATTTCAATAAATCAAATATAAAATATCTGTAGGTATTTAAGAAATAAAAACAAGCTCGTAACGTTAGTGTTATTGTAGGTACTTGAAGTAGGTAGGCGATTAATGTAATTTCTTATTTCAATAGAAATTATGTGATAAATCTGCATGTAAATTTTGATAAAGGTCTACGCCTCTACGAATCACGAACACAAGTAGAGATATTTTTTATTACCAACGTTACATTCACAATTATAGACTCTGCAGAGCAGATCACGCAAAAAACTTTTTCAGCTAGCATTAACATTATCCACATTTAATTTAATTATATTCAAACCATTTATAATCTCCAGTCAAAATATTATTAGTTAGCTTGACAAAAAGCTACGATCAAAAACTCCGCAGGATTGGCTCATACAATAAAAAGTTTAAGAAATTGCTGGTAATAAAAGTAACAGAGGGCATTTTCATTCTCCTATCATATGGGACGACCCCGGCCTTTATTAGAATGATACGGGGACAGCGGTCTTGTATTTCACCCAATTTAATACGTATGTTATCTGGATTTCCCGTTTGTTTTTTTGTTGTTGACGTGATTTCAGTTGATTCTTGGGATATGCGACAATTACAATCGATTGTAGAATGTAGTTCATCGATCAAATATTTCTCCGAATTTAAATTAGTAGGTCCAAACTAAAGAGGTTAAATATTTATGGTAAAATGTCTTTGATCCAAACTTTTAACCCGTGAATGACAAGGCTGAGCTTCTCACTGTAAGAGCATTGGAATTGAGTGGGTTCGATTAATTATCTACTCGAGTATTGTTATAGATTATCACCACTCCTATCGTGCCACGTCATGAATCAAACGATTCTCGTATTCAACTAGAATGGACTTAGACTATAATTCCAAGTAAAAGTTAAAGTTTTAATAAGTAGGTTAACCTTCCTACACTAGCATAGTACTAGTAGTTCAAAACTAAAAATTGTCAAGCCAGTACATATATGTTGGTGTCACGGAACCGGTACCGATCGGTACCTGTTTGGTGAGATACTGGAGCGGAGTATCCACCGTACGATCGCTTCAGAACTATACTGAGTAGTTCAACTGGTAGTCTCAGTGTAGTTGGTATAGTATGAACTTCATCTAAACTTTCTTTTGAAAGAAGATTCTTTATCAATTTAGTAATAGCCATTAATCTCTACGTTATTGTATTAATGCACATTAAACACTAGACAAGTCTCCAACATTAATTTCGTCTAAGCAAATAAAGTGAAGTTCATTGCGGGAAGTGTGCCGGTGCGCTCGCCAGATGCAATATCCGTGCCTCTGTCTTTGTAAAAAGTGATTTCTTGAGAATTCCTTTAGGCTCGTTCGATTTATCTTGACAAAGAGACAAGTAGGGTCCGCTATTTCCTTTGCCTTGTATTTTTCTATCAGATCATTTAGGGATTTTCGTGTCATAAATACAAAACGAACGACGAATGATAGAAAAAATACAAAACGGAAATATGCATCTATAGTTTTGTATTTTTTTTAATATTCGTTTTTCATAATATCTATACTATTATATAATGCGAAAGAGTTTGTTTGTTGACGAAATAACATTTATATTTCCGTCCAATAAAAGTTATAATCCACAATTTAATGAATAATCATATAATTATCGGATGTTGTATACTTATTTAAAATGGCCGTCCGAGCCACGGCCATTTAAATAATTATAAATTAATCAATCAATGCAATATGAAATGCATGGTTTGATTTGCAGATTTAATTTAATTAATTGTATGTAAAGGTCATTATTACGTTGAAATGGTTTTAATGTTAGACACCAAGCTCATACTTATTATAGTAAAAAAAATTAATACAATCATTTGGTTAGTTGTTAAATTAAACTCTCTGAGGCAATTGTATTCTCATGATACTAATATAATCTTAGAGAGTTAAAAATACAATAAAGTACCACTTGTGGTATCAACAAAAAATGTAGATATCATTAATATACTTGATGAGCAAACAAACCGCAGGGTTTCTGAATGTGAGAGACGGCGACTGCAATCCAATATGCCTGAGAGTTAGACAGCGTCTCGTCTCTGGCTTACCTTCATAGCCTACTTATTACAAGTTTCCAATTTGGTGTAACCTTTGTACGTAAAAATGTAATTATATATATCTTCCATATTGCTATATCCAAATAAAACCATACAAAGGCACGTAGAAAATCTCTTCCAGTCGTAAATAGCTTATGATCGCACATATCTACAAGATGTGACAATGTTATAATAATAAACGGTCGTATTCAGGCGCTTCACAAAAGCGGTCCGAGGGCGTTTTCCGGTCCCGTGGAGAAGGTGCTTAAATGGCACAAGGCTTTGCAGGACATCGGCGTTTTTGTATTTTATGAAATCGTCGGTGAGTTTGATTGATGAGATAATGTTTTTTATTCTTTTGATAAGCTTAATGCCATGTTGTGGACAAAGTGGGGACAAAGATCTGTCGTACTGATGTTGTAAGGTAAATTGGCAATGACAAACTTCTCACATACCATATTGTTTTGTATTTTTTTTATATAACGTTTTATGTAATCTATGCAGAGCTGGAGAAAAGTGAATAGTCATTACAATATTCTTCAGGACCTAGATAATAATTATTTACAAATATAACTGCTTTTTTTACTTTCTAGTAACTGAAATATGATAGCAATTTTATTCATGGGTTTCCTTTGTGTGTGCTTTGTTACGGTTATGCTTTGTGCGCAGTAGACATTACAACTTTAAGGCTTTAATGATGTTAGTGAAAATGATAGGTACATTCCGGTTACCTGTAAGACAGCGATATTTGTTTGTTAAATATGACGAAACACCAACTTACAGTTATTTATCTATGAGATGCGCCTTACAGAAAAATGTACCTACTATTATTTATTGAAAATACATATTGGCATGAATTCGTCCTGAATTTTAATATTAAATTAAATTTTAGCTAAATGTGTAAGCATAAGACCAGGTGATTCTTGCTCGAAGAACTTGGTCATTCGAGATGACAATGGACCTGCAATGCAAGTAGTCTATTACGAAATAGACTTTTTACTTCCTGAAATAAAAGTACCTTCTACAGTCAGGTAATTTATTTTACGTCCATCTATAATCGCTATTTAATTAAAAACTTATAAACTATGTGAATTGTACGTATGGTGGCGGACAAACAATAGTGTACTAAAGTGTCTGGCTGGTTTGCTCTTTAGACTTAAAAAAAGATTTTATATCTGTTTTTTTAACATTTGTACGCAGAAAGAGTGACATAATTTTCTCTAGTTGTTTTTCTTTATCATACAGGTATAAGATATACTCGTGCTCCATAATTTAATTTTCTACTACAAAAGGTGACATAATAGCCACATTCCTTTACCAAAGCAAATTTACAAAATTTTTTAATTGTATTATTTCATTTACAAAAAGGCGCTGTACAAATAAATCGTGTAAAACTATTTTCACAATCCTTCTTTCACTTGTATGAATTGGAATGGGGTGTAATTGGATTGTTTACCGCCACCCTTTGTAGGCCTTGTTGTAATCCTGTCTTAATCCGAGCTCGTAGCTTTTACTGGAGCGATAAACAAATATAATTAGTTGTCGTGTCGTCTAAATCGTTACCCTGTTTGTATTAAATGAATGGTAAGTAGATACTTCTTAATGCGAAATTGATAGTTTATCTTGATAAAGACAATGTTTATGTATCTTTACGAACATTTACTTCAAATTTTGATGATATCTTCATCGATTTCGGTTTCAATGTCAACTTCTAAAATATCCGTAACCTTCAAGGTGCAATGCGATTACCTAATCGATTCTGAATTCAGTACACATTTCGAAATATTCAGAAATAAGTATAGGTGATAGCTTGCAGACTCTGCAATAAATTTACACTGTCATAATTATTATACCAATAGTAAGTAATCCTTTTAAACTTTTTCTGTGTCCCATACGCTAGCAACTAACGTAGCCTCATAAAAATAATAAAGCTGTTGAAAAGAGCCCTTTCAATATTTTACCGGGGCTTATATTCCGTAGGGTAATAGGGAGGATGATGGCCGGCACGTGCAGACTGCAAGCTTTTACGGTGCGTCCGGCGACCGGCGACGATGTTGCAACTTTACCGCGTCGTGCCGCTGTAGCGACGCATCATATTGCAAAGCTCTGCAGCGAATATGGACTAAATGTTTGAGTTATTTTAGTTCTTTTTGTTTAATTTCCAATATAAATGTGTTTGCATTAAAATTTTGTTATGCTTGTTCGTTTTATATTTTGTTTATTTCTTAACAAAGAATTAGATCAAATTATAAAAAGATAGTGCCACAAATAAATGTAAAATTGGGTAATATACAAATCCTATAACAACAGAGTGTGCACCTGCGATGTTATTACAACTTTACTACCACTGCGCGAGTATGATCATAAAACATGGGATAACTATGAATTCGAAGTTAATCCCATTGCTACTTTTTATGATGCTATCAGATAGAGTTGTAACTTTACAAGTACCTACCACGTAGGTGTGTCTCATATATTTACATTTTTATTCACAAAACATGTAGGTAGACGAATATTTTAATATTAGATATGGTGGTTTTCGGTCTCGTGTCTCTCGGTACTGCTGCAGTAAACAAATTATAGACGAGGAATTATAAATAAAGGTGTAAGGTGTGGTAAAATGTAAGTAAGTATTTTTTGATAATATTCAAATAGCTGGTTAGCCTTTTAACTAAATTTTAAGTGTAAATCGCGGTTGTTAGGTAAGTATTATGTAAAGATTTGCTGTCGACACGAAAAGAAGATGAAGTTATAAATTGGTGGTACATAACCAATTTTTCGTTATGTTGTTCCGATATATTAGTCAGTATTTACTGAATAGGTTTGATTTATTTACCTGGTAGCTAAATGAATTTTGAAAATGAATCATAAATCTGCTAGAGTTCTTGAGTGACTCAAGACAATAATGCCAGAGTATAAAGTTTCAAGTTACAAACTGTTGAACAAAATGAAGAAAGTATCTATCGTCATTTCAAATGACTGAGAGGGGTAATTGTTAAATTTTCCAAGTTTGAAGATCTGGGATGATAATGTGTATTTGTTCATGTCAAAGTTTTGACACAAACTAAATATATCATGGCTGAAAAATGTCTAAGAAAAAGTTTTTGTAGACGAGACAGTCATTTGTCAACGAGGAGTGATTAATCTGTCTCATGTAGTCAACAAAACAATTTAACAAGTTTAAGAAGTCTCGGACTATTTCTTAGGTTCAGCTGCTGAATATTTTTTCTATGATGTGATGACTATTGTAAATTATTGATTTTAATAATAAATAATAATACCAGCCTGTTTACTGCAGGTCCCACTGCAGGGCATAGGCCTCTTCTAATAAAGAGTAGGCACGAGCTTTAATCTGGTGATTAAAGCGTGGTCGCTTGCTCAAGACGGATTGGCAATTTAAGACATTTAAGTCCAGGTTTCCTCACGACGTTTTCTTTCACCGTCAGTCAGAAATGTCCGAAAATAAAATTATAAAGAACATTTATTAATTTATTATGATTTGAAAACTCAAATTGATACCTACTTGCCCGGATTCAAACCCACTACCTCGTATTTACGAGCGGGTGCCTTATCCACTGGGTCATTTCGACTTTTATTAAATAAATTAATGGATAACTATGTGTTTATATTTGCAACTAGGTGCTCAAGCAAAAGATGTGGGTAACCTCTGGGTAACGTTAGACACCTAAGTACCTACTCTAATAAATATCCAGCAATGGTTTCCACTCCAAGTTAAACAATGATGATTCATTGTTTGATAATGAGCTATAAAAAATATTAAATTGATTTAGTATTTTTCAAGTCATGTAAATTTTAATTAGATAGGTACCTTATTTATAATTGTTTACCGTCGCGCTTGAAGAAGATCTACAATTTCATAAAGCTTCTATTATTATCATTATCAAATAAGCACTACCTACACCTATCTATCTTTCAGGTACGAAATTCATTTTAAAACCAATTTAAACTCGTAGTACATTCAAATACTTTTCAAAATGACGACGTTTTTATTTATTGCAACGTTACAACTGTGTAAGTCTCCAGTAGAGTAACATTTAAAGAAAATAACAGACACTGTACCTATTTGAAAAATGTTCTTAGATACTTCTTTTTACGACCTACAATTTGATGATCCTTCCTCAGTGAATGTCAAGTAACTTTGCTTTGATTAAGCAAGTTTATAGGCAGTTAAGTTTTGTGTTTATCAAGCATGTTCTGTAGGCACCTGTGATTTTGGTTGACATTTTTATTTGACTTTAAGGTTCATAATGCCTTTCATATATTCATAAAAATTATGAATTCATGAACAGCGTCACGTATTAGGTAATATGGGATAATTATTTAAATAGACACGAAAGGTCTCGTCTGTTTATTAATTCATGCCTATCGATCGATGTACGCATATCCAATTGTTATCAGGGGGTATCTATTTAGGTAGGTGCAGTTAGGTCGTATTTCGAGGTTCGCCTAGTTTTGTTTAAAATCTAACAATGAAATGCGATCTAGTTGAACAGATAGTTTTACTTTCACTTTATTACAAAATACCTACTATTGCTATAATTTTTTTATAAAATGTACCTATATGATAATGAGCTCAAGTGTTGGCATCTACCCAAACGTCGATGTCGCTGTTTATGAAGATTTTTCTCGTAATAAAGGCTTTAAATTTACCAAATAATGTATAGCAAAGCATTTCCGAGTGACTTTATGAAAAATGTCTACAAGATTGTGGGCAGATGTTGTTGAAAATTTGCCAAGAGTTAAATCGGTTTGTGAAATGAAATATCGGCATTTTAATGTAACAGTATAGTAGATTTTCCTTGTCAATTCAATAATTTTATACGTCGTAATTCGTAATCATGATTTAATTCTAATTCATTACAAGTCGACACAATCAAAAATGACTATTTTAAAGAGAAATTATATTCTTGCATATTTAATTTCAAACCTGAGAGCGCAGTGTAGAGGAAGAATGGCAGAAAATTCCCTTGGATTAATTCTGAAGTCACGAGATCTTGTAGAAGTTAATCTGAAGAATACTACCTACTTGCCACTTTTAATAAGTTACAGATTTTATCAACACAGTAATTACCTACCTAACTAGGTAAGTAGTTTTAATTTCTTCAACTTCCGTAAAGTAACCAGGTGCTACTATTCTAGGTTACCAACAATTTACTTCGTTAAATCTATATATGTTACGGTAGTGGATCCACGCTGATTTCAGCATGAATGGGCCGGATCGTCCAGGGAAGTACTACCCTCTCATAGAAGATCGACTTAAGAGTAGTAGTATCATTACTACTGCGTTTCGTTCGGTGAGTGAGAGCGCCAGAGGCCCAATTTCCCCCCTTTCCTCTTTCCTTACCTCGCTCATTCCCTTCCCCTAACCCCATTCCCAGCCACCATAGTGGAGGCTACCATACCAGCAGTTTAAGACGATAGCTTTTGGTATGGTGGCCGCCACTTCTGGATTCCACTGACTGCTTACCATCAGGCGGAGTGGAGTCACTTTGGTGGGCTATAATATAAAAAAAAAAATATTTAAACAAATAAAATATAAAAAATAAATTATTTATTTTACAAAAGCTTGTACAATACACAGGTAGCAAACAAAGTAAATAGGTATATGAGTCAAAACTACATAAAGAACCTCAACTGACTAACTACTAAATTCTAAAGACAAACTGAAAATGAAGCGCTACGGAAAATTTTCTTACTTCACTAACTGCGCACTAGGCACAAAACTAAACGTAGGCAATTACTCAACATTACAAAACTATTCAACTCAAACCTATTCATTAGAAACAATTTGTACGAGTAGAAAATTTCATTAACAACTAAGAAACTTCATCTTGACTAAAATTAAGATTTTGCTTTCAATAGTCGATTAACATGCAAATTGCATATTAATTTTAACGAAATGGACGACCATTTATAAGGATTAAAAGATCGTTCCACCTTGTATTACAAGTACCATGCGACTAACTAAGGTTTTCCTCTCTCAAGAAAAGGTGAGAATGGTGGCATCGTTAGAAAATAAGTTACAAGAGCTAGGTTACTTAAATCTTTTACAATCTTTGATTTAATCTGATTCTAAGAAAGTTTTTTAATAAACTTCATACAGAAATCTGAGTTACGATTTTACGTATTTTACGATTTTCGTTACACATAATTTTTTTGTGAATATTTTACCTAAAACATGCAGGTTAGCTGATAAAAATATCGATTCAAAAACAATTTTCATTATTACCGAGTGAAGTATGAGCAAAAGAATGTTTCGTTTGCTCGGAGGCTATAATTTTTTTTTAGGATTTCGTGCCACAACATGAACGTCGAAAACGTTTTTCTACACGAGTTTTGAGTAAATTTTTCCGCTAAAATAACTATGCCATTGTGAGATAACTCCACGGACATTTTTGCTGTTTCATAGTTTCATTATTTTAATAAGACAAGTTGTAACAAAAGAAGAGTATAAAGCTTTTTGGAATACCTGCCGGAAAATCCGACGTGAGGTGAGCTTCTAGAAAGCTGGAACGCGAGTAAATTGTGCTCTTTTCCGAGTGCCACTGCAAAATACATGTCGTGTGATTCATTTCACAATGTGGGAGTATTTTATCTGCTTTTGAAGTAGAATTTCGGTACAATGCTATTTTTTGTATCTAAAGAGTAGATAATCTTTAAGTTTTAGGCTAACACTGCCACTTAGTAGAAATTTTAAGCGTAAGAAGGACTGTTCTTTTATATAGCCTAAATTTAACAGACTTTCAGTAAGTATTTTATGCATACCTAAATTTTTACATTCGGTGTATGTAATAAAATAAAATAAATATTATATCAGTCAGGCGTAGTTCAATATCAAGGTGCTTACTAACTTAGGTAGAAGTAGGTACTTAATTGTAACTTAAAAACGTATGCTTCTTCTACATATTCTGATCCCATATTATAATACCAAATAATCGTCGTTAGGAGTTTTCGTAAACAGACATAACAATAATATTTCAACAACTAAATTTCCTGTAATGCCGAGTATTAAACAGATTCTGTGTACCCGTATGAAAATTTTCATACGTTTTCCTTTTGAGATCCTTTATTATTAGATAATCTAATATAAATAAAATTCTCGTGTCACGGTGTACGTTATTGAACTCCTCCGAAACGGCTCGACCGATTTTCGTGAAATTTTGTATGCATATCGGCTAGGGTTGAAAATCGAACATCTATTTTTCATCCCCCTAAATGTTAAGGGTGGTCTGAAAAGAGATGAAAACGATTGTATGAAACTTCTTCATAGTTTTGTTTTTTTTTTTTTTTTTTTAATATTCTACCACATACACACAGCGCCATCTAGCCCCAAATTAAGCAATTATATTTGCTTGTGTTATGGGTACTAAACATCTGATATACTACTTATAAACTTTTTTTTTTTTTGTAAATATACATATTATAGATAAATTTTTGGAATACTTATAATTTTTTTTTAATTGGGGTGGATTTAGTGAGACGGAATTAAGGATGAAAATTGAAAAGAGGGGGAAGGGAGGGGGGGTGAAAGAGAAGTGAGGGGTAGGGAAGAAGAAGTTAGGGGAAGTGCGGAGGAAGTGAGGGGGAAGTGAGGGTAAAGCGAGAGGGAAGTGAGGGGGTAGTGAGGGGAAAATGAGAGAAAGATGAAAAGGAAGTGAAGTAATGTGGGAAGTATGGGGCAAGGTAGGGGAAGGGAGATGTAAGTGAGGATGAAATGAGGGAGAAACCAGGGAAAGGCAGAGTGAAATGACGGGGAAAGGAGAGGGGCGTGGAGGGAGGGGGGAGGGAGGGAAGAAGCGGAATGGGAGGAGTGGGGAAGAAGGGAGCGGGGAATAGGGGAAAGTAGTGAAAAGTTTACGGGGGATTTCTGTAGGTAGGTGAAAGAGGGTTTGTAGAATGGGAGATTAGAAAATAAGTATAAAAATAAATCCTTATTTCCCTTGGTCACGGCATCACGCGTGAACGACTGGACCGATTCCGTTAATTCTTTTTTTGTTGTGTTCGTTATAGTCAGGAGAAGGTTCTGAGAAAAATTAGATAATAATTAAGACAGGACAACGTCTATCGGGTCCGCTAGTATGAATATATTAAAGGTTTATTGCATAAATCTTAACTTATTAAGTGTGTTAGTTAACTCTGAGGCAGAGCTTGTTTCCCAGTAAACAGAATGTTTTTTTTTTTTTACTATGGAGTAAAATAATATTTTTTATACATAAGCCGACGAAATAATTTCGGTTATTTTGTACTTAGGTACTTCGTCAGGTCTGCTACACAGTCCCTTCATGGTAGATAAGTAGAGTAGAGCGAGAATATCTGATGCGTTAAGTCTTTGCATTTTAAAGCTTTTGCTGCGACCCTAGTTGCTTAATTCAATAAAATAAATTACTTTCTTAAAGATCTTTCAAACCACATTACGCTCCTTATTTTGGCAAAAGATAGTAATAGAAAATGTATAGTCGACCATTTTATCACTTTTGACAAAAAAAATCCATTAAAATTAATATTCAATAAGACAACTATAACAATGACAACTGTCATTGTGCTGAGGTAACTTGCAAGCAAAAATAGACATTATTGTTTTGTGATATGCAAACGACAGTTACTCTAAGAAATTTCATGGTCGACTATACTTAATGTTGTGTCAAAATATTTGCAATACCTATATGATGCTTTCTTTGTACTAGATCTTTAAAGATTGAACGTATTTATTGTGATTATTCAGCAGAACCATTTTAACTTTGAGTAAGATATTTGCCTAAACACGTATTGATTACATTTTAAATTTGCGGTAGGTGTGCTTTTTTGCGCATCCTGTCTATGTCGACTCAGTTACTACATTTGCAATATTACCGCGGATAAATTTGTTCGTACCTAAAATGAAAATTTTAGAAACGTTTTATTAAATTTACAAATTATTAACAAAAATGAACATCTTGAACAAGTTTTGCATCTCAAATACAGGATAAAATAATAGATGACAATTCCTTTCACCTTTTTTCATGTTAAGTACTGTTACTATAAAAGCTCGAAGTCACCCAGAGAATTTACGCTATGCTATGTAAATTTAAATAGAATTGATAAAGTCATAAGCTGAGGTGAGGCTGTTAAGAAAAGCAGTGTGTTGGTATAAAATGATTTGCAGGTTAATCGTCTAATAAGCCATGACATTTCGGCTATTGTCTTTTATATTACAAAAATAAATATTTTGAGTACTTTGGGGATTTAGAAATATTTGTTCTTTTGTAGATAATAATAAATTAGTAAGTAGAGGTTAACGTGTTCATTTTGGACCTATACATTTATCTAATAAAGGCTACTGATCCACTTTCGAAAGTTATTCTCTAAATGAATGGATCAAAGGCAAAGTTAAAAGGCTTATAAAATGAATGCGTGACAATACAGTTCAGGATCGTAATTAGCTTCGAGCTGGTGCGTAATCATCATTAAACCTCATTTAAAAATAAAAGAGTAGGTACATTTGTAATGAGAATGGCCAAGGAGAAAGCAATTAAATTACTTCAGCATCCAAGTTTTGACCCGCCTGCGTCCTTGCGGTGTGTCCCTTCGCGCCTCAAATCAGTGTTGAACTATACAGGTACCTACATTACACATAAAACCTGAACTTTATCTTGTCGACACTAATTAAAGGTAAAACATAAATTGTAGACGTTCACGGGTTTTACCTAACATGAGCTGTTGCAAATGTCCACTTTTGTTAAATTGGGTAGGTTAGGTTAGGTTAGGTTACCTACTCGTAATTATTGCAGTGCAAAGTTATGTTGTTAAATTTTGTTCAAGTTGTCAGTGCTAATAGTTACATACAAAATGAGTCTTTTTAATTAAAACTGTCGCTATTCCTACTTTAAAGCTGTTTAATTGCAGTTTGTAACTTGAAAAGTTTACAGTGCTAATTGGGATACCTTGTTATGTTTTTCTGTTGCATCAGTGGACAGTGTAAAGATTGATACAGCAAGAAGCATTTACAAGGACATACATATTATATAATTATCTAAACTAATATCACAAAGAGAAAAGATTAGTTTTATTGTATTTTTGTTTGTTTGCACCGATTTAACTAATGACCTACGTAACCGATTTAAAAAAACCTTTCGCCTTTAGAAAGCTACAAATAGGACGGGTAGTAGACTATATTTTATTATGTTTAACATATTTTTTTACTAAAACTGTACTTCATTTGTACTATATATAATACTAAATTTCTACCAAAATATAATACTCTAATTGATTAGAGCTAATCAGTAATCAACAAAACAATGTAGGTAATTGAACACTCAAATCAATATTATATAATTTTAATTGGAATGGGTATCGTCACTGTTATACGAAATAATTTCCAATAATCCGTGCAAATAGTTATCAATGTTTATTAAATTATAACTGAAAATGGATTTCGTGACGAAATGCGACCATGTTGTTGGTTTATTGGTGAATTTTAATAATAGTGTTTTGCGTAAAAATAAAAGTAAATGCTTTTATTTATTTTCTTTTTCTGATAATAATTACAGCGTTGATTGCGTTTGTTTAAAGAATTTGTATAAGTAGATACCCTTCGCAATAATTAAGTAGTTGTATTACAACTTCACTTACAGCAGAGTTCAATTATGTTTCAATGACTGAGTCATAAGCCTAACGTTTGCTTCAACTTCCAGGACTTAAACATTCCATTAAGAAACCGATTTTAGAACTGCTGTAACTTTGAAGGTTATCACGTGAGGGGTAAAATTGTGTACAATGATATTTATTCATAAATTGGTAAAACATAAATTGGTATTTGATTAAACCTTTTTCTGATATATTTTTTTAATTTAAATATGCAGTAATCAATAAAATTCGTCCGAAAATTAAGCAGCAAGTTACCTCAGATGTAATTGTACCAATAAAGTGGGCTCAACGTAATAAATTCCGTGTCTTTTGACTTACATCCAGTTTATACAATAGCATCCGATACCGTTGGGATCGGATCGGACATCGGTTCGGCTCCCTGATTTATGATTGTATATATTCGACATCGCATGTTTATGTCCCTGGCTTATTCTAATGTAAGCGACAAAAGCTGTTAAAGTAATGTCATGTATAAAAGGAAAGTATTTTGCCGAAGAATATTGGATAGTTCATACGTTGCTTTCGAGTAATGTAGGAATTGCTTTGTGCCATTCTGCTAGCTAAATCTTAGTTCTTCTCATGGGTTTACCTCGTCAGCGAATTGGTTGCTGGCAAGTCGTTCATGACTCTGACATTGATTTTGTTTGGAACAAATATTTCATTGATATCCATTTTGATCTGGATTAGTTAATTTACACGTGAATAAGTGTATTTTTATTTGCATTTTTCTCTAGAATATAGGTACGCTACAAAATAGTAGTTTTGCGTCTAAATCTAATTACAATAAAGTAAATGACTTAGTTTACGACTCATTTGATAACATTGTCGACTGGAATTAAGGTGTAGTAGACCGCTACGAGATCGCATTTATTGCGGCCTCATGAGCGCGGTTCATTACTGTTGAGGTCACATCATTGTTATTACTTTTATGTTTGCCATTTAGTGTCTATACAGGCTATGTATAGATACACTATGAATAAGTTAACATTGTCCAAGTATAAAGCTTCTCGTGTAGAAATTTTATTATTCTAAGAGAAATAAATTAGGTAGAGATGTCTGAATTATAGTCTTCTGTTTTTATCTATTACAAGGGCGTCAATTATGCTAGCAATTTTCCATAGTGGAAATTGGGTTGGTCTCCTGAACACCACTGACTGCTTTCCTACTATTTGACAGAGTGGAGTAATTTTTGTAGGTAAATGTAAAAAATAAAGCATTAAGCGTTATCTAGACCTCAGTCGCGCAATAATATCCTGTAAAATATCTAGATAAATGTATTATTCTGAAAAAAAAGGGGATACATAACGAATGACTGAAAAACTAATATAACAATAACCACAAAAATTAACAAATAATTCTTGACTGCCTCAATGGCGTTGCGGGAGTAAGCGGCTAAGAGACTACTGAAAAGTTGTAGGTTCTATTCCACGAAAGACAAAACTTGTATGATTATAATATTTATTTTTTATTTTATCTCCGTTAAATGTATCAAAAGTTAAGTTTTAATACTTCAGCGTAAGTTCGGAACTCGTTTAACTCATTTACGAAGTGGTAAACTCAAACTTTCGTATTGACAATTTCGGAAATTGTGTAAAGTCCCGGCTATTATAAGTTCATAATGGCTCCTGTTATTATAATTTTGGGACTGCATTTATAAGTTTCTAAAGTTAGAAGTAAAGAGGCTGATTATAATATAAGTACATACCTACTTTTGTTTTTCCTGTTATATTGCCATATGTACCTCTAACAATACTAATTTTGCAAACTTCAGATAAAAATGCAAGAAATAGGATGCGGCGTAAAAAGTAAAATACAGTTTTACAATGTAAAAGTTAAGCTTTATATACGCTTCTATTTATAGTGAGTAATAGTTTATTAATTTCAATGTGTGATACTTTTTGACTCGTACCTTATCCCTATTTATGCTTTAAAATAAAAATGAAAATATGGTTCAATTGTTTTGTTCGGCATAAAGATGGGCAAGTATCTAGTGGTATTCTAAAGATTTTATTATATACAGCTGTGGCAGGCGGACGAGCTGACGAAGTCCGCTGGATGGACACACACATAGAGTCCATTTTTATCATTCTAATACGAACCCTAAAAGGGTATTGTACCGTAATAGAAATCGCTTGAGTAGCTGAATATTAAACAACTATTTTGAGATTTGCTATATACGAAGATTATCCATAATACATCTTGTATCCAAAATGTGTCACAATAGGTAGATACAGAATTTACTTTAAATAGTATAAAAAATTGCTGTTTTGGGTTTACATTAAGTCAAAAAAAAAATAAAACAGTACTCTTCTAAAATACATGCGAGATAGTAGAAATAAGCTTTGAATTTCAGTTATTTTGAATCAAGTTGTAAAAACATTAGTTGGTAGTTTTTCATTTAGTATTCGATGTACCCGGGTTGCTGGTAGAAAATATTTGCAAAACTAACTTTCTCAATTTCTCCTTGAGCTCCCGTCTCACGTTATTTGAAAATCTAAGCGTGTAAATATCACATAATCCCAGCGACTCGTAACCAATCAACCGTGAGAGATCGCGCTATTTCCTCCAAGTGCATCTATTCACAGAGGTAATACGTTCACGCTTTTCCTATTACCCGCATGGCATAATGGAGCTACCAACTGATTGGGCGTTTTTCTATAGTTAGCGAAAAAATGTCGGTAAATCGCGATCAATCTATTTGATGTCGATCTAAAGAAGGTTACTTACCCCTAAACGCTATTGTAGCATGAACAATGGTCGCTTTTTGGTAGTGACGTAAATGTGTAGAGTAAATTCTATGTTATGTTCCAGTAAAAAATAGAAAATATAATAAAGAAACCAAGGTGCTTAGGTTACTTATGGTTTTATATCATCCTTCCCGCTGTTGGTAGGTACCCAACTCTTCTCAACTTTATTGGGGTGGGTTTTCAGATAAATGTCGGCTTATAGATGTGCCTATGATTAAGGTATTAGTATTATTATTAGAAGGTGACTTGACATGCTATTCGAAACCAGATAAATGCAGTGTTCTAGTAAACAGTCACGTAGGAACTACTCCGAAATGGTCTAGACATAATATGTACCCGGATATAATATCTACTAAAGTAAAAAATATAATAAGTTAAATTTCTATAAAAGGGGTATCAAATATCGGCCAGCTTAATACGAGTAGTAACTACCTAGCGAGAGAGCATATTTCCTGCTTTCAGTAGCCAGATTCATGTTTATTTCATTTCATCCGTTGCGTAATTACTTGTAAGCACTTAAAATTAGTAAATAATTTAAAGATAAACATTACTGATTGAACAGTCATAGGCATATGATGGGAAAATATTTACTGCTTAGGCCTTTTTATATGAAATAGTATAATTTAATTCTCCTTTTAAAAATATTTCATTCGAAGTTAATGTCTAATATGTACGTAAGTAAATGTACAAATTATTTATGTACAAAAACATTTTGTTTATGCAAAGTGTTACAGGTATGCAGGTACCTACTAAACACTTACCGAATGTTAAAGACGAAATAATTTTCGGGTTTGACATTGGTGCCCTCGTTATAGGTAGTGTTTATTTAGTTTTTTTAACAACAGTTTGCACTTAAGAAATATTTTATACAAAGAAAAACATTTTAGATAGTATATATATTTATACGCACGCAATGTTGCAATTTGAATCTTATCAGATTAATGCTTTATGATATACTCCTGCACTTTTGTTTGTACATCACTTAGTTATTAAAACACGCGACGATACAAGCATAAGTAGCTTAAAACTTCTTAACTCTTTCATGGACACTACTTTAGACACAATAGATGTTATATTGTCATCACTGCCATATACGTTTACTGTCCCGGAAAGTGTTAACAAAAGTAATATTTCACTAATCAATAATGGAATATTGGAAAAGAAAAGTAGTCGTTGTGACAGGTGCAGCAAGCGGTATAGGTGCACAAATAACTGAGGACTTAGTGAAGAATGGCATGATCGTTATTGGTCTTGAACCTACACTGGAAAAAATAGATGACATGCTTATAAAATTAAGTGAGCTGGGTGATGTCAAAGGCCAACTAATACCTTGCCTGTGCGATGTCTCAAAAGGTGAAGATCTCAAAAGGGCGTTCGAGGGAATAATAGCCGCTTATGGCGGTGTCGATGTCTTGATTAACAATGCTGCTATAGGTAAAGAGGGCCTTATATGTACCGGTAATATCCAAGACTTCAAAAATATTATAGACACTAACATTTATGGCCTTATTACATGCACGCGTTTTGCGATAGAGTCCATGATGAAAAAGAATGGCAGTGGACAGATTATTAACATTAACAGCATTTGTGGTCACTATATGCCACCGTTTGCTGAGCCAAAAATCAATTTATACATCACATCAAAGCGAACCATGACTATTCTGAACGCTATCTTAAAGAATGAATTTAAATTACTAAAGCATAAGATTAAAGTAACAAGTATATCACCTGGTATTGTGCGTACAGGCATTTTCAAAACTGCAGGAATAGAATTCCTCGATGAAGAATTTTTCAATAAGAATCCTCATTTAACAGTTAAGGATGTATCTAATGTTGTGATTATGGTATTATCTGCACCACGCGGGATTCAAGTTAATGAAGTAATATTTCATGCATTGCACGAGATCTACTAAGTTATACTAATATAATTTTCGGTTAGCTTAATACTTATATGCATTATTGTAGTACTATATTATTATTGTAGTATTATACTTATTATTATTGTAGTTGGACTTGTTAGTTATACAACATAAATGGTTCAAAACAGAGACCTTGTTACGGCTAGTTCGAAACGAATAATAGATGCTCGGCGATTTAAATTCTGATCTTTGATAAATCAGTGTCATGACGTAATGCTTTTTATCTTTGTGAAGGATAATTTTGGTGTGCCGAGAATTCAACAGTTTTCCCTTGACACATTAAATTCTCGTTAAGTTATCTAAACAAGCCATCTTCATAATGTGGATTTACTACCTGATATCATGTTAAATGTTCGAGTTACAGAGGAAGCATGTCTTAAAAAGGATGGTTGCAGAATTTAGACGGTATTTCATAGTTAGCTGTAGGTTATGAAACATTGAGGTAGTCATTAGAAGTATGCAGTGTTGGGTAAATAAAGTGGCGGTCGTAACCGACTGTGGAGATGAAGTTGGCTTAACTATAATAGAGCAGTTAGCAAAAGCTGGAATGGTTGTGATTGGTTTTAATAATTGCGAAGAAATACTAGAAAAGGTTACTGAGAAACTAAAACCTTTAATTGCTAATAAAATTGCTGGAAAAGTAGTGTTGTGTAAATGCGACATTACAAATATTGCTCAGCTAGAAAGTGCATTAGACAAGATTAAGAATATTTATGAAGGTGTTGACGTTTTAATTAATAACGCATATTGCAATATAGACTGTCTTATAAGCACAGGGAATTTAGAAGATTTTAAAAAGATTATTGATGTGAATATTTATGCAACGGTTGCATTTACAAGATTAGTTGCAGCAACCATGATAAAAAGAGAGACGAGAGGTCATATTATAAACATAAATGATTTATGCTCCTATCAAATTCCTATTCAGACAAAGAAAAGTGTGTTTATTGCAGCAAAAGCGGCTATAACGTCAGTGAACGAAATATTACGTCATGAATTTCGATTCATAAAGGCAAATATCAAAGTGACGAATATTGCTTGTGGAAGTATAGAGAGTTCAACGGAACCGGCGTCAAATGAACCGAAGCTGAAAATAAGAGATGTGGCCAAGTTAGTTAAGTTGATTTTAAATACACCAGAACAGCTACAAGTGCATGAAGTTCTGTTAGATTCTGTTTTAGAATAAGTTTGGTATTCAATGATAATAATTGGGTTGATGTTTATATTTTGGTAATTATTGTTTTGTTTATGCAACATTAACTGAATAATTTTGGCAATAAATAGAGTTTGTTGATTAACCGAATGTATTTCATTCATGTGAAACCCTTAACAGGTATAGCTATCAGTCTCACATCCGAGCTCCTCCATTAATACTTGTATGTCGAGATGAATAACCAGAAAGATTCACATTCGTAGAGCGTATTCATCAAAGCCGGGAAGCACGCATTATCCTAATTAAATGGATGGAGCATTAGCACTCATTACAGTATGTACTGTTTTCTGAAAACATTTGCAAATCATTCTCGGCAACCTCATTTTCATCTTACGTTCCTACTTATAAAACAAAGAACTTTGTTTATAAAGATATGAGAACACCTTTTAAGGTTATTAGTTTGTATTTTAAAAATTTTGACTACTTTATAAACAAAAACTTATTGCACTTATGTCCATGGAGGCATTGAAGTTTTATTAAAAAATAGTTTTGTAGAAGAATATAATTATATAAAAAAATAGTATTTTGATCATAAGTGAATGTTGTTAAATATAACTGAGAACGAATTACAGTTGCCATAATTTCCACTGATTGATTTTTGACCGATTACTGTTCAGAATCATTAAAAAATCATATTAATATAATATCATACCATTGTATTTTGTAATACGAGTATATTATATAGCTGAGCCGTAGTGCATTTTGATTTGCAATAACTTGTAAACATCTCAGAATAATAAATAACAGTTAAAGGTTTTACCAAGTATAAGTAGTCTGCGGTTAAAGAAGTGTAACAACAATACAGCAAGATTCCATTCAGGCGCTTCATATTATTATTAATAATAATATAATAATATTCTACCACATTCACACAACGCCATCTAGCCCCAAATTAAGCAATTATATTTGCTTGTGTTATGGGTACTAAACAACTGATATACTACTTATATACACTTTTTTTTGTAAATACATACATATTATAGATAAATTACACCCAGACACAGAACAAACAATTATGCTCATCATACAAAGATTTGTCCTGGGTGGGAATCGAACCCACGACCTCCGGCTTAGCAGTCAGGGTCACTAACCACTAGACGAACAGGCCAGTCATATTTCAAGTTAAAAGACCCAAGAGATCGTGTTTCATTTTTCTTAAAGCTTAATTTACTTGATGAACAAAAGGTAACAACTTTGTATTTATTTAACTCTGACATTAAATTAATTAACTTCTTTACCGTTTAAGTCCTTATCTAATGACTAAAGTCGGTTGCGTATTTATATTATTTATACAAAAAAGTAGGTACTTTGTCTCAAGAATATCATTCAACTGTTCCTAATAACCCTGATCAAATACTTTTTTTTAGCTTTTGTTTTTATTTCAAGTTTTCCAGAGACGCTTTCTTCACTGCGAGCCTACAAGACTAAGTAGGTATACCTACTTCCTACTTCTATTGCAGTAGTTATTCTTCTAATCTGAGTATATATCTGGTTAAGCTTCTGAAAACCAACCGCTTTAAATTATTATGGCCTGTGAACGAAACTGTTTAATGCACAAACTTACTCTTTGGTTTCCCGTTTACTGTTAAAACCAAATTCTGTCAACATGAATTTGACACATAAATAATGACTACAATTTTTAAAGATACAATAAATAAATTAAAATAGTTTATATAATATAATTATTTAGACTTTTATGATGTCTGCTATTAACTATTTGAATGTTAAATCATATCTATCAAGGCAAGATAGAGGTCCACAAGATGGGAGCAAACAAAGACTGGAGTCAAACATACGTAACCACCCTCATGAAAATCTCGATACAGGGGAGGAAGACACTCATATTGAATGGAGCAACTTAATCTTCCTTCCATTTCATCCCGTGTTTCAGATGCTAGTTCTATTTAGTGTTATTGTTAAAGCTACTATGGTAAGTAACTTTTACTTTCAGTACATTGTTTTTTTAGTTAATATATGTAACAATGTATCCTATCGTATGTTCTTATTCCAAGTCAGCAAAGTTACTTAATATGTCATAAATAACAGTGCAGATCTTTTTCTGTATTGATAACAAATATTTCATGGATGCAATAAAAATATTACGAACTGAATTAAAGAAAGGCTTTCAAAAATGGAATACAGTCCATATTGCTACGTGATTACTGTAGCTTGTACACTCTATTGTATGAGGACAAAAATAATTAAATAAGTTGCTGACCGAGGAGGCGAATGTAATGATGGAGAAGAAGAAAATAGAAGAGACCTCAGTAGGAAGGTGGCCATCTTCTCTAGTGCTTTAACTTCTCGAGAGATGCTATTGGTGTAACCAGCAAAAAAAAGTTTTTTGAATTGCATTAAGATATCTACATAAACCCGAATGCCGCGCATTGTCCCGGGAATTACTATCGGCAGTTATTATACATAATATATGCATAGGCATCTTCAAGTATTTATAATGGACTGTCTGTTCCTTAGGGTCCGCTCCAGTCAGTTTATCCCATTATATATTGCTGGGATGTAATGGACAATAACTTTATTTTAAGTTGTTTGAAGAATTTTTACTGGTATGGTGCTGATACCATCTATGGAATTGATACACTTCTACATATAATTCACAGGTATTGTGTTAATAAAGTAATAAACTAGCTGGCTGGTTAGGTAGACAATTACCTCTGCGTATAAATGGCTTTTACTAAACTAGAGCTTTTACGTCTACAGAAAACATTTTAGTCTAGCTATAAAGTACAAAATAGCAGGCTAGTGTTATCAGAATAACACTAGTCTTATTAATGTATACTAGTCAAATTATCCTTACAGATTTTCTAAATATTGAAGTACCGGAGGCCCAATTTCTCTCCTTTCCTTTTTCCTCACCTCCCTCAAGCCTTCACCTACCTCTTTACGATAGGCAGCGGCTTCGCAGGAGCAATGCTAGGGACTCTGAGTTGTCCATGAGCGACAGGTTTACCACTTACCATCACGTAGGCTGTTTAATCGAAAAATATTACGAATACAATGTTTACCTTAACTCTAACCATTACTGCATTATTTTGTGGATACCTAAGTCTATGTGGGTATTACGTTTTTGATTACATATTTCCTTCTTCAGACAGGTGACTGATAAGGCTATGAGGCGAGAGTACATGCCTAAGTCGGCATTTCTTCTTCTACTGGACATACTTTCTCTGATACCCTTTTATAGACTTTCGACGACGGATATTTGTCCACCTACTCAACTGTGGCCTAATCTTATGGCGTATAATGAATTTCTTGTGTAAGTATATACATCATAGTTTAGTACAACTTAATACAAGTGGAATAATAACAGATAACCTAAATATTCAAGTTAATGATCGTGTTTGCGATCTATGTAGATATATCACTTTAGAACTTTTCTGCCCCAACGGCCATCAGTTTTGATAAAACTGTGTCCTGCTCATGGCTATAGGTAACCATAAGACGTAGTGTGGGCTGACCACTCGTAAGGTGGGACGGTAAAGTGGAAATGACGATGATGATGTCCGATTCCATAATATTTCTAAACTATCCTAAAACAAATACACAAGTAGATATTTCAATAATATGTTACGTGTTTGCTTCCAGCTTTTATAGAATATGGCAATACTTTAATTTAATTTCGACGCATTCCTATCCGAAACTAATTCTCGGGTTTACTGTAATGTTTACATTATCCATTAATTGCCTCACTAGTTTTTGGGTTCTACTTACTTATGAAGGTCTTTGTGCAAACTGCAAGCAATCTATTTTGGATTATGATTGGCGAGCTTACGTTAAACATAAGGTAACAATTATTTATTTATTTATTTATTTATTTAAAAACTTAATGCACATGCGTACACAGGCGGATTTAATGCCATAGGCATTTTCTACCAGTCAACCAAGGTGATGCAGAGATGAACGAAGTAGGTGCATAGAAGTTATAAGATAAAAAGAAAGATAAGGTTTAATTATATATAAGACGAATTTGATAGTGTTTGAAGTAAAAAAGGTTTTAACTAAACTGATCTTTGTTGGGCTACGGCCTTAGGTAACGATTGTTATGCTGTGGTTATATTTTTGTAAAATGTTTCTAATTAAAACGTGTGCATACAGCTCCACCTAACTTTCAACCACTTGCAATTTAATAATTATAAACTTGATGCTAATCACAGTTATTTGTTACTTATTTTGTGCTTAGTGTTTGTTTAACAATTAACTCTTTAGTATTAAATTTATATTTTCAGTTGAACCAAAGCGATATTGAGTTATCAACATATATATACGCAGCTTCTTTTGTCACTACACACGGCGTAAGAGACGTATTAGATAACTCATTACCTTCTACTGTCGTAGAATTCATAATGACTTGCTTGTTTATGTTAGCTGGTTATATGGTCGAAAATATTATTGTTGTGCCCAAAGCTTTTGCTGAATCTATGTTGCGTTTATTAAGAGTATGCAATAAATACCCATCTATTAGAAAAATTATCGAAGAAACAAAGAGAAGAAATCCTTCACGTAAAGCTTATCAGCATGTCGAAACATATTATACGATCATGTGGTGCAGACGAAGCGGCATTGTTCATATGCCCGACATAATGTGCGAGATGCCGAGGTATTTAAGACTTGAAGTTAAACAAGATTTGCTTTGGCCATTGTTTTATCATAGCCCGACTTTGAGAAAAACATCAAATGCCCTAAAGAGATGGTTAAGTGAATGTGTGCAAATAAGCTATAAGTTGCCCGGTGAGAAATTCTACGAAAGATCTCAATGTCTTAGTAATTTATACTATATAAAATCTGGGGTAGTTCAGTTAGTTTCAACAGATGATGGGATGACCCCGATACTTTCTGTTACAAGTGGGACTATATTCGGAGATGTAAACTTCTTACTGCCTCATAGGAGAAAGGTTGCTTTACATTGTCTTACATATTGCGAAGTTTATCTTTTGTCACGGACTGACCTGCTAAAAGCTCTATATAGATTTCCCGAAGATCGAAAAGCTGTTATGAGTTCCTTCAAAGACAGAATAAAACATGCACGATCGTTGTTTGCTCGTAAAAATCAGATAAGAGGTTTGGACAGAAATGAAGACGAGGGCATAGCTTGGATTAACAGACGTTGGTGGGAAATTTTCGAGGCTGTTAGTGCTTGGAAGAAAAAGGTTGCCGAAAGAGAATCGCAACAATTGGCTATCACATGCGAATTACCGAGCGAGGAATCTCCATATCATTGTGCCAAATATTTGGGACAATTAGTATTATGTACTGACCCACAGCTGCAAACGAAATCCATGTTCGTAAATGAACACTTTCCTTGGATACTCTCACCGTACTCTGTTTTCGGTACAATATGGAGGAAAATCGTTGTAGTCACTGTGTTTATTGCTTTATGCATGTACCCACCTCATATAATAGTAGATGATGTGCCTACATGGTTTCGATTTATTATCTTTTGGACTGATATTGTATATACAGCTGATTTATGTGTATCGCTATCAACAGCTGTCAGCATTCGGGAAAATGAATCGCCAACTTTTGCTTCTGTTATGTTTGAACGATGTAAAACCTTTAATTTTATACTGGATATATTGTCTACAATTCGAATAGAAGAATTCATGGTAGCAATTGGCCAGCCATCTCTATATTACACTGCGCAATGCAACAGATTGATTAAAATTTATGTACTATTTTCTTCAAATTATATTAAGTGGAATATTCGAAAGAATCCCATTATAGACGTCTGCCGTAAAATTATAATAATTCACTTCTCCTTTTTAATCATAACAAGTTTTCTTGTATATGAGATATGCAATCACTACCCAGATGTCACGATCAATTATTTCTTTGGCGAGAGGTTATGCACCTCTCAAGTCAAAACAGATTGTGAGCCAGTTAACTCTTTACTTGGTGTGACAGTGGCGTGGACTTACGAACTAATTTTTCCTGAAAATGTGCCGTTAAAACAAATTGATATCTATATCGCAATCGTGTCGGGATATATTGCATATATTATTCACGCATATTGTAAAGGCCGATTCTTGGCGTATTTGTATTTGAAATATCGTCAAGCAACAAACTATGAATACTTTGTAATGAATCTGAAGAAGTTTTATCAGCATTATGGAATCAACAAGGATTTGTTGAAGAGACTTGAAAGATATCTCATATGTCATTATAAATATCATAAAGGAATGGATGTAATGCATCCAGCTTTGTTTAAACACGAGCCATTTCAAATTTATTGGAATGTACAAGGTGAGATAGCCGAGAAAATAATCGGTGAATCAAAGGCTTTTAAATATGCAGATCCGGCGTTAGTAAGAGAATTAGCTTGTGCCACAAAATATGTGATTCTGCCGAAAAATGCTACTTTATATTTATTTGGTTATCAATGCAGATATGTGACATGGGTTGTTCAGGTGAGTGTATCATTTAGTATGAATAAAATATTTTTAAATAAAAAAAAACCCTGTGGCACTCGGGGACTGCCGCGGTAAAGCTATTGCATAGCATTTTTTATCAACTTATGCAATTATATTTTTTTTTTTTTATATATGCAGTATAACTTTTATCGCGGGCTTGAGCGCGGCGACCCTAAGGCGGCGACCGGATCAAGAAATTCCTTAACGAAAATAAAACCTAACACCTCCCACTCCGCCTACCATAAAATTTATTTCTCAGGGTAAACACTAGTGGCGCTAATTTTTACCACACATAAACCAAATATTTTGTCACATTTGCGATAAATTTTATTTGGATAAATAAATTTGCGATAAATTTAAATTATATTAACGTGTAATAATGCATCAATGTAATGTAATGTCCCAGTTTTATTCTTTTTCGGAGTAAAAATACTTAGTAGGATGTTAAAAATTCCTGAATAACCTACATGTATTGTAAGATAATAAAAATATTTTAAACGATATTAACTCCTCATTTATTCAATAAAAGGAAAAAAAATGTTTTCATATCGGTCACCACGCTCAAAAAGTGTAACTTGAATTAATATCAAAGAAAAAAATACTGCATAAATCTTCTATACATAATATAATAAAATTGGAGTGTCTGTTTGTAATATTAAAATAACCGTTTTTTACTACATGTAAATGAATATATATACGGTACAAACACTAGTAAAAATAAATAAATAATTATAATTGCATAAGTTGATAAAAATGCTATGTAATAGCTTTACCGCGGCAGTCCTCGAGTGCCACAGGTTTTTTTTTTGTATTTGTAACGATTTAACTAAAAACTTACATTATCGATTTTAAAAATCCTTTTATCTTCAGAAATTAATAAATATAGAGGCTAACTTATGCTCTATTTTATTATGTTTACTTAACATATTTTTTAATAATTTACAGAATTTAAATATTTGTAAATTTGCAACAGCATACAGCAAAAGTAAATTTGCAGTAGATAAGTATAGAAATACCTAATGTTTCACAGACAATAATATTTTTGAGTTTGTAGTGAGACCGAATGAAAGTTTTGATAGCGAAGCGAAGGGAGAGCGGATGACTAGTATTCAAAAATGCATTTTTTTCCATTCCGCTCTTGTATAATAATATGTGAACACTATCACACATCGTCATCTAGTCCCAAGCTAAGCAGAGCTTGTGTTATGGGTACTAGGTAATTCAAATATAATACACATACGTACTTTTTTTTTTGAAAATATATACTTGCCTTCCGCGGGTCGAACCCACGACACCCGGCGTCGCAGTCAGTTACACTAACCACTAGACCAACGGTGCAGTGTGGAGTAGTTTGGGAACTCTTTTAGGAGTACTTTGGAAAAAACCTTCAGAAACAGTGTTGTAACACATACATGTAAAACACCAAATAATCTATTAATTATTTACTGCGCGTGACTGCACCGTTGGTCTAGTGGTTAGAGTAACTGACTGCGACGCCGGGTGTCGTGGGTTCGATTCCCGCGGAAGGCAAATATTTGTGTGATGAACATTTGTATTTGTCTTTAGTCTGGGTGTTTCCTATGTATTATAAGTATGTATTTACAAAAAAAAAAAAAAGTATGTATATGTATTATATTTCAGTTATCTAGTACCCATAACACAAGCTCTGCTTAGCTTGGGACTAGATGACGGTGTGTGATAGTGTCCACATATTATTATTATTATTATTATTATTATTATTTACTAAATATTTTAGGGTTATATGAAATCAGAGTCCCATAACAAAACCGGTGAGCTGGCGACGAATCATTACGAGCCTGGTGATCAGCTATCCATCAGTTCTGTCTTTTTTGGAAAACCTGCGCTCCGGACTTACACGACGTATACTGAATGTGAAGTTAGTTTTTTTTTATTTTTGCTTTATATTATAGGGCGTTAAAACTGTTTACATCTTATGTGGAAAATAGTCACAAGGCGCAATATATATTATTCGAATTTCAACCTTATTCTAATTAACAACATGAAAGTTATCGAACCGTAGTATCTTTTACGACGTTATGACATTGTAAATGCGATATAAACTAGAATAGGCTCACTACTCGTAGTGGCAATCTATACTATTATATTTATAAAGCTGAAGAGTTTGTTTATTTGTTTGTTTGAACGCGCTAATCTCTGGATCTACCAGTTGGATTTGAAAAATTATTTTTGCGTATGATAGCCCAGTTCTCGAGGAAGGTTGTGGGCTATGTAACATTGCGCTACTGGCTACGGGAGCAGAACAGTATGCAAAGACGGAGATGAACAGTATAAAATATTAGCTGCTGTTGTGGAGATTTCTACCACATTTCTTTACACATATTTTTCATTCCTTATTTTATTCATACTTGTCAAACAACACGTCTATCTCAATAATATCTTTTGTTCGTTGTTTTTTTGCCCAATATTACGATTAATATAAACCTTTATCGCTTTATCAATTTCTCCTTTTGTATTTGTTAATCTTGGTAGGCATTTGTGAATTACATATTGTACCCATGAGAGGTTTGGACTTATCACGATACTGCGATTCTACCAAAATATGTATTTTACGTTAACTGTGTATGAAGTTAATATGTAGGCACGGTATATTTTGGTATATAGTACATGATAACACATTTTGTTGAAACACTTTTAATTTTATACTACGCGTTCTGCCATGTATCTACACATATCGCATAGTTGACGCAGTTTCAATATGGCATTCGTTTTTTCGGCGCTAGTTAACCTAGTTTTGGTTAATATCATTCTATCCTAATTTTTATACTAGGAGCCGATAATTTTTGTCATCTTAGGTGATGGTTACTACAAAACTTAGCCAAGAATAGAGACATTGAGTTGCTGCCGTCTTCTTTTGTCGTTTTTGATAGATCATACTTTTGAACATAAGTTATAAACTAAGTAATATACAACAACTAGATAATAAACCAACTTACGTATAAACCTATTATTTTTAAATAAATGACCTACGAAAATACCAAGAATGGTGTGGATATGGAAAGAAAACTCATCCTGTCACTCTACAACAATATTTTAACGTGAATATGTTTAATACCTATTTCTTGCTCGGATTAAATACACAGCTGTCGTAGAAAAAGAACACGACGATACTCTTCCATTTAAGTCGATAACAAAAAATGTCTAAAGGATGAAAATTTAAAACGTTGGTTCAAGGGGGCCGTCTCACAAGACGACAATGCCGTAGCATTATTACAATGCAAAATACTTTTTAATAAAAAAATGAAATCTTTAGAGAATCCACGATTCACTTTTTATGAATGAGAGAATGTTAGAAATTAATCGGCTTTAGCTAAGACGTCCACTAATTAAGATTACTATTCTATTTCTTGCTTTTGTTCACAGTTTCAGTTCCAGTAATTAGATAAGATCACTTTATAATTTATGCGAATAGCTCTTGAGGATTTTGTTTTAAATATATTTGGGTTTAAATAGAAACGTTTATAACTTTGAGTCTTTGGGGATCTTTGTCTATCATTAATGGCCTCCGGTTTACAAATAAGCAGCTCAATTTCATTGTCATCATTTGGCCTAAAGACATTCAATGTTAAACATAGCTTTCCTTCAAGTACCGGCACAGTTATCGGTCGTGAATAACCCTCATTCGTGGGTTGCCCGCCACTTTTATCAAGTTCATGAGGCGGTCTACGTAGTGAGGGGTCTTACTACGCTTAGTAAACTCTTTTTGGTTAATCTACTAAGATTTTTTTAAATTCTGTTACTAATCATCTTGCCTTCAATTCGGTTCTAAGATTATTAACTGTGTAAATATTAAGTAATTCCTTTCTGCCTATTAGTGACCCCCGACATGAACTAATATTAATTCGACAAACAAGTTAATTAACAGTTTCAGCATGAATTACTTCGTTGTAAAGATCTAAAACTAACACGGTCTGTTACTAAGTTAACGAATATTTACTAAGCAAATAAGTACCTTTAGGACAAGGCATTCAATTTGCTAACAAATATTACGAGAGAAATCTACAATAGTAGAAATTACTCGGTTTCTGTCATTAAACTGCTTTCATTATTATCATTATCGACTGAACTTTGGTCTACCGTTATCCATAGGCCTAATTTTCGATATCAATAGGTAAATACGTTCTCGTACCCGTTGTCACTTCTATATTAGTTTCTTTGATGCCTCTCAGTTACAGCTGGGGTTCGTTGATCTCCGTAACCTACTAAACACACCACACTCACACATGCAATCTACAAGACATAATCTATTAATATAATAGTTATCAAAGTTAATCCCTTGTTGTGTTCACTAATGCTTGTTTGTTTATTATGTACTTACCTTTTATATTTAATGTGAGAACTTAGTGTCTAGATAAACCTAACATAAGCTTGTTGACACTTTGTACCATAAATGATGTAATTTTTTTTGTTAAATAAATTATCTATCTATCTAAAAAAAAGGGCAAAAAAAAGACGTAATCCACCCCGAGCACCCGTCCGAAGAGCACCTGCGCGTTGAGCACTTATTCTGGTCCACGTTGAGCACCTATCAATATTTTTGGTAGGTGCTCTACTTGGTAAAAAGATTGATAGGTGCTCAACGTGCAGCTGCTCTTCGGACGGGTGCTCTGGGTGGATTACGTCTTTTTTTTTGAACTTTTTTTTTTCAAATAAAATAGTAGTATTGGCGTTGTTTTAGCAAAATCAATAAAATCAGTATTAAATAAAAATAAGCTTTAGGAAATAAATGTGTGCACCAATCATAATGTTAAAGTTCACAAAGAAATATAAATTACTTTTATCCCGAGCAGTATTTGTGTCGTAAATGCTTTTGCGGTGAACTTATAAGGTATTAGGAAGTAAAAGAGACACTGCGTTCAAGTATATTTACTTTTAATAAGTTTTTTTTTCTTTGAATTACTCTATGGTGTAGCGGTTGAGTGGTCAACAGCTAAATTAAGAGTCGCGGGTTCAATTCCCGGTTATGTTTTTACAGCAATAACCGCGACACACACAAATAGGGCTAGATAGCGCTGTAGAGTTATTGTTTTATTAGTATTATTCGAGTTCTTTGCGAATGAAATACTTAACTATATATTTATGAAAAATCTAATATCATCGTCATCGTTATTTTCAGATTTTGTATATACGAGCACAAGAATTTCTCGATATTTTTAAGCGGTATCCGCATGAGTGGCAATATCTTGATACAACAAAACAGCAATTTGAACTTGAGATTGAAGAGGCATTTCTAAAGCAAGTTACTTACCACAAAGAAGTAATATCTTTCATCGTTAGTTTTATTAGTAGTATTAGAAGAACGACTTTTTAAGCGTAACGGGCAATCGACGGATGAGGATGGCTTACGACTGGCTAAGGTGGCGAAAACTGGGGGAAGCCTACGTCCAGCAGTGGAAGTCTTTAGGCTGATGTAATGATTTAAGAATAAGAATAAGAATAGAATGATTTGAGAGAATTGTTTAAAATATATTAAAATTTTACAATATTTCATCATCTTGTAAATTTTGTTATTGTTTGCCTTTATTATTAAAGTTTACCTGCTTTTAATACTATCATTTTTAGTATCAAGCTGGGTTACGAGAGAAGTTGCTTAATACAACAAAGCAATCAACAGCAGATTCTAAGCAAAATAAACGCTCATCACCTCTTGAAGGACAGTTTTGGGGTGAGCCAGAGTCTGGGTAAGAATTTCATCTATATAAAATCGTCAGTAATGAGACTCGTATATCTTCTAATCAAACGTTACAAATTTGTTTCCTATTTGTTCAAAATATAGACTTCACAAATGTACCAAGAAGGTGTATTCATATTGGTTCCTTTCATTATCGTTATATTCCTATATTGTAACTTTTTTACTTTACAGGTTTATGCAAACATGGTTGCTGTTCAGAGCTATCACTGTATTTATTTCTATAGCAAACGCATCCTTAAAAGGTAAACAGCTTTACTCTTGTACTTGTGGAAAAAAATTCATGTTAAGTTAAGCATTTTACTTATATTTAATTGTTTTAGGTGGCGTTGGTGCTTTGGTTATTTGGCCATTTCAAATGATTGGCTCATTCTGCGACTGTGTCGCGTGGATAGATATTTCTTTGAAATTATTTGTAAGTTATTTAAATTAATAGTAATTATTACACAACATTGTGTTTTCTAAAAAGTTAGAAATTGTAGCAATCAAATATCTTCAGTAAGTGTCGTTGTCACGAAAATAACTGGCTACAAAGTAGTTTTAATTTTGATTGAATAAAATGTACAAGAGATCACTAGATAAACTTTCATATCATAATTAAAGATTTTTCTTTTTAGATTGCTTATTACGATGACCGTGGTTTATTAATAACGAACAAAAAAAAATGTTTGCGGAATTTCATAAGCAAAGGATTCTTGATGGATGTTATTGGTGCTTTGCCCTGGTTTGAAGTATTTAGATCGCTTTTGTCCAAAAGTATCAACTCAAGCAATGCACTCCTCATTAATACATGCTGCAAATTTGCGCATATTTATATTGTGCTTGCTTATTTTGACTATATTAGTGATTTGCCGACTGTAAACGGTACTCTTATTATGGTTTGTATTGTCTTTATTACCGTTGTTTGATATAAAATTTTGCTACAACCATCTTTATATATTTTAAGTTTTGTTAAATCTCACGTTTGTATCAGAGAGTTTGGGGCACCGTTGTGCTGCCCGTCCGTGCCCCATACCCCATAATGTTATTATTAAACATGCATCGTTGCCTTTGAATTAATACAAAAATAAACACTAATGCAGTTGTTTTTATTTTAAATGTGGTTCTTCAAATATATTATTATAACTATTCCGCGAACCTATATATTTCAGATAGCAAAATGGCAGGTGTTAAACATACTCATAGTTATGGGCGCAAGTCATTATCTCATGTCAAACTGCGTAGATTTTACGTTTGCCAATGATATGTTGTTGGATGAAGTAAGATTGCGTAACGACTGCTGGATACCTGCCGTCTTCAGTTTGCCTAAGAAGCTTGATAGCAAGTCTTTACATTTAGTTAGTATTTTTAAGACTCAATATTCCCGTAGCATTTTTATTGACTGTAATTAATTTATTTTATTATAACTTTATAATATATACAAAGTAAGTAGTGGAGCTAATGGCTGAGATATTCTCTACCAATTTTTTTGCCAAATTGAATCGTCACTCTAACGATCTTGAAACAAATTGAATATTTTCAGATCTTCGTTCAAAGTTTAAATCTAGCGGAATGCGGTATGATGAGAATGAACCACGGTGGATTTGTGATAAATCGAGAAAACTACGGGTTGTTCATAGTTCTATTCATTCTCGGTCTTTTGTTTTGGTAAGAATATAATATTATCAACTACAAAAATCTAATAAGTATTACAATATTAAGTCAGTGACATCACTAACAACGAATTTCTTTATATAATAGATAGTGTTATTTAAGATAGTGATAGATAATAGAGATGTGATTTTCAGTGTAATAGGCGCGATCGATAAATTTGAGAATTTTCGCATACCTATCCGATTAAAATTTTAGACTTTTCATGGCTCTGGAAACTTTAATCCGCTGGTCTCTGGTATCAATTAAACATCCATGACAACAATAATAATAATATTAACTATAATAATATTAATAATATTATCGTAGGTATTCAGAAAAGTGATAAGTCGGTATTTTTTGTATTGTACTTTTTTTTTATTTTATATTATAGCCTACCAAAGTGACTCCACCCCGCCTGATGGTAAGCAGTCAGTGGAATCCAAAAGTGGTGGCCACCATACCATCGTCTTAAACTGCTGGTATGATGGCCTCCACTATGGCGGCTATTGTATGTTTTCAAAAATTGTATTGGTTAAGTGTGTATGAGAGAGTTGCTGTATATAAAATATCGATCAGTTCGACTGATAGCCAACCTGATTAAAACCAAAGACTGATAATTAAAATTTGTAAAATACTTTAATACACATTTTTTTTTTCAGGTTCGTAACCTGTTATACTCTAACATTATTAGCACTGGCTTCCCGAGAGAACACTCTGTTCCAACACGGAGTTAACAACTTGAAAAAATTCCTTCTCAATGAGAGAGTGGACAGAAGAATTATCGAAAAAGCTGTAGCACATTTTCGATATTGCTGGATGAGGTATGTCCTGAGTTACGTAACGTTTCTAAATGTACATAGCCTTTGCAGGAAGGAAGTTTAAAATAATTAATTTCTGGTGGAATTTACAAGTATAGTTAATGTTATGTTAGCTTTATTACCATGTTAAAAATCACTTGTATACATTTATATCCATGATTATATATTATGTTTATTTAGTAGCCTTCATGTATTCTTCTTTACAGAACCAAAGGTATAAATACTGAACAAATGAAGAATGAACGCATCGGTGTCGTATTCCGTCAGGATTTGACTTACTTCTTTTATAAAAAGTAAGTGGACTAAATTAACATTTGCTCAAACATTTTCTAGTTGTTATGTATGATAATAGTAAAGGATATGTTACTTTAACATATTGACATACGCATGATGGTAGGTATTTTACGTCAAAAGGTTTGTTTGCAGATCAGCAAACAAAAATATACTGTTCTTTAAGGTGTCCACCAAATAGGAGCTTGTTTTGACCGTGATTGCCATGCTTGGCACACGTTCTGACGATCGCATTGATGGTAGTCTCATCATCAAAGGTTCTGTATTTGAATGATTTTGTCGCATCCCACATGCGATAATTTGACTATTCTGTTGACTGTGAAGCACCGGTTTTCTTTTATGCAGAACATTTGCTGTACTCGATACTTTACTAATGGGTGGCGAAGGCTTACAGAGACAATTAGCAAGTGTAAGTTCTGTGCATTACTTCCTTCCTGGACATGAAATTATGAGAGAGATGGATTTGATACCAAATCTGTATGTGGTTCATCGTGGCAGAGTTATACTGAAGAGAAATGGGAAGAAAGTTATTACGCTTACCAAGGTAGGTAACTTGTTTTGTTCCAAAATGAATATTATTTGTGGTCTTTTTAACTTGGCTGCTTCAGTGGCGCAGCGGCATCGCATTAGGTGTGCAAAGGGTTGTCACACACACACATTGTAATCTGCAAATATTTGTTTTGTGTGTGTGTGTGTGTGTGTGTGTGTGTGTGTGTGTGTATGTGTGTGTGTGTGTTGTTTACTACAACAGGTAAACAACACCCCCTAGGTAGTGTTGCTATGACTATGGTTTTCGGTACACTGGAAGTGCTTCCTCGACCGGGCTATTTAATTTGAGTGAGATATCTTGCGCATCATCATTCTATTACCTCTCAAGGAAGAGCCGAATGCGAAAATATATGTATATTTATTTTAGGGAGACATATTTGGTCAGCTAATCGGCACCAGACTACGGCCAGTGAATATCTCTGCGGAAGCTGAAAACAATGTCGACCTTCTGCAATTAGCTGTCAAGTCATTTCAAGAAAATATTACTAATCAGGTATACTAATTTTCATATTAAGTTTAGAAATTTAATTCATCATATTTTTGCCTAAAGCCGTACTAGTAGAAGGCAGACGCCAGTTCTGTCCATCTGCTAACTAGCAGCAGTAGTAAGAAACAATCTCTAGCAGCTTATCCGTACCAGCGCGTATGAAGCCACTTACTTGGTTCGCTATTACTGATACCCCATCCGAAATACATTCTCAGCGCATCAGTAGTTTCTTCTATTGGACATTGACAGTTAATTTTAATTTTAAATTAATAGATATTATCATTAATCTTTATTTGGTAATTAATTTATTTTAAAGGTTAGAAAAAATATCGCCAAGAATCACCAGTCTAAATACGACTTTCTGGCAACTAAAAGCTTTTTTGAAGAAAATCCATACGATACAGTGGAGTACATTCTTAGAGGAAAGAAAACTGTTCAACTTCCTGTAAGTCTTCAAATTACCTAAGTTTATTGCATAATGTTAAATGTCAGCAGTGGACTACGATAGGTCGATGTTAATGAAAAGCATAATGTTTAAGAGTTAATAATGTGGCTGTGGATTTTTTTGTGACGCTTTTGAATATTACTGTAAGGCGTTTTCTTTATTGACGTTCACTAGTAGAAATCGTATTATGTTATTGTGTAATATTTTATATTTATACTAGCTGCGCTCCAAGGTTTTGCCTGAGCGTAAAATATGTTTTGTATTACTCCACCACCAGACCGATTTCCGGGCTAAAATGTAGCCTATGTCCGTCTCCGATACCGAAACTATCTACATACCAATTTTCATCGAAATCGGTTCAGCCGTTTAGGCGCTGAATGGTAACAAACACACACATAAACTTTTGCATTTATAATATGACTAAAACTACGATTATGTCTGTTTCTAAAGAGCAGAATCTGCTAACGAATTTTATCGTTTCAAATACGTTTTCTTTGCTATTATAGTGGATGAAAAAACCAACAGAAGCACACTGCCGCTCGTGGTACGCTAGATGGTTACATTTAACATGGTTCTGTGGTCCTTGCATTACGGCATTCATAGTCATAATACTGCCCTGGACCGCATTGCCTACACAACACGTTAGAGCATTGTACGTCATACTTACGCTCTTGGATATTTTGCATCTACTGAACTTTATTACTGAATTTTATTCGGTAAGTAATTAGTATGTATACATACCTGTATTTTCTAAGATTACCTTAGGCGATGCACACACCCGCACTACGCTGCCTGGTGCGCGGCAAAGAAACATCTACACCGTGCGTAAATAAATGCGTTTTCAGTGTGTTGCAACACGCGTGATTTGTATACAAAGAGAGATACTTACAAACAACGCAAGAACACTTACGCCCGCACTGCGCTTCGTGATGCGGGGCGGTGTGTAATTCGTCTTTAATATCGTTGCCTTGCGGTGAAGGTAAACATCGTGAGTAAACCAGGATTTAGAAGCCAAGTCTACGAAGATGTTCTTGCCTTCTCTGTATGAGAAGCGACCTTTACGCTATAGTTCGTCATAAAAAGATAATACTTCGCTTTTCTTCATTTTTACCCCATTGTGGTCCAGTATGATAGCTGGAACACAAATTTCGCTTCGTCTTTCTGTGATTGCTAAATCGCATTGTGAGTGTTTTCATGAAAGCCGTAACAAGAATTTTGTAATGTACATATTTTAAGTGAATATGTCTTTGATCGTAACATAATAATAATTAAATAAAAATCTTCAAATTTTGACCTCTAACAAGTATTTGATGTAAGTTAATCAAGTGTGGTATAAATTTTATTAACTACATTGTTCAAAAGTTTGAAACTTACAAAAGTTCCCGTCTCATTCAATATTGTTTTACAGGCTTTGAATATGTTACAATAGCGAATTACTATTATATTCAAATGTGGGCAACTTTGTAACTTACAGACAATAGGTTATCGCACACTAACTTGTAGCCTTCTTTATGAGCTTGATAAATTTATTAGAAATCATATAGAGTGCAAGTGTTAGGTCACTTAAGTGCACTATAGTTAATGCAGTTTGCTTGCTGCATAATGAGTAGAAGACATGATCATGTTTAATTTTTACCATTCCTTTCTCTTTGACTACAAGATGGTTAGAACTTGCTAAGGAATGCAGGTAGGTGACTAACACGAATCTATCCAAAAGCGAATAAACCATATAAAGCACGCGTGTAAAGGAATGTTTTAATAATACTTCAATAGACGCACGGAATCAGTAATCATTAACAAAGTGTCTGGGTGTAATTTATCTATAATATGAATGTATTTACAAAAAAAAAATGTATATAAGTAGTATATCAGTTGTTTAGTACCCATAACACAAGTAAATATAATTGCTTAATTTGGAGCTAAATGGCGCTGTGTGCATGTCAAAGTGCATGTGGTAGAATATATATTAATATTATTTAAAATAATTTTTCATTGAGAACGTATTTAATTCCAGACTAATCTCACAGTTGAAAATAAGAAATGTGTGAAGCGCATTATTGGGTTTCGTGTGTTCAGGCATTGGGGGTTCTACGTGGACGCATTATCTTTTATGATTCCAATGCTAACTTTGATTGATTATGATCGACGGTATCAACTCGCAAAGTTGTTGCGACTTAAATGGTTTATAGACTTTGAGTTTTATTTTTGTCAAGGTTTTAAGGTAAGTATTTATACAGTTACTATAGATAAACAGTCATCGAAGAGCCAATTTTCTTTTCGACTGGACTCAAATCGCCGTTTATATCCAGACAACATAGCAGGTTTGAAGTGCCACTCTTTCAGCGTGGAATCTAAAAGATTTCGTACCGGGACTTTTTGCAAGCGCATGTGTTTATTTCTAATTGTAATCTCGGGTCGTCTTAGATTCCGTTAATTCTGTTCTCTGGTTATAATAAAGCATACTTTGATCAATGGCGAGATTTTGTTTTTTTGTAAATCACTGAGACAAGTGATCGTCATGTTCAGAAATTTGTCGATTATAATTTTAGAGTAAAACTGCGCCAAGAGTTTTAAAAGCTGCCATATTTTTGCTATTGCTTCATCTTTTTACTTGTGGATGGATATATGTGGCATGCAGTGGTAAGTGTAAATATAAAAAAGAAAGAAAAATACAGAAAAGTTTTAATAGATAGTTTTTTAACTTGCACTAATTATCAACAGTTCAGTTCAAAGATTGCTGGATTTAAGTTTCTGGATTCAAGTATCTTTATTTAAAAATTCGATTTGTCTTTAACAGCTATTTCTTCTAAAATGAACTTAGCTAGTGGTCGCCTAGTAGTCAAAATTGGAAATAATTAATTAGTTTTATAAATTTTTAATGCATAATTAAAAAATATATATAAGCATCTGCATTCCTTTTCTATATAAACTATAAGTGTGCGAAATTTCATACTCCTCCGTTTGAGCAATTTTCGTAAAAAGGGGTACAAAGTTTTTGCTTGACGTATTAATATAGAAATAATTAATACCTAATTATATAATGAAGTCTGGAGCAATTTGCTACCCACTACAAAACTGCAAGATTTTAATTTCAGACGAGGAATTCCCTTTTCCGGTCCCTGATTTTAAGACGCTAAACGCGAGTATTGACTATGGAGAATGGATACATCCTAATGATAGAAGAGGAGGTATGTACTGTTTAATGCTCAAATACTCAAAAGTCATAGATACAATTAACTTCAAAGTAGCGCAAATTAATTAATTTACGATGGCTTTATGTATTATCTTATTTATCTTTGACCACTTTTACCACAATGAGGGTGCTTAGTAATTTTTCCGCCACCAGTTGGCGCCACTTCTACTGTCACATTGGGCCAATCAGGGGTTAACTTTCAAAAAGCGCTTGACAGCTAGAACTGACAAATCGGTGCTGCTCCCTCGTAGACGCCATTTAAGAAAACCATCTCAGCAATTTTATTTTCTTCTTATGCACGTGAATTATCCATTTTGTAAATTAAACATTAAAATTGCCAAAATGAAAACTGAAAAATATTTGTTTTGATAGCGCTGTCAAAATAGAAGAACTTTTACCAAAGTGGCGCCAACTGGTGGCGAGAATTTTCTTAAACACCCTCATTAACTTACTTTGATTTGGTAATACTTTTATTATTATAATGTAATTCTAATGACTATTTAGCAGTATTTGCATAAGTAGGTATGCAAGCGGACGTGCATACCTACTTATGCAAATAGCGCACGTAAGCAGACACGGAAACGAATCTCACACAAAAAGAAAAAGGTTCCATGTGAGATAAAATACACATCCTGCCAAGTGCGCTTTAATATTTTAGAGTCCTTAAAACTTGTAATTACATATTTTTATAAGAGCACAGAAATTACTATTTAATAGGTTGTGCCCGAGCTACAAAAAATATAATAAAGGATGGCAACAAGCTGCTGCCTGCTTTTGTAGTGCCGGTGTACTGGGCTCACGACTATATTCTCGCAATGACATTCATACTGCTTATACATACACATACCAGTTTAGATACCGTAAGTATATTGAAAAATCCTATTATGTTAAAATACTGCCACTGCATTAATAACTCTAATTTTCTTGCAATGGAACTCACAATCAATCAGTATTAGCCTAGCAAAATGACTACACCTTATTTGATCATATACAGTCAGTGGAATCCAGAAGTGGTGACCACTATTCCAAAAGCCATCGTATGAAACTGCTAGTATGGTGGCTTCCACTGCGGCGACTATATGAAATGCTTCTACACGCCGCATTTAAAAGACCCAGGATCAAAATTCGATGACGCCACATGTGCTGGTAAACTTACTTAAACAACATTATATTCTCCAGGTTATGGCTATTACAATAAACCAGGTATACTACAAAATGTTAGTCACGTTTGCGATGTATCTCTTGGACATGTGGCTACTGGCTATCGCGATCAGTGCGGTATACACGAAATTGCGTAACCTATACGAGTACGACTACCATGTGAGGAACTTGACTACGTTCTTGAAAGATAGTGGGCTGTGTCCGTCACTGTCTAAGCTTTTGAAAGAATATTCTAAACAGCTATGGAGGAAACACAAAGGTAATTTAAAATGATATAGGAAATAAAGTGACCATGTGCCTAAATTTTCATCATAATATATAACTTTGGTGTTAACAAACTTACGGTATGACGGTAAGTGATAACCGTTAGCTATAAACACGGTTATGTTCTACGAGCATTGCTGAAACAATGGTAAAATAAAAAACCTAGTCATTGCCGATCGTGTAGTAGTCCTGATGATGAAAAACGAAAGGAAAAAGGATCGAGAGGGTGGTACCTGCTTCAAAGACGATCAATGCTGCGAGCAATGTATATTAGTGAAAGTAACCTATCGATGGATTAGATGGTTCACGATTGGTCAATGGAGATACTTGGAATGGGCCTATTACTGGATTGAACGGGATGATGATAATTGAAGTTTAGTGTGTCATTTAGTGAAATTGTTTGATATTGTTTAATTGATAGCCGCTATTAATAGATTTAGTTTTTTTGCAAACTACTAATTAAATTTATGCAGCAGTACTCCAAAATTAAGCGCAATCCTAATTAAAATAGTTGACAACAAAAGAAAGAAGTTACATTGAAATTAGTTCTTTTGTTTGAGTGCGGCCCGCTGAATTTTTTAGTAATTTTGCTGCTGTAAATTTCATATTATTAAATCAAATTTTAAAAACAAAGTTAAAGCATATAATAGAATTGCGCTTTTACAATCAAGCCAGCGAACTTCAAACATATTGTTTCGCTAATATGATCAACTTCAAGCTTTATCTAGTTATTAGCTTAGGTTTCACCTGCGTTTTTTATTACTGCTTTGTTCCCGTAGCTAGTAGCGTGATGTTACATAGCCTATAACCTTTCTCAAAAACTGGACTATCATACGCAAGAAGAATTTTTCAAATCCGACTGGTAGTTCCAGAGATTAGTGCGTTTAAACAAAGAAGCAAACAAACTCTTGCACTTTATATATTAGTATAGATTATGTTTAGTGTAATCTTTTATTTTTCTTTAAGTTTTAGAATAGTTTTACAAGCCCACCCTATAGCTGCTTACTAAGAGTAATCACTATTCTGTTTTTGTCATAGATCCCAGAACATTAAACTAAATCTAAATGTTGATTGCGGTATTTATTACAAAAATTTTTTTTTTGTTTATTACAATAATTTAACTACGTACAGGTGTCTGGCTGCCCCAACTAGCTTACCAAGGACCAATATGTCTGCGAGAGGATCTCTTTGTAGCTCTGTACATGCATCATTTGGACGCACCGTCGACTTTCCGTCATCTTCCCTATTACTTTAAAAGACAACTAGCAGCTAGATTTGAAAGAACGGTTATATTTCCAGGTTAGTACTAGTAATATCTAAGAATGTATGTTTTTTTTGTGAATATAAAGCTTCTTACTCAAGATGTACAATAATAAAAATGCCCAGTTCGAATAATTTACATTAATTTTAAATGTCTAATAATGTCCAAAACTAATTAACCTGGAATTTAGAGGAACTGTGAAGATCGGACCATCAGAATAAGAGATTCTTACTGGTCATACTGTGTGACATGCCAGTATGACCACCAAAAAACAGTATGGATAATTGCACGCAGCTGTTTTGTCCGCCGTTTTTTCGGTTTAAAGATCTTTATTTCTCAAAGAACATTACATTGTTCACTTAAAGAGAAACTTAACTAATTTACATTAGGTTATTTTTAAACAGGCGTTCAGACTAAATATAATATGTAGTAATTTTGACAATTATAATTGTTACAACAGCTTATACAAACATTAATTATTATCTAATAGATGTAGTTTTAATCTTTTCTTAAATATGGGTAACGATGCAGATTCTTTAACACTTTTCGGTAATTTGTTGTATAACCTTACTCCCTCAAATTGGATATTTTTCTTACCGTATAAAGTTCTAACTGATGACACTTCTAAATTATCTTTGTTTCGTGTGTTATACTTGTGTGATTTTTGTTTAAATGATAGTTGTGTATGTGTGTTAGTGGTTAATATTTTCCTTATAGTTAGGCATGTGTGATAAGTATATAATTGTTCCAAGTTAAATAATTTAGTTTTTTTGTACAGTTCTACTGTTGGCGTTAGGTATTTATAGTTAAGAAGCACTTTAATTACTTTATTTTGTGTTCGTTGGAGATATTGTAAATTTGTTTTTGCTGCTTGGCCCCACACCTGGATTAGGTACTCTAGATGAGGCTTAACTAAAGTATTGTATACAGTATGTCTTATGTTATATGGTACACATTTCGCGATGTTACGTAGTGCACCTGTGAGTGGTATTATTTTGGATTTTATGTAGTCAATATGTGGTTTGAAAGTGAGCCTATTATCCAAAATTAAACCTAAATATTTCTCTTGATTTGATTTTTTTTAATTTTGATTGTTTATTATAAGGTTTGGGTAATTCGAAATTTTCTTATTTTTTGCTGAAAAATTATGTATGAGGATTTACTAACATTAATTGATAAAAGATTTTGTCTAAGCCAGATATCCAATAGGTGGAGATCTTTTTGAGTTTCATGAACGATATTAGTGATGAAATTACCATAATAAAAAAGACACGTATCATCTGCGTACAGTGATATATGTCCAGTCAGTCCAGCAGTGCTTATATCGTTTATATATATAAGAAATAACAGCGATCCTAGGACTGATCCCTGGGGCACGCCACATAGTACTTTAGTTGGTTCACTTGCATAGTTATCAAGTTTAACTATCTGTTGCCTGTCAGTAAGATATGATTTAAATATTTGCAGGGCTTTTGAAGCAATACCGATGCTCTCTAGCTTATTTAGGAGAATAGAATGACTAACTGTATCAAAGGCTTTTTTAAGTCGATAAATACACCTAATACTATTAATTTTTTATCAATGCTATCTTTTTTATTTTAGTAACTAAATCAATCGTAGCTGAAAGTGTGTTTGAGTGTATTTTTTACATATTTTAATAAAAAACGTAATGACAAAGGCTTGAGTAAAGACTGAGTATTTTGACTGCAACTAGAACATACTACATTCTTCTTGTTTAATACATACGGCTTCTATAATAACGTCACTTATTACAAAAAAATCCTTTGCAGCCGGAATAAAGAATTTTCCTAAAGAAATCTACATAATTATTGTCATCTTTAATAAGGGATGAGCTAATATTATACAATTCACGAGCGCATGTTCCTGTATTAACTTAATATACTTAGCATAAATATTTTGTGTGGTTCGTTCAGGAAAGAATTTTCATAGAAATCTCGGTAAATTTTGATTAGTACTTACTTATTTTACAAGGAACATCCTTGAATATCATGTTGAATAATCAAAATAACATCACGCTTTTTTTTTGAAGGGAGGGGGTAACACCCATGTTTCGCTAGATATGATATTTACCATGTAACAGAAGGCGAAAATGTTGCCATTAACCAAGTACAAATCCAGATTTTAGGCTTATTATATATAAAATATATAATATATATAATAAGCTTTAATATTAAAAGTTCTTGTTAAGAAAACCCAATGTTACTTTTAACCAAAGAACACTCTGTCCGAAAGTCCGTATACCTATGTGAATACTGAACTACCTAGGAAGTCGACTTTAACCAACTCGAAAGTAATTGCAGGAAACATAACATATTATGTGGTTAAAGAGTCTAATTAATTTCCAGGTAAATGTATTGTATGTGAGGGTGACGTGTTGGACGTAACTTACTTCATTCACGAAGGTGAAGTAGAAAAATGGTATAATGATGCATCGTAAGTCGCATTTAAACTTTTTTAGTACATTAATAGATTTTTTATCTGCTTATATAGCAAAATTGACTAACTGACTATTAACTCACGGTTAACCTGTTAATAAATAGTAATATTTTAAATAAAATAAAACAAAACACAATATTACATTTTCAGAGGCGAAGGCAAAATGGTGTCATTATTATACACTAATGGCTACTTCGGCTGCATTCCTGGATTATTCGTAGACTCTGCGTTTCAATTTTCTTATTATACTCGAACAGTAAGTTATTTAATAGAGACCCTCTGCTTACACGTAGGTATCTTTACGCTTTTTGTGACATGATTACAAACGTTGAAATTCTCTGCTTTCAAACTTCTATAATATGCATGTATTAAAGTTATAAATCTGCAGGAAGAAATACTAACGATAGTTTAAATCGTATCAAAATCCATTGCGTAGTTGAGACAGAAAAAAATGCGTCTTTATACTATTACTAGCTTCCGGTAACGCGGTTTCACCCGCGTCTTTGGTTACTACTCTGCTCTCGTCGCCAGTAGCATGAAACTTTACGCTACTGGTATTTAACAACATTACTTATGAGCTTCCTCAAAAACTGAGCTACCATATACAAAAAGAATGATTAAAATTAGACTGTCAGTTTCAGAGATCATCGCGTTCAAACAAATAAACAGAGTCTTCCGCTTTATATAATAGTATTTAGAGTATTTAGAGATGAACCAAAAACATATTTCCAAATACAAACTTTTTGTTGTGTATCACATGTATCTTTAGGTGGTAGATCTTGTATACCTGAGCCTACAGAACTGGAAGGACTTGTTGGATGGATATCCTGAGATCAAAAAGACCCTGTATGAATCTACGAGAGCGTTGAAACACGAAGCATTAAAAGTTGCTCAGTAAGTAATTATGATACTTAATATTACTAGTCCGTTACTAACCCATTGCAAGGCAAGGATCTCTTTTCATACAGATACTCACTGGATCATACATACTGGATTGGCAATTATGAGGGTATTTCACTAAATGGTTTAAAATTTGGGAATTAGATATGAATTTGAAAACTAATAATGGAAGCAATTGGACGACTTTTCTTTGAATCTTATTCAAATATAAAATAGTCAAAGTTTACCAGTTTTTGTCTTGTTATAGATTTGGCAAAGCAGAAAATGTGGGTTCAGACGTGCATATTTAACGGTGCTCTCAAGTCACTACTTATTCCGCTGGATGTGCTACGCAGTTTTCTTCTTGACTACGAATTGTTTAAAAGTTTAGGTAGTTTGTATTTAAATGTGTAAAATTTTCAATGTGATGGTGATGCTAATAATTTATTAATTATAAACATTTTTCGAATATACTTTGTAATTACTAATTTTACGACTTTTGAGTCGCGGACGTCCATTTCTTTCGATCTTCCAAGCATTAAGAAATTTTTGTCATAGTTTCCAAGCTTGGCAAGTGTATTGACTAATTGTAGTCACGGTAGTTTTATAGCAGGACGCTGATGCCCGTCCATGACCTGTGTTGCATCATTGACTGATGACCGCTATTGGTTAACTGATTGCATGATTCGTCAGTTCTGGAGTCTTAATCCAAAATAATTCAGGGTAAAAGTAATAAAATGAAAGCAGAATGAGTTTCATTTTATAAAAGCACTTAAACAATACTGACTGCACGTTTCAGACGTTTTTTTATAATTCAATTGGATTTAATTTACACCGCGTTTCCGACGAAGCTAAAACAATTTGCGATAATTTGCCTTTGAATATCTTATCCAAATATTATTACGCTATTATCTTCTTTTATTAAAGCGGGGAAGTGTAGTACGCTTTTTTACGGCTGCTATTACACGTATAATTTCGGTAGAAATTATATTTTTGTTCGAAATTTTACGTACGATGGGGCAAAAGTGGATTAATAAGCATTTATTCGTACCTTAGGCAGGTATTCGGGGAACTGCGAATTGTTTTTAATCTGAAACAAATTGTCGCGTTCCGTCGTAGATGACATTTTTATAATTGAATTAAAATTATCTGTAGTAAAGAATGGTGTTTATGTTTATTAAATTTGAACGTTCCTGATAAGAACATTATTTTGGTAAATTATTACTACAACTTTGTGATTTTGCAATCTAGGGTTACTGAATTAAGAAGATGTGACCTTCTTAACAGTTTTGCAGAGTTGTAGTGTATTTCATAATTATTGTGAAAGTTAAAAATAAAAGATATTTTGCCCCTTGTAGAATTTATCAAAGCAACCCACACTTTCGATATAATAAATGAACCACTGGCAATTAATCGATGGGCCGTCATATGTGGTCATCCAATTATCATTCAGGGCGCAGCGAGATCCTTACATTTAAATTTAGCCGAACGGGCAAATAAGAGTATTTTGTCAATCACCTTGAACTATGGTTAAAAACAACTGTATAAGCTTGTGTTTTTGCTGGTGAATAGAGTACCTACCTACTTAAAGCTTTTTATGAATGCTCAAAGCTCATTGGGCGTAAGTTTCTTCGACTGTCAGCATAGCGATTTTTTTATTCAAGGGAGTTGTAGGTAGGTGTCAATAGGCTACAAGAATTGTGTAGCATCAGGTGGGCCGTGTGCTTGTATGCTAATTTAGCGGCCCTATAGAAATCATCAATGACCAGAGAAAATTATACATTTACAATTTACAATAAGACATTATGATAGTAAAAAAGAACCCATTATTACAACTGAAATAAAATCTATTAGCTTTTTGAGTGATATTATAACAAGGAAGAAAGAAAATAGTAAATACATTTAACAAACTTAAAACAGCAAGTATCAAATGAAAACTTAGGGACGTTCAAAAATCTTGTTAGATACCTATCTTGCTTAAGTATCACATCTCATTTGTTCAAGCTAATCAAGTTGGAATAGAATATACCTTTATATAACTGAAGGCGGGTCGAGGTGCAACCTTCTTATTAATTCTACAGCTATGAGGTCCAAATTAAACTCAATGGTGGAATGGACGTCTATAGAATTTAGTTTAAGTCATGAGGAACAAGCGGGCTATAAAAAGAAGCATAGAACTAATGCATGATTTCAAAAGAAGTCTCAGAAGCTAACTTTAACACGAAAGGACGGGAACAACCATAAAGTACTTACTACTATCGCATAGAGTATCCATATGAAGTATAGGATTCCATACTAAGGCATTTTGAGGTGAGTGTGTAATTTTGTGATGGGCGGCTCGATTATCCCTTATGTCTCCTTCCTCTTTCTGTCTCATCCTCTTCCTTCTACAGATTCGGCAAGTTGCTTAGACGTTCTTAGCATTATTTCTGCAATATTTAGAGACTACATACATATTATTGGGCTTAATGAAGCATACAACGTATGCTTTATTAAGCCCAATAATATTAAACCTGCACAATCTATTTATTAAACATTTCCAAAACATAATGATATTTTATATACGTCTACAAAAGCTTATCTTTTAAACCAGTAATCAATATTTTCATTTGATTTTATATAAAATGTATCTTGATTAAACAGTGGTTTAATTTGCTTGTGAAGGGTTTTATTGTTTACATTAAACATTTGTAAATTGTGGAAGAGTAAGTATTAGTTTCCTGTGTCTCATTTTAATTTATTTAAACACCAGTTTCAGTCACAGTTTTCCTTCCAAGTCAAGTTATTAGTAGCTAGTAGTACTATTACTATCAATACTGTTGGGAATATTCTCAGCGTAGTGTTTTTCTTATATTGCATGCGGCAGATTTCTTATTTTAGATGTTTTATTTTTTGAAATATTTGAGACATTACCCGAAAAGACGCCATCCGAATATCGGCGAAACATATCTTTGATGAGATATGCAGCATTACAGTCCATTCCAATTCTAATTTCGGACAATGTAAACAATCCTCCATATTGCCATTGTCTATGGTTTCATGAATTTACTAGTGATGGGGAAAAGGATGATAATAATAAAATTAATGTCATAATACGTAATTAAATAATAATTCCTCATTCTTTTTTTATAACATCTATACATATAATAAAAATGTAACCGTTCGCTGTCTGTACATGGAAGATTTATGAGAAAAAATACTATTGGGACCTATATCAACGCAAATAGAACCCAAAACAATGATTTTTAAAATTTTTGTCTGTTTGTCTGTTTGTCTGTTTGTCTGTTTGTCTGTGCGTTTGTGCACGCTAATCTCAGAAACGGCTTATCCGATTTAAATATGGTTTTCACTAATATATTGTGGTAAGCTTCACTTAACATTTAGTGTTTGTTTCATGTCAATCGGTTCATAAATAAAAAAGTTATGCCAATTTAAAGAATCACATCGAACATTCGTTAATTTACTACGAAATCTTATAGAAGCAGATATTTTAACAGGTTGCGGAATAGCTGATAGTGTTTTTATTCCTCGGATTCCTGTCATTCTAAACAGTCTTTCATTTAGTTTTAAACGAGTCCAGTTTCCAGTGAGCCTATGTTTTGCGATGACTAATTAAAGTAATTAATTAATTAAGTAATTAAAGTAAAGGTAAGACACTAAAAGTTGTGGGTGTGGATCTAAGTATTAGCTGTTTTTCGGTCAGCTTTATGTGGCTCTATCACGTGTTAGCATTACTAGCAGCCTGTATGCTTTGATCCCTGATGGCTATACGTCTAATCCATACATCCATACACCCATACATATTATATAAGGCTTTGTCCTGACTGACTGACTGACTGACAGACAACGTAAAGCCAAAACCGCTGGTCGTAGAGACTTGAAATTTGAAGGGTGTGTTTGTCTTAATGTCTAGAAGTGTACAAAGAAAGGGTTATTAAAAATTCAACCCTTAAGTGTATGAAAAGGGATGAAATCGATTGTATGAAACGTCTTCATTTTTTAAGTTACAGCTTTGAAATTTTGTTTTGGAATACTTTTATTTAAATAAAAAATACGCTCATAATTTTTTTTTTACTGGGGTGGATTTATAGGAGTGAAATAAGGGATGAAATATTGTATGGAAAGATCTTTGCTTTTGAAGTTGGCGACTTGAAATTTGGAGGGAGGGAAGGAAGAGGAAAGGAAGGGAGAAGTGAGAAGTGAAGGGAAAGTGCGGGGGTAGTTAGGGAGAAGTCAGGGGAAAGGGAGGGGAAAGTCAGGGGTAAATCGACTGCCTCTGTATTTTGGTGGTACAGTGTATGGACTGTGAGGTCGCGGGTTCGATTCCCGCTCAGTGCAAATATTTGTAGCATGAACATGTCTATTTGCATTGGTCTGGGTGTTTATATGTATAATATGTATCTATTTACAAAAATAAAAGAATTTAAGTATGTTTATCCGTATTCTAGAACCCATAATACAAGCATATAATATGCTTACTTTGGATCTAGAAGGCGTTGACCTCGCAGCATGTGTGGGACCAGCTGAGTATCCGCGGAGTCATTGTGTGGGTGGTGTGGGTCAACCCGCCGGCCAGGGAGACCAGTATAAACGGTGGTGCCGCTGGCCGCCCGCGGCATTGTACAAGGGCCCAATTAGACCTAACCAAAAAAAAGAGACTGCCCCACCAGGTTGCGCATTATCTCGGAGTGGTTCGTCGTGCAGGTTGGTGACCGGATAGTGGGACCCGGCGACCATTTTCGAGACGGTACGGCGGCCTTTTGCGAGCAGTCCGTATCATGGAAGCTCGGAGGCCTAAGACCCTTGAGCCTTTACAGCTGCGAAGAGACATCGCCTCCTCAACGGCCGTCTTCTATCGCCTTTACCACGGAGAGTCTTCTCAACAGCTCTTTAAATTAATTCTACCCTCTCCCTTTTTATCCAGAACGACACGTGCGGGACTGAAGTGCCACCCTTTCACAGTGGAATCTAAAGGGTCTCGAACCAAACGGTTCAGCACTTTATACTTTTGTCGCTCAATTAAAGCCTGGAACTCTTTACCAGCGCATGTGTTCCCACCTAACTTTCATCCTGGGACTTTTAAGCGAGGCGTGAAGAAGCATCTCACTAAGCCGCCATAGTGGAGGCCACCATACCAGTAGTTTGGCTTTTGAAATGGTGCCCACTGCTTCTGAATTCCACTGACTGCTTACCATCAGCCAGAGTAGAGGCACTTTGGCAGGCTAATATAAAAAAAAAACTTATAGCGTTTTTATTCCTCGGATTCCTTTCATTCCAAACAATTTCCCGTTTAGTTTTAAACGAGTTCAGTTTCCAGTGAGCCTATGTTTCGCGATGACAATTAATGAGTGTGGATCTAAATATTAACTGTTTTTCGCATGGTCAGCTTTATGTGGATTTGCCACGTGTAAGTAATCGTAGCAGCCTGTATGGCTTTGATCCGCGATGGCTATACATCTAATATCGTAGATAGAGAAGCATTTACTGTAAAGATTTTTCTTATTCACCTAAACGAAGATGTTTATAATTCAAAACAAACCAAAAGATATATCCAAAAAATGCTGCCCAAAATCACTATTCCACGCGGACGAAGTCGCGGGCACAGCTAGTTTTAAATAATATTACGTTTACTAATACTCTATTTGCGTAATCGATTAATTCTATTTGATTTGTTATTTTTATTACTCCAAATACTTGTATTTATGTTAAATATGGTATTGTATTTTATTGTAACCGTTGACTTATAAACTATAAGATAATAAGACAAACAATTATTTACCTAATGTATAAATAAATGTAATTTAAATTAAGCATTGACCTCTAATTACAACTATTTGACCACGGACTGAAATGGAATACTGGGATACTTTTGAATATTTTCCCGCCTGATAAAAAATTGTGAAATATTGAATAAATGGAATTTATATGTATGTTACGATTTTATTATACTATATTACAATAAAACAAATGAACTCAGACTTGCGAGGGCAAATGACAAAATATTATGTACCTATGATATGTATTGGTTAAACTTATTTCTTCTGATAAATTACAACATTGGTTTTCAAAGACAATATAGAGTACAGAAAAAATAAAACTGTCAATCATTTTGACGTCTTTATTCGACCGCAAAAAGTAATTCGTAATTATATTAAATAAACTAGATTTGATTATTTATCATTAGTAGAAATAGTTGCAAAATGAAGTATATAGTGAACAGAATGTGTATAAACCCATGTGTCATCGTATATGGTGTTTTTGATAGAAAAATATTGAAAAAACTGTTTGTTTACATTGTCCGAAAATGGATTTGGTCGATACTGTACGCTTAACGTTTGAGCATTAAGAATAACACTCTAAGGCAGTTTTGTGTAGTATCTATTAAATTCTTAGATTATACTTTGTGCCTGTTCTGATACATGTTTTTCTTCCTTTCTTTATCATTATCACTTACAAAGAATTGAAAATGTTGTAGCGGTATATTGCATGCAAGCCTGTGATCAAGGTACAATCGATTCTTATACTTTGACGTCTATTCGAGATTATGACCTTGGCTATTTTTATTTATTACTAGCTGCATCCCACGGCTTCGCCCACGCGGTTAATATGTTTTATCTCTCGGGATCCAGGTTTCAACGGTAGTAGATCCACGCTGGTTTCAGCATGAATGGGCCGGATCGTCCGGGGAAGTACTACCCTCTCATAGAAGATCGACGTAAGAGTAATAGTATCCGTACTACTGCGTTTCGTTCGGTGAGTGAGAGCGCCGGACGCCCAATTTCCACCCTTTCCTCTTTCCTCACCTTCCTCATTCCCTTCCCCTAACCCCATTTCCAGCCGCTGACTGGTAGACGCTGAGTGGTAACAAACACATACAAACTTTCCCATTTATAATATTAATAGGATGGCTATTTATCGATGCCTACTTTTATAATTGTTTCATACGAAAATACCTGTAATGACAACTTTTTCTAAAATAATATGGAGCTTTGAAATTTTTGCGATCTATGAGCGGTGAGCACTTGACTTCAAATGTGTTCCTTCCTCGTTAGCAACTTTCATATTTTACATAATTATGTATATTTGTCAAGCCTCTAAATCAGGTCATGTTCTCGTAAACGAATCATCATTTAAAATAAATAAACGAAATTTCGGTCGTAAATATATGAAACCCATCATAAACTCCATTAGGTGGAATTTCAACGCGTCGACAAGTCACAGGAAAGCCGGAAATAACAGCCATTTTCCAAAGTCATATTTATGGAAAACGGACTATGAATAGCTCGATACGAATCTACTTTTTAATGCTGATATAATACTTAATTGATGTGCTTATACCTTTATATAGTTTGAATAATTTGCAACATTGCTAGCAACCTTTACGGCTAAGATTATAAAAGTAAAACTAATAATGATGTTAAATTTACTTAAATGTATGAACCTAAACTAACTTAACCAACGTCGACTTCTCTTGTCGAGCCTACGGCAGGCTATACCGCTCCCACCTCGGTCTGTACAGCCACGAAAATAACTGTTCCACAGGCAGACCTGCCATAGATCGTCTAATGTAGACCTAAAGGCCTGTAGTGATGAACCTTGATTCTTTGTTAGCATAAATTTACTCCACTAACTACTTCAACTTATATAAATTAGAGTTTTATCATTTCAAAGCAGAATTCTAGCTAAATAAACATTAGTGTGTGAAGGAATCGTGCAATAATAAAATCTTTGTTCGGTAAAATCATATCGTTATACAAACAACAAAACAGTATCCTGTGTCATTTCAACAAATGCAGAGGAAATTTGTAAAATTTACTGTTAGAGGGATGTTGTTACATAGTATTGTAATAGAGTTACGGATTCGTTTACTAAGTATGTGTTACATTTCTTCGCAGTAGCGATGTGTAACTCATGAGTGAATTGAAAAAAAGATGTACATCTTTCAAAAAGATTTATTAATTCACTAAATCACCCTTGTTTAAAATACATCTTGAAATCTTTTGGTTTAGTTTTACTTTTACTACTTCAAGTGTGAAGGATGTAGATTGAGACGACTGTATCAGAGTTATATTGAACAAAAATAGAGAGATTGATTAGAATAGTTGCACACGCATGTACTGATTCCTTTAGCCGCGCATAGAAAACTATTTCTTATGCCTTTATTACTAAGTGCATAATCAAATGAAATAAAATTCGATATTATTTTATTAAATTGATACTTTTTAAATGAGTGAAACATAATTTTAAGCTACTAATATTGCTTGCATTACGTTGGTTATTTTGGTGTGCAATATTTAAAAAGTGTATATTTTACCGAATAGTGGAATAAGTGGACATTAATATTAGTTATCTAGTTATTTCAATTTTCAGACTTATTTTTAAATACAGGCAGTACAAAAAAAGAAAATTATCTCCATAGCAACGCAATCCAAACTAATAAAAGAAATGAAGCAAACTAGATATGCTGTATCTACCTAACCTACTTAGACGATACGATATCAGACCAACCGTATCAGTAAAATAATTATTAGATTTTCGTTCAAATACATCATGAGACCAATTGTAATTTCAAAGATGTAAAAGAGTTAAAGATTTAAAAGAGTTATTTAAATCTTCAGAGGTAAAGGATGTATAAATCACAAATCTGTTAGATGATTTAGTTTGCGCATGGCTACTTCGCAGTGTTATTATGATGCATATTATTTTACCAATGGTGGTGTGTAAATATTTAGCAATGCAGCCAACATTACCAGCTGATGCGCAGCCGTTGACCGTTAATAACAGACATTATTGCTACGTAAAAAATAATAACTACGTTTCAAATAAAGGCAGTTAGTAACATTGTGCTCGTAGTTATTAATATTTTATACATGCATATTTTGACATTTGATTAAATTACCTTTTGACACGGAAAGTGGTTATTGGTGGTGAGTGATAAACAATAGTTATATAAACATTTATATAACATTAGTCCTAGGAATTATAGGCTAAAACGTTGTCAATATTAAGTCTATAATGAAATTTATGTACTGGTTACGCCACGGTGTGATAGGCATCTCTTGTGTTTTGTCACACTCAGGTTTGTCGCAGCACACACATATACTCCACTGAACAGATTGTGTTGGTTCTCATTTATTTTACGTTTCAACAGAAATGCTTTACAGTACGGTTTCCATAAGTGCATGATATTTACTTAGCTTGATACATATACTATGCAATAAACGATGTTAAGGGCCTTGTTTGTTATGCTAAGCATAATTAGATCATAATTGCTTACCAACATATTATTTAAATATACATAGGGCAATACAACATGCTTGCTAAAAGATTCTAGCAAAAGGAGACCATCTTTTTTCATTTTAGATTTATGTAAATATACCTGCAGTATTTTTTATTCACCGTCTTTCTACTATGCTAATCAAAGAAAAATAAAGTTTATTTTTTCTGCTTTTCTTGTATTTATTCTTATTTTTTTTTTTGAATTGTGAAAGTAGGTAGAACTCTTAATGATTAATCTCGCAATTCGAAAACATTTGCTATAGGCAACAGCGTCTTGTAATAAATTGCTGTGATTGTGACGACAAGCCCTTTCCCCTTTCCTTTTTCCTCACCACCCTCAATCTTTTCACCTACTCCATTCTCTTCACGATAGGCAGCGGCTTCGCAAAGTCCCTAGCATTGCAGGAGCAATATTAGGTTAGACTCTAAGATGACAGTTACCCCTTAACATTGCGTGGGCTGTTTGCTGATCTACCACTGTCGGCAAAAAAAAAAAAGCGTTGCAAATATAGTAAAATTTGCCTTTAAAGAATCTTAAACGTTTCTCACTTAAAAGAGGCCTAAGTCCTTCATTGGGTGTCTTTTCTGCAAAAACAAATACGAAAAAAAAGGACGTTCATGTATTATACTATATTTGACTGGCCTGAGGCCCGAGACAAGTGTCAAACATTTCTATTCTATTCATAGAATAGATAAAAAATAGATAAAAAAATGTATGAGATTGACACAAGCTCTGGCGTTAGCTTATGTCAATCCAATACATTTTTTTATCTATTCTATGAATAGAATAGAAATGTTTGACACTTGTCTCGGGCCTCTGTTGGTCTAGTGGTTAGTGACCCTGACTGCTAAGCCGGAGGTCGTGGGTTCGATTCCCACCCAGGACTAATCTTTGTGTGATGAGCATGATTGTTTGTTCTGTGTCTGGTTGTAATTTATCTATAATATGTATGTATTTACAAAAAAAAAGTATTTAAGTAGTATATCAGTTGTTTAGTACCCATAACACAAGCAAATATAATTGCTTAATTTGGGGCTAAATGGCGCTGTGTGCATGTGGCAGAATATTATTATTATTATATTATTATTATTATATTATTATTATTATATTATTATTATTATTATTACTAATCTTCCCTGAAACCATGTAACATGAGAACTACTTTAAATAATACAAAGAAAATTGTATAGTTCTTCGCAAAATATAACTTCCAAGTGTATTGTACTAGCTTTCATTATTTAGTGATTCTGGTAGCAACAATAGCTCAGATGTCTTCTGTGACAGTGTGAACTCTCAAGATTATTTTCTGAAAAGCAACTCCGTTTTTTGTGAATTTTTCATCGTATTATGGTAATAAAACTCTCTGATATTTTATTATGGCCATTTTATGAGCAATGGGGTTAATAAAAGGAATCATTTCAATTACTAGCAGGTATGCATTTCCTTTGAGTTTAATGTTAAAGTTGTTTTATGAAGTGTATGGAGATGAAATTAAATTATATTTTATTGCTGAATTTTCTTTTATGGTTCAAGAGATTATTGTCATAATCTTCTGAAACAAGTTATTTTTTTATGGAGAACATAAAATGAAATTTGTGGGAACTATAAATCTTAAATTTGTTATTTGTTCAATAAAATTAAATTAAAAATGAAAATATTTCGAATAATTATTGTGTGTTTGTAATAATAATGTCATAAGACACATTATTTGAAAAAGAATTTAATAATAAACAATTTTTTTTTATAAAATATTAATTTCAAATATATTATATAAAAAACGACCATACTCATAAAAATCACGCTAAAACTGTTAAATATAATACTATAAATAGACACTCGAATGTATAAAAATTTACTTAAATCTGTATTTATATAATAAAAGTATTCCGACTAGACATCAGTACTTAAGACTTTAATAACATTTAGTGCAAAGTATTCTTCAAGAAAATTCCTGGGAAAAGGAATTAAATGTATCGTTTAAGGTGTACTTAATACTGTAATTGTCTGTATTCTAGTGCACGGATCTTACTCCTTGAAACTAGAGAAGCGAGTAAAACGTTCTTTAATTAACGGTTTAGATCGAATGAAAGTAAGAAAAATATTTATTTAGCACAGACAAAAGAAACACATTTGTTTAAGTTTACACTTAAACAAATTAACTAACTTTACACTAGAATAAGTACTAAACTTTAAACAATTTTGTCAATTGTGTCTCACGGCAAGCAAAATAGGCTCAGTTCAGCAATATGTCAGACCGCTAGTGTCTGACTCTGGTTTTTAACTGAAACTTTTTTCAACGGTTGGCTGTGAGTTGCCATAGATTTAAATAAAACATTTTTTTTTTTCAATTTACACGTTTTCACATGTTTCTATGAATAACTTTGAGTTGTTTATCATAAGTTTCATTAGGATCGCCCAATTTCACCCTTTTTCTCTTTCCTCACTACACTAATTCCCTTCACCTATCCCATTCCCAGCCACCATACTAGCAGTTTGAGACGATGGCTTTTGGAATGGTAGCCACCATTTCTAGATTCCGTTGTCTGATTGCCACCAGGCATCGTGGTGTCACTTTGGTAGGCTAATATAAAAAGGAAGATTGACATTTATATAGTACCTATGTAATAGGTATATTATAATATCCCTAACTAATAGGACTACATAATCAGTTCTCCAGTTAATGTTTCAGAACGCATATAAATCGTCCTGGACTGACACAATATAATATTAAACGGATACTATAAACTATTCGTATCACAAATGTACCTACAATAACAATACGTAGAGATGCCATAAATGCATGGTTAGTCTATGTGTACGTCAGTCTCGAGAACGAATATCACGTCTTGCTTGTAACAACTGTGGTACATAATAATAGTCATTTGTCCATTGTTTTATATATTAGTTTACCAAAGTAGCACCACTTCACTCACTTTACTATTGTAAGTAGCCAGTGGAATACAAAAGTGGTGAACACAATTCCAAAAGCCCTCATATTTTAGCATATTCTAAGTAACGTTATTGTTTATAAGGAATAGCGTGATAAGAGAAGAATGTGGATTGATAGTAGATGGTATAGTGGCAAAAATTGAAAGGAGTATATTAAGGTGGTTTGGACATGTTGAAAGGATGGTTGTAATATTAGGTTAAAGAAAGAGATTTATGGAGCGTAAATGCTTGAGAAAGTTGGTGGGGGTCGCTCTAGCTAAAGAGACATACACGAACAAAATAGGAGATGACGTGTTGACTAAGGGCACAATCACCCGTAGCCGACAATGTGTATGAACAGATTAATTAATGTAGAAGTGGCAAATGAGGTATGCTTAGTAGCAAATGGTGTTCTATAGTCTCTGCTTACCCCATTAATGGTAGACAGGCGTGAAGTTGTGTATGTATATTTTGAAATGACGATAATTACTGTCATTGTAAGAAAGTTTCAATATTTTGATCTTGTTTTTATTTATGTGATCAATGATAGGTTATTCATAAAAATATATTTTATTTAGTGTGTACCTACACTTGACATAAAATTCACTTTATATTAGTCTTATAGATTCCAATCTTGAAAACACAGCTTTATAATGTTACTAATACCAGGAAGAAGTCTTGAATACGTATTTTATTTTGTAACCACACGAGAAGCCAAGCTCTCGTCATAACTTGGATAACTTTTAAGTATAATAAAAGTTTCTAACGTATTAAAATTTTCGAGGATAAATATACGAGTTTTGTTGATTACGGTTCGTGACTTCTCTGTTTAGGTATATATTTATTCAGTATTTTTAAATATTATGCTTGTTTCCCTCCTTAGTTGTACAATAAATGTTAGTAGTAATCCCTTCATAATTCCATATTCCAGTCATAGATAGGTGGTTTCCATTTCAGTTATACTTATCTACTTAGTCGTTTTATACAATTTCTAGAGACTGAAAGAAGTGGGCAATTCTCTTCCTATATAAATAATATATAAGTATATTTTTTAAATATTAATTTAAAATCTTAAGAGAAGATTTTTATTAACAGCCATATTTTTTAAGGAAAGGGCATACTTGAGGTAATAGAAGTAAAATAAAATCCTGGCGGTTCCGAGTTTTGTTTTTTCGTCTATATGTAAACTGAAAATTTCTGAAATTTCGTTGATTTCTCTCTTTAATAAACAGTCCTAATTATACAATAAAAACAACACAAAGAACACACAACTCAAAAGAAGTTTGAAAACATTGCGTTAGAGTAAAAAATTAGGTACACTTCAAAAGAAAATTAGTACAACGTTCCTTGCTTGTAACTTATTTTTAGTTTTTAAAACGAATTTTTCAAGCAGTCTAGGCAAACGATTAATTTTTTTAGGAAAAACGAGGTAACAGAAATGATCGTTATGTTCCTAATGAGTATTTTACGTGGCATGTGATGCTTTTCACTTAAATTGTGGGTAATGTGCAGTAGATTACTGTGAGACACGGAAAATGTTTTAGTTCGCATTGATGATTATAAGGGGGACTCAAACTGATGTTTGGGTAATTACCGGTTGATGAACTAATGTTATTATTACTTTTTTAATGGTGCAGGTAATAAAGGCCTGGCCATGGAAGTGTGTCTGTAATTCTAAAGACTACAACCGCAGTAATACTGTTTTGGGTAACTTGGGTAAGGTTTACCTGATAATGTAAATAAATATTTTAAAATAAACATAGGCATTGGAAAAACCACAAATTTTAATTAACACTTAAAACTGTATTGAACAAGTAGCAGTGTTTGCAACAATCATCTTACAAACTATTTAAAACATTAATACAAAGCATAAGTTTTCAAACTGCTGGTTTCTAAATGAAAATAAATAAAACAATTGTAATTGGAAAATAATAGCCGGCCGGTTTCATGCGTTATGAGTACCTAGTTCCATTGTTGTGCCAAGTAAAAACAACGCATGTGCGATGAAACTTGCTATAGCGTAAAAGTAATTCTAAACTTTAATTCTTGCAGTCACAGAGTTCATAGTACATATAGCAGTTTAGTCGTATTTAAAATAAAACAATAATAAAAGTAGCGTCATTTTGCGTGTGGTTTCCTCATAACAAAAGTACTTTTTCTTCTCCTTTAGTTTTTGGCAACAGAGCCGACGATTGTGTCAGCTATTTCTGCCAGCGTCAAGTTTAGAATAATATTCTTGTTGATGATATTAATGGTATAATACAATGATAAAAAATAGAAAAATGTGGATGAAATTAAATGATAACCATCTTCCGTGAAAACAAAAGATCACCCCATTACAAAAGTTATTTGACTACATACATCGGTGACATCCCAACTCACAATATTCGAATCTAGAATCTGACATACGCTAACGAAAATGTGAGCGTTTTTTTTCGCCTATCTTCTAGCCTTCAAAATGCTGGTCACTTACCAGCATTTTGATGGAGAAATAATTCTTCTTCTTCTCCTTTTTTTTGGCAACAGAGCCGACGATTGTGTCAGCTATTTCTGCCAACGTCAAGTGTAGAATAATATTCTTGTTGATGATATTAATGGTATAATACAATGATAAAATAGAAAAATGTGGATGAAATTAAATGACAACCATCTTCCGTGAAAACAAAAGATGAATCAGAGAAATACTGATTATAATGTAGATTTTTATATTTAAGGCATCTGTATCATTCACAGTAACATAATTCGTAAACAGCTCAGTTACTTAAATGTAACAGTGCTTTTCTAACAGTGACTTTTACAAAATTGTTCATATTGTTAAAATTTTTGTATATATCGCTATGATTTTGGCGAACAAAGATTTTAAAGGAAGTTATTTTAAATGCCTTAAGAGCAATGGAGATAAGTTTAGTGAAAGTTTTAGAATCTTTTACGTGTCTTGTAATAGGATTAATAATTCAAGGGACTTTTCCAAGTTTCTGACTTTCCCTTACATCTGTTTTAGTGTGTTACCCGAAATAATATGATTTATTTCCCATATTTTATCAAGAAAAGTACCTACTAACATATAATTATATTACTTGGGTTCCCTTTTAAAAATAACTTTATCAAGCTACTTTACATAATTAAGTTAATTCGTTCATATAAATATCGTATACTAGCTGTTGCCCGCTGCTCTGCCTGCGTGAATGTCGGTTATATCGCATTTTTCATACAAACTTTCGTCCTCTATTTCAACCCATTAACGCCATTTTTGCGATAAAAGGTCTATGTTGTGTCCCCGAGGTCTAATCTATCTTTTTACCAAATTTCATTAAAATCTGTTTAGTGGTTTAGGCGTAAAATTTAACAGACAGACAGACAGACAGGCAGAGTTACTTTCGTATTTATATACACGCACACGTGTAAGCTTTATTCTGTGGTAAAGTTTAACATGTAAGAAAGTTGAGCAAAACAGAATAAGACGGAACAAGGTGCGTGTTCCGGAACACAAATTAGATGTTTTCGAATATATTTTGTGTCATGTTTCGACACAATTGAGGTGTAAATCAATTTTTCTCAACGAAGTATTGCGATATGTAAATGTAGCGGATATTTTGGAGAAAATCATTTTTGTAATAAAGTATTGAAAGAAAATGTGTGATGTCTTTGTTGGTATAAATTTCTGTGTGAATTGTATGGTCTATTATATATATTTGAACGTGATAGCGGTTTCGATCGGGTAAATCTAGAGTTCTAGACGCCAGCCTAATGCCGAACACAGGTTGTCAAATGTTTGCAGACCATAGACCAATAGCCTCTACATCATTGATGTAGAATATACAAAGTCGCACGTTATTGATAGAGCGCTTTGCGCCTTTTATACTTTTCTAAATTAGAATTGGGATTTAATTTTTAAATTAAATATATCTTTAACTTACTATTAGCTTATTTTTCGAATAGCAATTTAATAAAAATTGTCTTCAATTTGCGCAAATTATATTTTATTAAAATTTTGATTATTACCTAAATTCTACGTCAAAAATCTATAGCATATTGACATGCAAGTAAATAAAACGAAGTTCATTCGACACTATGGACTCATTGATAGCCCTGCGATGTGTTTTCAGACCGTTCAGTCAGAAACAGTTCAAAGGCCTGTAATTTGGTCGATTCTCTAGTTTATTTTCTCTTAATAACGAATCTCAATCCACTCTGATTGCCAGCTAGCAGTTTTATACTGTTTCGAAGAGAGCTTCAAATCAATTTCTTTTCGGAGGATACGAAGAATTAGCTTGTATGTAATAGTAATTTTTATTTTGTTAGGGTTACGTATAAAAGTGTAGAAACAGTTTTTTTAATGTTCTATATTTTTGGAGTATTACAAGGTGTGACAACCAGCTAATGGTTGTATTATGGCCTTATATTAACTATAGCGATCCGCCCTGGCTTCGCACAGGTATTATGCTGATACTAAATATACTATAGACTGTATTTTTAAACCACGTTCACAGCTTTTTTGTCATTAGACAATACAAACATGTTTTCTTTAGAGGCCGGCGGCTCCCAGCCGGTATATACATTAGAAACCTCTAAAATTACCAATGTTTCTCTAGTATATTTTGCACGTATTATACATATAAACCTTCCTCTTGAATCAATCTATCTATTAAAAAAACCGCATCAAAATCCGTTGCGTAGTTTTAAAGATCTAAGCATACATAGGGACAGAAATGAAATGAAATGAAATAAAATGAAATGAAATGAAATGAAATGAAATATATGTTTATTCATATAGGTTAATTAAATTAACACTTATGAACGTCAAAGTTTACAAAATGTCAGCAAACTAACCTACAGCCAGTTCGCTGACGAAGTAGAGCCATGAGAAGAACTGGCAAGAAACTCAGGCCACTCTTTTTAATCGCCAGGTTATTACAATTTTTGTAAGTTACAGTTTCAAGTAGCATGCAAAGTGACGCAGGCAATACACTTAACTCTATAGATACTTAATTACTTACAGCTTTTTATGTTGTAAAGAAAAATTAAAAAGTTAAATGTGTGCTTTACAGGCTGCCTCAATTTGCATATTGCTACAAAAAGGTAAAGGCAACATGTGAACTGTGATGAATGTTTCTATGTAGGTATTATATAAACTGTTAATTTTTGGTATAAGTATAAAGTAAGATGAACTTAATTTACTACAGGAGTTCACAATGTACCTCTATTTCACAAATCACAATGTAAAATTTTAACAATACTAAGTATACAATTTTAACAAAACAATACAAAATATGTACTTAACTGTTCAAATATGGTTCGGGCATCATGTTATTTAAAATTAATACAAAAAAAAATCATTTTATATATTATGTCAAAATGTATCAATAAATTAATGTCAAAAAAATTATTTGATAAAGCATGTCATTCATAATAATCATAAAAAATGTCATTCATACAATATTTGACAAAAATATGTCCTTAAAAGTATAATGTCATTAAAATTAAGAGTAAAATTAATTTACTCCTTCGTCAAGCGAGCATCCCATGACTATCAGACAGCGAGAAGCGACTTTGTGTAATACCATGTGTGTAGTGATACACTGTCTGTTGCATATATTATGTAGGTAAATTATACATATATACAAAAAAAAAATGGTTTGTAGGATACTTTTATATCATCTAAATTGTCAACTAAGGTCTTTGTTATGTTTGTTTCGTAACATGTATTTTACAACAATGAGCAGAATAAGAAAAAAAAATTTGGTCTGATTTCTACAAAAAATTAAATGTAGGTATGGAAGTAGTTACAACTTCCTTGCTGCTCCAAAATATATATATTTAAAAGTATAACGAACGATCACACTATGTCTTTCTTAATACCTATGTTAGGTTGGAAACCATGTTTTCGACACTCCCGAACATGGAGAATCACGTAGATAAGCGTGAGCATAAATTCCTCACGATTACGTTAACAATGACAAATATCTGCCTTCGTGAGTGTCTAGTACGCTATGAACGTAAAAAGCACTGGTCTAGGAGCTAATAGTAACACTTTTTTACAAAGAAAACATCATGAATTTTATGCTTTTGTGAAAGGAAGAAATCTCGTAATTTTATTTAAATTTGTAATTTTTGTTTGCCTACCTCTCTGTCCGATAGTAAGATTTGCTGTCTTTATGAGATGCTTTTCAGATCCCAAATTGCTAGAAAAACATGTTATAAATTCAAATAAGGTTAACTAGCAGCTCGCACACTGGGTTCGTCCTAGCCCTAATTCAGCTCACAAAATCTTAATTGTAGTTGTAAGTTGCGGTATATATTAAATTATTTTTGTAGAATTTAGTATTTAATTATTAAACCACATGCAATGCAAATACGTTTTAAGTACTTGTTGTGTAAACTTTCTTATAATGGCAGTGCCTTTACTTACTGGACTGTATTTATGGGAAAACTTGTAGTATCGAGCAAAAATATAGCACTATTAATTTGATATAGTGAACAAACTTTTCTACACAATGTGATTGCGGAGTAAGTGATGAAAGGAGTTAAGTCATTTAAATGATAGAATTACGTTTAAATAAAAAATTCGATGTGTTATTATTCTACGTTCTTGTTTTACACCATATATAAAGCAAAATTTTCTTCGTAATTGTTTTCAGATTTGATCATTAGCTCAAGTATAGACGCGTCACTCAATTTTAAGTAGCTCATATTATGTCGCTATCCCTGCCATTTTAATATAATAATTTAGAAATAAAAAAACTTCATTTCTAAACTAAAATTAATATACTAAATTACAGAAATACTAGCTGTTGCCAGCGGCTTCGCCCAATACAATAAAAATAGCCTATGATACTCGTTGATATTTAAGCCTTCTATATGAAAAAGAAATTTTTAAATTGGTTACATATATTTTGAGTTTATCCATAACAAACAAACATAAAAAACATCAAATCTTTTCTTTTTATAAAGTAAAAGTATAGAGTACTAGCCGTAAGCTCCTGAACTACACAACAGAGGTGTTGAACATGTTACTCTTCATTTAGACGATGTTAATAGATGTCATAATTCTTTGGTTTATTACCTCAACAATGGTTTATACACCCCACAACACGATGCTTAAATGTATTATTAAATCTAAGTGCCTGTTGTTTCTAACTGCCAATCCCGCTTCTATTGTCTACACATTTAAAATGTGGGGAAAAATACCCGGGGACTAAGCAACAAATAATATTACCGCTAATATGTAATGTGTCATGTTAATTTACTCTCGAAAGAAAAAGGCGTGAGACTTAACATATTATGTTATTTTGATGTTATTTTTTGATGTTTTTTTAATAATGTGTAGAACAATTTTCTGCCTCAACAACTTTCACATGTTTACGATTTGCGACTGTATATGTAAGTATCGTCTAATAGTTTAGTATAAAATCAGTAAGCGTTGCTTCTGTTGCATGTTTAAAGAATATATAACCAAGCACCACGCACCACATAAACCTGCTTAATCAAATAACACTTACCACGGGCATATCATTATATAGCTGCGCCGTTTCACGCGTTACATCTTTGGTTACTGCTCCGCTCCCTTGCCTCGTAGTGTGATGTTACATATCTAGAATTGGGCTATCAAATGCAAAATATTTTTTAAATTTCAACTGGAACTTTCAGAGATTAGCGCGTTTAGGAAAAAACTATATGAGTTTATTATTAGTATAGCTTATACCTAATGTTACGGTATTGATATATATATATTATTATATTATTATTATTATTATATTATACTTTGATGTAATAAGTAATGTACATAATATAAATATATATGCCTATGAAAAGTGTCAAATACTACTTAAAAATTTCAAACGGCTACTGCATGTTGAGCCTGTGTCTCCATGTAAACCCTGTCATGCATTTTATTTTATGTAAAAAGGTTAAATAAAATGTCATATAAACATTACACTTGTAATCAAAATGTTTCTGTGAACAAAGGTGTTAAGGTTCATAAACACGTAGCTCGTTTTTCTCACATATTGTACTAAGTTTGATAAAATAGGTACCATTTAACGTTAGTACATAACGTGTAAAGTAAACGTACATCGCACCGACAAGTTTAAATTGAATCCAAGAACTAGTTACAGGGAACATACGAGCATAGAGTGATCTCAATTGATTCCTACGTAGTGGATATTTAAGATCTTTTGGAAAATAACCTTACTGTCTAAACTTTAAAGTTTAATTTGGAATAAGTATACAGTGTAGAAAGAATGGATGGAAGTAGGATAACGAAAAAGATTTATGAAGCGAAAAAGCGTGGAAAATCGGTAGAGCCGCCCTAGACGGACATACACGGAACAAATGTGATGTGTTGGCTAAGGGTAAAATAACAAGCACGCGTAAACGACGTTTGTGTATGAAAAATTAATGAAAGTTGAAGGGGCAAAGGAGGTAATTTTTTAATAGCGTTCTATGGGCTCTGCTTAGCTCATTAATGGAAGACAAGCGTGCAGTTGGGCATGTATACAGGGTATTTCAAAATCTTTTTATTCGTCGTCAATTTTGCTAGGTTGGTAGAACATGCTTTGATTACCCAAACGAAAAATAAATTTCATTTTTAGTAGGTACTAGGTATATTTTAATAAACACTATAATAATTAAAATGTTTGAGTCTGATATTAAAGTACCAACCCATCCTTCGCCTATTGCAGGTAGTAAGGTAAAGTTCAGCCCGCCATTTTCCCAATGCTAGGCATGGGTTCCTTCTCATAGAAAGAAGAAGAGGGGTTCCTATGATTTTTACAGTAGCTAACACATTCTCCTGATTCAACAAAAAATATTTACAGTATTGAATCAATAATACAAGAATTCCGAATATTTCTGATACAAGACACTGATTTATACCTTCGTAAATATGAAGTCAATATTACAAAGTTAGTACTTATTTAGCATACAGTTTACTTCTTACATTGTAGTAGAACAACGCAGGCTTGCAAGCAACTTGCTTTCTTGGTAGTAAAATTTTTAGATCGAATGACGTGGCGAATTCGTTAATGTGAAAACCTTATAGCATTTGCGAGAAGAAGTTTTTACTTACATACCTATTCTACGTTGTACTACAATGTAGAATGGATATGTATAAACTTTGTAAAGGTAAGAGCATTTTTTTAAGAAGATAAATAAGTAGGTACTGGATGTGTGCATTAATCTATAATATAAAAATGAATCGCTGAATGTGTTGCTAAGCGCATATCTAGAGAGCAGCTGAACGGATTTCGCAAATTCTTTGTTTATAATATTCCTTGAAGTACGAGGATGGTTCATACGGAGAGAAAAATTTTAAAAATTGCACGAAAAAAAAAACACTTTTCTATATTCCCATACAAAACTATCTTTGTTTATCGCAAAATGTTTAAAAAATGTCCACCCGTGCGAAGCCGGGGCGGACCGCTAGTTTTAAATAAAATGATGTAAGTGTTTATCAATAAGTAGGTATATTAAGGATAATTTTTGCTACCTTGGCTGGCTCACCACCGGCTAAGCTGGCGAAAATTGGGAAAGGCCTATGTCCAGCAGTAGACGTTTTTCGGCTGATATGATGATATAAAGGGTCCCCCTACTTTTCTTCTTTCTTTGCTATTCCTTTGTCTCAACTACTGACTGTTGCTGAAGACAGATAGTAATGGCGGCAAAGATTTAAGAGCGTTCACGCCTCATGAGTGGCAACGTCGTAATTTAGTTTAAATTAAAACGTAACCTAATTATAAACCTTGTGGTAATGAGCAAAACATATACATCTCTTATGAAACATACTTCATCTTATGAATCTTTACCATTAAAGGTTTAATAATATGTTTAATATGATTTCATCGAATCCTCAAAAAAATGATATGAAATGCAAAATGCTCTTTGGAAACTTCAAACCTTACGACAGTCTACACAGAGTACACATTTCCTAAGACGCTTATTTTATCTTATGCCTTTGTACTGAAATCGCAATAGGCCAAAATTGTTACAATAAAATAAAGCAAGATTTTAAATTCCTTCTGATATTAATTGATGATTATGTCCATGTCAAATCTAGAGTTCGTGCCTGTCACGGTTCTATAGAGATTACACGCATAATCCAGCTTCGGTGTAAGCCTTGGACATTCACAGTAACGCCATGCTAAAGCCGTGATTAGTTTCAAAATAATAAGAAATTGTTTTCTTGCCCAACTTATTATTTTTAAGCCTTTTGTATATAATATGTACTACTGAAACGTATACCAGAGCGTGGTAAGAGATAGCGGTTTTCAAGAAGCTTGTATCAAAGTATTTATAAAACACTCATTATGGTAACTCATGTTAAATAGTCTTCGGGAAGATCTACCTGCTATGGTGAGTTTCAGTTTCGTTCCCATTGTGATAAGTTTTTTTTTAAATAATGTACATACTAAATAGAGGACTAGATTTAGAGTATGCAACATCTTGTCTTAGCCTTTGGTACTGCACAAGTTTATATTTTTAAATATGGAGAATCCAAGTATTATCCAAGTATCCACACGAGTTTATAACACGTTGCAGATAGGCTCGAAACTCAAATTGAGAACATAAACGAAACTCCAGCAGTTAACTGACAATCGGCACGAACGACCAATCTACGGAATACGTTTTGCAAACAATCTACAACCTACGTGGTCTGCACCTCCACAGTTACAACCAATTGCAGCACTGTGCAGTTTTATCGCATTTGGACGGTGAGGCAAATTGACACTTCAGTGCTCAAACATTGTACTGGCTGTGCAAACTAACGTTTTTAAACCAACAAAAGAGTATTATCAAAATATAAATAGTTTTACTTTGTACTAGATAGTAGGTATAACCCGCAAATACTAAATACGATGTACCTACTTAAAATTGTGAATAAGTTTGTTTTCCGGAATAAATTTAAGAAATATCTGATTAAACATTGCGCATAATCAAGGTATCATGTACTGAAACGCAAACAGTCGTGGTGACCAGTGCCGTAAATAGCCTTTTTTGCGCCCTGTGCGAGCTTCTATAATTGCGCCCTTGTTTTTTTAGATATTATAGGTACCCTAGAGCAATGCTATGTATAGGCCTACTTTATTTCATTCAGGGTGATAAAATAAAGCACAAGGAACTTGGTGTTGGTGGACCAATTATCTAGGATTTTGGCAGAAAAATCTTTTTTTTTAAAGAACTGATGTGGGCAAACAAGCAGACGAGCCATCTGATGTTAAGTGGACCCTTCGCCTATTATACCACCCACTGTGTCTCACTCACTAAAACTCAATCGCAAGTTCACTAGTGCAAATGCGTTGCCCACCCTGATGCTTAAGATTTAATTTTTGGGCCACTATGGTTTTCATACTTCTATAATAATTAAAAAAATCTTTATGGCGCCCGCCCGTACCCGCCCGCCGCTTAGTCTCCGACCGACCGTGTAGCCGGCCGGCGGCTTAACTCCGATAAACACTAAACACAAATACGCTCGTGCGCTGCTAAAAAAATGAACGCGATGTTTTGTCCAATTTAATAGACGTTTTTGATGATAATGGCATGTAGGTACGTATTTGTTGGAATCGAGCACTAGGGGCGCAGCGGGAACTTATCAGGAGCAAACCGAAAAAATAATAGTCCTGCCTGGTCTGGCCATTCTTGCGCCCCCCAGAGTCTACGGCCTGTGCCTGGGCACCGGTGGCACCGCCCTATTTACGGCACTGGTGGTGACCTAGTGATTAAGGCACCGGCTTCCTATATAACATGTGGGTTCAAAACTTGGCAAGTTAGGTACTGTCTCTCTGTGTATAATAATATATGAAGAGACAGTTCACACTACAGGAAAGTCTCTTCTTTTCTTTTTATTGCTGACGAGATAACAGCCCACGTGATGGTAAATGAGTCGTCCAAAAGCGACAGTTACCGCTTTTGCACGACTCATGGTATTACTCCTGCAGAGACTCTTCGAAACTACTGCTAACCGGGAAGTGAGTGGGAAAGGTGAAGGCAAGTGAGGAAAAAGGAAATAGAAAAACTCCGTTTGCAGATTTAATATTTCTTTCTTCATTACAACACCTGTTTGGATGTTTGGATTCTTCAAAGTTCATCAAAAATAAGTTAATCTCAATAAATATCAGTACCTCAAAGGAGTAGCCGTCGCTCGGTATAGCTTGTCACTTATTCAGTGATAATTCGTTCTCACAAATTGAACTGCGTATTGGTATCTCCAGAGATCTACATTAAACAATTCAACATCTTTGTGTTTCTGTTGTAAATAGTAGTTATTGATTTGTTCTTGTTTTCTGGGATTATTAATTTATTTTTATCTAAAAACTTTAGTATCCTTGACATGATTATCATATGTAGCCGAATTACCATCTGCCATTTTTCAATATTAGCCTACCAAAGTGACTCCATTCTGCCTAATGGTAAGCAGTCAGTGGAATCCAGAAGTTATAAAAAGTTAAGTTATAAAGTTCAATTTCATTTTATAGTTAAAAAAAAGATGAGATGTTTTTCTACTTAAAAAAAGCCTTTGAAATATTATAGTAGTCATAGTATAAATATTAAAAATTACATTTTGAATGTGGAAAAGTGATTTTTTTATTTCTTTTTATTTTAAAACCAAAATTTTGAGGTACAACTCTAGTAGATCTATACTCGTAGTATCCACTATTCATGCTTGAGGTACATACATGCAAGTAGAAGTTCGCGTGAGAGAACGTGTAATCGGCCAAACTGAGTCTGAATCGGTGGTCGGGCAGTAATGTAGATTTATTCTGTCTGGCAACCCATTGCACGAAGGAGTAAAGTGTCTAAGGAGGCAGATTTGATTTTAACACTCGACTCTATCTATGATTTAGTTTAATTTATATTATTGATTAGTTAATTAATGAGTAACTATTTAATGCTGCAAAATATGCTGAGCATTTAGGTATATAGTGGAAGGAAACTCCTGTATGAGATTAGTTATAAGCTTATGAATGTTTATAGCATTGTTTTAGTTAGTTAATATAATCAACACAATTACATCATTACTTTAAAAAAGTCTACCCTTTGGAAAGTCATACTTGTAAATATGACTTTCTAAAGGGTAGACTTCTCAGGGTCTGCAATAGTACCACGCCTGGAGAGCGAGTTAGTACCCGCAGTAAGGTGATATTTATTATACAAGTAACGATATATCTCGGTAGTTCGACGTTACGAAATGACGACCATACGGCTTATGAAATATAATGATCAAAAGATTATTAAGCCTTTTTGAGAAGCTGTATTAGATTCAATAAATATGTACTGGTACATAAAATAAAATATACTCAAAGTTCAATTATGAAATACAACCCGTCATACAATACCGAGGATTATGGTGTGTAACTTTAAACTTTAACATTACTACAAAAATAGATAAGTATTTATTGAAAGCCTCAAAAAGCTGAGTGCTTTTTAGTTTCGGAGAACTTTGGAGGGTATATTAAACGTTGAACCCACGCAGCAATCATTAATTCAAATCAGGGGCTTTTGTGACTCTCTGTCATATGGTTAACCATTGACCGAACTAAAAAAGTCTGTACTTATTGTTACTACTATCGCTATTATTTTTGTTCTGTGTTGCAAAGGAATGTCTAGGACGTAACACAGTCATACTGTGGTCATAAATCCGTGGCGGCAACCATCTCATTTATTCGGAACGTGATTGCAAGCTCAAGTGCTAGTTGAAATGTGGCTGGCGTTAAGCCTGAATAAAAAGATTGGTTTCTTGTGCTCATGTCTTCTACGTATTGTAAAGTTTTAAGTTTCTACGACATTTTACACTGCATAATTGTAGTTTATGTTTCAAAACAATTCAAAGACACCTCGTTGCTTGCTCCAGCTTGAAATTTCACCCGCGTCTTTGCTTACTGCTCTACTTCCGTCGCCTGTAGCGTGTTGTTACATAGCCTAACCTTTCCCGAGACTTGGCTATCATACGCAAAAAGATTTTTCAAATCTGACTGGTCGTTCCAGAGATTGGCGCGTTCAATCAAACAAACTCTTCCGCCTTATATAATAAGTATAGACTAGCTGCATGCGTTAAAAAAAAATATTGGGCTAGGAACCGTCTCGTTTCAGACGTTCCCAGAACACCCATGCAAAGTTTCATTACAATCTAATCATTGGTTTCGACAGGTATAGAGGACAAACATGGATTTTTATATATAAGATTTAAAATTATACTTGTTTTACGGTTTTTATGTGATGAATAAAATCATTATATTGATGATGATAATTGTAGATGTCCACTGTAAGTTTATCATTAGTTATGGACGGTACATCGTCAAAAATATTTAAAGATTTTTCTCTATCGCAGTTATGTTTTATCCATCCATCCATAATTTAAGAGTTAGACTCTTGTCGGTGGAACTGATGCAATTCCTGCCACTTCTCCCTGTCCAGAGCCATCTCTTTAACCTCCTTATACGACATGGCACCAGCACTTTTCTTTATTTGACTCATATAGTTTATCCGTGGTCTTCCCCTACCTCGCTTTCCTTCTATTTTCCCTTCTATGATGTTTCTTATAAAGCTGTCATGTCGTATAATGTTTTATACATTAAATAAATTATACGCATAGTGGTACACATAAGAAGTGCTGACAGAAACTCTGTGTTTTCATGGATTATTAAATTTTTTCCTTACAAAACTGGGAATAAATAGTTGTAACTTTACCGAGAAGCGGAGTCACATTTCTGTCATTTGTAACTTGATTTAATTTCATGATTACAAGTTATTCTGGTCTGATCCCCTGTATCTGAACCCTGTATATGAGATCGGTTTAATATAAGCCTTTTAGCTTACTTACTAAGGACGAGCTAAATTTCTTTTATTTCCAATTTTTGTTAATGAAATATAATTTGAATACTTTGAGTTGATGGGTTTTGCTATTTACTTACCGTGTATTGCTGGTGCATTCAGCATCAACTACCAATACCAGTGTATGCATGGTGATTGTAGTGTTTGGCAATTTAAAACTTATATTATTTATATTTAAATCACAGTTTTGATTAAAGTACCTAATTTAAAGTAGAATTTTTAAAAGAAACTTGTACGTTTTTAACCACCTATTAAATAGATAGCAGGATCTAACCATTAGGCCGTCATAGTACAAGTTTAAAAAAACAAATTAACAAAACTAACCGAATTCTTCAAACATTTTACGCTTTTATTGTGATAATCATGGAAGTTTCCTAATTAAAAATGTTATTGATACGAATGCCAGTACTCAGTAGCGATGTTAATTAGTGCTTCAAGTATTCAAGTCAGCAGTTCGCTACTGACCAACGCGATCGTCTGCCAAGTTTGCCTTTCTTAAGGATGCCATATAGTTAAACGTTTTACTGGATAGGACAACGTTTCTATGAATGATCGCATAACACGTATCCCCTTGTCCCTGCTAAGAAGTGAGTGCTAATTGGGTAAATTTTAAGCTTCAATCCTCTAACCATTTCTCAAAGAAAACTTATCACTATATTATCTGGCCTAGAAATCAAACCTTGAATACCAACGGATACCAAGTGTTTTATTGTCTTCGCACTTGGAGGCAAAAAAGCTTACGTGTAAATACAAACAAGCCGTAGCCGACTAAGGCTTATAAGGCTTATCCATCATTCCGAAGGATAAGAAGGAAAACGAGAAAACCGAATAACTTGACAGTTTGAGATTGAACTTTTGACCATGACTTTAGACCATAGTTCAGCTCTGTTGTCCTGCCATTTAAATAGCTCTTAATGTGGGGTTGTAATGTTCCTATCTAGAAGAAGAACATCGTTGTTACAGCACAGATAACTTTTGTATAATAATCGTGCCGGTTTGAAATTCACTGGACGACCACGTCCCAGATATATCAACGCTTGTGAATTGCAAGAATTTGCATTATTAATTTTCATATTTTATGTTTATCCGGCGGCTAAAAGAAAGGAGGGCAATGATTTTTGAGCGTATCTATGTTTTTAAAACTTGACGTATTTTCACGTGTAATTAGAAAAGTTTTTATTATCGTAATAATATAAGTACTTACTTAATAATTATTTTATAGTAGACCATCAGAACCACAACGTATTTAATTGATCATTAGTCTATTTATTATCTGCCAAATACCGCTTCTCCTAATACTTTCACAGTTTGTCGACTGATTGTATCCATAAATAAAAGAATAGGTACCTAACCTGGCAAAAATATTTTTTTAAGAGGTAAGCACAAAATGTATAAATTGTCAGTTACTATGATAAACGTTTCATAAACAAACAAAATTTCATATAAATCCTTTGCTAACAAGATGGAAAAAGACAAGGTCTGTAAATTGCTAAATTTACTACCTCCGAAACTAGTTTACTAGATTCGCAGCGTTTGCAGAAGCTTACCTAAATGGCAAAATGGCATGCAATAAATCTGTATTCTACTGTGGAAAAAACACCCATAGAACTGACAAAAAACATTAAAAGTAGAAAAACAGAGACATTTTTAACACTCGTGCTAATCTCCCAACAGGCATTCATCATTCCTAAAATACTCACTCTTTGTGCCCACTTCTGTACAAGTTCAGGCAAAAAAGTTAAACATGGGTTTGCTATTTTGGTGGCACATGATATCTCTGTGCGATAAAATATCTACTATAAATTAATACTTATATATATGGAAAACATAATGATAATATTGATTGCATAAAAATATTCAACTTTTGAATGCTGTAGCGGTCAACCGGTAACATAAAATTATAGGTTTTCTGTCGAGTCTGCCAGACAATTCTTCACCTATAATAGATAAATAATTTAGTTTGGTTTTTTGATATTTGGCAAACAAGAGCGGTTTGATGGAAAGCAATTATATTATAAAGTATCAAGGTATCTATCTACATGTTTATATTTCTAGAAATGTTTTGCAAGTTAGGTACCATGAGCAAACCTATTGCCGTACTGCAGGAATAATTTTAAGGAATTGATGCTTTTTTCTAACTGTTCCTTTTCGTGTCGTAGAACACTCACGCGGCTTAAAAAATATATCGAATACTAGCATTAAACTTTTACACTAACCGAACACCAGAATACGTGCACTACAAAGTCTACACTCCAGCAACTTTGTTTCCCATTTCCAGTTCGCTTTTTATTTTACTATTTCCATGTGTAATTCATATTGACGTGAGTTGGAGGCTGCCGAGATATATTTGAATACTTTCAACTGAATGCTTAGCGAAGAAAATGTGGGTTGTAACACTTCCCATAAAAGTTCCCAGCTTAAAATGTTTCTGTTAGATTAATAGGTACACTTATCTAGATTGATGTGTATGTGTATAAACACTCACTGCTTGAGTGTAATAGAACGAGAAGTGTGTGATTAGATTAACAATTAAATATAACACTTAGGTAGGTATAATACTAGAATTCGCGTAAACGTTGCCACTGAAAAGCACTGGTCTCGTTTACATAAATCTTGATGATTTTTTTAAAAATGATGTGATGAATATTTGTAATTACAAGATTTTAATTACTATATTTAGTAAATATATTAATAGCACTTAATTTCTGACACAATAAGGCAATTAAGTTATCAGTAGGTAATTTTTATAATATGTCATTTAAAACCAGCGGCACGGGTAGGTTAACATATAAAGTCGTAGCAATTTGTTCTTAGATTTTTAGGACATTGCTCGCACTAGAAAAAAAGCTCTGGGTTGCGGGGTATTTTTTTTTTTTTTTTTTTTTTATTGCCTATAGTGGCAGACGAGCCAACAGCCCACCTGATGGTAAGTGGAAACTGTCGCTCATAGACTTCTGCAATGCCAGGGGCTCTGCGAAGCCGCTGCCTACCGTGATATTAATGCTCTCTTTAAACCTCGTTTGAAGAAGGACATGTCATAGCGCTCGGGAAACACCGCAGCTGGTAGTTCGTTCCAGAGCCTGCACGTACGTGGGAGAAATGAACGCTGAAAACGAACCGTGCTAGACGAGATCGTGTCCAGGTAGTATGGATGAACTTTGCTGCGATGTCGAGTGGTGCGATGATAGAAAGGAGACGATGGCACCAAGTCAAACAGTTCCTCAGAGCACTCCCCGTTGAACATACGATAGAGCACGCATAGAGAGCCAAAGTCCCTCCGCTGCTCCAGTGACTCCAATTTGTCTGTGAGATTGGGATCATCGACGATTCGAACAGCTCGCCGTTGGAGGGAGTCAAGTGGGTCGAGCTGGTATTTGGGGGCTCCTGCCCACAGGTGAGAACAGTACTCCACGTGCGGTCGGACTTGTGCTTTGTATAGCACAAGCCGTTGAGATGACGTAAAGTACCGTCTGGCTCTGTTCAGGACGCCCAGCTTTTTGCTCGCCAGTTTGGCTTTGTTTTCCAAATGACTCCCAAATTGGACCTTGCTGGATATTTGAACGCCGAGGATCCCAATGTCATCGGAGATACGGAGAGAAACTCCTTGGAACTGAGGCGCCATAACAAAAGGGTCCTTCTTCGCAGTGAACGCGCATACTTGTGTCTTCGTGGGGTTGAAATGAACTAAGTTCTTCTCACCCCATTCGAGAGCCCGCCCGAGAGAGCCCTCAACTTCAGACACAAGTTGTAACCGTCTCTCATGCACGGAGCTCCGAGGGACATTCTGTTGGCTAGTGTACCGCGCGTCACCCGTGCTGTCATCTGCATAGCAATGCATGTTCTCAATGGTTAACATGTCATTGATATGCAGAATAAACAGCGTTGGGGAAAGCACTGAGCCTTGTGGTACGCCAGCATTAACCATCATGGTATCGGAGCAAGCACCATCAACAACGACCCTAATGCTCCGACCATCCAGGAAGCTGGCGATCCATCTGCAGAGTCCCTCGGGGATTCCATAGGATGGTAGCTTCGATAGAAGTGCTTTGTGCCAGACCCTGTCAAACGCCTTGGCAATATCAAGGCTGACAGCCAGAGCTTCACCCTTGCCCTCCAAAGCTTCTGCCCAACGGTGTGTGAGGTACACGAGAAGATCACCAGCTGACCGACCGTTACGGAAACCGTACTGGCGGTCGCTTATCAGCTGGTGCTCCTCAAGGTACCTCAGGAGTTGGGAGTTGATAACTCGTTCCAGAACCCTGGACAGCAAGGATGTTATCGCTATCGGTCTGTAGTTTGACGGGTCCGACCGGTCACCCTTTTTAGGGATCGGGTGGACGTTAGCTACCTTCCACGAAGATGGAACCCTATTAGCGTTATATGAGAGACGATAAAGGCGCGTTAAAACGGGAGTCAACTCAGGGGCGCACGTCTTCAGAACCACTGCGGGGACGCCATCTGGTCCACTCGACTTGTTGACATCTAGGAGCCTGAGCTCTCGCCTGACCGCGCGTTGAGTGATGCGGATTTCCGGCATTGAGCTTTCACACCGCGAGTTGTTGGGTGGTGTGACTCCCCCGTCGTCTAGAGTCGAGTTCGAGGCAAAGAATTGGCCTAAAGTGTCAGCCTTTTCCTTTGCACTATGGACCAGTATGTCGTCTTGTTTGCGCAGTGGCGGGAGATTGGACGAGCAGAAGTTGCCTTGGGCAGCCTTGGCGAGAGACCAGAATGCACGGCTCCCTGAAGGATAGCTTTCTAGCCTCTCGCCAATTCTGGCAACGTGTTCTGCTTTGGCCTCAGCGATAACCTTCTTGTTGAATCTGGAAGCGGCATTGAACTTACGCTTCTCTTCCCTGACCCGCGGGTCCTGGCGTTGCCTAGCACTGTTCCAGGCCCTATATGCGGACTGCTTAAGGTGCGTCGCCTGCCTGCAGGTTTTGTTAAACCAGGGGCGACTGCGACCGCCGACCGGAATTTTTGCGTTGGGGATGAATAATTCCATCCCCTGAAGCACCGTATCGGTAATGCAGTCCGCACATGTGTCGGGATTTCCGGAGGAGAAGCAAAGCCGCTTCCATGGGTAGGACGCGAAAAATTCACGAAGCCCATCCCAATCTGCTGAGCTATATCGCCAGACTCTGCGAGACCCGGTTGCCGAAGAGCGATCGGGTCTCACAACAGGGGCTTTACTACGGATAAGGCAGTGGTCAGATGATCCGAGTGGAGCATCGACCACTACCCCATAGCCGTTTGGGTGAGTAGTCAGCAGAAGATCCAACAAAGAAGGTTCATGACCCTCTACGTCTGGAATGCGGGTGGGCTGCATTACCAGTTGAGAGAGGCCATAGGCCGAGGCCATATTGAAGACAGTTCTGCCCGGGAGGTCAGTGGTCCGGGACCCCAGCCATTCTTTATGGTGAACGTTGAAATCACCTAGGACCACCACCTCCGCAGACGGATGCTGTTCCAATATTTGGTCAATCCCCCCTTGGACGTTCTCGGTTATTTGGGTGACTCCCATATCACTGGCCGGAGACCTGTAAAGGCACGAGTAGATTCGGGTAAGACCCCCATGGTCTACCCGCAGCCATAATAATGATAGGTCCCGGCGTTCGAGGGCCCGAAGGCGGCGACAGCAGATATCACCCCGTACGAAAACGCACACCCCAGCCTTCCGGTGGAAAGCATGTTCCAGCTCGTAGCCGGGGTATTTAAGGTACGATATATCGTCCGGGGTACATATCTGCGTCTCCGTTAAAAAGAGCAAGGCAGGCCGCGCCGACTCAAGGTGTTGATGGACGGCGTCGAGATTACTGTGAAGACCCCTGATATTGCAGAAATCCATTGTAAATGTGGATTTGGTGTCCGCCGTAGATACGTTGCTCTTTCTCTTTCTTGTGGCCATGGTTTGTAGAGAGAGTGGGGGTGAGGTGTAATTTGGGAGGCGAAGTCAAGGTGATACCCAAAGAAAGAGCGGTGTGTTGGACCCGACCAATCCGTGAGTTGAGTGAAAAGCTGACGCGGGGCACGGAAGGGCCCCCGATGCCCCCCCGCTCACAACCGCCGGGATCCACTCCGGTCTCCCATTCCGGCACAACGGCTATGAGACGGGATTTTCGCCAGCTGGCGGGACAGCCTCCCGTGCGGGATACACACGGGTTCGGGTCCCCTACTGACTGGCAGGTGGCCGACGGATAACCATTCCCATCGGGTCTCCCTGGACCCCGCGTCAACTCGTCACGCTCAACGAACAGGCCAAGACTTTTACCACCGCACGTCTCAAGCATCACCAAAACTTCGCCACCCAATTGGGAAAGGAAATAGGAACACAGGAACGGCTGTTTCCCCCTTCGTACGAAACACAGCTGAGCTGCTATTACGGCCGAAATAGGTAGAATTGTGGTACCAACCCGTGCGGGTCTAGGTTAGACCCTACCACTATAGTCAGGAGAGGGAAGGAAAGACGGGGACTTCATATCGCGGATCTATAGGTGTACGATAATGAAGGCTCGAGGTGCCGGGGGCGCGTACCCGTATCTCCCGAAAAGCAACCGGACAGGTTGCAATCCAGTCGATTCTCTGACAGCAAAATTACCCAGACTCGAAATACTTTTTTGTATTTTACCGAAAGTTTTTTAAATCGAAAACACAACCTATCGCACGACAGTCCCACAGCATCACCGAGGCTTTATTACGTAAAAGTAAACACTACAAAAAATAACTCTTTGTTATGTTGACTATTATGTTGTGTCTATTCTTAATACATTTCAAGTCCATATAGTCCACCGCAAAACATATTATGAAACAAAAAAAAAAAACGTTTTCTTTGTTACTGTTCGGGTTAAAAGTAATTTATTTTTCTTTGTGAGCACATCATGTCGCTGAGACCGCACCCTTCGGCTCCAAGCCATTTCATATCTGAAAGATTTCAATTGTTTATTATATTTATTTTACTTTTGCACAGAAAATTTTGCTTATTTAATTATCTTTGACGGTTTATTGGTAACACCTGATTGGGCAATCGACGAAACGGCATGCTGCGACTTATGCTTACTTGTGCTATTAACTAGTACTTACCGTTGCAATTTGAGTTCCTATAACTAGAGTAAATTTTATTGAACAGTTTTACAGTAATAAGTCTTAAATTGACTTAAAGTAATAGAATTAGGTCTGAGTCTATTATGAAGAACGTATTAATGTAGTAAGAATCTTTTTTTGGCAGGCGGATTGGCGATCTCAGTACCTGCAATCTGATTTATCTCTAGCTTTTATTAATACCACAACAACCACACAACGCCATCTAGGCCCAAGGTAAGCATACTATCTTAATAGCTTGTGATATGGGTTCTAGAATGCGGATAAACATACTTATTATACTTTTTTTTAGTAAATACATACATATTATACATAGAAAGAGCCAGACCAATGCAAATAGGTTTTTTTGAGGTTTTCCCGAGAGACTACAACATGGAGTTCTTCAAGAAAGGAGCTACAAGGTTTTTAACAGAGTCGGCAACGCGCTAGTGATGCTCCTGGTGTTGCAAGTGTCCATAGGCTACGGTAACTGCTTACCATCAGGCGGTCCGTATGCTTGTTTGTCACTACAAAATTACATAAAGCCGGATATGTTACCAGCAATGTGTAAACCTACCTAATTGGAAATGTTTGAACTAGTTTGATAACAAATATAATTCGTTTATCGCAAGGGCATTACAGTTGTAACCTAATCTAATCTGCCTTCGGCATATTACTTAAGTAACGGCGATGACAGCAAACGTTTACAAAATGTCGAGGAAGAATGTACACGACGGAATCATACAATTAGTCTGCGATATATACCTTCACCATGTCTTTACGAAATTAAGTAGACAAAGATCTTAAAATCCACAAAAGATTTTTTAACCTAATGATTCTAATGAAACTTAAATTTAAATCATCAAAAAAAAAAATCTTTAAGAGCCAATCGCATAAATTATGAAGTGATCTTATCTAATCACTGGATGAGTGAACAAAAGCAAGAAATAGGATATTAATCTTAATTAGTGGGCGTCTTAGCTAAAGCCGATTAATTTCTTTCATTCTCTCATTCATAAAAAGTGAATCGTGGATCCTCTTAAGATGTCTTTTTATTAAAAAGTATTTTGCATTGTGATAATGCTACGGCATTGTCGTCTTGTGAGACGGCCCTTAACTTGAAGCAACGTTTTAAATTTTCATCCTTTAGACATTTTTTGTTAACGACTTAAATGGAAGTGTATCGTCGTGTTCTTTTGCCAAGACAGCTGTGTATTAAATCTGAGCATGAAATATTAAGTAAACACTTTACGTTTTTGTGAGAGATTATTTGTGACTCATGTTCGCATCGTACTTCGCTAAATTTATTTAAAGTTATACATATAATAACAAACAATCGATTTTAAGTCATAAAATTAAGGTTGTAAAGTTTTCAGATTTATAACCGGTACTATGCGCTTTTCGCGCGTTTCTATGCTTTCAATTTGTTTATGAATACGTACCTAGTCATCACCATAATCTGTTATAAGCACCATAATTTAAAATAAATCGCTTCTGTGCCCTCTTCTTAAAGTTGGTCATTAACAAGGTCGTCAGTCCACGTCAATATATTAATTATTAATGGTACGGCCAAATTCAATCAAAAATCTTTTCGACAAATAACCAAAAATCCCACCTGGTAATACAAAAAGAACAATCCTTTATTCAATAACTCAACAACACGTATTACTTACTTAGTCATCAAACATTGATCTCTTTATCACCTATTCATAACTGAAAATTATGTCACACAAATTAGAAGTTTCATTAATATTCTATAATTTCACACCTCACTTCAATGCTAATATCAACCTTATTTTGTCACTGTTTAAGTCGATTTCTGTTACAGTCTAGATCTTCCAATTAGTAGACATCGGATCACGAGAAGTTGCCTAATTGTAGCTTTTCATTTAATTAACTGATGTTTATTTATTTTAACGAGGTATAGTTTACACAAAGTTTTGCATTTGGGTACATGTCTAATTATTATATAAAATGTGTATAACATATTATATTTATACTTATAAAAATAAAAATAGTTATAAATATAACGTTAACTCAGCTTTTGTAATGCAAAAAAGGGCGCTAAGAACCATGTTAAGAATTAACCAGACGGAATCATGTAGAAATCATTTTTTTGACCTGAAAATTTTGACTGTTCCATGTCTCTACATCTTAGTACTGCTTACTGATTTGATGAAAAACCTAGATAAGTTCGAGTCCAAGACAGAAAGAGAGCTAAGGTTGAGCACACGTAGAAAAGACCTGAAAAATGTTGTACACCCCACTTTAAACGTGGTGCAACATAGTGCTAAGGTGCAGGCGGTAGTACTATATAATAAATTGCCTCTGGAGTTTAAAAGTATTGTTAGTGTTACTACTTTTAAAAATAAACTAAAATCACACTTGCTGGAAAAATGTTGTTACAGTATTGAAGAATTTATAAGGAACAAATAATTATTTTACTTCATTATAATGCCAATAATTTTAATTAAAAGTGACATAGGTAAATGGTCTTCTACTAGTATGCATGAAATTTAATGTATTACCACTAATTTATTGTATTTCTTTCAATTCCAATTCTCTTTTAATTTATATATATTATTGTATTTGAAGTAGGCATTAGATGTAAGCGTGAAATTTTCAACACAATTGTATATTGTTTCTGAAATAAATGACTTTGAATTTGACTTTGACTTTATAGGTATTCAAGTCTTTGTAGTAGTAGACTGCACATGCAGCAGATATTTCAGAGCTTACCATTCACCATTGCCTGCTCCATACGATGAATAAGATAGTATTACTCGCATAGTCCGATTCTTAATAGGTAGTATAGGTACTTACTTTTTTTTGGATATTGCAGCAGCTATTTCTTAGTGAAGATTTAACTGAAATTTCGCCGGTTACCGTACGCCGGTACTTTCATTTATTGTTATACTTTTTTGTAATGTATTGTCTGTCGACAATACGCTTATTGTGCTCAAGTGTTACTTTCAGCACTTTGTCAAACAATCTATTCAAAGTCCTAACGCCGGGCATAAATCTTATTAATTCCGTAACAATTAAAATAAAATTACAAACTAGGTGAACGCAATTTTCTTCTTACAATTAGAGTAAAAAAGCCAACGCCAACGTAACAATTAAAAATCAACAATTCCTTTAATACAATGGCTCTGCTCGCTCCAACTTTAATTATGGTAAAGCGTATTGTTGTGGATTCTACTTCTTAATGCGGTTATGCACAGTTGTGTTTCATAAACTTGCAGAAATAAATAATTAGGTATATGTTGATGTGCATTGCCGGTCACATACTACTTATCATTCGCAAAAATATTTACTAATGATCATGATAAAATCAATTTTCACTTTGACTACGATGACAAGCTTATTTAAAGAGTAACCAAATTAGGTAGAATATTATACATAAGAAAGAAGAAAAAGGAAAGCATATTATTCACAGAAGTTACATTTAAAAACAATTTATCAGTTTGATACGATATGGCAATTGAGATGTTGTACAACACTTTTGGATCCCACTTATAATAGGCAGAGTCAATTCATTAAAGTAGGTAGGTACAAAAAGTCCTAGAATAAAAAATACTATGTTTAAAAAGCTTGACCGTGTACATCTACTTTTATATCGTACGCACATTTTATGCGTATGAATGCGTCAGAATGCACGCTTAACGGTAATGATTGGTCTTTGTTATCCTAGTCACTGCTTTGTTCTGCGATATAAGTTTTATGATTGCTTTGTAACTAGCAATTTACGAGTTTTAAATTAACTCTGATTGTAGGCTTATGTGGTTAAAAGAAACGTTAGAACTAAATGGCCAGTCTGATGGGAAAATAAATAAAAGTTGAAATCATATTAATAAACTAATAAATACAGCTTTATTTTTACTATATTTTATTTTAATAACTGCGCTGCTGACATTAATAATAAATTAGGTTGCCGCGGCACGGTTTTACCCGCGCGTAAAATATGGTATGTGGTGTGGTATCCCTCTTGAACCAGACCGATTTTCGGGATACAAAAGAAACTATCTACATACCAATTTTCATCAAATTCGGTTCAGCCGTTTAGGCGCTGAGTGATTACAAACACACACACACATACAAACTTTCGCATTAATAATAATATTATTAGGATAGTTAGATACATGAATTTCGTCAGCTTTCTTATTTCATATTTCCATTAATTAAACCAAGAAATTCAATTGTTAGAGGAGGGAAATTAAGTAAATGTAGCAGAAATAAAGCTTTACAATAAATCATTTAAAACTTTTAACATTAATATTTTACCGAAGCATTGTGGCTTGACTTCCTTGCATTGCAATTGCCTATGAGTAACGGTTATTATCACAGCAAAGATTCCTTAGTTGGTCACAAAATCACTCAAATTTAAATTAAATACATACATATTATTACACCGTTTTCTAAGAAAGGGGTTGGCCTGCCTAAACTACTCAGGCCCATACAATATTAATCGAGTGTTTGCCAGGCACAATTTTAAAAGCCTAATGTAACATTCACATACTGAAAGATTAATGCTGATAATTATTTAAATTTAGATCTAAAACTTCTAAATATTATATTCTAAATATCACGAAGTAAGAAAATTCAACGCAGTAAAATAAATTGTGTGCATTCTAAAGAATTTATTCCAAGTGCCTTCTCACAGTTGATTGCATCTCGCAGTTATTCGTACACAATCTCGTCTAAATCTGGCAGCTTCAAGATGTTGATTAAGCTTTAATCAAGCGACGGCAAAATGTTGTACGACACACCCTAATAAGTCTTGTTTCACAAAAGGATTAGATGAAAATAAGAGAACAGTGTAATATAAGGCGGGTAAAGTACAGCGGTTACTTGCTTAAAAATCTTTACATAAAGATAGCAGCGACTTTTTTATAGCAAGTGTTCACAATTTGGTGTGTATTCTTCAGGTATTATAAAAACAATGTTAAAAGAACACAACCAAGTCGTTGTCGAAAATAGAATGTTGATGTCTTCAGCGTATTCACTCAATGGATGCACCGATTTATACAAACGCATGGAAATGCAAAATTAAAGTAACGTTATTCTACGTAAGATCCTGGCGTAGCGAGATATCTTGTTTAATGCCACCTTTAACAAAAGATTGCAGCTATAGATAGGGACAATCTAATAGGTATAGTATCTAGTAAGTACTATTAATACGATAGAGTTAAATTTTTGTGTGTTACCTTGATTAAATATCATTCTATTAATATATTACTAGCTCCTCTCCACGGTTTCGTCCGCGACTCAAATGTGTTTTGTCTCCCTCGGCAACCAGACCGATTTTTAGCATAAAAAGTAGCCTGTCTGTCTCCGGCACCAAATCTATCTACATATCAATTTTTATCGAAATCGTTTCAGCTGTTTAGGCGCTAAATGGTAACAAACACACATACATACGCACTTACATACACACAGGCTTTTGCAATTATAATATTAATATAATATTAATAGCTATAATTACTGACATTGAGATGTATATGTCATCAGTCAAAGTAATACTACATGTGGTATTTGTCTCATGAAATCAATATTTAATTCGAAACATAATTTTATGATGAGTATTTAAGGCCATTACAGACTAAATATTATTACTGAACTATTATTAAAAAATTTTAAATAATATAAAACAAAGTCGCCTTTTCTTATGTCTGTTTTAACGCATAATTCTTCGAAACCACGCGACCATTCCATTTTATATTTAAAAAAATATTGAGGCTTTTTAGAATACCACATGAATAAAAAATAGTAGAGAAAAGCTGAGAATATTAAAGGTTTGTATTGATATTGTGAAAAGCATATATTTGTACACTATGTGGCGGAGCCATGGCGGGCCACTAGTAGGTGTAGGCAGTTACTAAAATTAAACGCTAAGACTTTATTAATAGCAACATACTATAATTCATAATTACACTGTCTACTAAAATTTCTTTCGTTGGTTATTTATTATTTATAACGGTTTGTTGAAGAGCCCAAGTGGTAGCTGAATAATTACCTCAACCCTTTCTTCTGTTGGTATTATATAAAAGAAAAATTTTTTAATTCTTTGGAATTGGGCGCAGTGTATTATGGTTCGCTCTCTTTCTATTGCAAGAGATCTAATATAACTAGCGAAACCTGAAAGTTCTGTGAAATATCTCTGCCTAGTCCTCACATTAACACTAGAGAGTAAATAATTCACTCGACTCAACCCATTCACGCTAACTCTAGACAGGATCTACATAAAAAAATTATAGCCACAAAAATATTAGTATTACTGACGTTTTTTCTCTTCTCTTTTGACTCTCGTCCCTACATAACATTGTTGAATTTTATGACGTAATTTATATAAATAACTGTCACTTATTCACTTACTTATCCCAACCAAATGAACACGCAAATAGAGGTCCCATCAGAGTACGTTCATTACATGAATATTTGATTTAATTACACAATTACCTTCACATTTACTAACATAGTCTCCTATCTGTGAGAGGGTTATGTCTCACTGCGAGCGTGTAAGCTTAATAAATGAGTATTATATTGGTTTAATCTATACTAATATAAATGGAAGAATTTGTTTGTTTGTTTCAACGCGCTAATCTTTGAAACTACTAGTCGGATTAGAAAATTATTTTTGAGTATGATAGATCATTTCTCGAGGAAGGTTATAGGCTATGTAACATCACGCTACTGGCGACGGGAGCAGAGCAGTAAGCAAGAACGCGGGTGAAACCGCGCCGCGGAAAGCTAGTAGTAATATAGACAAATGATTTTGTAAATAAAATAGGAAGTAATTTTAAAAAAACGCATTTTATAGCATGCCGCAGCAGCATAATAGTGTCACGCCTTTGCTAGACAGAGGTGTTCTTATAACGCCTACATTTTACCAGCTATGTTAGGTCCCGTGTAACTGGAAGCAAGCTTGTTGTTATATGACAGAAACCCATAAGACCGCTTTGAGTCATATACAAAAGAATATCAAAAAAATTAATTAAACTATACGTTAGATGTCACAGTAATGGAGTGAAAGCGCATGCGATACTGAGCTAGTGGTTGGGTTTGCTTGAACAAAATAAAACCAAACGTCTTGGTGTTCTTTTTTGTCAATGAACACTAGTTTTGTACCTTAGTGCCAAAGGTTTTTTTTTAATAATACGAAAAATATAGAACAAAATGAAAGATGTATGTGTGGTGCGAGGGCCATTTTGTTAAAACTCTGAAAATGTCCTTATGATTTAGTGAACATTGACAAACACACATAAATGAAAGTAAACTCGCTACGCTATCCGCCATCTCTAAAATAGACGCCTAATGTAAGGATGGCAACAATTTTTGGACTAATGAGTTAATTAAGCTAAATGGCATAGCCGGGATCTTAGTAACGTCTGTTTTATATATGCTTAGAGCCTTTATTGGGTCTTAAGATTGCAGCTATGGTCTTACGGTGTAATAAATTGCGTTTTTAATATTATGAACTCAAATTAGAGGTGGGAGTAATTAATTTTGGGGCGAGGTATATTAAAGGCTGTGGAGCTGTCTGTATTTCTCAGCTTGCAGTCTTATGTTTAAAGGATTTTCATTTTTATGTTTCAGAGTTTGAGATTGTCTTGCTGTATTCTTGTAATACAAACTGTAAAATGTCTTTTTATAGCTGATACTGAGTGTAATCTTTCTATGTTAAGCGGTAACCCAATTGTACATTTTAACACGCTGATGCCTTATTCTTGCCAATCAGTCTGAAACGACTTTTGGGACAGCTTATTAACTTTCTTATCAGTCTTTGAGACCACTGTGCAAAAGGTTGTGTGTGAGTTCGATTTTCATATGGACAAAACAACAACACACACACACACACAACAACTTTTGTACAACTTTTTACCTAGGAAAAGTCTTCCAGAGAACTAACCACCCTGTACCTTAAAAACACATTCAACGTTTTACATTTTGTGGTCATCAAACATGTCCTGCATAATTGTATTGACTTTGTACCTACATATTATTTATTTTAATCTGTCTTAATTATATTTCTGTTGTATACAATAAAGAAAGAAAGACTTTGTTGAAAGTGGTCGTCATAACAGAAATTATTCCAAAGTAACTTTACTGTTTGTTTGGCAGGATGCTTAATTTGCTGATAACAATGTCCGACGTGTTATGCACTGTATTATTTTTTTACTCCAAAATAGCACTTACCGACCCAAGCCTGAGTTCATTTACCAATAAAACTGACCTAAATTGTAATTTATCATCTATTTAAAGAAATTAGGGACATCCTGAATTAGTTGGTCAGCTATTGAAACGAGGAAAATGTCGTAGCTTTTAAGGCTTTAGATGCCAGACCTTAATTTCTTTTGTGAGAGGTTCTCTCGTTGACCGAATAATGTCATTTTCATTAGCGGTCTATAGTTGCTCCTAACAATTTATCGTCAAACCAACATTTTGTAGGAGAATGAGTGTTTAATTTTAGCTAAGCTAAAAGTAATTCGCCAGCTATATAGGTTTCCATGTTGAGAATAAAAGCATTACCAACGTGATGAAGTTTCATAAAATTCCGTGGAACAAATTCAATGTGCCCTCTCCTTTCAACCTTCCCACCCCTTGCACCATCTCGTTCACGAAGGCTATAGATTTTGATTAAAAATTAATTAACGGACTAACTCTACATAAAAGGCTACATTTGATGTCTTTGATAGCCGCTCTGAAGTTTAAGGCAAACTTTGCTTATGAAAAGAGTGTAAAATCAATTGACTGAATCTGAGATTTAAATTTTAACATTAATTGTATTTATGTTTATAACTAAATGGTTCATTGTTTATTAAGTTTGTGACTTTTTAGAGCTATTAGCTCGCTTTACACGTCATTTATAACTTCAAGAAAATAATTAGATGAACCAGGACGATTTCAACTTGTTTCTAAACATTTCTTGTCTATTTTTTTTAATCAACTATTTTAAAATAATGCAAAGCCAGATAGAGCACATGAGGTAAATAGGAAGTTCTTTTGAGATCCATGTGTGATAGAAGGGTCAGAACTAGGTTAGCTACTATAATATATAAAGCAAGTAAATGGAAGAAACTGTATTTTATTTGCAACGTAAAATATAAATACTGCCTATACGGCATACTTTTCATTAATGTATATTTTTTTGGTGTTAAACATTAAAACTCCGTGCGTAAGTTGACGTTAACTGTATACAAATTAGGGCTTAGGCCTAACTGCAAAAAGCGTTCCTTCATTTGAAAATGTACAAAGAAAAATTCAAAATGGTTGCAACGTATGCTTTATGCATGAAGCACCGCGGTCGCCATTCACTGTGCTTCAATAAAGTCTGATTAAAATTTAATCAACTATGTTACTTGCTAAGCGTTTTTGCCAACAAGCTACGGCTGCAATCTTTGTACTTGTGCTAACATTGTACTACATAAATTGTCTACACATCTTTTTAAAGCGTTGTAAATTGAGATTAATGTTTGCTAGATAGTTTTATAAAAGCATTTTTCTTGTTAAATTTATACAATAAACTGAAAAGCAACTTTGAACGCGAAAAGTGTACTTTTTTATATTAGCCTACCAAAGTCACTCCACCCTACCTAATGGTAAGCAGTCAGTGGTATCCAGAAGTGGTGGCCACCGTACCAAAAGCCATTGTCTTAAACTGCTGGTATGGTGGCCTCCACTATGGCGGCTGGAAATGGATAGGGGAAGGGAATGACGGATGTGAGGAAGGAGAAAAGGGGGAAGATTGGGTCTTCGGTGCTCTTAATCACCGAACGAAACAATACTACTACTCTTACGTCGATCTTCTATGAGAGGGTAGTACTTCCTCGGTTGATCCGGCTCATTCATGCTAAAACCAGCATATATCTACAACCGTATAAACTTAAATTGTAAAGTCAAGGGTTTTTGGAATAGGAATAGTTCTAGTATTCTGAAAACCTTGACTTTCTTTATACGGGACACCTATATGCAGATTACTGTGACTGTAAGTTGAGAAGTACCTACCTGAGTACTGCTAAATCTACAGTATTGGACCTTTAGACATAACAAAACGGCAACTTTGCGTAACTATACTATTTAAAAATAATTTATTTTAAAGATAAAACCAACATTAACGATGTCTTTTGCTATGAAAAGATAGAATATAAAAACAGCTTTCATACTCCTTTTTTCTACCTTTCAGGTCACTGCACTACTACAAAAATGTATCTTATGTTTGTGCAAAAAGTGGTCTTGTGAGGCATTTCCAAGGAACTTAATGATCCGTAAACATTTCGAGTGCGGCTAATAATCGGGGACGGTCTCGATGGCAATGTGATGTGCACGTAGTGTATAGACTTTAGTAAACTTTGTGTGAACCCTTTTTGATACTTTTCGGTACAGTAAACGGATATATGGCCGTGATGACAATAAAACATCTATTTTGTCTACAGTGTTGTCCATCAAAGAGTTAAGCCATCTTTAAGAAAGTTTAAACACGATATCTATATTGGTAACAGTAATTTTAGGTGACAAAATAAACATGATGGGGACAAGGGGAAGCGAGCGGCAGGGTCGACGAGAGCAATCTCGCTTAGTTTGCGCTCTCTAATCTGAAAGGGTATCAGTGTAACGAGTTTAATAAAAGTACGCTTCCAACTACTCCGATGAATCGACATTAAATAACTTATATTTGCACGGACGAGTATATAACACTAGTCGTAATATGTTTGGCGGATTGCAGGTGCCTCCAGCTGATTTCGTTGACTATTGCGATAAACAACATTTCAGATCGATTGTCGGGAACGATATTATACATATAAAATTGTATGATGTTTTAAAATAGGTTGAGCTTAAAACACGATACTGCGTTTGTTATCCATTACATAGTAAAATTTAACTCACTCTTACTCTAAAAAAACATCTAAAAATAAAATAAGTAGATAATATTTATCGGTTACGCATTTATAATTTTTGTTTATTACGTATTATGACTACCTATATTCCTTTGTTATTTCAAATTAAAAATTACGCAAAACTAGCTGCGCTTCACGGCTTCGCCCGCTCGTAAAATTAGATTTGCCGATTTTCGAGATAAAAGGTAGCCTAAATATGTCTGTCTCCGAATCTATCTACATGACAATTTTCATCGAAATCGGTTCAGCCGTTTAGGCGCTAAGTGGTAACAAACACACACACAAACTTTCGCATTTATAGTATTAATATGATTGTTACTAGTAGCTATATAAGTAAGTACTTCCTTTAAGTACCTACTGAGGTAGGGAATGATTTTTGCCAGAATGACGCAGTCATGGAGGGTAATGTTTCTCGAGCATATGTATGTAGGTATGTATATATAGGATATTTAAGTAGTTTTTGTTGTGACAACCCTGACCCTCGACTGAGTTTCTGTGCGTAGGTATACGCAATGGCGGCATGTAGTCAACAACAAAGGAGTCGGACTACTGGTAGGTGCATATTAATACTGTGGTATCGTAGTGTAGACTGCTGTGAGGTAGTTAAATAATAAAGTGCATACTTTCTCACTTAAAAAAAGCACGGCCTAACACCTATTTCTACAAAAGACAGTCATCGCAAGGACGTAGTCCTCTCAGAGCACCCGTCCGAAGAGCACCTGCGCGTTGAACACCTAGCCTAGTCAAGGTTGAGCACCTATCAATATTTTTGGCAGGTTTTTGGCAGGTGCTCACTTCCCCTCCACGCTTCCGTGCTTGAGCAGTGGGACGTTGTTTACTGCGAATAAAATATATTAAGACCCGGTTAAAATACGTTTTCCCGGCTCGTGTACTATTTTGGGTGATTAATTAAGTGTTTAGGTGTATTTTCGTAAGTTTTTAACTACTTAAAAGTGTATTATAGTTTTAAATTCAACGGAAATCGGTAAGTCATTCTTTGTTATTTTATCACAAAGTGGGTAGATAGGTAACATTCAAACATTAAATTTATATTTGCTTTGTTTTCGTATAGTTTATATATTTTGCGTTTATAGTAGTATAAGACGCTGATAGGTTTGTTATTTGAACTTATAAATTGTATTAATAGTTTTTATTTAAACGAGATTACTGCATATTTTTCTTTCGAAAGTAGGTAGGTATCGTTTCGACTTTGTTCATATTTTAGTCTGTTTTTGTTGTAGTTTTTATATATTTTGCGTATTTATTAGTAACAGGTCGTTCATAGGTTAGTTAGTTTTGTTAAACAAATATGTCAAAATACATGGGCGAGCCCCCTGACAGTGGGGGGAGGGAGTTTGTAACACCTACGGCGAAACGCTTGTTCAGTGACATTTCACCTACATTTGTTTCTCCCTTAGAAGGAGCCAAGCGAGTGCAAACAATGAACTTAGGCAAGGATAGCTCAATTTTAAACCTAAGCGATAGCAGTTCAGATAGGGACTATTGTTCGTTAGTAGCTCAGGCGACTGATTATTTGGCGAAAATTAATAAATTAGTTAACGATCAGGGATCTCGTATGAATGTAGCAAATAAAACGGCAATAATGGATTTCACTCAGCGCATTACTGGTATAGTTTCTTTGTTAGCGATAAAGTCGTCATGTAATGAAACTAAGTTAGCAAATATCGAGCGTGAATTAGATAATGTAAAAAACACTCAACAAACATTATCGAAACCGAACCTCGAGCATAAACAAACGTATGCGGACAAGTTAAAACTGCGTGTACCACCTAAGTCGGCAGCCACGGTTCAGTCACGACCACCTCTGCCGTGTGTTATCGCCTATCCGACCACAGAGCGATCAGCTGACTTTGCGTCATCTTCAGCAACCAAACAAGCGCTCATGAAAGCGATTAAACCTAGTGACGACGGTTTTCAAATTGTCGGCGTTAAGAAGACCGCAAAGTCAGGTGTCGTGTTACGTGTCGCTAATGAAAAGCAGCTACAGAAACTGCAGTCCGTAGATGCTATTAAATCTGTAGGGTTACGTTTGGAGAAACCGAAAGGACGTAGGCCTCGTATACTTGTTAAAGATGTCCCAATTACTATGGAGGACTCGGCATTTTTAACTGCCTTATATCGTCAAAACATCCAAGACGAAATGGCACTTATGGAAGAGGATTTTGTTAAGAGCACTAGAATCACTCGTAGGCGTAAATTAGATAATGGTCGTAAATGGATAGGCTTAGAAGTAGAACCTGCGGTTAGGAACCATCTGGCCACTACTAAAGATAAGCTTTTTATAGATTGGGCAACTTGTAGGTTTATTGATGACGTTGACATAGTGCGTTGTTTGAAATGCCAGCAGTTTGGCCATATATCTAAATTTTGTACAAGCAAAACACCTGCTTGTGCAAATTGTGCTGGGGAACATGACACTCGAGCTTGTCCCAACAAGAACACCCCAGATTTTAAATTTAGTTGCATAGCCTGTAAGAGATTTAAAAAACCTAGCGATCATCGTTGCGGCTCTCAACAGTGTCTTACTTATAAGCTTAAGCTAGAACAACTTATTTTAAGCACTACTTACTAATAAACCAGTTAGTCACAACACTCACAACTAATAGTTAGAAATGGCAAATCTTGTTATAGGACAGTTGAATCTACATAACGATAGGGTGGCAACATCAGAGTTAGATCGATTAGTTTTGGAACATAAGCTGGACATTGTTTTAGTACAGGAGCAATATCAACTTTTTCATTTGCGTAGGAAAATTGTGCAGCTAAATGGCAGATCACGAGCTGGGATATACGTATCGAGTTCTAATTTTACTGTAACGTCATTGTCTAATCTTATGACGCCACACTGTGCAGTTGCGGAGGTTACATCCTCGTCCTGCAGGGTTTATGTCGTGAGCTGCTACTTCCAATACTCCCATCCTGTTGCTCCTCACCTACATCATCTTCGCCACGTTTTGCGGTCTCTTGCAGGCCACAAAATTATCATTGGCGCCGACGTCAATGCGTCATCTACGCTATGGTATGGCAAATATAGGGCAACTGATAGGGATCGACGCAGTGCTGTCGAAGATTTCATTGCAGAAATGAATCTATTCATACACAATACCCCTGATGCACCACCTACTTTCTGGAGCCCAATGGGCGAATCTTCTATTGACGTCACACTTTCTTGTGGAGGCGTTCGTATTGATAGGTGGCGCGTTCTGCCGGACGCGTCGTGTAGTGATCATCGTTTAATCGTGTATGAATTCACTACTAGAGTGGCGCGGGATCCTCAAGATAATGCTGCTAGCTTTAGATATAAAACTAGAGGGGGAAACTGGGAGCTTTTTGGTACTCTTTTTGGTATGCATGCTAAAGACTTCACTCGTAACGAGCTGTCTGCACAAGAAAGTGCTGAGATCTTATCAGATACTTTTACCTATTGCGCTGATGTTGCTTTTGGCCGAAAATCTGTCACAAGCACTCGTAGATGTGATTGGTGGAATGATTATTTAGCTGAACTTCGTAGATGTTACCGTAGGGCGCGTAGAAAGGTTAATACCATTAAGAAACGTAACATATCGGGCGATACTTATAACAACGCGCTTATTGCTCTTAGGGTTGCCAGGTCACGTTATAGAGCTGCTGTTGAAAAGTCTAAAGGTAACTTGTTGCGTAAAATAGTTGATAGCTTGATAGGGAGGGTCCATGGTCACCTATATATCATGAATTCAAAGCTAATAGATCTATTGAACTTGCTTATTTGGAAACATAAAAATCAATAATGCTCATTCTATAGGTATAGATGAAACAAATAAATATCTTTTGCATACTCTTATACCTGACGATCGGCCGGAGGACGACACTGAGTATCACCAAGAGATCAGACAATGGGCTGCTGTACTGCCTGTGTCGCCTATATCAGACCTACCATCAACTGACGAGTTTATTAGTATTGTTAGATCTCTGCCACTTAACAAAGCTTCAGGTGATGATAAGATTTCAAATAAAATGATTAAGAAGGCGTGTAGGATCTCTGGGGATGCAATTCTGTGTGTGTTTAGGCGGTGTATTGGGGAGGGTGTATTTCCTAGTATTTGGCGTAGTGGGTATATTAGAATAATACCAAAGAGTGGCAACAAGCCACCAGACGACCCTAAGTCATATAGACCAATTACGTTACTACCATCATTAGGAAAATTGTTAGAACGTCTCGTAGTTCCTAGGCTTATACCGGGAGGGGTAAAATTTAGTGATAACCAATTTGGCTTTACAATAGGTAGATCAACAGTCGATGCAGTTATATCTGTTAGGGAAACTGTTACTAAATCTGTTTGTCAATACGTGATAGGTATTTTCTTAGATATTTCTGGTGCCTTCGATAACGCATGGTGGCCAATATTACTTATGAAATTAAAATCACGAGGTTGTTTTAGTAACATATATTCGCTAATTTATACATATTTTATGCATGGCACAGCTAAGCTAAAACTTGGTCACCATGCTGTGTCGAAGCCACTGACTATGGGATGTCCTCAGGGATCAGTGCTAGGGCCGTATCTTTGGAACTTAGGGTTTGATGATTTCCTTTCATTGCCATTACCAACTGGCTGTACATTAACTGGATATGCTGACGATGGCCTGTTACTTATACAATCTAATACCAGGGCTGGATTAGAGGATTAAGCGAATAAATGTTAACGTCTGGTCTCTGACTGGGGAAAACGTAACCGATTATTGTTCGCTCCTCACAAAACTTTTCAGCTTCTTTTAAAAGGAAATCTGAAAACACCACCTCGAATAAAATTTAATAATATTAGCATTAAAAGTAGGGATTCAGTTTGTTACTTAGGATTCATATTAGAAAGAAACTTTTCATTTGTTAATCACATCACTACAATTGGGGAAAAATCTAAAAATAGTTTTTACGCTTTAACTAGAATATCAACAACAACATGGGGTCTTTCTTTTAATACTCTTAAAACAATTTATAGTGCTACTTATTTAGGAAGTATGTGTTATGGGGCGCCTGTATGGCCTGATAGGGCAACTATAGGTGCTGTAAGGCGCAAATTGCTTCAAAGTCAACGTCTTGCGTTAATATTTCTGTGTAAGGCATATAGGACAGTTAGCACTGAGGCTTTGCCAGTACTGGCAGGTGTTCTTCCGGTTGATCTTGAGGTTCAGAGACGAGCGGCTATGTATTATACAACTCACGAAGGCATGAATAGTGACTTCTTACAATCGCGCGATCGCCAGAAAATCATTAGATTATTTAAAGAAGAAAATGAAGTTTATAGGAGTCTTATAGGCGAATGGCAGCAGCGCTGGGATACTTCAACTAAGGGGCGCCACCTGTACCAGTTTTTTCCATCAGTTGTAAAGCGGTTGGAAGTAACATGGATAGAGGTAGATCACTGTGTCGCGCAATTTCTTACGGGTCATGGTAACTTTAAAAGCAAACTATTTTCGTTTAAGTTAGTTGATTCGCCGAGTTGTCAGTGTTCCAATCAAGAACAGTCTGCTCATCACATTCTTTGGGAGTGTAGTCTTTGGCGTAAAGACCGCGAAATAATGTTAAATAGTTTACAAGTTACATCAGGACCAGTTTATTATGAGGATCTTGTGTCATCTAGGGTGAATTTCCGTGCGTTTAAGCGTTTCTGCCATACATATTACTGGAATCAGATATAGCTCACATAGGTCCCTTAATATTACGTGTCCGTGGTGCTCTCTTTTAATAGGTCATAATTCTATACAGATTAAATTTGTCGCCCGCTTTGCAATGGAGGGAAGTGGACATTTTATTTCCAACTCCTCCTCTTACTTCTGATTAAATTCGTTGCGGGGTCCAAGACAGTAGGTTTAGCAGTCCCCGGAACTCCCGAGTGTCAAAGCTCGGTGTTTTTTCTTGGATATCACTGTTAATCCTGGCTTACAGGAGTCACAGTGATGGGCATGTGGGTGGGATTGTCCCGTAATAAGGTGCTCTCCGTGGTAAAAAGATTGATAGATACTCAACGTGGACTTGGCTAGGTGCTCAATGCGCAGATGCTCTATGCGCGGGTGCTCAATGCGCAGGTGCTCAATGCGCAGGTGCTCTGGGTGGACTACGTCATCTGAAGTATCTTATCTGATTTGTGTTCTCGCTGGATTCATCATGACAGCTGTTTGTTATCCCACTGCAGTAAAAGGCCTCTTCTCATACAGAGAAGATATGAGCATTGATCGCCACGCTTGCTCAAGGCGGATTGGTATTTTCGACCATTTTATTACTTCATGTTTCCTCAAGATGCTTTTCTTCATCGGGCAAAATTTACTGCCTATAAATTCGCTAAGGCAAGCGCAATCTCATCTTTTTTAAATATATTAGGCATGCAATGGGTGTAGGTACAATAGGCAATAAAAGTACAAATAAATTTTAAAGTTCGTAGTTTCTGTAAATATTGAAAAGAATGGCAGTAAAGTCAACTTTTGGAAAATTTAAGGCGTTAAGATATCGCCTTAAAGTTATAAAATATGTTTAACAATGGTAAAGGAGTGCCGATAGGAGTTATGCCTTTGTTAATAAGAAAATATTTAAAATTAATTCCTCATTCACTTCCTTTGTCAAAGTATTTGGAATTCTTATTATTAAAATATATGCCAACAACATATTTTATACTTTGAGATACGCCAAGGAGGTATAATTGCAACAACAATATTCTAATTAAAAAGAAATGTTTCCAAAATCAAAAGTTTATCTACAAACTAAACGTTAATTCCAATCAGCAGCATTTCTCATCATCTACAGAAATTACGCAAGTTTCTATTAATTAACTAATACTGTTAAATCGTTAATTCTAAAAATCAATATTCTAGTTGTTAAAATTGTTTAGTTTTTGTTTATGAAGACGCCTGCTACATTTCGTTTTTTTATCTGTAGAAATCAATCTTGTAACTTCATGCACAACACTCACACGCACTTCCACTGCGCTACCAAGGCAGTTAATGTTTTCATGTAATAGTTCCGTAAACAATTTTCTAAGATTAACATCTTTCTAGTTCGTTTACTTCCCTAACTTAATGTGAAGTGAGTATAAAATATTTTAATAGCGTTAGGAAAACAAGCAAGTTTATGAAAAACATACTGTATTAAGTTTAACATGAAAGAGGCTAATTTAAGGAACTTTCAAGGCAGGTTACTTGTTCCTGATATATACCACTATCATTACTTCACCAGAAAGATATCTCCTATTGGATTAAGGGCTCCCTCAAACATCTCTAAGCAATCCAGAGCGGCTCCGGATCAAAATGATTTACTGTTATAAAAATGAACCCCATTAAAATTAATGAAGTTAAATTTCATGAAACTGGCAAAGTGTCCAAAATAAATTAAATTTCCGTTGGTGTCTTTGATCATTGCTATCAAGGAAATGTCTGTTAAATTCTAAATTGTTAAAGAATTCACAATACGTACGAATCACCTATAAAACTACAACGCATTCTCCAGTAACACATTACTTTATGTATTGTATATTGTATGTAGAGACGCCAACAGTATACATTTAAAATACTGTTGAATAATGTAAGCCTGTAATAAAGCATACACAACAATACACAAACAATATGATCTGACCTAAACTAACATGATGTATATGTGAAGTAATCTATTATATAAAGGGGAAGAGTTTGTTTATTTTTGTTTGTTTTTATTACTTTTAAATTTAAAGTAAGACTGTTATTCCTATTCATAGTTTCAAACCTTCGTGAAAGTTTAGCTTTATAAAACCATACATCGTTGTATCTAATTCAAACTCGGACAAACTCGTCGCTATGTTAATAAACAAAGTCCAGCCAACTGCAAAGCAAACAAGGTTGCCTACGGTATGTTTTTTATCGTAATAACTTTGGATTTAATGTTATGAGAAGAACTCCACAAAGGGACTTCTAGCTACTAATGTTTCTTTTATTGAGACTATCATAAAGATTTAAAAAAGCGTTATCGAGAAAGTAACAAATGTTTTTACATAATATACTTTGCACCTGGCAATTTTACAAGTTACAATGGAATGGAATTTTAGGCAATAGACATTCGGAAACTGTACATTTAGGGAATTGGACCTAGGTGATCAAACTGAAGTTAACAACTAACGGACCTAACGTACAAACAGATTCAAATACGAAGTATGGTTTGCATAATAGGTACCTTTATCTTAAATAGTTCGTTAGTAGTATTAGTAGTTCTAAAGATTTCGAAGTGCTTTTTCCGAATTTCAACTTTGCCAACTCTTCTTCCTCTTCTGTCGACAGTAAAAAAAACACAGCCAACCTCCCTGCTCCATAAATATGTAGAATAGGAATTATCGTGAAACAAGTTTAAAAAGACGCGCTGTATAAATAAACAGTTTCAAAAAAGGACAGTCGGGACGAAGTGTGTTAACCATAGCAAAGACCTCCCTTTGGGAGAGTCCTATATGTCTTTAAGCGTTTATGTATTATATAAATGTAATATTTAAATAAAAAAATCTGAGAACCCTACAAACAAACGTAACAAACCGGAGTCCAGTTCGTTATCTGCACAACAAGTTGTCTCGCTCCAGCGTCAAGTTAGATAATAGAGCTGGTTTCTGTTGTGTTTTACTTACAAATAAGCTTATAACAGCGTTCATGTTAACAAGCCTTTGACTGTTTAGTTGATAATTAATAATTTCCAACAAAATAACTAGAAGATTTGTGTTGTTCTTGTTTTTAAGTTTTACTTAAAAAATATCGAGTGCTACGTTCACTACACTACTTAATCCATCGGGATTAATAGAAGATAGAATTCCGAATTGCAACTACGATTTTAGCTAATTCAATTTTGCCTTTATGTGACCCTGAAGCAATTTCTGCACTGAACAGTAGACAGTAGTCTAGGAGAACCGAGGGAGAAAATATTTGACTGCTTAAGTATTGACAATTAACTCCTCTTTGTTACTTGTCTACCTAAGCTTTATACATTTAAAAATACATCTATATTTATGTTAGTTACTCTGATTAACAAAATATAACTAAAACAACATTAATTCAAAGTAATTTGTGCCGAACTACGAAGCTAGTTCCAAATTTAATAACAGTTACCAAAGTGACGTTGGTGCCATAATTGCCTTTGCCAAAAACGAGCCATCGGTTGTGACACGTTGCGAACGTAGTCCGTACCTCTGTAATTTGCAGGTCGGAATGACCCGATTATCGATGCCGACGGCGAAACGCACCTCAACTTGATACCGCCTGTAATTTCATTGACCATTAACAGATTTAAGTTTTGTATCATTCCAACAGGATACAATCTGAATAATATTATGTACAACTGAAACGATTGGTCACGAGTCCAGAATGCATCAGTTTTCTGAGAATATTACTTCTCGCACCTTGGTAATATTAGCACGTTTCTAGTTAATAGTGATGTTGGACAATATTATTTGCGTACTTTTCTGTATTTACCTTAAGTACCGCGGTCCCTAATTCGCTTGTTAAGTGGTCACTGGCAAACTCATCATATCAGCGCAAACTGATATCTTTGAAAAAACAAATGACATATCTACGACATTCAGAATAATAGAAATCTAATTCGGTACACGTCAGTCATAGAACCTTTGTCATATCGAGCCACTGTAAAGTTAAACGTTGTCGGAGACTATTTTAACTTACATTTTAGAGTAAAAATAAGAAACATCTTGAGAAATATTACAAGCTGTTTAAAATTGTCGTCTATTTACAAAGTAGGTTACCTTCTTGCCTGTAAACTGTTCATAATAGAAATAGTTATAACTAGATTCATAGGGCGTGCGACGAACTATCTGACGGCAACGTAACTAGTTGACGACAGTGTTCTTGTGTGTAAAGAAGAGGTTACATTACAAGCTTTGCTATAACGCACCTTTGGTGAAAATAGGCTTAAGGCCTGGAACTGGATGACAACGGCGAGCGGCGCGGTGTAACTCCGCATGAAGTGACAACGCTCGACTAGAGCGCATACCTCGTACGCCGTTTCCCGCGCCACCACCAACGCGCCGGCGCCGCCCGCCCGCCGCCGCCGCCAGTTTAAAGACGAATTATACTTACGTTTTTTTGGTCAATGTCTACCTTGTGCTAGTTTTAAGTGCATAATGTGTATTGTAGGGAACTTACTCAGCCTAAGGATGCCTTTGCCAAATAGATTGGTTGCCATAGTAACTACGCCTAATTTCCTTTGTTGTCTAAACCACATACATAATGAGATTATGAACAAACATCACGATCATCATTACAGTCTAAAGCTACTGCTGAATATTTAAAGTCCACTTTCTGTTCCATCAGGTTTAATAATATTTAAAACTATTTTTTATATTAATATCTTTCTATGGACGGTATTCTTAACAAGTAACTTAACAATACTACTCAATTCAGTGGCTTCAGCTATTTTAATTTTGTATCGGGTGAATTACAAAGTTGTTTAGGTCTTCGGCTTTTACAAAAAAATACTTGTTGCTTATTTTTCATCACTCCGCTCTTTTATGTTTTATTTGACAGTCGAAAGAATTTTATTTAAATAAAGAAAACTTGTTTGCAACAAAGATGTTTTGTATTAGAATATTGCTCTTTTATTGCTTGGTGCTTTTTAATTATATAAAGATGACGATACTACGATAAAACTACATTATTGCGATTGCGTTAGATATATTTTCATAAAACTTATTTGGTTTACTTGCGTTGTTCTTGACCGGAGGATAGGTTCGGTCTTTGAAATCGGGAGTTGTAACTGTAACGTTAATTCATTGTTACTAGTATTGGTTATTAATTATGTCGTGAGGTTTGATGCCCTCTCGATATAATTATTAATTGTTCCAAGATTCTGGCTGTACTTTATGTAGGTAACTATTCGGCAATACAGAGAAACACAAAAAAGGAAACTCCGCTGCAATAACTAGATATAAGTTGAATATTGAAATAAAGTAATTAAACTTTTTAAAAGTAGTTTTGAAACTGTTCTTTCTTACAAGCTGGCGAACTAAGCTCAGATTCAGTGAAGCATGATTGACGGCCATTGCAAGTCTACAGACTACATCCTAACAAAACAGTAAGTATATAAGTAAGTACATCTATACTTTTATATTATTTAAATTTAAATTATTTTTAAAAATTGCATCACTGACATCTGACACATTTAGTTCAAAATTAATTTTCTTCAACCAGTATCTCTACTCTGTAGAGCATTATAAATGATACAATAATCCCCTAATCGCCAGTGGATGGGACAGATACGACTTAGGGTAATATCCCCATTATCTGCTTCTTTCTAGCCCATCCGCGTCCTCCAAAGCAAAACAATTTTATACAATTCCATTGGATCTATAGAAAATTCTGTCACGTTTGTCACGAGTTTCGCAAATGAGATCGAAAACGACACCAAAAGTCTACCAATACTATTTCCAAGTTCTCTATGAATAAAATTAATTGATTGAATCAACTTTTTGTTTAAAAATAAAATACCTACTCATGCTACTTTTGAGTCTTGATCGAGAAGTTAAATATACTAAGGGCCGAGGCACACGGTGCGTTGCGACGGCGGCGCGGCGCCGGAGCGATGTCGCTGCGTCGTGATACATAGACATATTTGTGGCATGTCACACGATGCGTTTGCGGTGCCGCATCGGACTTGCAACCGCCGAGACGAGGCGGGGAGTGGTGATTGCGGTGCGACGCCGGAGCGGTACTGCTCAGTCGTCTTTTACGATCCATTTTTATACAGACTGTCACACTGCTGAGGTGGTGGCGGCGCCGCAGGAACATAACAACGTTGCGGCGCCGCACCGATACGGCGAATTTTTCCGGTGCGGCGCCGCAACGCATCGTCTGCTCCGACCGTTACGTTGTTAATTAATTCTGCGGTTCAGAAAGTATTCTCAATTAGGTATTTATAAAGAAAACAAAGGGTCAAAAAAAATATAGAGAATAAGTACAACATACTTATTCTCTATATTTTTAAGATGATTTTAAAGGCACAAAGGTACTAAGGTTTTAATGTTCGTACTTTGAAATACGTGTAGTTTAACGAAGTTTTTATTGTTCAGCAATGAGATGACTGTATAAGAATTGTAGACACAGTAAATTCAAAATTCTGACTTACTTTACTACATATAAATATATAGAAAATAAGTCTGTAAATTTTTGGATTTCTGTAAAGAACTGCTTCAACCATAATTATCATTGTTAATCGTAGGTAGCATAAAACAAAGAAAAGGTGGAAAATATCACTGCCTATTTCTTCTGATAAAAAACAAGATGTAAACAGATATCACTTTATTTGTGTTAAGTATAGCCGCCAATAGCAAGTTGATAAGGCGATTGAGGCATCGGGCGAGTGCCCACAACACACGTATATATTCTTCTCATATATTGGACCATTTGTCTGCACTCGGTGGACTCGCGCTCGATTGCCCTTTGATTGCTCTCTATCTTCCCGTGTTCAGTCTCGAGTCTTTTGTTTCTCTAGATTAATGATTATCGTAGCACCAGTATTGTTGTTTCCCCTTGTTTATCTACGTGAATAATATCTATATGAATTCGTTGGATTGGTTACGATCTAGGATTTAAGCTTCAATGGTTGTCTATTGTTGTGTTGTTGCTGTGAAATAATATACAGAATTCAATTACGTATAGTATGTGACATTATAAAGCGAGACAAAAAAAAATCAACTAAATATCTAAATAGTTTAGACACAGAACTACTTTTTTAATTTCTTTAATTCAATTTAATTTAATTTAAGTTTAGAAAAACACTCTGTAAGTACGTCAAACGACTTAAGTCATAATCCACGTCAAAGGATAAATGTTGCCGCTCATTACAGTTCAGTGAATTTGTCATAATAAATGGTGTATTACTTTGTTACTACTAAAATATTATTTATTTTGTAAGACAATTTTAAATTTTGTTTTTCGTCAAATCATTTTTGTGGTTAGAATCATTATGCGGAGTAGTAACAGCAGCCATTTCATTTAATATCAAAGCCTCGTATACACTCTGTATAATAACAATAAAATTGGGTGGGAATTTGTTGTATTACTTTGTCTGATTTTTGTAGTAATTTACACTATGACAAAATATTTTTGTACATTTTTTTTAAATGTTGAAACGTACCAGATAGTTACTGTTTGTTACTAAAATGTGGAACAACATAAGATATCTATACATATAATAAAATTGAAATGTCTGTTTGTAATATTGAAATCACAGTTTTTTACTACATGTGTATGAATATTTGGTACATACACCAAAATATCATTTTTTACTATTTTTGTCTGTCTGTCTGTTTGTTCCGGCTAATCTCTGAAATGGCTGGACCGATTTTGACGGAACTTTTATTGGCAGGTAGCTGATGTAATAAGGAGTAACTTAGGCTAAGTTTATTTTAGAAAAATAAAGTAATTTTTAATCGACTGTTAGGCGGAACGAAGTTCGCCGGTTCAGCTAGTTATAAATATAATTACACAGAGAAACATCTACATTGTTGTCAACTGTTATTTGTATCTTTAAATATACTTTAAAGCATTACAATTAGTAATAAACTTTTTAAGATCAATGATTTAAATACATCTAATAAATAACTCAAGAAGTCTTCTTTTTCATTACCGTGCCTACCAATTCCATTTCCCACCACAAAATACATATGAGAAAACTTGTAAGTGAGTCGGCAAAGTAAATTCATAACAAAATTTGGAGACAACAAGCAAGTCATTGTCTGGCTAAACTTTGCGACGAACTTGTGCAAACTTTTCTAGTTGAGTTCTTGCTACGTTTTGTATTAAGTTTTCTTTATAGTGTAATGTTTACAGTACTGAAACACGGCACATAAGAAGTCTGAGGTCTTTACGTATAAAGTCTAAAGCTTAATTCACGCTGAAAAGTCTACCTACATTAAGCGCTTATTTCAATTACATTTTCGTTAAGTTTCTTGAAGACAAAAAACTTTTCGTCTGTTACAAAATACGACTATATTTTAGATGTAAGTTATGGTTATGATTTGTGTAGGTACATTACATTACGGACAAGTGCCACACGAACGCACAACAACGTAGTGCAATATGTGAAGTGTAGTTTATAAGATATTATTATAATTATGTATGCTAGTCTATAAGGTATTTATCTATGGGTCTATGCAACCTGAGATTAAATGATTTATTATTATTATTATTATTATTATTATAGTTAATGCTATGCACCACTATGCTTTTGTATGTAGAAGAAAAAATGTTATATAGCTAGAACACAAATTTTGTAACAATTTTAAAATAATTATGTTTATTCTATAAGAATTGAATCAAAAACTGTCTTAACATTTATTTATATTTATAATCATAATGACAAAATTACAGTCAATTACCTAATTCCTCCTTCCTTTTTCTCCCTCCTTTCCCTCCCTCCCCCTCCCTGTAAATTTCAAAAGCTAAAGAATTTTGTATAGAATATTTCATCCCTAATTTCATCCCTCTAAATCCACCCCTGTTAAAATAAAATTATAAGGATATTTTTTATTTAAATAGAAGTATTCGAAAACAAAATTTCAAAACTGTAAGTTATAAAATGAAGAAGATTCATACAATCGATTTCATCCCTTTTCACACACTTAGGAATTAAATTTTAAAAACCCTTTTTTGGTACAACCTCTAGACATTTAGACAAACACACCCTCCAAATTTCAAGTCACTACGACCAGCAGTTTAGGTTGTGCGTTGTCTGTTAGTCAGTCAGTCAGTCAGGACAAAGCCTTATATAATATGTATGGGTGTATGGATGTATGGATTAGACGTATAGCCATCGGGGATCAAAGCATACAGGCTGCTAGGAATGCTAACACGTGGTGAGCCACATAAAGCTGACCGTGCGAAAAACAGCTAATACTTAGATCCACACCCACAACTTTTAGTTGTGTCTGACCTTTGGCTTTAATATTGTCATCACCGAACATAGGCTCACTGGAAACTGGACTCCTTTAAAACTAAACGGAAGATTGTTTAGAAAGAGAGGAATCCGAAAAATAAAAACGCTATCAGCTATTCCGTAATCTGTTAAAGTCTCTGTTTCTATCAGATTTCGTAGTAAATTAACAAATGTTCGACGTGATTCTTTAAATTGGCATAACTTTTTTATTTATGAACCGATTGACATGAAACAAACACTTAATGTTAAGTGAAGCTTACCACAAAGTATTAGTGAAAACTCTATCTAAATCGGATAAGCCGTTTCTGAGATTAGCTTGAACAAACGCACAGACAAACAGACAAACAGACAAAAATTGTAACAATCATTGTTTTGGGTTCTATTTGCGTTGATAAAGGCCCCAATAATTTTTTTTCTCATATTATATCTTCCATGTACAGACAGCGATCGGTTACATTTTTATTATATGTATAGATATTATACTTTGTGCAATCTGAACAAGGTAGATATTTCTCTGCAGACGTATTGTTAATATGTCTCTTTTCAATTATAGGAGCTGTTGTCGACAACGCTCTTCAGCTGTCTGTGCGAACATAATTTAAATGAATGACGATCCGTTAGTGACTTTTGTCTTGTAGTTTAGTTCCTAAATGCTTATAAAAGGCACACTGATGTTGTGCATATGATATATTAGCATTCATATACGACCATTTACTTTCCACGCGCTCAGCATATTAATTTAACTCGTATTTGTAATTACGTTTGTTGGCAATCGTGCAGTATTCTAATACTAAAAGACTAGCTTTAAACTGCTGACCTATATATTATTAATTTATTTATTATTAATTTATTAGCAAACATTTGCAGTGATAAATATAATTGCTGTGTAGTATCTGGCCAAGAATATGTAACCAACTTACTTTCTGTGGGTGTCGTAAGAGGTGAAGGTAATACCAGTGTGTCTAACGAGCAGTGGTGATCGTCAACCCACCTGCGATGGCATTATGGTGACTTACAAGTTCCAAAGTCATAATTGAACTATAACAATGATACCTACCTTATGAAAGTCGCAATCACCAGAGTATGAATCTGGAAATGCATTCTTAATATCATTACAATACCAATCAAAGTCCTGTAAAAGTAATTACAACTCTTTCTTAAAACAGGATAGTTGAAATGAAACCAATTTGCTATCCATTTTAAACTTATACTCGTACATCTCCTCATTTCAAATCCTGTAACAAATGCTTTTCGAATTCGAGGGCTGTCACATAACCGCACTTTGTTCAATAAATTAAATTAATCGTCAATAATTGTAGCTTTGTTTAATAATACATCGTTCATTTATGTAATTGAATAAATTTTAGCTGTATATTAATCAGTCGCAATGAAATGAAACACAAAGAGTACAGTTGTGAAATTATCAAACACAGAATTAATTATATATTTTTCTTAGGGTATAAGTAGAGGTGCATAACACCCAAGTTTCAACTGCTTTGTTTTAGTCCGTGTAACAGGAACAAGCCGGTTACCATTTTTATAGGTCAACGTAAATAACATTTACAGCTATATTTACAATACGGTTGGAGTGTTAATATCTCACCAACATTTTGTTTCGAAACTTTTGTATGTATAAAATATTAAGTATATTTACGCGATTTACATTTAGAACTTTTTTATGAAGCTATTTGTATAAAATATAATTATAATAAATACTTTTAGTATTACAAAGGATTACTCTAATGCATAAAAGGTAACAAGGCAAGGTTGAGATATAGTTGTATTAAAAATAAAGAATGCCTGGAAATAAAGCAAAATCCTGTCTTGTGAGGAATATAGAAAGATAAAATGGTTATTACGTTATAGATGCTAAGCCTTAGATAAAAAGCACATGCCTCTGAACTGCCTTTAGTAAGACTGCTGTGCAGAAAGTACTTACTGGGTTCAAACCTCACAGAGGTCGAAACTTAGAATTATTTTATTTCAAATGTCATTAAAATTTGTGTCTGATAATTGTGTTTGAAAAAAAAAACAGAACATTATAATGTATTCTGATATTCAAAAACAATAATGCAAAATGGGCTATCTGTTTTCAAATTTATAAACCCAAAAGATTAAACAGCCAAAAATATACTGTGTAAAAATAATGAGAAAGCAAATCTTAAATCAACAAAGTAAACCCCAAAATGTAGAACGTAAATGTTTAAAAAGTTTTCTATTCACAACCCTCCATCAATAATTGATCGTTCGAACTGAGGCGGGAAATAAGATCCCACCTGCCGTATTATCTTTCAGAGCGTGATAAACGAAAGGATTTGATAAAGCCGAGCCATTGTACTCCTCATTTAAGTTAGTACATTGGTCTTCAATATTTAACTACGTTATGTATACCTAATTAATCGTCGCTCATATCATTTTAACTGGTTGAATTAAATAAATAATATAAATAATATAGTATCACAACTACACAACGCCATCTAGACCCAAAGTAAGCATATTTATATAGTTTGGGTTATGGGTTTTAGAATACTGATAGATACATGCTTAAATACTTTTTTTTTTGTAAATACATACATATTATACGAAGAAACATCTAGACCAATGCAAATAGACATGTTCATGCACACAAATACCTATTTGCACTGTGCGGGAATCGAACCACAGAGGTTGCAATCGTTAATTTGAAATTGGACAAATCTGTGTTATTATTCGTGCTATTACATTACTTAAATTCTTTAACTATTTTAAAAAGTAATCATAATAAAAGTAATATTCGTGATAACCTAATGGGTGAAACATACCTTAATATTTTTTTTAGAAAATAGACATGAATCAAAATGCATTTGCCAAATTCCCATTGTCATATCGTTCATAATTACTAAATTACAATTCGTATTTTATTTTCCTGTATAACTACGCACCGGATTTTGCTAGGTACGGTTTTAACTGCGTTTCAAAGGTTTTCTCCTAGAAAGTTTAATAAATAAAACAAGTAGAGAAAAGTCAAGAATTTTAATGATTTGTCATCGTATCATAAAACCATATTATAAGTACCCACGTGCGAAGCCAAAACGGGTTGCTAGTATATATTAAACGCAAGGTTATTATATGTCTATAACCAAAAAGTTTTAGTCACTTTCACAATTTATGTTCAAGAGTATTACGGGTTTTATGTAAATTAAGTTTCTAACCACAATAATACAATAAAAGGATTACAAGTAGATTAGATAACACTATCAGTAATTTATATCGTAACTTTATGATAGGTAATTTATTACAATTTCAGTTTTGTTGTAACATTACTGTTATAATACGTTAGTATACTAAACATTACTACTGCTTATCGTATGGGGATCTAAAGGGATTCGATCCAAATGGTCTGGTACTTTTTACTTATAGTTTATGTCATTCGGACAAAACCTGGAATCCGTTATCAGCGAATGTTTTTATGTAAAGATGAAAAAGAATCTCATTACCGTGATAACAATTGGGATGGCAAGGCAAAATATATTTAAGATAAGATAAGATAAGATAAGATAACCTTTATTTCCCCCCCAACGGGGTTCTCGCCTTGTCGCGGCGGGGGGGCTTAGTAGCCGTGGTTACCAAGGACCACGGTGAACCAAGAGGAACCCCAAGGAGGCGCCGCTCCTCTGGGCTTTGCCGGTAAGCCCACGATGGAGCGGCTCTGGTGGGTTGCGGTGCTGTTTGGGCGGCACCGCAACTGGGTCGGGCTGCAGTGTTGCTTCGGCGACACTGCGGCTGAGGAGTGGCGGGGCCGCGGCGGTAGAGGAGTGCCGGTATAACGGTGCGCCGCTCTCCCTACCTTCCGCGGCCTCGGCGGGGCTGCAACCGCCAGATTGCGGACGCGGTGGGGCCGCAGGGGAAGAGGAGTGTCGGTATTGCGATGCGCCGTTCTCCCTATCCTCTGCGGCCGAGTTGGCCTGCGGGCGGCGATCGGGCAGTCGCCGCCCGAACAGCACGGGCCCGAGACGGCAGTGCGCGTGTTCCGCACGCGCCTCTCGAAGGAGGGGGGGCTAGGCCCCTAAATCGGACAGGGCCCGCTCGCGGTGAGCGGGCCATGGCCCGTCGGGGTCGCGGATGAATGCGCAAGCGACTCCCGTGACCCCGACACTCTGGCCGTCTGGAGGAACACCGTGGGTTTTAGTCGGTATGCTGGCCGGTTTGAGTGCGGTCGGATAGTCCGACATAACCGCCTTGCCCGGGCGGGTGCGTATGCGTAATGCATTTCCCACGTAAAAAAAAAAAAAAAGATAAACTTTATTTGCAGTAGATAGGGTTTTTTACATAGGTGGTACAATAATTTTAGTTCAGGCCTATTTAACTATAAATTAATAGCATGCAAATTGTTACATTTTTATCAGTAATATAAGTAGTCAGTAGTATAAGTAGGTAGGTACAATACATTACGGTATTTTTTCATTTTTTTTTGTAATTTCTTACATTTAACTCACTAAATAAATAATGTCACATATACCTACACCTACTGTGTCATAATATAAACAAATACAGCATTTTATTACATATCCAATTGAATTTATTTTAAATTTAAGAACTCTTTTATTGAATAAAACGTATTACGTATAAGCCTGATAGTCTTGAAATTTTGCCGTGTTATCAGTGTTATCACACACGCGGTGACACACATTTTAGACAGTGACAAATTCACAGGTAGGTACGCTTTGATACTTATCTGTTGTGCTGGGAATGAAGCTTAACAAAGCTATAAATAGTGTCACAAACAACAGTCACACACTGAGATTGTATTATAAGTTTTGTGTTCGAAAGTTACAAATACATCGGCAAATTCAATTCATATTGGAAGTATTAAACTTTTTGTGCTAGTTTTTGTAACTGACTTTAAAAAATGAGATTATTTAGAGAAGGAAAATGTAGCAGTTGTTGTGCAGTATCATGTAGGTACTACAAGCACGTAATAAGAATAGTAAACGTCGCCGTTTTAACTGTGCATCATTATACACTACAACATGTTGCCATTACATTTATGATGTCTTAAACAAAATATTTCAGTAATCGCGTTTCAAACAAAAAATAAACATTAATTCGATCCACGTTTCTTCGATTCGTGTTAGGTTAAGACTCGGATCAATATCTTTTCACCGTCATCATCAACTCAGTCAAAAAATAAAACGGACATGGGCCGCATAAACTAGAAGGTATACACCACACTTGGCAGTTCAAATTGTGATCACAGTGTTGACAGTATTCACCAGTATTGACAAAAGATGCTGCTGCTCGACTTGTGTTGGATAATTATCCTGTCACCTACTCATGTGATGGCGTAACCGTCATCATTAATTCAGCAGATTGCTTTGTTTGTATTCTTACTACTACTACGCTAAATAAGTATTGTATCACTGATTATCATTTGTCTTTCAACAAATCACGTTATTTATGGCCTTAAACCGTTAATACAGACTCAGATATAATCAAGCTATGTGTGCAAGTTTTCTATTGGGTATCAACACGAAACCAAAATGCAAATATGCATATAATTAAGGTTGTGTAGGTTAAGGCTAGTACGGATAAATTTGTCTGTAATGTATGCTCGTAACTTACTAATTTATAGGTATAGCAAAATTCAACACACTTAGTGGTTAAAGTTTGGCAGTGGAAATGTTATCCATAACTTGCATCTTCTTCTTACCTAATACCTATGCATTCAATGATATTTCACAAAATCAAGTAGATAATCTTGGTACAAATCGGACGAGCAAAAGCCATGATTTTTTACGTTGCGTAGTTACGACCTAAAAATTTAACATCATAAATTTTTTAAATATATTTTGTCAAAGTTGGAGTTTCGGGAAAAGATATTTTTCATTTTATATTTTCTGAGATTCCATTACTGGGTTTACTGTTCAAATAATTTACGACTGTTTCGCTTTTTCACATATATATTTTATTCCTGAGACATTGGTACCTAGCATTAATACCATATAGATATAATGAAACTGCATAATTTTTTAACTTTTAATTATAATTATTATTTAATTAGCCTATAAGAGTTTTTTGCTCGAAATAGACTACTCCAAATTGATTTATCCGACAGAGTGGAGTAAAACAAAAAGAAACACCGTAATATTCTGATCCACCAGTACCATGACATCACTTTATCAGCCTAAAGACGTCGACTGCTAAACATAGGCTTCCATTCAAGAGTCGCCACCTTCACCGGTCGTGAGCCCTCCTTATATACATCAGTTGTCCGTCACCCTTAAAAGGTCGTCAGTTATGCCCCGGTATATGCCTACGCTACTTACTTATGTACGACAACTTTTTGCCTGATCTAATGTGACATCTGAAGTTTCGATTCAACCTGTAATAAAGAACACAACTTTTGCATTAGTGTAAATCACTCACCTCCCTAAAAAGTAGCTGAAAATATCTCTTGGTTTATCCTGACAGATTTGCCGAGCATATTTGAGTTATCTATAGTTTCTGTGACATTAGTAATCTGGCTAATGACAAGAAGGATGACTCATATATTATTATTTATTGCGTACAAAAACTATAGACACTAACTGTTTTGTCTAAGTTTAGTATAATTTTAAGTAAGTTTAAATTAAATTATATTCTGACGGCTCAACTCAAATAAAAATTACCCTTGAATACCAAAACGTTATTCAATTAACATCTTTGACACTTTTGTGTGAAATTCAATACTTTTTAAGTCTAACTTTAAGTTTTCTGTATTACCCTCATTATTATCGCATCTTAAATGAATACCATGAAATGCCCAATAAATTTGTCCGAACATTCCGATAACAAAAAGTGCTTCGTGACGGTGTCTCATCGAAAATCGTTGACCGATTTTTGTTGTATTGTCACGTATTCGCTGAAGCCTACGTTTTTCGAAATATACGTACAACTAGATGAAATGGAGCGTATAAAGATAGTGTCGATTTTTCCCTTTATACGAGAATTAGGGTTATTCTTGGCTTGAACGTGTATTATGAATGGCGACCGCCGCTGAATATTTAAGGACTAAAGTGAATTAAGTTGGATAGACTACGAAAACAGTTTTTCTGATGGAAAATGGTGAAGGATTCTGACTGCAGAATTGGTTGATAATTCTTATAATCATTTTAAGTTGGTGACTTTTATGGAATGTAGAAAGATTTATTCGTAGGTGCATATTGGTTTAACTCAACTCACTTTTTGTTTAACAAATGGTAAGTATTTATTTAGTTTCACTACACACAGAGCTAGGTACCACATACAGAGTGTATACGACGGTTTGATATTAAATGAAAAGGCAGCTGTTATTAGTATAATGATTTCAAATTAATCACAAAAATGATTTGACGAAAAACAAAAATTATAAATTTTCTAACAAAATAAATAATATTTTAGTAGTAAGAAAGTAATACACCATTCATTATGACAAGTTCACTGACCTGCAATCAGCGGCAACGTTTATTCTTCGACGTGGATTACGACTTCAGTCAGTGACCGTTTGACGTACTTACAGAGTGTTAAGAATTAAAGAAATTACAAATGTAGTCCTATGTCTAAGCTATTGAAGATATTTAGTTGATTTTTTTCTGTCTCGCTTTATAATGTCACATACTATACATAATTGCATTTAATATCATACCGTCGTATACACTTTGTATAGTTTTGCTTACACAGAATTAGGTAGGTTTCACTTGATCTAATTATTAACTAGTTAGATCAAAAAAAAACTAATTATCCATGCTTTTAGCTTGCTTTTAAGTACTTCACATGAGATTTAACAGGTAAAACTGGGGAATAACGAAACAAATTTTATTATATCTAACAGTTAATAATAAATGTATCATTAAATGTTATACTTATTCGTTATAAATTGGAGTCTCTTCTATTATGATATTCCTCCTTTTACAACTCGAACCAATGCCCTTAGTTAAAAACAATGTATAATAATCTGAGTGGCGAAACTGGTGACTGCTATACAGGGAAGCCATTGAAATTTTTCAGGTGCTCGCGTTTCATAACAAAAATGGTATTTTATCGCACTTTAAGGCTATATTTTACGTCACAATTGCTGCCTTTGAAGAGGAATGCGTTCACAAATAGATCGAGCAATTCGTTTGCGGTTTTTTCTTTGAACCACAATATTGTACCTGTATTTGTTCGGTTTATTTTATATTTTAGGTAAATATGCATGAAGGAATCATATTTTAGGAAGCAGACGTCTTTGTAATGATGGTGATGATTTATATCACATGTACTAGTCTAAAATCATCAATCTGCCTTATGCAAGCGTAGTTATCAATGTGAGTGGGGATGCTGTGAGAGAAGAAGGAAAGGGAAGGAAGTCGAGAGGATAGTTGGACTTCCGGCACTCTCACTCCTCGAATGAAACGCTCTACTAAAACTTCTACTACTTTATGGCAATATCTTATAAAAAAAACCAATAAATTATAATATAATATGTAATAAAATTGCCTTGAAATCATTATTTCACATTTATTAGAGAGATTAAATATAATGACGAGTTATACATAGAATATTAAATATTAACACTCATAAAAGCTTCTAATGCTAATACTCGCGTAAAATGAAAAATCTATTTCAACAGAACTAAACATATTTGCTTAAAACTTAGCTCATAGCGCAATGAGGCGTTAACATAGCTAAGTGCAATTGTAATTCTTTTATTGGGATTCCTCATTGCTTGTATACTGTGGTTTTGTTTTGATGACATAGATAGGCTTGCATTTAACAACCATCGCTGATATTAAAGGAAGATGTGGTTCATAAAACACACTTTCCAAGAACATAGCAACTTCAAAACTCAGCACATCAGAGGCCCTAGACAAGTGTCAAAGATTTCTAATCTATTCATAGAATAGATACAAAAATGTATGAGATTGACATAAGCGTTGGCGTTAGCTTATGTCAATCCAATACACTTTTTAATCTATTCTATTAATAGAATAGAAATCTTTGACACTTGTCTAGGGCCTCTGGAAACACAGACTCAAGTTATGCCACTCTTTAGATTTGCACATTATAAATATGGGTGACTAAGCGCTTCTTGCGTATGTAGAAAATGAGTCCCCGTGCGGATCTAATTGAAAATTTTACCATTCAACCGAAACCAAATTTATGTCATCCATTAGCGAAAAGTTACAAGACTTACCACTATACGTGACTAAACTTATATTAAAGAAATATACACAATGTTTGTGCAATCCATTTCCCATTTATATACTAAGAAAATATTTTTCAAAGTCCCTTTCTACACCCGAAAAACTTTCTAAACACTTATACCAACATGCACGTACACCTTAATACCGGTAGAAGAAAGAACTACATCTTTATATCCATAGGGCTAAGGTACAAATCTGCTTATTGTTTTAGTTTTAGAAGCAGAAGTAAGTTTGTCAGCTATCCAAAAGCACAGGCATGTCTATTTAGTTCGCTGAATGAATACGTGATTGATGTCTTACTGCGTTAGCTGTCAGGTGTTATATTTTGTTTGTGTAATTATCCTTTGCTGAAAGGATACATTTCTGAGGTGACTTGTAAGGTAAAGGACACAGATAGCCTGTACTGTTTTCAAGGTCAAAATAGCTTTTAAATAAATGTACGCGTAATCTTTGCTTACATTTCAGTATTTAAAATTAATATTTGCCTTACTTACATTTCTCGAGAGATTAAATAAATTGAAATATCAGGTTTAAAATGCAAAAGTCAATTATATTCATCCGCTTATGACTGTAAATCGTGCCTTTTGGTATTTGGTCTCTCCAGAGATACTTAACTAAGTACTTACAGTGAAGTTGGTTTATTTATCATTGAATACATAAAAAGGTTAATGAACAATCCCTCTGGTAAAGAAAATTTGGTACAACAAACGTTTATATTTAACGATGCTATTGTAGGAGTAGATACCAAGGTGGAGGTACCCCTATGTAGGTGTGGAAGGTGTGTAGAAATAAGGAAGTCCGAAGTCAGCAGAAGGAAGAGAAGTTTATTGAAAAGACACAGGTTACAGTTCGTACACAGTACACAGAAGTTCCACACAGATATGAAGGAGAATAGTAGTAGATAGGATAGACACTAGTAACAGCGAAGGCGAAAAGATTAATTATTTTTAGGTACACAAAATATGACATGCAAACACGGCGCAGCGAATGTTTGGTACACGAGTACTGACCATACGATTTTATTAAGAGGGACTGAGGGAGTCGGTGGCTCGCACGAGAGGCGTGCGCAAGCGCAAGGTATATATCGCCATCTCGCTTACGCATACCGGCTCGCTGACGTAGCCGTTCGACCAGTCTTAGAACAATAGAATACGTCATCGCAGCGTCGAGCGGATTAACATCAAAATCACTATACACAAAAGTTTGTCTGTACGTTGACAATATATTAAATTTAGTTATTATACATTACAAACAAAAACTATCTTTACAGCTAGCTATAACTACGATTTTAATACGTAGGTAAGTACAAGAAATAAATTTATATGATAATGACCTTATAGGTCACTACATCACCCTCCTCCAGAGACCGTCAAGGGCGATAATAGTCGGGAAATTTAACGCGGCGTCCCGACCTCGTCGTTTTGACAGCACCATCATCAGAAGAAGGTGGGTCTCGGTGATCCGCGTTTGGTATGTAGTGGGGTATATTAGTGTTGAGTGGTGTGTTGTGATGAGTGTTAGTAGTAGGTGGCGAGTATGATGTGTTGTCAGAGTCACACAGCATGAATGCCGGCTTTACACGGTCTATTGATACGGTAACAGGTTTACCGTTTACCAAAATTTTAAACACCTTGTCACCTCTCTGAATCACCTTATGGGGACCAGAGTATGCCGGTTTTAAACAACCGCCAGCGGTGCAGTCACGCAGAAATACGTGACTCGATGAAGACAAATCCTTATAAATGAAGGTCTTGGAATGTCTGTTATGCCTGGCTGCTGGTGATGGTTGGAGATGCCGGACAATACTCCGAAGCCTTGACAGGTAATCGGTCGTATCTACTGTCTCATCAGTCTGAGGCCATACACCAGCTCGGCTGCAGAAGCCTGAGCATCTTCCTTGTAAGCACTACGAATGCCTAACAAGACTAGTGGAAGAGATTCCACCCAACAGTCATTCGTGTGGCAGGTGATTGCGGCCTTGAGTTGGCGGTGGAATCTCTCCACCAGTCCGTTGCAGGCTGGATGGTAAGCTGTAGTTCTGCGATGTTGGAAACCAGCTATTGAAGACAGACATTTAAAAAGTGCTGATTCGAACTGCCTACCTCTATCGGTTACGATATCCGATGGGCATCCGAATCGAGCAATCCACCCACTCAGTAAGGCCTTTGCCACGGTCTCTGCAGTTATGTCTGCCAACGGTATCGCCTCAGGCCAACGCGTATAGCGATCGACAGCGGTTAGGCAATACCGATAACCTTGCCGTAGTGGCAAAGGTCCTACGAGATCAATGTGAATAAAAGCGAATCTCGCTGTCGGTAACTTGAAATTACCAACAGGAGCAAAAACATGCCTTGTGGTCTTTGAACGCTGGCAAGCCAGACAAGAGCGAACCCACTCACGGCAGTCTCTTCTAATCCCAGGCCAAATATACCTATCAGCAACTAGTTTTGCTGATGCCTTGGTTCCTGGGTGACTAAGAGAGTGCAGACTAGAAAATATTGCCCTGCGCAAGTCTTTTGGCACATAAGGTCTTGGGGTGGAATTTTTGACATCGCAGTACAGCTGCTTTTCAGACCCAGGTATTTTGACCTGTTGCAAGCGCAACGAGGTCTCTGAAATCAAGAGTTGCTTCAACTCGGGATCTTCAAGTTGAGCAGCAGCGATTCTTTCAATAGGCACGGGTTGAGTAATCTCCTCAATACGCGAAAGAGTATCTGCCACGATATTGTTCTGCCCAGAAATATGCCGAATGTCAGTGGTGAATTGAGCTATAAGGTCAAGGTGACGAAACTGGCGAGGAGAACAGTTTTCTTTACGAGAGTGAAAGGCGAAGGTTAGAGGCTTGTGGTCTGTGTAAATCACAAAGTCACGAGCCTCCAACATATGCCTGAAATGCTTGACACTCTCATAAATAGCGAGCAGTTCTCGGTCGTAAGGAGAGTACTTAACCTGTGCCGGACTCAACTTGCGCGAGAAGAAGGCTAGAGGCTCCCATTCTCCCGCGTTCAACTGCTGCAGAACTGCACCGATTGCTTTATCGGATGCATCCGTGACCAGCGCTAGCTTAGCGCTGCAGTCAGGATGAGCCAATAGTGCTGCTTGACAAAGGCTGTCCTTGCAGTTCTGGAACGCCTCGTACTCCGCAGCTGAAAGGCTGACTGGATGAGAACCTTTAACAGAACCTGCTAAAAGGGCGTTCAAGGGTGCTTGGTAAGTAGCTGCACCAGGAATGAAGCGGCGGTAAAAGTTGACCATCCCTAAGAACCGCCGCAGCTCTCGTACGGTTTTAGGTACTGGAAAATTATGAATGGCCTCAACTTTGGATGGCAATGGCTTAGTGCCCTTTGCTGAGATGTGGTAGCCCAAGAAGTTAACCTCCGACACTCCGAAGACACACTTTGAGCTGACGCAGGTGGGACGCATGGGTCTTCTCGTCTTTCGAAAAGACCAAGAAATAGTCCAGATAAGCGTATGTGAAATCCAGACCCCTGAGCATCTCGTCGACGAAGCGCTGGAACGTCTGTCCGGCATTTCGAAGTCCAAACGTCATGTAGGGAAATTCGAAAAGACCGAACGGCGTTGTAATAGCAGTCTTCGGTATGTCATCAGGATGCACAGGAATCTGGTTGTATGCTTTCACCAGGTCAATCTGAGAGAATACGGTACAGCCAGACAAACTGTGTGCAAAGTCCTGAATGTGACGAATGGGATATTGGTCAGGGATGGTACGGGCATTCAACATCCTGTAGTCGCCACAGGGACGCCAACCGTCATCCTTTTTAGGCGCTAAATGGAGAGGTGATGACCAAGGTGATTCAGACAGGCGACAAGTGCCACACTGTAACATGGCATCAAATTCCTCCCTGGCAATTTTTAATTTGTCCGGAGCCAATCTACGGGGAGAACAAGATACTGGCTGTCCCGGTGTAGTCCTGATGTGGTGTACTGTATTATGTTTGGGTGTGCGGTGTATGCCGGGTGGGCGGGTAATGTCGGGGAATTCCTGTAGTATGTGTGTATAAGCAGAATCACCGAGACTCACCTTCACCGAAGAAATACCGTCACACCGACGGGCAAGCGACGCCGGGGTGGTGAGCGTTGTATGATTATCGATGAGGCGTTGATTCCTGCAATCGACAACCAAATTATAAAACGATAAAAAATCCACGCCTATTATTGCCCTTGTTACATCGGCCACAATAAATCGCCAAGCGAAGTCGCGGCGCAAGCCTAAGTTTAACACTAAATTAACATGGCCGTATGTTGGTATAGGCGTACCGTTAGCCGCACACAATTCGTAATCTGTACGAGCCCGGCGCTCTTTAAAATAAGTACGAGGAAACACACACAAGTCACTGCCCGTATCAACTAAAAATTGTATTTTAGAGCTTTTGTCCGTTACAAATCGTCGGCCGCCATTACCGATTGCCCGTCGCGTTTCCCGATTTATAATCGCACGGTTTTATGCAGCTAGTCGCTTTGTCACTGAATTTCGCGTGGTACCAACAAAAAGGAAACTTGCGGTAACTTGAGAGAGACCGGTTTCTGCTCCTAGACCTAGGGTGATTACGTCCACGTGCTCGACGATGACCTTCGCCTGACATCTGCGAAATCTTGGTGGTCAGGGCTGCCACTTGCTTGGTCAGCTCGGTAATTTGGTGGTTCACAGAGTCTCTAACACTGCCCGCTGGGGTTGCTCCCGACGCAGAAGCGATCTGATGACTTGGTGAGACAACATCGTGGATCCGGTCTGCTAGTTCCGCCAATTCAGTTAGATCCATCTTCAATTGTGAAGCCACGATAGCTTGGGTGCTTGAGGGAAGACGGCTCGTCCATATGGTCCGCAAGAACTCTTCGGGTACTCCCGGGCCGGCTAGGTTGAGGAGGTGGCGATAGAACTGTGATGGCTTCCGATCGCCTAGCTCCTCGTGCATGAGAAGTTGCTTGACTTTTTTCTCACGCGACGCCGATAGCCGTTTTATAAGTTCATTCTTCAACTTTTCGTATTTTCCTGTGGGTGGCGGGTAGGCAATTATGTCTTCCACTTCCGATGCGTATTGTGAGTCCAAGTTAGCCGAAATATAATAGAATTTCGTCTCATCCGACTTTATGTTGGCTAGGATAAACTGCGCCTCCATCTGGTTAAACCATAAGCCGGGTTTTTCGGGATAGAAAGGAGGAATACGCACGCCCACGCGGAAAGTTTCCTTCGCCAAATCGCCGACATCTTGTGTTGCGACCGCGTGGTCCTCGGTCATCCTCGTGCTCTTGAGCGGGGTCACCAGTGTAGGTGTTGATACCAAGGTGGAGGTACCCCTATGTAGGTGTGGAAGGTGTGTAGAAATAAGGAAGTCCGAAGTCAGCAGAAGGAAGAGAAGTTTATTGAAAAGACACAGGTTACAGTTCGTACACAGTACACAGAAGTTCCACACAGATATGAAGGAGAATAGTAGTAGATAGGATAGACACTAGTAACAGCGAAGGCGAAAAGATTAATTATTTTTAGGTACACAAAATATGACATGCAAACACGGCGCAGCGAATGTTTGGTACACGAGTACTGACCATACGATTTTATTAAGAGGGACTGAGGGAGTCGGTGGCTCGCACGAGAGGCGTGCGCAAGCGCAAGGTATATATCGCCATCTCGCTTACGCATACCGGCTCGCTGACGTAGCCGTTCGACCAGTCTTAGAACAATAGAATACGTCATCGCAGCGTCGAGCGGATTAACATCAAAATCACTATACACAAAAGTTTGTCTGTACGTTGACAATATATTAAATTTAGTTATTATACATTACAAACAAAAACTATCTTTACAGCTAGCTATAACTACGATTTTAATACGTAGGTAAGTACAAGAAATAAATTTATATGATAATGACCTTATAGGTCACTACACTATTAATGCTTGTGTAATAATGATGTGATAATATTGTAGAAGTGTTCAGTAGCAGAGTTCATCATCATATAAGCCAAAAGACGTCTACTGCTGGACATAGGCCTCTCCCAATTTTCGCCACCGTGGACGGTCATTTATCACCCTCATCCATCGGTTGCCCGTCAGTCCACCTTGTGAGGGCTCTGCCCACGCTGCGTCTTCAGTTTCGTGGTCACCACTCTAGAACTGTTCTGCCCCAACGGCCATCAGTTCTGCGAGCTATGTGTCCTATTAGTATAGTAGATATTGACTATTAAAATTTGTTGGTAAAGGGAATTTCATGTCGACTATCGTCATTATATTATGTTGGTTAGTAAGTATGGTTATGATCATCATGCTTGTATGGTGTCTGTGGAGCCTGCCTAAAGCACACATTGTCATTGTCTTTTTTAAAAACGCAAAATAATTGTAAAGCAAGATATTTAAGTTTTAGAGATTAGTTTATGAAATATATTTCGTGTTCGTTCGTTCGTTAAGTTCGTTGAATAGCAGAATATAAATTATATAAAGTTAGTATGTTACATTTTATAAAGTTATTTTTTTGTTATAAAGTCTATAATCTATTGAGATAATAGATATTATTATTTATTTGATGTTCGCGACAGCTGTGAAAACAGTATTAAATAGTGTTTAAAATAGTGCATACAGTAATAGACAGAACCTAGATAGATTTAAAAACTAAAAAACATTGTGCGCGTGTGTTAGCATAACATTTAATGACAGTGATTTTAAGTGCCACTCGTTTTTATACGTGAGCGAGAACGAAAACGTCGTTCGTCTACCGCCATTACTAAAAGTTAGTGTCGTACGTAGCGAACTATTTTTTTGTTTACCGTAGTGAAATTTTTTAGTGCTAATCTAAAATCTAGATTTATAATGTTTAGAATCACTTTTTATTGTGCTCCTTAGTGTTCTAATCACGAATATGTATTTACCTTTTTGATAAAACAAATAGTTCATAAGTTATAGCAGAAACATAATTATTTTTTTGTTTAGGTCACAGTTTGGTCTATAACTTAGGTTTTATTCAATAAAGAATAGTTACTTTGGTGTTTTATGTTAGAGAATAGTGTCCCCTAGATGTACGTGAAAACTTATCAATATAGGTTCAGTAGTTTAGATAGTATAAACAGATAAAGTTCATAGTACGTCTAGGAGGCACTAGAATTTTAGGTTTATGCTATGAGATCTAGGTAACCGTAAAGTTTAGATTTATAGTATAGACATTTCATGTTAGGTATTATCGATACCTATCTAACGGTACCTAGATAATTACTGTATTGTTAAAAATAATGTAGTTATAGCCAAAAATGTAATGTTTTGATAGTGAAAATAAAACTTGTACGAGGTGTTTTGCACACGGCAATTGAGGTAAAAGATATATAAACGCGCGCGCGCAGGCACAGAACGTTCACTGTTAATCAGTAACCCATAGATGACTCTTCAAGCCTCAACAGAACACCTCAAGCATTGAACCAAGACCGTTTGTTTTACTTCAGTATGCCCCTATAGTGAAGCCCTACACGACGTCTTCGAAAATCAGCGCTGTATCCGGAACCTATAGGTGTAGGACGTCAGCGGGTCGTTCCCAGATTTGTACAACACATTCGTGTTGGGTTCGACTGCCGCCCGTCCGGCACATTTGATATATATAAGACACAGATAATACAGAAGAAATGAATGTTAGGTGACAATATTAAAAACTAAAAAAACATAACAAAGAATAAAAACTAAAACAAGGATTAAATCGCGTCGAAGTACTCCTCCGCATCGCTGTCATCCGGCAACGTGCCCATAAGACTGGCAGCATTGCCACGCTGAATGGCAATGCTGATTCTTTGGCCAAAGAAAATATATATACGATATACGACACGTAAAAAAATACCTACTAGCTATTGCCCGCAGCTTCACCCGCGTGAATATCGGTTATATCGCATTTTTCATACAAACTTTCTTCCCGTTTATGAAAAGATGTCGATATACATAACGGAGGACAGGCAGCACTCTCGTTATCATTCTCCATAGCTAGGTACAGTTAATACCGTGGGCGTATATGGGAAGGTGTCGGATCAAATAATAAAGTCAAGATAGGGTAGATGAGCACAGTTTAATTATAATTCACAAGAAATCACAATCAGCTACTACTAATCTGATCACTTCACTATGTCACCATGGAACGCGAGACAGTCTTTACGCACACACACAAACACACACCGCACTACACTTTTTAGAGATGTTATTCGTACACTTTATCGCAAGCAACTGACCGCAGCCCGCGCGTCGACCGTTATTTATTCAATCGTCACTTCCGATGGCGGCCGCAATGTGTAGCGTAGATTCTGTCGAACGTCAATAGATGGCGTTGGCATTCCAATTTAAAATCAATTCGATGACGACACGGCCATCCTGCTTGCACACGTCCTCGTGTGTTAATCTGTCAATGGAAAACAATACCGAGTATAACAATGTTCGGTCATACCTGACCATATTTAAGTATCATAACAGTGGCTTTAATAACGAAACAATGAAACATTTTTAAATTGTACCTATAGAACCTTGACTAATTCAAAATAATCATCACAATATTGTAATGTAAAGAGCCATGTACCATCGTCATATCCTACTGCACAATAAATTAAATTTAGGATCAGCATCTTAAACTCTCAAAATACCCGAGTAAACAACTACTATCGCCACGGCCTCCATGGCCGACGAGTCATCACGACTCACTCTCAGACGCGTATTTACAAACCACGTAAATCGCACGTGTGCATCTCCCTCAGACTACACACGGGACGGTCTCTGCAGACCACGACCTCCGCTAGAGCCAACACGCCCACCGCCCCCCCACGGACTACTTGGGTTGCTCCAAGAGATTCCGAAGGTCTACGACTACGTATTAGCTACTAGTACGGTCGACTATCTACGGCCGATAGAGTTCCCACTCGTTTCCTCACCATAACTTAATCTTGCTCATCACCATTGCTAATCTCATGAATCTCTACTTCGACTTCGATTGGTACATGTCCTTCTGGCATCTTACGTAAACGATCATGTGCATATTTGTAATTACGTTTACAATTCAAAGCGCGTAACGTGTAACGATCACCATCCAAAATTTCGATCACTTTAAATGGACCTTTAAATTTTGGGTCTAATTTGGTTTGATTACGCTCCTCATTCTTCAACAAAACGAAATCACCTACTGAAAACCTCTTTATTGGATTTTTGGTTCTATCAAACCTATCCTTTTCATATTCAGCAGATCTCTGAATATTTTCTGACGCCTGCCCACGTAGTTCCTCGATATTAACTTCCGTTTCTACATCGCTGCACATTAACGACAATGGCCTCGCAACCTTACCTATCAAGAGCTCTAAGGGGGAAGCTTTTGTAACGCGGTTCACAGTGCAATTAATTGCAAGTTGCACCTCACCTATTGCTTCTTGCCACGACTTACTATCACTTACCTCTACTGCGGTTAACATGGCTTTCAGAACACCCATTACCCGCTCCACCTGACCGTTCGCGCGAGAACTACCAGTGGCGATTAGGTGCAAGTTAATGTTCTTATTTTCACAAAACTCTCGAAATTCTCTACTAGCAAAACACCTACCCTGATCCGCTATAAGTCGAGTCGGGGCGCCAAAAAGAGCTACAGCCTGATTAATTGCATGAATACTGCTTTTAGAATCGATGCTTGCCGTATGAAAAAGGAGCACATATTTAGTGAAGGCGTCTATAAGAACAAAAACGTATTCTTTGTGATCGTTTTTACCACTCAGCTTGCCAGTCGCGTCAATGTGTACAGTGTGCCACGGTATGGTAACTTTTGGAATCGGATGGAGCTCGGCTTGTACCTTCCCTGAATGGGACTTAGCAACTTTGCATGTAACGCAATTATCAACGAATTTGTTCACGTACTGTGTCATACCGGGGAACCAATAATAGTCGAAAAGCTTTTCGCGTGTCTTGTCAGCACCGAGATGTACGAGCGACTCATGAAAGTTATTAATTACCGACCATCTTAACGCTCTAGGTAAATAGGGTAAACACTTAGTCCTACCATTACGTTGTATTTTACGATGGAGAATGCCAGAACGTAGTACATACGTCTTAGCCAATAGCTCATTTAAATGTCCACCCTCTAAATCGCTAACGATTTTAGAGATCTCCTCATCGCGTTGTTGCTCAGCAAGGAGCCAATTAGGAGTAAGTTCGGTCACGTCAATACGCTTTCGCTCTACCCGGGAAACTTGTTGATCTGAGTCAGCTGGCATAGGATTACGGGAAAAGAAATCAACGTGTGCCATACGCGCGCCCTCTCTATAAACTACTTCAAAGTCGAAGCACTGCAAAAAGGCCCACCATCTATGAGCTCGCGGGGTTAATTCATGTTTTGTCTGAGATGACTTTAAAGAGTTACAGTCTGTAACTACAATAAACTTTCTACCATGTAAGTACTGTCTGAAGTATTTTATAGAGTTAACAACAGCAAGCGTTTCCAACTCGTAAGAGTGGTATTTACTTTCTGCCGGAGACGTTCGCTTGCTGTAGTAGGCTACAACATGTCGTTTATCGTCTACCGTCTGAAATAGAATCGCTCCATACCCTAAGCTACTGGCGTCAGTATGTAACTCTACCGCATATCGGGGGTCAAAAATCATTAAAACTGGGTTACTTGTCAATTTGGAAACTATATCTTGTCGGATACTCTCATGTTCTGGTTTCCAAATGATTTCACCTTTATGTGAAGTTAATTTGTGTAGTGGTGCCATAATACGGGAAAAGTTTTGAACGAACTGACGGAAATAGGAAGCTAATCCAATAAATTGCCTGACCTGGGTAACAGTTTGCGGAGGAGGCAGAGCTGTCAGAGCTTGTATCTTTCTCTGATTAGGTCTGACCTGACCAGCCTCCACCTCAAACCCCAAAAACTCCACCTTTGTCTTAAGAAAAGAGCATTTTCTAAGGTTCAAAGAGAAACCAGCCTGAGTCAATGCCTTCAGTACAGTATTAAGCCTCTCAATACCTGTCTCCACATCAAAAGAGGCTATCAAAATGTCATCTACGTACACGATAACGTAATCATGCGCTAAGGTACCCAACGCATTCATAATAGCTCGTTGAAAAACTGAAATGGCATTCTTCAGCCCAAAGGGCATTGTTAAAAATTCATACTGGCCCTCTGGTGTGACAAATGCCGTAGCCTCTATTGAATCAGGATGTACAGGTATTAAGTGAAATCCACTTGCACAATCTAATTTTGAGAAGAAATTAGAACCACTGAGGCGTGCGATCTGGTCAGAGATAAGAGGAAGAGGGTAGCGATCCGGTACTGTGTTGCTATTAAGAGCACGGTAATCTATACACATCCTATCTGAACCATCCTGTTTCTTTACTAGCAGGGCAGGGCTCGCAAACGGTGAACTACTCGGCCTAATAATGTTAGCGTCTAAAAGTTCCTTCACACGCTCACGAAGAATTCTACGCTCATCAAAAGACATTCTATATGGTCGCCGTTGTACCGTACGATTCGGATCTATCAATTTAATTCTAAGTTCACCTGTAGTCACGCGTGTAGTCGGCATACCGGTAATAAAATATTCTGAATAATTTTTTAGAATTTCTAAAAGCTTAGATTTTTCAGTACCTACGAGGCCCGTATTAATTACGCTAAAATCAGCAGCCCTTTCTTCAGCGTTACAAACTGAATTTACAATTTTAACTTTATGTAAAGCAAGGTCCGTCGCTGTCATGTTTATGGAAAAACCTAAACCTAAAACCTCGCGACCAATCATGATGTCACTTTGCAAATAATTATCAGGTAAAACGTGAAATAAAATTTCGATGAGGTGATCATTAATCGTTACGTAACATAGTATTTGTTCTGTGCTGAACACTCGTGACTGGCCAATACCAGACATAGCGACAACATTATTAACTCGTTTACCAGAAAATTTAACACCAAAACTTTCTTTAATTAGCGAACATTCAGCACCAGAATCATAAGAAAAACAATACAGCTCACCATTATGCTCTAATGTTCCCGAAGGGGGTTGAACGACACACAAGTCCACCCGCCGCTCTGGACGCGCTGCAACCGCACCGCCGCTGTCTGTTTGGCTGCTACCGCTCGTACAGCGTATGGCAATGTGTCCTAGCTTGCCACATTTGTAGCAGACTAGTGGCTTCGCAATCGGCTGCTGTGCTGCTGGACTAGCTGCTTTCGCTATTGGGGGACGTCCTCTGCTATCGTTCGGTTTGCTTCTACATTCGGATCGCTTGTGACCCAACTTGCCACAATTGAAACATTTTAGCTGTGTAATCTTCGCTCGTTTGACGTCAGGAGTATTCAAAGTCTCACTAGGGGTCGATTTACGCTTCAGATGTGCGTAAGCTTGAAGTTCTTGCTGCATTTTATCCCTCGTTGTAATATTACTAGTAAACGCCAGTCGTTGCAACTTTGAGTCAAATTGAGAGACGTGAGCGAGTACGGTTGCTACTGCGATTTGCTCCTTATCCACTTCCTTCCATCGATTAATGAGCGACGTTATCAATCGGTTCGCGTAAGCAACCAAAGTCTCTTTGTCATTCGGTTTGTCATTATGTAGCTTTATGAGGGTACCTGCTAAAGTTTCCGTCAAAATAAATCTCGTTGTAAAGAGTACCTTAAACTCATTCCAAGTCATGCCGTGGTATGCAATTTGCGATAGCCATGTTGATGCTGCTCCTTTCAAAGCCTTGCTTATCGCAACGATGAGTTTGCCACCTTGCATTGGATTATCAGCAAAACATATATCCGCAGTTGCGCACCAAGCTCTCGCGTCCGTGTCTGTCTTGTCTGGGTCAAACTCGGGTAAATCCACTTGATTGCTCACCTTCGGTACTTGTAATGCCTCAATCAATGCCCGCATGTTTGCATTCTGTTGTTCAAACATAGCACGCCAACGCTCACCTTCAGAGTTCACATTTTGACCCGACACCGATCCCACTTCTGATAACGGAGGACAGGCAGCACTCTCGTTATCATTCTCCATAGCTAGGTACAGTTAATACCGTGGGCGTATATGGGAAGGTGTCGGATCAAATAATAAAGTCAAGATAGGGTAGATGAGCACAGTTTAATTATAATTCACAAGAAATCACAATCAGCTACTACTAATCTGATCACTTCACTATGTCACCATGGAACGCGAGACAGTCTTTACGCACACACACAAACACACACCGCACTACACTTTTTAGAGATGTTATTCGTACACTTTATCGCAAGCAACTGACCGCAGCCCGCGCGTCGACCGTTATTTATTCAATCGTCACTTCCGATGGCGGCCGCAATGTGTAGCGTAGATTCTGTCGAACGTCAATAGATGGCGTTGGCATTCCAATTTAAAATCAATTCGATGACGACATACATATGTATGTATGAAGTATACTCCTGTTTTATATCTTCAACAATAAGCAGACTTAATATCGTCAAATGATTGAATTGACATGCATACTGACTTGTCTGTGTCTGAAAGGTAGATAGCTCTATCAAATATTTTAGTCTAAGTTAACGCGTTTTGTATTTATGCACGGCTGATTTAATTAAAAAGCCATTTGGTCCTTAAAATTTTACTTTGTTTCTTGACAAGTAAGCATCAAACTTCCTTTGCTGCTATACATTTATTAATGATTGTGATGATCATGACTGTTATCATCATTTTTCAATTTTAACAATTATATATTTTTTTACACTTAATATTAAAGAAAATAGCTACCTTTCTAGTTTCACTTTCCCGTTGTATATCAACTTTGTGGTAGCATTAAATCTGATTTACTCTAACATAACCAGCATTGGTAACTATGAATTCTCTCTTAGCACAGGTTAGCGGTTAATTTCTTCGCCACACCAACACAGTTTATGTTATTGACCAAGCAGCTTTAGTAAAGAGGTCGTTAGCTCTTGGCACATTTTATCGTGTTAGAGTGCGACTGCTATGATCCATAAATATTCGATGAAAGGCTGTTTATACTAAAGGCTAGCGCAAAATTACGGCGGGCCGCACCGCATAACAAAAATTCTCCTACATCGCTTTAGTACATTTTATATGAACTATCGCACACCACAGACGAGCCGCACCGGGCCGTATCGCAACGCACTGCTACACTACGATTTCTATGTGCTTTGACGCAATTTTGCAATGCAGCGCGCTGCGGTCGTAGTATGCGCCTTTAGTCCTACATTAACATCGTTTATATAGTCTCCATTTCATAGAACTTGTTTCTTAAGGCGAGAGTTAGAGTGGTGTGGTTGGTAAGTAACTTCTATTATTAACTATTTACATAGATCGATAGATATAAAACCCTTTTATTGTACAGTTGTACTCCAATTTCACTTTACATTATTAATTCACTTAGATATCTTTGTTTGAATAGTATGTTATATTTTTCGGTACAATGGTCTATCTAACTGGGCAACGTTTTAGTTCTAGACTAAGTCTTTAAAATAATTAATAATAGGCAGTAAAATGCGTGAAGTTTGTATACTCGTACTATTCGATCGCACGTCAATCCTGTAATAATAATAAGGTAGCTGTTACAATTAATAGTCAATGTCCATACGCTGTCAATTATAAAAACATGCTTTGTCAGTTTATGGAGGCGTTTAGAACCTCGTTAGTTGTCAGTCTACTTATCCAACTAATGAGGTCCTAAATTCCGCCTAAAATAGATATACAAACTGGCTGTAGTATAAAATTTAATGAAGTGTTATTTTATAGCAAGAATTGTTCTAAATTCTTACGGTAGTAGATCCTTGCTAGGTTCAGCATGGTCGAGGAAGTACAATTCTTTTGTAAAATATCGACGTGAAGTAGACTGGTATATAACTATTGCGTTTCGTTCTGTTATTGAGAGAATCGTCTTTTCTAATTTGGTGGAACCACCTCTTAACAGTAGTCAATAATATATATAATTTAGGAAAATCAATATCAATGAGTAAAATACAAGATTATGTAGCGATGCGTTATTATTATCTTTTATATAACTTTGGTAGCAAACAAACATACAGCAAGTTGTAACCGTAACCTATAGAGATGGCTGTGTTTTCCAAGCAACGCAGAAGTAATATTGCTTAGAAAACACAACAAAGCCATCGCCGACCACGGAGAAGAGGATGAGGAAGGAAAAGGGAAACAAAAGAGGACCGAGGGGGTAATTGGGCTGCCGGCGCTCTCACTCAACGAGCGAAACACATTAGTATGAAAACTAATATTCTTACGTCGATCTTCTATGCAGTGATGACGGCAGTACTTACCCACTCGATCTAGCCATTTAGCCATTCATGCTGAAACCAGCATGGATCTACTACCGTGAAAAATTAATTTATGTATAAATAATTAATGTCTATATCTGTGTGAACTGCAATCTAGAATGAGGAGCCACCCTGAAGTGTCGTCAGAGGAGACTATATCCAAGTGACGGGTAACAGCGTTATGTTTATAGTAAATACCAACACACTTTGGCCATCTTCCCTTAGAAGAGGCTTTTATCAAGCCGGAAACATCTTCTAACTACAATTTTCATTTAAAACTTAAACCTGCAAAACTGCTTTTAAGAATAAATTCTTAACGCTTGACCAAATACAAACAACAAAGACCAGCACTTCATTTATTAAATCCAGAACTTCATAAAAGTTCAAACCTGCGCTAAAGTTTCGTATCCGAACTATACAAGGCAGGGTCATTAGTATTAATAACGTGAACGTTCGGTCTCATTAAAGACCGTACAAACCCTGAGGCGGAGCGGCCTTTTAAATACAGTTATTATTGATACCGCTTTTTACGAACACTAGCACTTTGACATGTAACAAAAATATATTGTTGAGTGCTGAATAAGTTTGATTAAGCTGTTTTTTTAGTATTTACATTAGGGCATTTAAATTCCTCTCTTTAGTGTCCGTGTGACAGCCAAGTATGAACTGCTGCAATTTTAAGAAGCTAAGAAAAATACATTAATTATAATAATACCATCCTGTTTACTGTCCTACTGCAGGGCAAAGGCTTTTTCTCGTATAGAGAAGGCATGAGCATTAATCACCACGCTTGCTCAAAGCGGATTGGCAATTTCAGACTTTTAAGTCCAGGTTTCCTTACGATGTTTTCCTTCACCGTCAGTCAGAAATGTCCAAGATATACTAAGTACATATAATTTGAAAAACCACATTGGTACTTGCCTGGATTCGAACCCACTACCTCATGTTTACAAAGCGGATGCCTTATCCACTGGGTCATTTCGACTTCATAAATACATTAATCCTTTAGAATTAAAGCTACAGCATTATAAATGAACGAACATGGCAAGACGTACGACGTTGAACATATCTCCGCTTACCCCTTTTGAAATAACGGCGTCACAATTATGTAGTAGTACTTAATTGATGCGGCTATAGTAGGCCACGTCGTTATTTTTTACTATCCTTTTTATAGTTTAACACCAAAATATAATGTAAGAATCAAAATGATTACAGAAACAAAACATTCTTGAGACATTTATTCAGCCAACAGCTAAAACTAACACGTCGTTGCCAAGTCAAGCCACTTACATCAAGCCGTCAATTGAATTCGTAACAACAAAAAACACTTCATTTGTTAAAATACAAACGTTCCTATTTACTCTGTCCCTTCATGGTTTATTCCATACATGTGCGCCCCTATTACCATGGCTAAAGGTGCACGAAATCACAATTAACATAAAGATGTGGAGGGACCTCTGAAAGCACCTTTTAGTGAAATTACAAAAGACACGCTTTTAACAAGACCTTATAAAAGTTTGGTCCCAAGTAATACAGATTAAAATATATCACTTGGAAAATATAGGTACTCTGGATGCGGCGTTTTAGTAAATTGTAAGGTGTTTCTTAGGTTTTGTATCGAAAAGGTGCTACTAAACTGCCGCTGTCCGTCTTTCAGGCAGGCTGTATCTCACAACGCATTGTGGTCTTATAGTATAATAGCCACGACACGAATTTCATTATGTTATCTTTTTGTAATTGTCACAACGCATACTGAGAGTTTTAATAAAAGCCATAATAAAAATAATTATTAATTCCTTTGTGCGTAGCAGAGGCAAATTTGTATGGTAGTTTGTACATAAATTAAGTGTGTAACATGTGGATTTTTCTCCGTTGTGCGAGGGTTGTCAAAACAAGAATAGACAATGAGCTGGTGTTTGTGCTTTGACAATAGAATTCATTAGCACACCCTAAGGTGTAAGCGACTCTGACTACGTACTTTCGTCCATTTTATTAAGCAGCCTACCGGTTGTGAGTGAATGCGACATTGGCCAGTTTTCCTTAATCGAATTCGTGATTGCAATATCAGATGAAATGTTAATTAACTTCATTATGCTCGTATGTATATAACCATTATGGTCTTGTGGTTAAACCCAATCCGGGCATGTACCAATCTGACTTTTTGAATTCACTTAATACGTTCTAAGTTCATATCTTGTCATGTGTTCATATACTGACTTACGGTAAAGAAAAATATAGCGCGGACATGTGAAAATGCCAGGCAACCTTGAATAACTTAAGCGATTAATGCTATAAAAATAAAATAAAGTTTTAATAAGAATAAGAATAATAATAAAAATTGGTGCATTTGGTCCTGTTGGCAATGAATAATATGAAATTATAACAATTATTGATTATTCTTCTAAATGACTTGTATTGTATAACTTAGTATAATATTATTTTATGTTGTTAATTTATTATTTAATTATTATATCTTTTTTTTTCTCAATATCAATTATTATGTATCAATTAGCCGTCAATGAAATTATATATGTAGGTATCTATTGCATGTATAATTCCTCTTAGTGGCACTATTTGTCTAAATTATAATTGTAATCTGTGGATAACGTAGTAGGCTATAATATTATCAACTAATTGTATCTATACCTAATGTCTTTGTAAGCATTTTATATTGTAGCTGTTTGTTGTCCCTTAATAAATAAAATAAAATAAAATAAAATAAAATAAAATAAAATAAAATAAAATAAAATAAAATAAAATAAAATAAAATAAAATAAAATACCTTTTCTTTATAAGAAGAGTAATTCCTGCAACGGTATGATACCAGACTAGTGTATTATATTAGCATTACGTGTTATTATTCCAAAAATAGAAAAAAAAAATACTAGATGTAAACTTAGTTCTTAAAAGGAATACGTAAAAGATGTTTTCACATTATATAATTAATTTTTTTGTTACATAAAGTACAATTTTTGTGGGTGATAAATTAAATGTATGGATCTTATTTCTCTACCTACTCTGTTCATTAATTTAGTTAATAATTCTGCAGCTATTTCACAGAGAATAACGATTTCTCTAAATAACCGCAACGTGATGGGACATCAAAAATTAATCGTTCCAATTACGGTAGCCTGATTTTACTGATCCGGTGCATGTTTAATAAAACTACCGCGACTGTACTCTGTCATAGTCATGAAATTTAATACGATCAACCATTCTGTGACCTTTAAGCTAACTTTACCAGTCTAAAGAAAATTACTTGAAAGCTACAAAATTCAATTCAGTCACGATCTTTACTACTATAAAAAGTAATAATTTTTTATAGCGTTTACGTGGCAAACAAACACACGGCCCCATTGGTTATCGTACCTTAAAGACATAGCTTGTTCTTCATGTACCTATTGCAGAATTAAACACACTAAAAAAGGTCTAGAAATACGGATATACATAGGTACTTTAAAATATTTTTTTTGTAAATACATACATATTATATACATAAAAACACCCAGACTTATATAGTCATGTTCATGCGAGCGCGAGCTCTGCGTGGCAGTCCGTACATAGTACCACCGAGCCACAGGGTATACACTGAAGAGAAGAGGAACGAATAAAGTAATTTGGATCGCCTGCGCTCTCACTTACCAAAACGCAATAGTATGGATGGATACAATTCTTCGGTTCATTCATAGACCAAGGACCTTCCATGTATAAAAGGAGTTGCTGGATTATGAATTTCATGTTCTACTTTCTGATTATTGTAAAAAAATATGTACCTAATGATAATAGAACCTTTCATGTTCTCACTTAATAAACATAACGTAGTAAAAGTTTATGGCTGTTTAACAACTAGTGTGACCTTTGTCGAGGCTCTGTAAAAGGTTGTATTATAGTTAAAATGCCACCAATTACTTATCAGGGTACCAACTAAAAACAAATTAATTATGTTTTACTAACAGGGCCCCACGGCTTCGTCCGCGCCTAAAATGTGTGTTATCTCCCTCGGGGACCAAACCGATTTTCGGGATAAAGTAGCCTATGTCCGACTACTTTACCAAATCTATCTAATATATAATTTTCATCTAAATCAGTTCAGCCGTTTAGGAGCTAAGTGGTAACAAACAAACACGTACTCATACACAAAATCTTTTGCATTTATAATGTAAGTAGGATTACTTGTTAAGTTCTTTATAAGATAGCTCTTGTATTTACTAAGAAATAAACATCTACTGCGTCGTGAGAACTTACACATATTTTGTAAAATACACCTAGATTCGGCACAACATATTTATGAAAACAATGTTTAATCCAGTAGCACAGTACCTAGTACAACAATAGCAAATTCTGAGGTAGTTATACGTGACCTACTAAAAAGTTCTAGATTAATACGTTTCATTAGTCCCCACATACACTTCTACTAGATGCTAATCATTTCCATTCACTTATACAATCTTATTTGCATGCGAAAATGAACACCTGTTACTCGATCTTTTACTACCGAGTCGATAAAATACGAGTCTTTAACGTTATAGACGTAGAGCGATCTCAGGGGATTATGGCTGACATATTTGAATCAATTTGAAGAATCCGATTAGTGAGGGGATGCTGAGATATTGAGTTCCATTGTGAATTTATCTTTACAAACAGTATTGAAGTAGTTCCGACTTTTGTAGTGGGATTATCCGATAACATCTGTGAAAGTACGTAATTGTTTTGAGGTTTTATTTATGTATGAAATGAGATCACTGAAGTGTTGTTTAGTAGATTGCACAATTTTCATTATCATTTCAGTCAGTTTTTAAAGCAGCTCTATGGAAACCTGTATATCTGGCAACCAACGACATAGACAGATAATACAATTTGCGATCTGCTCTCTAGTCGCTATTTGAGAGCTTTTAAAAATTAATAACTTGATTTCATTTGACTAATCCATATCTCACCAATATGAGATAATCTATATCTCATATTGCCCTTTTAAAATTAGAAAAGACGAATGATCAGATCAGTCTACAATAGAATATAACACTCCAGTAACTAAACTCGTTACGACAAACAAAATCGATTCGCAAGTAAAGCTGTTAGATACTGTTAGAGCCCTCAATTATATTCTTTGTCTCTGTAAAATCCGAGTCTAACAAACCTGAAAACAGGTCGACGCCAATCCTACCAAGATTAATGGCCGGAAAAATAATGGTTTCAAAAACAAACAATAAACACCCTAAAACAGGTGTTTATAAAAACAGGCCACATCGATCAAAGTTTTTGTAACTTGTCTTCGAGAGTAAGACAAATGAAAGTTCTCTGTTCAGCAATCTGTCTAGTTTAAAGTATCGTTAATACACGGGAAGGTGAGTCAATAACTCAATCTAAATGTTCACTTTTTTACGAATCAATTATTGATCTTATTTAAAAGTTATAATTGAGTGAGTTTATTTATGACCTTTGTTACGTAAATGGTAATAAGTAAAAAAATGTGAAGCTTTTTTCTACGCAGTACCTTTAAGCTCACGTAGAATAAATAAAGTGAGACATAATTTGCTTTATTTTTAGAGCTATATCCTAAACTAAAATAAATCAAGATATAAATCATTTGTTGGCATTCCTTCAGTGACGTTCACATATATAGAATACGTGTGAGGTACCACAATGTGTTTTAAATAGACCACAAAACAAAAAAAATAGAATTTATTTTGATCATTAATCATACGGCGTCAATTACATTCATGTAATTACAATCGTAGATATCACAATACTATTTACAGTAAATGTCAAAGCTATTCCTGGGGCTCTCTATTTCTATATTTAGCGTAAAATACAGAATAGTTATAACATAAATGAAGGAGTGATACATCTTTACTTATCTCTTAGAAGAAAGGCTTCATGATTTATTTTATGGCATTTATGCCGAAAGTTTGCGCTATCACGTCTTCTATTTATTAAGAATTTCGTTTATAGTTAGTGTCATGTAATGTGCAATTTAGAATTCCGTCGCATTCTCCAAAATCAATTCAATTCAGTTCTAAATATCTTGCAAAGCTTGGTAAAGACCCATGTTCCAATAATATTTATTCCAAAATCATTTCGATCACGATACTAAGAATTTATTGTCCATAACCGTTTTACTACGTTTAAATGTACAAATATTTTGTGGAAATTCGCATATGAATGATAACCTACATTTTAGTCACATTAAGAAAGTATTCTGTTGGTAGCCTCTACTGTTATCTCTAATACAGTACTAAAATATTTTGATTAATTAAGTCACTGAGGAAGAAGTTCAGATTCGTATTCTATAAAGATTTTCTTTTCGATAGACTGTCAATGCGCACGGTACCTATTCTTAACAAAGCGGTCATCCCGTACCTATGTTTTGTTCGTAAGTATATAAAAGTCAAAGGTTAAAGAATATGTAATATCAAGGCAAGAGCATTAACCAAAGACGCGGGATTATTATAGTAGTATAGATTACAAAGTAATAAGTTTTAAAATAGAATTCTAAGTTGTATGTCTAAGTGTCAATCTGTCATGATTAAGCCAATCATGCTGATTAAATGTAAACAAACTCGGTTTTTAAGTAGAAGTTTGTAGAATAATAAACAATTTTATTTGTCTCAATAAATCTACCTACTTATACTTTTTGGATCCAGAGACCTATATTGTATCGTTGTATTTAAATTATAACCTTTTAATTATGTATTAAACCTAAATTTTAAGGTGTATCATGGGAAATGATTGCAGGCAATTTGGAGCAACTGCTATTGGAAACCGCAAATGTTCTGCCTTTCCCAAAAGGGTCGTAAGACCGGCTTAGGGGCTTGTAGAGTGAAGATAAGAAGCATTGTTAACTTGTATAATTAGAGCAATGTCGTAATCCACATAATATGAAAGAGTGACCAAGTCGATTGATTACAAAATTAAATACTAAGTGGAAACTGTAGGTAATTGGAAAAGACTTCTGAAGACAACAAAACGTAATTAAAGAAATGAACATGTATTTCTTATTTCTGTGACTCTGTATTACATGATATTTCTAGTAAAAATATACATTACATTTGGAATCACAACGTGTTTTCTAGGGGGTTGGCAATGGCAAGTTACACCACGTTTAGCGAACTAAATTAGGTCTCATGTTGATGATTCTATTGCTTAGGTATTATAATTGGCACAATGATGATGATACTGGTAATGTATCATGGACATATATAGTTTATATGTACAAATTAGTTAACTAACGCTTTATACATAAATTTGTCTACTATTATTGCTAATTAATAATTTTAAATTCCTTCCTCCTTGACTTTGAATTGACGCATCAATATAAAAGTTTACCTACAAATAAATTCTAAGTATGATTGTTGACTTGGCTGCGATGGCCAAGACGTCGAAGTTTGTGCCACCAAAGGTTGTGCATTCAGAAAGTTTTATTAAGTTACCCTCAAACGCGAAAACAGGTGGATATCGTAGCATTTCTAACTAGTTAGTGTACAACTTCACTTTACGATTTCTGGCATTCATCAGAATTTCAATGTTAGTTTGATTCAAAGATATGAAGATTTTGTAAAAAGGGTAGATAAGCAAGGTAAAGTAAGTCCTGAGTAAACTTAGTAAGTAAATAGTTAATTATAAGGTACAAAATCTCATTGCTACTTTGCGGTTTCGTACCCAAAACCATGTACAGTAGTATAAGTAAGTTTAAAAGGTACACGTACATGAGGGAAAATCACATTGCTATTTTTCAGTTTCCATAACTAAAACCATGTACAGAGGACTATCATTACAACATTCAAATTACTTTGCATTTTTTTGGCTGACCTTTTTGTATTATGAACATGTGCTACCCAAGTACTCGTTTAAGCAAAATTTTCTGTAAACACAAACGTCACGTAGCATACTGATATACACGCTAAATGACCACATAGCTTGCGGCTAACGATTATAGCCCTCATAATTATGTATGGTTGTTTTGAAGTCAAACACTGTTAGAGATATGTAATTTAAATGTTATCTCCAGCTATTTCTAGTCTGTATAGATAAATTTAATTTATTGTATCGTTAAAATTGATGTAGCTATAACCGTTATAGGAATTGCAAGATTTATTTTAAATGATAATAAGTAAGGGTATCAGGTAATAAGGCCTATTTAAAGATTATTTTAAAATGCCAACTTTATAAATTTTTGTATGTTTACAAAAATAAAATAAATTTTAAATTAACGCTAGACAACTTTGATCTACCTGCGTTGACTATTCTAGAGGACCTGGAGCCAATATGTCATCATACAAAATGAGTATCAAATTTTCAATTTGTAAGCCCGTCATTGTATTTAGTCCGAGTAAAACTTTCAGCAAAAACGAGGCGATGTAGATTCTATAGTTGACTGCCAAGACTAAAAAATAAAACGTATACACTGACAGAATATAAAATATAATTTAAAAAATGTTTTGCATTTTATATTTACAATTTTTTTGACTTTTAAACCCATGTTAAGGTACGTTTTCAAGGGCGCCGGGCCTGTATCAGGCCGTACGTAATCCCAGTGGGGTGGTTTAACGCGAACTAGACTCGGAATTTAGTCGTCCAGTTAACTGGTGTAATGTTTTCAGGATCGTTTATATCCCTCGTGGAGTCGTGGTGAAAATACACTGGATTATACCTCTATTTGTGGCTTTCAATTAGAGCGATTTCATATATATTGTAATGGCTTTTATGATTAGAATTGCTTGAATTATTTTTAGTATTGAATTTGTAGAAATAAAATGATTTACTAGGAAGTTATTGGATAGTGCTTATAAAAGAAATAATACTAAATATAGATCAACACAATTTTATTGTTTCATTACAATTTCAGCCTTGCTTTTATAAATAGTTTTATACATTATTTACATCACAAACATCTTTCACTTTGGGTACAAATTCCATAAAAAGTTCTTTTTTACAATTTTCTTGTTCAATTTGAATTATCAATACAATTTTGTGTAGATATTATGAGAAAATAATTTTTATTTATAATACAATGATAATATGCATTACAATTAGTACAGAAATGGATCCAACGTGCAACTTAAATGAAATGGATCCTAAATCAATCATTTATAATAACGATCATAACATTCTTAGATGATTGTCTGTTGAGCTACAGTCGCTCTTCTCGTATTGTCATTGACGAGAGAGCCCTAGACTATTAGCTAACTGAGAACACCGAGCTACAACTTCATCTTGTAGGAGACTAAACGACATAGCTATTAATATAAGTCCGAACACTAAATATGCACAACACGCGATCATTTGTACGTATTCACTTTTAGAGTTTTCAGTGCTTTGTTTTGATGTTAGGAAGCTAGTGGGAACGAAATCGCCGAATCCTATTGTTGCTAAGGCTATGAAGCAGAAGTAAGCTGCGTCGAGGAAACTCCAGTTCTCCCAAGCGGAGAAGATGGCGGCTCCTACACAGATGTAGGCAAGGAGCAGGAACAGCACGATACCGACTGGTATGTGACAATGTTCGATGCTGTGATGAATGTGGTGCTGAACGCTTGTGGAGGCACTACTACTGGGCACAGTACAACTCTTCATTTTGTGATTCTCTTCGTTCCATATTAAAGGCACTCGTGATGGTGTGTCGTGGGGACATATTCTGTAAACAAATTAAAATATTTAAATTTTTTGCATATTAGCCTAATAATATGACTACTCTTCCCGCTGGTAAGCATTCGTTAGTGGGATTTAAGAGTCATGGCACAACACACATCGCAATAGCCATCGTGCTTTATTTGAACGACATAAGTGTAAATTACTGGTTTATGGTTGAAGTCTCTTTAGATTCCACTGTGAAAATAGGGGTACTGGGATGGTATGAGACATATTGATTGGTAGTAGGTTAATATATACAGAAAAATATTTTTTTTGCATCAAAGAATTCAAGCTACTTACGATTCTTCAGCGTCTTCAGAATCATCTAGCTCATCTTGACTCCTATTCATCTGCAGTTCACCACATTCTTCAGCGATGAGCTGTTCAATGACTGCACCTCTTGGTCTCTGAACTGTAGTTCTACCTCTTCCTCGACCAGGGCCGTGGACAGTTGCTAGACATTTAGTGCTGCCCATCGACTTCTTTCGATCTAATGTTTGAGTTTGTAAAGCCGATGATGTGTGTTTTTCTGGAAAAGAAAGGTCTATTTAATAAATCTTGTGTTTCGTTTCATTATCATCATCATATCAGCCAAAAGACGACCACTGCTAGACATAGGTCTCTTGCAATTTTTGTAACCTTGGCCGGTCGTTCGCCGCCCTCATCTATCGGCGTTTTGTTTAAATTCACTGAATTAAGAATTTTGTATTTTATTTTTGAGTAATATATGCGACTTTTAGGTATTTTAATGTACTTTGTTCGACTTTGCTCTTAAAAACTACAAATTAGGGAGAAAAGATTATATAACACTGGTTAGCCCTACGCTACTGGCAATAAAAAAATTACTTTTGACCGTTTTCTTTAACAAAACTTACCATCAGCCAAGGCACTGCGTTTCACTCTGCCTAACGTAGCTGATCTAGGACTTGCAGAGGCTCTCTCAAATACCTGAGAGTACTGCCCTCTGTCACCAGCCCTTGCTTTGACCGTACCCGTTGATCTATGAGCTCTGGGTGGGAATGATGTGTACTGGTTATGTTCAGCTGGTTGCGGCAATAAACGCTGCTGTTCGTGAAGTTGTAGGTAATTTTCCGGCTAAAACAATGATTATGTTAGCTAATGGTTTTGTAAATAATTTAGACGATGATAAATATTATGATTGAAAACTTTTCATGAAATTGTTATTGTTATCAAATAGTTTGTTATGATTATTAAACACGGGACTAACAAAATTGTTTATTTTATGATAAGACATCGGAATTATCTACCCTGTCATAGAATACTTATCCACCTAAAATAGGTACTCGTACTAGCAACTTTTTTACTAGATAATTAATATATTAATTTATATTTGTTAATTGGTTCGAATATGTAAACACGCAGCACGAGTTATGTTACTGCTTGACTATTATTGACCTCATTAACACAAAACAAAGAAGGCACGTATACTCACTTCACCATCCTTTCTCCAAGTATTAGGCGTTTTTCTTTTAGTAGCTCTCAGCCAGGCTAGGCGTGCCAGCCTTGCTAGAGAAGCGCCAAGCCCAGCTAGGCATGCCAGTGTAAGTGGCACACCTGCTGCCGCGTATGCCACAGTTGCTGCTCGACCCGCGGCTGTACGAGGAGACACATTACCATATCCTGCAAAAAAAGTATTAGTTATAAAGATTTACTCTAACGCAAAAATGTCGAATGCTTGAAGATCAACGCGAAAAATGTCTAACGGTGACATTATTTATTAGAAAGGTAATAAATATGTCGCATCATGAATATCATTGACATCATCGACAGACATAATGCGGGCTTACAGTAGGGTGATCGAGCAAAGAGAAACAACTAATGCACACTAATCACTTTTATTAACTAGACACAATAATTAAAATCACTTTTATTAACTTGACACAATAATTTAACACTACTGACTTGCAAACGAAACGAATGACTGTTCCTTGGGTGCAGGTCCGCACTCGACGACGGTTGAAGAGTAAGAGAGCTGGACATTGCGCGCCCCTCCTTTAAGTAGGCTCAGCCGTAGCACGAAGTTAGCCGCGTGTTGACGTCATCGCAACAGTGCTGCCATCTCGTGCTGCGTTTCGTTTAGCGACCGTACTCATGACCGTCTCCGACACGGCCATCCTGCGTTTACACACGTCCTCGTGTGTTCATTCTGTAAAAAGGAAATAGCACAGTACTCATCGTTCGGTCTTTCCTGACACGAAGCTTCTCTGGTATTTTGAAAATAAAAATAAACTTAATCACATCAACTTTCTTTATTATGTAAACATTGGTTAAAAATATCAAAATAATGCAAGAGCAACCAAGTACCTCTCTAAATCAAGTAAATCGTTACTTAAATTAACACAAATCTCAAAGCAGGAATCAAATTCATGGCCTATGGCTGCGCATTCAGCCCCATCAACAAACCCATGTTTGTTCTGTCGCATTCCTCATGAATGCCGAGTCCACCTGACTCTATGGTCTCCAATAGACCCGACCTCCGCCAGGGCCACCCGCGCACCGCGTATCCACGGACTGTTTAAAACAGATGCCGACTTCTAACGGACTACGGCTACGAAATGACTACTAGTACGGTCCGACCAACTGACCTAAGATTCCATACTATCAGTCATATCTACCTCCTCCTCTACTTCAAGTGGTACTTGGCCCTCGGGCATTCTCCTCAACCTGTCATGTGCATACTTGTAAGTACGCTTAGAGTTCAATGCTCTCAAAATGTAGCGATCCCCCTCTAACACTTCTATGACTCTAAATGGTCCCTTGTACTTGGGGTCCAACTTTGTTTGGTTACGTTCCTCGTTTTGGAGCAACACAAACTCACCAACAGAAAACCTATTCAGTCTTGCCTTAGTGCTATCAAACCGCTTTTTATCATATAGAGCCGATTTTTCTATTAACGAGGCTGCGATTTCTCTAACTTGTTCAATATCCGTATTCGTCTCATCGTCATAAGCCATTAAACTAAGAGGACGCGCGACTTTACCTACCATTAGTTCGAGAGGACTTGCCTTTGTGACTCGGTTAACCGTACAGTTTAGGGCGAGCTGTACATCACCTAACGCATCCTGCCACGACCTATCATCGCTCGCCTCGACCGCAGTAAGCATAGATTTCAACGTGCTCATTGTTCGCTCAACTTGTCCGTTAGCTCGCGACGACCCCGTGGCTATTAAATGGAGTTTAATATTTTTACTCTCGCAAAATTCTCTAAACTCGTGACTTGCGAAACAACGACCTTGATCTGCTATAATACGTACCGGTGCTCCGAACAACGACACGCTCTTTGTCACTGCTTTAATACTACTGGCGGTGTCAATGTGCATTGTATGGTGTAAAAGGGCAAACTTTGTGAAAGCATCAACGAGAACGAACACGTACTCCTTATTGTCGCGTTTTCCACTGAGCTTACCTGTAGCATCGATATGCACTGTGTGCCAAGGTACTGAAACCTTTGGAATTGGATGCAACTCTGCCTGCACCTTACCCGAATGAGACTTTGCTACTTTACAAGTTACGCAATTATCTACAAACTTACGAACATAGCGACACATACCTTCGAACCAGTAATAGTCATATAGCTTCTCGAGGGTTTTCTCCCAGCCAAGGTGAACAATGGAATCGTGTATGTTATGGACGACTGACCATCGTATGTTACGGGGCAACACGGGCAAACATCTAGTTTTGCGGTTGCGTTGGATTTTACGGTAAAGTAAACCGGATCGTACCTCATATGTCTGCGCGATTTCATCCTGCAACTCCTTATTATTTAATTGAGACATTACCTTTTGTATCTCCTCGTCTCGTTGTTGTTCGGCTAGCAACCAGTTACCAGAGAGCTCCGTTAAGTTAATAAGCTTCTGCTCTACTTTGTTAACTTGCTTACTTGGTGGCAAGGTAAATGATTGCGGGAGAAAAAGTCAACATGGGCCATACTCTTACCGGCTCTGTAGACAACGTCAAAATCAAATGCTTGTAGGTAAGCCCACCAACGATGCACCCTTGGTGTCAGATCTATTTTATCTCGAGAAGATTTTAAAGAATTACAGTCTGTTACCACAACAAACTTCCTTCCATGTAGATAAGACCGAAAGTGCTTTACGCTGTTCACCACCGCCAACGTTTCCAACTCGTACGAGTGGTACCTAGATTCGGCAGCCGTAGTGCGCTTACTATAATAACCCACCACTCGTTTCTTACCTTCCACTATTTGCAATAGCATAGCTCCATATCCATTCATGCTCGCGTCTGTATGCAGTTCGGTCACGTAACGAGGATCGAAAATCATAAGTACGGGCTCTGTTGTTAAAACCGAAATTACCTGCTGTCGTATCTCTTCGTGGTTTGTTTTCCAACCAAAAGGACATTTACCAGAAGTGAGCCTATGTAAAGGTGTCATTAACCTAGAAAAATTGGGTACGAATTGCCTAAAATATGAAGCAAGACCAATGAATTGCCTAAGCTGCGTTACCGATTCAGGTGGTGGTAAAAAAGTGAGTGCCTCAATTTTCTTTTTGTTAGGTCGAACTTCACCTGCCTCCACTTCAAAGCCAAGAAACTGTACATGTGTTTTGAGAAATGAGCACTTTTTGAGATTTAAAGAAAAGCCTGCCTTGGATAAAACCTCCAATACCGTGTTTAATCTCTCTAAGCCTTGTTCTTCTGACTCCGCTATAATTAATAAATCGTCAACATATACAATCACATAGCTATAAGCTAATTCACCTAACGCAATCATCATTGCCCGCTGAAAAACCGAAATAGCATTACGTAATCCGAAAGGCATTGTTAAAAACTCGTACTGTCCTTCGGGAGTTACAAACGCAGTTCGCTCAATAGATTCCTCACTAACCGGTATTAAATGAAATCCACTAGCACAATCTAACTTGGTAAAATAATTAGCCCCATTAAGTCGCGAAATCTGGTCAGAAATTAACGGCAACGGGTACCTATCCGGAACCGTATTTTTGTTTAGTTCACGATAATCGATGCACATACGCTTCGTACCGTCGGCTTTTTCTACAAACAACGCAGGACTCGCAAAAGGTGAATTACTAGGTCTTATTATTTTAGCGTCTAATAACTCATTCACTCGTTCACGCATTACTTTTCGTTCCTCCGGTGAGCAACGATAAGGCCGTCTCTGTACAGTTTTATTTGGATCTATTAAACGAATGTTTAGTTCATAAGTGTTAACGCGGGTAGTTGGAAAACCAGAGATAAAATATTTCACAAACCGTTTTAATAAACTAACAAGTGACTGTTTACGTTCAATTGAAATGTCAGTGTCTACATCGTCAAAATTTTCTATGGCGCTTTGAGTATTTAAAGTAACACACGAATTTACAACATTACTTTTTGATAACGTAAATTCGTTTGCACTAATGTTAACAGTGAAACCGGAAAATAATATCTCGCGACCAATCATCATATTAGTGCGTAAATAAACGTCAGGCAAAACGTGGAATAAGATTTCTGTTGGATAACCATTGATTTCTACGTTACACAAAACCTGTTCAGTGCTATTAACACTTTTGTTACCTATCCCTATTAGTGAAACTACAGTGTTAAAACGTTTACCGGACAACTTTTTAGCAAAACTCTCCTTAATTAATGAGCATTCGGCTCCTGAATCGAAATGAAATGTAATCGACTGACCGTTATGTGTTAATGATCCTGAAGGAGGCTCGACCATACACAGGTCGACTCGGCGCTCGGTGCGAGGCACGGTGCTTGCTGTGACGGCGGGAACGGTGCCCCCGCAGCGCGATGCGATGTGGCCGGGCTGTCCGCATTTGAAGCAGACGAGAGTTCCTTTCGGTGTTGATTGTGGAGTTTTCTGTGTAGCCGTAGTGGACGGTGTTAGGTGCTTCTTGAACTCTGTTCTCTTGAAACGGCAATCGACTTGCTTGTGTCCCGGCTTGCCGCATTTGAAGCATTTCAGCGGCAGCGTTGACATCTTGGATCGTTTCTCACATTCCGAAGAACTACTTGAGTCTTGTGTTGCTTTGCGCTTGAGATAGGAATATGCTTGCAATTCCTGTTGTAATTTATGACGCGAATTGATTTCAGTGGTGAATGCAAGTCGTTGTAATCGCGTGTCCGTTTGGGCCAAATGAGCTAGCACAACCGACACGGCCATTTGCTCAATACTCGCATCTTTCCAACGGTTCATCAGGGATGACATCAATCGGCTAGCATAGGCTGCGTAGGTTTCACCCTCTTTAGGCTTACTGGTATTCAAATGAATAAGCGTAGCCGGAATTGTCTCAGTAGGCACAAACCTCGTAGAAAACAGTTCTTTGAATTGTGGCCAAGTCATTCCGGAGTAGGTTACTTGTGATAACCACGTCGATGCGGTACCTTTTAGGGCTTTACTGAGCGCGACGATTAGCTGGCATCCTTCTAAAGGGTTTTCAGAAAGACACAGGTCGGCGGTCGCACACCATGATTGAGGGTCGGCTTCTTGCTTATCCGGATCGAACTCAGGCAGAGTCACTCGATTGTTGGGTCGCGGAGCGTTCAATGCTTGTATAAGCGCTCGCATTTGATCGTTTTGCATCTCTAGCATCATTCGCCATTGTGAGGTTTCGGGAGCCTCACCACGTATTTTCTCATTTGCTCGATCAGATCCCACTTCTGATGTCGCATCATGAATATCATTGACATCATCGACAGACATAATGCGGGCTTACAGTAGGGTGATCGAGCAAAGAGAAACAACTAATGCACACTAATCACTTTTATTAACTAGACACAATAATTAAAATCACTTTTATTAACTTGACACAATAATTTAACACTACTGACTTGCAAACGAAACGAATGACTATTCCTTGGGTGCAGGTCCGCACTCGACGACGGTTGAAGAGTAAGAGAGCTGGACATTGCGCGCCCCTCCTTTAAGTAGGCTCAGCCGTAGCACGAAGTTAGCCGCGTGTTGACGTCATCGCAACAGTGCTGCCATCTCGTGCTGCGTTTCGTTTAGCGACCGTACTCATGACCGTCTCCGACAAATACAATATCTAGTAGGTAAGCAGTGTTGTTGAGTATCGAAGAAGCGACTAAGGAAATACTAGGTTTCATTTTTACCAGCGTAATATACATATCACCTTACTGCGGTTGCTAATCTTCAAAGCAAGTAATACACAATGGCTAATAACCTCTCTTTGGAAGAAATTATGCCTAGCATTTGAGTAATTAATAATTTACTTTTTACCTACTTATTCCATAACTTTATGATTTCTAATCTTGTATACTATTGTTATATAACATTGTTATTGGGAACGGCTTTTATTTCAACCGTCACCCTATTTCAATAATTAATTATTATTTTATGTTAAGCTAAAGTAATCTTTCATCTATGTTCAACCAACCGTAAACTGTGCATGTAATATTAGCTCGTAAGTAGTTTTTATACATTAACATAGTTGGCAGAATGATTAAGTTTATAATATTGTTGGTAACATAACTAATATTTTATAGTCAAAGAAAAAGCCGGCAATATTTATGAACAATTTGTATTTTTTTTCGTACCAAAACGACTCAACTCTGTCTGATGGTAAGCACTAAGCAGGCAGTGAGGCCCAGGAGTGGTGAACACCATCCCATTTACAATTGATACGAGTTTATTGAAGATGCTTTTTGGTGTTTTACAATTTTCATCCCGCCGAAACGATTCGGGATGAAAATTGGAAGTGTTCAGGTTCAGGTATCTGACGAAAATTATTAAAACACCAATTTGGAATATATTCATTTGTAACTGTAAAACAGACGTTTTGTCACTATTTTAAAGCTGCGCCAATAGTTACAACTTACTTGATGTTTTAAGTTCCAAGCGCAACTTTGAAATAACTTACATTCGAGTTGTATTCATTGCGTAGTTCTCATTCTGTACGTACCAATATATGCTAAAAAATTTTACCAGTATAAATTAATATTATTAACTGCATGTCAATTGTATATGTTTGAAAAGTTATCATTTTTAGACTACTGCGAGATAAGGTTAAAACAAACTAAACTGCTTTTAACCAATAATTGCATTGCATTGGTGTTAGTACGAATTTTATTAGCGGTCTTTTATGAAACTAATAAAAATTACCAGCACAATAGCTCCACTGAAATAATAGTTTATGGAAATAATTAAATAAACAGAATATTGATTACTTTGCCTTTGAAGTATGCCTGTTAATTGTATTTATTTGCCGCGATACGGATTTGTTCTTTAACATGATATATATATTTTAGCGAAGAAAAGATAAAGATAAAGACTCACCTATTGTAGTAATAAGAGTGATACAATATATCACAGCTCCAGAAAAGGTCCATTTAGAGTCCATGGCGAGTTCAGGAGGCTGAGCGTCAGGAGACTGCCTCGCGGCCGCCACTATGGATGACTCGAATTTTCTCAGCTGTTCGTGAACTAGCTGCGTCCAATTTCGCTCGTAGAGAACGTTTAAGCGTTCTGAAACAAAAGATAAATATTCTGTTATTAGGGTACCTACAAAGTATTAATATTTATTTTCAAAAATACTGAGTAATCTGCATATTACTCAGTATTTTTGAAAATAAATATTAATACTTTGGTATATTTTATGTCAATAAAAATACAGTTTTATTGGTAAAACTACTTTTCTCTTCACAACTTCTGTGAATTGTAAACCCAAAGTTTAAGTTGACAATAAAATATACTCGCTCTTTTAAAATAATAAAAATAAAAGTTTTTATAAATGTCTAATAGTACTGATAAATAAATATAAAAGCACTATGTTTTTACCTCTGATCAGAAACGGTCGCTCGATTTGTTAGTAAGTATCAAAAATGTTAAGAAAGATTCTCAGTATTAAAATAGTCCTTAAGTTTTTTCATGTCAATAATTTAAGCAACAGAAATTCTTTTAAACCCATGAAGATAATTAGAATTTGGTCTTAAAAGATTCAAGACTAGATGGATTTTTTAGTTCAAGTACTTAACTGTTAAGAAAGTGTTTTTTTTAATTTATAAGCTTTTATAAAGTAAACAATTGGAACACAACAAATAGGATTGAGATCGCGTCGGTTGACGCATACAGACGTGCTCATAAGCAATGTTTAATATAATTTAATTGTGACCTCCTTTAGTAAATAACTGTGTAGTGTGTAATACAATGTTGCAAACTACAAACAATGAACGCCTAACTTAGTTATAATACTAGTAATGCGTAAATAAAAATGGAAAACAGTCCCCGCATCCCTAGTAAGTTGGTGCAACCCATTGATTCGGTGCCGGTTGCAGCTGTATCTACGTCAGAGCTACAGCGATTGAGTCGCACCTGAATGAGGTTTGCTCTATATCGACTGAAGGTAAACTCAACAGTGACCAAAAAATGAAAATCGCCAACCTATGCCGGAAAATTGGATCAGGTACTTCTCAAATGGCGGTTTTATATCAGTCGCTTAAACAAAAAGCACTTGAAATTCAAAACTTTAATGAAGCCCTCAAAGAAAAGTGTGATCTGACGGAACATATCACTGGACAAAGCTAAACAAGCAATTCAAGATTCTCGTGCTACTGAAAACATTTCTTTTGCCGACATGGTCAAAAAGGGGTCAAGTAGTTTTGTTCGGCCTGCAAATCTCAGCTCTGTAGTCATTTATCCGAATGACAAATTAAAGACGTGTGATGACACTAAGATCCTTGTGCAGAAATTAATTAATCAGGAGCAAATGAAGCTGCAGGTACGCGGACTTCGTAAGACGAAAAACGGAGGTGTAATAATCAGCACGGAGACCAAACAAGATGCCGAAAAAGTGAAACACGTTGTCCAGCACTCTACGTCCGGTCTTTCCGCCGATGAACCCCAAAAGCGCCAACCCCGCATTGTAATAATTGGTGTGCCCTCCACATTATCAGAAAATAAGGCTTTACGTTGTGTATACTAACAAAACCTGGCCGATAAGATACCATCAATGTCCTGAGATTCTTTTTTGAGCTCCAGCAAACTAAGCCATAAATCTGGCAAAAAAGATGCTTCTACGTGTAATTATAATATTGAAGTGCATGCAATTATTAGAAAAGCTCTAATTACACAATCCCGACTCTTCATAAATTGGACGTCTTGTCCTGTCAGGGACTTTACATTGTAACAAGATGTTACAAATGCCAGCAGTATGGACATACTGCTAAGTTCTGCAGACAAGATATGCCCACATGTGGACATTGTGCTGAAATTGGACACGCATTCGCCGAATGTCCGAAAAGGCATGTACCAACAAAATGCGCAACGTGCACACAATTTAAAAAGCCCCATATTCATCTAACAGGAGAAGCAGATTACCCAGCTAGAAAAGCTGCTTAGTTAAGATATATTAACTCTGTTGATTATGAGGGTTCATAAACATTACCATCTGATTTTAGACACTATAACATTTAATTTTAATGAATACCTATTTACAATCTTTACCTCATCATACGTTGTGCTACTTACGAGCGCTCGGAATTTTCTTGCTATGCATCTCATGGCTATACAAATTTTTCGAGCTGTGACAATGTACTTTTACCCTACATACTACTTTTTGCATAATACACTTTTTATGTTGATTACATATACCTACTAGTTCTATTTTAGGACTACATATAGTTAAATAATTTAATATAAATAGTAATTGCTTTCAGGTTGTATCAGGTATATATGTGCAAAGGCATGCAAAGATATGTGTTCAAGTTCTAAGACGTTGGTATGTCGATTGTCTAACTTACCGTAACACAGGTATAAGCCTAGCACGGAAGTAAGATTACTGTCGCGCCTCGCTAATGTCTGGAGTTGGACATGATCTGTTATATTATTTGTGTCATATTATTATTTAAATATTGTTAAAAAATGTAGCCACCATAATATATTAAATGTACTTTTAATCCGCCTATAAAACAGGATAATATATTCTAGTACAGGCGCCCTACAACTGTATTTAGTTCATAATTTATTTTGTAAGACTTACCTATGAACTTTTTGTACAATTTTTACTGAATAAATATTATTATTATTTCCTTATTAAATATTATTATTTATATTATATTTATAATATTTATTAGTTATTAAAAAATACCTTAAGAGTATTTACGAAGTTTTAACATCATTGTTCTAAGTGATAAAGTGCTACGCTATGTGTTTCTAAAGGAAAATAAACCGTCTAAATCATTTACATTTATTACAAAGATTTAGTGTTGACGCTAGAATTGGCTATCAAGAATCAAGCATTAGCGATAAGATCTAAACTGAATAGACTATTATAATTTGGATGGGGCAACACTTAAATTAACGAGCAACGCAATCAGCCTTTGTTTAGTTTAATCAGAAATGAAAAACGCTATTTAACTTTTAGTAGACTTTTCTACACTGCTTTTTTATTACTTTACTGATCGATATAAATTTATAACAAAGAGTTTTTAATCAGTTTTGTGGTGATGAACTTTTTAGAAACCTACTTAACTTTGTTCTGTTTCGGAAGAGTGAAGTTGTAAGTTGTGCGTCAACAGATTGAATAATAATAACGGTCGATATTATGAACATTTTTCATTTTTTTAATTTAAGATAATCGATTTGAAGATTCCATTCTGACTATTTTTTAAATTAGTAGTTTAAATTTTAAGTTATATTAACTAACTGACAGTAAAATAAAACAATCCGCAATTGATGAAACTACTAGCTGTTGCCCGCAGCTTCGCCCGCGTGAGTGTCGGTTATATCTCACAGTTTACATTGACGACTTTTCATACAAACTTTCATCCCCTATTTCAACCTCTTTAAGTAATCTATTCGCTATAAAAGATGTTGTTCCCCGAGGTCTAATCTATCTCTATACTAAATTTCATTAAAATCGTTTCAGTGGTTTAGGCGTGAAATCGTAACAGACAGACAGAGTTACTTTCGCATTTATAATATTTATATGGATTATAAAACTTTGAATAGCTCTGTAATATTATCCCAAACTTTCTAAAAGAAACATTAAATACCATCCAAAGTTACCATAAGCCGCTTAATCTGTTAAACAAATTGAATCCGGCCGTAAATTCGAATTAAACTCAATTAACGAATCAAATATTTACAAATATCTTTCATTGCTTTGGTACAATCGCGTCTAGTTACAAAAGTTATTTTCATTAAAAGCCAAAACCTTTTGCTCGATGATCAATCTTGTACGGCTAATTAAAATTCCAACTGATAAATCGTAAACAAGTGGGCTTCACTTCGATCCTAAATATTATATTTTGTTTAAGGTTTTATCACGCAATAATATGTAAATTTTGTTTGTAAATCTGAAATTAGTTATACATTTTTATACATTAATTAATTTGTAATTACAGTTTATAAACGAAGACATGTAATATATCTCTTATTGTGTGAGACTATGGTCGTTGTACTGAATATTCTGTCACTTAGTTTATAAATGCAATGCGTACACTATTATGTTTCAATTTATATGGTTACGACTAGTGATAGGCTATAAAATATTAGAAGAAGCCAGTAACCGCTTACTTATGACTGACTTTTGAACTAGGTTAACAAACATACCTACTTATTCCCATTTTGGTCGTTACTAGAAGTTTGATTCTCAATTTTTATCTTTCATCTTATTCTTAATGACAATACTTCGAACCTTTAGATTTTCAAGCTTCATTTTATGTCACCTTATGGCAGTAATGTTTAAAATAAACTTGGAATTATACTTCATCTGTATTTAATACCCAACCTTGTACTTAAGAGTTATACAATCAGTTTTCGATTGTTTGTTAAAACGAAATGTATCCTGGGATACTTTACAGAGATAAAAGTAACTGAAACAAAGTAAAGCTAATGGATTACACATACATACATAACTTCACGCCTGTCTCCCATTATTAGGGTAAGCAGAGACTATAGAACGCCATTTGCATCCAAACATACCTCCTTTGCGTCTTCAACATTCATTATTCTTTTCATACACACACGTCGGTTACGGGTGTTTGTAATTGTGCCCTTTGTCAACACGTCATCGCCTATTTGGTCCGCGTATGTTGGTCTAGGACTAATAGATTACACAAAGTTTAGTCCGTGAATCATATTGCTGTCTACTGGAGTGTTACCACGGATGTAGAAAGCATGCGGTGGCAGCCCTATCTCGATCTGTTTACGGTCTCTGACAGAATTGGTTTCGTGTTCCTGCATCAGCAGGGATGTCACGTTACACGTAATTGATATTGAACTTCGTGCCGGATAAGTCTAGCTGTTTACATCGTTGGTCCTATTTTGTACCGATTTTGTGTGTATTTAGTTCATAATTTATTTTGTAAGACTTACCTATGAACTTTTTGTACAATTTTTACTGAATAAATATTATTATTATTTCCTTATTAAATATTATTAGTTATTAAAAAATACCTTAAGAGTATTTACGAAGTTTTAACATCATTGTTCTAAGTGATAAAGTGCTACGCTATGTGTTTCTAAAGGAAAATAAACCGTCTAAATCATTTACATTTATTACAAAGATTTAGTGTTGACGCTAGAATTGGCTATCAAGAATCAAGCATTAGCGATAAGATCTAAAGTGAATAGACTATTATAATTTGGATGGGGCAACACTTAAATTAACGAGCAACGCAATCAGCCTTTGTTTAGTTTAATCAGAAATGAAAAACTCTATTTAACTTTTAGTAGACTTTTCTACACTGCTTTTTTATTACTTTACTGATCGATATAAATTTATAACAAAGAGTTTTTAATCAGTTTTGTGGTGATGAACTTTTTAGAAACCTACTTAACTTTGTTCTGTTTCGGAAGAGTGAAGTTGTAAGTTGTGCGTCAACAGATTGAATAATAATAACGGTCGATATTATGAACATTTTTCATTTTTTAACCGACTTCAAAAAGGAGGAGGTTATCAATTCGGGTCGTATGTTTTTTTTTTTGTATGTTTGTTACCACATATCTCGGTCATTTATGAACCGATTTGAAAAATTTTTTTTTTATTTGAGAGGGTATACTCTGAAATTGGTCCCATTTTTTTATTATAAGAAATGGTTCAGTGGTTGTATGTTTGTTACAACTTAACTCCGTCATTTATAAACCAATTTGGAAAATTCTTCTTTTATTTGAAAGGGTATACTCCGAAATGGGGTCCCATGTTTTTTTTATAAAAAATGATTTAGTTGTTTGGCTTCAATTTAATATTTTGTAACAAAACGTTTGCAAGAAGTGAAGACGTGTAAAGCAACACGTCGATGTCTTTTGCGACGAATTATCTGACATTGACAGGTCCATGCTACAAGTGCGAAGTGATTTTCAAAATTAATTTTTTGTTAGAAACGAAGTGGCCCTGGATGAGTGACCATATGCATTTTTTGTATATCTGAGCGATTGCTCGGTCAGTTAAATTATGATTTTTTTGATGATTCTTTATTGTTGGTAGATCATCACTTTTTTGTTTTGATTTGTGGTTTCTGGGATTCAGGGTTTAGCGATCGAGAAAGTGTTGACAAGGACCTTATATCTCTATTTACAATCTTACCTCTCGTCTCTACTTTCTTTCAAACGGCGCGGCGCTGTCTCATTTGCGCAGCACGTTTAGTAGATCTACCCATATTGAATATATTTATACACAATTAATTCCCACTAAAAGTTTAAAAATAAAATTATTTTTAGAAAAAAAATGAAAACCGACTTCAAACAACACCTACATGTTCAATCCTTAACTAAAAAGTAGAAAATAATATTTTAATTACTTCATAGCAAAGAACATTAAAGGGGAATCATCGCAATCCTTGATACCTATAATACTTTACTATTTATAGTTTTTAATCAGTTATTTTGGAGTCGGTGCCAGCCAAGAAGGATCATAATGACCTTCATAAAAATAACCTACCTACTAGCAAAAAAAAAATCTTCTTGATTAATCTATTAATATATGAATGAAAAATATAGATTTAATACAAGAAATCGAACGGAATCTGATAAGTGCGCTTCATTTTTTTTATGTATATCTGAACACAACTATCAATGACGTCTGCGTTCACAAGTATGACCGCGTTCGGGTAGTGCACTCAGGCAATCCCCACGCGTGCAATTACCGCCCCGTGCATTACAAAAGTTGGTTGTAAAGACAGAATTAAAGATCCTTCTTGGCTGGCACCGACTCCAAAATAACTGATTAAAAACTATAAATAGTAAAGTATTATAGGTATCAAGGATTGCGTTGATTCCCCTTTAATGTTCTTTGCTATGAAGTAATTAAAATATTATTTTCTACTTTTTAGTTAAGGATTGAACATGTAGGTGTTGTTTGAAGTCGGTTTTCATTTTTTTTCTAAAAATAATTTTATTTAATTCAAGATAATCGATTTGAAGATTCCATTCTGACTATTTTTTAAATTAGTAGTTTATATTTTAAGTTATATTAACTAACTGACAGTAAAATAAAACAATCCGCAAATGATTAAACTACTAGCTGTTGCCCGCAGCTCCACCCGCGTGAGTGTCGGTTATATCTCACAGTTTACATTGACGATTTTTCATACCAACTTTCATCCCCTATTTCAACCTCTTTAAGTAATCTATTCGCTATAAAAGATAGCCTATGTTGTTCCCCGAGGTCTAATCTATCTCTATACTAAATTTCATTAAAATCGTTTCAGTGGTTTAGGCGTGAAATCGTAACAGACAGACAGAGTTACTTTCGCATTTATAATATTAATATTTATTATAAAACTTTGTATAGACCTGTAATATTTTTATCTAAAACTTTCTAAAAGAAAATTAAATACAATCCAAAGTTACCATAAGCCTTTTAATCTGTTAAACAAATTGAATCCGGCCGTAAATTCGAATTAAACTCAATTAACGAATCAAATATTTACAAATATCTTTCATTGCTTTGGTACAATCGCGTCTAGTTACAAAAGTTATTTTCATTAAAAGCCAAAACCTTTTGCTCGATGATCAATCTTGTACGGCTAATTAAAATTCCAACTGATAAATCGTAAACAAGTGGGCTTCACTTCGAGCCTAAATATTATATTTTGTTTAAGGTTTTATCACGCAATAATATGTAAATTTTGTTTGTAAATCTGAATTTAGTTATACATTTTTATACATTGAAGTTTAGAAACGAAGACATGTAATATATCTCTTATTGTGTGAGACTATGGTAGTTGTACTGAACGTTCTGTCACTTAGTTTATAAATGCAATGCGTACACTATTATGTTTCAATTTATATGGTTACGACTAGTGATAGGCTATAAAATATTAGAAGAAGCCAGTAACCGCTTACTTATGACTGACTTTTGAACTAGGTTAACAAACATACCTACTTATTCCCATTTTGGTCGTTACTAGAAGTTTGATTCTCAATTTTTATCTTTCATCTTATTCTTAATGACAATACTTCGAACCTTTAGATTTTCAAGCTTCATTTTATGTCACCTTATGGCAGGTAATGTTTAAAATAAACTTGGAATTATACTTCTTCTGTATTTAATACCCAACCTTGTACTTAAGAGTCATACAATCAGTTTTCGATTGTTTGTTAAAATGAAATGTATCCTGGGATACTTTACAGAGATAAAAGTAACTGAAACAAAGTAAAGCTAATGGATTACACATACATACATAACTTCACGCCTGTCTCCCATTACTAGGGTAAGCAGAGACTATAGAACGCTATTTGCTGCGATCCAAACATACCTCCTTTGCGTCTTCAACATTCATTATTCTTTTCATACACACACGTCGGTTACGGGTGTTTGTAATTGTGCCCTTTATCAACATGTCATCACCTATTTGGTCCGCGTATGTTGGTCTAGGACTAATAGATTACACAAAGTTTAGTCTGTGAATCAATTTCCTCCATACACAACAGTCATATAAGCTATGACTATCGCCACAATATCAGTCAGATTTTTACTTACAACCATTATATTTGGTTAAACTTTATTTGCTCAAACATCTATTCATCCCACCCCTGTTTACTTCTTTTAATTCAACCTCATCCAAAAATTCGATCACGATTGTTGATTCTGTCTACTGGAGTGTTACCACGGATGTAGAAAGCATGCGGTGGCAGCCCTATCTCGATCTGTTTACGGTCTCTGACAGAATTGGTTTCGTGTTCCTGCATCAGCAGGGATGTCACGTTACACGTAATTGATATTGAACTTCGTGCCGGATAAGTCTAGCTGTTTACATCGTTAGTCCTATTTTGTACCGATTTTGTGTCTTTTAATAATGCGATGCAATAATGATAAGAAGGTTGATATTTTTATATAAAATTAAATTGAATGAATGTCGGTAAAAGATAATCGGTATTTCTATCTATATACATATATTAGCCTTTTAATATGCCTAATGGTAAGCAACTGACTCCATGGGTGATAGACAATTCCTTTTATGGTAACTTCGACATGCTGGCTTTCACTGTTATACTTTAAAAACAAAAGGGATCAAGATTACAAGGAAACAAGTGCACGTTCTATCTAAGAGGCACTGTTGACAAAAAGTTACTGTTAACAGCCGATTGCCGATCGCAGTAGCAATAGAGAAATCTAGGATCGCAAATCTAAATTTAAAAAATCTAATCAAAATATTTAATTATTACAAAAAAACAATAGAAATTAATTTATATAAAAATCTTAAACAAAATTAAATAACACACAACACATTAGAAATGGGATCAATTATAACATTAAAATATTAATTTTTAACAATTAATACCTTTTTAATTTTTATAATTTAACCTAAGTGGTGCATTATAATGCACCACTTATGATGTTGTTCTATCACATTTGACGTTGTAACAGTGTCTGTATCAGCTATAAAAATTAAATAATAGCTACAATCTTTTGTAACTTTTATAATGTAACGTTAAAAAGGTAATTTTTGTTTTGGAACAAAGCATAGAAAGTTATTGTATATTTTACGATATCTGAACGTAAACTATAGAGCTTAGTATCGATCGTGAACTGGAACACAGCAAGTAACCTATAAAATTTACACCTTGATAATAATATTTAATTTTGCGTCAATTATTCAATTTTATCAATAATACGCATAATTATATTTAATTTAAGTACAACAACGACGTTACCTTGAACAAATGTACAATGTATTAAGCTACATTAGTACCTAACATAAACCTGCACTATATTTTATGTTCTCATATTTTTATCGAGAAACGTATGAAATGAGACTTATCTAAAGACGTAGCGGTATTCGTAGATGTTGCTACGGAATACTACGTTTCGTAGCAAAATCTACGAGGAAAGCCAAGGCGTGGTGTTACTATTTTTATCTACCAATTTATTGAGAGTATTTTAACTAAACTATTAAATGTAAATCCCCATTAATGTATGACGTCTACTGCGAAACATTATAATTATTATCTTTTCAAAAGAGATGCGTTTGCCATGTTCCTATGCGTGACAAGCGAGCGAGTTGGTAATCGTATTGCGGTAAGGGGTAAGGTACACAGATAATACTGCTGTCCTTTTCATTATATTATCTATACCAAATTATAGTTAAGTTATCAAAGCGTTTACATATATAAGGTTCATAAGCGTATCCTAAAATTTTGTGGCATTAATATACAATCTTAGAACAATAATAAATAAAAAAAAATTACTCTAAAGCAATCAACAGAAACGGGATTACAAAACCATTGTAAATTTAAATTCGAATAAGGAATAGATTAAAAAATATCAGTTCAGAAATTCTGTTATAGTTGTTGCTCGATGGTTGGATACACGTCGGTGCAACTTAAATCGTTTCCATTTCGAGATTTATTTCCGAACGGTTTTTATTTTCGAACCAGTCGACTGTGGAGATATGCGTTCGGTATTTTGTAAAATGCAACCACTCGATGAAGAGATGTGGATAAAAATTTTCAAAAGCTTGAAGACTACAGTTTATTAAATGTGAGAGCCAACAGGTGTTAGCTATTTGTTTGTTCGAAAGATGTTCTGTACTCTCTTGAACGTAACTTCTAGGTAAAAACAATATTTTGCAAACATTATAAGTACATTAAATTGACATTACATTATATAGACTGGCCTGTTGGTCTAGTGGTTAGTGACCCTGGCTGCTAAGCCGGAGGTCGTGGGTTCGATTCCCACCCAGAACAAACCTTTGTGTGATGAGCATGATTGTTTGTTCTGTGTCTGGGTGTAATTTATCTATAATATGTATGTATTTACAAAAAAAAAAAAAAAAGTATATAAGTAGTATATCAGTTGTTTAGTACCCATAACACAAGCAAATATAATTGCTTAATTTGGGGCTAAATGGCGCTGTGTGCATGTGGTAGAATATTATTATTATTATTATTAAATTTACCATTTTCCGAATCATTGTTACACAACAATGAAACTAGTTTAGAGATTGCGCCGAATGTCATAACCATTACTTACGTTAGTAACAGCATAATATATGTATAAACAAACTAGCTGTTGCCAGTGACTTCGCCCGCGTGGGTAATAGGTACCCCAAAAAATATATACCTATATCACTCGCTAATATTGTTATTTTCTATATGTGAAAATGCATATACTTTAAGTTAATCCATGACAAATAAACATACAATAAATTAAATATTTTCAAAATAATAAAATTTCTTTTATTTTCTTTCCTTTTTTTCTTTTCTTTTTGCCGTAGACCCCGCGGAGCAGCATTTGCCATTGTCCTATATATTATACACTAACCTTGGTAAATAGATTGGTTACCGCAGTAAGTTGTTTTCTACGCAGGTAACGCTATTTCTGGTAAATCCTTCACTTTTTACGACACCCACGGGTAATAAACCCCGGTTACATTTTCTAACCTGCAAACATGGTCCCAATAATAATTAGATAAATAAGCTTATACTGAAGTGTTTGGTGGTTGAAATTTGACAACCGCTCCCGGCAATTGACGCACTGTCCTAGCGCGCTCAGCAGCGAATATTTATCTCTAGGTCCATTCGCCTGTTAGCAACCATTGCAATAATTTAAAAAAATTAATATTATTTTGATGACGTCAATTGCTGAAAATACAACCTTTCCAAAGAGAAAATATTTGCCACTATCACTCCGCTTGCCACGTGCGTTGGTGACCGTCGTAAGTGAATATTTTATTTTTTTAATAACATTGTGGTATTCTTTGAGACACAGTAAAAGTCTTGCCTCTGAAGTCATTGAGCGGCGGTAACTATTTATCATATAATCTAATAGTCCGTTTTGTTCTGTTCATCGGCTATAACTAGCTATAAAATGTAACATTTGTAAATTTTTGCACGTTTACATCGAGTTTATTGTTTCACGGTCACGCAATACGTCGCTCTATCTTCGGTTGCGAAGCGTATTTCTTTATAGGGATAATAATATCTCGAAAAACTTCGCTTCCAACGTAATGGTTCAACATAAAATATTCAAATTACTACGAAACTTCGTACAAATTATTGGATACATTTATTTTGTTTATTGTTGTATATTTAATAAGTTAGATAATATCGATGATGAATTGATTGTACGTAACCGATATCATATAAATAAGAATATTATTATTTCAAAAAGACAGTAACAGTTTAATTAATTTCATGGATTTATAGTATTATGTCTATATTTTGCCGTGATGATGCACGTGCAAACAATGCTGATAGATGAACACGCCAATTTACCCACTTTCCCACACACAGACTTACGTTATCCTACTTAAAAATAAAAGAGAACATTTCAACTAAGTATATATATCAACTAACTATAATATCGAGTCAGCGATCTGGCTTTATGTTAAATGGTTGACATTTCGTATTTTATAACATTCATAAGTATTAATTCAATTAACCCAAAAGAATAAATTATATTTCCACCCGACGCATATTGACTTTGAATACCTAGTTCTCAACGCACCAACTACATTAGTATGTTGTCTTCAGTCCGTTCAGTACAGAAATCTAATTTTAAGGATTCGTAGATAATCTATTTTGTTAATTGTTTTGTAATATGTAGTGTGCATTAAACAATATTCTTTTCTTCATTATTAGTTTCAAGCAAAGTATTGTTCCGTGTGAGAATCGAGCCCCTAGCACAGCAGTCATTTGCATTCCCACTACACTATTGAGTTAACTATAAATATACTGGTAATTAATTAATTTGATTGCTACAATATGTACACGTAATAAATAAATACGATGTAAACAATTTAATATAATGATAATATCTACAATCCAAGCTTATGTTTTGTTACAACACAAGCATTAAATTCAGAAAAGAACCGAGCAACTTACAAAGAAATAAGTTTTTTTTTAATTGCGACCAATGCTTGTGTCTTTCTGTAAGGAGATTAACACCTGCACTTACGAGCATTAAGTATTTATAAAGAAAAAGTACTGTTTGAACATTGAATATACTTTCCTTTTTTTTGGTTGCATTTCCTTAGCAAACAGAACTATTACAAATTCATCGTGTAGGAACATTCGTATGTTAAGGCTATTGGAACATTGTTGTAACAAGAATAGAAGGCACATTAAGCTTCTTTTTATTAATTGTGTAATTAAATTTGATTTCATCCTATTTTAGATTTCATATAAAATTTTATGATAATCTAATATTGAATCAGACTCGAGGGTCAATGGCCAAGGTCATGCGCCAGGTAAGCACGTTTGGCGGTTTGTTAAAAAAAAGTGATAGTGAAAGTCAAAGTGTAAATTTTTATTTTGTGAATGTATTGTGAAATGTCGATGGTGTATAAACAAATATAACTCCTACTGCACTCGACATCCTACATATTTTCACTATCACTCATTTATTTTGTCTATCTTTGACCATGTGTGTATACTTTTTACCTGTGAAAATAAATTGTTTTTGAAAACGATAATTATGAAGTGTGGTGTATATTTGTAGCAGTGAACAGCATCATATAACAGTCTATTTACTTTGTCTAATAGTTAAAATGACATTTCAAAACAGGAAACTTCAACCTTATAATCAAAACGTTAAAGCCGAATTTTCAACGATAACACGTGCCAAAACTAGCGTGTACATTATACACAGGATGGTTTCGACATGCGGTAATCGGTAAATGTCCGGCAGGGCGAGGCGACGCCTGTTGCCCTGGTTATAAAGCCGTTATTAGGTTCGTGATGGAATAAAAAATGCTTTGATATTTGAAACATATTTTTAAAGCACATTTAATAATTTTTTTGTGAAATTGAACTCATTAATGTTCGATGTTCAACTTTTTATCAGAAAGCTGTCGTCCCTTTCGGGAAATTTTTGAAATGTAATATAACTTTTAAAAAATTAAAAAAAAAATGTTTACTGAACTACGCACGTAGCTGAAGTGATGCTGTACGCGATATACTTCTGATATTCATTACTTCTATTTGTACTCACACTTTTAAGACTATTACCTCTCAGAATTTATTTCCTCGGAGGTATAAGAGTTTCGATTTTCAAAAAATGGGATAAAAAGTAGTGGCATATATACTTCACCTCATCGCAATCAGTATGGCGAATAATCGCGATCAAGCCATCCTACGAGAAGGTGAAAGATGACAGTAAAATTATCCAACATAAGGTAGGCAGTCGTCCTGTTATAAGACTGCCACCCCTTTTACCTACTGAACTGTGAGAATACCGACAAGCGTGATTATAGCAAAACTCCCAAACATATTACTTGGCACAGCATGGGTACAATGCACATGAAATGGGCACAGTCTTTGTCCGACAGCGAACGTTTCTAGGCGACATGATGTAATGAGATAGATGTTGATGTTTGGGTTTAGAGATCATTAAATGATAAAAAAAACAAAGCATTAGGTGCGTGTTATATAAATCTATACATATAATAAAAATGTAACCGATCGCTGTCTGTACATGGAAGATATATGAGAAAAAATACTATTGGGACCTATATCAACGCAAATAGAACCCAAAACAATGATTTTTAAAATTTTTGTCTGTTTGTCTGTTTGTCTGTTTGTCTGTGCGTTTATGTACGCTAATCTCAGAAACGGCTTATCCGATTTAAATATGGTTTTCACTAATATATTGTGGTAAGCTTCACTTAACATTTAGTGTTTGTTTCATGTCAATCGGTTCATAAATAAAAAAGTTATGCCAATTTAAAGAATCACATCGAACATTCGTTAATTTACTACGAAATCTTATAGAAGCAGATATTTTAACAGGTTGCGGAATAGCTGATAGTGTTTTTATTCCTCGGATTCCTGTCATTCTAAACAGTCTTTCATTTAGTTTTAAACGAGTCCAGTTTCCAGTGAGCCTATGTTTTGCGATGACTAATAAAATTAAAGTAATTAATTAATTAAGTAATTAAAGTAAAGGTAAGACACTAAAAGTTGTGGGTGTGGATCTAAGTATTAGCTGTTTTTCGGTCAGCTTTATGTGGCTATATCACATGTTAGCATTACTAGCAGCCTGTATGCTTTGATCCCTTTTTTTTTTTTTTTTTTTTTTTATAGTATAGCCTACCAAAGTGACTCCACCCCGCCTGATGGTAAGCAGTCAATGGAATCCAGAAGTGGCGGCCACTATACCAAAAGCCACGTTTTAAACTGCTGGTATGGTGGCCTCCACTATGGCGGCTGAGAATGGGGTTAGGGGAAGGAAATGAGGGACGTGAGGAAAGAGGAAAGGTGGGAAATTGGGCCTCCGGCGCTCTCACTCACCGAACGAAACGCAGTAGTACGGATACTACTACTCTTAAGTCGATCTTCTATGAGAGGGTAGTACTTCCCCGGACGATCTTGCCCATTCATGCTGAAATCAGCGTGGATCTACTACCGTGAAAATGATGGCCCCCTGATGGCTATACGTCTAATCCATACATCCATACATATTATAAAAGGCTTTGTCCTGACTGACTGACTGACTGACAGACAACGTAAAGCCTAAACCGCTGGTCGTAGCGACTTGAAATTTGGAGTATGTGTTTGTCTTAATGTCTAGAAGTGTACAAAGAAAGGGTTATTAAAAATTCAACCCTTAAGTGTATGAAAAGGGATGAAATCGATTGTATGAAACGTCTTCAATTTTTTAAGTTACAGCTTTGAAATTTTGTTTTAGAATACTTTTATTTAAATAAAAAATACGCTCATAATTTTTTTTTTACTGGGGTGGATTTATAGGAGTGAAATAAGGGATGAAATATTGTATGGAAAGATCTTTGCTTTTGAAGTTGGCGACTTGAAATTTGGAGGGAGGGGGAAGGGAGGGGGAGGAAGAGGAAAGGAAGGGAGAAGTGAGAAGTGAGGGGAAAGTGCGGGGGTAGTTAGGGAGAAGTCAGGGGAAAGGGAGGGGAAAGTCAGGGGGAAATCGACTGCCTCTATATTTCGGTGGTACTGTGTATGGACTGTGAGGTCGCGGGTTCGATTCCCGCTCAGTGCAAATATTTGTAGCATGAACATGTCTATTTGTATTGGTCTGGGTGTTTATATGTATAATATGTATCTATTTACAAAAATAAAAGTATTTAATTATGTTTATCCGTATTCTAGAACCCATAATACAAGCATATAATATGCTTACTTTGGGTCTAGATGGCGTTGACCTCGCAGCATGTGTGGGACCAGCTGAGTATCCGCGGAGTCATTGTGTGGGTGGTGTGGGTCAACCCGCCGGCCAGGAAGACCCGTATAAACGGTGGTGCCGCTGGCCGCCCGCGGCATTGTACAAGGGCCCAATTAGACCTAACCAAAAAAAAAGAGACTGCCCCACCAGGTTGCGCATAATCTCGGAGTGGTTCGTCGTGCAGGTTGGTGACCGGATAGTGGAACCCGGCGACCATTTTCGAGACGGTACGGCGGCCTTTTGCGAGCAGTCCGTATCATGGAAGCCCGGAGGCCTAAGACCCTTGAGCCTTTACAGCTGCGAAGAGACATCGCCTCCTCAACGGCCGTCTTCTATCGCCTTTACCACGGAGAGACTTCTCAACAGCTCTTTAAATTAATTCTACCCTCTACCTTTTTATCCAAAACGACACGTGCGGGACTGAAGTGCTACCCTTTCACAGTGCAATCTAAAGGGTCTCGAACCAAACGGTTCAGCACTTTATACTTTTGTCGCTCAATTAAAGCCTGGAACTCTTTACCAGCGCATGTGTTCTCACCTAACTTTCATCCTGGGACTTTTAAGCGAGGCGTGAGGAAGCATCTCACTAAGCCGCCATAGTGGAGGCCACCATACCAGTAGTTTGGCTTTTGGAATGGTGTCCACTACTTCTGAATTCCACTGACTGCTTACCATCAGCCAGAGTAGAGGCACTTTGGCAGGCTAATATAAAAAAAAAACTTACAGCGTGTTTATTCCTCAGATTCCTTTCATTCCAAACAATTTCCCGTTTAGTTTTAAACGAGTTCAGTTTCCAGTGAGCCTATGTTTCGGGATGACAATTAATGAGTGTGGATCTAAATATTAACTGTTTTTCGTATGGTCAGCTTTATGTGTAAGTAATCCTAGCAGCCTGTATGGCTTTGATCCGCGATGGCTATACGTCTAATATCGTAGATAGAGAAGCATTTACTGTAAAGATTTTTCTTATTCACCTAAGCGAAGATGTTTATAATTCAAAACAAACCAAAAGATATATCCAAAAAATGCTGCCCAAAATCACTATTCCACGCGGACGAAGTCGCGGGCGCAGCTAGTACCATAATATATTTATGTGTTATTTCTTTAGACTATAGGTAATATACGACGAATTTGGCATTTTACACAAAACGTATGGATAGGTTAAAAGTAGCTTCGAAAATATAAAGCTTGAAATATTCAGATATATTAAGTACGATTCATTGTTTAGACGAAAACGATATAAAAAATTTAAGTCTGTTAAAGAGCCAATTTGAAAGCGTTGGAAATCACTTACGGGTAAATATCTGACTTGCATTTTATACTAAATACGGCAAAGCTGACGTTTTATTGGCGTATTAACCTTATGGAGAAGGTTAAACTTTTATTTCGATTGATTGAGTTTAGAGGTTCAGGTGTTTAGAAACGTAATTTCGTTTATTTATTTTTTTAAATCGCAATGCGTAGATACTTTATCGAGTACAGCTAAAATTAGAGAGATAACGAGCAAAGTTAATAAATATCGATTGTATGTACGAATAAAATTCGGGATTATTGTAAGGATCATAATAATATTATTATGGCACCCACTTTATCAGATCACATTTTTTAAACGGGATTCAACCGTCTATCTCACCACCAAGTGACAACCGCTGGTTGAAGTTTTGTAATTTTAGAGGCTTAACGAAACTGCTGCCTACCATAAATTTTTATTGAGCATTTAAAGACCGAATGCTAAAGGTGAAGTACAATAAATGTAACATTTGGCTTAGCTTGATCTTAATTGAGTTTTAGATACTACGCTATCAACAATCACATTCTACGACTTGAAAACATTCCAGCCATTACAGACAGGTTAGTGAGCGCAGTCAGGTACTCTTTAGTTTAATATTTCCTGAGTCACCTCATAAGACACCCGCTGAAAGATTGACTGACTCCACATTCTAAAAAACAGACCACACAGTCCAATCAATAATTGCCTCAAATTATTCAAAAATCGTGTGTAATTATTTTAACTGGTAACTTTAAAGCTATGTGAAATTTAAGCTACAACAAAAGGCGCACGTTTTTGTAATATTTTACTTCAATTATTCAACGTTGACGACCTCGTGTATTTATCAGATTAAACAAGTACCTTAAAGATATTCTCGTGTTGATATTCGAGTACACCATAGAACTTTTACCCATGGGCCATGGGTGGTGGTTTGAAATTAACAAAATATTTTATAAAATGTCAGAGGAATTTGTTTGGTAGTTTACAAACAAATAAAAAGTAAACATGTTTTTAATTTTATATTAATCTTAGTAAGTTTTAAAGGTAATTTGTTGTCTCTACATGTTAAAATTTTCATCAGCAGATTTGGAAACGTGAATAACTTTGAAAGTATTGATTTCTTTACTGTATACACAATAAACATATACAAGTTAATTTACAAACGTACACTAAAATAAATAACAGAGACCATTTTAATAGCACAACTCAATCACTTCATAAATATTAATCCTAAACGTCTTCAAAGCCGTAAACTACTCTTAACAGAAGCTATTTAACTAACATTGCTTCCTTAATTCAACGTCAAGTGATCAAAATTAAAACATTAACTGTATTGGAACACTAATCAATACAGGTAGGTTGTGGCACTTTGCTGTATACAACCCGTTCTTGGAGTCGGGCCAACTAATTAGTCATGTAAATGGAAACTACACAACGCACTGTTTGGCGACACCGATGTACAATGATATAAGTGAATGGAAAGTGTTGTAATTAAAATATTTATGCCACAAATAAATTTATGACATAGATTTTACCATTCCACAATATACAAGTATACCTAATACTTTTTGTTTCATTTCTACTTTCTTTCTCCAGGCAGTATTGGACATTTGCGACTTCTATAGCAGAGTTCGATGCTGTATTCAGTAGTCAAGTATATGTAATGTAAAATATAATACTGTAGTCTATGGACTTATCCATTTTCTGTAATTATGTTGGTAAAAAACAAGGCTAAGAAAACTGCTATGCTTGAGGTAAACGATAGTGATGAAGAAGAAGCAAAAAGTCTTCGACGAATTTTATTTTATTAAATCTGTAATTAATCATACGCATATTAGAATTAGTGTCGAACTAATTGTACAGAAGAGTACCTACTACATTATTTTTATAAAACCTTTCGCAATACAGCAGAACTTTTACATCGTAATACTATGCTACAAAGTAACTACAAACATTGGAAACTCTTACAAAAAGCATAGTCAGATTAAAAACTATATCTGTACGACACAAATCAAATTTGAATCAGTGCATGAAGTGTATTTAATTATAAATTGTAAGATAAAAGGTAGCACGTAGTATAATTGATTGAAATTGATATCACTTCCATCAGTTCTATTACTACGATCAAATGTAATATACGTATTGCAATCACTGATTGATCCAGAATTCGTGCACCACATATTTCAGGTCGAGTAGCTATCAACAAACCTATTAACTTCGTATTTCCTCAAAGTTTTACTAAAGGAATGCCGCAGAGTTATTGATTGGAAAATTTTGGCAACAAAATATTGATCTAGTGAGCAATTTAGAGTTTAATAAGTTATAACCTTTTGAGGCCTCGCGCCAATTTTGAGGTTACATCGTTTAAGATAAAGTAAGGAGCTAAAATAGCAAAAATATAAAACAAGTGTTAAAAAGTAAGTACGTTAGTATTGACGCTACACGTTAATAACACGTGTTGTGCAATTTAAAATAAATAATATTTAAAAAAATATGACATCAAATTGATTACAAAACTTGATTATGTTGATTTCGGTGTATTACACCTATAGTTTTAATTCTTCTACATTTAATATAATTTGTGAAACCATTTCATAGCTGTTACAAATTTAATTATTTTAAAAGCTGTGTGGTTTACATTGATCAAAACGTTGGTAATGTGTGGGGTATAGATAAGTATTTGTGTTTATATAAACGAAGTAGTTTTGTGGCTATTTTGAAAGAATTTCTTGAATAATAAAAGTTGTAATTTTTACTTAGTTCACAATTCGCATGGTTAGACTCTTCAGTTTTGTTTCAATGTTAAACAAGCAAAATACAATATAAATGTTTCAAAGAATAACTTCTTGAAAAAGATTAAAATATTTGTTATGAACTTCAAAAATAAAATACATTTTTAACGAATCAAACGGATAATGAATTTGTTATTTGGACGCCCAGTGTTGCCCAACAGACATTTTAATTGGGCTGTATAAAAGTTGAAAAAGTTTTTATTGCGTCTCTCTTAATCAAAATGTTGAAGAAGAAACTGTGAGTTTTATTAGCACGAAATCTAAAGCTATCTTCGAGACTCATGACTTTTTGTAACTCAGTGTTATAATATTAAAAACTTCGCCTTTGATTTAAACTTTTCACCATTTTTTTAATAAAAGTGAGGAGTTTTTTATACGAGCTTTTGAATACGTCCAACGTAATCTGAGCAGGTGTCGGGATTCAGTTGCCATTCTTTTTTATATTATTCCATATAGTGTGTTCTAGTTAAAAGCAACTTTTAAAATGCCCGGTCTTAAAGAGAATTTTAGTTGTAGCAGTACATTGCTCTTGAATTTCTGTCACCGACAAAGACCTGAAGAAGTAGCATATAATTTCATGTATTATAATTTTAAACAACCGACTTCAAACGGGAAGAAAACTAAAAAGTTAAAAATAAGTTTACTCAGCAGAAAGTAATTCGTATTTTCAATTAGTTAATCAGAAATGATTAAATAAGTATTTTATAATTTTGTAGTTAGTGCCAAGTAAAACAATAACTAGGTACCTATAGGTATTTTCAATTCTAATTTGCTATTGTAGTAAGGTTCTTATAGTAATTGCTTGGCACCAACTTCAAAATTATAAAATACTTATTTAATTATTTCTGATTAACTAAATGAAAAACGAATTACTTTCTGCTAAGTAAACTTATTTTTAACTATTTAGTTAAGTCGGTTTTTTTGTTTAAAATTATTTTATTTTACGATTTTTAGTGATGGGTAGATCTAAATCTTGCTTAAGTATTATTTTTGTACGAACTAAACATTTTGGAATATTGAACCGTATGAAGTAAGCCCGACATGACTGCTGTTAAGGAATTCTCTCGAATGTATATAGTCACCTGTAATGGCACTTAAAACCCATATGGGTGCAAAGTTCTCATCATTACAAATGAATCAAGTCCAAACACCAAGTAATTGCTGTAAATCATTGTCGAGCTTCTTCGGCTGTCTTTCTGCTCCATCATCAAATCGACTCGAAAACCTTCACTAAAATAGTAGTGCCTTAAAATACTTAATGAAAAAAAATAACAAATGCACTAGTCGCCAGTACGATTTTCAAAAGTTCCTCCTCTATATCCCTGGGATGCCATCATCAGATCCTGGTTTCGTTATCATGGAATATCTACTTTCTAACAAAAAAAGGATCATCGAAATCGGTGTATAAACGACGAAGTTATCCGCGTACACACATAAAAAAAAAAATATATATACGGTATAATTGAGAAACCTCCTCCTTTTTTTGAAGTCGTTTAAAAATACACGTAATTTCAAACGTGAAAATTATTTTTAAAGGGAAATGAACAGCGTCCCTAGCAAGTACTCCGAGAACTAGATTTTCTCATACAAATATTTTGACGCTGCATCTTTCATTGTACGTATGACTGTAAAATATAATAAATTTCATCTAAATTATTTAAAAAAGAAGTCATAACAACAGACAGATACATCACGGTAGTAGATCCACGCTGGTTTTAGCATGAATGGGCCGGATAAACCGGGGCAGTACTACGGGGCTGTTATAGAAGATCGACGTAAGAATATTAGTTTTTATGCTAATGTGTTTCGCTCGGTGAGTGAGAGCGCCGGCAGCCCAATACCCCCTCGGTCCTCTTCCATTTCCCTTTTCCTTCCTCATCCCCTTCTCCGTGGTCGGCAACGGCTTGGCTGTGTTTTCCAAGCATTATTAATTCTGCGATGCTTGGTGAACAGTCATGTCTATAGTTTACGATTGCCACTTACCATCAGGTGGACTGTATGCTTGTTTGCCACCAAAGTTGTATAAAAAAGGGCCGACATTACATAGAAGTAACTCCAAATGTATTATTTTGAAACAAAGAGACGGAATACGCAACGAAAACAGTTTTTGGCAACTCCAAAGTTGATTCTTCTGTTTGTAAGTTTCAACACTGGCATTGTTTTCCAATTGTTTCTGTTTCTGCATGGCGGTTAAAAGCTTCGAAATAGAAAACCAATTTTGAACCATTGACAGCCGACATTTTACTGTTTGGAAATGTTTACGTCAAAAACTAAATTTAAAAAAATGATATTTTTGTTTATGATTTCTTTATGTACCTAACCGATTTCTGAGTCATTCAAATGTTTTACTGGGTTCTCAATATCAGTCTGTAGTCAATATTTATACTCGATTTCTCTAAATCGAGTACAATTGCTAAGGTTCTTAGAACTTTTCCTAAGCGTCTAATAGCAAAATATACGCACGAGATATTTATTTTACTCCTTTATCAAGTCTAGTACTATTGTGTATTGATTTGTGTAGGTTTGTACAGGTACCTAGTTGCTTTGTACAATTCACATTGATATTATATACAAACTGTTACAAAGCCATAATATAACTAAGACGTATGTGTGTCAACATCAGGTATCGATTTCAACATTGTCACAACATCGAGGCCGATTCATACACAATAACATTCGTCCCGGAGGCAAAGCCTACATTAATTAGTTTTGTACACCTATTGTGCTATAAACACTAGGGTAGTTCATTACTATGCGCACTTTATGAGCCGTGTTAACGATCATTGTGATTTCTGGCGCGAACGTAACGAGGATTGTTAGCAAACCAGCTGATAAACAGTATGTTGAAGTGAACTCAGTGTAAATAGAAAAGCAAATTTGGAATTCGATATTTGATAGTACTTTTAGGGATATTTGAAATCGTTGCTGGTTAGTCCGGATTCGTTGAATAAATGTATTTCTTACATAAAGATACTAAAAAAGATGTATCACTTTTTATCAGAATTAAATTCCTGGTTGGACATATCAGGTTATTTGATTGTTTTATTTTTTACAGTTACCTACTACAAATTTAAGTTTAAATTTTTTGCATTTTTTTTTCTATTTTTTCAGTGTCTACGTTGATAGACGCGCAAAACGACGTCATCATAAGTGGTAATCGTCTTGTTCATAGATCATATTATGTCCCATGTCAGAAGAAAGAAAATAGTTTTGCATGTTTTTTTTTTTTTTAATTCTTACAGTGGCAGACGAGCCAACAGCCTACCTGATGGTAAGTGGTAACTGTCGCTCATAGACTTCTGCAATGCCAGGGGCTCTGCGAAGCCGCTGCCTACCGTGATATTAATGCTCTCTTTAAACCTCGTTTGAAGAAGGACGTGTTATAGCGCTCGGGAAACACCGCAGCTGGTAGTTTGTTCCAGAGTCTGCACGTACGTAGGAGAAATGAAAGCTGAAAACGAACCGAGCTAGACGAGATCGTCTCCAGGTAGTATGGATGAACTTTGCTGCGATGTCGAGTGGTGCGATGATAGAAAGGAGACGATGGCATCAAGTCAAACAGTTCCTCAGAGCACTCCCCGTTAAACATACGATAGAGCACGCATAGAGAGCCAAAGTCCCTCCGCTGCTCCAGTGACTCCAATTTGTCTGTGAGATTGGGATCGTCGACGATTCGAACAGCTCGCCGTTGGAGGGAGTCCAGTGGGTCGAGCTGGTATTTGGGGGCTCCTGCCCACAGGTGAGAACAGTACTTCACGTGCGGTCGGATTTGTGCTTTTTATAGCACGAGCCGTTGTGATGACGTAAAGTACCGTCCGGCTCTGTTCAGGCTTTTTGCTCGACAGTTTGGCTTTATCTTCCAAATGACTCCCTAATTGGACCTTGCTGGATATTTGAACGCCGAGGATCACGCTCAACGAACAGGCCAAGACTTTTACCACCGCGCGTCTCAAGCATCACCAAAACTTCGCCACCCAGTTGGGAAAGGAAATAGGAACACAGGAACGGCTGTTTCCCCATTCGTACGAAACACAGAGCTGAGCTGCTATTACGGCCGAAATAGGTAGTATTGTGGTACCAACCTGTGCGGGTTTAGGTTAGACCCTACCACTATAGTCAGGAGAGGGAAGGAAAGACGGGGACTACATATCGCGGATGTAGAGGTGTGCGATAATGAAGGCTCGAGATGCCGGGGGCGCGTACCCGTATCTCCCAAAAAGCAACCGGACAGGTTGCAATCCAGTTGATTCTCTGACAAAAAATGTCTTACTTAATTTTAATAATAATAAACGTAAGGGTTTGATCTAGTTCTAAATGTAGGTACAGAATTTACATTACATTACATACTTATGTTCATAAAGCTATTCGTATCTTTTCAGGTTGGCTGCACAACGCAAGCGTCCAAGAGAAACAAACTCTTAAAACATTTAAAAAACCTTCACATTTAAAGACCGTTATTAAAAGGTAGCAGTACAGTTAACATAGTAAACGTAAATGAATTACTGCCAACCACAACATAAAACACGACAGGACTTTTCAACTTTAAAGAAATGTCAACCTTATTAAAACTTGTCAAGGTTTAATTTTGTTTATCTAGGTGAATATTATAAATACACGTTAGATAATATCAGCATTACATGCGACCATGTTAGCTTTGACGTGTATAACCGGTCTTTTTAACACTTTTCTATTACTAGTATCAATTCCAACTAATACATGATTACGGGTAATGGATTTAGCCAATCAGTGAATTTGAAATGTAATTTATTAAGTAAATCTAATTTCCTTTAAGTATGTAATGTATGTTGAAATGTCAACCTTTTTGATTAGTATTAGTGGTTTAAATAATTATCACGGTAACTAAAAATAGGAACCTTTTTGCCTAATAAGTTTTATTTGAGGTCGAAATGGCAAACATCGTCGTGAGGAAACCTGGACTTAAAAGTCTGAAATTGCCAATCCGCCTTGAGCAAGCGTGCGTTTAATGCTCATGCCTTTGCCCTGCAGTAGGACAGTAAATAGGCTGGTTATAAGTTTTATTAATTTTAATCGCAAAATAACATATTGGGATATTTATTATTTCAGCCCAAAAAAAACACTGTTATTTCCGCTGAAAGCACTTTGTCGCTTCAATCGATTGTGAGCTACCATTATCCATCCATTGTACACTTTCAACAGGTTGCAAACCTTCATATTTTACTTGATATTATGTTAAATTTTTGTTTACCAGAGACGGCAAAATTAAGAAAGTAAAAATTTAAATCTCAGAATAAGGTAAACAAAATCAGTTCTCTAACCGGCTTCTCTTGCACAAGTATGGGCATACTTCAAGTATGTACCAAGTTACTTTGGAACTTTGTAGAACATGTCGAGTGAAGCTGCTGTCGATAGGTTGTATAATCTATATGTATTTATATTTATGTAAAGCTTTACTATAAAAATCTGTTTATACGTTATTATCTATACTATTATATAAAGCGAAAGAGTTTGTTTGTTTGTTTAAACGCGCTAATCTCTAAAACTATCTGTCGGATTTGAAAAAATATTTTTGCGTAGGTATGATAGTCAAGTTCTCGAGAAAGGTTATAGGCTATGGAACATCACGCTACTGTCTACAGGAGCAAAACAGTAAGCAAAGACGTGGGTGAAACCGCGCCGCGTAAAGCTAGTATAAAATAAACTAATAACTTAGTTTGAAACTTTGTTACATTTAACATATTAGGCGGCGAGATGAGGCTACTTCTTGCCGACTGCCGAAATCAAGGAAGGTAATATTTCAATACCTATTGTCAAGTGATGCAGTATCAGCCCAATAGTAGTACTATCAAAGCTATAAAGTATTAAATAAAGCTAAGACAAATTATTTGTAAAATGAAATATCTCTATGACTAAGTTATAGTTAAATAGAACGCTTATATTTAAATACTAGTTATCATAATCATTGTCTTATCAAAAACTTTCACTACTAAATGTTTCGCTACCTTAAATATAAAACCTATATTTATCTTTATTTTGACAAACTTAAATGTATAGTATAAATACGCACTGACGTAAAACGTAAAATTTGGTTTTTGGACTTAATTCATTTCTAATGATGAGAACTTTGCTCCTTTAAGGGTTATAAGTATCATTACAAGTGACCATAGACAGTCGAAGAAATTCCTCAACAGCAGTTATGTCGGGCTTACTTCATACGGTTCAATATGCTAAAATGTTTAGTGTGTACAAAAATAAAACCTAAGTTAGATTTAGGTCTACCCATCACTAAAAATTGTTTTTAACAAAAAGAAAACCGACTTCAATCTGGAAGGAAACTAAAAAGTAAAAAATAAATTTACATAGCACAAAGTATTTCGTATTTTGATTTAATTAATCAGAAATAATTAAATAAGTATTTTATAATTTTGAAGTTGGTGCCAAATAAATACTCAATGACTTTATTATATAATGACTATAAATACTATATGAACCTTACTACAATAGCAAATTAAGATTGATAATACCAATAGGTACCTAGTTATTGTTTTAAATACTATATGAACCTTACTACAATAGCAAATTAAGATTGATAATAGGTACCTATAAGTACCTAGTTATGGTTTTACTTGGCACCAACTTCAAAATTATAAAATACTTATTTAATTATTTCTGATTAATTAAATCAAAATACGAAATACTTTGTGATATGTAAATTTGTTTTTTACTTTTTAGTTTCCTTCCTGATTGAAGTCGGTTTTCTTTTTGTTAAAAAATATTTTATTTCAATAACATTTTTTCTCAGATATCGATATTGTTAGACGTCAAAAACTTCAACGATTTTCAAATTAGCAATCACACGATTTAACTTTAGATTGAATAAAATGCATAACCCTAAATGTTCAACTCATTTTCTTAGTTCTATACCACATGGGTTACTGAACAAATTAAATGTTTATAAGATCTTAAGTTTAGAAATAATAAACACTTAGATACTATAAATAGAACACGATTAACGGTCACTTAAAAGATTCCGATTTTTCTTTACTTACACATGGATACCAAATTATTTATTCGCATTTATTTTCCCTTATTTTAAAAATAGAAGTAAAATTCTTATCTCAATCCCGAGGGAGCCAACTTTTGTTAAAGGTCTCAAAACCCACGTGAAGGTCAATCCATTGAATGAGCCACAAAGGTCCTACTGAGCCAAAATTAGAATTATTATATGCTTAAATTAAGTAGCTATATTGTTTGCACCTTTACCCCTTTTCATTTAAATTAATAACTTTTGTACAACGAATTTCATATGTGCGGTAAAGGCTTAATGTATTTAACTATTTTATTTTAGGGTTTATTACACCACTATTATTATTTTATACAACTTTGGTGGCAAACAAGCATAATGGCCAACCGGTACGTAAAAACCTATATATACAAGGTCGTAAGCATTGCAGAAATTATGCTTAATGAACATTAGCAAGCCGTTTCCGACCGTGAGAAGATGACGAAGGAATGAAAGGGAAAAAAAGTAGAGGGAGTTATTGGACCTGCAGCGCTTTAAGTAAGTTTAAGCCATTACTGCCTATGAATGACGCAATATAAGAGTTATACCCTCTTTCGGAATAAATATTTGTATAAACCGGAGTTTCAAACTTTTGAGTGTACACGTTTTTTTTTACTCTGAATTTTCATTACACTTGTAAAGACATTAGCTGCAATTTTTATTGATGCAGGAGCGTTTACTGATTTGATGAAATAAAGCTAAGTAATACTTTTCTTTAGGAATTGATGTAAAACGCCCCTGGTAGATTTAAACAAACCTAGGTATAGGTACCTACATTATATCCATATGTAAAAATTCACAAAATCAGACTACAAGTAATAACATTGTTTTATAAAAGAACTTTATTGTTTTTCTTATTTCACGAACGTATTTCAGTAACTAATTAGATTTGCTTTTAGCATGCTTTAAGCATGATTTTAGGTACTTCACATGAGATTTAACAGGTGATTAGTTAATTTTTAGTTGATCAGCCTTTCAGAAACTGCGGGTTAGTCACTCTAACTATAATTATAATCTGCTTCATGTTCACTTCTAGGAAGGATTTCGTTTTGGCAAGAAGCCCAATGTTCGGCGTATATTGGAATAATTGGTGTATGATACAGCGTTAGTGTAATTGCCACGAAGTCTAGTGGTGGGGGCTTACTTAGCACTGGCTATAAAATTTGAAGGCATCATAACTTTGATATCTTTATCCCTATTTATGTATTAATACTTTTTCAAGATTGGTATGATGGCAGCTTATTATGTGTGGCTCAATTTATAATCAAGAAAATGTATATTCAAGATTTAGTACTATGTCGGATAACTAAAACCTGACATGCCAGTGCATGCGTTTTCTTTTAATTTTGATTTCGTGTCTTTAAAGTACAAGTATCTTGCAATGTCGTTTTAGTTGAAGTTACTATTCTTTTAGTATCCGATAATCCTGGTTCCCACTAATTACTTACCATCAGGCAGACTGTAGTATTTTAATTAGACAAACATGCCAAAAATTTGAAATCTAAACTCGCAACCTAGAAAAGATTCGTTATTTTTATTTATGAACTGTACTTACAACATACATATTTAACTTAAACAGTACTTACATAAACCAACGTTATCTTGAATAAGATTCATAATTCCGAATGTTGTCTATTAATTAAACAGCACTCAGTTTTAAAACATCATTTTAAGTGCTTCGCTCCGGAAATGGCTGTGCAAAATATTTAAGACGAGTCTATTTATTATAAGAGCATTAACGGGGTTAATGTCCTTAGACATTTCACTTGAGAGGTTAAGGTTAAATCTTGTTAGTAAATAATTATGCATTTAGATTTTGTAAGCAAATAGGTTATATAATAAATTGGAAAAAAAAATTAAATGATGCGTAAAGTATACAAAAAATAAAGATTTTAATTAAAATAGAATGTTCAACGGTCACTAAAAGCAGTAACATTTTTTTTACTTTGGAGACAGGCATAGACACCAAATTAATTGTTACCAAATGATTCAATTTATCCTATTAAAAAAATGCACATGTATATTTTTATCTCAAACCCATCCCACTTTTGGCGTAAACGTAATTGAGACTTACCCGAAGGTCAGATCAATAAATGAGTTACGAGAATTAATTGTCAATATTAGACTTACTGCGTATAAAAGGCAGCATTATTTTATATTCAAGATTATAACAAATTTTATGTATGAGTTAGGATGAATGTAGTATTATTTTATGTAACTAATTAATTTTAGTGTTTATAGCCTTCGTTCAAAACAAATACATAAGTATTTTTGTATGAGTCGAAGTTTAAATTTTTCGAACCCAAGCGTTCTTTGTTTTTCTTTTCTTTATCGCTTAATGAAGTCGGTTAAAAAGGTAGGTAGGAGGAAAAAGGAGGTAACTACAGACCTATGTCATATTAATTTAAGAAATGATGTAGATTTCTGTGAGAAAATGGCGTTCAGTGAATAGTGTCTTTATTTTTTCTATTGTCTTAAATTAGGGCACGACAAAGAGGCGTATCAGGCCTTTTAAAAACAAAATATCCTCACAGATTTTTTTTACCGTAAGTATAAGAATAATAAATCTCTATTAATAAGGAACAAATATTACCGAACGTTCTTTGTTTTGTTTTCTTTATCGCTTAAAAAGGCTTTGACGGTAACTATAGACCTATGTCATATTTATTAAGGTATTATGTAGATTCCAGCGAGAAAATGGCGTACAGTAAATAGTGTTATTATTATAACTGATTGAATAGATGAACGACTTTTCTGCTTAGATCACAATCTAAACTGAATACACTTAGTATTTTACCGAATTCCAAGTTAGTGCAACAAAATGTGATGTACAGTTTATAGTCAGCTACAAAGAGTAATCATGTTGAAGTCGCAAACCCACAAAGTTATGTGCTATGCATAAACTTTTATAAGTTTATGCCACAAATGAAAGTTGTACAATATTATTTCAACATGCGCACTATTGTGTGCTCGATGTACTGTTCACTGAAGTTGTGTTACTGAATAAAAGTAGGTAAATTATTATTGTGTTCACTGAGAACCTAAAGGTTAATCTATATAAAATATCAATCAATCATCAATCAAGTGTCTGCCGAATAGGGTCAATACTCTTAATAGTAAAAATCCTAACAAGATAAATATTATAGTTATTGTTATTTTAATATTCAAGCTTTTCAGGCTTTTTTAAGGACTGCAAATAATGCTCATCGCTTAAAAATACATCCAAGCCTTCGGTAATATATATATATATATATATTATATATATATATATATATAATATATATATATATATATATATATATATATATATATCCCATATCATCATCTTATATCCGAATTCATGGCTTTGAACAATCTAAAGCAACACAATTCAGTTAAAAATTTTAAATCTGGAATACTAGATCTTGTGTTTTCAACAGAGTCAGATTTATTTGTTATGAAATCCGATGATATTTTAACTCCAGTAGATAACTATCATCCTCCTTTGGAATTTAATGTTACTATAAAACTAGATGATACTCTTAATCGATGTCAGTTGCCTAGACACAATTTTTACAAGGCAGATTATGACATAATAACAAATGAGTTAGACGAAGTAGACTGGATTAATTGGCTTTCTCCGTGTAATGATATTGATGAAGTGGTCTCAAAATTTAACTCAGTTATACAGGCAGTGATAAGTAAATACATACCCATGACCATACCTAAAAGTAATAAGTACCCTATTTGGTTTTCCAGAGGCCTAATTAACAGTCTAAAGGAGAAAAATCGTTTGCGCATACGTTTTAAAAAGTATAAAAATCCCATGGATAAAATTGGTTTGAATTTACTTAAGACTAGAACCGAGCACCTGATGAGACAATGTTATAATACTTATTGTAACTTATTAGAACAAAGCGTTAGGAAAAACCCAAAATACTTCTGGACCTATATTAAACATAAACGGCACTGTCGAAGCAATATGCCGGCAAATATGCATTTAGACAATGAACAAGCTTCTGATGAGATTAACATAAGCAATTTATTTGCGAAAAATTTTGCTTCCATATTTAACAATAGTAATATACAGACTGTGCAAACATCTATAACTAGAATTTCTTTAAATTCATTAAGTCTTAATGCCTTGGTTCTGTCTGAGTCTACAGTGCGCAGAAAACTTCAAGATTTAGATATTAATAAGGGGCCTGGTCCAGATGGTTTACCCCCAATATTTTTAAGTAAATGTGCTAAACAGCTGTCTTCTCCGCTAACATACGTATTTAACAAATCTCTTTACACGGGTCAATTTCCCAACTATTGGCGAATGGCTAAAATAGTTCCTATTCACAAAGACGGGCCAAAAAACAATATAAAGAACTATAGGCCTATATCCATCTTATCTGTTATACCAAAAATATTTGAGTCATTGATATACCCCCATGTTAATAGTCTAGTTAAAACGTGTCTAACTAATCAACAACACGGATTTATTCGGAAACGGTCTACTACTACTAATTTAGTAGCTTTTACAAACGCTATATCTGGATACGTAGATCAGGGCATTCAAGTGGATGCCATATACACAGACTTCAGCAAAGCGTTTGATAAAGTTGACCATGGTACGCTTTTGTTGAAGCTTGCTGAGGTCGGTGTGGGCGGATCCGTTTTAGACTGGTTCAAGTCATACCTCACTAACCGCAGATTGTACGTCGTAGTTAATGGTTATCGCTCTTCAGAGTTTACTGCTACTTCAGGCGTTCCGCAAGGTTCGCACTTGGGTCCGTTACTATTTTTGATATTAATAAACTCCATTTCAGATTGTTTTCATCACACTACCGGTTATCTATTTGCAGACGACCTTAAAATCATAGGAACTATCAAAAGCTCAGATGATAATAAGCTCATTCAGGACGATCTTGATAGAGTGTTTGAGTGGTGTGAACTCAATAAGATGTCACTAAATACTGACAAATGTCACTACATATCTTTTAGTAAGAAAAAAAAAACATTGCAGACATCATATAATATAAATGACCACACACTCAAACAAGTTGAATGCGTACGAGATTTAGGGATATTCATAGATAGTAAATTAACATTTAATTCGCATTTAGACAAGACAATAGTTAATGCATCCAAAATGTGTGGCTTTATAAATCGAAATACAAATAATTTTAAAAGTCCCGAAACTAAAATTATCTTATTTAACTCTTTGGTTCGTAGCATCTTAGAATATTGCTCGCAGGTATGGTCTCCTTTTTATGAAGTTCATCGAAACAGAATTGAACGAGTACAAAGAAGATTTCTCTCTCATCTTGCGTATAACCTGCATGTAAAATATCATTTAACTTCGTATGATGCTCGTCTTAAATACTTTAAACTGATTTCCCTTAACGATAGACGCAAGTTTTTAGATCTTATGTTCTTGCATAAATTATGTAATAATAAGATAGATTGTCCAGAATTATTATCTGAAATAAAAATTGCTGCCCCGAGCAGATTACCGCGATCATGTGCCTACAAGCTGTTCATTTTAAGCAAATACCAAACTAATCTGGGCCTAAATTCACCTTATCATTGGATTTGGACATTTTTGGTAATACTCAGTCTAATTTCAGGTGTAAAATTATGGAATATATGCGTTCTTAGTGGTATTTATTACGTTTGTTGTCTACTCACATTTTATTGGCCTTTGTAATTACCTACTTATACTTATTCTATTTTTTGTCATAATTTCATTTCATTTTATTATTCATTACAACTTATTATTGTGTTTTACTTTTACTCATTACATTGTGATAGTTTAGCAGTATAAATATTTTAAGTTAGATGTGGTTGCCTATAATTGAGAGAGCACCAGGCATGCATTTCCTATGTTTTTTTACTTTTTTATGTATGTGTTTCTCTTGTTGGTAATCCTAATAAATAAATAAATAAATAAATAAATAAATAAATATGTTTAAAAAAAATATACTGTCGTAAGCAATAGTGAAGTGAGAGATTATTCTAGCCATGAGATAGCAATTGATTGCCTTCATTAGCAGAGGAGTCAATATCCCACCAGGTGGCAAGTATTAATTGACACTCATGGACTTCTGCAATATCAGGGACTGAACGAAGCCACTGTCTACCTTAAAATTAATGCTTTCTTAATACCTCGTTCGAAGAAGGACGTCATAGTGCTTGGGAACCACAGCAGGTAGTTAATTCCAGAGTCTACGTAGGTACGTGGAAACAATATACACAATGTTAGCAGTATTATCTTTCTTTTCCATACTCTGCATTTCAGTGACTATCATGTATACAATTCAAGACTTATTCAAGACGGCCAGAAAACTACGGAACGTATATATTTTTATTAACACACGACTGAAGTAGAACTAGTGCTATCATTTCCAGTCGATTTCAATCCTTGTGTATTCAGGTCACAGTGCTTAGGTACTACCGAGTACAAAACGGAGAGCGTGCTCAAATATGATTACCATAGCATTCCGTACTGAGTTTTATACTTTTTTCATATTATATATTTGAACGGAAAGCTGTCGCCATGTGCTTTTTAAAGCAATTTTACGTTAGTAATGTCGGTATCGAGCGTGACAGGCCGATATAAAGGTATTGTTATATTGTGTTACCGGTAGTAGGTAATTGAAATTGGCATTGGAACTATTGGTAGATTAAGTTTTAGTTGACATAATTAATTTTTAATTGACATTTGATTTGTGGTTCTTAAATGTAAAGGTATTTCTATCGTGTTGTATCTATCGAAGTACCAATAAATAACTTCAGATCCGTGGTGGCTCTTTTAAGGGTCATAAATTCAGTAGCTAAGTATGGCTTCCGTTAATGTTGATGGGGATGTCGAGAAAACAGAGATGCTATTAACTGATAAAACAATTATAATTCTTTTTCTATATATCCCAAAACTTAAGGAAAAGTTTGACTTCGTGCTTATCACTAGACTTTTATATTTGTGGTCTCCTATTCTGATTGTAACTATCGTTCTATATTCCAAATTAACAGTATTTCAATAGATAAATAAAAATATTCATAACGGGTGAACCTGATAGCTATATAATATATCATAAAAGCTACAGATGTAGATTTTCTAAATGATTTCGTTACCATTAGTCATTTTGGTAGACTAAAACAGAAGAAGATCCGTCTGGATCTGGACGAAAATGTCACATAAAAATCTGATGCCTTTAGTTTCTGTTGCGACAGTACCTACCTATGTTTGTTATACTAGTATAGGAGTAAAAAGAAATGGCTGTGCAGCAGTTATTGCGACGTGAGCCGATGTGTCCACACAGATATGTGATGTTAGTCTGGATTTGACTGCAGGCTTGGAGCTCAATCTACGCTATGAAATTTTTGAAGTAAAAGTACTTACTTCGGAAGTTTGTTTGTATCTATTTAATAAAAAATTTGTTAACTGTGTTTTTTCATGAGAGTTGATTTTGTTGGAAACGGATCAATTACGGGTGGTGGTAGATCGAGAAGAATAGAAAGATAAATTATTGGTATTATTTCACAATCCCAATAAATTAAGTTCCGATTTTAAAATATATTAATATAAAAATCAATCTTTTGTCCGTGTACCTACCTAAACTATATATGAGTTTATCAGTAATCACGGAAAAGATAAAACTTGCTAAGAGATCATACCAACAGAATAAGTTTAGTTATAGTTGGTCTATTTTTATTTTCATTACTCGGCAATCTTGAACGATAATTTCTTTCCATATTTAACAGGTACTCCATATTTTTTATAAGAAGCGTTCAAACTTTTTAACTTAAGAATCACAGTAAACGATTCAACATCTAATCAAATTAAATCTTTGAGTACCTAATTTCATTCCAACATTTTATAATATAATATTTTTTCGAGCGGCAACACTCATCCGGGCCGTACCATCTGTTGTAGGCACATAAATTCTGTTACTGTCCTCTTATGGCGGGCTTTTATAACTTAATTTGTGAAAATTAAACCTTATACGATTTTATTTTTGTGTTAAAATTGGTCTGGAATGATATGTAATGGTGGTGCACAGATGTGGATAGTTTTAATGTGACACTTATTTATTGTCCTATTTTACGTAAAAGATTCTGCAGTTCATTCGTATGCATAACGTAATTTTTGCAGAAGAGATATACAGAGTTATTTTATATCCATGTGTCCTTATATTAATTAAGTCCTATGGAATAGACATATTATGGTCGAGCTTATCCGACATTATGGGCATTAGAAGAAAATCAGAAATGCAACGAAGTGACAATATATTTATTCAGAAGAACTGGATCTGGTTACCATATTGAAGCGTATTTGTTAAATACGACTTTTGTAAGAATTCCTTTATTAAGCCTTATTCAAATAAAAGAATATAAGCGATTGAAGAATATAACTATAACTCATTGAAAGAATACAACCATAATTCAGTTATAACGTTCATTTATAATTCATTTATAATGTTTATACAAAAGAGAAACAGCTCACAAAATAAAATGTTATTGATAAACCGCATTTCCACAGGATCGAATGTTCACTGATACTGGCCGTAGTCGATCAACTCGTTTAATGAGTGTGTGCATTCATATTCCTTAAATATACACTTCTTTTTCATTTTCTACCGAAAGTGGTTTTATAAAGCTAACCACACCATACTGTCTAACCTTTTAGTGTTTAGCTATTAACTTCGAATTTTAATCGCAAGTTCGACCTTAAAAAAAACTCTAATAAAATTAAATGTTTATAGCAAGAGCCGCTTTGCCAGCAGTATAAGAGAATGGCTTTCGTGTGATGTCCATCACTTTGGGACTCTGCTAACTACTTACAATCAGCAAGTGTCATGCCAAGTGCTAGGATTTCAGTCGCCAAGCTAATAATTAGAATTTATCGATTAACAACTCATACCACTTTATCCGACCAGGCAAACGAACCCGAGACTCTGTGTGCTAGTCCATAAATAGTACCTACTGTCGAAGCAGTCAACTTTAATAATAAAAAATACTAATAAATATATATAACAGACATAGTATCGCCATCTTGTATTCCAAATCTGACAGTAGTTTAATTATGACCGAGATTCGATACGTCAATAAATTGGACGGCATTGGTCCGAGTATAACCATGTTGGAGTTGGGAACTGCATACAATAATTGGATTTCGAAAAACGGGTGCATTTTGCGTTCAATCTACCATCAATTCACACGATGTTGCTTGAATATGAAGTGACGTTGAATCTGTATAATTACAGATTTTTGAAACCAATTTTAAAAGACGCTTTACATTGTTTTTTTAATAGCCCGGCTATGATCAGTGTATCATGTCATTGTTCTTTGTCTTCTCCAGAGCGTGAGGTATCTTTAAAAACAATCAAAAATCTAGACACTAGTTTATAATCCGTACGAGTATTTTTACCTATGTTATAATTATATAAGTCCAGTGCAGTGCCCAAGCGAATTAAACTTTGAGTTCTTCAATTTGACCTATTTAAATAATAAAGCTAATATGATTTGTAAATACTGTGGTACGGATATAAAATGTATTAAAATAATGAGGCCTCACACGAGCAACGAACGAAAAGAGTCATAATTATGAAACTTTGGCTGCTCATGCAACTCAATCTACTGTAGTTTTATTAAAGAATAACTACGTTTGGGTAGATATGATAATATTTATAAAAATATTACGATAGCAAAGAAAATTTGAACTATTATAATATTAAGCGGAAGGGTTTGTTTGTTAATCTAATCTAATCTAGCTTAATCTCTGGAACTACCAGTCGGATTAAAAAAAAAATCTTTTTGTGTATGATAGCCCAGTTCTTGAGAAAGGTTTTGTAACATCACGCTACTGGCGACGGGAGCAGAGCAGTAAGCAAAGACGCAGGCGTAACCACGCCGCGGAAAGCTAGTCGTTAATAAAAACGAACGAACTTAATTCAGTTTTTTTTTTTTATATTAGCCTATAAAAGTAACTTCACTCTGCCTGATGGTAAGCAGTCAGTGGAATCCAAAAGTAGTGGACAGCGTTCCAAAACCGATTTGGTGGCCTCCATTATATCGGCTTCGTGAGATCATTGTTCACGCCCGCTTTAAAGACCCAGGATCATAATTCGATAGGAACACATACGCTGGTATGTGTGTCCAGGCTTTGAGTGCTGAACCGTTTCCTTTAGAGATCCTTTAGAACCCAGTACTCTTCAAATTTAAAAAAAACCTGACTTATTCGATGATAAGATTACCGTAGCCTATAGACATGGTATAAGATTTGCAGAAACAACCAAACTATGGCCCAGATAGAAGAAGTAGTTAGAAGAGGAAGTAGTATAGTTATGTCTCCGAAATTAACACTCATTGAACGAAACCTAATATTACCCATAGCTACCTACTATTATTCTGCGTAGTCGATATTATTATTCTCGTCAATACAGTAAAGGCTTCATTTATGCTGGAACCGGCAAAAACAACTACTACAGTACAAAATGTATGTAACTAAATATAAACAAATACAACAAAAACTCAACAAGTGACATACAAGTAGTAAATAAATAACATTATAGCTGTACTTAGAGCTTACTCACAACTATCTCATAAATTTCAAAGCAAATATTGTTTGTTATTTATTGTCTAACAACTGCTTTCTTTCTATCTTATTATTTTTGTATCTCAGCTTAGAGCAAATAGACTTCATATAATATTAAAACCAGCCTATAATGGGCTCACTTGGGCAAACTCAGTGCAGGGGAAGGCCTCTTCTTATACAGAAAAGGCAAGGGCATTTAAGCATTGATTGCCAAACCCCGTCTTAAAATGTTTTCATGACGTCCTTTATTTAAAAACTACAGGTCGTGGAGCTCTTACAAATGAAAGGCACGATGTCAATTGCAGAGTTTGGCGACATGCCGCTCGTGTGTAAGAGCGCTTAAATATAAATATAAAATTATTATTATTATATTTTATTATTATACAACAACAAAAATAATCCTTACAGTTTTATTTTCATAAAGTTCATATTGTCGTAAAGAGTGTGACGGCCGGGACGGCTTATCGTTCTAAATCGCCCATCAACTAGGGTGAAAACCCAACTTGATGACCAAAACGCTTATGAAATATTATTTTTGCACTATTTACCAACAACTGTTTAACCCCAAATATACTGTTAGTAGCTTGTTGTCCTTTCCAAAAGGTTGTGTTATAAGTCCTTTTATTCTGAAGGCATTTCTATATTATTCTTCATTTAGTATATCAGTTGTTTAGTACCCATAACACAAGCAAATATAATTGCTTAATTTGGGGCTAGATGGCGCTGTGTGAATGTGGTAGAATATTATTATATTATTATTATTATTATTATTATTATTTCTTATTAATTTGGGGATACAAGTTCAAAACTGGACTGTGTTGATGGATTTATTTAAATAGGTAATTATTGTTTAGTGAACCAGTTCTTAATAGTTGCTTGACGGTTGGTAAAACCATGCTGTTTATTCAGTATAAAATATTTCAAAATCAAGTACATTCATTAAATAAGATGTGGATTTGGCCATTATTGTTTCGATTGAGAAGTGTGTGAAGTGAAGTGAAGTGTGAGTTGTTTAATAAGAGTTTTACAAATACGTGAAGAAACAGGCGTTTTGCAGGTGCAGCAAAAGCTTGATGCAAAGACTGTATTTCTCAATGTTTATACTCTGCACTTGCCTCAAAAGTACAATCGGAATGTTCAGCTATGAAAATTAAACGTTGTGCTAGTGGACAGAGTTTCCTTGCTCTTCACGTTATAACCAGTCAAAGGTGACAGCAGCCACTTACCATTAAGCGAAGCTTAAGCTTGCCGTCATGTCATAAAAAATAAATAGATATATCGAACCCTTTCAGTTTGTGGCTGTCGTAAAAGGCAAAATACATCAAACCCTTGAAATCGTACCCGTAGAATGACAATAGGTCTACCCCTACATAGGACCTAATGTACCTGTCGTAAAATATTGTAACATACGTCTGCCTGCCACTTTTGAACGAAAGAAGTAATGACATATGTATAGCCTTAGAAGTAGAGCTACAAAAACGTACCTTATTATTTTTATTACCGACATTTTGAAGAAATATAACAAAGCTATTGTTTCCGGATCATCTAATTTTACTGACCAAATATATACTTCTATCACACCTGATCAAACATATTCCACACACGTACTCACAGGCTATTAGACCGTCATTAAGGCGTTACTTCATGTTTATTAATGCCTTCTTTAATATTCAACAGATTCGTTTAAGTTAGCCATTCGGATCATTGAAATAGTATTGTTTCGGAAATGAATGAAAGGCTTTAATATTTTTAAGAGTAAAGGAACGCAAAACGATTTGTTACATTGGAAAAGTATTTTCGTTAGCTCCAGTTTAGGCTCCGATTTCACGAAAAAGTGCGATCCCTTATAGCTCAAAGAGTTGTAACGATAAAAAATTCAAAATGGTTCAAAAGACGCGTATTCACGGGAGCTCTAAATTGCAGAAAGAACTATTCCAGAAAGTCAAAAACGAAAACAGTTATGTCCGAAATAGTGGGACAACGAAGTTATTAACGCATTTTTGATTTTGGCGCTCAATATTTTTGGAAACGAAGAATAGTATCAAAAATTGTAAAGAAACTTCCCTGGAAATTTAGTCAGCTACAATTTGAGCCTAAAACAAAGACATTCGGGATAAAGTTTTGCCCTGTAGCCTGATCTTTTTGAAAAATAGGCCAAAAAGTCAGAATGACATTTTACACAGCAAACTTCGGCGTGATTTTTTTTTTTTTTTTTTTTTTATATTAGCCTACCAAAGTGACTCCACTCTGCCTGATGGTAAGCAGTAAGTGGAATCCCGAAGTGGCGGACACCATTCCAAAAGCCAACTACTGGTATGGTGGCCTGGCGTGTGTCAATTTTGCAATTTGTTTGTTCACAGGCATTATGTTGAGGATACTTACGTTAGTCTAAGAATTAAATTAATTGTCATTCAACGTTGTAGTTTTATTTTGTAACCTTTACCTTATCACGACTCTCTCTTCGCTCAGCGGTAATATTTTTTCGAATTCCGTGGATTCGTTTCCAGTGTGTTCGATAGTTGTGTGAGGCACGAAATCTGTGAACTTTTTAAGATACTTTCTCAGAAAAGAACCTTCATACTTAAGAATACATCAATCAAAGTAATTCTACCTGGAAGTATCTTCTGTATTTCTACAGATATTAAATGATTTCTTAAAATGAAAATGGAATTTTCCGATTTCAAAATGGGGTCAAACCCATACTGTACCAAAATATTAATTATAGGTACCAACCGAATTAGGAGTGGAAAGTGAACAAGGTTTGCTTGTCTTTTGTATGTAAACTCAATCTCGCCCCCTGGGGACGAGTGTGATGTTTAAGGGTCGAGAGGAAACAAATAAAGAAATCTTTTTTTAGGGTCGAGGGGACGAGAGTGGACCGGGATACTAAGTATGCTATCCGATTTATTTCAAGCTTTGAAACACTACTTTGTATATCTTGCTAAGTACTTATTATTATTATTTTATTTTTATTTATTTAGCACACCAACAGTACAATCACTTAATGTATATAACATACAATCATTTAAAAAAATTAAAGTACAAAGTAATCGCACAGATAACAGGTATGCATAACACTTGTTTACAACATGTTATTAGAGACAATCAATTAAGAAATAGCCAAATAACAACATACTAGATAATTTTTATAAAACAATACCTAATTTATTACAAAACAGGGATATAAAGAATCTAAGACCTACCTAACTTAATATTATAGAAATTACAATTTAGTTAATAGAAAGTGTCTGTATGCTGGGAATTTCATGGAAAATATGTCAAGTTCATTATTTGACGTAATAGATTTATCCTGATACAATCTACCCATGCGTGTAAGAGGACTATTATACGAAGTTATTAGTGTCGCAGATGGAATTTAAAAAAAACGGTGGTGTCGCATAGAACGTTTGCTTATTTTAAAATTAAAGTAATGAATAAGTTGTGCATTAATAATCCCATTTAAGATTTTATACAATAAAAATAAATCATTGTTGTCCCGTCTTGTTCCTAAACTTGCCATATTAAAGTGAATTAATCGATCATCATAGTCTGCAATAGATTTTCGAAAACCGTTCCTCGTGCACAAGTATCTTAAAAATCGCATCTGGATCGATTCTAAACTATCTTTGTACTTAGAATAATGTGGAGACCATATGCTAGAACTATATTTAAGCAAACTGCGCACCAGCGCATTATATAGCAAGATTATGCTTCCATTATTACAAAATGATTTTGACATACGGATCACAAAGCCGAGAGTTCCTTTTGCTTTAAGTACGATACTATCGATATGGTCGCGACAAGAAAGTGATGTATCAAAGATAACTCCAAGGTCTCGAATAGACTTAACCCTGTCCAGGCAGTTTTCATCTATGAAAACTATATAATTTACTTTATTTGTGAACGTTATGTAATGACATTTCCTGACATTAAGTAGCATCCTGTTTTTAAGACACCACTGATGGAGAGTGTTTAGGTCTTCCTGAAGTTGCACACAATCGTCTAAGGCATTTATCCTATGGTATATTTTTAAGTCATCAGCGTAGGCCAGGCATTCACATTTTAATTGATCTAAAACGTCGTTAATAAATAGCACAAACAACAAAGGCCCTAATTTCGAGCCTTGAGGAATTCCCGATCTGGGTATGTATGGTGTACATTCATAACCAGCAACTGCAACAAGGCAAGGACGATTATTTAGGTAACTTTCAAACCATCGCAGTAGACTGCCATGAATTCCAGCCTGGTTGAGTTTTTCAGCAAGGATGGAATGGTCTACGCGGTGGAAGGCCTTGAAAAAGTCCGTGTAAATAGAATCCACCCGACCCCTGGCCGCTAAGGTGTTAGTGATATATGTGGTATAAATAAGTAGATTTGATACTGTGAAACGGTTCGAGACAAAACCGTGCTGTCGTGGACTGATTATATGCCTGAGATGACAGTAAACAATGTCAAACAGAATACCCTCCAATATTTTTGCAAACTGTGAAATTATACAAATAGGTCTATAATTGGTTACATCGTTTAGATTACCTGATTTATGTACAGGGATGACATATGAGATTTTCCAGAGGTCTGGGAAAATACCTTCAGTCAAAGTTTTATTGTAAAGTATGTAAAGGGGTTGTGTTAAGACATTTAGACACATCCGTATAAATAGTGGAGGCAATCCATCCGGCCCAGCACCCTTATTTATGTCTAGCTTTTTAATACCTGTTTCGATATCATTTTTTGTTATATTAATAGTCGAAATACAGTAATTAAATTCAACAACTGATGTGAAAACATTTAAGGGTTTGTGCTTATACTCATATACAGAAGAAAAGAACTCAGCAAAGAAATCCGCTACCCTACCCCCTTCTGCCATGCGGTCCCCGTAGAATACCTGATTAGGAATGCCTTTATGCGACTTCATGGATTTGATGTAACGCCAAAATGCCTTAACATTTGTCTGTAATTCAATTTCAAGTTTTTTTATGTATGACTGTAAACAATTATCAATAACTTTTCTTGCTCTGGATGCACGTAATGTGTCAAAAACATCGTAATCACGAGGGTTGTGGTACTTTTTGTATCTTGTGTGATATTTATGTTTTTCTTTAAGCAATTTAATCAATGGAGAGGAAAACCAAGCCGGGTAATTTGATTTCCTCAGTTTTCCTTTAGGGGTATGTCTGTCAATTACTTCCCAGAGTATATTATAAAATCTAAGTATTAATTCGTTACAATTTAAGTGTGTGAGTTCATCCCAATTCACCTGAGCTAGATCAGAAATACAGGATTCGTAGTCAGTTTTGCTAAACTTATGTTTCAAAAGTGAAGGGTTACTAAGTAAGTTGAAGTGACAATCTGGTTTCCGAAGTACCAATTCCAGAGGCGGATGGTGAATGTCGATTTGGCTAAGCGCAGGCGCAAAACAAACATATTATGTTTGTACTTTTTCTTACCCGCTTTAATATTTCAAAATGTTAATAAAAATGTATTGAATATGTTTTGCGCAAATTTATTTTGTTTATTTATGAAACACATAAACTTGTTAAAACCTACTCATAATGTCACAAACATAAAAATACGTTATGACGTGCTACCTTAATTGTAGGCGGTCACGTTATGCATCACAATAATATTTAAAGTAACAAGAAGTGTTCTTACACGTAATCAAGTATTAGGCATTGCATTATGAAGATAAATAAACTGGTCAAATAGAATTACGTTACCGTTTTAAATAATAATTTCGTGATGACTTATAACATGCGTTTTTGTACAACTTAGATAAGGTATATAGGTACACTGGTAACACCAGATGTATTGTACATAGTGATTCTGTATAAATCTTTGGACTCCTTTTACAGCGGTTTGCCGCAGTCTTATATCAGGACGCTCCTCCTTGCTACCTTCTCATTTACTAATGTTTAATGATTAGGTACTTATGTTCAGTTTATTAATTTCTATAATATATAATATATATAATATAATATATATATATATATTTTAACACATTCACACAGCGCCATCTAGCCCCAAATTAAGCAATTATATTTGCTTGTGTTATGGGTACTAAACAACTGATATACTACATATATATATATTTTTTTTTGTAAATACATACATATGACAATGATCTTAATGAAATTCAATTAATGATAAGTGACGATATTATTCTGACACATATTTTAACCTTCTAAATAAAATACACATTTTTTCATAGATCTCAAATCTAAAACAAAACTGAAAATTAACAGATGTTTTCTACGCCGAAATACGGCATTGAAAATCGCAAACGCATCTTTAATAAAATTTGTGGAGCTAACAGAACAAAGGTTACTTTTGGCCCTAGCTATAAACTAGTACTGGTTTGTTTGGCTTGCTACTGATATAGTAGTCAAACTGTTGGGACCATAATATTTGGCCGTTTAGTTTAAATTGTATTGTCAAAACATTGCAGAAAAAATTATGAAACACAACTATAAGATAGCGAAGAGGTAGAAGAAGAAATACTCGGGATAATTAGACCATCACTCACTCACTAAAAACTAACCATAATAATGTGAACACATTATTTTATTCTTTAAATATTCTGTGAGACTAGTAGGTACTTCCTCGGACAAAGTCCATTCACATTGAAACCAGCAAGGATTTACTACTATAAATAAAAGATAGTAACCTGAGAATCGAATTCAACCGCAATTAAATTGGATAAGTTGAAACACCACGTGCAAAACATTACATAACTTTCAAAACCCTACTAAACTATTTGATTCATAATATAGACAATTTTATTCTTTTAGAAGAATAAAAAAGCTTAGGCCTAGTAAAGAAAGATATCATCGGAAAACCATTATAGGACAAACATTTTCTCTCGGCAATTCTGTCTTTTGTTCAATGTCATATATTTTTGTATAAAATTTTAAATTCACAATTTTCATTTTCCCATTTGAAGTGCGGTTAGATACCACCGAATAAAATGTAGTACTTAAATCTTTCGTATTGTTTCATGATAAACAACACTCAAAGTTGTTTAACATTATAAAATTACCATCTATTGTTGCTGCTTTCAAGTTTATGATAGAAGTTTCAAATGGAGTACAGCTTATATAAATATTTAATATCTTTTAGGGATGTTAAATAAATTTATGGGTTTATATAGAAGCCTTGACCGAAAGGTAAGGGGACGGTGTGATTTGTTGCCGGCTGGCAAGCTCTTTAAGTTTATTGATGTTATTATTTAGTAACTTTAGAGCTATTTAAAAAAAAACAGTTATGTTATGATGGATAGTACGCACAATGAAAACCACTAAACACGTTTTATTCCTTAAACAATTTTATGTTCGTCGAGAAAATTGTATCTACTCTTTTTCTTGTGTAATATAAATGCAGTATTTTAGAAACTAGTAAAATCCGAATAAAAATTGTAAGTTATTTTTATTTTTGTATTTGTATGTTTCATCTTAGTTAGCAAAGATGACAATGCAGTCTATCAATTTATTTTCACTTACGACGGTGACAATAGAGGTACAAAAATAAGAAAACAGGACGCAAAAATATAAATTATCTTGGATAATACAGACTTTAGAAAGCTTAATTATATTGTTAATTTGGTGTTTTGACTAGACAATTTATACATATATCATAATAGCTAGATATATTGTAATCTTTTATGAAACATAACACTTTTTAATAACATACTTATTAAAATATAAATTAATTTCGATAAAATTTCAGTAACGTAATAAAAGTTAAGTTTTACCGTTCAAAAACTTAAAAACCACTGCCTCACTCACGTACTTACATATAATATAAACTTTACTTCAAAAATCTTTATAATTCTGTGACCCTGTTGTCAAACTAGTACTCAGAAATTGGCGATAGATTTTTTTCATTTTGATTAACATTTACACGACTCAAAAGTATTTACATAACTTATTCATTTTGACATATAAATAAACTGTATTGTAAACGATTTTCAATCATGCAATATTATAAAGACGATAATTGAAGTAAGATTGAATTCTTGAGTTTACAATGTAAGTGGTTCTTACATTTTGCCAGATTTTTTTGGATATATTTATTTTTGTAGAACCTGGTGGAATAACTTTAACAGTTTCGGGACGCTCTAAGAAATATCACCACTACTTTATCGCTAGACCAGACGAGCAGTATGTATATATATTTTTACGTTTATTGTCGGGTCCGCTAGTTTTAATTATAAAATTTTAGTCTATAGAACTAAATTGTCAATTTTAAAACATTTTTCTGAGAATATATTGTTAAATACAATATATTGTCAGAAAAATGTTTTACGTTAACACATAAATGCCAAAGCACTTTATAAAATTGACAATTTAGTTCTATAGACTAAAATTTTATAATTAAAACTAGCGGACCCGTCAGACGTTGTTCTGTCTTAATTATTATCTAATTTTTCGCAGAACCTTCTCCTGACAATGACAAACACAACAAAAAAAGAATTAACGGAATCGGTCCAGTCGTTCACGCGTGATGCCGTGACCAAGGGAAATAGGGATTTATTTTTATATAAATAGATATTTCTAATCTCCCATTCTACAAACCCTCTTTTACCTACCTACAGATATCCCCCGTAAACTTTTTACTACTTTCCCCTATTCCCCTATTCCCCTCTCCCTTCTTCCCCACTCCTCCCATCCCCCTTCTTCCCCACCCTCCGATTCCGCTTCTTCCCTCCCTCCCTCTCCCCCCTCCCCCCTCTCCTTTTCCCGTCATTTCACTCTCCCTTTCCCTGGCTTATCCCTCATTTCCATCTCGCTTCCCCCTCACTTCCCCCTCATTTCCCTCATGCAGCCCCCTTCTCCCCCCTCCCTTCCCCTCACCTCCCCTTCCTTCTCCCTCACTTCTCTCTCGCCCCCCTCCCTTCCACCTCTCTTCAATTTTCAAGTCGGTAACTTCAAAAGCAAAGATCTTTCCATATAATATTTTATCCCTAATTTCATCCCTCCAAATTTTTTATTTTAATAGAAGTATTCCAAAACAAAATTATAAAACTATGAAGAAGTTTCATACAATCGTTTTCATCCCTTTTCAGACCACCATGTTGTCCGATTCTCAACCCTAGCCGATATGCATACAAAATTTCACGAAAATCGGTCGAGCCGTTTCGGGGGAGTTCAATAACGTACACCGTGACACGAGAATTTTATAATTATTAGATTGAAGTAGAATTGTCAAATTTTGTAATTTAGGTGATAATATATATGTTGTGTATATATATATATATTTATTTATTTATATATTGTAATCATATATTAGTCTGTAATAAATAATGTATTACTTTTATGTAAGTACTAATGTATATTTTAGTTACATATTTATATATATTTAAATTCCGTATCTTACCCATTAAAATCTGTGTTCTTTTACAAACACCTATTAATATCACTCTGCTTCATTGTCTGCACCTACTTCGAGTGTCTCTTCACCACCTTGGGTTGACTGGTAGAGAATGCTTTTAGCATTAAGTCCGCCGTTGTACTTTTGTGCATGAAGTTCAATAAATAAATAACATGATCGACGTTATCGCTTTTAGATAAGTCTAACCTTAACATAAAGTTGTGCTGTTATGTAATAATTATATGGTGTGCTATAAACAATATTCGATTCTATCATTATTGTGTAATCAAATTGCTTTTTTTTTGCAAAACCACTTAAAGATATATTCTCTTACCTTACCAAACAATTCAGTAAATCGTAAATTATCATGTTTTCCTATCACTTCGGAGGTTATCGACGGTTTGAACCTTAGGTAGGGTAAAAATTTTCAATTACAACCCGAGATTGAAAATGCGCTCAATAAACCTTGGACTGGGTTGTATATGAGAGTGGCTGTAGATTTGCGTAAATGAGTGTGTTACCTTCCGTGTGGTTACCGGTATAATAGGATTCTATTCTTTACGTTGATGTACTGTAAAGTAAATTGAAATTATTTAAAAAACGGCTTGTTTGTACAAAATGTGGTAATGTGTGATTTGATATTTAAACTAAAATCTTTATACCAGAGCTTCTCAGTTTTGTTTATTATACTAACCTACGAAAATGACACGGTTGTAACTGGTGGTACGTAGTCAGTGGGTCAAGGACTAATAAAAATCATTTTATTAGCCCTTGTACTCTTGATGTCAAACTTCTGTCATGGTAGCTTCAATAGTAGTAGTTTTATGACATGCTTTTTGCGCACCGCTTCAGACTTATCATCCAGTGAAATTGATACTCATACTACGTGACCGTCAAAATCGTATAAAGGTTTAATATAACATATAACATTGATAAATTAACTAATAAAAATAGACCTTTACTTTATTTTTTTACAAATCAAACCTCTCGTAAATTTAGCTGAGATTTACTAATCCAAATAGTTATTATAGTCTTAATTTTCTCTTAGCGGTTCAACGTAGATAAAGGTTGCGAAACGTTGTTAGCAGCTGAATAGTTCTTGTTATCACTAGACTGGTTTAACAACTAATCCAATAAACAATAGCCAGTTTATACGCTCAGACGTTGGAGATCTTGAGCTTATAGTTCTAAGCATTGATAGACTGTTAATAACAGCTCTCGCAAATCATAAACAGCTAGTTAATGTGTCTGAAATTATTAGTATTAATTATTTGATTGTGTGTTGTGTTTCAAATGATTTTATACTTTTAAACTCAGTAGGTATTGGTTAAGGTCAGGAGTTGCAACACAAGCACTAATATGTTCCAGTATTCACACTTTGCGTTATTGGAATTTTCTGCCTAGAAATTTTTGATATTATCTCGAAGTCTAGAAGTGTGCTCGCCCCCTATCGCATGAAACCCAAGATAACTGGCGCAACGTAAGTGTTGGGGCAAAAAAGGTTATGCTATGTTATTGAAACAAAAATTGTCACAGTATATTTTTCATTCCATATTGCAAGAGAAATGCAAACGAATTTTGCATTGAATTGAGTAAAAACCTAAAGGTAGTCAGATCACACTCTAAGATCTCGCGAACACTTTAAGATCTAAAATTCCATTCGAATAAAAAGAAGAAAGTGCTTTTATCTAATTTATCCGACCGTACGGACCGAAAGATATTTCTTCAAACGAATATTCTGTTTATGTAATATACGTTTGGTTGAGAAAACATTTTATATTGTGTAGAGTATTAACCTGACCTTACCATCCGGACATATTGCCATTCAAAGGCTTAACTTTGAACGCTACGTCGGTCTCGGTCAATTCGTAACCTCCAAACAATAGATATCTTTGAGTCTTCCAAGCGTTTAGCAAACTTTACTTCTTATATGCTTTGTCTTATGTATTCAAACAAAAGTACTAGTTTTTTAAAAGAAGATCGACATTAGAAAATGGCAAATTGAAATTGTAAAAAAACTTGGATTATAGGTACACTTTTTAAATTATACATTTACCTAATGGTTACATGATAGGTGATTTGATTGATTACCATTACTGAATTAACTCTAACCTACCATTAAAGTTTTTTTGGCAGGCAAATATAAAAAGTCAGTTCAGATTTTGAAACATAATTGTTACATTACGAATGCAGTTAAAAGCGTAACATAAACAACATGTTATTATGAACAATAAACCTTTCAACAAAATGAGGCGATTCAAAATACTTTATCTTTGAACAATTCCAATGCGCTATTACATCAGTTTCAACCCGTACAAAGTCACGAAATACAGGTAGCAACGCAACCCTTACGACGACATTATAAAAAATATCGAGCATCCCCCGATGGCATTTTTATTACCCCGCAAAATAATGACGGTCTCCTTTCACGGTCGTACAGACCAGTATATTGTAGTAAGTATAACCGTTTATAAATGAAGGATTAGAAAATGTAATATTAAGATTATCGGTGAAGGTTTGATTATATATTTTTAGATTATGACGTGTCGTTATAAAGAAGAAATTACAGACTAACACGTGGTTAAAGAAGAATAAATTTCCGTTAGCTATATATTAAATATTTATCGATCAAAAACTGAATAGGTACTATATTGTGTTATACCATACATACCAATACCATATTGAATGCGGCATCTCAGTACAAGCATTGCGCGCAAATTGCTAAACCGTTTAGTTCGAGACCATTTAGACTCATTATAAAAAGGGTGGCACATCAAAACCACACGTGTTATTCTGCATATGAATAGAGAGATATCTTGCTATATATCTGAACGTATTAAAGGCTGAACTAAAATATAGACTAGAGTAAAAGTATGAGAGAAAAATAAACTTTTAAAAGACAATATCACAGAAACTTAAGTACAACTTGAATAGCTGGCAACAACCCAAGAAAGATATAGATATACAAGACATCAAAAAAGGTTCTAGATGATTCTAAAGTTGGTTTATTCTGAACTCGTTTAGCGATGTTTTATTCAGAGCATGTTATGTCTGCGTGGCTGTGACAGCTGGACCCAAGCCTGAGAGTTCTTATACTAATATTTAATAGGACGGACGAAGACAATGAGATTGTATGCTTTTGTTCACTGACAATTGTCCGCAACTCAGAGTTTTTTGGAATTTGTGTGCATATCTTCGTATTACGGTTACCACAAACTAGATGTGTATTAAAACCAATTTCTGTGGTCATATTATATAGAAGTTAGTTTTATTTTTCTTCTGTTTCAACTCAAATTATTTGTGTATGATAAATGTAGTGATTTAATACGCTAGATCGATATGTCTCTAAAATTAACAGAATTTTAAATGTTTTAGATAATGAACAGGTACAGCGTTATGTCTATTTTTCTAGTATAGCTTATACCTTTATAACACGAACGAAGCAGAAAATTGTGTATGAAGAAAAATCGCAGCAAGATATTTTTGCAAAAATTAAATACAACTTTATTCTAAAATTCAAAGTGAATCATCCGACGGTATTCAACTCACGCTATAATTTAATTTCCTCAAGTACAAGTCACGTGTCCTCAAGACCCTTATATCACCATATTTTTTGCACACAGCTTTCGGGGCTTCACATACCACGATTGCGTATTTCGTATTTTCGATGACGATGTTTTAAAGATATGAATTCTCATTCAGCATTATCGATTTAATATTATATATATATTATATGTTTTTGCGTTATGCGAGTCCTATCGTGATATGATTTTTTTCAAAGTATTATTTTCATGAGACATTGTAGAAACCCTTGCGCGGACAAGAGTGTGGCAATCATTCCAGATTCTAATTAACAAGCGTGACTTCAATGGAGTTATCACCTTTCGTAATTACACTAAACATATAATTAAAAAAATTACAATATTTAGTAAATATAAAGATAAAAATATTTGCGAAAAGACTTTTTTTTTTGTAGGCAGCAAAATGTGCTTGCGTCTGTGTTTTACCTCTGTCTAGCCTTTCGTCGAACTTTATACTATGAAATATGTATAAATATAAATGTAAATGATTTTACTGAAATTGAACTTTATTTACCACTGTCATGATATGCGGTATTCGAACGAAATATATTTTACACTACAAGTAATTGGATGGCGTGATAGAAACGCTAGCAGTAAACGAATTCGCTTTGAGCGGTCGCAAACTATTCTCAATTGATGTGATAGTGCTGCGGTATAAATGTCTCACTTTAAATAGTTATTTGTCTGTACCGAGAAATGCTCAAATAAACAAACGACCTTGTAAAAAGCTCGAGGCTTCGATCTAATATTTATTCTTGCAATATCGGCTCTTACGTATTTGTTCTGAAGGTTAAGAAATTTTCCAATCCAATAACGCTTTTCCAGGTGCACAATATCAAGTACAAGTATTACTATATATTAATATACATTATGATATTCATATTTTACCTGGCTTTCTGTTGTAAACCCTAGATTTACTTTGCTTCTTTATGATTGAATCTGGTTCTGTAAGCGAATAATTACAAAAGATAAATGCCATTACTTAGATACAGTATTAGCTATACTTTGCTAAAATCAAATGTAAAAGATAGACATATCTATTACGGTTTTTATTTACTGGTAAAAAACTTCCCTTTACCATAATTTAATAGAAAAATACCGTACTCTTACCTGAAAACGTGAAATTGTTTTCAAACTTCAAAGGCGTTCCAATTATTGTCTAATGACTTGTTTACCCCAACTTTCAATTTGAACGTTCGATATTGTGCTTTGTTGTGCTAAACAACAGAAAAAAACAATATTTATAAGAAAGGCGAGTAAACGGTAGCGATATCAATTATTTAGCCATGGATATATTAGGCCTACGGTGACATTCTGCCTTCGTTGCCTCTGTTTTATTCAGAACATTTACGTATTGAATAAAAACGGATTTGGAGAATGAATTGTTCGAAAATGATAAATAATTAAGTTGATCAGACGGATAAAATTTTTGGGATTTTATTTTTGTTTTGTTTTAAAAGACTAATAATGCGTGTTAGGTAGCTAACAGTGTAGTTCATATTGTTGAGAACGCAGCGTAGACAGGCCTGTTAAACGACGACGACTTGACGGTGACGGTGCTGGGCAACCGAAGGATGAGGGCGGCTCACAAGAAGTCAAAGAGGCGATACTTAAGTTAAGTCTATGTCCAGCGACGGACGTCCTTTGGCTGAAATGATGATAATAGTTAGTTTACTAAAGTATTTTGTAAAATTTTAATCGCATAAAATAGTTACCTAATAGTTAGTTAGTTTCTTATATACTCTCTCGCCCTTTACTAACATTATTTATTTTATTATTAAAAAGTTCCTGCCAATAATTGCACAAGGCGGACTTAATGCCTAAGCAATTTTTTGCCAGTCAACTTTAGGGTGGTGCAGAGATAAACATGGCAGGTGACAAAAATTAAAAAGCAAAGTTAAACAAAAGGACAATAGTTAAATTCTATTAAAAACTATTAATATATAAAAAAACATAAATAATACAACATACATAATATACTAATAATAACCAAATAAAATATATATTATATATATACGTATATACAATATGATTACTATGAACTACACTCATAACATTCACAAGTTCATTTACATGTTTGTAAATACAGTTATTCCAAATCATAATTCCTAAGTCAATGACCTTGAAAATTGAGTCAGTAATAATATTTAGCTACTAAGTTATCAGTAAACGTGAAAATATTTATTATTTCCGGCACACGGCAGCTTGTTGTTCCGGTTTTGCGTGGACATTTTTATGGCATGCCTATTTCTACGATTTATAGTGGCTAAAACCTTTTATGTTACTAGTTGGTAAAATACTAATTATAATAATCTAGACTCCTTATGTATCGCTTTTCTACATAATCATTTGACACTACACTCTTCCGTCGATATACTACAGAGTAGTCTTATAAATACACGATGTTATTAGCTAATAAGTCCGCCTGCTGACTGCTTTTGACCAGTAACTTGAGGAGAACTCTTTAATAATTTCATTATAAAACGACAAAGTTTGCATTACAATACAAGTTATGCAAAAACTTTACATTCACGTACCTACACACATAAGTACACAATACACAGACCTATACAATACATAGGCATTATGTGTACACCATCTCTATAAAAAAAATTGAGTAAATGTTGCTTTGCAATAGATTTTAAAAAGTTTTGTTACAATACAGTTTCATTGAAATCAAAATGATGCGCTCTTTGATTTTCCCACCAACACAAAATGAGTTAAAACTTGAAACATCCGTCTGTAGAATACTTTAATACTGAAAACCATTGATAATATCAAATGGCGAATAAATATGTCTCAAAAATTACCCACTTGACAAACTTTGACCGCCACATTACTTCTTAAATATCGTTTCTTGAAGTGTTCGATTTATTTATAGGGCAGCCATAAATAATTGTAGCTCATGCGTGTTTGAAACTCAGGAAATAGGAAGGTGAGGTGATCGTGGCGATATGTTATCTTTAGATACAAGGTGTTACATCCTTATTGTTTTTCTTCTACTTGTATTTACTTTCAATATCTTATTTTCGTTTTATTGTCAAGTGATCCAGTTATATTATATTGTAAAAGTAACTTTAGTTCTGGTTATTTATATCGTAAAATAAATGCAACAATAAAAAATTGTTTTTTTTAGAAATTAGCAGGTATTTTTAGTATTAACTCAGTGTCTGAAATCGTTCCCGTTAAAGTTAAATAGACTAGCCCACTATTATATACGACTCAATAGAAGTAATACAACGTATGCACGCTACACCTCTGCCTGCCGTAAAAGAGGCATTGATGATGATTTTAAATTTCAGAACCAATTAATAACATAATAATATATTAGCTTCAATACATCATCTGTACTAATACTATAAATGCAAAAGTAACTCTGTCTGTCTGTTACGCTTTCACGCCTAACCACTGAACCATTTTCGATAAAATTGGTATAGAGATAAAACAACATTATGCTATCTTTTATCGCGGAAAATAGCTTGAAGGGGTTGAAATAGGGGATGAAAGTTTGTATGAAAAATGCGATATAACCGACAATTATACAGGCGGAGCTGCGCGCAACAGATAAATATCAATAAATTCATGCAATTCTACAATGTTTACCGTACAAATTTCCTTGTTCAAACACCGAACGAGACTGGCAAATAAAACAAAATCTAGTTTGCATCGAACTCTGATACTTGCGTTCCAATATTTGAATTTTACTAGCGGTATTTGGAAATTCATGAAAGTATAATATTTGTCGTACAAATACATTCTCATACATTCATGTTGTCACCTTAAAGAACGAGATGTTTTAGTTTAATATTAATAAACATGTTATATGGAATGGTTCAAAGGACTTTGTTGGAAAATCATAGATATATTTAATTGGTGCAAAAATATCTGGTAAAATAAACAAAAAAATATTTATGCTACGTGTTAAAAAGGGTTCATTCATTTGTATTGGTCAGGCAACTAGTCATCTTTATGTGACGATTTTACAGCCGTTCTTGGTTTTATAATATCATGAGACTGCCTCAGATTGATCTAAATGTCATTGTGGAGAATACAACTAGGGTAGATTACTACCGATGGAAGACAAAATGACTAGAATAAACTTATGTCTAGCTAGACCTATTACAGTTAGGTACATTTAGTTCATTAATAAGAACAGAGGGCCTAAACAAGTGGCATAAACCTTAATAGAATAGAATACACTCAAAGGGATTGACATACCTAAGCTGACGCCAACATTGTCGTTAGCTTATGTCAATCTCATACATTTTTAAATGTATTGTTTTCTATCAGCATTTATGTCACTTGTCTAGGCACTTAGATTTTGTTTCCGATAGCCTTGCAGCCAGTGTAATTTATATCGTTCGCGAATTATAAAAAAACACAGCAATAGACTTTGCGCATGAAAAATATGTTTGTTATGAAATATGTTATTATTTTATTAAGTAAAATAAATTGGAATTCAATCACCAAATATGCAGTGCGTTACAATTGCTTTAAAATTGTCCGTTAAAGGCAAACATCACATTTAACAGCAACTCTATTAATATTTTAGTTGGACGTTGAACAAACAGTAACTTTACTGGACACCACGTAAACATAATAACTTGTAGTGGCGTGGTGTTAATCCACACTTGTAAGCTCGAGGCATGACAGCGTTGTTGACGGGCTATGCAAATATTTGGACTGGAACGTGCTTTTTGAAAATGTAAATTGTATCAAAGTTTGTAGTCTTGAAGCGTACTACAGATGTGTCGATTCATTGTCATGTAAAATGGTGTAAGTCGTATAGAAAAGCCCTAATTATTTTTCTCTGATGGGGTCAAATTTTTCCTCCTCTGTTGAATTCATGTGCTATATTTCCCATGTTAAGGTATATCTTGCATTTAAAAGACCTATTTACCCATGTGATGGCAAGTGGTAACTGTCGCTCACGGACGACTCGGAGTCCCTAGCATTGCTCCTGTAATGCCAGGTACTCGAAACTATAGGGTAAAAAAATGAATATTTAGAAGTTTCTGGAATTAGGAATTAAGTCATGTATAGATTCAAATTTGGAACGACTTGATCTTTGAATAATAAAAGAACATACCTACTCGTAAAGTAATCAGTAGTTACCTCATTTTTTATGGTTAGCTACTATATCAAATAAACAATATAAAAGAACGGTCTAAATTTATATACTCTTTGGTTAAAATATAATAAATGAGCCTCTTTCAAGTAACTTTTATTGTTCTTTTTTAATTGTTTTAAAAGTAACAAGGGTTTCAAATTTCTCATAATTTACATTGTGCCTGTTGTAGCTTGCCCTGCCCTGATTATTGCGTCTTGGTATTATAGTACAAACTTTTTACCCAACTTCGTCAAAGCATGTATTTTGTGTATAGAATTTACAAAAAAAATCGGACTCTCATAGAACTCCAGGAAATCTTCAAGACATTAAATCCTGTAAGTATATAATGTATAGATGTGTGTGTAATTCTAATTAATGTCATAATAAGCACATAAACTGCCATTTTTTTATTCACACTCAAACTGTAAAAACACTAATTTCTACTTGCCCACAATAATTTACTCTTACCACAGGGAGTTATTAGTCGTTTCGCCCGCCATTTGTTCGCCCGAACGGGCCAAACGACTAAATCACAATATTTATAATATTTGATGGGGAGTTTCGCCCAATGGAATAATTATTACAATTTAAACACCAAGTAACGTCAACAACTTAAGCTGAGACTGTTTTATGTTTAAAAATATATGAAAATTTAAGACATTATTCGCTTTCATTACACATTATATACCAATTACCTGCTCTTGAGCCTGCATTTGCTTAGTTAATATAATAATGCTTAATAATATATAATTGCACATATAATAATTCCAGATACATTATAAGATCGGTTAATATTTATTTTTCTTTTTTTCGTTTATTTTGTAAACAAACAATCACAATATTATATGAACATACAATATTACATTAAATAGTATAACTAATTGTGACATCCACAACGTTTTCCACAGATATCATAAAAATGCTTCTCAGTTATAAGCTTTTTATAAGCACTAGCACTATTAGCATTAATATCAATAACACTAAAGTAAGAATTATACACGGTAAGTACTTGATGAATAGGCGCACGGCGCACTGGCCTGCATTAGTGCGAGACGATAATAGGATCCTTATAATTAAAAAAAAAAATTGCAAATATTCTCGTCTAGAAAGTGTCACTTTACTAGAAAATTGATAGCTTTAAATCTATTCTGTGCTTTAGTCGTAAATTTAAATCGTTTTATCGCTAGGTTTATTTTCAGAATTAATTTATATTTTGATGCTGTCTGTACATGAAAAGCAATAAAATTTTCCATCGGGCGAAACGCCCAATCAAATATTATAAATATTGTGATTTAGTCTTTTGGCCCGTTCGGGCAAACAAATGGCGGGCGAAACGACCAATAATTCACCACAGGTAAGATTAACCACAGTGTAAAAGTATTAAAATATCTATAACAAATTCAGTCAGGTAATAGGAATTACATTCAATTTTGTTCCAACAACGCCGCGATGGGAGTAATTTTAACAAAATGACAGCCCAAATCTGGGTTTATTGTCTCAAACGCTATTATTAAAGAGATTAGAGCAGCCTAAGGCTCAGTGGCTGAGAGATTTCAATTTGCTGACTATAATAGGCATCTACACCCTACGATATACGTGTTCATTTTGAGACAGTTTACCTTAGATAATGTGGTATCGATGCGAAGGGTTTCGACGGTTTATGTGTACATTGTTTATGAAAAATTATTGATGAAGTGTTAGGGGCTTTCGTATTAAGATATTTTTATGTATAAGAATAAATAATCTTCGCCATTTTTATTTTATCTTTATTAGATACTTATCCTTATTTATTTTCATGAAATATGAATCACCATCGCTTTATACATCCATAAAACGTATCATGTCAATAATAATACTTTATTTAAATAGCCCTGAAGTACCTTTATCATCGCCCAAAAACCAATTTTGTAAACGTCAATCTCAATCAACATAAAAGTATATACTTAATTATTAAAAAAATAAAACAATAATAACCAAAGTGGTTGTCGTCAACATCAAAGAGTTAATAACAATTTTCCAATAAATCCTCATCTCGTAATAACATTGGATGAAACAAAACATTCAAGGCTCGCGACACAGTCTCAATAAGCTTTGATTATTCGATCAATTTCGTTCGGAAAGGCTGAAGATTTATTTCATAGGAAATTTGTTTTGTAACGCCTAGGTCTATTTTGTATAACGTTACGTTGCTTAGAAAAAAGGGAATATTATCTGTAGAGACGACGAACACTTGACCGTAAATTGTGCGAAAATAAAGATTTTATTTATATGTGTGACCGCGTGGCTGAGCTGGCACTAACTACGAGTAGCAAGAGGAAATCCTAGTCAGAATGTTCTGCCCTCAATATCTGGTCCATTGCTAACTTCAATTGTCCTATATTATCGTTACTAAGCCTGTGTATATTTATATGCCCGACTATACTATTCAGTATGTATGAGGAGATGTACGTAAAATAAAAAAAATGCTCTGCAGACTCGTTGTCACATTAGATTGTCACACTTGCGGTCCTGCTAACAAACGACTGTGAGTAACATTATAACGCCTTACTTATAACGACCCTATGTAATTGAATTGTTACAAATTGTATCGAAATTGTTGCGGTGGTGTTCTTTGTGCTTGATAATTAAATTGTAAAGACATCCACGATGTATTTTCTAAACAAGAACAAATCCATTCCCGAAGGCTTTGGAACTGCATCACCATAATTTGAGCTGCATAACTCTTAGATGCATACCTATCACACTAGATTGTAGATTGGAGCGTAATGCGGGATTGCGATTCTTGTAAGCACTTACCTACGTTTGTGCATACGTACGGAAATATTATAAAACAAAGTTTATAATTATTATTTTAACTCGAACTTTGTTCTATCGATTGCAAGTTGGAGCGTTATCGTTATTGCATGCGTTAATTATATTACATGACTATATTCCAAAACAGTCAAATATTATAGTATTAATAGTAAGTAGGTAATATAGTTTTACCATACCTATATATTTTTAAATTTTTAAATACATTTGCTTTTTTTGATTTGACGTGACCTTTAATTTAAAATTAACGCCTTAATGTAAATAATCAGATATACACAAAGGAGTTCATAGAAATGAATCATATTATATTAATAGTTATATTTTGTTTGGCTGTCGAAAGCGAATCTAATAATTACTATGCGTCGCCACGTAGCTCTGTTTGTAAAGAAGAATTCATTGCACCAGTGAGAAAGTAAATAAAAGTTTAAGGCGAATTTGTTTGCTTGATAGTCAAAATTTGTATTAAGTCAACATATTCTGTTAAATTTACTAAAGCAAAATAAATTTAATGACTGCACGTGCATATAATATGTAATTTAAGAATAAATAATATACCTACATAATTTCAATTTATGTAGTACGAGCTATCACCGTTTTCACCATGACGGATAAGACGTGTTTCACACAAGTTATCTAATTCAGTTGGTAATGAATCGGTAATAATTAATCCGGATACAATTTTAGACTTAAAAAAAATGCTAAATGATTGCGTCAACGAAGGAGTCGTACGTCCGTATCTACCACGACGTCACACTTTGCATAGTAGAAGTTTTTGCTTCGAGTAAACTGATTAGTATAACATCCACGTTACCCTAGCTATTAGGCTATTTCTACATACCAGATTTCGGATCAATACTAAATATTTTTCAAGAGTACCTCTGTAAGTATCACTTTATGCCCGACCCGAGGATGGCGTTCGGGATTTCAGAGTGGTAGTCACACTCACATTGTGATTGTCTAATATTTCACACTGTTCTTTCCTAAATTATATACAAAATGGTCTCAAACCAAGTATGAAGTTCAGGATTCATCTGATTTCGGTTTGACAAGAAATTACAACAGTAGCTCAAAACAAAAGTATAAGTGATTTGACTGCAAAACTGTTAAAGACTTATGAGGAAGAAGTAAAAAGGTCAATAATGTAGAAAAAAATAAATATCGCCAAAAGTATCTGCTTAAATGTTTCCCTCTGAATGACGTCATCATTTTCCTTAACTTGTCCTCTTTTTCAAAAAAGTGCCAAACGAGTTAGCGTTAGGAGGGAAATGTTCCAACACGCATTTCAAATACAATTTTATTTCTAAGTTCAAAAAGTATTTGTCCAAAATTTGAGCTATCTCAAATTACAAATAATACAGAATCCAAGACAGCTTGACTTGTTGACTAAAGGTACTGACGCTGCCTGTCACAACTTTACCGAGTTTGCCAGTAACGCGTATTTTGACATTAAATATGTTCTTTGGTTGAACAATGTGGTAAAATAGTATACCTCGTCTAACTGACGAATAACTTAGCTAGACTTTACAATCGCCAGTTATATTTTATCCGAAGTCGATTTACCATATTTCTTCATTACTTAACTGGCAAATGTAATCGTACAATGATACTTTGAAATAAGCTACAATCGTGTTTACCGTCTTATATGCTTTTGAGCTTAAACGTAGATATGCGTAATTTACTTATTAGATATTGTTAATTTTAACTAACTTTATGTTGTGTTTTGATCGCAATAATAGTAAAAGTATGTTTAATCTATATCTACACTATTATATAAAGCGGAGGAGTTTGTTTGTTTGAACGCGCTATTCTCTGAAACTACCAGTCGGATTTGAAAAATCTTTTTGCGTATGATAGCCTACTTTTCGAGGAAGTTTATAAGTTATGTAATATTACGCTACTGGCGACGGGAGCCGAGCAATAAGCAAAGACGCGGGTGAAACCGCGCCACCGAAAGCTAGTGTAGTACTCGTATATGTACATTTGTAACATGCATAACTTTCAATGAATTCTGCAGCTTGTTTAGACTTTAGCATGCATAATAATACCTATATGCAAGTCCTCAAACATCAGATTTTAATCCCCTTCTACTTACTTCAACTTTTGTTATATCTTCAAGGCAATGTCCATCCATGTTAACTCGTATAAGAGACCATAAAACATTAAATTGCGTGACTACACTATATTCGTGACTGTATAAAGAATTTTGTACAAAGTTATTCTAATCGCTAGTTGCCGAAAATATTCTTTACTTTGCCACTACGGTAGTTTTAGAAAAATGTTAAAAAGATTAGATAAACAAATTGTTTTCATTTCTTACTGTAGTTTGAACAATATAGAATGGTGTATGTGCTAATGGGTTATTACTTGATACCTTGATTGATTGATGGGATAGTTGAGAAGAATTAATTGAGAGAGGAAATTTAATGAGAAAGTATTGAAAATGGTATCAGAGATTTCTTAATAACAAAAAAGAATAGAAGAACAAGGCAACTCTTTTAAATTAATATTATAAGACAGTTACACTTCAAACAAGTATTACAAGTGCCAGTTAACTTTTGTAAGATGAAACAATATGATGAAGCAACATAACTTGTGTAATCTTAAACTGCTTACCGTTTACATCTTATCTTCGCTCTAAACAATGACGTGACGACAACGCCTCACGTATCTAGTACAACAGTCAATTTGTACGTTAATATAATATAATTTAATATACTATCACCACAACTACATACAACGCCATCTAGTCCCAAAGTAAGTATAATAATAATATCTTGTGTTAAGGGTTCTAGAAGGCGGATATACATAGTTTTATTTTTAATAGGTATTTTTCTTGTAATTACATACATATAAATCGAAACACTCAGACCAATTCAAAAGGACATGTTCATGCACATAAATAGTTGCACCGAGCGGGAATCGAACCCGCGACCTTTGCGTGCCGTACACAGTACACAATACCACCGAACCACAGAGCAGACACAGAGACTCAAAAAAAGGAGGAGGTGTCTCAATTCGACCATATATAATTTCTTTTTTTTTATGTGTGTGTTCGCAGATAACTTCGTCGTTTATGAACCGATTTCGATAATTCTTTTTTTGTTGGTAAGGAGATATTCCAAGGGTAGTACCATGACAAGGAAACCAGGATCTCATGATGGCATCTCAGAGAAATCGAGGGGAACTTTCAAAAATCGTACTGGCGACTAGTGCATTTGTTATTTTTTTCATTAAGTATTTTAAGACACTACTATTTAGTGAAGGTTTGGAGTCGATCTGATGATGGAGCCGAAAGACAGTTGAGAGAACTCGACAACGATTTACAGCAATTACTTCGTGTTTGGACTTAATTCATTTCTAACGATGAGGACTTTGCACCCATATGGGTTATAAGTGCCATTACAGGGGACCATAGACAGTCGAGGGAATTTCTCAGCAGCAGTCATGTCGGGCTAATTTCATAGGGTTCAATATGCCAAAATGTTTAGTTCGTACAAAAGTAATACCTAAGTAAGATTTAGGTCTAACCATCACTAAAAATTGTAAAATAAAATATTTTTAACAAAAACTGCTTGTATTGTATTGTACACAAGTAATACAATACAATACAAGACATATACTATAAGAACCTTACTACAATAGCAAATTCGTATCAAATCAATATCGTATGTTCAACGGGGAGTGCTCTGAGGAACTGTTTGACTTGGTGCCATCGTCTCCTTTCTATCATCGCACCACTCGACATCGCAGCAAAGTTCATCCATACTACCTGGACACGATCTCGTCTAGCACGGTTCGTTTTCAGCGTTCATTTCTCCCACGTACGTGCAGGCTCTGGAACGAACTACCAGCTGCGGTGTTTCCCGAGCGCTATGACATGTCCTTCTTCAAACGAGGTTTAAAGAGAGCATTAATATCACGGTAGGCAGCGGCTTCGCAGAGCCCCTGGCATTGCAGAAGTCTATGAGCGACAGTTACCACTTACCATCAGGTGGGCTGTTGGCTCGTCTGCCACTGTAGGCAATAAAAAAAAAAAAATTAAGATTGATAATACCTATAGGTAGTTATTGTTTTACTTGGCACCAACTTCAAAATTATTAAATATATATAAAATTTTTCCTGAATAACTAAATCAAAATACGAATTACTTTGTGCTAAATAAATTTATTTTTTACTTTTTAGTTTCTTTCCTGGTTGAAGTCGGTTTTCTTTTTGTTAAAAATTATTTTATATTGTCATAAACTAAATAGTATTTTTTAAGTAGCTATGGGTAGGCCTACGAAAGGTGCCGCGCGCCTTAAACAATATACATCCCAAAAACGGGCATGGAAATAAGGAATCGACACCGAAATGTTGTTCGCAACTCTATTTCACATTCACTAAAATTACATCGTCCACGTAAACAAAAATGTTCATATATTGAAAAATGTTCATAAAATGAAAACTACTGGGCCAAACTATCAAAATTTTGTTATGGGGTCAGATGGCAACTATTCCGCATCAAACTAGGGAGGGAGGAATCACGTAAATCGGGTAAAAAATCTCAGCGTAATCAGTGTACATACATAAAAAAACATACCAATTGAAGTGAGAACATTCTTGTTTTTGAAGTCGGTTAAAAAGATTTCATTGTTTCGAGAATTATGCTGAAAGGTTGATTAAAAACATTTGTCTATTAAAGCACAAAGTAGAAAAAAGTAGGTGTCTGGATTCCACTGACTGCTTACCATCAGGCAGAGTGGAGTCACTTTAGTAGGCTAATATATGAAAAAAAATAAAAAGTTAGTTTATTACGTTTACAACATTTTTTTTTTTTAATTTATTTATTGCTTCAACATTAAATTTAAACATAGAGCTTTTTGCGAACTCATATTACATATTAGTGCCCTCAGAAGAATCCAAGGCACGTTGCTAGTTAATACCTATATATAATTTAAACCAATATCCAGCACCTACGTAACTGAGATCATCTACGATTCACGCAAGTAATTACTAGCCGAATTTCTCATTACAGTTCGTTACTATTGAGAATAATTGATCATCTACCACAAGAATACTTATTAACTTTTACCCAGACTTATTCTCACATTTATTCAGATTGCAGATATTCCTTTATTTTATGTACGAAGGTTCGAATTCGTTTAGTACGAATGAGAGTGGTTTTATATATTGCGGTTTTTCGGTTGCAACATCCAATACGATTTTATTTTATACCACTACCTGTTTTCTCATATATTGCTGCTTATAATGGGTGTAGTCATATAGCTTTTTGTTGTTTCCACGTACGAGTATTATTGGAGCAAATTTTCATTTTACTACGGTTGTTTTATGTTTTCACAAAGTCTTCTCAATCGACTATTAAGATGAAAATGCGTGTATCTTTTTTTATTCTCATTCTTTATAAGGAGAGAAGTTGTAGTTACTCGTGTTTAATGTCATCCATACTAATATTATAAATGCGTAAGTAACTCTGTCTGTCTGATACGCTTTTACGCCTAAACCACTGAACCGATTTTGATTAAATTTAGTACAAAGGTAGAATAGACCTTGGGGAACAACAAAGGCATGAAAGAAGAACATCTTTCATCGCGAGAAAATTGCTTGAAATAGAGGATAGAAGTTTGTATGAAACGATATAACCAACATTCACGCGGGCAACAGCTAGTTTAATATAATGAGCGTGAGATTGCTGTAATACAGGGCATTGATATGTACCTAAACTATTTAGAATGACTTGTACGTGATATGCGAAGAATGTCACCACTGAAACTCCTTTTCCCATCAACATCAATAGCTAAAGTTTACTCAGCGGCCCTAAAAGTCATCGCATTATAATTTCTAGAGAGTGACATATTTTACGAAACAACTTTGAAGATTGCGTAGGGTTAGGTTTAGATGCAAACCTCAATTACTTTCGATCAATATTGTGTAGTTTGTAATAAACGGACATGTTTGTAATGAGAATTTGTGGCAGTGACAAGAGTCAAACTTATGGGTTTAGTAGATTCGACCAAAGTTGTGTTAAAGAGGAGTGGATGAAAGTTATGGTATTAAGGTTGATATTGTACTTAGTAACATCTGGAGTTGAAAGGGATTAGGATGGAAACGATTTAAAAAAAGAGAACTGCATAATTATTTCTAATACCTAGACTTAATGATCCCGTAGTTCATGTATTTTAGTATCGGTCTTGTAATGTCTTGAATAGAACAGTTTTATTTTTCTTCGTGAAATCGACGTTTACTGCTTTTTGAGGCGTTGTTAGGTTGAAGGGAATATATCAATGTATTTGATTGGTAAACTGCAGAAACAGGTCTCCTTTTTCCTTTTAATATATTAACATGAAAAGTTATAAAAATATGTGATTATACTTTTTGAAAGTCAACAATACTCAAATCTTATTTATTATTACAATACTTCAAAGGCTAAGTTTAACAATTACCGACGCCCACTACAAACACTTCATAAAATAAGCTTCTTTTGATTTATCTTGGTATTTGGGCTACATATTGTTACCACTTGGTATTTGAATAAACTTGAATTATATAGGATGGAATTTTGTAATTCCACCTGAAGGGAAAGTACTTTTAATACTGTAGGTAGAAAATTTTACTCAAAGAAAACATTCCTTTATTTTTGAATAGAAAGAAAACTGCATTTAAAGATTTTCGAAAATTCGCTTGACACATCCGAAAATCGAACCGACTAAAATATGTAAAAAATTCAACCTGTACTTTTATTGCATCGATTGTTAGGGTCAATTATAAGGATGAAATCTCTGTAAAAACATGATGAATTAAATGGAAGGAAATATGAATAACGCCGAACAATAACATGACTTTACAAGTTGACCCAGTGGTCGCAGTGCGTGTTAGAGGCATCTAAGAAAAACAGCGGGTTATCGTACTACTAAGGCATAAAGAATCAGATTGTGTAGTATTACTTACGTTAGTGTCACGCGTTGTAGTTTTAGGTTAAGTTTAAGTCCAGCCGAAATCTTCTTTCGTTTCAATTTCTTCCTCTAAATAGTTTTGGAACTTCCAATGCAGAGTTTGATAGGTTTAAACTAATTTATTTTTCATAAGAATATACAAAGTTCACTTAAAATGAGATACAAAATACTTAAAATTAACATATATGATATTTTGTCTCTGGGGAATCATATTTTATTTTTTACATATTCTCGTAGTTTATTTTTAAATTCACTGATAGTGTCGCACTCTTTCACTTCTTTTGGCAAACTGTTATACATCTGTTCTCCCTCGAACAATATCGTTTTCTTACCATAATTGGTACGTTGATGCAGTGTTTAACCTGATAAATGGACAAGTGTTTCCTTTAACTATCCGATTTTCGTATCACTGCTTTGCCATCGTAACATAAGATAACGTCGTAGCTTATGATAATCGCAGGAGTCACATGCTCGCTTGCCAACTTTTTGTAATGATAAAAATATACTTAACTATTTTGAATACCATTTTAACACCAAACTTGGCTCGTAACACACCATAGAAATTCCGTACAAACAACCTCTGGCCTAGATTTATGAGTCGCAATTCACTTACATTAAAATTGCATTAAACATTCTCGTATAAGCGCGACTTTTCATTTTAAAGCCAGATTTTATCTCTAGTATAATGTGCTTGCAAAACGCTTGTTAGGTAGATACTGCATCGGCATAATGATGAAAATCGTCATATGTTACGTATAATACTTATGAATTAATTGTATTTTTGAATAAAATAATGGTGCAAATCAGATTTTCACAACCCAACTGTGTATTTTCAATTATCCTTAGACAAAAAATCAATGTCTATAGACGACGAATTTGTCACAGTTACCATTCTTGGCCTGATTCGTTAGTGCCACAGTAAGGTGATATAACATTGCTACCAGTTTTCTTGTATTCCTTGAGCACAACATCCACGGATAGCTATAGCATGGGCCCATTTTCTAGAACGAAGATCACACAGCATATCGTAATATGTTACATTATTTATTATTCAGCAAATAATACAAGGTTATTTTATACACTATTAGCTATCCGCGGCGCGGTTTTACCCGCGTCTTTGCTTACTGCTCTTCGCCCGCCGCCGGTAGCGTGTTGTTACATAGCCTATAACCTTCCTCGAGAACTGGCTATCATACGCAAATAGAATTTTTCAAATCCGACTAGTAGTTCCAGAGATTAAAGCGTTAAAACAAACAAACTCTTCCGCTTTGTTTAACAGTAGATTATGAAAAAACTTCATAAGCCTGTAAAGCACACATTTTACTTAATATTTTTTCTTTACAACATATGAAGCTGTAATTAATTACCTATAGAGTTAAGTGTATTGCCTGTGTCACTTTGCATGCTACTTGAAATCGTAACTCACAAAAATTTTATTAACCTGGCGAATAAAAAGAGTGGCCTGAGTTTCTTGCCATTTCTTCTCGTGGTTCTACCTCGTCAGCAAACTGGCTGTAGGTTAACAGACAGACATTTTGTAATTATTAACGTTTATGAGTGTTAATTTAATTAACTTAAATGGATAAATACATTTTCATTTCATTTCATTTTAGCGTAAAATAAATTTCTTATATTTTATATTTCATCTCAACAAATAAAGGATGTCAGTCTAATACACATTACGTGTACACTGAGATGTTAATGAGAACTGAGAAGATCGTACCTAGTCATTTCGTGAATTTCGGAACACGAAAAAAACGTTGAATATGTCGGCACCCGACTCATTCCATCAACAATAATGATGATGAAAATCTGTGCGCTTCACATGAGAGTGTTTCTGTGAATACAAATTGTGTTTACGTTAATTGCACACTTTGTATTGCTCGGAATAATTAGTAGAGACGCATGATAAGAACTGTTTATCGATACACGTACGATATCTATTGGTTATGCTTACAAAGTATCGTTATGAGTTTACTTTAGATGTAATCTACGCTAATATTTTATAGTGGAAATATTTGTATTTTTGTATGCAACGAATAAACTCAAAAACTACTGGACCGATTTCAAAAATTTTTTTACCATTAGAAGGCTACATTATCACTGAGTAACACACGCTATATTTTATCCTCATACTCCCACGGGAGCGTGAACCACGCAGGTGAAACCGCGGGCTGTCCGCTAGTCCTTAACTTAAAGTGAAAATTTGAATGTTAAAGTTACATTTTAAGACTATTATATAAAACTTATTAAAACTACTTTATTCATAGTCTGTGATTAAAATACTTTTAAGTAAATGAAAAGTAAATCTAAGTTAACCGTTGGCGTTAATTGTGCGGCTGTAGGAATACTTACGCTGTTGTTATAGTGTATTCAAATACGTAGGCAGATATCTATAATATGTTATTTTTTTAAACAATGTTTTTTTTTTTTTTTTTTCTTATTGGCCAAAATATTTTACATTGTAGGTTAGTACATTTATGCCACTCGCTTAAACCGCAGAGGTTTTTATGCAAGCGGAGTTCGCGACAATCAATACGGTAGGTTTATATTTACATGTGCTATTAATAATTAGTTATTAAACAATTCATCGAGTCATCCTTAGCAAGCTGTGATAATATCACATTATGTAAAATGTACGTACGTTTGTACGGTAGTAGATCCACGCTGATTTCAGCATGAATGGGGCCGGATCGTCCGGGGTAGTACTACCCTCTCATAGAAGATCGACTTAAGAGTAGTAGTATCCGTACTACTGCGTTTCGTTCGGTGAGTGAGAGCGCCGGAGGCCCAATTTCCCCCCTTTCCTCTTTCCTCACCTCCCTCATTCCCTTCCCCTAACCCCATTCCCAGCCGCCATAGTGGAGGCCACCATACCAGCAGTTTATGACGATGGCTTTTGGTATAGTAGCCGCCACTTCTGGATTCCACTGACTGCTTACCATCAGGCGGGGTGGAGTCACTTTGGTAGGCTATAATATAAAAAAAAAAAAAAAAAAAAAAAAAAAATGTAATATGTGATATAATAAATAATTTCAACAATTAATAATAACTAAACTTTTTGTATGATACGATTACCAGTCAAAGATTATAGAGGCACAACATAACCTTCACCATCATACCATCATAAAGCAAAATACATAACACACTAACAAAAGGCTACTCTATACTTAATTGTCTTATACCCGGTGTAAGTAAAAGCATCATTATCTGTTGTTCACGGTTCAACGCTTAGAGTAAACTGGCTCAACTTGTACTACAAACACAAGTCGAATACAACGATAATGTCCGCGCACCTAATTAGTGGTTGCTTTGTTATTGTTTCATAAATATAATTACATTTTGGAAGAGTTATTTAATTTGTTTTTGAAAAGTTAGACTATTACGATTTTCATTTAATGCAGTTAAAAGGAGTTTATTAAACTGAGAAAGGAAAGCAAACTACGTTCAAGTTAGCTAAAATAGAGGTTTATTTCCCATTCATGCGGATGAGTTTTAACTTTTAAAGACAATTTCCGAAAGGCACGAACATTTTATAAACTCATCTGGATGAATAAGGAATAAATTGAAATAGATAGCATTATACATTTTAAGGTGGACCTCTATTTTGTGTTCCTTTTTATAACAGATGAGGTAATATTGTTGAAAATATTTAAGTTTTATACTTAAAATTGCACCGCTTTAATACCTGGATGACGGCATACCTGCAAGTCCAAGTGTAATAACTGCTGAACTCATAAGGAAGAAATGAAATATAAAAAAAATACACAATAAAATAATTTTGTATACTTACCTACCTTTTCTCTATGTTTTTTACTACACTAAATGTTCTGAAGAACTCTTTTACTTGATTACAGTCTATCCCTTCTTATTCAGAACGACACGTGCCTGAAACTTTTACCAGCAAAGGATCTGGCCTTCATCGGTTTATTATGCCTTGAACACTCTGATGCTACAGGTGCGTCATCATTATCAGAACATAATTTAGCCCCGGTTAGCTAGCAATATGTTATTGTGTCTGCACACATGATTACTTAGACACATAATGTACTACAATGCTGTCTAATGATTGCCTGCATTCAGTCGAAGCGGTGCTATTTGACGCCTCAGGTAACATGAAGCTGCTTTCAATTAATATGGAAATTACTAGCTTGTCATACGATTTATTAATTAATAGTTACGCTGTCTATCTTTCTGTAAAGGTTTTTGAGCTACTACTTGATATACGTATGTGATATTATTATTAAAAGTGGTATAGTATATTCCAATTAAAGTTATATGATTATGAGCGGTCAAACGTCAAACCATAACAAAAAAATATGGCTGAAAAATCTTTTTTAGTACTGTCCACCACCAGTAATCGCCAATCCGACTGCCTATCATGGTAATTGTGACAAAACTTTCTAATGAAGAAATATGTCCAGGACATATTACAACTTCAACGGTGATGTTGAAGACCTACAGGCTAGCAAAATTTGTAGTTAATATGTAGTTATTATAAGAACGATATTAAAGGCATCAGTATCTGGACAGCTATACTATTGCCAATAGACATAATATAGAGATCTCTCTACCAGCCTCTTCACCAGCGCATGTGTAGACGGGAATCATCTTATTATGATCCTGGGTCCCTTTAAGCGGGGCGTGAAATAGCATCTCACTAAGACGCCATAGTGGCGGCCACCATACCAGTAGTCTGGCCTTTGAAATGGTGTTCTCTACTTCTGGATCTTACCATTAGGCAGAGTGGAGTCACTTCGATAGGCTAATATACTTGAAAACATATATAACACACGTTTAAAATACGACAAAACTTTTCTTGAATCTCGCATTTGTCGTCGGCTCACTACGAGTACATGAATAGGTGTAATAACGTTGGTATCGTTTCTTAGTTAACGATTTAAACTAAGGACAATTTCTAGTAGAATATAAACTATTCCTACACTATAAAAGAGGCAAGGTTCCTTTGTTATCAAGCAGTTACCACCTGAGAGCTAACAGTTATAGTCTCATAACTGTTACCACCCGATACTCAGTAGTATCGGTAAATTTTCTTAACGAACCAACATGATTATACATAGTTAACTTAATACTTGATACGGAGATTGTGTTAAAGTCAAGTCTTGTACAAAAAGGTCTTTTACAGGTTCTCTTAGTGCTATGCCACCGCAAATTGAACCTTATTGGGTGAGGTAGCTTAACAATAACTATAAAACAGAGTACAATGTCCCCGCTATGTGGTAAAACATTAACAAAATATGAAAGTTTAATCAGATAATAGAAAGACAGATTTTTACTGTTATTTCATTGTCATAACTACTTTTTATGCCCGAGATCGTTTTGCTTACTTACGGCTACTCTCGCATAGTAATGTTCAAGAAAAACTAAGCAAGTACAACAATAACGATTTTAAATTCTATGTTATATATAATAATAACATTTAGTTTCATTAAAATGCCCTGAAAAACAACAACTACATCGCTTGATAGCGGACCGAAAGATGGCGATCACGGCATCACTAATAAAAGTCGGCACAAAATTGCGCATAAAACAACAAGCAAAAACGTACTGTAAAAGACCGCCGCGACTTCAAATTCGTAGAGTCTAATGAAGGATTAAAAAAGTATTAACTACTTATGTTAACAAACTCAAGAACAGCATATCATAAAGCTAAAATAAAGTCTATTTTCTTTAACCTAGTGTCGTGATATTGCAAACGTATTAGTTTTGGTGTGAATCGTAGACAGTTTCTTAGATAACTCGGAATTGCGGTCTTTAATTAATATAAAGGTCTAGGTTATAGGATTGCGTTAAGGTAGCATATTAAACTGTATTATGGCCTATGTCCATATTCTGGTCCATTTTCAAAAGAAGTAGGAAGTGGTAATAGGTAGGTAGGTTGGTAAATAGGTATCTTAAACAAATTTGAAAGTACAGAGATATGTGAAATTGTATTTTGCTATGTTTATTTATATATTTTGAAATGATACGAAACCAGCTATGTGTTGTAAAGCAATCAGACACGAAGTGTACCCAAATTGCTGACATGCCTATATAATATTATACATAGATGGATAACATACTGTCTCCGGTATAAAGCGCATTCAATACATCTGTATTACTGGTAATAACGAAGCGTACGCTTTAACAACTACACTCCATAGTTATAAAGGCTGAATTACATTAATACATTAGCAGGCACCAGCACCACTAAACTCTGGCACTGGGTCAGCACTGTATCAATGTAAACGTTTTCAATCCAGTGATGCTGCCGTCTGCCACTGGATCAATGTAAATCAACTTTCAATCATTTAACTTTCATCTTAGACTAGCTACCCGCGGCGCGGTTTTACTCGCATCTTTGCTTATTGCCCTGCTCCTGTAGATAGTAGCGTGATGTTACATAGCCTATAACTCCCATAAGAACTGGGCTAACAGACGCAAGAAAGACAAATAATTAATTAATTTACTTTTATCTTAGACTAGCTACCCGCGGCGCGGCTTCACTCGCAACTTTGCTTATTGATGCCCATAGATAGTAGCGTGATGTTACAGCTTATAACCTTCCTCGAGAATTGGGCTATCAGACGCAAAAATAATTATTGAAATTCGACTATTAGTTCCAAATAAACTCTGTCGAAAATAGATATGATATGATATAGATAAAAAAACAAATATCTTACGAATAAATTTGAAACCACCTTTATTCTACTTAAGTCTACCTACAACTAGCTATTGCCATAGCATTATCATCGATTTAGAAGCACTGAAGGCGCAATCTCGCGGATCGCTGCCTCACGTGCACCTGACAACTGCATTACCAAACAAAATATTATCGGAATTTTTCATATTTTTACTCATATGTATTAGATATTGGAAGAGATTAGAGTATTGTAAATGTAATTAGATAAATAAAATATTTACATAATACATTATACGATACTGGCTATACCAATTGTGGGTATCGTAGCAAATGTATTAATATGTACCTAAGTTAAATCTGAATAAATCATTTCTTATTATTTTTCGGTTTGATTAGAAAGTAATAAGTTAAATAAATGCATAGAAAACAGTTGCACAAATTAGACAGAAGTCTGTAGTGTATTGTGTAAATTGAGTGTTGGGTGACTGAATGAGTGAAATAATGTTTGTGGCAATATGGGAATACTCCTACTCGTGACTGGCAGATCGGAAATCTATTATTATTATCCTCATATTTGCCCGACTGCCTTTTTCAAGGAGGGTAAGGTTTTTTGAGCGTATGTAGGTATATATGTATGTGTATGTATGTCTATTTGTTTGGCACGCTTTACGACTTAAATGGCTTGATAAATTTTAACATTATTATGTATCATTAGATTCGTATTCGATCCGGCACGAAAAAAATGGGTTTTATTTTTTCTGTTTGTTTTAAGCAGACAGGCACAGTTTTTTTTAATGCTTACAAATAAGTTAACAACTTCAATTCAGTACTGTGATATTGCTCATAATATTAGTCTCACATCAAATCCATGTACCTTGTGTATATAAGGCCCTGATTTAATATAATAATAACAGCCTACCTGTCTATAATGTTATAAATCGTTAGCGGAAAAAGCATCTCAATTATGCATAATATTCTAACCAAAGTACCTATATGTAGCTGCGATTGAACACAAAGTAAATTTGAGATAAGTAAAAATATGTTGTGGCTATGTCATGCGTAAATGCCTATGAAAATGTACGAAAATGTTTCTCAAAATAGATATTTTGTTAAGTGAGTCTTGTTATCTTGTACGAGGCATCTCCTCGTCCTCCGGTCTTTTGCGACTATCGAATTGCATCTTTGTTGACACTGATCTACGTGTCAATAAAATACTAGTAGGCCCGTGACTTACTTTTTATTACTAGTGATAGTTGACGAGATAGTCATCTTATGTTGAATCGAAGCGTTAGTACCCTCAAAGAAGAAAGGTTAGCTATGTTTAAGGCACCTCTGCCTGCAGTTGTCACATAAAAGAAAACTCGCGCACCTTATAATATAATCAATCTGAGCGTAGCATTGTTATTAATTTGTGCACGTACACGACAATGTTGTTTGATATAGAAGAAAAACCTCTTTGGAAGACTTACGTGAAGACATAAATCAACATGCAGTGACTCTTTAAACTTTTCCAATTTTCTTTTTCAGCTGTCTTAGTCAATTTATAACTACTTTCTATACAAATAGATCAAAAAGTCAAGGAATCGTAATGCATTCACAAGATATCTGCAAAGCTGCTTAAATAAAAGTGCATTTATCTAAAAGTTCAAGAGAAAATCATCTCTAGACAATAATAAATCCCATTCGTATACTTTCATAACCATGCAACTGTATTTTATTATTTCACAGCGGACGCTATTGAATTAGAATGCAGCGAAGCGATTGGCAGCGCTTGGTACTGTTACTGCGAGCATATCGAACACTACAATGTCCATTGTTGCATAGATAGACTCGTGCTTTCTGTAGTAGTGAATAAGCGTCAATGTACTTTGTGCTGCGAGATGGGAACGCGAGCAAGTCCTGCCATTGTTTCGCGAACGTCAACACTTCCCTGTTGTAAATGAATGCAGAACTGGGGCGTTTATTGTCGTTTAGATTGTCGTCGGTTTTTACAAAATGCAACAAAAAATCTCTGAAGCGTAACGGGTTTATAAGTGAGTCTTTACGTTAATGCAGATTTGGTGGACCAGGAGACAACAGATGTAAAACTATTATTTTGTGTTGCGAACAGATTATTTGAACCAATGCCAGAAAGTATACCTGCTTCAAATTTGGAATATTTGGCAATGGTAGCAAGAATATTGTCAGGGCAAAGTAGTTTAAAAGAGTATGCAGCTGTAGTGTTCGTGGATAACACAAATATTTGATTTTAAGTGGAAAACGTATCCTGGAACATCGTCACGCATCGGTCGCAAGTAAAGATGACAACATAATTTACGTAAAGTGATTGCAAAACAGATCGATTTTTTATGATAAAAACTAAATTGGTTTAATGCACGCGATATAGTATTTTCAAGGATATACTAATAAAATTAATTAAGTTTGTATAGAAAATGGGTTAATGCTATCTTTTGTAATACAGAGCACGGTACAAATTCTTAATATTTTCTAGTATGATTTTAATATGAATATGCCTAATACAAATGCAGTAAAGGCTCGAGATTGCTGACTTTCAATATTCGTAAATCACTTGTAACAAACATGACATTTCGCCCTCTCGCTGGTAAAGGTTATTCCACTAACAAATAAACGATAACAACGGGACTTATTTCGCAGAAAAACGTATCAGATTTGAAATATTCACTTTCGTCACGTTTTGCGTTCACCGCTAAAGCAAACACTCGCTATTCCATCTCATAACAATATCTGTTATAGATAAAACGAATAGTAAAAGAAAATTGTGAAACTGATTTTAAATAAACTGGGCAGATATCAGATGGGAATATAATATTTATTACGTACGTTATGAGAATTTATGTTTTGGGCGACATTGCTACACGTGACGAGTTTAAAACAAAGATGATATTATAAGACAAGTGATGATTTTTATGACACCCGTTTCTTATTTATTTGTGATTTACATTAATTTGATCTATGGCACCCTTACGCACAACTGTAAATGTACAATTATTACAGAAAGTTTATTTAATTTATTAAGTCGGTCTAGTCTCCTCCTGTCCACCATAAAAGGCCTAGTTATTCATTTCGCCAGTCATTAGCCTTATGTATTTATTTACAGGTAAACTTAGGTTGATGTAGAGATGTCTTGGAAATTGGTTTATTAACCTAACAAATTATGCCAATATAATGATTATTAATGATAGATCATAAACACATACAAAATATACTCTAAATTAATTTATACGTACGTACAATACATATACTACATAATCGTTATTGTAATTAAATTCAAGTTTACGTTAATCGTTGAACAATGAAGCTTATAAAGGCTGTAACTTAAGAGTGTGTACCACTCTAGTAAATGTAGGCAATTTTATACATTGTGTTAACAAATTAACCCCCAATTTATCGCCTTTGTTAAGATTCTTGTTAAAAGATATTTACGTATTTATATATATGTTTGATGTTACGGTTGGGTATCTTAAAGATAAAATAAAATGTTTAAGATTGGTGTAAACCGTAAAAGGTTATGTTTTCATTGATTTCCATAAACAGGTAGGCTAGGCTAATAGATGCAAAATATTTGTACATATTTATGTCACTATGATATCAATGCTTAATTTTTTTTGCTGACTTAAATTGACTGCAAATTATACGAGACAAACGTGACAAAAATATATTTGCATGAAGAGAGTTGAACTAATTTGACCAACCACTATAAAATCTCATCGCAGTTAGTCATAACAATGATTAGTAAAGAAATTGTACGGTAGTAGATCCACGCTGATTTTAGCATGAATGGGCCGGATCGTCCGGGGAAGTACTACCCTCTCATAGAAGATCAACTTAAGAGTAGTAGTATCTGTACTACTGCGTTTCGTTAGGTGAGTGAAAGCGCCGGAGGCCCGATTTCCCCCCTTTCCTCTTTCCTCACCTCCCTCATTCCCTTCCCCTAACCCCATTCCCAGCCGCCATAGTGGCAGCCACCATACCAGCAGTTTAAGACGCTTTTGGTATCGTGGCCGCCACTTCTGGATTCCACTGACTGCTTACCATCAGGCGTGGTGGAGTCACTTTAGTAGGCTATAATATAAAAAAAAATATATAAAAAAATAAAGCGATTACCTTTAGTATGTGATGAACGTTAAAACTTTTACTACATATTAATCATTAAAAGGTTCTCTAACAATCTGCGAATCAAATAAGTTCACTGAACCTGATTAAGTACAACAGAGTACGTAAGCAATTTGAATTTATAGCTCGCATCTCGGTAATGTAATTTAGGTACTACCTACTATAATATTGTTCAAATCCCAAAGCCACTAGACTTACAAAATTCAGTAGGTTCATACACTCTTGTTTCAGATTTATCCAAAAACATTATGTACTTTTCCCTCACATAAAATATGCAGAGACGGCAGTAGTAGTAAGTATAGTTGCAGCGATATTTTATTGTACAAATCACTATTCTTATATATTACTTGAAGGTTACCGTTTTAATAGATTTTTTTTTTAAAGTTTCTTTTAGATATTACGCACGATGGGTACACACTAATCTCTTAAAAAGTTACTTTTGCTAAACGATTTAAAATAGCAACTAAAAATTAGAATCTAATGCTAAAGGGTAAACATTAATTTTCATTAAATGAAAATGTAACAAAATAATATTAGCAAGTGTTCATTCTTTAAACACCAATATCGCGGTAAACCGCCATTAATAAAAGGGGAAATTAGCTGTGTTATAAAGTGTATAATTCACGCAAATAACTTAATCGAAGCTAGCTGGGAATTTACATAATAATACCTTTTTCAACGTTTTGTAAGTTATTTTTCACTGAGTATGGAGTTAATTCTCGCCACTTGGTACACGTCAAGTGAAGATTGTAGGCACTGAGTTATGTTTATGAGTATGAAGTATTTAAAGGCAACTTTTCATCGGTCTGTACAGCTACGAAAATATCTGTTTCTCAGGCAGACACGCCATAGATTGTCTGCAAAAGACGCAAAGACCTGTATAAAGGCAACTTCTATCAGCCTCGTTCTAAGCCAGTATATTCCCACCGCAGGTAGACACTTCTCGTTCAAAGAAAGTGATAATTATCTTGCAAAATGTTCATCAATGCCTATGTATGAAAATTGATCACCACGCTAGCTCAGAGCAGTTTGGCGAATTCAAGCTTACTGACATTTTCCTTTACCATAAATCAGTAAAGTAGGCAAATTTAGAAAGTACGTGATGACTGAAAATAACACATTTTGTACCTATTTGGCTGGTTTCGAACTTACAACTAACTTAGGTTGTTGCCTTCTCCGAGTTTCTATAATAATAATAAATTACAATAACCTTTATCGTCTCAAAAAGTGTACAAATAAGCTTTTAATAATATGTTATGCGTGTGTGTTTTTAGTTATTTAAACATTTTATACGCAATATGTACAGAAGCCTAATATTTCATTGTAGACTACTGACCCTAGTCAAAGTTTCAAATTGAGTTGTACTTTTTAATATGTAAGTTTTTAAGAAGAGAGCTTTTATTTATTTTAGTTAATAAGTGAGAATTATAGTGTATGTAAGCGCAAGCCGACTTTAGCAGTTTTACAAACATTAAAGGAAGGACGTCATCGTTTGCTTAAGTTAGATGATTTAATGTTTAGAGTAAATATTTTATGTTGGTGAACTGTTGCGACTGTTGAAGACAGTTCAGAAAAAAATGTAGATACATAATATATAGATATAGATCTATATAGTCTAACAAAATCTAGAATTCGTAGACAAACTTAATTTTAAACAGTCATAGAATAAAATTAAATGATGATCATTAATTATTTGGAAAGTTCCTTTAAGACCAAAAATAATTAATTGGTTTGTGCCTTAACAAAATAAACCGGGTTAACTCTAGGTTAATTAAGGCCCACCCGGGTATCTCGGTCCCTTCCTTCGCTTAATTAATGATATTTTTAGGGTTTTTGTGTAGAAGAATACGTAAGATTTTGCTTTGTCAGTATTTGAAAAGTGAATGTGCAAATTACAATCAAACTCAATCAGCTACACTTTTTAATTTTATGACTTATAATTTAATTAATCTAACTATCAACCCGAATGACGTATTCTACTACTGCTGTACATGAGTCTCTTCCAAAGCGAAGCATTTTTCATAGACTACGCCTGATATATGTATGTATTGTTAACCGCAGTAAGATATATGACTGACTCTATAATAATAATAATATTCTACCACATTCACACAGTGACATCTAGTCCCAAATTAAGCAATTTAATTTGCTTGTGTTATGGGTAACTAAACAACTGTTAAACTACTTATATACATTTTTTCGTAAATACATACATATTATAGATAAATTACACCCAGACACAGAACAAACAATCATGCTCATCACACAAAGGTTTGTCCTGGGTGGGAATCAAACCCAAGATGGTTGAATGAATGAATCTATGGTTTGGTGGTACTGTGCACGGAATGCCACGCAGAGGTCGCGGTTTCGATTCCCGTTCAGAGTAAATATTTGTGTGCATGAACATTTCTATTTGCAGTGTTTCTATGTATAGTATGTATGTATTTCAAAAAGTATTTAAGGTATCCGGCTATCCGCATTGTAGAACCCTTAACACAAGCTATTATAATGCTTACTTTGGGTATAGATGTTTTTGTGATATTATTATTATTATATATTTATTACGCAAGTAACCAATACCTGGTATAATCTTAGTCACTTCTTGACGTAGCTCCACACTCTAGACTAAACCATATGATGTAAGTAAGCTATGAATATTTTAGCTAGCTTCTTGAGGCGCCGTTTCACCCGCGTCTTTGCTTACTGCTCTACTCCCGTCGCCAGCAGCGTGATGTTACATAGCTTATAACCTTCTTCGAGAACTGGGCTATCATTAGTTATCTGGTAGTTCCAGAGACTAACGCGTTCAAATAAAAAAAAAAATAACTCTTCCGCTTTATATAAAAGTATAAATAAGCTTCTAATATATTATTCACAAAAATGCAGCAAAAATATTCAGTTTGCATGACGCAGTACAGCTCAAAGTTAAATATACTGAAGTATAGGTTATTGCATAAATAGAGGCGCATCGCCAATGGCTTCTTTCTGCATGAAACATTCATGATGTACATATTTTACATCCACGTTCGCATGTTATTTTGAAACATTACGAATATTTTTACACTAGCTGTGCCCGCGACTTCGTCCGCGTGGAATAGTGATTTTGGGCAGCATTTTTTGGATATTTCTTTTGGTTTGTTTTGAATTATAAACATCTTCGTTTAGGTGAATAAGAAAAATCTTTACAGTAAATGCTTCTCTATCTACGATATTAGACGTATAGCCATCGCGGATCAAAGCCATACAGGCTGCTAGGATTACTTACACGTGGCAAATCCACATAAAGCTGACCATGCGAAAAACAGTTAATATTTAGATCCACACTCATTAATTGTCATCGCGAAACATAGGCTCACTGGAAACTGAACTCGTTTAAAACTAAACGGGAAACTGTTTGGAATGAAAGGAATCCGAGGAATAAAAACGCTATAAGTTTTTTTTATATTAGCCTGCCAAAGTGCCTCTACTCTGGCTGATGGTAAGCAGTCAGTGGAATTCAGAAGTAGTGGACACCATTCCAAAAGCCAAACTACTGGTATGGTGGCCTCCACTATGGCGGCTTAGTGAGATGCTTCTTCAACGCCTCGCTTAAAAGTCCCAGGATGAAAGTTAGGTGGGAACACATGCGCTGGTAAAGAGTTCCAGGCTTTAATTGAGCGACAAAAGTATAAAGTGCTGAACCGTTTGGTTCGAGACCCTTTAGATTGCACTGTGAAAGGGTAGCACTTCAGTCCCGCACGTGTCGTTCTGGATAAAAAGGGAGAGGGTAGAATTAATTTAAAGAGCTGTTGAGAAGACTCTCCGTGGTAAAGGCGATAGAAGACGGCCGTTGAGGAGGCGATGTCTCTTCGCAGCTGTAAAGGCTCAATGGGTCTTAGGCCTCCGGGCTTCCATGATACGGACTGCTCGCAAAAGGCCGCCGTACCGTCTCGAAAATGGTCGCCGGGTCCCACTATCCGGTCACCAACCTGCACGACGAACCACTGCGAGATTATACGCAACCTGGTGGGGCAGTCTCTTTTTTTTTTGGTTAGGTCTAATTGGGCTCTTGTACAATGCCGTGGGCGGCCAGCGGCACCACCGTTTATACGGGTCTCCCTGGCCGGCGGGTTGACCCACACCACCCACACAATGACTCCGCGGATACTCAGCTGGTCCCACACATGCTGCGAGGTCAACGCCATCTAGACCCAAAGTAAGCATATATGCTTGTATTATGGGTTCTAGAATACGGATAAAAATACTTAAATACTTTTATTTTTGTAAGTAGATACATATTATACATATAAACACCCATACCAATGCAAATAGACATGTTCATGCTACAAATATTTGCACTGAGCGGGAATCGAACCCGCGACCTCACAGTCCATACACAGTACCACCGAAATACAGAGGCAGTCGATTTGCCCCTGACTTTCCCTCCTTTTCTCCTGATTTCTCCCTAACTACCCCCGCACTTTCCCCTCACTTCTCACTTCTCCCTTCCTTTCCTCTTCCTCCCCCTCCCTTCCTCCTCCCTCCAAATTTCAAGTCGCCAACTTCAAAAGCAAAGATCTTTCCATACAATATTTCATCCCTTATTTCACTCCTATAAATCTACCCCAGTAAAAAAAAATATGAGCGTATTTTTTATTTAAATAAAAGTATTCCAAAACAAAATTTCAAAGCTGTAACTTAAAAAATGAAGACGTTTCATACAATCGATTTCATCCCTTTTCATACACTTAAGGGTTGAATTTTTAATAACTCTTTCTTTGTACACTTCTAGACATTAAGACAAACACACCCTCCAAATTTCAAGTCGCTACGACCAGCGGTTTAGGCTTTACGTTGTCTGTCAGTCAGTCAGTCAGTCAGGACAAAGCCTTTTATAATATGTATGGATGTATGGATTAGACGTATAGCCATCAGGGATCAAAGCATACAGGCTGCTAGTAATGCTAACACGTGATAGAGCCATATAAAGCTGACCGAAAAACAGCTAATACTTAGATCCACACCCACAACTTTTAGTGTCTTACCTTTACTTTAATTACTTAATTAATTAATTACTTTAATTAGTCATCGCAAAACATAGGCTCACTGGAAACTGGACTCGTTTAAAACTAAATGAAAGACTGTTTAGAATGACAGGAATCCGAGGAATAAAAACACTATCAGCTATTCCGCAACCTGTTAAAATATCTGCTTCTATAAGATTTCGTAGTAAATTAACGAATGTTCGATGTGATTCTTTAAATTGGCATAACTTTTTTATTTATAAACCGATTGACATGAAACAAACACTAAATGTTAAGTGAAGCTTACCACAATATATTAGTGAAAACCATATTTAAATCGGATAAGCCGTTTCTGAGATTAGCGTGCACAAACGCACAGACAAACAGACAAACAGACAAACAGACAAACAGACAAAAATTTTAAAAATCATTGTTTTGGGTTCTATTTGCGTTGATATAGGTCCCAATAGTATTTTTTCTCATATATCTTCCATGTACAGACAGCGATCGGTTACATTTTTATTATATGTATAGATAAACATTTGTCTAGATTTGAAAGTTCATAAGGTTTTAATTTTAAAGATACATTGTTACTTTGCGTACTACTAATCAACCTAAATACACAGGTCATAAACCTCTCCCTATAGAAGAAGTATTCTCTTAGACATTTGGTTCGACACCCAGGGATGGGATGATTTGGTGTATATTGTCGAATAGCTATCCGCAGTGTGGTTTTACGCGCGTTAAGTTACTCTGCTCTCAAGGCTCATAGCGTGATGTTACATAGCTTGTAACCTTTCTCGGGAATTTGGCTAACAAATGCAAAAAAGAATTATTAAAATCTGACAAGTAGTTCTAGAGGTTAGCCGATCAAACAAACAAACTTTTAACTTTGTATTTTGTACCTATAGATTGGACAACACGCGGTATATTTACGAACATCACTTTGATTATGACAACTTTATCATAAAGGGGTGTTTTGACAAATTTTTAAATGTATTATTTGTATTACCTAATTATATTATATCTTGAGTTTTATAAGTCGTATAATGGCAGATGTGACGGTTAAGACACAACTTATTAGCGACAAAGTTATCCGAAGCCGTAATTAAAACACGCAATTAAAACTTTGAATCGCCAGTTTTTAAAATGAAGAATTATAATACTGTAATTGGAGTCTTGTTCTAAAAAGATTAAATTAAAGACTATTGCAAGCATCTCGCAAATTGCCGCGTTGCATTTTTCATGAGTCCAAGAATATCGGACGGTATGAATTGTTGATTTAATTATAGAGATAGCCTCACGCTTCGTGTTAGTGATGTTTGACTAATAATGAATAATAGCTATTCAATGATCATCTAAGTAATCGATAGGTATATTATATTTTTAGTTAAACACAACAATACCATAATTATTCAATTCAGACTATAGCATACTAGCTGTGCCACACTGCTTCGCCCGCGCTTAAAATATGTTTGTATAAAACAAAAGCGCGGGCGAAGCAGTAAAAAGTATGTCTGCGCAACTAGTAGATCATAAAGAGCTAAAAAAAGTAATGAAAAATTATTATTATCAACTAGTTGGTTTTTATTAGTTGCTTTAAAATTACTATTTTGACTATCACATTTAGCTTCTGAGCTCAATAAACTCTTCTCGAGCAATCGTAGATGCATTGCACATCTGTTTATCCCTTTTGGCAAAGGTATAATACAAGTAATAGCTTGGTATGGTAATTTTAAACTTAACCATTCAATATTTATTTTGAGGTCTATAATAATCACTACTTATTGGTGAGACATTGCTTAAATTATCTACCTTTACATAGGACTGGTAGCTATTATTTTCACACTGTGATTTAATTAAAATATTAGCTGATATTAATTGATAGGAAACTGCTTACTTTGGGCCTTTCATGCGTCAAAGGATAACGCGAGTAATTAAGACATGATCTCATTTAATATTAAAATTTATTTGAAGCTTAAATCTTAGATTTAAGGGTTATGTTATTGCGAAGAAAGGTTTTTGAGATTACGATGTATGGTTTAATTACTTTCCATTATTTTTTTATTTAGGACGATATATTTAGAAGGTGCGAATGGTGCAGCGGTTATCGTGGTCAATATAGAAGTAAATTATATCTGGGAATTCATAAAAAAATTGTGTATAAATCTATACTATTATAAAAAGCGGAAGAGTTTGTTTGGACGCGCTAATCTCTGGAACTACCAGTTGGATTTGAAAAATCTTTTTGCGTATGATAGCCCAGTTCTCGAGGAAAGTTATGGGCTATTTAACATCACGCTACTGGCGACAGGAGCAGAGCAGTAAGCAAAGACGCGGGTGAAAACGCGCCGCGGCATGCTAGTGTAACATAAAATAATTCTTCAACTCTCTCTTTTACATCGATACCAATAACCATGGCTTGTTCGATTGACTCATACAAATAACTGTAATTATCTGGCGATTGAAAAGAGTGGCGTGAGTTTCTTGCCAGTTCTTCTCACAGCTCTACCTCGTCAGCGAACTGGATGTAGGTCAATTGGCTGACTTCATGTAGTTGACTTTTCATAAGCATCATACTTTATGATCAAAATGAAATAAATGCTTTGATTTTAGTTTGGCTTTCATTTAATTACAGTCTCAAACTACCTACCTGAAGTAATGTACCGCTAAGATAGTAAAATGTAACCCAAATATTACAAAATAAACTCTTTAAAAAATATAAAATAAGAATTGTGACTCAAATACAGATTGTTTAAGTTAACTTTTTGACTCTTCTATCTTCGTAACTTTCATACTTTAAAGGGGCGATTAAAGTTTTGTAAAGTTTGCACCAGCTTTGTCTTTTTGTATGAATACAGTGGAATGGAATGAAACTCATTTTCAAGAGTAGTATTGTATAAATCGTGTTTATGGTAAGGTATTTCTACTTTTTTAGTAATCAAAATATCATAGTATGATTTGCTTCAACGTTTTCTAAAGGAGCTGACAATGCGATGAACGCCAATAAGACGCTCATTAAGCAACTTAGATACCAAGTTGTGACCTTTGCATGATTTAATACTCGTTGCTGACAAGTAGAGGACGCGCTTGTCAAAATTGCGCATTGTCAGCTCGTCTTTAATATGTCGCGTGCAAAAAGTTTTAATCTTTTGTACTTTATTTGTTACTAGCTGTGCCCTGCGGCTTCACCCGCTCGGAAATTCGTATTTGTTTAACTAATATAACTCGGGAAACAGATTTTCGGGATAAAATGTATGCTATGGCCGTCTCCAGAACCGAATCTATCTGTATACAAATTTTAATCAAAATTGGTTCAGCCGTTTCACAAACTTTCGCATTTATAATATTAGTAGGATACTAGATTTCAATCAGATTTTTCTCACATTATGGCATTAATGTAGGTACAACTAAACTTGAAAAGTAGGTACATAATGCCTTTGAAACAGCCACATGGGCCAATCATTCAGATGACTTATTGCAATAAGGTTGAATAATAATAATATAGCAATGAAATTATTGAGGTATATCTAAAACAAGTTAACTTCAGCAATGTCACGTGATTCGGTGCCTACATAAAATATTTTGAAATGCCCTTGTTCTATTTTTCCTAAAGATAACTTCTGTTTTCTTAAGACAGTTATAGTTCCTATTAAACTTACTAAGTTGCCAGTTACAGGCAATAAGACCATTAACGTCCGTTTATCAAACGATAACCGAATTCAAATTATGGTGCTGACAGCAGACATTAAGTTTACGACTTAGTTAGACTGTTGGCTGCGAGACTAGTTTCCTTCGCATTCCAATTAAATATGTCTTCCTATACCTTCTAATAAGGTGGCGGGCAATCGATGAATATTGCTGGTTCACGAGCAGCCAAGGTGTCTAAAATTGAGGAGGCCTATGTCTAGCAGTAGATATCTTTTAGCTGATAAGATAATGATACCTTCTCACGTCAAAAGTGACAGATCCATTTTGTCATAGCTATTACTGTTGTAAAATTCGGCATTCTTATAAAGTTCATTGGTACTTATCTATAACGTAATTAATAGAATTGTAATTTATTTCGAATCTTTAGATCGCTTTTCCAGCTAGGTTTAGCAAAAACGCCGACACTGAATTACTATAATATTAAAAAATAAGCTCTATGGCTAAATATTTTAGATCTATTTCATAAGAATTTTGTAATCCACTTGCGCTATTTACCTTAGAAAGGCAGCATTAGTACTCGTTGTAGATACTTAAAAGTTAAGGGCAGTTGTTAATGGTACTAATTTGAAAATACAGCCTGTTTTCCTGCTATATTGATGACAATTTCGCGTGTTCTTATTATTTATGTTTTGCCTTTACATTTATTCGACATAATAAGCCTTTAAAATTGAACTAGCCGATAATTTGTAAGTCGCCCGTTTGTATAAAATTTGAAATATTTCTTTGTGTAAATAATATTTGTTATATGCCCTTAGTCCATGATATATGTTTAAAATAGGCTAAATGGATTTATTTTTGAAGTTGCTTTATAGAATCCGACCTTATATCTGTGTGGACACGCGCATCATGCTCTGTGAATCACTTGTTCTTTCAAAACTTAATTATGCAGACACAATGTATGGCTCTTGCCTCTTGAGCAGAACTGAAAGGCTTATTCAACGGGTACAAAATGCGTGCGCTCGATTCAGTTTTCATATCCCACCACGTTCACATGTTACTCCGTTCATTGATAGGGGAAATATGTTGAACATGTCATCGCGAAGGCATCTACATTTAGCCACATTACTCTTTGGCGTTATTTTGACTAGGAGGCCCGAGTACTTGTACAAAAAGCTTGCCTGGTCAAGTGACTATAATAAACATAAGACGCGAGCATCTTCATACTTATTGGCAACGCCGAGACATAGAACGGCTGCTTTCCGAGGAAGTTTCAAACTCACTGCCACTCGTTGTTGGAATAGTCTATCGCCTCCATTACGTGATCTCACTTCTACCTTTACATTTAATAAAAAATTTAAACAATTTCTACTCAACGCACAGAAACAGTTGGGATAGCAGTCTAGTCTATTGTCACAAAAGTTTATTATATTTTAATAGGATGTATTCTACGAGATGAGAACCCCATTTTTAAATATTTTTTTAAATAATTTGACACGAGATTGACACTGAACTGAACTAAGATGAACTGTCACTGTCAGTGCACAGGTAATAAATTAAAATTAAAGTTTCATATTACAATCCTTGCCATAGAGTACATTAATTGAGAGTTGCTGCATAATATTTATCATTTATTTATTATTTTATATTATATATTGTATTATATTTTATTTTAGTATTATATTATTATTTATTATATATTATTTTCGCTATTAGAGGTAGTTTTAACGTCTGTAACGTCATATTCGGCCTTAGCAGAATACCAGCGCCGCTTTGAATATTATACGAAGCGGCATTATGCTGAGCTAAGGACCATTTTTGGAACCACACAGGGGTAAATATATATATATATTTTTTTTTTGTAATAAAATAATTGTCACAAAACAATTTATCTTTAAGTACCTTTGTGTGAATTCAAAATAAATGTTTTTCTTTCTTTCTTTTCTTTCTTTATTTTCATTTATTTCAGTATTGCAAAAAATTTGTCTATTTTAGAACTTAGGTACTTTTAAATCAGTAAACGATTATCCACTTTCAAGTGGATAATGGTATGTCCCATGAATAAATGTCACATGTTATGGAATGGTATCTCAAGGGAGTCTTAATGGATAGACCATTTTAACTAATAGAAATTATAGTACTGAACTCTCGAGAGAATATTAATCATAAGATTTCAGCTTTAATAAATGAAGATCGATAGGTACAATTTTGAATATAAACTCAGACAATAAATCTTCAAATATCTTATATTTCTCAAATATTTTATACGAACATGCATACATAGCTTCACGCCTTTTATCCCCGAAGGGGTAGGCGTTAACAACCCATTCTTAGCCATTTTTTAAATTTTTGGTCACATGTGGCAGGGTCGAGCCAGTTGCCATCGGGTACAATTGTAGGCTTTTTTTTATATTAGCCTACCAAAGTGACTCTACCCCGCCTGATGGTAAGCAGTCAGTGGAATAATAATAATAATAATAATAATATTCTACCACATTCACACAGCGCCATCTAGCCCCAAATTAAGCAATTATATTTGCTTGTGTTATGGGTACTAAACAACTGATATACTACTTATATACATTTTTTTTTTTTTTTTTTTTGTAAATACATACATATTATAGATAAATTACACCCAGACACAGAACAAACAATCATGCTCATCACACAAAGGTTTGTCCTGGGTGGGAATCGAACCCACAACCTCCGGCTTAGCAGTCAGGGTCACTAACCACTAGACCAACAGGCCAGTCAGTGGTGGCCACCATACCAAAAGCCATCGTCTTAAACTGCTGGTATGGTGGCCTCTATTATGGCGGCTGGGAATGGAGTTAGGGGAAGGAAATGAGGGTGGTGAGGAAAGAGGAAAGGGGGTAAATTGGGCCTCCGGCGCTCTCACTCACCGAACAAAACGCAGTAGTACGGATACTACTACTCTTACGTCGATCTTCTATGAGACGAAAGTACTTTCCCGGACGATCCGACCCATTCATGCTGAAACCAGCTGGATCTACTACCGTAAAAATACTAAGAATTTTTCAACAGAAAACCCAATATCACTTTAACCGTTCCGGGGATCGAACCCGATACCTCTGCGTGGTAATCCGTACACAATACCACCGATCCACAGAGGCAGTCTACTTATAGATATAAAATATTTGATTAATAAATAGGCACGAACTATTAACGTGGCATGTACTAGATTCAACTTACGAAGCTAAAATGATCTCAATAAACAGCAGTCAATTTCATATCAAATAATTTTTATGCGTAATGAACTGTTTTTAAATGATCAAAAATCGAACGCACTCGAAAGAAATTAAGTCTCACGTGTTACTTGTTGGTGTAATGTGCTACCTGTTGCCCATACTAAGTATATTATGTAAGTAGGTAGGTATAGGTACACTGGACCTTTCTGCCAGATTACAAAGAACGGCTGTTACAAGGCTGTCCTTGTAACATAGTCTAGGGCACAACAGTAGTTTGGCGAAGTAGGTGTATCCCAATTCAATTTATTGGAGTACTTGAAGTGTTTATTCGTTCACTCGGTGTTTTTCTACGGGTTTTTCTTTAAACAAATTCTAGGACAATGTCGCTTTTGTTATGTTTTTTTATAAAGTATAATGGCGTGAGGTTCTCGTTGAAAAGTAATTACTAAACGTTCTTATTTATGAAATGACTTCGACTTACCAATGCGGTGTTTATGTATTACCTGAAAATAAAACATATTTTATCATTAGTGTGAATTAAGGTAAAATAGTGGATATAGAGCCTAAAGATTTAGAATTAAAAGTTATAATAATAATTATAAGTTAAAAGCATTTACTTACTAAATATCGTTCTAATAATCAATTTGTATTTATTTTTATGAAAAAAATAGTAAGCACTCAAGGTAAATCCAAGAGACGCTCTTTATTTTTCAACCATGTACGTTAATTCAGGGTAAACTTACAAAATTGAGTAAAGTATGCTCTCTTGTGTAGCCACGTGGAAAAGATGAATGAACACGATTAACGAAAAAGGCTTAACGTGCGAATACGACAGGAACTGGGAAAGAGGATCTCTTAAACGGACAATACTGGCCTAATTGATAATGTCCTTCACACGGTGCTCTGGAAGCCACAAATTTATGGCAATATAAATAAATATTGTAGTTTGCTTTCTCAATTTTCTGATAAATAAATTATAAATATCGTAATTTGCTTTTCAATTTTCTGAATATTCATAACTGTTACTTTGCTACGTTAGTATCAAGTAAATATTTACTTACATACTTAAAAACAGAAATTTATTTTATTTGCATAAACCTCAGTAGTTCTCTTTTAGAAGCCAAGTCGCGGTTGCCTTCAGTTTCTCCTAACTTACTAACTTGCTTTCTGTTTTTACTTTTTTTTTTTTTAATTATATAACGGATTTGATAGTTTGATTTGCTCTGAAAGAAGAAAAAATGAAAGAGAAAGAAAATACATTTATTTAACACAGACAAAAAGACACATAAATTCTAATTCCTTTTTTCTTCTTTTTCTTTTTAACTTTTTTTTACATGCTTAGCAGATCTGGTTGCCTGCCATGTTAATCAGACCGTTGGTCCACATGCGTCTTCTGCATTATGGTCGTCTTATCAGTCTTTTGGCCTTAGAAGGCCAACAAAAGCACAGATAAAAATAATAATAACAACAGAGCAAGACAAGAGCAGACTTACATTTTTTTGCAGTCTTCACTATTGTTCATAAAGTTTGCTTTGGTAGATTTAATTATGTAGTACCAGATTTACGCGGCGCGGTTTCATTCGCGCGTAAAATATGGTTTGTTGTATCCCTCGGGAACCAGACTGATTTTCGGGAATAAAAGTAGCCTATATCTGTCGCCGACACCGAATCTATCTACTTACAAATTTTCATTGAAATCGGTTTAGCCGTTTAGGCGCTGAGTGGTAACAATCACACACATACACACACGCACGCACGCACGCACGCACGCACACACCACACACACACACACACACACACACACACACACACACACACACACACACACACACACATACACACACACACATAGAAACTTTCGCATTAATAATATTATTAATAGGATTACCTAATAGGATCACCTACAGTAGAGCAAAGCTAAGAAATCAAAATATTATAATAATATATATATATATCAGTTCGCATCCATTTCCATGGTTACCCTCACTCAATTTTAATAATAGCCGAGCACTCAGCGTTTACCATCAGTAGTCGAAAGCCTAGTGTTGAAGGTAGCCAAAATGTCTTCTAGTTTAGCTTTGTGTTCCTTACAAAAGCCTTTGTGAAAACGGAAGACATAACTATGTTAGTGAGTGGACGTTTTTCGTAGAATAAGTGAAATTTTTCGTGAAGTTGTATTCTGGACATTGTGTATTGCATGATAAATACTCGTCATCCATAAACCTAAATTACGACCTATTTCTCTGTTCCTAATTACTATTTACTGATAACAATTCTTACATGATCAGAGGGCGCGTTGGCGTTAGCTTATAATTATGTCAATCTCATACATTGATTAATCTATTCTATTTTATTAGCGTTTATGCCACTTGTCTAGTCCCTTAACCTAAGGTTATTAAGGCATTAGGTGTTTGTAAAGTTTATGGTTGGAGTTCTTTAAAGTACCTAAGACAAACAAACACTGTGAAACTTCGTCATCGCATATTAAAAATTACAAAACACATAAAAATATAGTGTGATTTATAAACCACATAGTAAACAGTAAAGACTAAATACATTCTTCCCAATAACATGTTCGGGAACTAAAACATCCGTTAGCTATTTAGTTTTAGTGATAATGCCAGTTCACATGCGATACCCATTATGCTAAGTACATATTAGGCATAAGGTTTTATAGAAAGAAAATATTTATGTTTTTCTTTTTTGTTTATAGAAGACGTCATAGTTTTTTACGGTTTTATTGTCATTTTTATAGGATAATTATTTAGGTTGTTTATGGCATAAATTACTTCTTAAATACTAAGCTCAGAGGCAAGCCAATTGTCGCTTAATAGTTTAAAGCAATATAGCTGTTTTTTCTTTAGTCCTACGAAAACTTCTTGTTAACCACACAACGAATTTTAGTACGGTTTCCACCATAATTCTTAAAATTTCTTTCAAAAGGTTTATGTAAGTAATACGTGCAAAAATTTGTAAAAAAAAAACATTAGCATATACTCATGCGTAGCCAGATCAGTATGTTATTTTCATACAAAATATCAAAATGTTTTCCAAGAAAACTAAACATATCACAACAAAATATTACAATGTAACACAATGTAGTTTATAGACCACAGTACCAGCCTATTATTCTAGCAGATAGCTGGAAAAACAATAAACTTGTATCTTTCGACGATATTTATGGCTACAACCGATGCCAGATATATGTGCAGGTAGATAATTACCTATAGGTATGCGCAGACAACAACAAAGAGTGGAACGCTTGAAACTAAAATACATACATTGTAAATGTAAACATTTTACATGTTTTTAAACCCTTAAAATATCGATTATTTGGTAGTCTATTTGTCCATCAATACGTCGTTTCGTATACAGATAAATAAAAATATCATGCTACAAATTACGTTATGTAGATTTTACAAACATTAAACTGACGACATAATGTAGGTACATGCAATTGCTTCAACTTTTATATCCAATTGCATGTACATTATACAAACTAATATATTATTATAGAACAAATATAATAAGTAATCATCGTTATTTTGCGGCAATCTATCTGGTAAAGATTATGGAATTACCGCAAACTGTTAGAAAAATAAAAAACACATAAAATTTTTCGCATAATCTTAGTTTTAATTTATTACATTTTATAAAGTAAGTAGGTATATTAGTGATTGTTATAATGTATAGTATATTATAAAAATCACTAATCCTAAAGGGAACAAAATAGTTTTACCAATTGGTTAACCTTCACAAATTGTCGTACACCAACGTCTGGAGCCGTCACTAATGTTGAACGAACCTAAGCCGAAGGTTTAAAGTAAGAATTTTTGAAACCGGTGGCGATAAAAGTGTAGGTAAACTGAAATTGCGATTAATAAAATCTTCGTGTCAAAAATCTATGGGACATGAGATATTTTTGCCAGGTTTTTATGTGTACTTAAACTTGAATACAAATGACTAAATTATTTATGTATTTCGCTCATTCTACTCGGCCACTCTAAATTTATATCCTCGCATGTCGCATACTAAATCGATCCCTTATCCGGTTACTGCGACTACACTCGCGCTTACTTCAAAGGCCATAGACAAGCGGCATAGATATCTATTCTATTCATAGAATAGATTATAAAATGTATGGGATTGACATAAGCTCACGCTAACATTGACGTTAGCATATGCATAGCACTTGTCTAGGGCCTCTGATCGGCCAAGATCGAATGTGTATATCAGTCTTGATTTTGGAACTCATCCAGACCAGATCACTTCGACATATTGCAATCTTTGTCCTAAAGCCACTCTATTATACTCATACCTTAAGCTCCAGGCCACTTAGTGCGAGTGTTAATATGGCCTTATTAAAAATGTGGCTCAAGTCTTCTGGTTCTGGATATGGGAGTTCATTTGTCATGGCATATCAATTAATAAAATAACATAAATACAATTTTCTTCGCATCTTCATGGTTGAGATGTGTGACTACTTGATGAATGGTCTACGTTACAATTATTCTGGGACCCAAGCACTGGCGTGTTTGGTTTCAGAGACTGTCTTGTAAAATAATTGCAGTGACGCTTTACATTTAAGGCAAATTTAAACATAATAAAACTTTCGAATAAAATTCCCTAAACGATAATAAAAACCGTCAAAATCCGTCTGCCGTCAAAAGAAAGCAGCAACTTTTCTTTACACTGTTTAGAGATGTAAAATATTTATACTTAGGTATTTTTATATTAATTTATTTTACAATCCAACTTTAATATAACTGGAACAATAAGCCACTTTCATTCTGTTAATGCCTATACAAATTTGTTAATTATTACATATTCGAATTATTTGAAAACCACCAGTGTCAAATTGTTACTACATTTTCAAATTAATTACCGCCATTATGGTGAATATGAAGCCGATATATTAAGGTATTGGCATGTTAGTAATTTAAACCTAATCAACTGATACGTATACCCAAAGTATAGTATTTAACCTTTGACATAATCATTGAACGTTTTGATAGTTTGTGGGTTTCGAATTTACAATAATCAAGTACAATATAAGCATTTTCATCTTAAATTGTAATTGTAATATTTATTTTAATAGCACATAATGTGAATATCGAGATCTATCACCCGAAACATGGTAACGGAGTATTTGTTGGACCCACGTGTTGTAAATGTATCAACTATCCGATCCCGAGTGAAATCGAAGACTATTTAGCTGGTAAATAAGCAAACGGCTAGGTACGTACGAACTTACATTATAGAACTAATGAGTTAACGAATATTTATAATAAAAATAGGATTTTAAAACCTGTTATTTTAAAATTGTATAGCTGCCTGGAGTTAATGGGAGTGTGTACGACTGCCGGGTTCACATTTCACAAGATATAAAACTTTCTATGATTCAAAATATTTTTTTAAATCTTGCTGTTAATTGTTTGTTTCTAAAGGTCTATCGCAACACAATTTTTCTTGTAAAATACACTATGAGAAAAAAAAAACTAGTTATTTTTTCAAGGTATTCCGTCGAATTTATCAAAGCGTCAATTACGGGTAGCGGTCATTGTATTTGATGAGAAATACAAAGTATTAATTACTGTTCCCATTGTCGAATTGTACGCTGAGGTGTATTAGTTAATTACCAACTTTATAGTGGTTAATTATACTAAATGAACAATATAAATTAGGTGTTCCGAATTAATACACGTACAAAGTTGTGGGACTTTTGATTGGTTGCTATCCAGTACTTCTGGAACGAACTACCAGCTGCGGTGTTTCCCGAGCGCTATGACATGTCCTTCTTCAAACGAGGTTTAAAGAGAGCATTAAAATCACGGTAGGCAGCGGCTTTGCAGAGCCCCTGGCATTGCAAAAGTCTATGAGCGACAGTTACCACTTACCATCAGGTGGGCTGTTGGCTCGTCTTACACTGTAGGCAATAAAAAAAAAAAAAAAACTTATTTTGACGCATGAAAATAGGAGCAGCAGCATCTACTTATAATAAGCTTAAAGGCATCCACCTCTTTAAAAAAAATCTATTTGCAATAGTCAACACACTTAGAATGCAAATTTGCACTTCAGTAACGTAATAAAGAATTACAAAGGTAACGCTGCCCTCTTACGCTATGTACCTCTGAGAAGAGACTGGTGCCATATTAGAGGCTATTTTTAATTACATTTTACTATGATTTGATTACCACATTTTAAAAGTTTACTTCATACAATACAACTCTGAGTAGCAAAGCATTTAACCTATAAATTTACTATATGTATAATAATTACTATATGTAGCTATATGTATAATTAACACTCATATTTTAAAATATCTCGTATCAGCTATCCCTTTCTAATCTTTTATTTTATTCGGACCTCTCACTAGCCATTCTGCGACCAGTTACCGCATACGTATCTGGTGATTTAGGATGCAGTTACACAATTAATCGTGGATGATTGTCTGTGGAAGTAATGGTCAGCATTGTTCGCGATTTATATAGCTTCATTCAGCTGTGTTTGTGGGAATTTAGTTATTACAGTTTCGGACCACCTTGGATTTTGCGACTTTAGGATTTATGTTTCGCTATTATATTTTACTTTACGCAGGAGTTTACTTTGTCTATTAGACTGTCTTGTTTTGTTATAAATGCTGTCATTGTTTGTACAAAAAAGTATCTACGTTTTACGATGAAATGAAACTTTGACAATTATAATCAAAACTTGTATCGATTTGATTTTACACTTGTAAAATCTGCAGCCTATTACATATTTTGGTTCATACTTTTTAGTAACAACTTGGATAAGTTATTAATAATATATTTAATATATTTAATAATATTTAATAATATATTTAATATTATATTTATTAATAATATATTATTATAATCAGGAATACACTAGGTATTTGTATTTTTTAATATATTATCAATTGTCTTTAATTTTACAAGTTCATATACAATCTGTTGCAATTGTCGTACCTACTCAAGCGTCGTAATGTCACATACGTGCATCAATTTGTTTATGTGATCGTGAAAATCGTGTAAAATCACAAAGGCTCTAGAGAACTTAGTGTAAACGAGTCATCGGCGGGTTCGAGAGTCGTTGTACTTAAAACGACCGACTAAAACGTTCGTATAAAGAGAGGCGCCTTTAAATAATTCGGGGATTTTTTGAAACACAATTTGTCATCGTACAAACTTGAAAAACAATGTCGGATTCGAACTAAAAACCTTGGTACCTACATTGTTATCTTTATAGCCGATTTATGTACACTGCTAAACTAATGACTTGCTAACAAAAATAGATAAATGGAATATGCACGACGGCAAGTATTCCTAAACGGACAAACCAATGTGAAATTTTAATATATTTATATCATGTTGGTTGTTGCTGGGAAGGAAAACATGATGAAGAAACCTAGAGTAGAGCACTAGTTTTAGGAAATACGATTAAGAAGGATTAGAATGGTTTTCTTACAATTTGTCTCATGCACTCACTTCATTCTTCTTTAGTAGGGCTTAACCAGCACTAAGAAAGTTGATGTGACGCGGCCGGGTCCGCTCGCGAACGTGTTCTTTCTAAGCACGATCCAATAAAATGTATTCAGGTATGTCAATATTGTGTTGTTGTTATGTTATTTTGCAAATGAGAACGATTCAAATATTTCAGTTCTTTGTTAAAATGAAAATAAATTTAATTTATTTCTCGCTAAAACTATTGACTTTAAAGTTTTGGTCAGAAAACGAGCGTGGTCGGATGGCGACATGACGTAAGCAAATCTAAATAATGTACTAATTGACATAAATGACGTCACGTCGAGCACGACGGCGCTGTGTCTGTGTCTTCTATATTAGCCAGTACATTACAACTACTTCACGTCACGTCGCCGTCTCGCCCCGTCAACTGTCTGACCTGAGTTTAAGTCGCATCGAAAAATAACGTTCATTTTTGTGTACGGGTTTTTAATAAAAAACAAGAGGTCACGGGACGCCAGCTTTATCATCCAATACAGCTGTTGTTATAAAACAAGTCCAAACGTCCTGTACAAAGAGATATCAAACTCATTTAATTTTCCGCCAAAACAGAGTAATGATCAAGAGGGGGCCTTTAATAAGACTGACGAGATTTTCTTGTGATTTTATTGCCCACTCCTGCGAGTAAATCGCTCGCTTAGATGTAACGACCGACGATTTACAGATCTTTTCATCGCTCGTCCTAATTTTCTTTGAGTTTTTACGTGTCATTTTAAACGTAGATAGTTTAAGTTTATTGTTTTAAATCGATGATTATCTGCTATGAAGTCGGGACATAACCATTTAAACGCAAATTACTTTAGGTTTGTTTTTAAAGTTTTTATTTAAGTTGCTGTATTGCAAAGAAATTGCATTGCTTCGTAGCTTTGCGACAATTTTGTGGCACTTATAAAAGTAGCATTTATGGCGGCTAGGCATAACATGGCATGAATATCGCAAACATAAACAGATTCAGTGACGCATTTAAAATGTGCGCGACTGCTGTTCAAGAATTTGTGACATGGTACAAAACTATAAATTTTTTTTAAATAATTGTGCCCGAGTCTGCTTTATGTCCGTTCATTGTATAAAAATATATATTAAATATAAATACAATGATACAGCTTGAAATGATGTCTATTAGTATATATATATTAGTAATTAATAATATATATATTGTATATCATTGTATAGAAGTAAATTATCCCGCCACATAGGGCTTGTTTTCTACTGCGTACAATTTCTTGAAAGAAATAGAAAAAGGGTGCTTTAAGCCCAGAGGAGTGACTATGTAACAATTTTTCAAATGCAAATGGAAACAAGTAGGTACACTTTCGCGTTACTGCTTACTCTGCAAAGTTATGCATAATACAGTAATAAACATTAATCCAAGTTCCTAAATACATAATTATATAGTTAACGAACGAAATCACAGACTTTTTATAAATTACAAGCGTCACGTAAATTTAACCTTAATAACTATGAAAAGCAGCACTAACTTCATTTACTTACGTAATCGATTTGACCCTACCACGTTATTACTTTCCTTACCGTTTTTTAATATTTAAAAATGAACCATGCGGGCGTTTATCAACAAAAGCTTTTTTGAAAGCACTCAGTATTCGGGTTACACAAAAAAGACTCGGTCTGCGACAAAAGTTACAACTATCTTCTTTTCAATCTTTGTTTGTGATCCATTGTTGAAATTAAAATGTGGCTAAATTTTATACCTATTTATTCACTAAAGTTTATGCGGGTTTTATATCAGTAGGTGATATTTTATTTAAATAAGATTTATCGATTGTTTAACGAAGAGATACCAAAATTAAAGAGAAAATCTGCGTATTAGGTCCTCTCTGACTGATGAGAAACATGCAGTGGGTGCAGGAGTTGTGAAAATTATCCTTAAAGACATCATTTTAAGCTGTTGGCATGGTCAAAATCAAATATCGAGTTATTAGTGGTCAATCTAGTGTCAGGATTTATTCAGGTCGCCCATAGAGGCATCTGACTTGACCTAACGACTGTTATAAATTTGGTGACAGCCGAGACCGGCTTTTAACATGAAGCAGAAAGATGCTCAGATCAAATACCACTATGCGGTCACCCATCCATGGGCCAGCCATTTTCTATGTTGCTTAACCCGCTAATCATTTACTGATCAGTGAGCGCAACGAGCTATGAGGGCCTCATAGCGGTGGGCATGGTGGTTTAGCTATTGGCTGAAAACGCTTCTGTAGTCTGCATTTCATTAGATAAATGTTTTTTTTTTTGTTATGGTAACGTATACTATGTACAGCTATTTTGAGTGTCTAATTAAGAAAATTTCGCCCGATTCTGCGTCTGATCTGTAAGTGCTGCTTGGGGAAATTGCTTTTTAAACACCAGTATATAAATGCGACGTTTTTTAAATTATTTGCCAGCAAGCCTATTATCTGCTAAGGTTAAATCGTGTGTGTATTAATAGAATTATAATACGATATTAAATTTCCTTCCAGTTTTGATGCTGATTCTTTTAAGCGAAGCGTGAAAGCATCACAGTTTGACACGATGGCTTTTGGAATACTGTCCACTGACTGCTTACTATCAGGCACAGTAGAGTTTTTTGGTAGGCATATTTAAAAGTAATAACAGTTTCCGAGCTATTATAACCTAATTTAATAAAGTTAAAACATTTAATTAGGCTCTGAATTTAACTTCATTGTTTACCTTTTTATTGAACTTTAATCGGTTTGAAAACGAATAAAAACGAATTAAAAAGTCGTTCAGGAACTTTTAGTGCGCCTTAAAAAGTTTTATAAGAAAGGATTTTCGAGGAAACTATAAAACGCATTTTCACGGATCATTAACACTAAAGTTGTAGTAAATCTTTTATTATCTTATTCAAAGATCTCGGCATCCTTATACATGAAATACATACAGAGAAGCGCTAGTTAAGAAGAAATAAGAGAAGCGCTGATAGACTAGCGACACACTCCGGCTTTGTGCGTGGGTTCCTACTAATATATTTTTGAAATATAATTACAAATATTTTAAACTCGTGTAAACTGTGTCAAAATCTTTTATATTTCAAAAGAAGTTAGAAGAAGCAGGCGGCAGAAAACAGCAACTTTGCTTTATATCTAGACTATTAAATAAAGCGGAAGAATTTGTTTGTTTGTTTGAACGTGGTAATCTATGGAACTACAAATCAAAAAAAATATTTTTGCGTATGATAGCTCAGCTCTCGAGGATGGTTATGGACTATAAAACATCACGCTACTAGCGATGAGAGCAGAGTAGTAAACCGTGCCGCCGGAAGCTGGTTATTTAGAAACAGAGTTGACTGCTTCGCTGCTTTCACTATATTTCAGGCAGTAAGTCCAGTTTAAAAAAATATTGTATCTTTAACTCAACAAAACCACCATTTTGGAAGGCAACAATATCCTTTTTTAGTACGGCACCTAACATGAGAACGCAATTTCGTTTTCACAGTGCCGACTGGTTATTCAGCTTGTGATTGGTCAAAAGTACGAGTGAAACCGTTGCAAATCTAATCTTATTTATTTGTGACAATTAATTAGAAATTTTAAATAATCTGGTGCCACAAGTTATTTTTATTTAAGTTTATTATTATTTATTATTTATTATATATATATTTATATATATATTTATTATTATTTATTATTTCTTGCAGTATTCATAACTAATGGTAGAGCTACAAGTTTTTTTTGTGTCGTGAGTCTATGATAAAAGCATTTTTTTTTGTATATGTATTCAAAAGTCCTAAAACATTACGTCCACAGTAATCTAGTGGAACCTATTACAAGTAATACATTATTTAAAAAAAACTACTTTATTAGAAACGTAATAAAAGAAAACAATAAAAACATTTTAACAACAAAACCTTTACGTACATAAAAGAAAAAATAGTAAAAAAAGGAAATAAATTCGGGGCTAAAGAACCGCGAAAGTTTATTGCTTGCTATAATTTGCGAAATACTGTAAGCCATTTCTATGTTGTTATTAAGGGTCCGACTAGACACGACAAATTCAAAACATTTGTCAACAACCTGCTGTGGGCAGACAGAATCATTAATTTGCGAAACTCATTTATCTTTGCGATTCCGAAGTAGACAATGAAATGGAGTGATCAATAAAAAGACCTTTCACAGATCGCCTATTGTCAATGCAAAATGTTTTAATAAATATTGTGAGAGATTTTTCGTTCGTTTCTTTGAGAACACCAATTTAAAGGCTCCTCCATCATTACTAGGTACCGTCAATCTTAAACTGCCTAAGCCGGAGATTGTAGGTGCGGATTTCAACCTCTTTAATTTATTCAAGGTGAAGGAACAAAAAGATTTGGCAAGATAATTTTTTTATCAATTTACCAGTTGACTTTTTAAATCTCTTTTTTCTTAAGGATAAGCTGATGGTTGACAAATACTGCTGGAGTAAAGAGGAAAGTATTATTTATTTTAATGGGAAATAACGTATACTTAGATTTCAAATTGTTCGTCACCTTTCTGTTTACAATGCAGAGTTCCGAATGCAATTTTGATAATTTTTGACTGTAGTGATATCAAAATTGCATTCGAACTCTTCATCCATTGCATTTTCCTCATTATTAGAAATTTTATACGTACACAAACCGTATAAAATAAAATTAACCTAAACAAAAAGCTACACTGCTGAAGCTCAGCTCACAAAACAAATTTGATAAAATTCCCTAATATGTTCATATTATATAATAGATGACAAAATTTTATCTGCAACGAAATTATTTATTTTCTTCCTGCCATATTTCACGCTTTGCTTTAGAAATAAGACCCCAGATATGTCAAAGTTCAGTCATTTGCCCTGTCACTGGGTTGAAGACGTCCCAGTTTAAATTAATGGAACATGTCACAGATATGACTCAGCTGACGTCACGTACCGTGGATTTATCGCCATGATGTATCCTTGTTAGAAGAATATTATGATGTATGTAACGAGTTAAACTGATATTGTCTGCTTATTACATCTATGTTATATTCGAATTATATTAAAATTCTCGATAGGTTTAGACTACAGGAAAAATAATAGACTGCAAGGAGTATCTTATCTTGTTACTCCTGTTGCACTAAAACAAAATTAAATGAGATGCAGTAGTAGGTAGTATCTCATTTATTTTAACAGCAATAGACTTTAAGACTTTTAAGTCTATTTCTGAGTACAAATATATAACTTGCATTTGATTAAAACTATCAAGAAATAAATGAAGAATTCAACAGAAAAGTAGTTTCAAAAAAAAAAAGTTCATTAGATGATTTAAGAATAAAACCAATATTTTAGCGAGTTCTTATATGTAAAGGTATCTAAGATCAAAAATGTTTATTTGGTTAACGAAACCAATTACTGTACATCTTACAAATTAAAACGTCATTATAACACATTGTTATATTTAATGGAAAAGAAAACATAGTACATCAAAGTCTTCGGATAAGCGTTTTTACTAAATAAAATGTCGTATTTTTTTGATTAAAAATCTTTCTTTATCCGTAGTTTGCAGAGAAAGTGATTCTCCGTAAATGGAGTCTCGGGTCCAGGTTAATGGCTTTAGACCGTTTTGAATCATCTCGGGCTGTTCGACGAAATGAACCACACTTGCCATTAAGGGCTCACAATTTTACAAAGCTCTCTCTCTCTTGTTTATTTGTTAAAATGTAGATTACGAATAAAAAAGCAAAAAAGTTTTTGCTCGGAAGACGGATTTCTTAAATATGTTTTTAAGGAGTCTGTCCACTACACCGTACCATACCATGCTATGAACGTATCAGGATCGGCAAGCAATACGGTACGCTCTACAATGCTCACTAGAGCGTATCAATTACGTAACAAATCATACCCGTACATAACGGTGTTAGTGACCGGAGCATCCGCATACCATCACCGTATCGTCCGAGAGTCATATCCGTGCGGTTCCTGTTGCGATGCGTCAGAAAGAGTAAAATTTAGTTAAGAGTATTAATACGATACGATGACTATTAGAAAATTGTATGCGGTTATAACCTGTATGCTCACCGTTTCACCGCCTGCACGCACCGGCTTGGCAAAGTCGCGTGCAATGCACGAAGCGTATCGGCACCGGCAAAATATTCTCGAGGGCAATAATTATTGACGGTCTGTGAATAGCACAGTCGCGGCGGGCATATTTTCATAATTTTCAATACAACGCATATTTTTTGCCTCATATGTTCATAGCACAGTCAATGTATGGTACAGTGTTGTATTCAGATTCCTGAGTTGCTTTTTATTTTTCTTTTATTAAATTTATACATATTATATTGTACAGCAGTAACATTAACATTATTTTACAGCTGGCAATAAGAAAAGGAAGTTTAATACATCAAAGTCTTCACGATCTTCTTCATAGTTATTCACTATCAGCAGATGCAGAAATTGTAACCGTTTAAATAAAGAACAACAGTATGCACATCTATCACTGCTCTCAAATAGTCTCAGTAATGGAAGCAATTTATATTTATGTAGGCTGTTACGACAAGACCGATAAAATGCCATTAACTTATTTAATTATTGAGCAGATTGATAACGGTTCCTTTTGTTGTAGTTACTCTTAACATACATTGTTAACGAGATGCTCGTGTCGGGGCAGCCGGGACAAAATAAATGAATATTTATTTTCTCTCAAAGTGGCTTCAAGCAATTGCCCTTTTAAGCAACACCGATCCAAGTGGATTGTAAAGAATCGGATAAAAAAGTGAGATTAGATCTTTTCATTTGAGGAAAGGTCCGAATATTGGTCCGTGGAGGCAGTTACTGAGAAATGGCGGATTGAATTTGGAAACGTCAACATTCAGAACATTTAAAGTGGAGAAAAAACATTTGCTGAATAGATTTCAGTCGCTCCCAAGGGCGGGCCTGTATTTCGTATGTATGACAAAGCTTTTCTTCAACATTTTGTTATTTTGATAGGATCAAACGCTGAACTAAAATATACGTAGGTGTAAATCTGTAGTTCTGAATTTCTATGAATACACTGAATGAATACGTATCGGGTCAGATTCTTAAATAGAGTTAGAATAAAATTTGTTTATTTTTGTACCAGCAATCATGATTGCGATTTTACTAAAAGGTAATATTCTAAAATACACAGACATTTTTCAGGAATTACCGATCTTTTTTTTTCTTTTATTTGAATAATACTGTTCTACACCTAGATTGAAATGGAAGAAAATAATACCTAAGTATTAATAGAAAGCCTTTTTGTAATAGTATAAAGATATAACTATTTTATTTAACTCAAAATCTTGTATAGATTTACTAGTTATAAGATTTAATGCAAAACACTTTGTATTTTCGTTTCTTTATATTAAATATATAAAGTAAGATTGTCTACCTAAGTTCTGCCTATCTAATTGTAGCCTAATGTTTATTAAGATATCCAGAAATAATAAAAATATTAACTAACGAATCAGACGATAAAAACTTTACGCGAAAAGACAGCATTAAAATACGCTACCCTACTTATGTTACTTATTAACACAGACACGAATAAATACACGCATACTAATAACGTTGTTTTTTTATTGGTATAAGTTGTAAATTTAGGGTTCGCATATAAACTAAAAGAAATAAACGAACGTAAACATAGTGCCATAGCATGTTTAAAAATTCTGTCCCCATGACATGTGGCGATATTTGACGTCGCTCATTCTTACTTTACGAGTAGGTGCAACGGTCGTAGATAATGTGAGTAAGAAACTAAGTTGGGACTGCCATCAAAAACTTCTTGTGTTGTTTTTTTTAAAGAATTTTATGCAAAAAAATTATACGGACATTGATTAATAGTAAATATCTTGCAATAAAAAGAGTGGTCATTAATTTTTTGCATGTTCTTCTCATGGCCTAATTGTCAGCGAATCCAAAAGTGTCAAATGGATAACAAAGTTTGACACAGAATCCTCGTAAGTTGTAGATACATAATTTTAGAACTATATTTTAGCTACTAAAGAGATCTTAGTTGTTTTTTAAAACAATAAAGTATTTAGGTAAATAATTACATTTGTTTGACACATAATCTTGTCTCTGTATTCAGGGTAAAGACAAAAACATCCCGATTCACAAAAAAGCTCTGAACAGTAAAAGTCACCTTAATTAATATAAGGTAAATGAGTTTACATACACGACCAGCTCATTTTCCAATAGGTACAAAACATGAACAAGCATGCCATGATGAATAGCTGTTGACCACAAGCAAACAGATTACATTATTATACCGAAGATACGTTGTGAGACACGCTTGTAACCTATACGTGGCAATATTTCAGCAAATAATTGTATACAAGGTTTCTATATAGCAAGTCATGAGCTTTAAGCGAGTAAAGTATCGATGATTTTATATTAACCTTCAAAATCGACTCCACACTTTATTCAAAAAATAGTAGATTCCTTAAGTGATAGATTGCATTTCAATTACCATTATGGCAAATGAATACTGGCACTCAGTATGAAAAATAATAAAGTCCAACATACGATGCAGCTGCGATACTGTACTACGGTAAGTCTGTCGGCACTGCGATTACCAAACCACCACTCACGCATGGCTATTGTTATAAAACTCTCTGCCAAACGTATTTTAGTAACGGTCTTAGGGTGCGTTTCAACTGACGCAGAGCTGGGCGGAGTGGACAGGAGCGGAACGTAAATTGGCCAAACACAGCATTTCCACTGATTTGGAGATTTCGAGCACTGTGATTGGCCAATTTACGGTCCGCTCCCTCCACTCCGCCTAGCTCCACGTCAATGGAAACGCACCCTTAATCAAGAAGTAGACGTCTTCGCGCTTCACTGCTTCAGCAAAGTGTCGGATGCGGCTCATCTGCTAACTACCGCTTTTGGACTCGCCTTCGGAACAATCTCATCTACATGTCTTTGACTCATGTTGGCCAGGATTAACAAGAGCTTATCAAATAGTTTCTTTATTAACAAAACTCTTTTAATATTTCAGTAAAGCTCTAAGCTTACCAATTACACCTCGACCCAGAATCCTCAAGTTTCATCTACAGGCTGTTTGATAAATGAGCCACAGACTGCTCATTTTCACGGTACTCTTGATTGATTAGTTTCAATATTGAAATTTGTTGCGCCCTGTACCGCGATTAAGGAAATGCTAAGCAAGCTGTGTAAAGCTAATGAAATCAATTTCAAAGTCATCGGGTCATTTGCGAGGTAATTTAATATTTTAGGTAATAGGAGTGTTGCGAAAGGTATTTAAAATTCGGCAAGCGCGTATTCTATAATATTCTCGTATTTAAAATTTTACGATTGTGTCAAAAATGTAACAGTAAGAACACAATTGCCGCTAATGTTACCAGATGTGGGATAACCTATAATTTGACTGATGTACAAGGGGGTATGGATTTGATTCTCACGCCGTGGAAAAACTTTGTGTCATCCATAAAAAGTTATGTTGTTCTATATGGTCGTTAATTTTACATTTGTAATAATGAAAATTGTATTATAGTAATAAGTACTGTAGAGTTTTTTTTTTAATGCTAAATTAGGTTAAATATATCAAAAAATGGACGGCATAATAAACTTGTAAGTATACACTCTTATATACCACTACTTTTTTCAATACAATTCAATTTTCTCTTTGTAGTTAGCAAAGTATTTTTATACTCTGAACATTTTCTTTATGCAAACAATAAATATTACATTTGCTTATGTCTAGACAACATGCCCGATTTATTCTGATGAAAGGATTTGTAAGTTGCTAGACGAATGAAATAACAAATTCACAAAATAATAAGTGCTAGTAATTTTACATTCAAATCAAAAAGTTTTAGTATGTTGTTTTTTTCATGACATGGAAATACGAGGACGTCGGGTCTTCAAGTATTTCCATGTCTTTACGATCATTGCCATTACATTACGGTACAATTATAATCCACCACGTTCTACTCAGATTGGAAATCTGACCTGAATATCAGATATACATAAACAGATTTATATGTTTCAGCCACTAGACAAATTTCTCAGACATCTAACTTTTTTACCTTAAGTCAACATTCCAAAAAAGAAATAATACTTCTACAATCAACCAATCAGGACCATTCATGCTAAAATCAACAAGAATCTACTACCATGAAAAACTGACGGTGAATGTTTTATATCGATACATAAAACCACCAATGCTTAGAGTGTAAACAAATAAACATTTGATTCTATTGTTAATTAATTTGATGATAAATAACAGCCGGTAACAAGTTCAAGTAACGTGCACAGATGCTGAGAAATGACGTCACTGATTGATTCTCACCGCAGGACGCCACATTAATCACGTTTTGACAATGTATGTTACAGTATTATTGTTGATAGTGAGCATGGTTAGTTGTTATTAATAATAATAATATCACAACAACTAGACACGACGCTATCTTGACCCAAAGTAAGCATATAAATAATATATATAATAATATCAGCCTGTTTACTGTCCCACTGCAGGGCAAAGGCCTCTTCTCATATAGAGAAGGTATGAGCATTAATCACCACGCTTACTCAAGGCGGATTGGCAATTTCAGACTTCAGTCCAGGTTTCCTCACGATGTTTTCCTTCACCGTCAGTCAGAAATGTTCAAGATAACCTTAGAAAGTACATATGATTTGAAAAATCACATTGGTACTTGCCCAGATTCGAACCCACTACCTCGTGTTTACGAATAGGGGGCCAATTTATCCACAGAGCCATTTCGACTTCGACCAAGTAAGCATATTTACTCGTATATAGCTTGTGTCATGGAATGCGGATATACGTACTTAAATTTGTTTTTTTTTTGTAAATACATACATATTATACATAGAAAACACCCAGACCAATGCAAATAGACATGTTCTACATACAAATATTAGCACTGAGCGGTAATCGAACCCGCGACCCCTGCGAGGCAGTCCATACACAGTACCACCGAATCACAGAGGTCGTCGAATTTGCTGCCCGATTAATGATAAGTAGGTAATGACGACAGAGACCTATTTAGTGTACGTTACGTTACTTTATGTTCTAACACACCCATTGCTGAGAGTTGATAATCATACAGTTCCCTTTTTCTTTCTTCTTCACGATAGATATTGTCAATACTTAGAGAATACAAACATGTCCATAAGCTACAGCCATATGCTTGTTCGATATCATACCTGATTCTAATAAAAACAATATACTCATCTTCTAAAATCTTATAATCAGCATTCTGTTCATAAAAGCATCAGTTCTGCGAACTATGTATCCTTTCCAAATCGCTGCTTGTGTACAGCCACTTAAATATAAAACAATAAAACGCTAACTTAGAGTAAGGCAACATTTTCCAATCTCCAATTTCAAAAATAGAATTCTAAATAACCTTGAAAGCATTTCACTACATTCCCGAATTCTACCCTCATGTCAAGCCGTCAAAACTTCGCCTCTCAATATCACCGTATTGAGTAAACCAACCCTTCTAAGTGAGTACAATTAACTTGAAAAATGTTTTACGAACCTGATCGAAACTCGAACCCACAAGTTGTGTACGTAAACATACGATAATGTATACCTACGTGTAGAATTTAAGCCGCCACACCTTTTCCCAAGTGGTTGTGGTTGATTTTATATCGATTGCGATTGAACATCAGCATTTATTCTAAAGCTTCTGTCAGTAGAGCGTAGGAGGTTTAGTAAATGTGGTGAACGACTGACGAGTGTGAATGTCTCAGAATTCTTAAAAAAATATATGATGACATGCATAAATAGCTCACGAATCAGCTATGATACTAGAACATGGATACGTGGATGTTACACACCTACCCGTGGCAATCAGGATTTTGTTATCTTATTTTAAGTGTTAATTATTCTGTTTAAGGCTTATTCTTAAACACAAAGCCGTGCATCAAACGAACTTTAGGCTGCACATAAAATCGCACTCGTCTTTTAGCTTTAAAGTTCAGTGCCGTGCCGAATCAAATAATCTATACCTTCTCGACGACAGCCTGCAAATTATTTAAATTCGTAATAAACCTGAACTTTCCGGGCAACCCCTTCTCATAGATCAAAGATAAATGACTCGATGGTTCATACTAATCAGATAACGCATTTCATTGAAATATTTGGTGATATCAATTTTTATTAATAGAAATGAACCGAATAAACCTATGTGACGTGTGGTCTTTGTCCAAAGATTGAAACCCATCTCTTACCATGAGTATCACAAAAGGTAACTAAAATCTAGTAAGTACTTAATTTACGATTAAATATATCCATATCAAATTATTATTAACTACTATAACGCAGTTTCAACTGCATGTTTAAGCATTTGGTTACTGCTTTGCACCCCTGGATTGTAGCGTGATGGTAATATGCGTCTAATTTCCTTAGGATGTGGAATATCAAATGCAAAAAGAATTTTGAAATATGTGGTGGTTCTAGAGTGCGTTCAAACAAACTATTATTACAAAACTAGTTTTCCGCGGCACGGTTTCACCCGCGTCTTTGCTTACTGCTCAGCTCCCGTCGTCAGTAGCGTGATGTTATATAGCCTATAACCTTCCTCAAGAACTGGGCTATACGCAAGAATATTTTTCAAATCCGACTATGCTACGATGAATCCGATGTTACGAGTATGTTGTGCTACCTACTGTAATATAATAGCATATCTAATACTTTTCTGTACGAAATGAATTTTATACACAAGCTTGTACACATTGTAAAGATCTATCTTCTGTTTGTGAAATATTCAATTTCAACAACATTGTATTATAAAAAAGAAAACGCAGATTTTTTACGAGCTCTGAAAATTTATATGCTTAGAAACGTTACTATGTTTCAACACAAAAGTATTTCAAGATCTGTTTATCTCTTTTATATTATACTATAACTAGCGACTCGCGCCAACTTTGTGGGTAATCACTATTATATTTTTTACAATATTTCATGGTAGCAGGTTCTTGTTGGTTTCAGCACGAATGGACCGGATAAAAGATCGACCTATGAATTGAGTGTAAAGGGAGTTAAAACGGATCTAATAGGATTCACGAATCAATAGGTCGCTTCTAGAATGTTGTGCGGCTCTATCAACCACAGTCGAAGTCAACAACAGCGAGTTTGATTACAAGCAAAGTTTCCTAGCCAAGTGTGAAGTACTTGCACTCTCGAAGTCTGCGTAAATGTGTATGTGTTTTGAAATTTGACATAGTGTAATGCAATTATGGTGATTTAATAATTAATCATATAACTTTCATTGCATACGAATTATGTCTAAGGCCGCTATTAGACTATCATATAAATATGATAATTTTTATATGAAGAACATAATAATATGACGGTATAATAACTACATGTGATTCATATTCTCTATAATCATAATTAGAGGATCCTTTTTGACAGCTAGCGTACAAGTATGATCCTATTCTATACATTAGCACAGTCTGTATAATGAATGAAATGATGTAAATAGTGTGAAGGGAAAGGATCCCATAGCAACCGAAAACACGGCTTGATGGTATATGACTTTTCTAAGATCAATAATTGTAATATGTAAAAATGAAGAACGTCATCATTTATTTATGATCATAGAATTTGACAGATATGAAATCCTATTTAAATGATTTAAATATGATAATGTAATATCGGCCTAAGACTTTGTCGTAAGGAATTATGTTAGTTACATACATACGTTCTAAAGTTAAAATCGGTTACCTGCCTTTTAAAATATTATTGCGCACTTGGAGAAGTGTGTAATTTGAATTTCATTTAATAAAGAGTGCAGTAAAATACAATTTAAAACTCAAAATAAAATAATGCAACGACATAAGTCTTTAAAATAAGAGCCTCGATAATCAGCCTCAAACATGTTATGCATTGCTGCCTAAATTTGACCACTGGGCTGTAAAAAATAAAAGTGTTTCAAACTTACCTATATAGACACACAATCCTAATAAAATTTGTCAATATAAATAAGAATCGATACAGGTCTAATCTGGCATAGGTAAGAAGGCTTACGCGACTATCTGAACACGCGAAACTGACATTTATGTGTCAGTAAACGTCCCACGTACGTAATAAACCGCTCTGAAATACAAGCTAAATAAAATATTACTGTATACTTGCTAAACTGTTTCTTAGTTCTCAGTATTTTGAGGATTTCGCAAACGATATTAGTGGCGGTTATTTTATGTATTCTTTATCGTTATTATATGTATAAGATTGTTGTTTTGTACATAATGCAACAATTTTACGAAATTTGCTATGATAGGTTCGGGAACTTATCATGCTTTGGAGACACGAACATTTGCTATGATTGGTTATTAAAATAGTGACAGAAGTCTGCGATGTTGGTACTGGTATAAGCATTTATTTTTTTACTTTTTATATTATATTTATTTTTTGAGTACTGCTCTCAACCCTAATAATTTGTTACCACGAGGGCAATTAAAACGGACGTCTAGCCTCAGTACTGTTTTTTAATACTAATCTCTTTATACAGTTCCCCACCTAGTTACACAAAAGTATGCAAGCAACATTACAATTAATTAATTTAATTTAATAATTTATTCTCTCAAAAAGGTTAGTAGGTACATAGTTAGATCTTAAAATAAGTGCTGCAGTAAATAAACCTTAGTGAGAGCTGGAGTTTGTAATAGGTTCGAAACCTGTGTGACAAAATCTCCAGGCTCTCTCTTTTGGTAAGCGTCAAGGCAAGCATATAGTTGGTAAGCGTATACTAACATATGTACATAGAGTTGAAAAAGAACAATGTTTCAAATTATAAATAAATCTAAACAAAGGTAAAGGTAAACTATAAATGTGTGTGTGTGTGTGCGCGTGTGTGTGTGTGTGTGTGTGTGTGTATACGTGTGTGTATGTGAGCGTGTGCGTGTGCGTGTGTGTGTGTGTGTGTGTATGTGAGTGTGTATGTGAGTGTGTGCTTGTGTGTGTATATAAGTGTAAATGTTATTTTATTCAAATTATTTAAAAGTGCAGACAATCTTTTCAGTTCCGTCGTAGTCTAAGTCGTGTAGCCAAATATAACAATACGATCTTTAATGTAATTTAACTTGCATACTTTACATTTAAACCGACAAAAATTTAAACAAAAATGTGAAAGAAAAATAGCGTGTATAGCGTGACCTCATTTAGTTCCAATTACAACGTTGATTATTCAACTATGCAGTAAACACAATTTCCACATACTCATTTAAAAGTTTATAAAGACATAAATAGGTATAACCACACATAATTATGTTTTTACAAAAAGTTCATGTATCGATTTCATGATCGCTGGAGGGTAAGACTATTGTATCAGCTATGTAATGTCATAAAAATCCAGATAAAGCTAAGACAATACAGATTACAAACAGAAATTGGGCTAAGATTAGTAATTGCGTCAGTGCCGAATTAAAGAAGCACACTAGTCAAAGCCGAGGACAAACCGCTGATATAGGAGTAATAATGTGGTATTGTTCATGTAGTAGTGTTCATTGGATCATGAGCATTCTTATAGAGCAGACGTGTAGTGTAATTTTAAAATAAACTAATAATTTTTTGCTGATTTTGTGACCTCGTTTACCAATAGCCGGTCTAAAGTGTGTCATCTATGTTAGTGAGTATTATTATAGTTATTGCATAATTATTATATAGTAATGCACAGTATTTGATGTAAAAGTCAAATATGGAAAACAGTCCATTTAACCGCAGCAGCAGGACTGTTCGCACCCCACCCCCCTCACCTGCACCACAACAAGCTAAAGCGCCCAGCCAAGATGAAAGCACGTCCGAGATTGTCGCTACTAATGACATACAGTGCTGGATGCAGTCCATCGAGCAATGCATGAATGAAGTGTGCACTATCGCTGCTGAGGGCAAACTAAACTTAGACGCGAAAATGAAGATCAGCAATTTATGCCGAAAAGTAGTGCATGGAACTGGTCAATTGGCTGTTAAATACCAATCCCTGAAGATCAGAATCGTCCAAGCCCACTCGACCATTCAAGCCTTACAGGGCGAAAAAAACCTTTCCTAGACCCTACAAGACCTACAATTGACGATCAAGGAGACATCTAAGCCTACAGTGGGAACGTCCTATGCCGCGATAGTGAAGACTAGCACTAACAACTTTATTCAGCCGTCCAATATAAGCCAAGTCGCTATTTATCCCAAGGATAAGAAATCAAGCGATGAAACCAAATCTCTCGTTCAGAAGATTATCCGCCCTAAAGAAATGAAGTTGCAAGTTAGAGGTCTTCGCAGAACCAGAAACGGGGGAGTGATAATTAGCACTGATTCAAAGGAAGACATAGAAAAGCTGCGTAAATCAGAGCAGTTAGCGACGTCAGGCCTTTTGGTTGATGAGCCGTACAAACGCAAGCCCAAAATTGTGATTATAGGTATTCCTACATCAATGAAAGATGTGCTGACCTGTATCTACCAACAGAATTTAGCCGATAAGCTTCCAGACCTAAAGCTTGACACGTTCCTGACCTCAGTTAAATTAAGCCACAAGTCGGGTAAGAAGGATGGCGCGATCTGTAATTTCGTAATTGAAGTACCTGCACTCATTCGGAAAGCCCTAATAACTAAGGAAAGAGTCTTCGTGAACTGGTCCTCATGCCCTGTGAGAGATTTTACCCTGGTCACAAGATGCTACAATTGTCAGCAATACGGTCATGCGGCTAAATCATGTCGAGAATCAACCCTCACCTGCGGACACTGTAGTGGTCATGGCCATGAAATAAAGGACTGCGCAAGAAAGGCAGAGGAACCGAAATGTGCAACTTGTCTGCATTACAAAAAACCTAGCAATCATAGTACAGGCGCGCCTGATTGTCCGGCAAAAATCATGGCAGAAAAGAGGTATATTAATTCTATAGATTATGAGGGCGCCTAAGAGCGTCTTTTATTATTTTATATTTATTAGCACTAAGTAGATATATTTAATTACATATAATGGCCAATGAAATAATTAATGACATTGATAATACTATTATTTATAACTCTATATTGTGCGAAACTGAAAATTGCAAACAGTATATTTCCAACTACAATAACCCTTTCACGGTACTAACACAAAACATACTAGTATTAATAAAAACATAGACAGTTTTAACGCCTTCCTTCACAGGCTTAATTTTGAGTGTGACGTGATTGTTCTTACCGAATGCTGGTTAGCAAATTGTAGAAGTAATCTTCCTGTATTGCCTGGATATAACAGTTTTTATAGCAACCAGAATGATGGTGTAGTGATTTATGCTAAACAACACTTACTTGTAACCGTAGAAGAACCCACAGCCGATGTTTGTAATTGTTTACTCATCAAAATTGGATGCGATATAGTAATCATTGCTATTTATAGATCGCCCTCTTTCAGAAACTTGGATAAATTTAATACTTATTTAATTACTCTATTGCAAACCCTTTCCACGTATAAGACTGTTATACTAACGGGTGATCTAAACTTAAACATAAACACTGAACACGGCAACAGGGATATTCAAGACTATCTTAATTTATGCGCATCCCAGGGACTTTTACCAGCCCATACTTTGCCCACACATCAATCTGGTTCTTGCCTAGGTCACGTCATGCTCAAAACAAATTTTCCGTGCTTGACTCTTATTACTGACTCTGCAATAACTGATCACTTTTAATTAATTTGTCGCTATCTAAGTACTTTGCTCGTCCTTAACAAAAATCTAAAATAAACATGAGAGGCCTCGAACGTGATTTATGCAATATTGACTTTAGCCCAGTTTACAATTCCGCTGATGCTAATGTTGATATGTCATTTGTTATAAATAAAATGCAACAAGCTATTTTATGCAACACAATCGTTACTAAATTGAGTCGAAGAAAATACAATTTAAAACCATGGATATCACAGGACCTTATCCGTTGTATTCGAAACAGAGATAAGCTGCATCAAAGAGCTAAGTTGTGTCCTGATAACTCAATTTTGCAACTTACATATAAAAGATACAGAAATTTTTGTAATAATCTTTTAAAAAAGCTCAAAATAGAATATGACAGATCACAACTCCAGCACGCAAGTAAAAACAGTAAACAACTATGGAAAGCTATTAAAAATGTAACGCATATGTCAAATCAACATAAATCAGATTCAAGTCTATTGCATACACACTCCACTCCACTTTCATCGGCTAATAGTACGAATAATTTCTTTGTAAATATAGGTAAGAATCTCGCAGAGAAGATTCAAAACGATCCTAGCAATAGCCTTCCTAATAATTGCCCGTTGCCACTGAAATTACATACAGGAAAATCATTTGTCATGTTAGACGTGGATGAAAGCGAAGTGGAACCGATTATATCGGGTTTAAAAATAGTCCCACGGTGGGATGGGACAGCATCAATAATCATATTTTAAAAACTTTTAAGCACATATTAGTTCCTCCTTTAACTCACATATTTCAAAAATGCCTTTCCGATGGAATTTTTCCAACTTACCTTAAAAAGGCCGTAGTTGTTCCCATACACAAAGCGGGCAAAAAAGATGATGTGACTAATTATAGGCCAATTTCCCTATTACCTTCAATATCCAAAGTTTTGGAAAAATTGTTAACAATAGACTAATGTCTTATCTAGAGTGAAATTCCCTCCTCTCCCACACGCAATTTGGTTTTAGACCTAAACTGTCTACATCAGACGCTGTACACTGCTTAACTGATCATGTCACTAAAGAGCTAGGAAAGAGTAAACAAGTCACAGGAATTTTCCTTGATCTTGCCAAGGCATTTGATACTGTTTCCGTTTCGATACTTTTATCGAAATTAGAGAACATTGGAATAAGAGGCAATCAACTAAAATTTTTCGCTGATTACTTACGAGACAGATATCAGTGTGTTAAGATTGGTGACATCATGAGTACTGATATGAAAATTCCTGCTTTTGGTATACCACAAGGAAGTATAATCGGCCCTACTCTTTTTCTAATATACATCAATGACCTCTGTAATTTAAATCTAGACCACGGCAAAATCATTTCATACGCGGACGACACTGCACTTATTTTTTCTGCTGACACGCACACAGAAGCACTTATTTATGCACAAAATGGTTTTAATGTTGTAAATAACTGGCTCAGGCATAACCTACTAACATTGAACGCTGAAAAAACTAATTTCTTGAACTTTAGCATGCGCAAGCGGAATACTTTAAATCGTAATTATAATTTATTTGCACGTCATTGCGATAAATTTTCTCCAAACACCTGCAACTGCCCTTCAATTAGCAACATCAGCAGTGTGAAATATTTAGGTGTCATACTTGATGACACTCTATCATTTAAGGAACATATTATTTCTTTAGTTATACGTGTACGAAAATTGATATTTGTTTTTAAAAAACTACGACATATTGCAGACCAAAAACTAATAAAACAGGTTTATCAAGCATTGTGTCAGTCCATTATCCAATACTGTATTACGTCCTGGGGAGGTGCCCCAAAAACTGTAATGTTAGCTATTGAACGAGCCCAACGAACTATCCTAAAAGTAGCTTATTTTCTCCCTTTCCGCTCTCCTACTCGCCAATTATATGAAGAATGTAAGGTTTTAACAGTCCGTCAACTCTTTATTATGTCCAGAGTCCTAAAACAACACTCAGCACTTCCGTACTCTCCTAACATTACTAACCTCAAAAGAAGAAAGGATATTGTTTGCAAAGATCACTGGGAATCAAGATTTATGTTTTCGAATAAGTTCTACCCATTTTTAGGTCCATTTCTTTATAATAAGTTAAATAAGGCCTTATCTATATATGACCACAACTATCATAAATGTAAGATGTTAATTTATAATTATACACAGAATTTGTCCTATGAACAAACTGAACAAATGTTAATTGTACTTAAGTAAGTCATAACTAATTTATTCTAAATGTAGTTTAATTATTTGTTAATTTTCTATATTATACTAAGGTCAGACTGAGAGTTTACACATGTTTTCATGAACTCACACCGCCTGTGGCACAGGTTTTATTACCTAGTATAGGCATCCTAACACAGTATACCTATATATAAGATATTATTTAAGACCTATATTGTTAACATGACTTTCATGACCCAATAAAGATTTTATTATTAAAAAAAAAAAAATTGTATGGCTATGGTAGACTGGTAAAGAATGTCTAAGGCATTAAGTCCGCCATTACATTTATATAATATTATGAAATTTCGAAATAAATAAAGTAAATAGATAATACCTGAGTAATAACATTTATACCTACTATTGATCTCAATGTCTGAACATCTTAATATCTAGTCTACAACTAATAGTATTAATAAATAAAACTTTCACTAGAAATAAAATAAACAAATAGCACTTTGCCAGGCTAATTTAAAATTCATTTATTATATCGTATTAAAACTTAAACCACAGCTATACCGTTACGACAGCCAATCAACCAAAAATTTCAAGACCGCAAATTTGTTTCTATTCTAAAATCAAATGAAACACGCTGATGTTAAATGAAATATTAAATTTATTGATTGATTAACTTATTTGATTTGATCAATCAAAATGTTCAATTAAATTACATTTGCTAACTTCAATGTAAATTTTATTCGAGTCGTTATTAATTTATTTGTAAAATAATAATTACAAAAGCAATTTTACTAAGTTGTTTTGTGATTGAGTAATCAAGTTTTTTTATAGTCTAACCCAGTTTTATGCTAATCTTATGTACCTACTTAACACGAGTTGGTAATTAGCTGTATTTATAGTAATATGAAGATTTAAATTTCAATTAACTTTGTTGTACCTCTTCACAGCAACACAGTGAACCCTTTTCATTTTTATTTTCAATATTCATATTTTCAATATTGAAAGACATAATAAATGCGCAGGTTTTGATACAGTTATGCGACAGATTAAATAAGTTTCACTATATTTGATATATTCGGCAATGTTCGAATGTCGATGCTGAGTATTGCCACAGTGTAGTACACCACTAATTAGGTATGTGGTCAGAAACCCTGATCCAAAATCAAACATACCTACATTACACTGCATTCTACTTCTTGGAAGTTAACGTAGACCTTCTGCTATAGAATCTATAGGTAGCTGTTGTAGCTTTAAAGGGTATTTGATAAAATTATGAATCTAGCAAAAAATTATGAATCTCTGGTCCAACAGACGCTTATAAATAGGTACTCATTATTGTACGTAAATATATTAAAGTCGGTATTGCAATTACCAGTTACCTATTTTATTTATCAAACTATCTTGTAAGACGTAGGTAGTGTCTAAATTTCAACCAAAGTCTAACTATGTATATCTACCTACCAGCTTCCCGCAGAGCAGTTTCACCCGCTTCTTTGCTTAGTGCTCTGCTCCCATCGTCAGTAGCGTGATATTATATAGCCTATAAACTTCATCAAGAACTGGGCTATCATACGCAAAAGAAAATTCAAATCTAACTGGTAGTTCAGAGATAAGTGTGTTCAAATTTCAACAAACAAACTTTTCCGTTTTATATCTTTAGTATAAAAATGAATCGCTGAATGTGTTGCTAAGCGCAAAAATCTCGACATCACTGAACCGATTTCGCTAATTATTTTTTTACGGAGAGAAAAGTTTACAAATTGTAGGTATAAAAATATTCTATATTCCCATATAAAAGTATCTTCATTAATTCTAAAATGTCTATCCGTGCGAAGCCGGGGCGGGCCGCTAGTAATAGTATAGATATCACTCCAAGTGTCAAATATAAAAATACAACATAGTAAATAACAATATTATGTTCATATCATTAACACACAAACCTCATACGAAAAAATATTAATAGTGGCACAGTTCAAGCTCTTTGTCGGCAAGCCAATCGCCGAAGTGGTTGAAACGGGGTCAGCAGTAGTCGCGGAAATAGAGCACTCGTTGCGATGACGACTTTGCGACAGTAATGACAACTCGCATAATGATTTTAGGGATTCGCATACTTTTTTGAAGCTTTGATTAAACAATATTAAGTTTTTGGAAACAATTTTTTGTTTGTGAATTCTTTAAGAGAGATGAAATATGGGTGGTGGTACAACTTTACAGCGATCATAATATACTTGGTAACTTAGTATTATAGGTGCAGATGCATTTTTTAATAAAATACGTAGTTAAATTCCCATATTATTATTTTTTTTTTATAACGATATACATTGATTTAATACTCGCATCAAGTGTAAAGTTCGTATATCAACACCCGTAACCTAAAATGCTATTAAAGGTGCAAAGAGATCTGCATATAGTTTCAAAATTGATTAATGTACAGACCTATAACATAACCATAATTCTAATAATAATTTATAATTTGATATTTTAATGCAGGGCGGCTTCTCTCTCTCAGGCAAACGTAGGAGACGTTTGCCTTACCCGACAGGGTCCATAACATGTACTAATACTATTTATAACATCTTTTGACTTTCTGGTGTGCAATAAACGTATTGAGTATTGAAATTGATCACCAATTTGAAGGTAGGCAACGAATGTGAGTATTAATCTCGAAAAAATAATTATTCACGAGGCTGTTACTAGTTGCATGTTGTAAGCTTAAAAACTATAAAAGTACAAATAAATATTACTATAATGATGTACTCACTTTAAACAAAATTTCTTTAATTGTAGTATTTATTCCGCGCGATAACAATGCGAATCATTTTATGAATCACAAATAAAAACAAACAAAGTTCGTTCTGCAGTTGGAGAGTCCGGCTGCATAATAATCTTTGTTTCGTGCAATAAACCTCAGACAATGCAGAACACTATTATTTCGACGGTTAACCGCATAATTTTGAATAACCCTCCAATATTTATTGTTTTGGAAACAAATGCTCTGATCTCAATGCGGTAACTCAATTAAAGTACGGTTTTAATAGGTACTATTTTGTGTATGCAAACTATCTTACTAGAGATAAAGGATTATTAGATTCTTTTAGTTCTGCATCATTTAGGGGGTAATTAAATACAACTGATCAATTCCCAGTTATAAGAAAAATAAATAAATATTCATGAAAATATAACAATTATTATATGTTTATAAAGTATTTCTTCTCAGTGGTTTTGCATTAGGTACAAAGCTCTGCGGGTGATGTAATAAAAAAGATTTATCTAATTTGTATATTAGTATCTAGTAGACGTCAATATACGTGTTATACAAGTACAGTCACGTATAATTTAATAATCGAAATACTACGCTAAGACAAATATGCACGTATTTGTCTTAGCGTAATACCACACAGCCACAAATTTCTAAGTGATTCCACACTGTCTAATTTAAATTGAACTTAGTATCCTTTGATTATTTTGTTTTGAAGCATAACTTCGGCAAACAAACGTCCGGCGTGCCTTACAGTAAAAGTTGACCAAGTAATTGAAAGGCATCAGTTATGCGTTGCTTTCCTCAAGACATTTGTTCAGGAATTCTACAAGCTTAAAGTGTTCGGCAAACGGAAACACACTAGTGCGCAATTTGCATTCTAAGCGGCGGAATATGTTCTACTGTAGTACACGTTTTCAAGTAGTTACGTTCGAGACTTAAAACCGCTAAGACGATACACAGAATACGTAGAAGATTATTTGAAAGCATTTTAATGCCGCTAGACGAATACGTATATTTAAATAATTGTAATGCATTATGATACGTGCACAGATGCCTTAGATTCATTCCTGGATCATTAAATAGATTGAAATATAGAATAATATGCAGACACCACACATTTTCATAAAAAAAAGGGTACAACTGTATCGGAAGTAGGTTGTGTCAATTGTGTAATAGTTCCGAACTCTAAGCCTACCTGATGAAAAGTGATAATCACTTACCATTAGTCGGGTTGTGGGCTAGCGAGTAAGACAAAATTAAAACATGTGTCTATTAAAAGTACTCTCAAAGTCCAGTCGACCCTCGTAACACGTTTGAAATCTGATGTCGATAAAGCTGCTTTAAATCGTATCAGTTTTGAAGTTAGTTCAAAACAAAACTTGTTTATTTATTAGAATTTCAACTTCCTCTTGAATTTTGTAATAGTACCCTGTAAAGAACCTTCCGCTAGTAAAACACTGACTAGTTATAACAAAGTAAAAAGACAGCGAAGTTTTTCGAAAAAAAAATTGTGCCTATCTCATAGTGCAAAGGCAGTCTAGTCAGTCGCTGTCTGTTATCAATAACGAAATCGTCTTTGACAACTATGTATTTACATGATGGTGGAGACAAATTTCCTTTTTTAAATTTATCTTTTAATTTGTACTATGTTTTCATTCATATGTTTTTCTTACTAAGAACAGCTCAAGGGTCACTACATCCAGAGGAATTAAGATAGACAACTTATTTAATGCCTGTCTTTTGAACATCCAAAGGGCATCTAGCGTTAGTTAGCCCTCTTCAACCATCTCCACTTTGAACAGCCCTGAATCACACTCATTAAACTGTTGGCACCCATCTTTTTCGGCACTACAAACAACCCAACCATAAGATAAAGATATAAACAATATAATTTCACCCTTGAAACTTTATTTGGTGAATTAGCATACAGTAGTCATAGCCATTCGTCATCAGCGAAATTAATTTAATCATACAAGATGGCAGAGATTTGAATAATTCCACATATTACCATATCCGCATCCTTAAATAGATTTATAGTACATACATTTATGATCTGGTTGTGTATATACTTAGATAAGCGAGTGATAAACGAACATAGAACCTCCATCAAACAACGGCTTAAATTTCTTTATGACATTACTATGGGTGCTCGCGGTTGACTGAAGATACCCACAAATTTCTCAAAATATTAGCCCAAACCAGACTTACGCTTCTAAAGTAAATAATGTTTATATAAATGAGAGTATTAGACATCGATTTTTTTAAAAATCGAAAAGTCATTAACTCACTGAACACAAATTCAGAAAATACTAACAATAGACAACTTTGGGCAAAAGATGTCAGTCAGCTAATACTTTTGCGACGGAAGAGAGGGAGTTTTGAGTAAATCTTTAAGATTTTTCTTATTTTGTATTTTTCCTAATATCCTAGTTAGGTAACACGAAGGTCCCATCAAACCACAACGCTGTAGACATAAAGCTACAGTCTATACGTGTTTTTACTTCTATAGTAAAAACACGTGTAGACTGAACCAAATAAACTCAAGAAATGCGAAATATTTTATAATTGTACCACGTTTCTTGAAGAAACTAAGCTAGGAATAGCGCGCTTAGCTAAAGATAAAACTTATCTTTGTTTGCTACGTTCAGTTAAGTCTTTAGTCAAAAGTTTTGAGTTACGACCTAAACGCGGCATATATGTCATTAGATGAACAATGAAGGTTCTTGAAGTTTTAATACGTTGCTTGAATACAGAACAAGGTTTTAGTTTGACGAGATCATTTTAGATGTACCTAAAGAAGAGTTTTGGTATTGTGACATTTTCTTTAACGAGACTCTTAACGAATCTTAAATTAGATACTTTAACAAGTATATATGATACAAAATATACGTCATGAAATTATTTCTAAAACAAGAACTCATTTTTATTTATTACACGTGTCATAGAAAGGAACTGCAATATACACCAAATAAAAATTGTTAGTCAGGTAGAATTACACCCAGTTTCTAAAAGACAAATAAACAAAAATATTACTAATCACCTGTTAAATCTCATGTGAAGTACCTAAAAGCATTAGTTTAATTTGATCTAACTATTATTAATTGGATCAAATTAAACTAATTATTCATGCTGTTGGCAACCCAATTGGTATATCACAGGTGATTAGTAAATTTTTCGTTGATCAGCCTTTTAGAAACTGGGGTTTAGATTGCAATCGTTTATCTCACGGCGACAGACATAAACTCCTCTATCTTAAGTAGTAACGTTTTCATTTGACCAACCTTGGATTGTAAAGCAAAGGTTCAAAAGTATCGATGCTTTTTACCATTTGTTGCTAGACTATGAAGGTAGTAATGATACGCTTTTGAATCGCTCAGTGTTTGAGTCAAATCATATTTCAACAAGAATAAAATTACAGTCTAAGTCTATAAAATGACAAACATTGCTTTGGAATTTAAGACATTATAATATTATTGGCGTCCAGGTGAACAGAATGCAACTAAAGAAGCAAGCTACGCATGAAGCACAGAAATAATGACGGCATAGTTTTTTTTTGTTTACTAATAATAATAATAATATGTGGACACTATCACACATCGTCATCTAGTCCCAAGCTAAGCAGAGCTTGTGTTATGGGTACTAGATAATTGAAATATAATACATATACGTACTTTTTTTTTGTAAATACATACTTAATATACATAGAAAACACCCAAACTGAAGACAAATACAAATGTTCATCACACAAATATTTGCCTTCCGCGGGAATCGAACCCACGACACCCGGCGTCGCAGTCAGTTACACTAACCACTAGACCAACGGTGCAGTCAGTGTCAGTCAAACGGTGTTTAGCATTTTATTTTGAGTATCACCATTTTAAAGCAATACAAATAGAATCCATATACGTATTTATTCACATAAATCGAGGGTAATCCAATAATGTAAAGGTAAGTTCGGTCAAGGCTCCTCAAATAGCCACATTTACTGAAATCAAATTTATCACAGATGTGAAACGAACCAAATGGTGTCAGGACGTAATCCTTGTGACCAAATCTTTGGTCGAAATGCCGACATACCGCCGGTATCAGTTCAAATCGTTGCCCACATGAATTTATATATCCTTCAAAATATAATATTCAGAGTAAAACGTATTGGGCAAAAGTAATTTATAAAACGTATTAGTGTGCAATATGACAAAGAATGTTGTATTTTTATTGATTATTGTATACTGCTTATGCAATGCTGTCTATTTTGAAGATGATAGGATAAAATTATGATGAACTATTTTATTTTTTGTTTTATTTAAAATAATCGGATATTTAATACATTCGGTGTAAATGTTTACGTTTACGGTTTCAAAAGAAATTGGTAAAAAAATAATATAATAATATATTGAATAAACCAAAATTTTGCAAAGTCAAGCAATGCGTGTAATATGGTTTCTATGGGTTAACATAATAAAATATATATAAACTTGTGAATTAAATATTTACTGAACAGTTTAATATAATATATAAACTTACCTATATATTTTAGACAGTATCTTTGATTATAATTTTTAGTAATCAAATTGCCGTATGCCGCATATGCTTTTAACATTTAAAAATCACATAAAATTCTATGTGTGTAGAGTACAAATTTGTAGTATTTCTGTTAATTATTTTTTAAGTTATCCGTGTACGCAAAAAACAAGTTTGCAACATCCTTAATATGAGAGATGTTATTTTGTAAGAATATTTGCTGAGTAAGTCTTTACTAACTCTATATTAATTCTAGAATTTTATCAAAAAATATGAAACTAAATGAAGCAAATAGAACGTGATCTATCATCAAAAGATTTTTGTCTCTCGAATGTACTTATACTTATTAACCTTTTCATGGAAAGTGATGTAGACACAATAGATGGTTTATTTTCATCACGATCATATACGTTTACTGTCCCGGAAAGTGTTAATGAATTAAGTATCTGTAACTAAATAAAATAAATAAAAGCTTTTAATAATAATAATCGCCCATAACATAAGAATACATAAATATAATTTATCTAGGTATAAACTAATACATATTATATAAATTCTAACTTAAAAAAAAAACTACTGCACACGAAGTGTCGGCGTCGTGTTACATTGCCAGGTATCTAGTAGCGACCGCGGAAACGGCGATATATGACACCCTTCGGCCAGAATTCTTCCTTGAGGAAGGTCTTCAACTGGAGAGTTGGAGCCCGCACCACGAACGAAGTGAAGTTGGTTTTATGCCGCGCTTCCAACTTCTCTACCCTCAAGGTCAGGTTCGTCTTCACCTTGATGTACTCCACGATCTCCTCGGCCTTCGTGGAGTGGTGTAGACGGGACACATACAGCTGCGTCGTTGGTGTTGCAGCACGTAGCAGCATGTTGGGTCCTGTCGGTCCTGTACCACACAGGTTGCGACAAGTAGGCTTCCTTTTCTTTTTCTCCACCTTGACGATGCCATCCTCATCGCACGTGTTAACTTCTTTAACTGTGCTCGGTACAGAGCGGCTCTGCTTACTACCTTTTGCAATAACTACTTGTCGTGATGGTTGTGACACAGTAGTATTTTTCGCAGCGACAATTGCAGCGTAGGCACGTTTGGGGGTCGACGTACCTACTACACGTGTCGTAGCCTCGGTAGGTACGACGCAGTCCACGGAGCACGATGCAACGCTTGCATTTTTAGCGGCTGGTGACGTAGGTGACCTCGCCGACTCATAACTGCTGATGGATGCGTTGTATGCCCCGCGTCGAGTGTTCACGTTTGAGGCGTCGGGTGTCCTACTTGTAGAAATAGTGCTGCGTAGCAACACTATTTCGGCACGTAGCTCACTTATAGTAGTGTCTGATGCCTCCAACTTAGACTGTACTACGGCCAGGCTCGCTTTCAGAGATGTTATATCCTTAAGCAGCCTGGTGACGTCAACGTGGTCGAACGTGACTGGGGGCAGCTTGTGCAGGTCCTTCGCCACGAAAGCAGGCACGTCGTCCGGGTCTGTCACCTTTAATAAGGTGATGATATCTTAGACGCTCTTCTCAGTGCCATCTCTGCGACGCGACGGCATCTGATCGGGCTTGTCCAACGTTTGGAACAGCAGCCTCTTGCCACTGCTTACTTCGTCTTCGGTGAAACTGGACTTGCAGATCTGCATGATGCTGACCTCGTCCATGGTGTCGATGGCATGCTGTATAAATGCCAACAGCTCGTTCGCTATTAGTCGTTTTAAACTCATAGCGGCGCACAGCGGCTACAGCCGCGCAACACGTGAATTAACAAAATAATTCGCTCTGTGCAATGTAAACACGTCCTTATACTAGCGCGCATTACACTGCACTGATCTTTTTTATTCACTACAATTTAAATAAATTACAGACTGCCTGAAAAAATGCTTTTGGCTAAGATGGATTTCTGCTCGTTAGTAAATAAAATTACCAAGATAGTGTTATGTTCTTTAGCTACAGTCGGTAGAACTTACAGAAAGCATTATTCTCTCAATAGAAATTAGACAGACAGTCATAAGTATACTTTGTTCTAACCAACTTTCCAATCCCAAAGCACAAACAGTTTCTAATCCAATCCCTGAACTAATCCTTAGGGATTCACATTATCTTGAATCTGCCAACATATGGGTCCGAAATGAAAAGATTAAAGTCTTCCACTTGTGCTTTAAATGATTGAGTCACGTTTTGTATGCTTTGAATTTAATCTAAGGTTAGAGCTTGGTTAAAATATGCATAGGTAAATATAATATCTAGTGTAGGTACGAGGTACAGGAATTGAACCATGAGATGAACGTGCGTTTCACTGATGACAGAATTTAGTTCTCACAGTAACTACTAGAAGCGCTGTTTATTTTTTGCTCATTTTTTTGTTTTTAATCTTGTTTATAATCACGCGATAGCGTGATTATATATGATAGCGTGATAGCGCGATAGCTGTAAAATAAACACACTCATGATAACTTTTGAACAGCAAAACGTTATGGTAAATTACTGCTTAATTGACCAGTAAACTAAAGTAATATTAACTGACTAGCTCCCGCAGCGTGGTTTAACCCACGTTTTTGGTTATTGCTCTTCTCCCGTCGCCAGTAGCGTGATGTTACATAGCTTTTAACCTCCTCAAGAACTGGGCTATCATACGCAAAAAGAAATATTCAAATCCAACTGATACTTCTAGAGATTAGCGCAATCAGACATACAAACAAACAATCTAACTCTTTCGCTTTATATAATTAACTGATAATAATATTATCCACGTTTTGGGAGTAATGTGTGCTCCATTTAATGAATGTCTTTTGTAGATCGGCCGACAACATTTGCTACTAGTCATACCAATAATATTATTAATTTGGTACTTTTGAGGTACGAAATTCTAAAACGTGTTACAGAGTTCAGAATAGCTGTATACTGATAATCGTTGAGACTGTGATTTTAGGTCTTTTTATATGACTCCTAAACGAAAAGGCGATTTCATTAAAAAGCTAATTCATCTTCGCAGAGTGATAGGAAACGCGCACCTAACCTTTGAGGAATTCGACACAGTATTGTCACAAATAGAAGCAGTCCTGAATTCCCGACCACTTTCTCTTCTGTTTTCAGAACCCCAAGACCTTTCTCCGCTCACTCCTCACTTTATAGTTGGTCGCCTGCTGAATGCGCCCGCATGCGATGACTTCAGCCCTGTTCCTGAGCATAGGCTGAAGAAGTTCCAAAGAATGGGGCAATTGCGCCAACATTTTTGGTCCCGTTGGTCTAAAAATTATGTGAGTGAATTGCAGGTAAGGGACAAATGGACTGAGTGAAAGATGGACCTGAAGACAGATACCCTTTTTCTGATTAAAGACAGCAACCTTCCACCTTTAAAATGGCACATGGGTCGAATTAACGGACCATCCTAGGCAAGGGTGGTGTATCAAAGAGGGCTTCATATATCGGTGCAAAGAAGTTAATCATTGGTATTTATATGTTTATCGTTATTTAAGAAATTTGTATTTCATTCGCGGCTTTTATTACAGTTAATTTTATTTACAGTTTGATAAACTCTAACTAATATCATCCACTTTTACTTTTTATCTCTTACATATTATATACTACTAAAATTATATAAAGAGGAAGAGTTTGTTTGTATTAACGCGCTAATCTCTGGAACCACCAGTCGGATTTAAAAAATTCTTCTCGAGGAAAGTTATTGGCTTTGTAACATCACTCTACAGGCGAAGGGATCAGAGCAGTAAAACCGCGCCGCGGAAAGCCAGTTTCTACTAAATAAATACACGCCTCCTGACGTCTTCAGGAAAAAAAGGCGTATTTTTATATAATTTTATTGTAACACACAGACACATACAGATCTGTAAAGAAGCTTCTTTGAAGATGAAGTTAGTATATATAAAAAAATCGCATCTATATAAAATCTGGTTACCAAGTCGGCCCTGTTACTTCTCAACTCCCCTTCATTTTACTTTTCTTTTTAAGGTACTTAGAGAACACAACTATAATATCTACAAGTTACGGCGATCACCATCTAGTGCCCGTGTGCTTGTATGCCACCAAAGTTGTATATAAAACAAATGAAAACACAATAACAAAAACCAACCTAACTTTATAATGGCATTTTAAAGTTCTAGCCGCTCTAAGCACTGAAATGAAATATGTGCACAGATAATATTATGATGACCTACATGCAGTGACAAGTGCATGTGGGCGGTCTCCACAGATAGCAACGAATAAATTGCAAAAGGTTTTGTTTTCATATTTCTATTGTGTTATATAAAAGTGTATTTTAATAGGCATTATGTTTTCTCCACAATATTGTAAATTTAATAAATAAGTACGTGTTTTTGGTGAAAATACATCGCTGTTTTGAATAATTTGACACAAATATCTTTTCTTATTTTTATTCATTTCATTTTATTTTAAATTCATATATGTACAAAGCATATTATGTATAAAGGCAAACTTAATGCCGGAGCATTCTCTACTAGTCACACTATTGCGTATGTATTTTCTTTTATGTATATAAACGAAAGAAGTTATAATGTTGCTATGGTGTTAGTAGTCTACAGATACAGCTACTACATTGACATTGGTTAAATTGAGACTTATTTACTCTCTAACACTCTTAACGATAGAATTGTGTTTGATACTACGGTGGTTATTACTCCTTACAATAAAAATATCATCAATATAACCCAAGATAATTGGCACAAATACCCTTTCTCTATTCTGCCCAAACCACAGATATCGCCACTGGTAACACTACTTAATACCACGATATGCTAGTCCCGATTTTGGCCGAACGCCAACGAACGAAACCTCGTACGCTTTTTCAAATGTGTTCTTAATTCCAAATTGACTATCGAAGAAATCAGTTGGTATCATAACTCGTAAAAGCAATAGATGTTTTTTATTCGGTTACGGATCGCCATATTGCCAATAGGGTTACCTTAAAGCAATAAAAGTTATGTTACAGCGAGTTTTTGTTATAAAAAGTGGAAGCTAAGTATAAGTGTATAATCCATGAAATAGGACTTTTATTATTTCTTAAATGACCATGTATTACTTTCTAAGTGCATGTAAGGAATAGGATGATTATTTTTTATGTTAGTATGTGGTTGAACTTGGATATACATAGCACTCCAAATGGTGTGGTTTTTACGACCAATACTATTAAGCAACAAAATGATAATTTCGAGATTGAAATTGAGAGTAGAGCACTTTGGTACGCTAACATAAAAAAAAGAATTGTTTTATACCACGTAAAGGGTGAACATGTATAAATATTATACTAAGCGGAAGAGTTTGTTTGTTTGTGAACTCGCTAATCACTGGAACTACCAGTCACATTAAGAAAATTAAAAATTCTTTTTAGGTATGATAGCCCAGTTCTCGTGAAAAGTTATAGGTTATGTAACATCACGCTACTGGTGACGGGAGCAAGGCAGTAAGCAAAGACGCGGGTGAAACCGCGCCGTGGAAAGCTAGTGTACAATATACGCAAATTGGAAGGTTAGCATTATTAATATTTTATTTCAAACGCAATACACAGCAAATACGTATCAATACTGTTTCCTTAAAACTCTTAATGCATCGCATTTTTGCAAACGTCCGTTAAACATGAAAATCGCGCAACATCTAATCATATGTTTATATCGGTCTCTAATCTGACTCTCTCGAATGTTTTAGAAGTATGATAATATCATTCGAGAAACATCTTTCAAAGCTTTATTTTAAAAGCAATCAAGTATAGTACAAACTAGACGTCCGTCCTAACTTTGCTTCGGTATTAAAAGTTTCATTCGGTTTTACAACAAACATTGAAAATATCATTGCAACAGTGTAGTATTAGGCAGTGCGTAAGATATTGAAATTTTTAATATGACTGAAAAAATATGTGAAACATAAATAGAATCTATGTTACCCGTCCTATTTTTAGTATTCTATAGGCGAAAGAATTTTTATTTCAGTTATCGAACTTGAGTTAAATCGGCACAAATAAACATACAAAAAATCAAATCCTTTCTCTTTATATTATTAGTATAGATATATTTTTTACTTCCTGATTCATCCACCTCAGTTGATGAACTTTTACTGCTCGACAAACTTTGAGTTAACTTTGCGTAGTTCTCATTGTCTTGTGGACGAGAGAAGCCTTTAAAATGGTTTTTTAATTATATTTATGAAACTTTGCCCGAAGTTCGCAATAATTATTCCTATTTCTGTATCCTCGTTGTTTGTTGAGTAAATACTGAAGCAGTTTGAAGGCGAATGTTTGAGATATATGAGACGCTAAAGATAAACAAACAATATTTGTGTTTTATTTTTCATATAGAGATGAGATTTTAAGCTTTGTGAGAAAGTTTATTTATATAAAATTATTAACTGAACGAAGAATGTACTACTAAATAATGATGTAAACACTGCAGGGGTTTTACAGGGTTTTGCTATAATCAACACGCTTACCCATCGACCATAATAGCAACAGTCTTGTCAGAAAACGCTTTTTCCTGTGTCGTATGATTTTTCAGTTTATTTACTTTACGCCGAATCACATTACGTCGAGAACAAAGCGCAAGGTTTCTGCGCTTTTATTCCAATATACGTTATGGCGACTCGGCTTACAGTAAACTCGACGTAACGCGACTTGACGTAAAGGGACTAAACAGGTTTTCCTGCCGCGTTTTAATTGTTTGATGGAAACTTTTGATGCATTTTTACGTCTATTGCCACTTGTTCTGTTGAGTTGTTGCTGTTTGCAGAACTACTAATAATTAACTTTTGAATATTTCATGTGTGAATCAGTTCGCTCATCATTATTCATTCATCTTTATCATTATCTGTCTTTCTATCTATAGGCTCTACCTTACTTTATAGTGCACTTCGAGAAAATCTTATGTACTATAAATAATAACCTTTAGCTTTTCTAATCCGCTACTCTTTTAAAAATCACATTTTGTAAGCACCAGCACGTATCAGTAAGGATGATTTACCTCAAAACACCCAACTCTGAGTTCTGCGATTTTTGATAGACAAGTGCAGATGCGATTTTTCTAAAGTAGCTATATTCTCTCTATGTTTACAAGCGTGAATGCGAAATTTTCAATCCGCCTTATGTAAGTATAGTAATGAATACCACACCTTCGCTGTAAAGTAAGACAATAATGGACCAAAACATCTCTTTTGTAACATATTTATTTTTGATAAATTGAAATTAAATAGCTTAGCACTTATAAAACCTATAAATGCGAAAAAATTTTATTTAATAATTCCTAGATTACGTCATTCAAAGAGCAAAATATACTACAGTGCACAAAAACGAAACGGTATGAAGTTCTACATTCATTCAGCTGGCATTATAACAATTTAATATCTGAATAGTTCACTTGACACGGTTTTATGAATTTTGGTAAGCACTTTTCAATTTTATTTTCACGTTTAATATTTGGTAACTCAAACAAAAGGTATTCGTGTAGAAATATATAGGTGTTCTCTGTGAATATGTCAGTATTAATATTGTTGGACGTGTGGACTCCGGTATAAAAAATGGGAAAAGCATTTAATCTCACTGCGGTCATAAATTTTCCTGCCAAATATGGTGTCTCATGGCTAACTTCTACGTATGAGAGAGGTTTATATCCAGCAGATAAGTGGACATCTTCAGGCTGATAGAAAAATGTAATAGAAAACTTAAATAATGTATTGATTGTGAAATATATTTATTTCAATTACAGCCTAGTTAGAATCTGATATTTTTATGTAGTTTTCAAATCGACACATCTGTGTTCTCGTACTATGTATTGACACAATTAATATAACAAACTTATAATAAGTAACCTAAGTTGTCTAAACTCCTACTCGTATTATAAAAAGAAAAGATTTGATGTTTTTTTTGTTTGTTTGTTTGCAACGATTCAACTAAAAATTGAAAAATTCTTTCACCTAATTAATATAATATGAAGCGGGTAAGATAGGCTACATTTCATTATGTTTAACATATTTTTTCATAAATCTGAATGATTCAATACGACACTATTGCAATTTGATATTTTCTGTAGGCGTTGTGTAAACGAAAGAAACTTTTGATAACGAAGCAAAGCGAAGGCGGACGTTTAGACGTAGAAGACGTCCGCCGTCGACGAGGCTTGATAGCGTCAGCCCTAGCTTATAGGTAAGATGCCTCTTTTTATTGAATCTTTACGGTACGTTATGTTACGTTAAAGTAGTAGATCCACGCTGATTTCAGCATGAATGGGCCTGATCGTCCGGGGAAGTACTACCCTCTCATAGAAGATCGACTTAAGAGTAGTAGTATCCGTACTACTGCGTTTTGTTCGGTGAGTTAGAGCGCCGGCGGCCCAATTTCCCTCCTTACCTCTTTCCTCGCATCCCTCATTCCCTTCCTCTAACCCCATTCCCAGCCGCCATATTGGAGCCCACCATATCAGCAGTTTAAGACGATGGTTTTTGGTTTAGTGACCGCCACTTCTGGATTCTACTGACTGCTTACCATCAGGCAGGGTGGAGTCACTTTGGTAGACTATAATATAAAAAAAAACTCATTATTTCATCCATAACATCGTGAGGAAAACACAAAAATTTGAAATGCAACCAAGCGTGGTGATCAAAACCTTATTTGATGAGAAGATACCACACCGTGGGACTGTAACAGGCTGGTATTATTACACTACCTGATTTTATAATAATGTGTGATGCTATTTCGAGATCTATATATATCTCAAAATAGCATAACACATTATATCTATATACGAAGGTCTTACGAAAGGTCGCTCAACTACAGATGCAGGCGTTACACTAATAAAACATATTTTAACGCCTGGGAAAATAAAATGGATGCTATTGGTGTTTTTTGTGATCTCTCTAAAGCATTTGACTGCGTCGAGCACAATACGCTCTTGAGAAAACTCAGTCACGATGGGATCAGGGATGTTGCACTTAATCTAGTTTCCACCTATCTAAGTGATAGAGTGCAATACGTTGATGTAAATGGAAATAGGTCCTTAGGGTTACCTGTTGCTATGGGCGTCCCACAGGGCTCCATTCTTGGTCCTTTTCTATTTTTGGTGTATGTAAATGATTTGCCGTACTTTGTACAGGATTTCTGCGATATAGTGCTATTTGCAGACGATACGTCTCTTATTTTTAAAGTTAACCGTAAAGACCCTAAATTCGACGTTGTAAATAGTTCTCTCGCGCAAGTCCTGAACTGGTTCACGGTAAACAATCTTCTACTTAATTCCAAGAAGACAAAATGTATAAAATTTTCTATGCCAAATGTTAAAAGTGCAGGTACAAACCTGATTTTAAATAATGAGTCAGTTTCAATCGTAGAGTCCACAGTTTTCTTGGGCTTAACTTTAGATTGCAAACTTCAGTGGGAAGCCCATATTTCGTGTCTCGCAGGTAAACTCAGCTCAGCAGCTTTTGCTATCAGGAAAGTTAGGCAACTTACTGATGTGGAAACCGCCAGACTAGTCTACTTTAGTTATTTTCACAGCGTTATGTCTTACGGCATATTGTTGTGGGGTAGGGCTGCTGACATTGAAACCGTTTTTATTATTCAAAAAACGAGCTATACGTTCTATCTACAACCTAGGTTCACGAGACTCCCTGAGAGAGCGATTCAAAGAGATAGGTATATTGACAGTTGCATCCCAATATACAGAGTGTATACGACGGTTTGACTTTAAATGAAAAGGCAGGTGTTACTAGCCCATATAATGATTTCTAATTAATCACAAAAGTAATTTGACGAAAAACAAAAATTTGAAATTTTCTAACAAAATAAATAATATTTTAATAGTAACGAAGTAATACACCATTTTATTATGACAAGTTCACTGAACTGTAATGAACGGCAACGTTTATCCTTCGACGTGGACTATGACTTAAGTCAGTGACCGTTTGACGTACTTACATAGTATTAATTTAGAATTAAAGAAATTAAAAAATTTGTCCTGTGTCTAAACTATTGAAGATATTTAGTAGATTTTTTTTTGTCTCGCTTTATAATGTCACATACTATACGTAATTGCATTTAAAGTCATACCGTCGTATACACTCTGTATATATGCTAATGTTCTTTATGTTAAGAGTAACATTAGTCTATATACTAGGAATTGCGATGTGCATGAGATTAACACCAGGGATAAGCATAAACTGGTTGGCTCACACTATCGCTTACATAAAGTCCATAACTCGTTTACGGGACTTGGTGTACGTTTATTTAATAATTACTTATGGACGTAATGGATAAAACCTTAGACAAATTTAAACAAATTGTCAAAAAACATTTAATACTACACTGTTAATGAGTATCTGAACGATAAAAAGTCATGGGATGCTCGCTTGACGACGGAGTTAATTAATTTTACTCTTTATTTTAATGACATTATACTTTTAAGGACATATTTTTGTTAATTATTCTATGAATGACATTTATTATGATTAATAAGAATGACATGCTTTATCAAATAATTTTTTGACATTAATTTATTGATACATTTTGACATAATATATAAAATGTTTTTTTTGTATTAATTTTAAATGACATGATGCCCGAGCCATATTTGAACAGTTAAGTACACATTTTGTATTGTTAAAATTATACATTGTGGTTTGTGAAATAGAGGTACATTGTGAACTCCTGTGGTATATTAAGTTAATCTTACTTTATACCAAAAAATAACAGTTCATATAATACCTACATAGAAACATTTATCACAGTTCACATGTTGCCTTTACTTTTTTGTAGCAATATGCAAATTGAGGCAGCCTGTAAAGCACACATTTTACTTATTAATTTTTCTTTACAACATAGAAAGCTGTAAGTAATTAAGTATCTATAGAGTTAAGTGTATTGCCTGTGTCACTTTGCATGCTACTTGAAACTGTAACTTACAAAAATTGTAATAACCTGGCGATTAAAAAGAGTGGCCTGAGTTTCTTGCCAGTTCTTCTCATGGCTCTACTTCGTCAGCGAACTGGCTGTAGGTTAATTTGCTGACATTTTGTAAACTTTGACGTTCTTAAGTGTTAATTTAATTAACCTATATGAATAAACATAATATATTTCATTTCATTTTATTTCAATTCATTTCATTTCATTTCATTTCATTTCATTTCATTTCATTTCAATTCATTTCATTTCATTTCATTTCATTCCATTTCATTATACCTACCAAAGAAACCCCGCCCCATACTTAAAAAAAACACAAAGATTTTATTTACAACAAACTGTCACAACAAATACATTTTTGCATTCTCACTTATTATCTTGACAACCATTCACCTGCCCTTTCTTTCTTTCCATTACTAAGTGGCCGTTGAGAATCAGACCAAGTGGCTCAACACGCCTAATTCGTGACATGTCAGCGCTGGAGTACTCTCCAGCCGGCCTATACTGGCCTTGGCACGCTGCATATAGCACAAAACCTTGACATGACCTTGGCTTTGTTACATTTGAATAATAGAAACGGAATAGCTTTGAAGTGAACTGATTTAATTGTGCTGAATCTTAGATGCTAATTTTTTTTTTTTAGAGGACAAAAGATATATGGCTGTATTACTGTGATCTATAAGTCCCTCAGGTCAGTAAGGTCCTAGTAGTCTGAGACAATAACAAAAAACACAACGAACACGTCATCGACAGAGAGCAGGAAGTAACTGAGTAAGCAGTAAGAAAATAAAAAGAACCGAGATGGTTGTTGAAAATCTGACACTCTCGATCACCAAACGAATAACAAAACTACATCATTCTATTTTTTACGTCAATTCTATGAAAGGGTAGCTTTTTCCCGGCTGTTAACAGCACAACATGCTAAAACCAGCAAAATATAAAGCCATCATCATCAGCAGCAAGATTTCCACTGCTGAACAAAGCCCTGCTCCAATTTCTGCCATCTTGTCCTACAAGTATGAGGCTGAAATTAGGCAGGTAGGTATTTTATAGATAAGAGACGTCAGCTAAGAACAATTTTTGCTACAGATAAGGATTAAGGAAAACTACACGATTTGATCAAGCACTGAAAAAAAGTAGCCACTCATTGTATCCTAGAGTGAAAACGAAGGACCAGTTCAGGAAATGGCGAGATATGCTGGCAACCAAAAATGATGGACTCGAACTAAATTTAAATAGAGAGGGCTGCAAAATTGGAGGCCTTTATTTTGTAGTACAACACAGCTAATTTATAATAATAATAACAAACCGTTGTTTACCACAAAGCTAGCATAGAAACTATAGTTTCTTCAATGCAACAACAAACGAAGTTTCTATCGACAACATAAATCTGGCTATATAGTAAATAATAACAATCAGTGCTCGTAACGTAACTTTGATTGACCTAAAGACATATCCATTCCGTCATGAATATTTATCAGCAGAAGATCAATAATTGGTCTACTTTGTCGTTCGCTTACTTACTACGCATGTCTAACGTATGCGTTCATATTTAATTGATTGTATGTCATGGTATATCATTAAAGAGTTTCAGTTGTATGTTATTGAATAATAAAATACTTTAAGGTCAATTTTGACCCGATTTACGAACTAAAGGAGGTAGGCAATGTTTTTTACTCACAGAATCACACAGGTTATTTCTAAATAATTTTGTCGCCAGAATTGGAGTAGCTCAATGGTAGAATTCACTTCATACATGTTAAAAAAATAGACGAATCCCAAAGACAGGTAAGGTGATATTACTTGATTTAAATCTGCTGTTCGTTATGTTTCAACACTTCATAGAAGATAGATACAACACTATGTCTAGACCATGGCACGCCATGGTCTAGACATAGTGGACAATTGTTTAATTAAATCAAATGCCAGACTTAAAATATGAGCTATTTGAGTCTTTTAAACAATTGTCCACTATGTCTAGACCATGGCACGCCATGGTCTAGACATAGTGGACAATTGTTTAATTAAATCAAACGCCAGACTTAAAATATGAGCTATGTCTTTAAGGACAAACAAAAGGCTTAGTTCATTATTTTGAACAAAAGGTGTAGTTCATAAAAGCTGTTTTTGATAGAACAACCAATGATCGATGTACAAAGTTCAGTAGAACGATGCGGACATGATGACAGCTCCATCAATCACATCGTCTACATAATTGAATGTCGACAATTTTCCCTAGAATTTGTTCAAGAATTATGGATGAGCAAATAAGAATAGATATCTTTTGTAAACAACGGTTTGTCAAAAAAATGATAAAAAATATTGATCAATTTTATTTGATTTACTATGGTTTGGTTTTACCATGGTAGTATAGATACGTACCTACTTATTAAAGGCGAACTCGCTCAGTGACGCGCAAACTTGACCATGGTCTCGCCATTTAGATAATTTATTATTTGGATATAATGACGTTGAAATTAGATTTGGTTATAATGTGATTTTGGTGAAGATCACTTGGAATTATATTTACCTATTATAGATAAGAAAATATGGATATTCCTCGAATTGTAGGTATAATTCTTAACCTCAGTCAGCATTACCTACTCTTTTCCACTAAAAGATACAGTCTTAGTTATTTAAGCTCCAAAAAAGACATTCGTAGGGGTACTACCTATATTACGAACCAAAATATTACAACATAACCCGCCTTGTCTTGATGCTTCATTTTCAAGGACGGTTCTTCGATTCAATTTAAGCTGAATTTACTGTTTTATTAACCTCAACTCTTATTAAATTAAATACTTTGTCAATCTATCCATCAATGAAGTACCTACTAGTAATTATATACATACTGATAACACTGGGCAGTTCAAAGGCATATAACAACTCTAGAATAGCCAGTGTATCTAAGTTATTAACTGTTTAATTAGTTTTTACCTTCAACGTCAATGAAATAGCTTGAAATCCAAGAGCTGTAGATAAGAAGATGAGGCTCGTTCTTATTGCAGATGCCTATAGAGTATTCTATAGGCATCTGCAAGAAGAACGAGCCTCCTAAGCCTCGTAGAACTAATATATCCGAAACCAGAAATTTTCAGACACATTCACTATAAATTTACTTTAAGAGTCATATTTCAAAATAATTCTGCGTGAGAGCCCAATGAAGACATTGCATCCGTACGCACGAGAAGAAGATATTATTGTTTCTTGAGTCATGTATTGCGTGCTATCACTTATTAATTTTACCAGTAGAAAATGTACGTGACAACAGAATTGGGAAAACTTCTGAAATATATTTCTATAAATAGATACATCTTGAACCTTTTTTTCCGAAGAGGCTAAAATGGATGTCTCTACAAAAATGGAGGCCAATTTAGCGAGGTAGAATTCAAGGGTGGATAACACAATTAACTGTAAAGTAAGGGATAAGGTTTTGTATCCAAATTGAATTCTGTATTTTGGTCAACCTACTTGAGAATCTATTTACATTCTTATTTTAACCTTTAAACTTGAACTTTTGCAATGAGTGCTAAGTAATACATTTAAAATATAAACTTTTTAAAGAAAGCTGAAGCACATAAAATTATTATAAGTATTCTATTATATAAGAAGACAGAGTGCACAAATTTTAAAGACTTAATTAAAAAGTCGTGAACCAGGTAGCACTTATCAATTCTCTTATATAAAGTACCTACGAATTAAACGTGCAAAGTCTGTCTAAAGTCAAAAGCTTATATATGACATCACTTAATCCGTTCAATCAAAAGTCTGTAAGCAATTCGGAAACATGAGGGGTTGTGGACTCTCTAAATTCAACTAAATTGGGCCAGTATGTCTCGAACCTTGTGTACATAATGTTATTACACGGCCTGCAGACTTTAATAGACTGTTAGAAAGTTCATTACGTTAAATCTTAGATAAATCTTAACTTTATAGCGCTAAAGTTTAAAACTGCTAAGTTTAAAATGCAGGTAATAAAAAGCTGCAATAATTAGCATTATCATTAGGATATTATCTAAACTTTACATCAGACACAATTATGCTTTATAGAATGAATGCAATGAATGAAATTTATGAAATTGCTATTTATATATCATGAAGACCAAAGGCGTTATCTAAGACTGACTAAGAATATTACAAAACAAATAATAAAGAGAATTTTAAAAGATTAAAACTTAAACTTTTTTTTAATATCTTTATTTGGTTCGGGGTTTTTATTTATTGCGTCAAATACGTCAACCCCATCATGCCTTACACAATATAAACACAAAAATAAAATTATATCTCAAAAAACTTAATGAATAAAAGTCTAATTAGGAAAATTATTTTACTTAGGTACTTAGATAATTCATTTAATGATTCTTAATGCATTTAGTTTATATTTATAATTTACAATCGTTTTCAAATTAAAAAAATTTGTTAATTTTCATCAATTAAAAATAATAAGACAAGAAGAAGAGAATGGTCGTGACTGAAGTAACATGAAATAGACTGAGAAAGTGACAGTTTTAACAAAAGATATTGAAGGATCAATATCTGACCAAAACTTAGTTAGATTTGCGAAAACGAATGTTCTTTTTAATCAATAGAAGAAAAGCACAAAAATCCTTCTTAAATTCATATCAGTGTTCATCTAATATTAACAAATACGCTTAACTAGCAAACTGCAAACCCATTACTAAAATGAATTCCCGTAGACATCGTCGAAAGCACTTCCATCCCCTTTAATCTATGTCGCAACTCATAATCCGTATAATTAGCAGGTAAACTAATTACTAGGCGTTAATGCACGCCTTTAGGAGTGTAGCGGGGTAAGCAGGGAGCGTTAGCGTAATTGTTATGATGTAGACAGGTTATAGTAGGGAGCGCATCCGTTAGGCCCGCACGGGATCTGTCCTACTTTACTACAAAGGTGGCTAGCCAAGTTTTTAGGCATTTAGTATTACGGGCGTACGAAAAATAGAACGTTTGCGATGACATGCATGCTTTGTAAGTTTTTTTGATATACTTAGTACATTTGCATTGTAAAGAAATCAAAGCGATTTATGCTGATGACACTGTGAAGGTTAGTCTGTCCTGGGTGTAAACGTTAAACCGTGGCATAATAAATCATGCAACGGTTTTAAGGTGAGTATCGTGACTTCCTAACTGTAACACTAATGTGACAGTTAGAGTTTTTTTTTTTAACCGTTACTACATTGTGACACAGCGGTATGAAGGTTAGTCATAATTGCTTAAGGAGTGGTAAACAGGATTTTCTCTTGTCACAATAATTTATTATTTGTGCAACGTACTTAAAGGTATTAAGTTATTTTACACTAGAGTTTTGAAGCGGAGTCAAGGAGTCAGAGTTAAAACCCGCCTGCCTAAAACAATTTAAAAAGAAAGAAAGCCTTTTTTTTTCGTGGCGACGCTATTTAATTTTATGGCGAATTGAAATAGTACGATCTGGTTGGCGATTCAGTACTATCAGAATAATGTCATGCAGTTATATTATTGTGCAGTGCACTATGTCAGAACCGTTTTACTTTATAGACACGTACTCCCAGCGTCAGCGGTGATACTCCTTCTGTGAAGTAGGAAAATCACGGTGCTATTTCAATGCCCTTCTTTATCTATAAACTTTAACTCAGAAGCGTTTAATGTAACAGTGAGTGAGTACAAAGTCAAATGGTATTTTAAATTACTGAGTTAACGGCGTAAGAGTATCAATTTTAACCTAAACTAAGAAATAAAAAAAGAAATGGATTAACTTAAACAATTGCCTACCTGAAAACATTAAAAAACATCAAAATATTCGAATCTGTATAATCATTATCCGGTATTGGCGATCTATAGATGTGAGATATAAGAGGTTGTCGGGCATTGCAATGTTTGTTTACAATTAAACTCAGTTCACGCAACGGTACAAAGTAACAAAAAATGTACAAAGAACGCTGCCCCAGTACAATCACTTTGCGATAAAGGTTTTTTCTCTGACATTTTGGAAAATGGTTCTATGATGTTTTTATTTATATAATAATAATAATAATAATATCACAACAACTACACACAACGCCACCTAGACCCAACGTAAGCATATTTATATAGCTTGTGTTAGGGTTTTAGAATGCGGATATACATACTTAAATCCTTTTTTTTTGTAAATACATAATATATTATACATGGAAACACCCAGACCGATGCAAATAATCATGTTCATGCACACAAATATTTGCACTGAGCGGGAATCGAACCCGCGACCTTTGTGCAGCAGTCCATACACAGGTCTTCGACCTGTAGAGGTAATTGCGAATATAATATCTGTATTAAAATTTCTCAGTAAATATTAAAGTAAATTCTCCTGGCATAAAGGTCCTGTTTTTAATTATTTAATTACAAATGTATAGTTTTTAGATTTTTCTCTATATTTGTAGTATAAAACGGTATTACTTGTCAAATTTTATAGTCCTAGGTTAACGGAAAACACCCTACTTATAAATTTTGATTTCCTTGAGAGTGTCGCAATATAAGTTTTATTTTGCGGCATAAACGGCCGTGGCATCTTTTTTTTTACGTTAACTTAGGAGATTTTTTCACAGCTTTATGAGACTCTAGACCTGAGTATATCATTTTAATTTCAACTCGATACCTCCTCCACGCGTTCCAGAGATACAAGGTCTTGACAGACAGACGGACAGACAACAAAGTGTATACATAAGGGTTCCGTTTTTTTCCTTTTGAGATATGGAAACCTAAAAAAAAAATCTTACGGTGATAAAACACTTCGATAAACACGTAAGCTAAAATTGTTCTTTCTAAACAATACGGTGCATGCTTTCATGTTATGATTACTTTCTTGCTCTTGATACTTATTTTACATAAAGTTTTTGATAAAATAACTGTGAAAACTAAGCTACACCACAAAATAATGCAAATAAAAAAAACATATCGACAACATGTCGCTTGCACTTAATTTTAACTCTGCAAAATTATAATAATTGCTTTATATTACACTGTAAAGTTATTTCTTAGTATTTCAATTTCATTTTACCTTTTGATTTGTTACTATGCACGATATTGCTAATTAGTATAACGTATTAATAAAGAATAACTTTTTATTAATGTAGTTTAATCATTATATTAATTTACAGTTTCTTTACAAAGGTAAAGAAACTGTTAATTAATATAATGATTATACTTTACTTATGTTAATTTCGTAGATGATGTATTTCTGCACATGACAGGTATAGGTATATTATTTTGATATATGTGACGTCACCTTTTTGGGTGCCATCAGAATATCAACGCTGCGGACCTCTCATGAGGTGCTCAGCATAAAGTTGAGATGGCACCCTTTCAGGCTGGCACACTAAAATACCTACATTCTGCTAAATTTTATGTCAATTTGTAAATCTTGTGCCTGTCTTTTGTCTGTTTTTCTTTTTTTATTTCTTTCTTTTCAAAGAATAAGAATTATAAAAACAGAATTACAATTTGTTCATTCTGCTGAAATCCAACTAGTAATGTTACCTTTAACAGCAAAGCAAAAAGTAAGACAAACAGCTGTTGATGCTACAAGAACATTTAGGGCTAATACTTTGCTCTAATGAGTATTACTAACGGACGTGTCACTTCGAGCAGAAATCACGCCTCATCAGTCAGTTAACGCTTCACCGATTAACCGACAAGAAGCCCTGAATCAATTAATTGCTAAGGAAAAACTTTTACGGTATTTTGTACAACTTTTTGCGTGGTAAATGTATGTTGTATTTATTTTGGAGATGGATACTAAATTGGATGTTTACTGTTTTCGATGTCAAATCACGTTATTATGCAATGATTTTTATCGATGTAGGCTGTTTATTCTTCAATTATAATTGAAAGAGCTTTGTCTTCTAAGCCTATGACTGTTTTTTTAAACGTGAAAGAACTGGCAATTCATCTACTTACAAGTTATGGTAACCGTTTACCGTCTAGTGAACTGAATGTATACTCGTACATGTTTATCATACGAGAAACTTTAACTGCCTTGGTGACGCAGCAAGAGATTTATCGTTCGATACACATTAGTTCAATTTACACACGTGACAAAGTATCGTAATTATGATCTTTAAATATTTCGACCGAGTCAGAGTACGATAAATATGTCCTTTAATTTTATATTTGTTTATTTTTGTATAATTGTATACTTAATAACTGGCTCTGTTTCACATGGTAAAGTACCATGTGAAACAGAGCCAGTTATTAAGTGCAAGCATTTCCTTAGAATAATAAAACAAAAAATTGCCTTAAAGTAATTATTTGACAGTATTGAAGTCGTGACACATCACAAGAGCAGCTTAAGTCGGCTTTACAAAGGAAGGCCAAAAGTGGGTACCTATGAGCTGTGGAAGTGTAGATGATGATGAATGAAGTCATTTCACAAACAATAAAAAAGGTTCTATTTCTTATCAGATTTAGCTGCACATAACAAGAATAATCTTCAAAAGTTAAACGTATTTCTAAAACTAATTACAGTATATCCCTAAGGCGAAAGGTAGTTTAATTAATGTACATACGCTGACAGATTTGTACTGGAAACTAAACGAACGCTAGATTCTGATTAAAGTTTTGATTTAGGTAAGTGTAATTACTACCGTTATCTATAATGGTATGTTAGTATGTATCCGTATGAGGTAGGTGTACTCCGGTTAAGTGTTGGATTGCTAAAGTTAATTTATTGTTACTTAGTTATGCTATTGTAGATTGTGGCCTTTTCGTCGAGTTGCTTAATACTATACTCGCTTGCTTTTAGTCATGTGTTTTTTGTTTTTCTTATATGTTTTCTATCTGCCTGCGTAAATCATGTACGGTTTCAACATCGCACATAATAGCGTCACATTGCGCGCACTCAGCAATCATACTTTTAAGACAGTCGGTATTAGCATCGCGTTCGGCTCACATCATTTCCTTCATTTCATTATATCAGTTTTCAGTTCAATATATCAGTTTCATCAGTTAAACAGTGTTTTTTTTACTATCATAATAATTAAAAGGTGTGCAAATTGTACAGTCGGTTATCGCAAAATATTAATTAGAAATCATGAACATATCTCTGTTTATACATTGACCATTTTTGATACAAACTTGTATACCCTATTTCAATTTTTATTTTTACGATAAAAGATATATGTTATTTCCCAATATCTAGTCTATCTCTACACCAAATTTCTTTAAAATCGATTTAATGGTTTAGGCGTGAAAGCGTAATAGACAGACAGACTGAGTTACTTTTGAATTTATAATATTAATAGATATGGATTTTGTCCACGTTAAAAAGACACCCAACCGATATCGCCTCAGTGGTTCAGAGATACTATATACAAAACGTCAAGCAGAACCTAGGGTGCCTACATAATTGTTTCTCGCATGGACAATTTTGTAGTTATTTTATTTTAGCTGCTAGGATAGAAAAACAAAAAATTTTCGTTTATAGGGTTTCTTAAATATATGTCAATAGCACAAAACGTCTGTGCTAGGTTCGGGTTGTCAGTTGAAGTGTTATATAATTTTTCTGTCGAAAAATACTCAAGCTCGGAATCTGGAATTGTGCCTTGTAACTGATAACAAGCTTACCTCTCATGACATGTGTACATAGCTGACAAAACGTTGTCATTATACACTTCTACCTATCCCTTTTAGAAAAAAAATAGGCCAGAACTTTAACCAAAACGGCTACAATCTAAACTGGCTATTCTTCGAGAAAATCCAACCTCAGTACGACAGTAGCACATTGATATAGCCGAGATAAATAAAATCTTGTGAAGCATAAAAGGAAACAGTAACAAATTACGCCTCATTATTTATAAAGTAATCATTCAATACTCATGTCTGGAGTCTCATAACTAGACGTTTAAATTCTAAAGCTTATACAAAACACGTGTACAGAAGCTCCAATACGAGTGACATTAAAACGTTCACTCCGTTCACACGCTACGGGTGAAACTTAAGTGGCGTACTGTAGGTACACGTATAATCCTTCGTCAGCTATGATGAATGGTGGATGCCGCCTAAACCCACTGGGGATTAGTCAATTGCGGCCTCAAATCCACCAAGTCATAGTCGATGTTGCTAGTCCAATGATAAACTTACGGCGTTTGTGGAGTAATATATAAATGATCAACGAAATTAATTGTTATTAAGTAGAAAGTAATCATAAAGAAACGGTTTAGACAGACAAGTTTTACAAGGTTAGTTCTAAAACAAGTCAGAATTAATGTAACTTGTTTACAAATACGAACTTTTACTTTACTAAACAGCGAAGGTAAATATAGTGGTGGTGTCTAGCATTGTAGAAATAATACTAGGAACACACAACCAAGCTGTTGTGAGTTATATTTACGTTAACGCGATCGATACGTTTACCGCGTTTGATTCTCTGATTGGTTAAGAGCTTGGAGTGGGTCAATCGGACCACTGAACGTCATAAACGTGTTGATCGCTATAACGTTAAACAAACTCGCACTAGGCGTTTAGAGAAAGATGAGAAAGAAAAAGTGAAAATGAAGCGCACTGGCGCTTTTAAAATGAATACTAAATATTGTAAATCGCTTCAGCTTATATTTATGGACACAGCGACATTGCGGAAATTGTCTGGTTAGGCTGGGTAAACAACTGCGTGCTCCCATCGTTTTGGGCCGAGCACTTGTTATCGGGTGAAGTAATTACAACTGAATTATAATAGACAGTTTTAATTACAAGTGACAGTTTTGTAGAGGATTTTGAATTATTTATTGCAATTAGTAAGTACTTGAGAGTTTATAGTTTGGGACGTGGGTTTAGGACTTTAGTTTGTTCCAAGAGATAAAGAGACTTTTTCAGTGAATGTTGTTTTATTACCTAAACAATATAATCATCGCATATATTTTTCGTGGGCGTCGTCAAAGGTGAATAAAAGAATACTAGAACAAATAAATGTTTTTTTTTATTTTGTAAGGGCATCAAAAAAAACTCATAAATGTTTATATCTGGTGAGTATCAAACTCAAAACATTCGACGTGATAGCAGCAAAATAACGACATTACCCGTTATCATTCACATCATTAACATACTCCTGGCTTCAACTTAATAGTCAAATATTCATGTCGAAAGCCTTAGTACTAACGGCTAGAGCAGGGATATCAATAGTAGTATAAGAGCTTTGCATACGGATGGATTCCTGAACTATAGCTAACTAATGTTTGTATTTTAATGAAGGACTGTGAATCAGCAGGGCTTAGTCGAAGAGCTTAATGGTGAATATATGGAATGGATTGGAAATTTATTTCAAACCAGCTTCCCACGGCGCGGTTTCACCCGCGCCTTTGACTACTGCTCGGTTCCCGTCTCGACAATCTTGATGTTACACAGCCTATAACCTTCCTCGAGAACTGGGCTATCATACGCAAAAAGAATTATTTAAATTAGACAGATAGTTCTAGAGATTAGCGCGTTCACACAAACAAACTATTCAGCTTTATGCAATGGTTTAGATGATAACTATGCCTATGTATATTATATGATCATCTCTTAGACGCAGGCCGGCCATTGCAGCTAAATATTGGAGACCTAAAATTATATAGCTTAATCTGGCCGTAGATAATGTTTCATTTTAAAAACGTATTTTTTTTTATTTTTGTTACACTTAAATTTGGAATTAACATTTTTTCGAGCTTAATATTAAATTGGTGATGTGGGATTGATGTGAAGGAAACTGTTTTGCAGAGCCTAATGCAAAGAGGATACCCTCTTTAAAAATCGAAAACGAAGACATCTGTAACTTTCAAGACACTTCGAAGGCTTGATAACTATTAGCCGTATAATCATATTATCTACAGAGATACCAACACTTTCTCTGTCAAAGCCATAATTATCGAAAGTAAGACGCATACCTCCATGCACTCAGCTGGCGAAACTTTATCAGCTCTTACATTTAACAGTTACAAAGTTTCGTTCCTGAAGGAATAAGAGATTGCGTTTCAACTCAATGCCTTAAACTTCTTAACTTACAGCCTCAATGGATTCCAATAATGATTCCCTATAGGATAATTAAGATTACTATACATATTTTGCTAGAAAATTATGTACCTACTTATAAATAATTGTGTATTGCTACATACTTTACTAACTGATCCTCGGTTAAAGTGTTAAGTTTTTCTATCAAGAAATTCTCAGTATGGTTGATTATTGAGAATTTCTCTTGGAGTCTGGAATTGTTCCTGGTAAATGACAACTTATTTCCCTAGTATATGTTGATGATATTATTAGCGTATATCTAAGGGCATAATACCTAATGCCAATGCCAATTTTAGGGAGGGGGGACGCGAGTGTGTCACATCTGATTTTATTTCTTTATTTTTTATTTTTCTATTTATTAAAAGTGCGCATATAATATTTGTTTGTTTAATGTGCTTAAAATAGAGCTGTTTTATATTGCACTTAGTCAGATTGTGTGGTCTAGTGGTTTGTGTGGTCGCTTTACCGCTATTATACTCGTTATGTCGAGTGACAAATATCTGCATGTTTTCAATTATTTGTTGTTGATGCATGTATGATATTTATTAAATATTATGTATTTCAGATATATGCCATTTTTAACTACTTTCTGCTATCCAGTTTCACCAGTGCGGTGTATTGGAAACTCTTTAGAACGCTGTTTCTATACAAAAGAAGATATAAACAAATGTCATGTAAATATTCGGTCACAATTAATAAATGATTTTACAAATTAACAATATTTGATATTGGCGACGAGAAAAATTTAAATAAACTTTTTTAAAATGTATATAATAATTGTCAAATTAAAAAAATATCGAGGCACCCTACGCGGGATGCTCACGCGACTCGACACCTACATCGTTCAGAGGGCAACAATATCTGACGAGGATATTACTACTCGTTCCCTGGGCCTGAAGGAGACGATCCTGGAACTACGGGAAGTACAAGAGAAGATCGAGAACAAGACCGTCGACGACACGGATGATGACGCTTATAATCGAGAACAAGAATACAGGTACGAGTTCGAGGAACTTCATACAATGATATTATCTAAACTTTTAACAAAACAGAGACAGAATACAGGTCAGCAACAGAACCAGGGGAAGGAGGTAACATACTAGATAAGTTAGTAACGGTGAGAACTCGTCCCTGACGAAAGCCAAATGCTAATGGTTAAACTCCGTACCAGCCAATGTTTGGCAGAGAAATACGCAGAGCACTACATGCTATGTTTTTAAGAAAAGAAAAGGAGACCGCACCAGCGCTTCAGAAAGTCAATGTCAGAGAGTTCAAAACTGATGATCGAGTGCCACGAAGCGGTGGCAGTTTGGAAGCATTACTAAACGTTTGGGCCGACTACACTATGAAATTCGCACTGACAATGGTGATGTCTAGCGCAGACACCTCAACCAGCTCTTGGTTGCACCTTTGATCCGCAGCAGCTAGGAGGGGAGAGATGTGGTGTATTGGAAACTCTTTAGAACGCTGTTTCTATACAAAAGAAGATATAAACAAATGTCATGTAAATATTCGGTCACAATTAATAAATGATTTTACAAATTAACAATATTTGATAACCAGTATCGAAATCACGCTTAACCCTTTCATGGACATTACTGTAGACACAATAGATGTTTTATTGTGATAAGGCACTTTAATTTAAGTGTCATGGCCTGCACTACTATGCCTGCATGACTTTCGCAAACCCAAAAACCTTTATTTTTTGCGTTTAATTTTAGAAAATTTGTAATGATCACCTATACTGAATTTATGTAAAACCCAAGTAATAAATTTTTTTCGCTATATCTTAGACTAATGCACACAGACATTTGTACATTGTAGTAATTGGTACATTTATGTTACTCACTTCATGCTAGCTATAATGTCTGGCTTGTTTCTGGCATTTAAAAGGTACCTACTGGTATCAGCTCTTACGTTAATTAACAAACAATGCAGATTTCAAATAAATAATTAAATCATTTCTTCCATCTAAAAACAATATTAGAAATGACCACTGCCCAAAAAGGTACAAAAGTCCAATGACATTATTCCATTATCCTCTCGAGGTAAATCTAACTTATTAAAATAATAGCTTCTCATATCATTTTTATCTTCCTCTCTTGAGATCGATGTCCTCTGATCCGTTTTCGGTTCACGGCAATTAGCGCTGTGACGACGGTATGATAGTGAAATATTAAACACGATAGTTTACAACTTGGGGTGTACAAGTTACCAATAGGGTGGTAAATGACTGAAATCGGTACTGAAATGTTGTAGCTTTCGTGAGTTTAGAGAATTTATATAAACCATGCAGTTCGGAAATGTTTACCAAAGATTTACTTTGATAAAGATCTCAAACTTTATAATGTTATTTACGCTTTTAAATATGATTTGTGGTATTTCAAATTACGATACTTAAAGACGTTTGACTAAATTACGCCAAAGTGTAATTTATATCCGCATACCTTCAGTACATGAAGTATCATTATACGTGTAGGTAGGTATTTAATTTTCGTCTAACTAAGAGAAATTTTCAGAAAAGCCACCATGTAAGACTTTCTTTGTCAAATAAGAACATCCCCTGCCTATTTATATTTATAGTAGAGTAAAACACAAGTTAGATGATACTAACAAAATTTGAAAGCTCAAACACGTAGCATCTAGTATCGTAGCCATTGGTCCGTCATGACTATCACTTACTGGACCATTAAACTGGTTTTTATTCTTATATTAAAACAAAAGCAAACAGAGAAAAAGTATATTTTTCAAAGCCGTCAAGTTGCAGTAAAGTATTTATTGTAATAAAACTAGTTTCTGTGGATTATTTAACTTTGCACATTTTCTGTCGCTGCGGCCTTTTTCGTCAAAAACATGAGAATATTATACAACACGGACCTCAGGGATTATATTTAACTGAACTTTATCACAGTACCATTATATCTCTACTATTCTTTATATAGGTAGTAACTTTGGCCTCTTTTTTATTAACAGTACTTTTATATTATAACATATCAGTTCTATTGTATAAATTTGGTTTATTTGTTTAAATTGTTCACCAAATAAATGCATAAAGGCGGATGGACTTTCAGAGGCTAGCCAATCTCTGCAGTCCAGTCTCCTCTATAATACAAATCTATCTACCCGTAAAAGTATAACGTAGACACTAAAAAAAGAATGCATGATGTTAACTTTTTATATGGCAAATTACTCAGTATTCGCTTAATATTTGTATAATAATATGTATAATGTGTATGTATTTTTCTTTTATGTTTTTTTATATAATAATTTGTATAATATGGATGTTTCTATGTAATAATACGTATGTATTTTCAAAAAAAAGTTTATAAGTATGTTTACCCGCATTCTAGAACCCATAACGCAAGCTATTAATTTAAGCTTACTTTGGGTCAAGATGGCGGTGTGTGGTTGTTGCGGTATTATTATTATCATTATATCCACTGTTTCGTGAGAAAATAAGTGAGCCTAAACACAGTCAGCAAAAACCTTAACATACACACAATCGTTCTTCAAGTTAACAATATAAAAGTCATATCGTAGAATAGCATTCGCGTAGAACGATAAACATGGAAAATAAAAATTACAATCGACACTAAAAATACGACATTACTCTCCGACAAATGTCTACAACCTTACTTACTTAGTAAGCCTTTGGCTTAACTTTACTGAACTTTTAAAATGTATTTTTCTGGGAAGTAAAATGAACTTGAATACGGTAGAATGAAGCTAGATATACTTTAAACAGTGGTTATAAAACGTAATATAAAATGTTATAATATCAGTCTGTTATTATCCCACTTAAACGCTTTTTAAATAAAGGATTTATGAGCACTAATCACCATGCTTGCTCAAGGAGGTGCAAATTTCATTTTTTTTATTATTTAGGTTTCCTCACGACGTTTTCCTTCGCTACTGCGAGGAAATGTAGTTAAATCAATAGATTTACTCGTATCATTACTCAAAGATTTGTAATTAGAGAAATTAATTTTGATATAAACCTACTTATAAACACAACTAGGTTTGCGCATCTTTGCTTACTGCTCTGCTCCCGTTGCCGAAACGTGATATTACATAGCCAGTAACCTTCCTCAGGAACTGGGCTATCATACGCAAAGAGAATTATTTAAATCCGACTTGAAATTTCAGGGATTAGCGCGTTAAAATAAACAAACAATCTCTTCAGCTTTTTATATTAGTATAGATTAGATATTTATTTTTAAACTAGCTGTCCACAGCGCGGTTTTACCCGCGTTACTAAAAGTCTTTTCTTATGGCTTCTAGCGTGATGTTATATTGATAATGTTTATATATTAGTTAAGTAGATGTTTTTCTGTTTAGAATAAAGAATAAGAAGAAACGCGTGTAAAGCAGAAAAACTCTTCAAATTTTTATATTCTGTGCTTTTTAAGTGCGAATTAAAAATCATTTTAGGAAGCCGCAAAAATTGAGGTTTTAGGTTCGTGCACCACTTCTACTACACTCTCTCACTGACTGCTTACCATCAGGCAGAGTGAACTTTCAGCTAATATAAATAAATAAATTATACCCCACAAGTTGCCGAGATCCAGGATAACGGGGCAAGCGGGGCAAGTAAATTTACCTTTACTAGTGTAACAAGACTTCATTTTAATTAAGTATACTTAATCTCACCTTATCTATTAGCTTAACCGACCCTTTTCAACATGTACCCTTGTTCATTAAATATTATAAATAACGTATGTTATACACAATGACATGCCCCTGTGACACAGAAAACCTTGACCAGCAACTCGGAAATAGGTTGAAGAGTCTCGTGTGGTCTAATCGAGTTAGGCACTGACTTCATGCTTATATGCGAACTAATAACAGACGATTATAGATTAGGATAATCAAGTATTAAACAGGTTTTAATAATTTAACCGCAAAAGGAGCTTTTGAATTCTCCCGTATAATATGTTTTGTTTTGTGTCCCCTGTTTCATAATCCCAACTGATGTATCTCCACTTTGTTAATGAGCGTAATGACATGGTTACTTTTTGTTCTGTATTTTAAATAATATCACATTCTGAACGTAAAGAAGCCCACTGCAGAACATATTAAGCAACTATCAAACACGTCGACGTGTTCGAATAAAAATGATTTGTTATATTTACCATTTTAATATTATTATCCATGTTAACAAAACGAAAGAAAAAAAGTACAATTCATATAAACAATTTACCTCCATTGTCTCTAAACAGTCAAATACCGTATCATACAAAAATCTTCCAACATTTTAAATGAAGCTAATCAAATCAAGAAACCAGGCTCGTTTTATGGTAGAGACCTTAAATGAACCTTCTTTATAGCACTCGGAATTGATGTCAAGTACAGACAGGCAGGCGGAAACAAAAATCTCTTGACAGCGATATCACGGTAAGTTAAAGTGTTTTTGCCTCGTCCCGAGCTCTTGGTCTGAGTACGTGTGGGTCGGTGTCGATTTAGGTTTTAAACGAGAGATTATTTTGTTTATAAAATTAACGGAGTGGATCAAGTGTTTTGTAATATATTTGATTTAAAAAGATATATTTTTTACTAGCTGTTGCCCGCAGCTCCGCCCGCGTGTATGTCGGTTATATCGCTGTTTACATTGACAATTTTTCATACAAACTTTCATCCCCTTGAAGTGATTTTTTCGCGATCAAAGATGTATGCCTATGTAGTTCCCCGAGGTCTAATCTATATCTATACCAAATTTCATTAAAATCGGTTCAGTGCTTTAGGCGTGAAAGCGTAACAGACAGACAGACAGAGTTACTTTCGCATTTATAACATTAGTATGGATTGTACAGTACTTTGATACAACATCTTTACTATCAACAACAAGTGATCAATCTACCTTCAGGTGGACTTCATAATAAACACCTAAGTGGTAGTTTTATATAATATATGTTTAATAGTATCATTATAGCATTACGTATTTTTTTGAAAAAGGTAGGCAGTCGTGCTTACACTTACGTCTCGGCAGTTTTGTCAGGTTTCATGTAACAGAGACCGAGTCTGTTGCTATTTTTCGGACACTGCTTCTACACTCCGAACACTAGTTCGTAGTAGGAGTAGTATTGAGAAATCCTGTGTTTTCTAAGCGGAGTAAAAAACGTTTTACAAAGCCGCTTTTAGAAAAATCTTTTAATACGATTGACATTGAGATTGACAACTTACAATTTTTCGGTAGTAGATCCACGCTGGTTTCAGCATTAATGGGCCGGATCAACTGGGGAAGTACTACCCTCTCATAGATAATCAACGTAAGAGTAGTAATATCCGTACTACTGCGTTTCGTTCGGTGAGTGAGGACGCCGGAGGCCCAATTTCCCGCATTTCCTCTTTCCTCACTTCTCTCATTCCCTTCTGCTAACCCCATTCCCAGCCGCCATAGTGGAGGCCACTATTCCACTGACTGCTTACCGTCAGGCAGGGTGGAGTCACTTTTGTAGGCTAATATGAAAAAAAAATAGGCTTCAATTGTCCATCAACGTATAAAGTTTCAAAATTTTTGGTTAGTACTTTAAGTTGTTACGATATGACAACTTTTGCAATGTACAAGGTCCAGCAACTGAAAAAATACAGAATACTACTGATCTTTAATTAAATTGTGAAAAAGTTTGCTGTTCCATAAGAAAAATCGCAAATACTTGAACTTCTTTACTTAAACTTAACTTTTTTCGTTCACTTAAACTTATTCTTAGGTCAGACTTGTTAGTCTCTCGCAAACTTGTAAAGTTGCCAAGATTAAAGAAGCAAGAAATTAATATTACTTTTATATCTGTTTTTAAATTATAAGCACAAATTAAGGTTATTCTAGATCAATGAAAATTCATAATAATTCTTTCCTTTGTGAAAAGATAACTACCGCTAAAGAACAAGCCATGTGTAAGGACTTTACATATACAACTTTATAAAGGCTTGAAAACAGCTTCTAGTGCAGGACATACACTCGTTAAAAGTAAGATACATAACATAAGAATTAGCGACCGCACCTAAATATGATACTTATTTGGTACACAGATAATGCTTTCCACAATTTATATAAAAGCCTATAAAATACCTACACTCAGGACCAGGACATTTTTTTTATAACTCACAGATAGTTATATCCCGGGTGAGAATCAAAACCAACGTCTGGCAAAGCAGTCGTATGAAATCCTTCTACTTCAGGTGGTCAGACATTATAAGCATTATGTACACAAATTACAATAATTTTTAAATCACGCTTTTACTATCGCACTGACCAAATGCATAGCATGATATTATGAGTACACAGTTGTAAAGGTGCCACCAGTTTAATATAGTAGTTGTCTGACCAAAATGATTATAAGATCTCTGCGACCAAATTAAACCCTGTTGACATTTTTCATTTATTCTGTTGTTCTTTTGTTTTTTTTTTTATTTATTTGAATTCAAAATAAAAAAACTATTTATTTAAAATAAATATTTACAGTTTTTATTTTGTATTAGCTATTATTGAGGTCCTTTTTATTCGCTGAAAGTTCTAAATCTAGCTGAGCATCGATTTTTATTTACGTTTAAAACTGATTTAATAAATGACATACTTAAATAGGACGCCGAGCTTGCCTACAACATAATTCCTTAAGTAAATTGATATATCCATATATATTAATATTATATAAAATATACAAAATTAAAATAAACCAACTCATTTCCCTTAAAAAAACTCCTGCAAAAACGACGTGACGACAAAATAAATGCGGTCTCATAAAAGCAACCACTACGAGTGTAAATATGAGAGGCCTGATATTTTTTTAATCCTACCTTTGAAGTCATTTTTCTTTTTATATAATGGTTGTTATTTATTAAATGTTGGCTACACATCCCGGCATATATTTTAAAAGAGTTCACACATTCGATAAGTATATTATACTGTATTTGAACACAATCATATTGTTACAGTAATTGTGTATCTCGCTTTCAAAAAGCTTTGAAAATGCTTATTGAAAGCGAAATACACAATGCTAAAGCTAGTTATATGTGAAAAGGTGATACCAGCTGCTTTATTGTCAACCGAATGTAACTACGGCTTTTTGTCAATCATTAACATGCCTGGTATACTCGAAAATATTATAACTACATATATTATATTAATAATACTATTCTATCAGAAACTCACAAAGCCTTCGTTTTGGACAGAAACTGTCAAAATTATTGTGCACTCTTAGTTCTATTTTCAAGTCCTATAATAATATATAGTATTTGTTATATAGATATAAAATCTAAATACAAAGTGATACCTACTAATCTGAACCTCCACCAATGATGACAAAAATGACATTAACAAAATTAAAAGCGGTACAATAGCAAAGTTAACACCCAAGGCTCTTCTTCTACTTATCGATACATTGCGAATAAAAATGCTTTGTGGTAAACCATGATGGAATTAATCACAAAATACATTTCCATAGAAAAACTTCTTATAAATAAAGCAGTAGGTACGAGTTAGTTGCAGAGCTCACGCGCTCAATGTTAACGTATTTTTCAATATAATTAACGCATTAACATAACGGGATTTAAATTTATCATTAAACATCATTACGCTATTTTATCTGAAGTGGTACACAGAGGTGGGTTACCCGTGTATAAAGGGCGGGTCTTGTCATTAACGAGCACAGTTTCAAAACATGAATGCTTGGCAAATGAAAAATTAGCAAACAAAAATTTCTTCGGCTTAGAAATTATTAAAATTTCAGAGCTATCACTCACTCGTAACTGTCTTCTAACAATTATTTATTAAACCTCAAATAAATTTGAAGAACGTCGGAGACACAATTGGCCTTTTCTTCTTTTTATTCGTGAGAACACCTTCGTTGTGTTCTTTTAGAAATGAGAAATTTCTCAGCAGTTCTCTAAGCGAATGTAGAAGACCGTGTTCTATAAGTATTGCCGAAAGTAACAATACTTAAATGTGTGAGCTGATGTGAGGCTATTTCTTTATATTATACGACACCGCAATTTACAAATATTACGGTATTTAAGATGGGCCGTATGCTTTTATGTATAAATAATACTGTAATTTCACAACCTATAACGTTTAAATTTACTTAAACCTTAGTCAGTAGCAGATTAATTGAAAGTACCGTCTCCTTAATCACTAAGTAGGCAAGCAATATCATACCTATTAGATAATTAAATGTGCGTATGCGGTCAGACCTCTAAGAGAATGCTGCGTATTATTATTGAAACCCTTTGTGACTTGACAATTGATTGATATTGTGATTGTTAGGACGCGTTTAATTTAGACGTTTTGTGTCGGACTGCTGCCGCACCGTAACGATGCGTTTGTCGTACTCCGCACGGCCGCGGCCGGTCGATTTTTTCATACAATTTATGCACTAAGCGTGCAGGACGGCACCAGTTCTGCTGTCGTGCGTGTGCGGTCCGTGCAAACGTGACGTAACCAAAATGATACTGGTTACGTCACGTAAGCACCACTAAAACTTGATAGTTCGTAGTGTCTGTCTCAACAAGGAGTCCTTATCAGTTTAAAATCTTCACCTGCCTTCAAGCCAATTGAAAAAGATACAACAGAAAATTTAATTTAATTAAAAACTTTTTGATTGTTCTTTCACTTAAACTTTTTAAATATAGGCGCCATAATTTTACTATGACATTGTCAGTCAGACAAAGGTAAGAGATCCATTTTCAAACAATTATTATATTTCATGTTAAGATAGCTTTTTGGTCAATAAGTTTGACCGTCGATGTTAAATTTTGAAACAACCATTCAAATACCATTTTACGACTTTAAGGGCGTAATGATAAGAAATATCATGAAAATATATATACAAACCGTTTGAAATGTAAATTATTTAACATGTTTTAATGACACGTTCGGGTACAGTTAATTTGACCTAAATTTCGTGTCGTTTTAAATCTGGTACCTACTTGTTAACTAACCTAAAAAAGTTTAGCTTTTTAATCATTGAAATAGACTTTCGCGTCGTATAAAGACTCAATAATGTTTAAAAATGATCTTAATCTTTGCGTGCGATTCTTTTTAGCCCGACTGTCTTGTCGTTAACGAGGGTAATTTTTTTTGTATGTATCTATTTTTGTATGCCTATTTCTTTAGCACGCTCTTCAGACTAAATGGCATAAAGGATTTTAACATAATGACCTCATAATATATGTTAAAATCATTAGATTCATATTAATTGTGGAAGCTACATGATAATATAGTAAGTATGTAATATTGCAATGTATCTTCAGACCGAAAAAAAAGCGTTTTAGGCAGGCGGGTTTTTTGTTTTATAATAATATATTTTGCTTGTCGTTTCTGTGACTTATATAAACATTGTTAGGGTAAAACACAGTACAAGAGGCTCAAGGTTGCCGTGAATTATGTCCGAACTAGATGACACCAGATTGTTGACCAGATGCTTTACTGGCTGTTTAAACGGCGGTTAGACTACTCTTAAGGGACAAGACGTGTTTACATCTGGTAAGAATCAATGTAATTTATTCAAATTCACTGTAATTTCAAAACCTACTCTTACCGTCTTGAGGCAAGTCTGAGATATGATAAAAACTTACGCCTTGAATATAGCATATATTTATGTATATGCTCAGTTGCTCATGCCTTTTTTCTGAGAAAAGGTTCTTCCTCTGCCAGTAGAACATTAATAGGCTGGTACTTTTCATGGTAAAGATTCATTATTTCATTTTAAAGTCACTGGTCGGCTTTATAAAAACTGAAAGTTATCTTGACCTCGCAGGAAATTTAATTACCAAAACACGCACAACCATGAACTATGTAGGATTAGCTTTTTTAAAGTAGGTAGTTGTTTTATTTCGTATTAAGACTGTAATAGACGTATTAGCTTGGATACCTAACCAGTCTTTGTTTAATCAATCAATTTTTTTTACTCTCGTAGTAGGGTATGAACAATACAACCATGTACTTATCTTTTGATAATGCCTGGTCACGCTATCATCAAAATATACACTAAATCCTGCCAATTTAGGTACCTAAGCAAGCAAATCTTGTTTAAAGTAAGTATTCTGCCGGTTGAACACCGACTGTAGGTATGTTAGTCGGTTATAACCACAGATTAAAGAACCTAAGTAATAAGACGAACGCATCCCGCTCCTAGGAGCAACATCCATAGTAACAGTGCGTGTTTAGTATACAACCTTTACAAACGCACGTACAAACTTTTGTAAGTACATACAAAACAACAAAAAAACCGCAGATTTCTCCCACCAAGCTTCGGTGTACGTTTCAAAGTGATAAGTTCCTAAGAGGCCGGTGTACTTTAAATTATTAAAATTTGTCCTAAACTTTTGTTTTGTTTTTTGTTTATCCCAAAAGAAAAACATTCTTTAGCGACACTTGTTTCAATAACAAATTAGTTGGTAAGTGAAATTTCACATTTTCCATTAGAATTATATATTTTTCTTAGGTTGTTGACTGTTTACATTCGATTCTTGAAATATTTATCCATACTAATATGTATACGACTGTTAATTCCAGAAATTAGCGGGTTACGTTACTCAAGCACGTTATAACGTTGAAGAGTTTGTTTTAACACGCAGAAGAATATATTTCTAATGGAAAAAGTAAAGTTTCACGTACCAACAATTTTTTTATTGAAACAAGTGTCGTCTTTTTGCGTTTGATAGCCTAGTTCTTAAGGAAGGTTATAGGCTATGTAACATCACGTTACTGGCGACGGGACAGAGCAGTAAGCAAAGACGCAGGTGAAACCGCGACGCGGACAGCTAGTATATTATATAGAGTTTGTTTGTTTATTTAAACGCGCTAATCTCTGGAACTACCATTCTGACGGGAAATAGTGCAGTAACCAAAAATGTAATTTAGCGTGGGTGAAACTGCGCTTTGGAAAGTTAGTATTATATACATTCTGCTATGGGAATGGAACCAACTCATCTGTTCCCATATGTGTAAAGAGGTGTCACCTCAATGTCATCAATTTGTCTATCAAACGTGAAAACTATGGCTAACACTTCAGTATAAGTTTCATCAAAAAGAAGTGCATATGCAATGGAGGTCTTAACTGATTTTTTGACGTGAGGTGTTTCTTATATCATCACATCGCATGTGAATGAATTCTTGCTTTCATAAAAATTTTAGTGATCTAGTTTATGTAGTAGTTTTAAAAATTGACGTTTAAAATCTTTAACCTACTAATGTTTTTTTTTAATTGTTGAAAATCTTATATTTTCGGCAGGAAGAACATTCTGTAACATAACGTGAAAAGTCAATATAGATCCGCAAATTATTCATTTTCTATTTATAGCGTTATAATTTTATTGTAAAAGTTAAGACAAAACTGTGATGAAAAACTAAAATCCAATACAAGCTTTGAATTAATTTATACCAACGAGATAGAAATAAGTCGCGTCTGCTAAATATTGAAACAATCGGAAGCTTCTAGAACATCTGTTATTTCACAAAACAAACCTTTATTGAAACTCATTCTTGAAATTTTTGAAAGTTTTTTCTCATTCATGAAAGTTTGAATTTAGAATTATTTATTTATTTATTTATTTTAGAATGTTGATGTTTTTGAATGTTTACAAAATGACAAGCTAAAGTGCTAATAACATTAAAATAAGTATTTAAATTAAGAACTAATCAATGAGTTGCATTGGTTAGTTTGGCGGTACTAAGTATACTGTCATGTTTTGCAGGCGGATTGACGATATTAGGCGCTAACCTTATTACTGCACGCTGCAGTATGTCTTGTGTTGATGAATTTCTGCTGTTTACCATGTAATTATGATGGTTAGACTGCCATAGGCTGTCACTAGAATAACTAACTGTGATAGTGAAGTATTATACTTTAGTTTGTAAAACCATTATAATTTTATTTTCATATTGTTTTACGTATTTTTATTTTTTAAATGTTATTTTTTTAAATATTATACTTGCTTTGCCGTTTAGTGAAAAGTGCTAAATTACGTTGTAACTATAAATTACTTTGTCAGAATAATTTCCTAAAGCAACTAAATAACAACAAGCTTCACCTTCTCTGTAATTAAAAATACAAAAAAGTCATACAATTTACACAATTTACACAGTTAATCATGTTCATAAACTACTAACTAAAAAATAAAATAACAATTTTGTCGTTAAAACATGTCGTAATAATCGAGTTTTTATTACTAAACTAGCTTTGCCCGCGTGGATAACGGAATGAGTTAATTAATGTAACTCGGAAACCAGACCGATTCTAAAGATAAAAAGTCTTATGTCCGTCCTATGTCCCATGTCCGTGTTCGGCACCGAGTGTTTGTAGTACATTTTTATCGAAATCGGTAAGCCGTTTAGGCGCTTAGTGGTAACAAACACACATACACCCACCAACTTTCGCATTTATAATATTAGTGGGATTGAGTATGGGGTTAAACTATGGGACCCTAATTATTTAAAACGTCAGTGTAGTATGTGGTTACCTTTGGATATTTGTAGAGAGTGTATACGACGGTTTGATATTAAATGAAAAAGCCCCTGTTACTAGTCCTAATAATGATTTCAAATTAATCACACAAATGATTTGACAAAAATAAAAATTTAAAATTCTAACAAAATAAATAATATTTTAGTAGTAACAAAGTAATACACCATTTATTATGACAAGTTCACTGACCTATAATGAGCGGCAACATTTATCCTTCGACGTGGATTATGACTTAAGTCAGTGACCGTTTGACGTACCTACACAGTGTTTAGAATTAAACAAAATTAAAAAAGCAGTCCTGTGTCTAAACTATATTTAGTTGATTTTTTTTGTCTCGCTTTATAATGTCACATACTTTACGTAATTGCATTTAATATCATACCGTCGTATACACTCTGTACAGTTCAGCAAGTTGTGGGTGCAAATCTTTTCTCGGTACCAAAATTTCTTTCCTACATAAACCAGTTGTCCTGTTGCCAATGCCATGACTATTTTCATATAAAATTTACAGCAATATGTAAATTAACTTCTAGTGCTAGTGCAGTTGTCAATTTTATAAATTTTTCTAGTTATTAATAACTAAAGAAATCTAATTTCGCATAAATATATATTATAATTTTCATAAATAATAAATAATTCATCCGAAATATTTGACATAAATTAAATTAAATACATTATTAATTAAATTATTAACAATCCTATTAATATTATAAATGCGAAAGTATATGTTGTTACCACTCAGCGCCTAAACGGCTGAACCGGTTCCGATGAAAATTGGTATGTAAATAGATTTGGTGCCGGACATAAGACTTTTTATCCCAAAAATCGGTCTGGTTCCCGAAGGATACAACAAAACATTTTACACGCGCGTGAATCCGTGGGGCGCAGCTAGTAATATAATAAATGAAAGTTCAGAAACCTTTATCCAAAACAGTATTTAAAATATTAATTTATTTAAGCAATAAATTAATAAAATAAATATTTTCTTTACTCAGAGCAAAAAAGTATTTCTTATTAATACAATTTAATGTCTTAATTTTTGACAAATTACTTTTATAAATAAACCTTTGACGCTAAAGGGAAACATCGTCACCGGTTTCAAAGATGCTATTTTCCAATATTGATGACAAATTAAATTAGATTTGTTTGATCACACGATATTTTTCTTTTAACTGTAAATTAGGTAATTTTTTACATTGCAAAGGAGATTGGCCGGTTTTACAAAGCTGAATCACAAAGTGGTAGAAAGCGACTTCTACGCACTTAAATGCGGGTGTATATTTATAAGAAAGGCATTTGCATTGGTGTAATTTTATGTATAATGTGACATAATGAAATTACGTAGCATCTTCAGTAAAAGGGAATCGTGAGTTTGTATCAAAAAGTAGCGTGGTTCTGTATTATAAATTGAGTAAGCATATTTAGCTGGCAGAACTGACGACCGTTGGGGAAGAAAGGTTCTAGAGTGGCGACCACGAACCGAAAGACGCATTGGGGCAGATCTCTTACAAGGTGGACCGACGAACTTATTAGGGTGGCGGCCAATCGATGGATAAAGGTGGTTTACGGCCGGCCAATGTGGCGAATACTGTGGGAGGCCTATGTCCAGCAGTGGACGTCTTTTGCCTGATATCATGATGATGAAGCATACTTAATTAATGAGGCTACTGGCTCTAGCTGCTCACCTAAAGATATCTGGCGTGGCATATTTATCACTAAGCAAGCGAATTCCTCATCACAATAAGGTTAAAATCAATTCCGTAGTTAACGAAGCTGTCTGTTAGTTAATATTTCTTTAGTAGCTTTGAAGATATTTTAGGAATAGATAGAGGTGGTTTTATATCATTCTAGATTGAAGACCAAAAAATGATCTTCATTTAGAAGATAACTTGAATTTCTATGCTTTAGTAAAAGCCTTTAGAAAATATCGTCGTTAAATAACTGTAACACAGACGTCCTCATACTCAAGTTTAATATTGGTGGAGGAAATTTAACGATCCTACGCAGCGATGCGATGTTGAGCCGATTTTCCTGGTATGAATTACATCAGAACAAAATTCAATGTAATTTATAAGACTTAATAACGAGAGATCAAAATGTTTAAATTAAATGGTTGAAAACAAAAATTGAACGCGTAAAAATTAAAAATAAATATTCATTTTAACTTGCGAGTGTGAGAATTAATGTTTCATTCTATTGGTTATTTTAAATTAATAATTACATTCCATTTTTAACATGATTCTTTAATTTGTAACAAATCGTATTGTTTCCTTTTAATAACGACTTTGTGCAATAATACGGAGTCTAAAAAGTCCTATGTACGGTTCATCAGTTTAAAAATATATAAATGTAGTTATAATAGGTAGTTTTTTTTTATAGATCGTAGTCTACCAAAGTGACTCCACCCTGCCTGATGGTAAGCAGTCAGTGGAATCCAGAAGTAGTGGCCACCATTCTAAAAGCCATCGTCTTAAACTGCTGGTATGGCGACATTCACTATGGCGGCTGGGAATGGGGTAGGGGAAGGGAATGAGAGAAGTAAGGAAAGAGGAAAGGGGGAAAATTGTGCATCCAGCGCTCTCACTCACCGAACGAAACGCAGTAGTACGGATACTACTACTCTTACGTCAATCTTCTATGAAAGGGTAGTACTGCCCCGGTCGATCCGGCCCATTTATGCTGAAACCAGCGTGAATCTACTACCATTAAAAAGTTAAACAAATGACACAAAAATTAGCCATACATCTTTATTATTGATTTTCTTCATCGAAAAAACGAATACATTATTACTCAACATGAAAATAGTATAGTACCGTTAGTACCGGTGTATACGCGGCTAATTTTTAAAATAAAATTTGCAATGCTGGCACACTATAAAAATGTTAAACGTGTAATAAAAGTTTATAACATTAATAACTTATTTAGCTACATAATAATTTGTTATCGTTTTATAATCTTTAAACATTAGATTAGCCGGTTTAATAGAGACCGGTCATAATTTTGTAATAACAAGAGGTAATCAAAGGTAAACCTTAAGTCACGTGATGAGTGAACATGTAGCAAGCTTGTTGTGTAAACTACTTTTAAGTATTTTAACCGAATATTATATAACATTTTGGCTTTTTTATTCTCGAAAGGTATACAGAAATGTTCAACACCAACTTTTCGTATTACAAACAAAATATTAAAAGGAAAGAAACCCATATTTTTTGAAGCTACATTTCAATAATATGATACCCTATGTCATTCCCCGATTAATCGAATCTAATAACATTTCACATGTTAAAATTCATTAAGACATTTAAGCTGTAGGGCGTGCCAAAGAAATAGACATACATACCCATATACATACGTACATATGCTCGAAAAACGTTACCCTCCTTGTCTTTGGCAACCGGGCAAAAAAGCAAGTCTTTTGCTATTTACAGGGCACAATTTCAAGCGCCAGACTATTATATTTCTCAACAAAAAACTTACCAGCTCTTTATACAATCAGTCAATACTCAGCACTACCGGCACGCCGCTGTAATAATTTCGCTCTTGGTATGGTGGCAACCACTTCTGGTTTCCATCCATAAATAAAACTTAAACGGCACTAAAGTGGTGTGGATCTGTCGTGTCGTAGACAATACACGCAAAAGTCAATTTTAATTCAGAATTGAGTTTCTTAATAGCAAAACTTAAAGTGTTAGACGACTATTAACTGCTTAGCCTCACCTACATAAGTTGACTAATTAATAAATCACATAAATATTGAACTGTTAGTACCGAAGCACTGCGATATATTACCACGATAACTTGATGAGCTTCTAAATAACCGAAGCTACACCTCATCAAACTCCTTAAAGCCATGTTGTCTATAAATCTACCTAAACTTATGTAATCCTTCCGATATGCCGAACTTTGAAGGAATCAACCCATATAACATCGTAACTTATCAAATTAATCTTAGAGTAATACTCCTCAACCGTAGATTACTTATATTTACTTAAGGTAAATTGGACTGAATTTTATATAAAATACTTATTTACGGTTAAAATAAAAAGTATATTACTAACACGATGCCTGCCGTTGCAAGTATCTATAGCGTTTTTTTAGTGGCAATAAAATCTTTAAGTTCTATAATCGAATAAAACAATAGCGAAATGTACCTTCTAGCAATAAAAAATAAAAAGTTAACTAAATCTTGCGTTAGCATAAGCTAAGCTAAACAAATTAAAAAAGAAAATTTCCCTGAAAAAGTATGAAATTTTAATATATATATATAGCAACACACATTGTGATACAGTACAATGTGGTAAATTATTTCCCGTCCTACTCTGTCCTAGTTTCTTAATTGCTCGCTCTGTGAGCACCTTAATGACTTCCCCAATTTTCGACAGGATTTTGTTTTAAAATGACTGTTGGACTCCTAACCATTAGCAGCTTTTATTTTAATAAAAAGATTTTATAAAAAATAAATATTACATTGTAGTATTCCAACAAAAATTGGAATTATATTTGTATTGAAAATATTGCAAAAAATCGCAGCTTGAATAAAATAATGGACGCAGATCAACAAACAAAACAATAAACAAAATGTTTCAAACGTATTAATATAACGTAGTAAACAATTTTTTATAATCTTTATATCATGTACTTATTAATACTGACTTTAGGCCACAAACATTAAACGGGTAGGCAGAAACAGCAGTCAGAAATTTATAAGTTCAATAATTATTATTTTATAAGTTAAACTTATGTATTTTCATTTTATTAATAATTCTTATTAAAAATAGCGTTCTATAATAAACTTTGTAATATAGGATCATGTTATAGTAAGTGATAACGTTCGTGAATCAACGCTTAAGAAAGAGGAGAAAATCCACTACATAAAAAGACTCTTACAAACATGTCAATACTTACAGCCTAACGGGATATGCAGCTGCTAACTTACTTACAATCTTACTTACGACTTATAATTATTAGCAATCACTTTTGATCTGTAGAAACACCATACATGCAATGAGAGTAATCTTATATAAGAAGATACATTACGAAATACGGTTTTTGGAAAAGAGCCGGCGGCATACCCGTACAAAGCGAAGGCCGATAATATATTCGTAAAATACATGATACTTTTGTCAAATTTAAAAACCTTGAAATTTAAAACAGTATGTCCATTAAAGGAATTTTTTTTTATTAAAGGTACATCCATTAATTGGGCTTTTTTCTCATCATATTACATTAGATACAAAATTATTATACTTGTGCGACACCTGTTCTGGATTCTAAGTACCATTACTTTTTGCTATTTGATATCAAGTAAATTTGCGGGCATAAATCCCGGTAACATAATAAAACGAACTCAATATATATTATGATGTAGCTAGGCATTAAACCAAAAGATCAACCGCTGAGGACATAAAGTGTAAACAACTGCGTACACATGAAATCTCGCCTAATATTTAATAATTAGCTTTCCGCGGCGAAGTCGAAATGGCCCTGTGGATAAGGCACCCGATTTGTAAACACGAGGTAGTGGGTTTAAATCCTGGCAAATACTAATTTGATTTTTCAAATCATATGTACTTTCTAAGTTTATTTTGGACATTTCTGACTGACGGTGAAGGAAAACATCGTGATGAAACCTGGACTCAAAAGTCTGTAATTGCCAATCCGCCTTGAGCAAGCGTGGTGATTATTGCTCATTCCTTCTCTATATGAGAAGAGGCCTTTTCCCTGCAGTGGGACAGTAAACAGGCTGGTATTATTTTCACGGCGCGGTTTCATCCGCGTCTTTAATTACTGCTCTGCTTCCGTCCCCAAGAGCGTAATGTTATATTATAGCCTATAACTTTTCTCAAGAACTGGGAAATCTAACGCAAAAAGAATTATTCTAATCCGACTTTTAGTTCCTGAGATTGCGCTGTCAAACAAACTCTTTCTCTTTATATAATAATATATATATATAGATATTTAATGTTTTTTATGACGCAAAATCTTAGTTTTATATTGTACCCGGAATTTGACAGTGTAAAGATAGACGGTAGTACGAGTACTCCATTTCTTTTAAGCTGTGTACTAAAACGCCTTGTAATAAGACTTGTAATTTTGTTGTCTCTATTTATCGCTGACCTCATAATTTACGATCACGTAGCACTAAAATATTTTTTGTCTATACGTCCCACGCTTTGTAATGGAGAGAGTGAATACCTTTATTTTTCCTTTAAACTTCTGAATAAATAGTTTATGACAGTAGGTGTATACCTATCAGTCCTAGATATCATGGCTCAATCTTCACAAAGGTTATTTAATGTTAATCCTGGCTTATAGGAGTCACAGTAATAAGTGTGTGATTAAGAATTTCTAAGTCCACATGAATAAAACTTATACTTATATTATAAAGAAAAAAATATTAGATTTTTTGTATGTTTGTTTCCAACGATTTAACTGAAAATCTACGTTATGAAATTAATTTTTTCAGAAATTAATAAATTGAGCGGGCTGTATTCTATTACGTTAAACTTTTGTTTGAATCATTTTCAGAATTTCAATATTTGTAAATCTGAATGGTGCAATATGACACTATTGCGATGATATTTTCCATAGATTTTTTTTGTGAGATCGAATAAAACTTTTGATACCGAAGCGAAGCGAGGGCGAATCTCTTATTTTGTAAACGTCATTTTAATACCAAAAAATACCGCAGTAAGAAAAGCAGTCACGTAATATTTTCCATTACACACGTATTACCAACTATTGAAACGTCCACAACAAAATATCTCTTACTTAATTCTCTTTCACTTTGACATCAATTGCGTCAATGCACGTCGCCCCTAACCATCTTAATGCATCGATAGAACATCGCTAACCCTATCAATGATAGTGACCCATTAACTAAGAGGCTTGACTATAAGCAGTATAGGCGTGTCAATGTTTATATATCAATCAAGGAGTGCACGGAGCACAAGGAACAATTTTTCCTTTAGAGAGAAAATGAGAGGCATGTGTTTTTAATCCCAGGTTACGCAGATTGTTATTTCTTTGCTATCTTTGTGCGTACAAAGGTATACTGATCAAAGCTACATATACCTAGGTATGAATGTAATGTTGCAAGATGACTAACTAAGACAATTATCTTAGAAAACTAATTATTTTTATATACTTCTTAACTAGTGACTCGCCGGCTTTATACGAGGTTATTAATATTCGTTTTTTTTTACGAAAGAATTAAAAATCTTTGAATTTCTTGGCTTTTCTTTACAATGGATTGGATTGGATTGGATCTGTTATACTTATACATACGATAGTGAATATCGTATTTAAAGCGGAAACCCGAGAAACAGTCATTTTGCTTTATACTATGAAAAGACTAATTTATTCATTAGCTGTAATATATTAGCTGCGTGCTTTGCATGCTAGTATAAATTATATCTCACAAAATATTGTAATGATCTTGTGATTAAAAATCTTTCTTGCATGATATTGCCTTATCGTAGTCAGTGACCTATCTATCAGATTGGCTCAAATTTTACTCTCGTTTTTGAGACGTTTTTATGTCTCATGCATATGATGTCTTAAATAAATACCTTAACACTTTTCCAGGACAGTAATAGTATATGTCCGTGATGACAATAAAATATCTATTGTGTCTACAGTAGTGTCCATGAAAGAGTTAAGTTTGAGTATGACCATTTTTGTGGGCAATCTACTGGTTTGTGACACAGAATATCAGATATCAAAGTACACACGGCCACAGCTGGCTGGCACCTCCTTATAAAAAGAAGTGAAGCACTGTTTTTGCAGTTTAATACACTATGACTGTTAGATGCAGAATATAATACTCCACATGATTGGGATCTATATAGTATAAAGATACTTTTAGACTCCAATTTAAGAAAAACCACGACTAATTTTCCTGACTTCTATTATATAGTGGTGACTATGGAAAACTCATCTTGTTGGAAGATTTCTGTACCCGACAGAGGGCATATTCATGATGTGATATACAAAAATTTTTATTTACACACAACTCAGTGAATGGTCAAATAAAAATTATGTAGCATTTTGTGGAGCTGTAAATTTGTTCTAGTCATGCAATGAGGTTGCATATAATAGCTTTATTATCATATTTACACAATATAAATGGACTGCCTTCGTGATTTACCGCAACTAATATTGTTAAAAAATGTCAACTTAGTGACGAGATATCTAGTCTGCGTTATGCTCTGCAAACACGACCCTGTGACCTTGATTACCTTGAATAATAATAGCTGGAATACGCAATGCAAAAGTTCACTAGCAAAATAAAGTAAATACCTAATCAAAGTTTTGTATTACTAGTATATTTATGTAAAGTTATTATTTATTATGGTCTTATTGTGTTTTAAACATATTGTTATAGATTTCTTTAAGTTACCTGCAAATACTTTCTAAATATTGGCCGGCGACATACCTGTAACAAGCACAATTTACATTTTGATATAATTACAACCTCACTGATATTAAAAGAACAACACAAAACATTAAACTTTAACTACCATTATATGGACGCTTTATTACGGCGCGATCGGTAAGTCAAGATTTTCTAAAGGGCAATAAAGTGTAATAGCTTTATTTGTATTAAAAAGACAACTCATTATTACAGCACTAGAGTACCAGACCTAGGAGACTTTACATGCATACAATAATATACAGACACAAAGTACATTTAGGCTCTCAACAAGTATTTATGTATCACACAAAGATTTGTTCCGCAAATCGAGCACACAACTAATTGCACATTAGACGTACTCACTCCTACAATGTTCCAAGGTACTCAAAAAGCAATATAAAACTACAAGAGCATATAAATATTCGGGTACGTGATACCTTAACCACTACATCTACCTTGGCATAAAGCCAAAACAAGAATAGTAGTGGACCGGGCCATATGTCACCGAAACTTAAAAAGAGCTGAGGGGTCTCAAACCACCTCTTATAGCTGTATTATTTTAATGTTACTTTGTGTTTTGTCTTTTTCTTTTGTGGTCCCTAGACCTATTTGTAGGTTACACAGATGCTTGATAGCCACAAACCACGTTAACTGCAATGCAGACAATGACAATGTTTATGTGATTATCTGAAAGATGCTTATAAAGTACAAGCTTTCCCCGGTGCGGTTTTACACGCATCTTTTCTTATTGCTTCGCTCCCGTCGCCAGTAGCGTGAAGTTACGTAGCCTAATAACCTTCCTCGAGAACTAGGCTATCATACGCAAAAAGAATTATTCAATTCCCACTCGTAGTTCCAGAGATTTTTTAGATATGTTTATTTGTAGATCTACTCATTTATTTTTGAAAACTAATAGAAATTGATTCTGCAGTGAGACATTTACAAAAATTTAAGCCCTGTTACCATCTGTATAGAAATTATTTATAAAATATCGTACGCCCGTATATTATCGTACATTGTTCTTCACATACAATACTGCGGTTAGTTTAGCAAGTTGGTAACCAATCGCCTAAGTGCACTATAAACTTGTATCTTCTATTGGCAACAACTTGTGCACGTTAAGCAACACAATTTGTGGCTGTTTATTCCCAGATAAGTTTGTTTAGCGCTTGTATTATAATAAACATTGGAGTTTCTGAAAGCTAATGTCAGAATTCTAAAATTATGGTACATTATTTATACTTATTAAAATTATTATGAATTCTTAGATTTTTTAATAAATGAGTTGTTAGTAGACCTTCTGGGATCCATTCTGTCTGATAATAGGCGATGGTAGCAGTAGCTATCAAGACAAATTGGTATATTAGCCATTTAAAATAGGTACAAAATTATCTAAATTAAGTTTCAGATTTCAGTTACATTTAAACTGTGAAATTTTTTATAGCCATCTTCTAACAGACGCCGTCACTCATGGGTCCAAGTCGTCAACCATACCGTATCGTGGGCCTCTACGTCGTAGCAACTACGGCGTAGGCAGCTACAACGTCGTAGACCCGAAAGACGTAATAGCAATCGCACGAACATTCTACAATACAGTTCAAGCATCTAACTAAGCACGTTCACATCTGGAAGTTACTTAATATGTGTACAGAACAAACCCACTCACTTACATATTAATTTATAATCTGAAGACTTCATTAATTTTGCTATAAAGATGTACTATAAATATTTACGTAAGTGTAAAGACAAACAATTGAGTTCACAAAATAAAGCACACACATGAGGCAGGCGTAAAGTTATTGTATGTATTTTGTTGATAACTGTCTGACAAAGAAAGAAAGAATTCTGACAAAGATAACTAGGGTATCTGACCGCAATAAAATGTTAAATTATATATATCTTTTGTTTTTGATTCTCTACACGGTGGATCAGAACGGAACAGAAAGCAAAAAATAATAAACCAATCCCCCAGGGTATCAGATTTAGTGGATCAGACCGGAATAACTCGATTGTCCTAATTATTTAATGCAACTATTTTAGATGGTTCACAAACAGCAGTAATGTGTACCTGGTTGTATAATTTATCTATGACGATATGGAATTCTGTATAATATGAACAAATTTTATGCTAGTGGACGTGATCAAATGGTTACTTAGTGTAATGAAAAGTTTGGTACTAGGCAACTAGATGGAACAAATATTCTCGTACTACTACGGCTAAAATGACCCTAGTCTATACAGTGTCAGTTTTCTTTTTTTTTATATTAGCCTACCACAGTGACTCCACCCTGCCTGTAAGCAGTCAGTGGAATCCAGAAGCGGTGGCCGCCATACCAAAAGCCATCGTCTTAAACTGCTGGTATGGTGGCCTCCACTATGGCGGCTGGGAATGGGGTTAAGGGAAGGGAATGAGGGAGGTGAGGAAAGAGGAAAGGGGGTAAATTGGGCCTCCTGCGCTCTCACTCACCAAACGAAACGCAGTAGTACGGATACTACTACTCTTACTTCGATCTTATATGAGAGGGTAGTACTTCCCCGGACGATCCGGCCCATTCATAAAAGTAGTAAAATGAAGTCAGTAAAATGGATACAGATAATATACCTACGTACCTAATGTAGCAAGGAGCAGGACACATAGCTCACAGAACTGATGGCCGTTGGGGCAGAAAGGTTTTAGAGTGGCGACCACGAACCAAAGAACAGTGTGGGCAGACCCCTCACAAGGTGGACCGACGCCCTGTTGAGGGTGGCGGGCAACCGATGGATGAGAGCTGCTTACGGGCAGCCAAGGTGACGAAAATTGGAAAGCCTATGTCCAGCAGTCAACATCTTTAGAATGATATGATGAATATACATTTTAAATTGCCAGCTCGCGATTAAGCAAACGTTGTAATGTCTTATATGTACAAGCAGATACCAATACACTCATGAACCAAACCTGATATAAATATTAAATACATAATATGTATACTATTATATAAAAAATTATATAAAAAAAACACAAACAAACAAACTCTTCCATTTTATAAAACGGAAGTTTGTTTGTTTGTCTAATGCGCTATTCTCTAGAACTACCAGACGGTTTTTTTGCGTATGATAGCTCAGTCAGTTTTTGAGGAAGATTATAGGCTATGTAACATCACGCTCCTAGCGACGGGAGCAGAACAGTAAGCAAAGACGTGGGTGAAACCGCGCCGCCGAAAGTTAGTTACATATAAAGTTTGAGAAGATATTTCGATATTTCTTACTGTAACAAGCGTAGGCCGTTAAGTAGATTTAGATAAAACTTGGCACAGATAGACTAAGCCTTGGATTAACACATGGTATAAATTTAGATCTTTGTAGTGACATTGACGTAGGGAAACAGTTCAATTGATACGTTTTACAAATAATTAATGTGCCAGATTTAGTTGCTGTTTCTCATTATCTTGTTTTATTTTAATGTTAGTCGTATCAGGATTTGGGGTTTCAAATAATTTTACCGTGAGCGCTGTAAAAAGCTTACCCTTAGAATTGCTGAGAACAGCTAACAGCATTACATAATGTACATTATGTACGAATGGTGTTATATACCGTTGTTTTTGTGGAAGGCTACACAGCATCACGCAGCGAAATATGACGTCGAAATAATTCATGATAGTCGTTTTAGTTTATATAAAATATAAATTTCGTCGTTATTAGAATGAGAGGATAGTGGATTCGTCTCCTTTTAACATATTTCCACTTTTACTAGTATGATTTGGCTTTGACTTGCCTGTTGGCCTAGTGGTTAGTGACCCTGACTGCTAAGTCGGAGGTCGTGGATTCGATTCCCACCCGGGACAAATTTTTGTGTGATGAGCATGATTGTTTGTTCTGTGTCTGGGTGTAATTTATCTATAATATGTATGTATTTAAAAAAAATATGTATGTAGTAAGTATATCAGTTGTTTAGTACCCATAACACAAGCAAATATAATTGCTTAATTTGGGACTAGATGGCACTGTGTGAATATTATTATTATTATTTATATAACAGCAAAAATAAAATATACTAATGTGAACACCGTCCTTCAGTGAATTGGTGACACCCAAACAATAGATGTTCTATTGAAGGCTGACATTAAAACCAAAATTAAAAACATAACCAAAAATCCAAATATTAAAAACATTGCTATAAATGTTTCTGTTGATTTCATTTATCGATGCGTGACTTAATCGAGCTTTTATGTAAATAAACATACATTCAGTACATAAACATAAATTATATTTAAGCAAGCGATTCCAGCGTTGATTAATTTAAAAATGTCTTTAATTTGCGTTCAAGGAAATTTGTGCTGTATATGATTCAAAGTAAGGACTGATTTCGCTTGAAGTTTTATCTTGTAAACAAAGCGTAAGGTATGTTACTTCACGCGTCCTCATTACTGTCTAAGTTTTGAGTGGTGCGTGGTTTCTTTTAGTTATGACGTAGACATTGTGACCGAATTTCATTGTGTTTTCGTGTCTATTCTTCTGTCAAAGGTGTAATAACATAGATCAAAGTGTACAAAAAGAAAGAAGTTTATCAAGAGAGTCTCTTAAAAATATTGGTTTCGAACTGCTCAAAGTTTAGATTACTGTTTCTGTCTATGAACCGGATTAAACAAAGTCTCCTGCCGATATGTTGACTGATAGTGAGAGTTCTGCAGTCTAAAATTATACCCGACTACATTAGGCTAATACTTTTTACATGAAACCTTGTTAAACTGACTAAACTTATGTGTCATTTACCTACACAACTCATAAAAAACAATTAAAAGTTAGTAAACGCAATATAAAAGTACATAATCAAAGTATCTACAATTTAATAGAATAAAGTCTAGATTTAACAATTTAATTCATAGGTATCCCTTTTTTGTTATGCAATTCAAAAAATAATAATATTTATTTCTCATTTAACATGTTTAATTTACTCTTGTTCTCTATCAAATCAAGAACTTACAAAATTAATTTAAAACTGCAAACTAAAAACCCTTTGACGAATAAAAAATTAATGCAGAATCTCATTCAAAAGTTCTACCACTTTAATACCGACCTGCCTTGCTTATATTTCATTTATTTAATCCGTGCATAATATTATTGTTGCCAGTTTTAAATTTAAAATCATTATTCAAATCAAATTCAAAGTTTCGCAATAAATATAAAAGGTTTTTTAGACTTCCGTACTTTCCTACAAGTTTAATTTATTCGACTGAAACAGGGATTAAGTTGACGTATATTTTTGTAGTTGACAACTGTATCAATTCAAGACGGGACAATGTAACATTTATTTACGTAATTGTAATGGCAACACAATTGTGCATCTGTCAAAAGTTTTGGGTAGGTAATAATTCACCTTTATTATCTCTGTGAGTTCTTAAAAACGGTATTACTTACGCGGACGAAGGGGTATTTTTAATAAAAGGGGGCGTTACATAACCGTCGTTTTACAACCATTCGTAGCTTGAAGCTTTAATATTTATTATTGATACACTACAAATGTAGTGTATCAATAATAAATATTTACGTTTTAATTTTCTTTAAAATGTAAGTGTCTCTACTTTGTAAAAATATAATAGGAAAATAATTAAGTTGTTACTTAATGTGAGCGAGAACGAAATTAAGACAGCAAAGAAAAAGAAACGCAATATGGTCACTAATAATCTACAAAGGTTAAATTACATTGTACGGTAGTAGATCCACGCTGGTTTCGGCATGAATAGGTCGGATCGTCCGGGGAACTACTACTCTCTCATAGAAGATCGGCGTAAGAGTAGTAGTACTCGTACTACTGCGTTTCGTTGGGTGATTGAGAGGGCCGGAGGCCCAATTTCCTCCCTTTCCTCTTAGTCCATTCCTAGCCGACATAGTGGAGGCCACCATACCAGCAGTTTAATACGATGGCTTTTGGTATGGTGGCCACTACTTCTGAATTCCACTGACTGCTTACCATCAGGCGGGGTGGAGTCATCCCGCCTGATCCCCCCGATTGATCCTGCCATCCAATTTTGCTAACTTAAGGTACAGTTTACGTACGTGTGATGGACGTTTAAAGGTTTCTTAGCGCATCAAGCTGTTCGCCGCACTCCACTTAGCGAACTACGTAGTCTATGTATTTAGCCAGTAAGATCATCAATCTTGCAACACTGAATAGAGACATTAAATACCTATCTTGTGTATAATTTGTGAAGTTGACTTCAAGTAGGTAGCTATTTAAAGTACATATGCTACAAAATCAAATAAGAAACCAAATAATATATAATAAATACTACTTAACAATACTTTGAATAGCTAATGACAATGTCAACATTAAGAAAGATTTAAACGCCCATCTGTAACGAAGATGTCATAAGACTTAAGAGCCACTTAAATAAGGCTTTTTTTTTATAGATATTTATAAATAAAAGTTAGCGCTATTTTCGCCTGTGATACAGGAATTATATCCTAGTACAGGCATCTAACATTATAATACGTATAGTTACACAATTAAGTCGTATATTAATATGTATCTAAGTAAGTTTATGAATAAATGATTTGATTTAATTTGCTTTAAAATTTAGGAGTAAGTGAACAAAGGTCACATTCCGAAAATCGATTCCACGAGCTTATCAAATCAAATTCAAATCAAATTCAAATCATTTATTCATAACTTACTTAGATACAAATTAAAATAAGACAGTTGTGTAACTATACGAATTACAATTTAGATGCCTGTACTAGGATGTAGTTCCTGTATCACAGGCGAAAATAGCGCTAGAATTTTATTATATGTATAAATGTCTATGATTCTCTAGATTTTAAATAAAAGACTTATACAATGAAACATGAAATACTTAACCTACTATGTTATAACTAATTTAATAACAAAAATACAAAATATGTGTTAGTTTAGGTAATTTTACGTAAACGTTCGAGGCTTATTCATTGGGAACAAGTAATATGCTTATGTACTAATAAAATGATGACATGACAGATGCTATGAAAAAACATGAACAAGTGTGTTGTATTTAATTCTATCTAAAATAATAAAAAGCATTAATCCAATTATTGTAAATCATCATAATCAACAGAGTTGATATATTTGAGCTCGGCAAATTTCTTAGCTGGGCACTCATTATCGCCCGTCTTATGGTTATTGGACTTCTTAAATCTTGAGCATGTTGCGCATTTTGGCGAGTTATCTTTGTTTGTGCAGTCTTGTACCGAGTGTCCTATTTCTCCACAGTGAGCACAGGTAGGCGTAGCTTCTCGACATGATTTCGCCGCGTGTCCATACTGATGGCAGTTGTAACATCTGGTTACTAATGTAAAGTCCCGCACAGGACACGATGTCCAATTTATAAAAAGCCTAGTTTGAGTAATTAGAACTTTTCGTATATAAGCTGGCAATTCTATTATATAGTTGCAGGTTGGTGCGTCTTTCTTACCAGATTTATGACTTAATTTTATTTGGGTCAGGAAAGATTCTAATGTCATTGCTGGAAATTTATCGGCTATATTTTGTTTGTATATGTATTTGAACACCTCCCTTTCTGCAATAGCGGCGGGCACTCCCACAACCACAATACGAGGTCTACGTTTGTGAGGTTCGTCAGCTGTGAGAACAGAAGATGCCTGTACTGCGTGTTTGAGTTTTTCAGCGTCAAGTTTTGTTTCTGTGCTAATAATAACATCACCGTTTTTCGTCTTACGTACACCACGGACCTGAAGTTTCATTTCCTCTGGGCGAATACAATTTTGTACAAGGTTTTTTGTCTCGTCACTTGTTTTTAATTTGTCATTGGGATAAATTACGACAGAGCTCAAATTGCTTGGTCTAATGAAATTATTCGGGCCCTTCTTGACCATATCCGAATAAGTGGCATTACTAGGAGTACATGACTTCTCGATAGTGCTTTTCAGTTCCGAGATATGTGCTGTCAGATCTGATTTTTCTTGAAGAAGGTCAATAGAGTTTGATGCTTCGATGGCTTTCTGCTTCAGCGACTGATATAAAACTGCCATTTGTGATGTTCCATGACTAATTTTATGACACAAATTTGAAATTTTCATTTTTTGGTCGGAATTTAGCTTACCATCAGTAGCAATGGAGCAAACCTCATTCAAATGCGACTCGATGGCCGACATCCATCTCTGAAGTTCGGCTGTGGCCACTACTTCAATATAGCTGCTAGACTCGTGGGCTAAGGTTTGCGATCTTCCAGGCGAAGCGAGTTGGCGTGATAGCTCACCCTGATGTGGGTTTTCCATTTTGATAATAACACTTATCACTAAAATAGTTTTATTTGTTCAATATGTCCATTAAGATTACACTAAGAATTTACAAAAATGCATAACACAGTAGGTATTATATTAAAGGAGGTCACTGTTATTATTATGTTTTTATTTAATTTTTGCTTATGAGCACGTTTTATTGTGGCGAACGTCGACGAAAATATCGAAAAATATCGAATATTATAAAACTAATATCAAATAAAAATTGTATATACCGACAATAGACTAACAAATCCATGATAATGCCGAGGCTGAAATCTAAAAAACAATACTGAACAGACTCGGTTTGAGATTTATGTAAAATCCCCGCTTATTTTTTACGGTCGGAAATAATTTTCTCGGCTACCCTCAGTCAGTTTTTCTTTTGTTTTTATGCAAATTCTTCCAAAAATAATAATCAGCGTGTATCAGCACGATTGTTTCTTCTTTCAATTTTCTGTTGCGTTTTAATTTAATGAATGGATTGAATGGAATTTTGGTTATGATTTAATTTTTATATATTTACTAGCTTTCCGCGGCGCTGTTTCACCCGCATCTTTACTGCTCGTACTGCTCTGCGTCATGTTACATAGCCTATAGAATTCCTCAAAAACTGGGCTATCATACGCAAAAAGAATTATTTATCCGACTGGTAGTTCCAGAGATTAGCACGTTCAAACAAACAACCAAACAAACTCTTTCGCTAATAGTATAGTTAGCACCTATTCAATTTTTGTTACAGAACGTTTAAAGTTTTCTTTACGTCGACTACAGAACATGTTTTTTTATCGTCTACAAATATTTTACGCTTCTCATGAGTGCACGTTAACTAACAATAAACGCTAGATTTAAAATCAAGTTTTCTTCCTATATCTGAAATAGAAAACTGTATTTCCCACGCCTGCTATTTTTCCTTCTGATTAAATTTGTTGCGGAATTCACGACTCCTCGACTTTCCATGGGACAATCAATGTATTCTGAGTCACGGATAACTCGTTTCCTTAGAGATCGAACAGAAATTGAACAAGCGTACTGCTTTGCACGAATTTCTTCAACCAAAGGAACTCATGAGATCGCATCGTGTTTCTACGAATTGAATTCGATTTTAAACTTTCTTTCCTTTAAAATTGGGGTTCAAATTACTAAAGTACGTTTTTCCTCAAAATTAAATTACTTATACTAAGAGGTGGTCCTATTTTCTTTCTACAAGGAAATTGCCTTACCTAAACATATTTCCTGCGGTTATTAATTTTTTATTGGCTTTTAATTTTAGAAAACCGCAAAGACGATATCGTATGAACCTGTAAGAAACATTGCACACAATTTATTAAATACCAAAAATTGTGTGCATGAAAATAATGAATTAACGTGTTTTAAATTTATTTTTATATCGGTTATGCTTTCATGTTATTCGAACAGAGTATTAGTTGAGAACAAAATAAAGCTATTCACCCTATTGAAGTTGCTGCCAGCACCTAGTTTCATGTAATTAAACGACACGGTCATACTGCTTTTTTAAATTAAAAGTATATTGAGTTCCATGTCGCTAATGCGTGTAGTTCTATAGCATCAATCAAAGGAATACATAGACCTTCTGATATACTGTTCACTTTAGGGTAAACAACTTACGTTTCTCCAGGTATATTAAGACATGTATTTTGCTTATCGAGTGATCAGTAGCCTAGTGTCAGGATTTGTTCAAGTCAGCCATAATTTATTACAAAGGCATCCGATTTGACCTAACGACTGTTAGCAACATGGTAACAGCCGGACTTTTAACGTTAAAACATTCCGGACATAATAGGGGGCGAGACTATTGGCATATTCAGAACAAAATATCAAACGATTGATAAATATACCTATTGTTCCCTATATTTATCATTAGTCACCTTATACAACACCCACTGACTGAAGAGTTTGGAGAAATTTTTACTCGACCATCACAAAAAAGGGATTTTTTTTCCTCAAATAAAAAATATATATTATGTCACAAAAAAATATTTTATTAGAAACTTTTATCTCTTAGGTTAAACGTTGTCTACTTGTAAGTAAAGGCAGTAAGCACTTCGAAAAAAATCACTTGACTTAAAACAAGTCGCATTACTGCCAATGTGTTCTACCTAAATTCCCTTTGTAAATCGGTAAAGGATTATCCAGATAATACAAGGAAAAATAGACTTTATACTACTGCACGAAGACTCAATTTTCTTCGATAATAAGTGTTGATATGCTTCACTAACAAGTTTAGAACAAGTGTTACTCAGTTTAGCTATAGCAAATCTTGGTGAAGGGTAAAACAGGTGGTATATGATGATAATGTCAAAGTAAAAGTAAATGGATTGAAAAATATTAGGTTTAGTGAATTGGTTATTTGCTTCATAGTGCGTGAAATATGAATTATCGTTGTAGAGACTGATATGGGCCAAAAAAATTACTGAAATTTGTGGAAAGGTAAACTTTGAAAAAACTTTAGCTTTTTTTTCTTTCTATTTTCTTTGTCTAAGTTCAGATAAAAAAAAACAAAGCAAATTCAATAATATCATAATTTAGTACTTCACTCTATCTTATAGTAAGCAGTCAATGGGGTCCAGGGGTGTGGTAGGCACTAATCCAAAAGCCAGCAGTATGACAAAAGCGTCCCTTAGTTATTAAAATTATTAAGGATTCAAATGCAATACACACGTAATTTAATTGAGAAACAAGCACTAACACTTAAAAAATATTAAGGTATTTATACTTTGGATTGATTACCTTGACTTGGTCCTTTAGGTTTCACTAAATAAAATTTTAGAATAGAAACGTATATTCGTTTAACATCACTTTTAAAACCAAAAAGAGTCAAAAGAAGCAATTAGTACAAAAATGAAATATAATTAATGGTTCTTTAATATGAAATAATTAATGATCTTTCAAGTGAAAACCACTCAAACTAACTTCAGCATTAATAATATTAGTTCATCAATTGTATTGTATAAACATATCATTGAAAATAATGAATAATGAAAATAGATGCAAAAAGAGATATTACTTCTTAAAATATATAAGTTATTTTATACATATACATGTACATATTTCAAATACAATGTAAATTGTTTCGTGAAAATGAAAAAAAAACGATTTACATCACATCCATGAGAACATGGCTACTATGACATTGAACAATGTCCATCGTCACAACGCTAACAATATACATATAGATAATATTCTATCAATAAAGGTACATAAAGTAATTAGGCAATACATAGGTACATATTATTAGGTACAGGTGCCATCCGACACACTCACTAACACTACAATAGGTAGGTACGAGTACACTAATTACTGTGCTACATACATTAGAAAAATTATAAAAATGAGTTTCTTACTTTTGAGTTTGTTTTAGGCAGGCGGGCTTTTTTTTAATAATATAATATATATTACTGTGTTTAACGAGTTGGCACTTTTTACATTTGTGGGTACATATTGTTGTAAAAGCGCTAATTCATACGTAATCAAGGTTTTACCATAGCTAAATTTTATATTATGGAAAAAGACACAAATTTTTGCAAAAATTTCTTTTGTTATTCTCATTAGATTGATATAATTTTTCCTAAATTCTTCGCTCTCAAAAAGTCTACGTTAATCGTATCTCTAATCTAATGTATTTAAATATAGAAAAATGTTTTGTCATTCCATTCGCAACAATCAAACATTAAATCTTGTTTTCTTACACAATTAACGAAAACTTTCTTTAAACGTAAGTCTGTCATAAGGGATCTGGAGGTTCTCTTCGACGAAAAGCTTACTTTTCACACTCACTTTGATTACCATGTCTTGAAGTCTACCCAGCTTCTTGGTTTTATAACACTATCTACTAAACATTTCAGAGATCGATACTAGAATACGGTTCAGTAATCTGGTCTCCATTTTATGAGGTTCATAAGCATCGACAGAATACAAAAAAAGTTTCTAAACATTCTTTTTACAGATTACACCTATGTCGACAGTACAGGTCTTATGCTAGCAAATTGCATAAATTTAAACTAGCCTCTCTCTACTCTTGTCGCCAATATAACGAGCTATTCTGCTATAAAATCATTAATTCACACATAGACTGCCCTGATTTACTCTCCTCTCTTAACTTCATTACACATTATAAACCTCGCAATCCCTCCCCAAGATTATTTGCTCTACAAGTTTACAAGAATAATACCTCTTTCTATAACCCTGTAACCAGAATGTGCCGATTATACAATGACATGGTGTCTCGACATTCTACCTTAGATATATTTAATAGTAGTCTCAATAAATTCAAAAGTGAAATTAGACGTATTCCATGTATCAGCAGTTCCAATTCCGATTAATAAAGGACATATAATATTTTTGTATTATCACAACTAGGTAATTTAATATTTGGAGCATCTGTGCGCACACATACGTAGAGTTACAAACTAGCTTTCTATTTTATATATTTACTGTGTTTATTTATGTTTGTATCTTATTTTGTGAGCCAATAAATCAATAAATAAATTAATAAATGAACTTATAATTAAACTCGAATAACCAGGGCACATTTTGTAGACAACTGTAATATCTATTTCTGTAAGGGCAAGGTACCAGTACACTTCGCTAACTGATATTAACAAGGGCACGTAGCAGCGAATCTTAAAAGAGCAAAGGTGGGACAGAATAACTTTTGAAACACTTTTATTTTCTTTTAGGCCCCTACAGTGTTTAGGACTATTTCTTTCTTCTTTTTAAATTGTCTGTTTATTTAGCTGCATTGTTTTTATGCTTTGACATAACTTGCTTTAGTTTAAGTCTCTTTTATAGGAATGAGACTAAGTAGTAAACCGCTGCGTAGTTATGAAACACTTTTATAAAACCCTCGCTTTTATGTTTTTTTTTTTTGTATGTTTGTTACCTCATATCTCAGTCATTTATGAACCGATTTGAAAATTTTTTTTTTATTTGAGAGGGTATACTCTGAAATTGGTCCCATTTTTTTATTATAAGAAATGGTTCAGTGGTTGTATGTTTGTTACAACAGAACTCGGTCATTTATAAACCAATTTGGAAAATTCTTCTTTTATTTGAAAGGGTATACTCCGAAATGGGGTCCCATGTTTTTTTATTAAGAATGATTTAGTGGTTTGGCTTCAATTTTATATTTTGTAACAAAACGTATGCAAGGAGTGAAGACGTGTAAAGCAACACGTCGATGTCTTTTGAGACGAATTATCTGACATTGACATGTCCATGCTACAAGTGCGAAGTGATTTTCAAAATTAATTTTTGTTAGAAACGAAGTGGCCCTGGATGAGTGACCATTTGTGTCATTTCATTTTCAGCGTCTTCATTCTTTAGAAGCAGTAGACTATGATTATCACTATAATTTCGTAGTCGTTAAGCCAAGTTGGAGGTCTTATGGTCGTGAGTAATTACAACAGCAAAGGGCGGCCTTAAACCTGCCTTTACAGCACCACTGTTTATTTTTTGTATATCTGTTAAGCGATTGCTCGGTCAGTAAATTATGATTTTTGATGATTCTTTATTGTTGGTAGATCATCACTTTTTTGTTTTGATTTGTGGTTTCTGGGATTCAGGGTTTAGCGATCGAGAAAGTGTTGACAAGGACCTTATATCTCTATTTACAATCTTACCTCTCGTCTCTACTTTCTTTCAAACGGCGCGGCGCTGTCTCATTTGCGCAGCACGTTTAGTAGGTCTACCCATATTGAATATATTTATACACAATTAATTCCCACTAAAAGTTTAAAAATAAAATTATTTTTAGAAAAGAAATGAAAACCGACTTCAAACAACACCTACATGTTCAATCCTTAACTAAAAAGTAGAAAATAATATTTTAATTACTTCATAGCAAAGAACATTAAACGGAAATCAACGCAATCCTTGATACCTATAATACTTTACTATTTATAGTTTTTAATCAGTTATTTTGGAGTCGGTGCCAGCCAAGAAGTTTTCATTTCTTTTCTAAAAATAATTTTATCTGAGACTTATGACGGTAAGGCGTCGACGTTTTAGTGTTTTAAATATCGCTACAGTAACGCTTGTTAAGGGTACAGTCCTATTACAATACATTTTTGCCCTCCATTTTAAATTATTTCTATGCCTACGTGTTTTGATATTAATGTAGTCAAGAAATTAACCAATATAAAAAGTCTATTTATCTTCTTTAATAATATTTAAAATTTAATTTTACAATATTGATATTTACTTATAGTAATTTAATTTCTTGCACTGTTGTGATTGTGATGGTAAAGTGTTTGTTTATTATACAAAAATAAAGTGAAATACTAGTACAAATTCACGTTTTAAATATATGCGAAAATACGCACGCTGTAAAGAAAATAACTTGTATGAGTAACTAAATCACAAAAGCTCACAAGTCTGTTAAAACCGCATAGTTTCCCTCGTTTATTCAACACAAGAGCCATATATAATTCCACATTTAAATAACATTCAAGTTCAGCTAAGAGTAAATCTCACAATAAAATGTACGGAGGTCGGTACTGGCTATTTTATTTAAGGTTTAAAGGTGCTCCCTCACCAGCATTCGTCTGTATTTCAAATTTGAATTTGAAATTTCGTTACAATATCTATCCTGACTTAACGAACATTAAATTAGAATAGAATATTATGTTTTATTGTGCACATGTAACAATAAATAGTGACAATGGATGGTTTTTAGAGCGATCACTCTCAGATAGCTTCCAGACTTTTTTAACTAGTAATGTAACATTTCAGATTGAAAATATTACACATTGTATCATCAAGTGGCTTGGTAATGCTCAATTCGCCACACTCATAAATGTTATGATTAAATCTGTAACATTACAGGTTGCGCACTGTAATGCTCGGTTTTCTTCCCTCACTCTTGTAATGCTCAGATTCGTAACGTTACATTACAGACAAACGCTCCCGGTAAGAGAGCACCTTTATACGTTACGAAGCCCCAAAAAGTCTCAATGAGAGTCTAAACGAAAGGTTCTCATTTACATTTTGACTACGCATGTTTGTTTGAGTTTTTACATTTTTAACTCGTGTTATTCATTTTTTTGCACGCTCGGTTAACACTAGAAAAGGGTTAGGTTAGTTCTGTTGTATACGTAACCAAGTCTTTATTGTTATTTTATACAAAGGTTGACAGCAATAGCAACGCTATTAGGTAGGTACGTTATTATAATAATAATAATAATAATAATAGTCTCGATACCGGTGGTAAACTATTTTTTATATTTTTAAATGTATATTTTTACTTTTTATAAATATGTATTTAAAAATTTAAATAATATGAAATGATGTAAATAAAGGGAATAATAATAATAATATTCTGCCACATGCACACAGTGCCATTTAGTCCCAAATTAAGCAATTATATTTGCTTGTGTTATGGGTACTAAACAACTGATATACTACTTATATACTTTTTTTTTTTTGTAAATACATACATATTATAGATAAATTACACCCAGACCCAGAACAAACAATCATGCTCATCAGACAAAGATTTGTCCTGGGTGGGAATCGAACCCATCATCTATACTATTATATAAAGCGGAAGAGTTTGTTTGTTTGTTTGTTTGTTTGTTTGTTTGTTTGTTTACGCGCTAATCTCTGGAACTACCAGTCGGATTTAAATAATTCTTTTTGCGTATGATAGCCCAGTTCTTGTGAAAGGTTAATATGTAACATCAGTTACTGGCGACGAGCAGAGCAGTAAGCAAAGACGCTGGTGAGACCGCGCCACGGAAAGCTAGTTTCTACTATATGAACTTTTCTAAAGGTCTAACCATTTTTTATGCGTAATATTTTTAATATTAAATTTTTAATTAAAATGTATTGAGAAACTTAACTTTTTTACTATTTTTAACGGCATTCTTTTCATTTATACAGAGTGTATACGACGGTATGACATTAAATGCAATTACGTATAGTATGTGACATTATAAAGCGAGACAAAAAAAAATCTACTAAATATCTTCAATAGTTTAGACACAGGACAATTTTTTTAATTTCTTTAATTCTAAATTAACACTATGTAAGTACGTCAAACGGTCACTGACTTAAGTCATAGTCCACGTCGAAGGATAAACGTTGCCGTTCATTACAGTTCAGTGAACTTGTCATAATAAAATGGTGTATTACTTCGTTACTATTAAAATATTATTTATTTTGTTAGAAAATTTCAAATTTTTGTTTTTCGTCAAATTACTTTTGTGATTAATTAGAAATCATTATATGGGCTAGTAACACCTGCCTTTTCATTTAATGTCAAACCGTCGTATACACTCTGTATACTGGCTAAAAATTAAATAATTGAGGTTAATTTTAAAATTTAGTTGACTAATATAGCTAGTGTGAAACCAATGTTCTTGATTATTATTTACTACCTTCCTTGTTTATCTTGAACATCATTGGTATACTGTAAAGAAAATGTCGTGTAGAAACCTGGACTATGACAAGTGATGCACAAAAATCTCATGGGCTGAAGTGCTGGGGGAGGGGGGAGGGGAGCATTAAGAACAGCTTAACTAAGATTTCCAAGATTTATTTGAAATGTTTGACATATTCGTCTGTCAAGACCATGAAAAGTACGAATTTTCACAAATCACAAGTTACTTTATTAATATGTCTATACTGCTGCTATCCATTGCATAAAATCGGGATTTAAGAATACCTCAGATTAAAGATATAGATATAGAAAAAGCGGCCGTTAATAATAATAGTAAGCAGCAGAGCTTAACGGTAATAGATCCACGCCGGTTTTAACATGAATGGGGAAGTACTATCCTCTCATAGAAGATCGACGTAAGAATATTAGTTTACATGCTAATGTGTTTCGCTCGGTGAGTGAGAGTGCCGGCAGACCAAATACCCCTTCGGTCCTCTTCCGTTTCCCTTTTCCTTCCTCATTCTCTTTTCCATGGTCAGCAACGGGTTGATTATGTTTAAAACACAGCCATGTCTATAGGTTACGGTTGCCACTTACCATCAGGTGGACCGTATGCTTGTTTGTCACCAAATTTGTATAAAAAAAGCTAAGTGTTTTTATTTTCAGAAGCATCAACGTGATAAAAGTAAGGTTTTTTGACAGTTAAGAGTTACTTTAACTGTCAAAAAACCGGAACCGTCAAAAAAGATGTTAATCCTTTCCGAGTATTGATTTCTACTTGTGGCCAAGCTGCACTAATTGCTAGAACATTCTGGCAACCGCACACGCCAGAGCCGTGCAACTCATTTCGTTCTGTTGATTTTTATGCAGATAGCGTTTTAGTAAAAGCTTCGTTTTAGATAATGTTTGAGCTTGATTACTTCTTTTACTTTGATATTATACAGGGTAGATGTTTTATTTTAAGTACTTTGATAAATGTAAACAAGTATAAGTAGTAATATATGAGAGGTGACTATTATAAATTATGACAAGTTCCTATAACTTAGTTACTACCTAGATTCATTGTAGCAACTGACCCAAGCTATTAAATGAACCGAGACCGGTTCATTTAATAGCTTGCCGGATAATAGCCGGATGAGACCGGTTCTGAGTATTCAGAACCGGTCAAATTATCTAACAAACAAAATGAGGATGTCCACTTGACTGGCTAATTACGAAATCATATTTGTTTCGAGTGCTTAAATAATATACCCAAGATAAAAGCACTAACTTAGTTTGGGACCAAAGGGAAACTACCTATATTATTACACATATAATTTATACTTATTATTAAATACAATTATTATTATTATTAGTAAATATATCACAAAACGCATAAATTTACACCTCAAAGAGACAATTTTACACCGCGGCTATTAAAAGCTAAGCAACTTGTATTCCCTCCTGTAAGGATTTAATCAACTTTACATTTTTGTGAACTAAATTCTTTGTCCATCATACATATTTAAATGTGATCGATTTGTATGGTAGTTCGTTTGCTGTCTATATAAATTGTCACTCAATACAATTTGTAATTATCGGCAATTAAAAAGAGTGTACTAAGAGGCGTTAGACTTAGGCGGGTCAGCACATTCATTTCAGAAGAGTTTGTTAAATGGCAGAGCCTTCCCGAAGCTATTAGGTACAGATGCTCAGTTTTATAATTGGCTTATTCAACTGTTGCTAATCGAGTAGTTTTTCCATTCAATGTCGTCTCGCTGTAGCTCTGCTGAGCTTTTCGGACAGGCAGAATGTATATTAGGCCTTTTCCCCAAACATTCGCCCAAGTAGTCATCAATCCTACGTATCATTCAATCCTACCAAAATATCAATATAAAATCAAGTCAAGAAAGTTAAGAAGTGGCGACCGCGAACTAGAAGCCTTAGCATGGCTAGATCTCTCTGACAAGGTCCTGATGAATTGATGAAAAAAGATTCGTCAAAGTGAAGTGCTAACTGTAGCGATATAAAAATTAAACATTTATTCTGAATGTTGATATACTAGTGAATTTTTTGTTCAGTTTTTGTTGTTAAATATACTATGCCTGTAATTAACTAAGATTAACTGAAATGAACCAATACCAATTGAATGCATATAGAAAATACTATATATACGCGTAGGTCGTCCGTAAACCATTAATCAGTGGAGCCGAAACGCGTCCATGATAATTGTGCGCACCACAACAGATGGCTGTGACGTCACTAAAAATTACCAAACCATTGATTGATAATACTAACTGAATAGTTTCGAATCATGCAAGAACATTTTAACCTACTGTATTTATAATAACTACAGCGCCAGTACCTATACCGTAACATTTAAGAATCACTTCTTATAAAATCACACATCTTTTAAATTTGGTATCCACAGCTAATGGGCTATCTTACCATCGGACAGAATCGCTTTGATAAGCTGATATATAATAAAAAGTGTTCTTTGTGTCGATTAAATATAAGTATGCAAATATTTCGTGACATCTAGTGCAAAGGTTATCAAAAAATTTAACGACAAAATTTCAAAATTAAAGATACAAAAATTTGACGTTAATTTTTCTTTTCATTTCTGTGTATTTATTTGCTTTACAGATTTCTGTTTATAATTTTTACGTACCTACGGATTTCTATATTCACGTGTTAACAACCTATACGGTGTTTGCATTAGATTATTTTATCGAGTCACACCGCGTGAACGTTAAATCAACGAGAGAGTGAAGTTCAATAGAAACGTGTTAGCTTTTCAACTAGTTCTGAAAGTGAGTTGTTTTAATTGAAGCAAGTTTATAAAATTCATAACGGGTTACTAATATTTTTTTCAACTGTTTTTGAACTTATTCAAGGTTTTATTCTAAATCTTTAAACATTTATAAAGCAGGTATTAAGTTGAAACTAGTAATTAAAACTTGTATTAGTCTTACAGTTACTATAAATCGATTTTTATGAAAGTCATGATTATTAAAACTCAAGATACAGATTTTTTTACTTTTCTTCATACTAACTTGTGTCATATTTATCATACTTGTCACGACGTTATCTGTCATTGTAGGTATACCTTCAATCAGTAATGTTCACGATAAATAATAATATTTGAAAATATAAATTACAAACAAAAAGTCAGACTAGTTTAAAGGTAAGTGCAATTTGTAAGTGTTGTATTTAGACAATACAATACTTACAAATTGCAATTTGAACTTGCAATTATGTATAACCTGCTAAGCGTTTACTACATATAATATTAAGCATTCATTTACTATTCGCAGTAAGTATATAAAAATACCGTATGACCACAATAATGTCGACGGACATAATTAAGCTGTTAAAATACTCACATTTGGTATTTCCACATGATTGTTAGCACGATATAATGCCATAATTTTACTAAATTATTACACATAAGTAGACTAATTAGACATGACATAACTTGCGCAAATACACTATGTGTCGCAATTTTTACTTATAAACGTGTCAAGCAAATAATAATCGTAAACGCTTTTCAATATTGTCCAAGTCTTTTGAGCGGAACGTAAAAATCATATAACAAAGCTGACTTATTATCATCAGCATCAATTTTCCATGACGGCTTTTGCCATGGTGTTCACCATTACTGAACTCCACTCGTAAACAGAGTCGTAACAAAAACTGACAAAAAATTCTTTTTGACCACCAAATTACAATTTGTTATGTCAGAATTCAAGTTGCTGAGCATTTCATAGTATTGGCAATTCGATTTCATCGATCTACTACAGCATAAAATTCGTAAAATAATTCTGAACAAAGCTTTATCTTACTTAGACCATAAAATAAAAAAGAGTCTATTTAATCTTCATAAAATGCAAATCCATTTATTCGGTAAATTAACTTCAAAAACTCCTTGAGCCTTAGTAACTAGTAACAATTACTATGATGATTTTATCGTCTAAACTCTAAAAAGAACTACGCTGTGGAAAGAAAAAGTTTTATTAAAAAGGAGAGACAGCGTTTTTTCGAAAAAAGTTTGAATGTTTATTCGTAAAGTGTAAAAAGCGAACTATGAGAATAAATGAAGTTGTTTGTTTTTCAGGATCTTACTTGCAGCTACGGTTATGTTATGTGTGAGTAATGAAATTTGCTTTGGAGCACTTAACACAAAAGGTGTTGTGACTATGGCATTCAGTAGGTAGTTCCTCATTCGAGCAGCTCCAATTGATAAATAATTTTTTATTTTATTAATTTTTTTACAATTTTTTTAGGCAATATATTTCATAGAAACACTTGCTTTTATGTTACGCTTACACCATAAAATGGAATAACTAATGTTAGTGCATTTAGTCAAACAGACCGAAGACCATATCTTCATCATCAGACTCGGACTCTTCCTTCTTGGCTTCTTCTTCTTTCTTCTCCTCAGCAGCAGCAGCAGCAGCGGCAGAGGCAGCACCTCCAGAGGCCACTGGAGCAGCTCCTCCAACAGGCATAGATGAAAGTTTCTCACGGACTTGCTCAATCTGATCATCGACGCTTTTGCCGCTGAGTTCAGAGATGACTTTCTTGAGTTTGTCGGAGTCAGCCTCGATGCCCACTGAGCTGAGGATCTTCTCCACGTCCGACGCCGCGGGGGCCGCCTTGCCTCCCCTATCATCATTATCTTTTACTCATAATTGAATCAACGACGTCTCTGTTTCATGTCATCATTGCCAACAAACACTGTTCAAGTACTCTGATCCTGAGACATTGCGATAGATCGGACTCGGCGATGTGTTGTGATCTAATTCCTACTGCTTTAGTTAATTTTACTAATACTTTACACAATATTCAGCTAAAAGCCTTTCATATCTTTTTATCATTACTATAATATTTACAGATACAACTGGCAACCAACAAAATATTAATCGGTGTTGCCATATAATAACGAGCTAATTTATTATAATTAACAGCGCGTTACTCTTACCACAGAGTATCCATAGAGTGATTACAGGCAACAATTCATGGGTTGACGATAAAATTCGACATATTTTCAATTAAATTCTCATAGATTACTTTAACCGTCGCTATCGATATGATAAATTACTGTTGATGTAATAGTATCAGGAACAATGAAATAAAAGTAAAAAAACTGAGGTACGGATAATGAATAACGTGTTAAGTGTCATTCATTTCCTGGTTCAACTAACTGTAATTTGTTTGATGACTCTTAATAAGTAAGCTTTATTTGTTGCCAAGTTGATTAATTATTTAGTTAACGTTTCTCTAATCTCTGTTTGTGCGATTACCATACTATAGTTAGTCGGTACTATCCCTCAATGAAACAAAACTTTACGTGGTTAAAAATCATTTGTTTAAAATTCTATGTTATATTATATAAAGCGACAGAGTTTGTTTGTTTGTGTAAACGCGCGATCTGTGGAACTACCAGTCGGATTTGAATATTATTTGTTGCGTATGATAGCCCACTTCTTGAAGAAGGTCATAGGCTATGTAACATCACGCTACTGGCGACAGGAGCAGAGCAGTACGCAAAGATGCGGGTAAAACCGCGCCGCGAAAAGCTAGTCACCAAACAAATTGTAAATCTTCGTTGAATATTTGTAGGCTGTACATTATGTATATATAAATATCACACGTACATACGTATAGAGCTTCACGCTTTGTTTCTCCTAAGGGAAGGAAGGCAGGCAGAGGTGTGTAACATCCACGCTTCGCCAGTTTTGTTGGATGCCAATTGTAGCAGGGATACGAACCTGTTGCCTTTTTCCGAACACTAATTCAGCATCCGGGTTTATACAGAAAAACTAATTATTCTAAAATAACACTTGACCTGGAGATCGAACGTGGGATCTCTGCTTGGTATCTATTTAAATAATCATTATCCTCAACATTACGCCGCTGATATATCTAAATCTAAGTTACAATTTTCACAGCTCATTGACAATGTGCTTGCCGAACAATGCTATTCCCATAGTGCCTACCAAAATTACAATGGAGATTCTCTCTATTCGTCCCCTTTCAAAATGGCGATCGTGACCCCATTACAATGCATTCAGAGTTAGTGGAATTATAAATACATATTAAATGGCTCTTGGATATCACTTTTTTTTTTAAATCATTTGTGAAGGACTGGTGCCTGAAATAGGTTGCGAAAACCTGTGCCACAAGTCAGCAGCCCCCTCCTCCCCCCTCATTGAAAAGTAAGTAGGTACACAGTTGCGTAGGGTAGGTACACACTGACCGACCATCACGATATTAAGAGGAATGATTTATTTCCTTCCTCATCCACTTGTCTGTGGTTGGCAACCACCCTTCAAATGCATCATAATCATAATGTCACATTTTAATTTAAGACCCAAAAATACCAGTATGCGCATTACTAAAGTAGGATATATAAATTTGCCTGTATTTCAAAATTACTGATGATTTTGTAGCTAATTTTTTACCTATAAGTAAATCTTCATTTCCGTCATACTCAACTCCAAAATATAGAGCTTCTGCAACCCAATAAAAACACCAATATATTTCACTGAAATACATATTTCTAAGGAACCAACTTTTACCGTCTTTTCTCTCATCAAACTTTGCTCCAATGAGAAATACCTACTACTTTCCATAGTCTTCACAAATCAATAGCAAATACTCGACAAAATCCGGGAGTAACAGGAAATTGAACATTCATTCGCCTAAAATCTTGTTAAATAAGTAAAAAGTTGGCACTGAAATGTTTTATTTGAATTATAATAAAGCATATTTTACGCATGTTAAATATCACCATATTGTTATAAATATTATCAATCCATCTATCAAGCGTGACTATTACAAACTCATCCTTTTGGGCAAAGCCTATGTCAGCAGTGAATGATTTCAGGGTGATAGAAAGCTAATTAATCAAAATATTATTTGTTATTCCAAATACTAATTAGAAGTAAACTGTCCTAAAAAATAAAAGCTAGGAGTAAGTAATTCTGCTGAGTCTCTGATACACATAATATACGTAAGACAAGTCATAACCTTAGCTGTCTATGAGTTTCGTACAAATCGACTACGAATTAATTGTCTACAATAAAAGAATAAGATGTTCTCGTATCTATTTCAGATTCATGCATATAAATTTAAAAGGATTACTTAAAAAACGTTATTAAAGTCACCAAAAGTTCATATTTTATATCGAATAATCCTCAACGTTTGGGAAGACCGATGAAATACGCACAGATTAAATTATTATCCGCCGAGAGCCTGCCCAAAAGGTATCTTATTAGTACCTTAAAATATCGTCGGTGTACAGAAAGCGGCTTTCGGGGATGATTTATGACGATCGTGTGCGTTTGGGTTTCGATTTTTGTTAATTGGGCCACTTCGTATTATGGTAATAAAATAAATAAATCGGTCGGCCAACTTTTAATTATTATCAATTTAATTTTCGAGAATACTGTTTTTGGGATTTTAGTCTTATGTATTTACTACAAAAACGTTTTTTTTTTTATTGTAGAAGTTATTTAAATCAGATGTTGAATTCGTAGTATAGTAATCATGCTTACGTTAGTTCTGATTAAGGCGGTTCACCCACTGAAGATGCGTCCCGCCGCGCCGCGCCCGTGCGCGGAGCGACGGATAACGCGCGCGGCGACGGAGGCGCAGATCTGCCTTACTTAGCGGTGTAATTTGCTCCCCCGCACGGTAATGCAGATTATGACGGCCTCGCGCTAAATAAACTCATATATAAATATATATACACAGCACAGATTGGCAGGAACTGCGCACAGGGCGCTTTCCCGTGCATTTCCGTGTCGGCAGTGTGTTGTGCTAGGCGTGATTTCTATATAAATTGAGATACTTGCATACAATGGTAAAATCTGCCATCCCGCGCTACGCGAGGGGGCGCGGTGCAGTGGGTGGAGAGCCTAAATTTGTCGCGGAGTCATGCAAATTTGGCAGTCGCCGGAACGCCAGTTTCACAGCTCGATGTTTGCAAGGGTTTCGCTGGCTTACAGAAGTCACAGTGATGGATGGGTAGATGTCCCGTAGTCCGTAGTCATAGGATGATAGATCACATATAAGAAACTGTCAAACATTATCATGAGTTTAACGCTGTTGTTTTACCAGTGACAGCATAAAACATTAATTTTAAAATTTAGATATCACAGTAATAACCAGAGGCGCTGTTCCTTATACATATAAATATTGTATCTGTGTATTTTTCATTGTCGCATGTTATCTCATTGTTTGGCGACAGGTTAAATTAACTTTTTCATACACCAATTTCAGGTTTGATCTCATTTTAGATAAAATTTGTGTGGCTTTTAACACTTTTTTTACAAGTTCATACACAAAATGTATGCGAAGTCATGTCCTTTTATTTATGGTCCAGTGAAAGATTAATATAAGCAGGCAAATATAATTTAAAGCCTTGGTGATAATTTTTTGTGTAGATGAGAATACTACAATAAATTAATAATATATAATTATAAAATTTTTCATGTTCTAAATATCATTTACTCTACCTATATCAAAAAGTATTATTATTTTAATGTAGGATAACGTAACTAGAGATAAATCATTTTCCCCGAAAATATGACCAAAAAGCTTTTAGATAAAATTCTGTGTTAGGTTAGGTACACAGAATTTTAGTTTAGCGATCAGTTTATGTTGTAAAATATTTTGATGAAACCTAACATTTTTCAGTAATTATTTGCAAAACTCAAACCGAAATATCTTAAAACATAAACGATCTTATTCCGATGTAAAACGCATTTGTCGAATTGGTCCTTATGTGAGTAGAGAAACCTCAGTCGAATTATAACCACTTTGTGTCAAGAGAAAAATGTTCCTTCCAGGCAAAGTGAAATGACCAAGTTTCTTTGTGAACAGCCACTTTGACAACTAAAGAGTTTTATAGCACTCTATTGTGCCGTGCCTAATAAATTATGCAGAAAGATATTGCATGTCTATTGAGATAAAAGTAGTGTAAATAATATCTATTGATATAAAAAGAAAGAAAGCAATAGCGGCTGTTTTAAAAGAATTGGAGTGAACCGAAAATAGAAAGTTGCGGATAACGATGACTCTTGATTGATGATGACCTAGTATTGGATAATGTAAAAAATAAATAATTAATATGTATTGTTATTGCTATCACGATTCATATTTGAGTAGCTGCGAACAAAACCTGAGTTTTCCACTACATTAAGATACTACTTTTCGTTATTTTTGGTTTATTAGTTAGAAAATTTATCATGGATCAACTGCCTTCCGACTCGAGAACCAAATATTATATCAAGAGTAAAACCTCTATGTGAAGCATAATTTCTAGAAATTAAATTGTAATAACTGATTTAAGTAACACACATTATCTTTTTTCAGCATGCATTTAGTATAATTTTGAGCAAAAATATTTTAGACTAAGTGAGTACAAATTATATTGTAGAAGTGTTAGCTTTAATTTTACAAATGAAAATAAATTTATGTTTTTTTTTTAATTTTATTAAGTAATAAAATTATTGTCAATAAAAATTGCTTATTGTTCTTAATTAATTAAGGTCATTATAGTTTTAACTATCTCGTACGCCCTTGTCCATTAACATACTTAAATTACTCTCGGAATGATAAAACTTTTAAATAACTATTTAATATTTTAAACCTTACTTTTTGCTGTTATATTTATAAAAAGCAAAAGAAAAATAATTACATTCATTTTTTGAAATTTAACTTTTTATACCGACGAAGGAAATAACTAAAGACAAAGAAAAGAATTGATCTATGTATTGTTTGAAAGCGTAATAATAATATCCTGACCTTTCATTTTAGGTAGAGGTTTAATTACTACAAATATTGTAAACATTGACATTAAGCGTGTTTATAGATCCGTTTTGCAATTAGGTAGGTTTAAAATGATCTAATATTATAGCACACGACATTTTATTAACCTATATGATATTTAGATCCAAAATGTACATAAATTTTATTAAACGATCAAAGTTATGAAATGATGTTAGAACTTTTTGAAACATGTAGGATAAAAAAGTAAAAAAAATGTTAGAGGTATTCGAAATATGAAAAAAATTAAAGAAAATCATATAAACAAAAAAAGGAATTAATTTTATTTAATTTAAATTAACAACAGAAGGCAAAAATGGTTAGGAAGTTTAATTTAAAATTTAAAGAAAGCGATAATAGAAAAGTCCAAGACCAATTAAAGAACCCAGAAGATGAAAGAGAAGAGAACCATGACGCAATACCTTAGCTCTTAAAAACGACAAACAAGTAGGCTTTATTCCTGTGAGATCAAATAATTCCATCACCGATTTTAGTTATTTTAACACTGCTCCGGTATTCCAATGTTAATTAAGAACTGCATGGATGAGGTAGAATATTAAGTGATCTTGTTTCATTTATCGATCGACCCGTATACGAAACTATATCAGTACTCCATTAATAAATGATTGGACACTGAGTTTGGGTATATCTTGTACCAATATCACTATTAATAATCTAATAAGCTTTGGCGTAAAAGAAAATTCACCATTCACACCAAGCTTTGTGAATAGCTCCTACATCATACATAACTTCACGCCTGTCTCCCATTAATGGGGTAAGCAGAGACTATAGAACGCCATTTGCTGCGATCCAAACACACCTCCTTTGCCTATTCAACATTCATTTATCTTTTCATACACTGCATACACACACATCGGTTACAGGTACTTGTAATTGTGCCCTTTGTCAACACAATACATCACCTAATTGCTTCTACTCAACTGCAAAATAAACACAAATGTAATCATTTAAAATAATAATGTCACCAAACTAAATAATATCACAGTTCAAATATAATTATTCTATTGCATAAAAGTTGAAAGTATGCTGTAATAGGATCATGACTTAGTCTCAAACAGCAAGATCGCTTCAAAAGTTAAAATATACTCTAAAAGTGAAACTCTAAGGTCGTTTATCAAATGCAAAATATTATTGTAATAATCTCATGTATGCGACATGAATATTAAAAATCCTTATTATGGACGAGGAAATTGCTTTTAAAATTCGACGTTCTACCGCAACGTTATTCTAATTTTAATAAAACAATCTACCTCTTTACCATTGGCTACCATCGGCGTTATTGTTCATACATTATAATTTAAAATTCTTTATGACTGTTTAGAAACAAACTAAGTTATATTTTCTCACTGGCTTGACATTATTCATATTGTCTTAATGCAAATCTCCAAATATTTCCGCCAGTAATGCTCCTTATATAGCAAGCAACCATCAAAACCTTAGCAAAAACCTTCTATAGTACTTAAAACATGATGGTAAGTGATGACTGTCGCTCGTGGACTTCTGGAATATCAAGGATTCAGCGAAGCTGCTGCGTACCGTGATATTAATGCTCTTTCAACCTCGTCTCAAGACCAAGGTCTTTGACCAGTGATAAAATACGGAGCAGAGACGTGGTCGCTAACTATGGCTCAAAGTCGTTCAGAGAGCGATGGAGCGGGCTATGTAAGGCGTCTCCATGCGCGATCGCTTGAGAATCGAAGATATCTACAGGCGAACCAAGGTAACTGACGTGGCTCACCGAGTTACTTCTCTGAAGTGGCAATGGGCAAACCACATCAAATACTATTTCTATCAATCTATCGTTATTTATTTATTATATATTGATCAATTATTAATTTATTATACTAGGTTTTATGTTAGAGAACTCAATTCTGAGTAGCTCGCCTTTGTGCATGAATTCTATTTGTATCTTATTCTGTATGTAGGTACCTACCAATTTTTTTGTGTGCAATAAAGTAAATAAAATATGTTTCACTATTTTTAATTACCTATTAATATTTGTTTAATTCTACAACTATCTTTAGTCAGATGACAGCTGTTTTACTAAATGTGGTTGCTTTGTAATATTGACATGCAATTGTGTCAGAGTTTTAAAATTGCTCTCGCATATTGTAATTGTAATAATCCGCTGTCTTTCACACAGAAACGAGTCGGACACCATTATATAGAGTAGAATTGTATGAGAAATTGTGAAAGTAGTTAATAATTCAGTACTTACGCTTGAAATGTAATTCCCTAGGTTTTCTTTTTAGAACATTTTTAAAGGCACAGGTAGGCATAAATTGATACACTTAGTGGCTTAATTACCAAAAACAAAAAAAAGGAAACAACGTGCACCGTTCACTGCTGCTAATGAGTGACTGCGACGGAAAGAGTGCACTCACTCTTTCCAACGATGACAAGTTTTCGTGCGCCTTAAGTAGGTTATGAGCGCATCAAACGATTTAAATCTCTGGTACATTTATACTTTAAACCCACAGAGTAGGTCTATGATTCTGTTTTGTTTTTCCATCTACATGAAAAATATTATAATATACAGATATTGAACCACTTACGTTCATTATCGAGCGGGCTCCGAGTCGCCATCTCCAATAAGTGCCTATTATTGCCTAACGACCCGATCAATACCGTAACAGATACCTTTATGATATTCCAAAGGCCTTCAGAAGCAAAATGTTACTTCCCCTTGTGATATTAGATAAGCATTTGTACTTGTAAGCACCAACCAAGCGTCCTACTTGAAAAGATGAAAGAAAACAAAATTGATTCCTGAATAAACTAAAAGTGAGAGTACAATAAAAAATATCGTGAAACGGGTGCGAAATTCTTCTTTTTATAACCTAACAATATAAAATCACGCCTGTTTTCTTAGTAAGTAGGCAGAGGTAGGCGGGAAGAGGGGTATTCATGTTTTGAGTACCTACACGTTAAAATATATTTCAGCAATATAAATACTAGTATATCGGTTTTATTATATAGGTATAATAAATCCTTTGTTGGTTTAAAGAAATCGATTTGCGCCCCGTAACCTGTTTTGTAGATTAGCACGGATACAAAGGGGGCCAATGGATGCCTCACATAACCAATTCTACTGAATATTTGAGCAAATCACTAAAATTTACATACACAAGTGTTTTGCATTACCATATTATTATATACTTGTTCACAGGAACAGGTGATGATATTCCCCTGAAGTGCCAGAAAGACGATATACACTGGCGCTTCTGACTACCTACTGACCGTTGCCACTAGCTTTAGTCCTTGTTCTGAGGTTGCCATTATTACCAAAAAGGAAACAATGTACTACCTACTACCTACCTACTGCAGTTCTGTCCATAGACTCTATCTAAATACATAGTTCTTTGTTGATTTAAATGTCATTCACTTTTTTTTATCAATCAGCCTACTAAAATGACCTCTACTTTCTTATCTATTTCAGTTTCGTCCATGTGTGATAGTCACCACCCACTTGCTTGGCAAATTAGTATGACGACTTATTGTTTCATTTGCCTTATATATATTATATATACCTGGAGTCCTTTTAATTATATATTTGAATGAAGAACACGTAGCATAATGTCTCTAGAATGAATTTAAAATGTTAATATTTTCTTAAACTAAAGTTAATAATTTCATACTTGTGACATCTTTGATCTCAGAACAGTAAAAATAAAATAAAGATTATATTTTTCAAGATTATATTAAAGAAAAAATAAGTGTTCTAAAATAATATTTAAGTTTATGAGCTAAAAAGACAATAATATAATTTTGTTCAATATAAATTGAATATTTTCTTGAAAATGGATTCAATTAAAATTAAAATTTAATCTTATCCAGATAAAGATAATTTAATCGTAATGTCATCCGATTCCATTCAATAATACTACTTATTCCTTGTGTCTAAACAAGGTAATATTATTTGCGTGTAAGATTCGATGTCACCTTTTAGGTCAAATTGTCAAAGGATAGAGAATATCCGCTTTTATTTGCACCAGTAGTTTTGCAAATTGAATACCTATTGAAGCGCCTTAACCGGTTTATTCCATAAAAATTAAAAAAAAAGAAGGAGTCTTTCACTATTGTGTTATGTAGTAAGATTGCATTAAAGACGAAAAGCAATGATATTCTATGAAAGTCATTGCAAGGATATTCTTGCAAAATAACGAAATAAAACGATAAAACTTTTGAAAACGATAAACGAACATGATCGCAAAAAACAATTCTCAATCACAGTATTATGATTAAGGCCTAACCCCACTTGCGTCTCGAATTGAATTAAATAAACGTATAACGTTATCAAACTTCATGAATCAGGTCTCGCCTAGAGCAAATAAAATATATTTTTTTAGAATTAGAACTACCTAATAGCAATAGGAAACAGCTGAAAAAAATCAAAAATGTTATAAGTCACACATGGCATTATTTTGTGGTGCATTTCAAATTAAATTGCTATTGTAAATTAGGTACCTATATACCTAATCGTTCTAAAAGTCAATCATACTGTATATGAATAACCCTTATATTATGAACAATATAGAAAGTAGGTACTCTTAATTAAGATAATATAATATATTTTTGGCACCTAAAAGTTGAAAGAAATCCTTACCTGTAATAGCCCACAGCTCTTTTAGGCACTCCTCTCTCGACCTCTGTATTGCAGACCTCTTCTGCACCTCCGGTCCCGATTCCAAGTACTCAAAAAGCACGGCACCAAGGAGTACATAAATAACCACTAATATGACAAGACCAATTTGTGAGAATGCCGCTCGAGCGCAACCAGCGGCAACTCGCCGAACAAATCCTGGCCGCTCCCGACCCTCTAACGACACTTCAGACGACATAATTATTCGATTTTCAAATTTTAATTTAAAAAGAACATAACTTTTCACTTTTGTTAATCAATCTCATCACTGTTCCTGTCATTGTTTTTTTATTCAATTCACTTTTCAAATTTTACTTTTAGTGGTATAATTTTGAAATAAGCGTTACATGCTCTATAAAGCCATTATATCCTGAAACAAAAGGAAAAATTAAATTAGTTGTAGTTTTCAAAAATGAATAAAGGTGAACATTGTTATTCAATTCACATACCAAAGTATGTGCATTGAATAACAATGTTATTCAATTCACAACAATAACCCTACCCTACCAAAGTAGGGTAGGGTACATTACATTATTGTAGTATGTTTAAAATACTATACATTTGAAATAGTAAATTCTCCAAAAGTAACTAGGCGACTCCATTAAAAAGCTACTCCGGTAGCTTCCATGACTCCGGCGAATAGTAGTCGGATGTAGTCGGCGAATATGAACTTTCTCGGCGTACTTATTTAATAAAACTTAAGTATTTATGATTATTCGATCTCTTAGTTCTGCTTGTAGAAAGATAAAATATCAACTTTTAGATCTACAAATTACAATGAACTTTAGGTAAAAAAATATCTCTAGCTTGTCATTAATGTTTACAGTTGCAGAAACAATATCTTTGCTACAGGTGCGATGTTTCCTACATCGCACTTGTAGCAAAGATATTGTCTCTTCTACTGCATGCAGTTTCTTTAGTACCGTTTGATTCAATTTCAGCAGCACGAACAAAAGGCTACCTAGATGGTGCTGCTATGATTAAGATCTGATATATTTTTATTATACTTTTTCAAATAAATTACCATAATATATAAGGATCTTCTAGAACAGAAACAGAATAAACCACACACATGTGCAACATAACTAGTAACACTTAAAATCATTTTTCTAAACATTAAATACGAAAAAAAAGAAGATACGAACGTCAAAGAGACACAAAATTATTATTTTCACGCATCGATATCATTTAGAAACAAAAATACCTGTCGCAAAAGGGTTTTGTGGGCCACTGAAGCCATATATCAAAGCGATATTCGGACCGAAACTATTTCAAATGCGTGTCACAAACAGAATTTAATGATTCCTTCCCTACTGTTGTACTTAATTGAATGATGTGCTCCTTGGGAAGTTTGGGATATGATGTTTGGCTGTAATAGTTTGTTAAATTGGGGAAAACTGGGACACCAATGTAACAGAAAACAGTAGACAAATTTGGAAGTTACAAAGTAGGTATTGCATTTCTATTTGGGATAATGTCTGCCTCATGAAAAGCGAAAAATACAAATAGGCTTAATACCTACATACATACATACATACGCCTTTTATCCCCGAAGGGGGATTTTTATGGTAGTAGATCCACGCTGATTTCATCATGAATAGGTCGGATTGTCCGGGAAAGTACTACCCTCTCATAGAAGATCGACTTATGAGTAGTATTATCCGTACTACTGCGTTTCGTTCGGTGAGTGAAAGCGCCGGAGGCCCAATTTCCGCCCTTTCCTCTTTCCTCACCTCCCTCATTCCCTTCCCCTAACCCCATTCCCAGCCGCCATAGTGGAGGCCACCAAACCAGCAGTTTAAGACGATGGCTTTTGGTATAGTGGCCGCCGCTTCTGGATTCCACTGACTGCTTACCATCAGGCGGGGTGAAGTCACTTTGGTAGGTTTTAATATAAAAAAAGGGGAAGGCAGAGGTTGGGTGGCTAAGGTGTTTAACCACCTACTTAGCGCTATTTTTTATTTTAGGTCCCATGTAACAGGGGGCGAGCCTGTTGCCATTTATCGGGCACAATTCCAGACTCCGGGCTAATACTGAGAATTTTTCGACAGAAAAACCCAATATCACTTTACCTTGGCTAGGGAACGAACCTCTGCGTGGTAATCCGTACACAGTACCACCGACCAACAGAGGCAGGGCATAAATAGCGATCTTTTATAACGTTTATAAGGTTTCTAGTAAAAAATAGTGGTAAGTAATTGACTTTTTAGAGAAGTCTTATATAGCGAACTGACTTTGCTGTCGTTCTAATTAAATAAATCAATCGTTTTACATTTGAACTTGTATTACTTTCATGTGACCTCACAGCACTAAATTTCTTTTTGGAGATATGAAGGCAGTATGTCGATAAACCGCAGACGTTGGACCACTTCGAGGTCAACATTCGCCGTGTTATTGCTGATATATGACCCTAGTTGCTCGATAAAGTGGTCAGAAACTGGACTTTGCCATTGCGCTTTATTCGTTTTGGGCGTTGCGTTAAAGTACCAGAATTCATTATTTAGACATCAATGTGTCGAAAAACATATATACCTAGTGGAACTCTAGTAGTTTTGAGTCTCTCGAGAATAAATTTATTAAATGAGTTATGAATTTTCATTAATTTATTCTACATTGATATTGTGATGCGCATGGATAATGGCGACTTTTTTGCCGGCGGTGTTATAATTTATTATGCTTGTCCACGTCCCGCCTAAAAGAATCGGCCACAAAACCACAAAAAAAAACATAAGCGCTAATAATGAGTTCCAGGTTTTAATTGACCTTGTATGATTACCTACCAAGTCCTTTAAATCAAGGCCCCTTAGACCCACTATGAATGGCACTACAGTTCTACACGATAAAAAAAACTATGAGTTTTCAATGCAAAATGGCACGTTTGCCGGCTCACGATTATACCCGGAAATAATTAAGGCAGCCTAATTCTTATCCTCGATGGTATGGACTTTTGACCTTAAGAAGTTTTCTTTTTAAACGGTTATAAATTGGCTTGGTGGCGCTCTTAAACTTAAGCAGATTTTCGGGTCAGGCAGCTTGGTAGATACCTATATAATTTTTTTCATTGATATTAATATGTACATTTTTGATAAAAAATTTGATACTTACACGTACCTAATTTTAAAGCTTACTTGACCTATGGCCCTAAATAAAGACGGGTAGGTTGTTTATTAGTTAGCAGATCTATGTCAGCTTAAAAACAGATGTCGAGTTGACATTACAATGACAAGAAAACACAGGGGTGCGCGTTTTTTGCTGAAAAATCTCAATTCTTTCTCCTTAAATTTTTCATAACACAACACGTTACCACTACAGGATAACCTTAGAATCCTGGTGATAGACGTCATCCGCGATCTCAACCCTATGAATTTCTTCGAAAGCGTTATTAAAACCACTTCCTGTAAACTAGGCGTTCTGAATATATACTTAGGCTTTGTTGGCGAATCTTTTGTGTTTCGCCAGATAGTAAAATACACAAGGTTCGCCAAGAAAACCTCGCCAAGAAAGCTAGACTACCATTTAGAAATAACATATTAGCTAAACAATGTAATGATCTTTTCTTTTATTTGTTTCTGACAACGATAAAAAATCCTAGTAGCCCATAATGGAACTAGAGAATGGAACTACTGGGATACGGGGGATCTTCTTGCCAATGATAATTATATCATTGGCAAGAAGATCCGAACGAGGATTACCTCGTTCACATAATTAACTAAGAAATATCGCACCAACAAAACCACGAACAAAAGCTAATATTCAATATATAATTCCATATTTGCTTTGTGTGTTAACCCTAGTCATGTTCAAAATCAAAACTCTTTAACAACCGCATAATAAACGAAAATCATTTACTTGCAAACTTAGACCTCACGAACTGTTTTGACCAGTAGACGATTAGGAAATGTTTTCACTAATTTGATTGGGTAAACCACAATTCAAACGCTTGAATACTAAATAGTTTATCGGTCTCGCTAAGCTGCAAATTATAAATGAGTCCCTTTGGGATATGGTTTAGCATTACTGTATGTATTAGTAATTAGTAGATAGATAGGTTAAATATCGGAGTATTTTTTTTGTTGAATCATAATATCATGCTATGTGACTTGGTATTACAGTTTGAATTGGTATATAATATTATCGAGATTGGCTGCATAAATAGCACCAGTTTTGATTTCCGAGAGCCGAAAGATTCCCTCCTAATCAGTACCTACCTAAATACTAATCATCATCTTAACAGTTAAAAGATGTCCACTGCTGGACATAGGCCTCCCCCAAGTTTCGCCACTTTGACCAACCTGAATGCTTTCAAAACTGACTGGCACAGTACACGATACGAGAGAAGCAGGAACTTTAAGGGGAGATAATTATTCACCTAGCAGTAGAACAGGTTCAAGAAAAACTGAAAGCAATTGCCAGTTAACTTTAACTTTTTTTTCTTGGATTAAGTCTTGAGATACAATCTTCAAACATATTAACATTTTTAGAAACAACGCACTGAAACGATATTAAAATTTCAAATATCGGACGCGAGGACACTCAGATTCTCGAAACATAATTTTGTCTAGAGTGTCAACGATAACAAACGATACTCGACGGTAGTTGCAAGGCTAGCCCATGTACAGATACAGAGCAAGCCTTAATAATAATTACGAGAAAGGTACCATAATTAAAAAAAAAACTTATTCACGCGAAATTTTCACATGTTGACCTAGTAAAGGCAGGTTACGAGTAAAAGGCAACTGTCGTCAAAGACTGCTCGAAGCAGAGATACAGGATGGATCTGGTGAAGGTGAAGTGGATCTACGGTTCCTTATAAATTTAATTTGCCTGATATAATGATATGGTGAGACGAGGACCGGTCGAAACGAAGATTCTTAGAAAGAGTCGTATCAATGAATGTCTTTTGCCTGGAATGGTGATGTGACTCACACTTGATGTGAAGTCAAGTGCTGGACAGCTTTGGAGTATCGACTTACCTACGTTTGCTTTGCTATAGGTATTTTATCAGAAATTACTTTTGTTTTCTAAGGGTATTTTCCAAAACTTGGTAGATAAACGTTTTTGCATAGATTTATTAGATACTAGCTGCGCCCCTTGCGGCTTCGCCCGCGCTGAAAATGGCATGTGTTTAATAACACGGGAACCAGACCGGTTTTCGGGATTAAAAGTATCCTATGTCTATGATCTATTTACTATCTTATATAGGATAATATATATAGGATAATGGTTTTCTTACACTGTGTGCCTTTTTTAGTAATTTATTACTTTTCTTGACCTCCATACCATCGAATAGTGATTGAATTAAAATTTAACAGGATAACTAACATTGGTACTTTGGGTCGTATCATACTTTATTCATGTTGATTACTTCACTACAGGCAAGTTTCTTTCTACAATAAAAAAGCCTAACCTTTTACACAATTTCTAGTTGAATAAAATATTTATGTAACCACCTTCACCTTACTTCGTAGCCTACATACCTACCTACTAGTTATTTATGTTTTGTATTTAAGGCTGATTTCAAAACCAGTTAGACCTACCCCCTACATCAGCTTTATTTAATGTACCTGTTCTTATTCTACTTTATGAAACAAAATTAATGCGTAAATAAGTACTTACCAAATTGTTCGTAATTACTATTTTATCTTGAAATCTTTTTACCTAACTTACTCTAACTAGTTTACTTATTAATAACTTTATGTCACACGTTTAAATGCTAACAATTTTAATTACAACTACTATTTTACACGGAAACTTACAAACGAAGCAAGACTCCTACTCCTAATTATAATTCTATACATCACATTGAAAGTTTATACATCACAAGTAACAAGAAAAACATTTTGCCGACTTGAGTTTACTTTCGTAACTTATTAAGTCCGCCAGTAAGCGACGCGAGGCGGCTTGACTCTGCGTCAACTAAGGTAGTACTGAGTGTGGTACTAAGGGATGTATCCAACCCCTGCAAACAGTTTTCCACACTTCGTACGATGCGCAGACTACGGGAAAAGCATTTCCACGTGATAAAGTTGTTTTAGCTTGATTATAGTGACATCTAGTGAGTTTTAAATGAAGTGAATGTAACATAACTCGTTAGATTTCTAATTTGATTCAAGAATAAAACGCTAGATGGCTGTACAAAACATTGTTCGTTTTGGAAAATAATTAACAGTTTTTTTTTAAATATACTTGTATAATTATTTCTTTACATAAAAATGATAAAAATATACACTAATTTTTGGTAACGGCTTCTCAAGTTTCAATGCGCACGATACGTCAGTTTTGCAAACATACCTTCGATCTGTCAAATGTCAATTTCAACTAATTTCGAGTTCTGTTCTGGAAAATTGTACACGAACTGAGATTGACACGCTTTCCTCTAATTTTTTATATAATACCTCTAAAAAGCTTAAATTTAATTTATAACTTATTTGTTGTTGCTGTAGTATTAAGTGAACTGATAAAAGTAAAACCGCAAAAATGAGTACAATATTGGAGAAAATTGCAGCTATAGAGTCCGAGGTTAGTAAATGAGGTTATAATGCAGGATGTATTGAATTGCCAGCGAAGATACATTTGCACTATGTTTTTAAAATTCAAAAAAGTTCATTTACCATGTTTAAAATGCATTGGTTACATATATTTTGTTACGAATACTCATATTGTTTTTTATTGCAGATGGCTCGGACGCAGAAAAATAAAGCCACTGCATTGCATTTAGGTATTCTGAAAGCTAGATTAGCTAAATTAAGACGTGAATTGATCACTCCGAAGGGTGGCGGCGGTGCCACGGGCGAAGGTAAATAAGTATTATGTATTTAGGTACAAAATTGACCCTATTTATGCCTCTTCCGATTATATTGTCCATCTCATTAAGAACTCTAATTACATTGTAATAAAAGTTTAAAATAAATAAATTAGTAATATACCTACTGCCATAAAAAGGGGTATTCTTTGATTACATAGCTGTTCTGTACCTGTTTAAAGATATTTCCTTGATTGTTGTGATACATATTTACATACCCAATGAATACTAAAAAGTAAGGCTGATATTAATAAATAACAACTAGGTACACAATGAAGGATTAGTTTAAAAGGAATAGCCTACTTATGTTTAGCATAATAAATATTGACTATCAATGTTAAATTCCTTGAGGGCTGTGCAGGAGAACATTGCATATGGGCAACAAAGCTCTGCCAATTTCTTATATATATTATAACCAACAAATTTTTGGATAAATATGAAAGTGTTATTAAACTTCTGACTGTTCCTAACACTTGGATAAAATCATTTTGCCTGATACATGGCAATAGACTGACCTCTTGACATACAGACTCCAATAGGGGCGACAAGTGTAAACATTTTTTATAAGTCATCACAAATTATATTTTTCATATGCAGTGGAGAGCAGAACAACTCAAGTATCCTGTATTAAACTATAATGCATAAATAACTTAATTATCATGTTATTTGCATTTCAGGTTTTGACGTTGCTAAAACTGGTGATGCCCGTATTGGTTTCGTAGGCTTTCCATCAGTAGGGAAGTCGACATTACTATCTAATTTAGCAGGTGTATACTCTGAGGTGGCTGCGTATGAGTTCACAACGCTGACCACTGTGCCGGGCTGTATTAAATATAAGGGTGCTAAGATACAGGTATTACAGTTTTTAATTTTATGTAAAGTATAGTAGGCAGCTTGATTGGAACTCATCATATGCTGGGAATGTCTTTATATACTCCAAATCCCTTAAAATGCAATGAAATATTTTATAAATCTCAATTTTACTTATGTTTTTGACTACGCGCTCATTAGAATTGCATGAATGACAGTGTCTTTAATATGGAGATACTACAAATGCACTGGTTCTGTGTTTCGGTCCTGGGCGAGAACAGAATAAATTTAAAATTTTTAATTTCTTCAATAACTCTATGGTAAAAGTTATAAGGAACTGGCACCAAGGAAACAAATGCATCTATTTCAAAAATAAAAAAGAGCAGTAGTTCATGCAAGAGTGAACTTCTGAGCTTTATAGTTTAAAAGAGCTACTTAGTACTGAAGCGTCAATATTATTTATACTACACATTTTGTTCCAATACATCTAAAATGTATATTTCTCAACTTCTAGCTGCTTGATTTACCTGGTATTATAGAAGGCGCTAAAGACGGCAAGGGTCGTGGTCGCCAAGTAATTGCTGTTGCCCGAACATGCAGTCTTATATTTATAGTACTGGATGTACTAAAGCCATTGCAGCATAAGAAACTTCTAGAACACGAGTTGGAAGGCTTTGGACTGAGATTAAACAAGCAACCACCTAACATACACTTTAGGAAAAAAGATAAGGGTGGAATTAATTTGAATACTACTGTAAGTAAAAGCAATTTTAATATGGACTCCTTTCTGAATGAAAAAAAGGTCATCTTAAAGCTTCATAGCATAGACCATCCAGCCAGCTGTTTGTAATGAGTCCAATTGGAATGTTTTTGACCTTTCCTAGACCTTGTTTCTTACCAACAAGCAGAATGGTGTCCACATAGTAAAATAAAAATCAAAACACTTTCTAAACAAGAATATTAATGATTTCTTGTCTTGCAATAAGTCCTAAATTTTTCTGTAATAAATACTTTATATAATTCTAACTATTTTCATTGATAAACCATTTCCATCAACAATATTTTATAGCTCACAACCTGTCTTTGGGTCTCATATTGAATTACTTTAAAAAAGCTTGCCTGTTACTTATTTTCAAGTAATAAATACATTCTTTTTTAGTGTCCGCAATCAGAATTGGATATAGAAACAGTGAAGACTATATTATCTGAATACAAAATCCACAATGCTGATATAACGTTGCGATACGACGCTAACAGCGACGATTTAATCGATGTTATTGAGGGCAACAGGCTGTATGTGCCATGTATTTATCTGCTTAATAAGATTGGTGTGTATCTTTTGCTTTAATATTTTTGTTATATTAGTTACAGATTTTTATAGTCCAAGGTTTGCTTGCAATGTTTTCTTACACCTCGTTGATATTGTCCAAATTTAGAAATAATATCACATCAGCTACACACAACGCCATCTAGACCCACAGTAAACATATTTATATAGCTTGTGTTATGGGTTCTAGAATGCGGATACACATACTTATCAAATACTTTTTTTTTTGTAAATATATACATATTATACATAGAAACACCCAGACCAATGCAAATAGACATGCCCATGCACACAAATATTTGCACTGAGCGGGAATCGGACCCGCGACCTCTGCGTAGCAGTCCATAAACAGTACCACCGAACCACAGAGGTCGTCAGAAAGTACTTCAATGTCCATTTTTCAAAAATCTATAAAATTGAAGCACTTCAAAACAAAATAATAATTATAATAAAAGCTGTAAAATTTTAACCTTTAATTCCAGATCAAATTAGCATAGAAGAATTGGATGTTATCTACAAAATTCCTCATTGCGTACCAATATCTGCCCATCATAAATGGAACTTTGACGACTTACTGGAGAAAATGTGGGAGTACTTGAAACTTATCAGGATATACACTAAACCAAAAGGACAACTGCCCGATTATAATGCTCCCGTTGTGTTACATGACGATAGAACTAGCGTGGAAGACTTCTGTAATAAGCTACATAGGTCTATTGTAAAGGAATTTAAATAGTAAGTATGAGTTCCATGTCAGCTATCTATTTTTATATTATATTACTAGCTTTTTGGGCGCAGTTTTAGTCAGTAGCGTGATGTAACATATCCTATAACCTTCCTCAGGAACTGCGCTATCATATACAAAAATAATTATTTAAATCCAACTTAGTTCCAGAGATAGCGCGTTCAAACAAACAAACTCTTCTGCATAAGTTATAAGATAGTATAGATGGATGATGTCTATTTACATCTCAGCCTCTGGTATGGACCATGTAACTGACCCAAATCTGCTTGTCAGTGTCGTAAAGGAATACCAAGCAGTGTAGCGTCTTAATGCGATGACCAATCCCCTAAATAAGTATTTTTAAACCAAACTTAAAGGTTTAAAAGCCTTGAGTTCTGTTACTACTTACACCCGTATCCTTACAGAAAAGTAAGTTAGGCTTAGCTGAAACTTTAATACTAATTTCTTTCGCAGCGCCTTAGTATGGGGTTCTTCAGTAAAACATCAACCGCAGAAAGTCGGCATCGAGCACGTCCTAGCCGACGAAGATGTTGTACAAATCGTCAAGAAAGTTTAACATATAACATTATATTGATATATACAAATATATATTTTTGCAAAACTATAATGCATATAATATTTTGAGTATCGGAAAAATTATTCATTAGTTTGTATGTAATATGGAAATTAGTTTTAATGTTAGACTAAAGCGAAGTTGTATTAGAACTTTAGTGCAAAAAAAAGGAAGATTTAATTTATCTATTATACAGATTTAATCTTTTTCTTATTGTTTTAAAGTTCAAAATTGTTCACGACATTTTTCATTTAATTTACTTTTTCACTAAAGGTGATGTATTTAACTTTAATTTTAAGTGTCACAAGCCACCATTGACATCACTATGCATTGTAGCCAGTTACTGAATGTATATTTCATTATCAGTGTAGTTTTAGCTGAAAAACTTCGAAAACAATGAGTTCTATATTATAATAATGCTCACTAATAAGAGTAATCATAAACACCGTAATACATAAATTTACTACATTAAAAAATGTATTAGATAACATGATTTTTAAAGGCTTGCAGTGTCGGTAACCCATTATTGACTGTATAGTCCGTTTCGGTAACTCATTATTAACTGTATAGTCTGTTTAGGTAACCCAAATTGCATGCCTTTAAAGGTTTGCAGTGTTGGTAACCCATTATTGACTGTATAAACTGTTTAGGTAACCCATTATTGACTGTAGTCCGTTTCAGTAACTCATTATTAACTGTATAGTCTGTTTAGATAACCCAAATTGCATGCCTTTAAAGGTTTGCAGTGTTGGTAACCCATTATTGACTGTATAGTCTGTTTCGGTAACCTAAATTGCATGCCTTTTTGACCATATTCTAAATTTAATTTTACCGATACTCAGAATTTGTTATTGTTGAAAAAGAAAAATTCTATACAAGCAATATGTTTATACTTGGTTTTTTATTTTTCTTTTTCTTTGCATTTAAATAACATAAGTAAAAGTTGAGACGCCTTAACATATTTCATATTATTACAAAAAATACTTAGTATGTATGAATATTGTATTTTTTTTACTTGACATTAATAAAAATAGGGACATCCCTAAGATTTTAATATAAGTATAAATTAAAGATTGTTAGGTGGTGCCTGCGAAATTAAAAGAATGTATTTAGTAAAATCTGTCTAGTAAATTTGAAACAGTTATTTCCCTAGAATAGGAAAGAAAGTTGTATAAATCGGTTTAGCCGTTTAGGCGCTGAGTAGTAACAAACACAACTTTCGCATTTATGATAGTAGGATGACGTATGGTTTAGTACCAAAATAATAATTTTCCTTCCTGATCATATAAACTCCTGTATTTTTAGGTTATCAAAAAAATATGTACAGGTATAATGACTTCAACACTAACTTGCTTTTCAAATCTTACTAGACAGCTACTACATAGAGCTAGTTTTCTAATATTATCTACACAAGTAGCTTTTATGATCGCATTGTTGGCTTATAGATCATTAAACTAGGAAAATGCGTTCTAATGATTGACGGGAAGACTACCGCGGCGCTTTCAGTACGTGATTACTAAAACACAAAATGTGTCTCGTTACATGCACATATCTATCTCACTTATAGGCCTGCCCAAACGAGGAACTTTTGTCCCTGTGGGACAAAAATCCCTAAATCGTGTACAAAAATGTTCACCGAGTACTTGTCATGTCAACGCATACGGTGTGCAGTCATTTGTTGCCCGCATATTGAGTGCAGCGTACGCTATGTAAGTTTGTCGTGTGCATTGTTGCGCATAGTTACGTTATTTCTATTATTGTCAGGGACTGCACTTTTGTCCGGTCCAGTCTTTCGGTGTCCGCCGTAATTTGGTAGACTTTTAGTTTCTCGTACCTATGCGTTATTTGATGCAATTTATAAGAAATCTATATCGATGGACAAAAAAGTAGGTACTCAGGGGACAGTACCTCATCCGCGCAGTCCGTATTATAAAATATAAAATCACACAAAGAGCAGATGACAAAAATTTACATGTACCTTGACGAAATGTGAATTGGCGCGAAGCTATCTCCCTAATTTAATGCTCTAAGTATGTAACTAATTAACTAAAAAAATAATATTCATCTAGCACCAATTGTTCCTAAATAGATAAGGCTAATCCGACCAGTCTAGATTTATGCATTTTTTTTAATGATCTGGGATGTTTAACTTGTGTTGTACAAAATGCTCATAAATATTATTTAAAATCAAATATTCTTTTATTTAAAACTAAAATGTAAACCCAATAGTGGAGTAAATAATAGAAGCTATTATTTATTATTTACTAGTAAAATAATAAGTAGCTACTTAAATAATTATATTTAAATTTATTCAACTGAATCTATCGAATAAACGACATGCAATCCTAAACCCAAATCCTGAATCCGCTATCTTACATCAGGGCCAGACCTTGAGTTTAGAAGCCCTGGGCTAATACTAGGTACTTATTCGGAATATTTATGGCGATTAATAATATTTATTAACTCTAATTACTTGGTACGAATTCAATAAAACATCTGTCTCAGAGTTTGTGTCTTTGACATGGTATATGCAGTGTTGCCAGTATGTTACTTTTGTAAGATCTTACGTTACTTTCGGCCTTCATGTTACCTCCATGTTACACGACTCAAAATGTTACCTTTCCGTAACTTTAGGAGTTAAAATAAACAAAAGTTTAGAAAACAAATAATAATCGTGAAACGTAACGCACGCAGCAAATGTAGTTTTCGCGCATTGATAGAGAGTTAACAATGTTTTCCCTATAATAATGTTAATGTATTGTGTAAGTCATAATAAATATTCTTCCTTTTCTTATTTCTCATAAATTTGATAATGTTACTCTTGCCTCGAAAATGCCTCTCTTTTTGAGCAATCATGTGTAACTTTTGAAAACCGGTCACTGGCAACACTGGGTCTATGATCGATCTTCTTCTTCGTTTTTTTTTTGGCAACAGAGCCGACGATTGTGTCAGCTGTTTCTGCCAGCGTCAAGTGTACAGTACCGTCCAACACCATTTTCGGACAATGTAAACAAACAGTCTTTATCAAAAATTCCTTAAGGGATTGCACATAGATTTATACGCACAGGGTTCACTACATGCTTCATTTTGCAACTATTTTTACTAACAAATAATAATCAAAACTAGATTATTTAATAAAACATGAATTTCTTTTTGCAGTCGAATTAAAATGTCAAATTGATTTAACAGCTTTATTTTTTCTATACTCTATATTGTCTTTGAAAAACAATGTTGTAACTTATTAGAAGAAATAAGTACAAATTAAATATGATAATAAAATTGATTGTCTTATTTTAATTAAAAAGTAAAATAAGACGTAATCAATAAAACATTTGATTTTTTTTTCTTTTTGTCCTCACCTCACAAGTCAAAGTTTAAGTTAAATTATGATTTTTGATCATTCTTTTTTGAAGTTATACTTATTTTGGCGCGATTGGGAAAAATGATGAAAGTGAATTTTTACGATGCGCGCGCACACCGACAGAAAAAAGCAACACCCTGAAGTTAGTTGCGAACCTTTTACATCCTGAAGTTAGTTGCGGACCTTTGTGTGTCGTATCAGTACAAATAATCAGTGTGAATAAATAAAAAATATATTGGCGTTTGTATCAATTCAATTATATTTATGACGGTGATAGATATTTTTTATTGATCATTTATCAGTAAAAATATTTATTTTGAATATTAGTGGTAAAAGTGGTTTTAATATACTGTTTTAGGTTTATTTATAGATTTGAGGTTAACTGTCGGTATGTATATTTTATGATTTTTCATTATTGTTGCATGCTATTTATGTATGTATGCGTTGTGTTATTATTTGGTATTTTTGGAAGTATAAAAGTATAAAAATAAAATTATTTTTTAGAAAAAAAACGAAAACCAACTTCAAAACAATGCCTACATGTTTAATCCTTAATTAAAAAGGAGAAAAATACAATTTAACTACTTCAAAGCAATGAACATTGAAAGGGAATCAAAGACGGACAATGTAACCGAACAATTTATTTCCATTTTTTATTTATTTTGTTGGTGACGACAACACTGACACGTCTTGTGTTATCGACTCAGATAAAGAAAACTAAAATGGCTTAAGAAAAAAAAATACAAATTTATAGCCTGATTTGTTTTTTTTTTGTTAGAATAACTTGACCATCATCACTACATTTCAGCGAAAATAGTTGTTACGCTGGATATAAAGATTGAATATGTATTGTGATGCAAATAATTTTATTTTCTTTTCACCCTTGCCTCCATCACTAGTAAATTCATGAAATCATAGACAATGGCAATATGACGGATTGTTTATTGTTTACATTGTCCGAAAATGGTGTTGGACGGGACTATACAATAATATTCTTGTTGATGATATTAATTGTATATTACAATGATATAAATAGAAAAAATGTGGATGAAAATAAATGACAACCATCTCCCGTGAAAACAAAAGATGGATCCTCATGATCGATCTTGAGAACAAAATGTTTACAAAAGTTAGCAGTTGTCACTGTCAGTAAACCTCAAATTAAATGTATGCAAACGTTTTTCCCGTTTGTTTAGTGAAAGTGGTATGTGTAATATATAGGTTTAGACTAAGAGAGAAAAGAAATGGTTTAAGTTTATTGCATAGCCGGTGTGTTTGGCTGTCATTGTAACTTTGAAAAAGATTTGGTTTGAAAAAGATGACGTCCTTTGAACATCTATCAACTGCTCAAGTAAGTTTTGTTGATATTATATTTACATCTACGACTATTTGGAATGACTATCTATTTTACTACCAATATTTCATGGTTTTGTTTTGAGTTTGAGTATTTTTGTAAACTTTTAAACTTCAGAATTTAAAATGACAAGAGAATGAATGACAAGTGGCAAATTGCGCCATCTATTACAAATATTGTATACTAATACATTAGCTACCTATGCTCCTGTGGTACTATATATTGGTTTCACTACACTTGTATAGATGGCGTGCTAATTTATTGTTTTAATTTCAGAAAAATCGTGCAGCTTTGCATAGAGATGTTCAAGCTATTTGTACAGAAACCTGTCATTTTCTAGGTTTGGAAATAACAAAGTCTTCAATAGAACTAGTAACAGAACTTGTTTACAAGAAACTATCACTGTATGGAACTGACTTGGAAGCTTTTGCAAAGTAAGTACTTACCTACATAATTACTTACTTAATAACTTTCTTAGTGTAGGTACCTACACAAATAATAATTTATAATCATCATCAACATATCAGTCGAAAGACGTTTACTGTTGGATATAGGCCTCACCCAACTCTCGCCACCTCGACCAATCGTGAGCTGCCCTCATCTATCGGTTGCCCGCCACCCCTATAAGGTCGTAGGTCCACCTTGTGAGGGATCTGCCTACACTGCGCCTTTCGAGTCGTAGTCGCCCCTCTAGAACCTTAAGGGCCCAATAATAAACTTTTTATTGTTGGTGTAAAAATAGTAGGACACACGTCCCAGCCCACTATATCACACTGCAGGCTGAAGTCCTTTGCAATCCTCAGAGAAGGCATGAGCGTTCACTTAAGGCTGATTAGCGACCACCAGACAGGCGATTTTTTTAATATTTTACCTCCAGACTTCCCACAATTTGTTTTTTTACCGTAAGTCCAAAGTATAAAATATGACTAAAATACGTACGTAAGGACGTTATTTATACTAAAACTTTTAATTACAGACATGCAAAACGGTGTACAATCAACACTGAAGACGTGAAACTACTAGTAAGGAGATGTCCTTCTTTGGTAAGACTTAAACCTAAATACTACCTACCTATCTCGTCTAGACCTTCGTTCTCCATAATAGTGGTAACTGCAGCACCTAGCATAACGTGACCTTACTCGAAAAGTTATTGTTTTAGAGGTTTCTTTTCTTTCGGCATAAGATAACAATATTTAGTAAAAGTATGGAAATTTTAGAAATTGGCCTAAAATAATGATATTATAGCGAGCCAGATTAAAAATGACAAAAAAAGTAATTTGAGGGCCTGTTTAAAGCTCATTTAGAAAAAAAATATATCTACTCGTAATAAAATGTAGGTAACATTTTTTTAGTACTATGAAAATTTAAGTTCTACAACTAAATTTGCCGAGATCATTTATTTTTTCCTTGATGTCCTTAAGTTCTAACCTACTCAAAAGTTATTTTTGATATCCCATCTACCATTGGCCTTCTACGAAAATAATCTATTTCAACTAAAATGGACTTTCAATAGAACATTCTAAACCAAAATAACATCTTTTGAAGGCCACAGCTTGATTTGGTAAATACCGACTGCAAATATAGCAATACTATCCAGATAGTACCTATTCGGGTAGGAGTATTTGTAAACAGAAGAGATTATAATATACGACTCTTTTACGTTGACAGCCATGCCTGACAATTCAACTGTGTGTCCAAAGGTATGAGGCGATAACCACTTACTATTTACGTTCTACCTGGACATTCAACTGTGTGTCCAAATGTCCCTATGAGGCGATTACCACTATACAGAGTGTATACGACGGTTTGACATTAAATGAAAAGGCAGGTGTTACTAGCCCATATAATGATTTCTAATTAATCACAAAAGTAATTTGACGAAAAACAAAAATTTGAAATTTTCTAACAAAATAAATAATATTTTAATAGTAACGAAGTAATACACCATTTTATTATGACAAGTTCACTGAACTGTAATGAACGGCAACGTTTATCCTTCGACGTGGATTATGACTTAAGTCAGTGACCGTTTGACGTACTTACATAGTGTTAATTTAGAATTAAAGAAATTAAAAAATTTGTCCTGTTTCTAAACTATTGAAGATATTTAGTAGATTTTTTTTTGTCTCGCTTTATAATGTCACATACTATACGTAATTGCATTTAATGTCATACCGTCGTATACACTCTGTATATCTTATGCAATCTACAAGACTCCTAAAATACAAACCAAAAATACGTAAAATGATTCCTGTACAAACAACACCTCATTATTCCATACATTTAACTTATAAATCACTAAAAGCCATCACAAAACCCATAAATCGAATTCCACTTGTATTAACAACGATTTTAAATTTAAATTCGACTCTGAATCTTTAAATAGCCGTGTGATTGTGTGATGGAGCCGTTTATTTATGCAATTGATGTTTTCGCTACCAAATGATATGCCTAATTGACTTCAAATTACAACATAACACGTAGTCTGATGAACTCATGATGAGAATTTGAGTCGCGGGATTTTGTGCATTGATTTGATGCAAAATAAAGTTGCATTAGTTTAAAAGAAATTGTGGTATTGCGTGCGTCCGTCTTATTTGAAAGATTATCTCATTGCATCGCATCGCCGCGTTGGCCTGTCGTCAGTTGCACTCACCCAATTGCTGCCCTTACGAGCTTGTCAGTCTTTCTTATATGAGGCTTGCCCACGTTACATCTTCAGGTTCGTAGTCGCCTCTTCAGAACTATTTTGCTCCAGTGGCCTCTCGATGGCTCGGTGGCTCCAATGGATTACGTGGCCTGCCCACTACCACTTACTTGACTCAACTCTTATAAAATGTGTATTCTGAAAAATATGATTGCTACTTTTTACTATTTAAGAAATCCAAGAGCAGCGACTACCCGTTTTAATCAGGTGGACCGTTGGCTCAGTATAAGTAAGTGTATTGGCATTCAAATTATACAAAACGAATTTATAAAAAATATTGTTTCAGAAAAGTCACTTGAACACTATATCTCCTGTCACACCTAAAGAAAAAAAACGAAAGACAATTGGAGATACTTCAGGGTCACCAGCTAAGAAGCCTAGTGATGTAGTGCCACAGACCTCAAAACAGAAAGGATCCGCTGAAGACATACCGAAATTAAAATCGATCTATCCAGACATTTTAGCATCAACATCGCGAGAAGAGAAAAGAGATGTAGAAAGTTTTATAGATGATGTAATGGATTTAGACTTTGAGTAAATAATACCTATCTTTTAACAATTTCACTATAAAAATTACTCAAAAGACTCAATTTCAATTCAATTCAATTTATTTCATAAATATAAATTACATTTTATTACAAATAAGTAGTTTCCCTTTGGTCCCAAACTAAGCTAGTGCTTGTATCTTGGGTACCATCGGGATTACAATTTTCAATATATATCTTACAGACTATCATATATACATTATAATATAAGTATACTACACACCATTTAAATAAAAGTTAATAAATACCGTACTCGAAATAAATGTGATAATGTAAATCACACAAAGCTTTGTCTCGTGTAGGAATCCAACCCGCAACCGTTGCAAGTAACAGTTGCGCGCACTGACATTGTAGTTACCTTCCACAAAGTCAATCAATTACAAAATTCGCACGTTAAGAGCCCGTGGTCGCACCGATTCGTCCTACTGTTGAGAGACTACTGTATCAATTATTAGTTAATAATGTATTCTCGTAATATTGTATTGCTTCTTTGGCTTAAGTACGCCTGTTAACTCAGCTTTAATAAGATTTTAATCAAAACTTTCCTACGTGAATAGATACCATCAAACCATAGATTTTACGCCACAAAAAGCACCTTTTATTTGGACTACCTACCTTTTAAAACCCTTTGTATCGAACATAGGTTCGTAAATACGCGACACAGCGATCTTATGTTGAGTGAAATGAGCAAAGCAAAACATAGGTCGGTCGCGGGTCGCGTCGACGTTCGCCAAAAAACTCGTTATAACGAAACACAATTACCATAGAACATAGAGGTGCGTGGAGTAGACATATAAACTGTATTACCTACTACTATTATTTGAGGTAATAATTATGCTGTCAATAGTGGTAGCCACCAGTAGCAGATCAAGCGAGGCTACGGAGCTCAAGCCCTTCCGCCTTCCAAAAGCCTCTATACGCTTAAAAAAGTTATGTTTTTGTCATGTTTACTTTGATAAAACCGACTTCGGCGGTGACAAGCCTTCCTTCAAACCCAAATCCTGCCTAGACCCTAGATGAGATCCAGGATCCAGGCAGGATTATATAGAATCGACAACGTTCAATTATTGATACGTTTAGTGACTCTGGTGTTGCATCTATAGCCATAGCCATTTTGTACATGAGATCGACGGGGACTTCACAATTTTATTAGCATAGGGCACTATGCTAATAAAATTGTGAAGTCCCCGTCCCCGTCCCGAACATCACGCTATGTTGACCTTGCTGATGATGCTGATATTGTATGGAATGGATGAATGAGATTTTTTAAAAAATAATTTGCAGTGCCTCGGGGCACTCACGACAAATAATAATAATTAGACGAGGCTTGTTATGAAAAATGTAATCCAATAAGTACCAAGATATTTATTACGGTCTACCTATGGAAGCTAGGTAGAACGGCCCATCATAGGCGTCGAAGCCACAGAACTCACTGCAGTGTTATTCTCGAAAAGTATTATTATGACATTTCATTCTGTCGCCTCTTCTAAAACAGTTAACTTAGTACACATACATAAGTAGGTAGGTAAAGGTACATATAAAAATAAAACGTTAGAACGACTCTATTCCATAACCTGTGCTAGGCAGTTAATTACTCCTATAACGACAGTTAGAGTATAATGAGATTTTTGCAATTCAACAGTAGCACATTACAGGGTGCTGTTTGTCAACTCCCACCCTACACCCCCTGGTCAGAGGGGGAAGTTATTAGGCGGCTTTGTTAATGAATTTCATGTAGAGTAAGCATATATATCAGTTAGGTACAGGTATAAATGAATTATGTGTTGCTGAGTTCGCGATGTCCGATTGTAGGATAAAATTATTTTTTTATCTAAAATATTTCGTGTATCATTGCATACTTATATTAGCTTACATAGCGGGGTGATAGGTCCTTGCTCGATGCAGCGTGTAGATTGGTTCGACCGAGAACATGTCTCTCCTCTTTTCTTTAGTGTTACTTAGTGGTACCTACTTTTACGTTTCGTTGGGCAAATCGAATCAACAAACTCTTTCATAGCAGTCACAAGGAATTCCCTTTGCACCATCAGCATGCACAGACTTTGCACATATAATTTAAAAAACCACATTAGTACTTACCCGGATTCGAACCTCCGACCTCGTATTTACAAAGCGGGTGCCTTCACCACTGGGCTATCATGACTTTTATATAGTTTTGATTTACAATGAGACAATAACGAGCTCTTTAAATAGATACTAAGATTTAAAATACCTTTCCTTCACATGAATGAATTCTTCAAGTATCTATATACAAAGTTGAACCCAGGTCCTCTACCGAAGATTTACCTTCAATTAGCAATCTGTAATTATCAGCGCTGTGCTCGACGTTGTTGAATATGCAAGGGTTCACAAAGCACGCTTAGTTATGTTAACAGCTACTTTCTGCATATATTTGATACAGTTTCTGTTCTTTTTATTTACTTAAGGTATACCTATAGGTTGTTGCAAGAAAACTAGTCTGTACTTAATGGTTGAAATTATCGTAATTCGTTTTGAATTTAAACTTTATTTGAGACCATTTTTTTAAAATAACACTTAATCATTATTGATTTTATTATTTTATCTTTCTGCTGAATAATTTAACCTACTAAGTATACCTACTGAATCTTAACATTCTTTGTGCGCGCAATGTGCAATATGAGCGTTCAGACGAAAGAGTGGCAACGTCGCCATTTAGTGTCATATTTCCGCGGTTTTAAATTTTAATCATTTAATCGAAGCTATATTTAAAAAATAAATTCCAGAACACTTTTTAGAATTACGCGAAAGCTGTATAAAAAGTAAGTAATCATAATCCTTACAGTTATTTTACTATGAAAATAACGCAATGGAAGTTTCCAATGTATTATTTGCATATAAATAGAACTGTAAGAATTACTTTTAATACAGCTTTCACATAATTCTAAAAAGTGTTTTGAAAACATTTAAAAAAATATAGCTCAAATATGACACTAAATTGTGACGTGCTACTCTTTTGTGTAAACCTCTTCTTAAATAGGGGTGGGTACTTGGATAATTTAGTTTTTTTTTTGGTATCAATTTAAAATTTTATAACTACCTACATCATATGTAGTGTAGCTGTGTAGAAGCTTCTATACAGTACTTATTATAAAATTAAATGGGTTTTTTTAACTTAGAGCTAATTTATTGCTTTTAGTATTTGTTTAAGTGTAAGTCATACGATTCATAAGGTTGTGTCATGTCGAGTTCGAGTCCTGGGTTCCAGTTCCCTTAAGGTAAGTGATATTTGCCTTGAAATAGCTAGATAGGTTTATCAGTTAAGCTATAGGTTATACCTATAACCATATTTTTTAAATGTTTGCCTTTACAAGCAAATTGGTAGCAAGTTCTCTCTCACCGCGCTGCGGGCCAGATGTCAACATTTCAAACCATAGTCCAAAGAATTACACATAGGTATCTACTTAAGGCATTTAAGGATTTCAGGATATATACGTATAAAGAATCGTTTGTTCGAAATTTTTTAGATTTCACTCCTTATAATGGCTCTACTGCCTTCTAAACTTTAATTAAGTAGTTTTTAAATGCTCCACAAAAAGCCTGTATCACCCATCAATGCACAAAGGCGAGTTAGAGTACAGAACTAGGCTACCTGCAGTCACTACCATAGTGCATATACATTGTAAGAGATAGGCCTGCGGTGCTCATTAAAATATGTAAATGTCCGCCGAGACATTACGCAGATAGGTGCTTCTGACTTATTGACTGGACCGCACTATGTGACGGCTGCCGGCTTAGAAATTCAATCACTAGTCTAACTTTTTAAAATGTAATTAGGTGCCTATTTTTCATTATGTTAAGTAAGTAACAAATGACTTTGTCACAGTGCTATTTGGGTCCAATCTTTTTTAAGATGGCCCTACCAAATTGATTTGTGCAGAGATTAAGAAATCTAATTAAATAGATTGCAATTTTTTTAACAATCATATTAGGTAAAGTATTACGATCTTTAAAATTAAGAGAGGTCTCTCTTTACTATTTACCACTGGGACCACACACATTCACCTGGCACAGTCAAAATCTAGTGTTCGTATTTGAACGTACATTTAAACTAAAATGTCAAAAGAATGACCGTGATGAGATGAATTTTAAAGATGTCAAAAGGCTATAATTATTACTAAGTGAATGCCGCAAATTGGAAACTGACTTTAACATAACTGGCGAATTAAGGAAACTGGCCAGTTATAAATAACCTGACTCATTTCACCAGTTAGATATAGGTACTCATCTATTAACTTAGGTAGGTATACTCGGCACAAATTATAACTTCATTCTAAGGTGCTCTATCTAGGCTTGTCAACGAAACCATTAACCAATTTGTCAATCGACGGATTCAACATGAGAACTATAAAAATAATAAAAATTGAGAATGAAAGATATGAGAATATAAGAGTCTAAACGGTGCCCCAATTGTGCATATCATCATCCTAAAGAGAGTAGTAAACGCATTACTCGTTTGCGGGGCACCTACCGCGCGCAACTATTTAGTATCATTACAAATGTCGCTCGCCGTGTCCGTGAGTCCGTCTGTCTGTCTGTGTGCAACCGAGAGCTACCGTTCCTTATTAATAAGAAGTATTGGATGCTAAGTTAGAATGGAGATGGCTTTATTATTTATGCTTTGACTTAGTTTTAGTATTTGCTTATTTCTAACTGAACATCAGACTTTTCGGTGCATGTAGTCGTCTAGCTAAAGTTATATAGGTAAGCCAGTTGAAACATGACGGACAAATCCATGGGTGCTAAGATCGGGGTGCAAGGGGGTGCACTTGCACCTTTTTTACAAAAAATACATAGAAGAAATTAAGAATTTTTATAAGTTATTCTTGAGTTGGATTGTCCAAAATTTACGTGACAATCTTCTCTGTGCTAGAAAATCCTGTTCTTATATTGGTAGTTGTGTTCCTGAGATTGATAGATTGTTTTGAATATAAAAGCTTCCTCCATACAATGTGTTATCCGTTCGTTACCAAGTCGCTGAGGTAAGCAAGAGTGTTGTTTTGTTCCGTCCTCAGTCCCCGTCATTACGTACCTTTCAGCTCATTACTGGCAACAGATCACTCGCTTAATTTGTGCATTTCCGATCTGCAGATATTCAAATTTCAACCCTAATGACGCACGGGAAATGTTAATAAAATGTTAATGCAACGAAAGCGGTTGTCTCTCTCGCAATAAGTGACAGATTTGCTTGACAGCCACAGCCTCGTTTGTTGCTACGTATGAATAAGTCACGATTTTGCTTTTTTGTTGAAGCTAGATAGGTATATTTTAAATGATTGCTTTTAGAACCGGAGCTATGGAGTTGTGGCATTTCAAGTATTTTAATGAGTTATTATATTGAGAATGGATATTAATTAAGTTTTCTTGTGCGCTTATTGTAGATACTGGTACTTAACAATATATTTTGATGTTTTGATTGATTTCTGAACTTATATACCTAAGCAAATTAGTAAAGTACCTAAAATATTGTATAGTCCTACTTTATATCTACGCGAGTACCTACCTATGTCAACTTTGAAAATTAAACCTAATTTTGACAGAATAAGCCTGCGTATTGCAACTTACATAAGTCTAATTTGCGAGCTATGTCAGCCTCGCCACTGGATAGGTTATTGGTTTATTAGTACCTACATCTTACAGAGTCACATAACTTAGCTTTCTTCATCGCTCTCTGAGTGAAAATCAAATTAAGCTTTCTAAGAAGCCCCGTATTTTGAAGCCCATAATGTCACTCTTTTGTATAACGTCAGCACTTAAGAAAATTGACATTGGTTCTTGTTTCGGTTTTCAATCCCCCACTTCGTGTATACTAGTAACTGCAAGCGAGTTTAATAATGCCTACCTTAGGCATTATTAAACTCGCTTGCAGTTCTTACAACAATAAATTTTCGCAACAAACCAAAACCCTAGTTAATTTAACGAATTAATTAAAGATAGTTAACTAATGGATTCAAAAGTAAAGATAAGTATAATAAGGCGGAATTAGAATAAGGCCCACGCTCTATTTGAATAAGTAATACTATTCTGGTAACAGATATTTGCAGTTTGAATTATTCATTATAATCACTGCACTTAGCACGTTCTGATTTATATTTGTGACTAGCTTTTCGCAGCGCGATTTCACTCACGATAAGTTACATCTTAGGTTACTGCTCTGCTCCCGTCGCTCGCAGTGTAATGGTACAACCCCTTCTTCTTCTTCTTCCTTTCGCGGGCTCGTTTTCCGCATGTGGTCCCTTCGTAGTTGGGTCTTTTTGCGTGATGGTGTGGTTTGTGTACCCACTGCCCTACTGCAACCATCCAAGCTCCTTCCAGAAAGCGGCCAGATTGCCGGGTTTGCTGCAGGCCTCTCGGAGTGTGCTTGGTGTTCCCAGGTGTTGCGCCCGTTGCTCCACGACCTCGCTGCAGTTCATGACTACGTGGGCCGGTGTTTCGTCAGCCCTCATGCACGCTCGGCATAGTGGGCTGTCCGTTTGACCTATAACATGCAAATGTTTGTTAAGATTACTGTGCCCTGTTATGGTCCCTACTACATACCGTAGGTCCGTTGGTACAACCCCTATCCTTCCTCGAGAATATGGCTATGAAACGCAAAAAGAATTGTTCAAATACGACTGGTAGTTCCAGAAATTAGAGCGTTCAAACAAGCAAACTCTTGCTTTATATATTAGTATAGATGTTTGTTGTGTTATTGTGAAATCTTAAGCTTATTGAAACTCAGTAAGGTCGTGCAAGTATGTTATGGTACAGTTTATACAGGCTTAGTCTTAAGGCTTTACAGGCTTTATGTTTCATGCTGTCCAATAAAAATAATACGGGTATCAGAAAACATTATAGATTTTATTAAAAAAGGAAAACATCGTGTGGAAACCTGGACTTATAAGAACAAAATTCTGTCTCTATATCAGAAGCCTTTCAAACATTTTCCATATAACAAAAGCTTTTAATCTACATTTGAATAACGAGCTGGTATTATATTTTATATTTAAAATACAGTTACATACCTAGCACTGAATATTCTTAAACTCAACTATATAATTATATAGTTACACCTGACTTTGATTTTGAACTAATATTATCGTATCCCACGACTGTCACTAGGTGCTGAGCGACGTGTGTGTCCCGTCTGCGTGTGCGTATGATTGCTAACGCTAATAAATAAATCTTCTGACTCGCGGCGTCAACAAACAAGGTCGTGCGCCTGTTTACCGAGAGGCACATTCTGTTAAGTCGAATTAAGAAATGTCACAGAACAATAAAATCGCACAACACACAATTAAGTATAATAAAATATTGTTCAACATTGTTCAACAGTAAAAGACATTAAAAAACTTAACCCATATTGAAACTAGTCAGTGGTAATCACGAACCAGAAGACGCAGCGTGGGCAGACCCCTCGCAAGGTGGACCGACGACCTTAGGATGGAGGGCAACCGATGGATGAGGGCGGCGAACGACCGGCTAAGGTGGCAAAAATTGGGGTAGGCCTATGTCCAACAGTGAACGTCTTTTGATTGATATGATGATGATGATTGTTGAACTATTAATAACCGTATGCTCTCCGGTCTAGAGTAAGGCTCCATCTTATGTCTCGTGAATTTGAAGGCCATAGCAGGTACCGGACAGCAGCATCAACTGCATACTAAAAGATCATCTTACTGCAATTACCCAGAGTGAGAGTGACCATGACAAACCCTATGAGGCCCAAGGTAATCAATGAACAGCGGGATGTATAATTCATCAGACGAGACGCCAGTTCGTATGCCACTATAATAATAAATAAATAATACCAGCCTGCTTATATGTCCCACTGTAGGGCAAAGGCCTCTTCTCACAAAGAGAAGGCATGAGCATTAATCACCACGCTTGCTCAAGGCGGATTGGGAATTTAAGACTTTTAAGTCCAGGTTTCCTCAGAATGTTTTCTTTCACCGTCAGTCTGAAATGTCCAGGATAAATTTAGAAAGTCCATAGGTATGATTTGAAAAATCACATTTTTACTTGCCCAGATTCGAACCCACTACCTTGTGTTTACGAATTGAGTGCCTTATCCACTGGGCCATTTCGATTTATCGTCTGCCACTATGACAAAGAAATGGAGATGTTTATTATGTAAAAAAAAAACAGAAATATTAACCAAATTTAACCCCATACACCTAAAGGGCAAATGTACCTGTAACTCTGCTTACACCATATTTGTAAAAGCGCATGAGTAATTGAGTATTACGTACAGATTCAAAGTTAATACGAGAACGTAATCAATCTGATCCCACTTAGTGCAGGACGCAACTGGAGTTGACATTTTTTGGTTTAAGCTTAATTATTTACAAAATAGTGAAAAAGTTTAAACGTACAATAGTCTAGGGGTGCAAATTGCGGGTACAGTAGCGGTTTGATTACAGGTCAAATATTTTACAATATATAATAAAAAGTATGTAAGTTTATTTGTCTATTTTGATTAGTTCCTTTTTAGATTTTCTCAATGAGTATATAACCACTTGAGTGACGATGATATGATTTCTAGTACACACGCGGACTCACCACTGCGGGTCGGGGGACGAAGAAATTATCGCGACAGTGATTGGTTAATGCATCAATGTCAATCATATTGCACCGCCCCATAGAGTTGTACCACATAATTGTGCCAAAATAAATCGTTATCGATAAAGTAATTTTTATTTTATGTCCGAATACATGGATGTCAGAATTATTTTAACAATATGAAAACAATATAGAAAGAGGTTATTGTGTCTTACTAATAAATTTTCATTATAGGTATTTTTTGTATGTAAATGGTTTATTGTAGAATTTATAAAAGTTATTCATAATTAATGAGTATTATAAATAAATAAATATTTTATTTGCATTTATCTTTACAATTGATTTAATGTCTTCAATAAATGAAAGGTAAAACTATAAAATAATTTTACTTACTAGTAGGTAGGTACATAATGTGTGTCTTTTTAATGGATAAATATTTCCTTTTATCTCTCGAAAAAAAAGATGTCTGGATTAATAAATAAAGTGAATAGAGTAAAGGAAAGTGATTGACACGAGTGAAATAGGTAGTTATAGGCGGTTTATGAATCATGATACGATAGGTACGCTTGTGTTAAAACCTCGGGGCATGTGTATTTTTTTTTCTTAGTTTGTTTAATACCAAGTAAATACGTGGTATTTTATTATTAGTAATAGTTGTTGATTGTACTGTGTGTATAAATAGGCAATACTAGAAAAAATTTATTTTGTAATTCCAGTCAAAAAACAACACGCATTTTTATTGAACACTTTCTATTCAATTCAGAGTATTTTGTTTGTTTATATAAAAAAGTATATTTACAATTACAAAACTAAATGGAAAAACAAAGTAGGCAAATGTAATTAAAGTTTAATTTTAATTTATTAAATTTATTAAATTATTAAATAAATAAATAAATAAAAGTGCTGAAGGCGCCCTATCGCATGTTTACGTACCGCGCGTGTGTAGGCATTTATTTTTAAAAATTTGGCCGTGTTACAATACTGTATAGATAGTATTACCGTGGTTATATATATATATATATATATATATATATATATATACAGTATTTAAGAATGCTATTAATAATAAGAGTTTCAAAAATTACGTATTTCGACAAAAATAAAATTATTATTTTCACATTAATTTTAAATATTTTATAATGAAGTTAATTATAAGCGTACTAAAACAGGTAAAAACATTGTCGGCGTTGCTGAACTAAATAAACGCTGTCGGTTTTTTAAATTTTCAAAAGAATCAAATGTGTCAAATGTGAAATTCCTTGAACAAATAACGCTGTATTTGCTAGGGTACCAATTTTGTCTGTTAACAGTATTTATCCATTTTTCTTTTATTTCTGGGCTCTTCGAAAAACTAAGATGTTAGAATAATTAATTAATTTTAAAATATCTTTAATTAATATTGTTAACCGAATCATGAATAGTAATTATCGATATCAACTTTATTTCCGATTTGTCTCAGCGCTACTGTGACAGAAAAAAACAAAAAGAGACGGAACTATTGACAATCGTCTCGCGCGAGAAAGAGACATACAACCAATATCACTTGAGCCCTGCAATCACAATAAATATTTATCATAACACAACTAAAATCGTACTTTACCGGTGAAAAGTTATACCATCCTTGTTATAACTTGATATTTTAGTGGATTTTCCACACCATTTAACAGAGCAGGAAGGCATTTTCGTAAAAAAATTAAGAATGTAGCGTATTGACATGTGCGCACAGATCTGACACTTGGTCGGAACTAAATGAGTAAGCTCTGTCGAGGTTTGATGTAAGCGCTAAATGTCTTATCTTTGGCGAGCGTTTGTACGCTGTATTAGCAGTCAAGTGGATCTATCGTCTTTGGATTTTCTCATGCTAATGCAACATTGCTCTCTATAAAGATATGATTGCGAACAACCAATAGAAAAGGAGGGATTAGTGCTAGTTAAGGTAGAGCTTGGAAGTGGCTTATGTCCGGCAAAGTGCGTCTTTCAAATGACAATGACGATTTAGGTTCAAACTTGGATAATACATACAAATCTGAAAAGTCACATTGAAACTTGCAACTTTTAATTAAATTTAGTCATATTTGTTAATTTTCAACCTACTAGAAAAACCTAAAAAAATAATAATTAAATAAGTAATAGAATTTTTTAAAGAAATAAACATTTAAGGCAAGCATTAAGTTCACTTAACGCTTAAGGGAAAGGCACTAAAAACATCTATAAATCAATAGTCAATTTGTTTCTGCAAATAAGGGCACACTATATATTTTATATTACAGTTCTTTTTGCCATATTTTGCCTTACTGTGTTCAACATTGATTGATCAACAAAAATATTATTTTACAAAGTACCCTCAAATAAGTTTATATCAGAGTGAAGCTACCTACGTAAATATGATCTGTGCATAAATGAATGATAGTTATTTTATTTTTCGATTGTCCGCTGCGGTTCGTCGGAGCCGGCTGTCCAAGAATTAATAACGTACGGTACCGGGTTCAAAACCACGACAATCTGCGCTCTTTTTGAGTGTGCACAATTTTTTTAAATATTTTTGTCTGCTTTTTTTCTATTCAGTATCCGATAGTTTTTTGCGGTCGATGACTGTTGCCGCTTTTGTAAAAGAAATGGAATTTTTAATGGACTATGAGTTTTGGTTATGTGATAAAATTATCAATTTTAAAAGGGTATTTTTTGGTTTGGGAACGTATTGTTTCTGATTTATTTTTATCTGAAATTGGGATTTTTTCGTAAATTAAGCAAATACTCATAAATTAATTTTTAGTAAGTAGGTACCTACCTAAATTGAAATATAATATACTGCCACTAAATCCAGCAATATAGAAATTATGATTATCATTATTTTAGCCAAAAGACGTTCACGGCTGAACATAATTATTATGCCGTGAGCCGCCCTCATCTATCGGTTGCGATCTTTACCAGGGGCCTAAGTCTGCTATCACAATAGTGTCAGAATGGTCGATCATTGATCTCTTAGGGATTGGTTGATTTTGACAAGTTTTATCCAGTAATAATGCCAGAATGGTCGATTATGATCTCTTATTGTTTTTGACAGGTTTCAACCAATAAGATCAATGATCGACCATTCTAACCCTGTTGTGATGGCAGACTTAGGCCCCAGGTCGTCGGCATCGGTCTTTCTTTTAATGTCTTTAAATTACTTTTAGTTAGTTTTTGGATATCTTTGTCACCATATTATTGGGCGATAGTATCTTCATGATGTCCCCATTTTTGCGTGTGTGACTATTTTGGGTCAGTCTTTGTAGGTTTGTCTATTTTGCCCAACTGGTCCCGCCATTGTTTTCGTAGTCTGAAGAGCTGAAGAAATGTTAAAGTGTCGAACCAGAGCGACGAACCGTTGCCAAAATGTTAGTTTAACCACATTGTGTAACATAAAAAGATAAATCTTTAAGCATCTCGTCAGCACGTTGGGCTGGATATAAAGCGGCTAGCTCGAGTGATAATGAATTTATACGATACCAGCACGCATTTACAAGCGCGCCGCGGTACTGTAACGCGGTGAACTATTGTAATAACAAAGAATAAGGTAACTGATTTTGATTTTTATGATTATGGAACTACGTGTAGACGTCGTGAAGAACGAAAAAGTGTAGAGGAATTGAGACGTAGAAAAATGTTGCACATGATTTGGCTTTCGACCGGTCAATATGTTGGCAAGTGTAGTCTATGCATTAAAAATAACTTAGTTATATATATTTAAGTTATTTATTAAATTATAAATTTTCTTACATAATTTTGAAAAACATATCGCACATAAGTAGAAACTATATGTCGGAAGAAATCATTCTGCCTTCTACTGGCATAATTATGTGGGTGGTATTGTTCCTGTTAATGGAGAGATAGATAGAAAGGCAGGTCAAGACGATTGTAATTTGAACGCAAATTGATACATTAAACAAGAAAATTAAACAGCGTTAATAATTGCGTTAGTATGTGTAGACCCTGTGCATTGAGGCTGTGTAAAATCGGGCTGACTATTGATAATTATGTACTGATTATTTCAATTAACTGTCTGCGTTTGAAGTTGAAGTGAGTGACTGGAACAGGAAAAATTATAAAAGTTTTCTTCGATTGTATATTATTTTAGTTTGTTGACCGATTTAAAACGGTTGACAGTTAAAATTTCGTCATTTAGCTGCCGTCAAATTGAAAAGGAATTATTATATAATTTATTTTAAAGTAATAAAATGGCATTATTGATTTAATATATTTTAAATAACACGTACCATGTTTGACAATATTATTTACTTACTTAATAAAATACATCAAGTACTTATAATTTTATAAAGTGTACATTATTGCAATTAATTTCTAAGTATTTAACACTGATTAATGCATAGTGTTTCTAGGTAACAGACAATTGCTTAAGAATAAGCACACAGTAAATATGTCATATCGTTAATTAAGTGCGTGATTAAATTTAATCATTAATTCTTACGTAGAACCTGGGTGTCTGTACACGAACACTTAAGTTATAAACTTACAATTATCTTAATATAAACTTAATCATGTGATGTGTAAACAGGATGCGGTGTTTGTTTTTATTAATTTACGCAGATAATGTTTAATTATAATAATTAATAACTTAGGTATTAATTACCGCATCGCCCAGTGTTGTACTTAAATAACCTAGCGGTGTATAAAACTATGGTTGCGCAATCTGTTAATCGAATAATAGTAGTTAGACCATCATGTAAAAGGTGACACTTTAAAACGATAGAGGATGGATAAAAGCGTCCTGTGTTAAGTACGCTACCACTGCTATAGCTTATTAATTGCAAACATCATCTGTATGTGATGATTATGTCAAAAACTCTACATTCAGACCTATATCCAGTATTATTAGGTCTAAAATAATGAAAGATAATATCATTCTAAAATAATCTAGAGTATCGACAGTAAATTTGCTTATTAGCTAAACATAGTTACCGTTCTAATATTGCCATATACCCTATTCTGAACCACCACAGCCGCTTCTCCATTCTACCGTTCAATTTATTTTTGGCGTCCACTGATCGTTGCTTTGAGGTGTATTAATACGTTACCAAAGCTAATTTTTAATGGACATCGCATAGTTTCATAACAGCCTTTCCTATAAACAATTTGCGGCGACAGATTCGATGTGAGTTTACACTCTCCTGTTGTCAATTTGCTTGACTCCGATATCAATAATTAAATTATGGAATGGTTGCGTTTTAAAAATACATGAGCTTATATGGGTAAAGTGCGATTACGTGTTGTTATTATAGTTTCGCGTATCTTCTAGAATGGTCTCAGATTTCTATGGTAAAAGATGAAAATTTTATATGATCGAAAGATTTTTAGTAGGTACACACACACAATTACGCATAGCATTATTCTCTTGATTTTCGATTTATTTCGCGCTCTTTGTTTGTTTCCAGTTACCTCCTAAAGATTGTTTATTGCTATGTAACTAGGGACTGATACTGACAGTTTCTTCAGAATAAAAACTAATATCGCAGTAACCGGTGAAAATTAGAATATTTAGCTGAAGCAAGAAACAAAGGCAGCTAAAAGTTGGGTAGGTATATGAAGGATTTTCCTTCACATTGAAGTACCTACAGAAGAAACCATGATAACGTTTTTAAAGAGTTAAAGGAGCAAAACATTGTTGTAAATTCGCCACATTTTTAATTCACATTTCACAAAATGTTAATGGAAAATTACCTACAATAATAAAATATAATTGGGTGTTGTGCGGTACATTTTTTTTAAGTTTAGTGCTCAAACTTAATTTTAAGTTGTAATTATTGTATCACAACAATCATTAAAAATGTTCACTTTAATTACACATGTATCGCATAATTAAAACGATTAAGCTAGCCTATTAAAGTATGTAAAGCTTATAAAATTACTTACAAGTACCAGTTTGCTATAATTTATTAAGGCTTCTACGTATAACGCTGCACGTAATTACATTTATTTATGTAGTCTACTTTATGTAGGGAATGGATTAATAAATATTGCTGCATCTCGCGTCATCGCAAGATGTACAAAGCTGATCTCTTTCTTCAGGTGAGGTTTATAGAGAGCATTTATTTAGTGGTATACCAGAAATCTACTCTAAAAGTTACCACTTACTATCGGGTGGGCTGTTGGCATATCTGCCACTTTAAACAATCGAAAAAATCTACACTTGAGGTTTTGATGGACGTGGCTTCAAATATGGCCTCGAAATTTAATTTTTTTGCATTTATCTATTAAGTGATTTAGTGGTACTACGCAGAAGTCTTGGATTCGATCCTCGGGTCGGTCGCATATTGAGTTTTCTATCAAGAAATGCGTCATGCTGATAACCCATAACAAGTATTCAACGGTTAAGCACTATAACTCGGCTGCTCTGGACATAGCGCGTGTGGCGGGGCAGTGACAATTTTTTTGGGCCTATCTGGTAAGGAGTTACGGAGCTAATGCATGTGACATGTAGTGTACAGCATTTCGTAGAAGCTAACTTTAGAGCGGTCTCTGTTACAACCAGTGTTAACGTGAAACATGTGAAAAGCTGTGTCTGACTTGTAATCGATAAACCAGTGATTGTAATTCCATTAATTATCTGGAAGCTTGTATTGCCTTTCACTCATCACAGTTGACACATACTCTCATTACAGTTTGACACATACTAGCAAAACCCAATAGTCCTTTATGACCTATTTGATCTAGGTACTGCGGCGAGTCTTTCAGCTATCATAATTGTGACATGTCAACAACATTCAAATTGATTTAGATCTTATTCGATGTACCTTTTTCTATTTTACTTTCTAAAGTTTGTTGTACCTCAATATCTATTTGTTTCATAGTATTATTTTCAGAAACTAATTAATTAATGAAGTTGGAAGTAAAAGCTAATACAATTACGTTTAGTTTTACTTACAAAATACATATATCTACTTTTAATTTAATTATAATATATTGGTAATATCCAGTAATGCTAACAAGAACCTGATCGGCGACCTAACAAAGTAGGGTGTATAGAATAACCAGCTATAAACTAGGACATTTCCATTCCTTTAGTTGATAGAAAATTAAATATCTTTACTTGAAATTATATTTTAGCTTTTGATTTGGACTGTTATTATCATTATAGCAAAACGTCGGTTTTTCCTACGGCCCACCTCCTGAGACCATCTAGGTGAACCATGGAAAGCTTTTTTTAACAACGGTTCACCTCGCAGATAAATCATTCAAAACCTTTAAAGATATATTGGTGACGGTACACCGACCCTGTCACTTTTGTTTTCTAATTATTAATGTCTAGATTTCAAAGTAAACTTCAAAATAAACTTGAAAATACTAATGTGTCTTTAAACGAGTTACATTGATACTTGTATGATCGCCTCCTTGAGCTCGTGCATGAGATAGATAGGTACAATCATTAGATTACGACGACATCTTCATCTTCTAAAAAAGTAGATGGGCCTGTTTTCGCAGTTGTTTGGAGTTTGTTCTAGTAAGCAAAGACTAAAGCGGTGTCATACAGCAGTGGATAGATTTTGGATATTTATTTATTTATTTAATTTGAAGGATCTTTAAAGAATCTAAGGAACAAAGGCTGTACACAATCGTAACTTAGAGTTATAGGGCACAATCATCTTTTGATGTACTCCTTCAATTATAGGATACCACAGCATGCAAATGTTGGTAACAAGAAATTGGACATTTACTTATCAGCCTACAGATTTTTCAAACATATTCCAGGAACTTTCCTATTTACTTATAAACCACTTGGTTCCCCTATACTGCGTCCACAGTATCTTAGTACAAGTGCATCGAATTAAATTCGCGATTAGCATACGTAATTACAACGCTTATCAGAGCCTTAATTGCACCATAATGAATCAACTGACGGCCATATTATGCATGCCTACTTCTTTAGTTTTTAACTTGAAAATAAGCGTTAGAATTTTGAATAACAACAGTTTTAGCAATAAAGAAATAAAAAACGAAGTTAGTTCTTGTCATCTTTTCGTCAGGGAAGGCTTAAATTTTGTAGTAGACATCTTTCGGCTAATGATGATACATTCTAAAGAAGTAGAGCCGACAAAAATAATAATAAAATATTGTCACAGTATCACATTTACACACATACAGTAAAAGTAGAGTACAGCAGTATATTGGGTACTATCAATACCGATACTCTCTTCCAAGCTAAGTCAGAGACTATATTATGAGAAAAAAAGTAGGTATGTATCTCTATCCTAAAGATAAGCGGAGTCATATCAACAATGTATGGGTAGCCTTCTTTCTTTACTTCCTAAGGTTGGTCAGTAGTATTGGGCATTGACAGCAGTCTCTTACGCTGCATTAGCAACACAAAGTGGTAGCAGTGGTAGGCTAACTACACTCCTGGTCCTTCACCATCAGCTGGACCGCTGGTTAGTCGGGCAACATTTTGTACCCAGACATATCGGAGGGAGAGAGTTTAGCGATTTAGCTACCGATAACGAATAACATGAGTACCTATAGATTATTCTTGGAACATTAGATGGTACTATAACAAAAAAGGATTTTCAACAATCTCTGTGCATCAATATTACTTTAATATTCTAACATTCTAATCTAATTGCGCTTTTAGACAGACATCACACACTAAACTGCATGAAATAACCTTGTCGAGATGTATTTTAGATATTTTATGTCCGTTTTATGCCATAAAAACGAATTATATGTTATTTAATATGTAAATATTTCTTCAAAACATTTGATTAAATTTAATATTAAATTATCGTAATTGCCTTTGTTGAATTTCATTATAATTAACTGTGTGCGTAGTAACGCAGCTGGCAAGCTATTAAGCAATCTACTATTACAATTAAACGTACAACTCAACATAATATCACATTTAATTACAAAATCATAATTCTGTTTTGGTCAAATCTTGCGGCGGTATCCCGCTAACAGAGATCCGAATGCAGTAACTTTGTCGCGTCGTCTATTGGTTAATTTATTTAATTTGCAGCTCTGTATATGCGGTGTTCTAATTGCTCGGGTGCCGTTCGCCCACTTATCATAATGTCTCGCAAATCACGACGCTGTGGGAATAAATCTAGCGTCGATAGGACTCGGCCACTAAAGAACAGGGTTGCGTTAAATATATCGAGTTCCAGGGTATTATTTTCAAATTATTGAATTATTCGTTTGTTTATAACGTTGACTGTCGAAAGCTAAAGTAATATTAGCAGACTTACTAAAATACCCTTACGCTTGGAATGCATTTCCGAATTAATTTAAGTGCAGAACAAAACAATAACTCGGAGAACAAGTTCTAACAGTCGGTCAGAAGTTTTATAAATCTCACTACTAGTTGTTTTTTACTGAGTATATGTTTAATATGTCATATCTCATAATCATGTTTAATATTGAGATTTAGATATTAAAGCTTCAAAGCAATAAGATTACCTATAGAGAGAAAGTACTTTTTTCTATCTTTCATCTAAAGTTTAATGTCTACTTACTGATAGCCCTACAAAATCCAGTTACGCACAAAAATGGAGCTGGGCGCACGCGAATTTCTAACATAAATCGTAAGCGACTCCCCATCGGCTCGGCCGCTCGGCGCGCACGCAGCCTACGAATACTTTATTATGTATCAACACGAAATTATTACACAATCAACGTTATTAGCGATAACATTCAATTTGAATCCCATCCCATATTTAACTATTCTTTATTAAATTTTTACAACATGACATGTTTATCGTAATTAGGTCTAAATAATATTGTATTAATGGTAATTAAATACCAAAAACTTTACTTAAAATTTTCTTAAAATGTTGTCGTTTCCCCTCTCCAATTAACTATGTATATTTGCCAAATTTCAGCCCCATATGTCAAGTGTGTTTGGTTATTGAGTGGCCGCATCGCTTCATGTCTTCTAACACGATTCTGAAATGACAGTATCTACAAAGGCATAATAAAATGATGTGAGTAGTAGCCGTTGTTCATCCAAGTCGAACCTCCTTGCAAGCATGTAGTTTATCGATCAGGACTCGAGCTACACGCTATAAGTGATCAAATATACACTGAATATCCTTCCTCTGTATTTACGTTGTACATAGTACATACCCAACACAAAACACCCACCTTGTACGTTGAGACTAGAAATCTATGCCTACAGAGAGGCTAGGCCGAAAATTATTGGGGGCTCACCCCTTCACCCCTGAAGGGGATGGGGGCAGCCGTCGCCGGCCTGATATGTGACCGGAGAGTCTTGTTCAACAAACGATGACGATGATTTAAGCTCAGGCGTTTTAAGTGTATTACTGGGAGAAATCCGGCTTTTGGGCTTAGGCTTAGATTTGAGTGAGCCTGCTATTATGGGGGGAGGCTTCTCGATTTATGTGTGCCTGTCCATTTGACGGCGAGCCTGTTAGAGTCGGGAGTTGGACGTCATTTGGTTAGTGTCCGCTTGTATGAAAAAGGCTTTATTAGTTTATCTTACAGTCTTTTGTTTCTCGAAATTTGCGAATTTCTGATTTTTAAATCTGTTCACAAGAGTACTACTCACAATTGTAATGATATCGCGTTCTTATCTTGTTGAAAATTACCGCTATAATCTATATGGTAAAATGTCTTATCTTTCGTTATAAACTGTGACAAATGAGTAGTTTAAAAAAGTACGCTGATTTGAAGCCGAACTAAAATCAGCGTGCTTTTCTACTGGCGAGACACAGTGTACAGCAATATTTCAATTATGGAAACAATATACTTACGATGGCTATTGAGATACCACGAAGGTTTCCTTAGCGATAGCTCCTCCATTTTTTATATGAACAAGTCTGAAGACTGAAACTGTCGACTCTTCAGTGAGTGTTCAGCAGAAACCTGTACAAATTCGATATTGAATTTTTCTCCAGTTAATCTTGTATTCAAATTTTAATTACATCTGGCGTTTGAATAAAAACGAATTCATTTTGCTCTGACGGTGAATAATAATGTTCGAATGAATCTACTCTCGAATTACAACGACTGTATGTTACACCAAAGTGTAATGATTAGCGGTTTGAATAGTCTAACATATATTATTAATTGTCAGTTCTAAAAATCATCACTGTGATTGAAGTTCATTTTCGGTTCATTTTTGCAGTTTATTCAAAACTTTTATTAATCAGATAAAAAATACCAAAGTTTGCATTCATATATATTTCTTACGGAAATAAGTTTTCAGTCGCAAAAATTTAACTGTGAGACAGTCGTTTTCTAGTTAACGATCTTCTTTGTCATAGTTATTATCAGTCCATACTTTAGAGATCCTAAGCTCCGTCTGTAGGTTTATGGTCACTACTGTAGAAAGTTTTACGCCATTTCAGAAGGTAACACAATTTACTAACAATTACAACATAAATATATCAACTAACTATTAGATATCTCATTGTAGAGCAAGGACTTGCAGCAATTTATATAAATTCAGGTCGCCTCACGATATTTTCCTTCACCATTAGTAATGTTCAACTTAGAAAGAACACATAAATTTCAAAGTATCTACTTGTGCGTTTTCAAATCGACAACTTCGTATTTTTCATACTTTCATTTCACAGCATTACACTTCTGTGTAACTCTCACAGAGATATGGAGATCAACAATTAATTCGTACCCTGTATCCGGAAAAGCACTTTTCATGACCTCATATGCATATTGGATCGATGGTGATGATTACGCTTAGAATATATTTAGTCACAATCAGCCTTGTCTAGTTGTCATCGTAATGCAAGGTATATCGTACAAATAAATGTGGGATATTTTCGGACCAAATTTTGGGATTAATTTAAAATTGAAATAAATCTATTTGCTTTTGTCTGCTTCAACCGTTTCGTGGTACTGTGTATATACTAATACGCAAAGATTTTCCAGTTATTAGGTTTTTTATATTGAGAAATTCTTAGTATTAGTCCGGAGCCTGGAATTGTCACATGTAAATGGCAACGAGCTTGACCTCTGTTACAAGAAACCAAATGGGCAGCACTTGTGTTACACCTCTCTACCCTTTAGGAAAAATAAGGTTTGATCTATATTATTTTATTTTATTTCATAGATAATCAGTAATCACTATAAGGCTTTGCCAAAGTTTGTTAGTAGTTCGCGGCTTTGAGTCCCATGTTTGTAATGTAATAAATGCGATTTAATAAGTCGTTTAGTACGTATAATAATTACTCAATATTTTCAACATAAAAGTGATTTTCTACTCTTAATACTAATTAAACCAAGTAACTGAATCTATACTATTATATAAAGCGGAAGAGTTTGTTTGTTTGTTTGAGTGCACTAATCTCTAAAACTACTGCGCTGTGAAGCTAGTATTCAATAAAATATATATTACAGACAAGAAAGGAAAGTGACGAGGGAGGCCTTTGCTCAGCAGAGTCTGACGATATACTGTAGACCGTAGCTTATACCAGGCTAGGCTATCTTATGATTTTGGCAGTAATCCCAGCACTTTGACTTTTGAAATTTTTGTGCTTTGTTTGTTATAGTGTCACGGTTTTTATACAGCATAGCTAAGTTCGTTTTTTTTTTTCGAGAATTTTGTTTTTTGACTGAATGCAAAAGTAACTCTGTATGTCTGCAACGTTTTCACGCGTAAACCACTAAACCGATTTTAATGAAATTATTATCGATATAGAGATAGATAAAATCTTGGGGAACAAGACAGGCGAAAATCACATCAATTACATCGCGAAAAAATGGCTTGAAGGGGTTGACATAGGGGATGAAAGTTTGTATGAAAAACAACTCAACTTATAAACTGAGATATGTGCGATATAACCAACATTCACGCGGGCAAAGCTGCGGGCAACAGCTAGTCAGTTATAAAATAAGAAAATACTAATACTTTTTGCGTCAAAGTTAAAGATGAAATAGGACCTTGTTTAGTCTGTTACAAAGTTTCTAATATCTCAAGCCTAAAATGATTAGTCACAAGTTATAGAAAACAAAACATGTGTGGTTAAAGAAAAGCTAACTGTAAGTGGTCACCCACAAAAGGTTAAAATAACACGTACAAAACGCAAATTATATTATTGCACAGAGTAAACAAAGTAGGTACATTACTGGCACAATCTGCACAAAGAGCACGAGCACACCCATTTATATTATACTCGTCAATAATAATTTCATTAAAATGTAGATCTAGTTAAAAGCATTTTTTCTGATTAATTTTCAGTCGCGGGCCGGCTCTTCTTTTTTTAATTGAATATCAGGCCACTTTGATGGCGCGACGAGAAAGGGTTGAAAAAAAAGTTCGCCCTCATTTGAATAAAATAACAGCACTCACACTTTGCATTTACGGAGATATTTCAAATTATATCTGGACGCTTTTTTGTTTTAATTTTTTTTTTGTTCCTCGTATTTATTTTATTTTTCCATCACCGCTCCCGTCTAATTGAGTTAGGCCTCCAAATCGAAAATGTCGATCGAGTTGTAATTCAATTTATTTTTGTTTCTAATGGAGTTCGGAGCTTTTTATTCTCTTTTTTTAACTGTAATTTTGAATCATTTGCCTATTGAAGGGTTGGCTCTGTTTACCGATGAAGAAGACTTTGCCATGATTTTTCTTGAATTTGTTTGCGTACTGTGTTTAATATAATATCTAAACGTATAACGTAATCTATTTTCATATCAACGCTTTACATTATTTACACATAACTTCATATTGGTTTCAATTGCTGATTTTCTACGAAAAATTGACAAATTTATACTCCAAGTGTCTTAGTGTCATAAAGAATATCTACATCATAGCAGAGAGAAGTGGAAAATGTTGAAAGGGTTTACGCGTCATGACCGGCAACGTCGCAAATTAGAGTCATAATATATATCGTGGTTTTCATCATTATCATTTAATCTCAGCTATATTTTAAAAATGTGTTCTGTTAACTTAACATGATAGAATTAGGTTAAAGCTGTATAAAAAGTAAGTAACCATAATGCTTGCAGTTATTTTACTATGAAAATAATACAACTTAACTTTCAAATGTATTATTTGCATATAAATAGAACTGTAATCGCAATGATTTCTTACTTTTTAAACAGCTTTCACTGAACTCTAGAATGTTAACAGCAAATATTATTATTTTTAATATATATAGCTCCGATTAAATGATAAAAATTGTAAACCACCAAATAGGACACTAAATTGCGACGTTTCCACTCATGTGACGCGTTAACGCTCACATTAATCATATATCGTCAAAATATATAGTAACAATTGCATAAGATAAGTAAGTCATGACGAGTTGTTAGTCAAAAACAAAATAAATATGACCATTAATAAGTCTTTGTATATGAATGTCTTGAAGTAAGGTCAATTGCTACCTGTGAGATGTGGTTCACGTAACATAATGAAGACACACTTATGGTGTAAGAATATTATTATATTAGCGGTATACACGCTGCAACAATGTCGGCCGGTGACTACTCCAAAGACACTTGTCGCTTTCTGAAAGATTTATAGTTTTGATACTTTATGTAAAAATAAATTTAAATAATAGATACGCTTAAGGAGTTACAAGCACCAATTTTAAGTATAGAACAGTAGGTACAATTAATATAGAATTACAGACGACTGTAGAATTGTAAAAAAAATGTTTTATCAAATCACATCACATCGAATAAGCGTAGGTGTATAAGGCTGGATTCACTGATACTGTAATTCTGAGTTTTGAAAGTGCAGAAGAGTTCATATTTATAACTATAGGTGCAATATACACGATGAAATGATAATTTAAAAACATATTTTTGTTCAAAATGCCTGGGGCTCGAGCAATGTTTGTACTCGACTACTGGCCTTGTAGCAAAATTTTTCTCTTAATTTTATATTTCCTTGGTATTCGATCGAAAGTCAATCATTGGCAAGCACCCTGAAACGTTATAATGGACCCTAATAATAATTTTAATTTTTTATTGTTTAATTTTTTTTGTAAACTAACAAGGTTTAAAAATAGAAAATTATGAAAAAGAATACTTATTGTCACAAAGTTTAAATGTTGTTTTAAAACTTTTTAAAGTACCAATGACGTTGGTTCGCTGTACATTTAGCGAGAGCGTTTAAGAGAGTGAGAAAAGCTCGCCGCCCCGGCCTATTCGTTTCACTGAGGGCGCCCGCCTACTTTTGTCTGCGTTACCGCTAACACAAGACATCTAAGTTGACTTTTAATATTTATTTTTATTTGATATAAGTTTTAAAAGTATCGCTGAATAGGGAATAAAACGGTATGGATTTCATATTTAATATTATTTTAAATAGGATCATCAGAATCTGTTAAATTTTATGAATTAGGTATAAATAAATTTAAAACAATTCAATTTTAAATCTCAGAGAATAAGAGTTAACGCACAGCAAGATTTTTCTTTTAAATTTGGAAAGACAATCCTGCTTGAGTTGCGGACTTTGGGTTTGGACTATTTTTTGGCTGTTTTGTTTCCTTATCAATTAGAGTGAATATTAATATCTAACGCTTTACTTACAGGCGTGTGTACCTTGTATATGAAATAGTAAATAAATAAGACTGTGCTGACAACTGAAAAGATTTTGTATTCAAAAGAAAGTACAAGGTAGTTGTAAAAACTATATTATAAGCAGCTATTGCCATTTAAGATTAAATGAGGCACTTGCTCATCTGCCACTGTCAATAAAAAAGTTTAAAATTTGACTTATGCGCTTTTAGATGTTGGGTGCCAATCTAAGGAGAATCTCGGGGTGAGGTTGAAGTGAGTCTTCACGACGGTAGGGGTCGCCGGGCGCCTCGTCGGACTTGACACTCATTTAAGTAGCATATAATTCAGTTTATTTAGCCGAATTTGACGCTCGGCTTGAGACGAAGGGTTGTCTGTATAAAAAATGTATTTTGGTATAACTATGAATTGATTGAGTGAATATAAATTTGACTACCTCTGTGGTTCGGTGGTACTGTGTACGCACTGCCACGCAGAGGTCGCGGGTTCGATTCCCGCTCAGTGTTAATATTTGTGTACATGAACATGTCTTTTTGCATAATTGGTCTGGGTGTTTCTATGTATAATATGTACCTCTATGGTATCTTGCAGTGAGACTTAACATTGTGTAATAATTTCTTTCATCTGTGACAAACAATAAAGAAGATTTAGACAAAATTTACTCTATTTCTTTATTAAAACAACACATTATTTTCTAATATTTCTCTACTATATTTTACGAGGTAAGTATTTTTTAAACAAATGTTATGTCAAAATTGTACAATAAATAATAACTGTATAATAATTTAATACTGGCATATATACATAGATGCAATAATAAAAAAAATAAAACCGAATTAAACCATTCTCCTAATAACAAAAGCAAAAAGACTGCGCATTACAGAGCTGTCATGTTGCATTACAGTGGTCACAAACATTTTGGTAGCGTCATAGTGAAAAGTCATATCAAAGCATGAAGTGAAATTCATAACCCTTCACTTGTCATTGCTTTCAAGCAAGGCATTAATTTCTTTCACAGTTTTGTCTTCAACCCTAAATATGAAAGGGGTGTCTTCGAAGGGTTGTTATACCTTTTTCTTTGAATAAATTAGCGGAATTGTGTTCTATTCGTGCTAATGAATGTCTTGTGGACCGAAGAACGATGGCGTCCGTTGAATTTCATCTTTAATTAATAGATTTTAATGAGAAATTCGACGAATTTATTGTGCTGTAGTTTATTTTATTGGTTCGACTTTGATACTGTAGGTAAACATTATTATTTGTATACTTGCTCCGTGGTAATAACTATTATAATTCATAAATTCGACTTCATCGTTTTATTTTTAAGTGAACTAAAAATAATGTACTTGAGCATCTTACAAGAAGAAAACTTAATGACCTTCGGATGCTGGTGGCTTGACTTGAGCAAGTTATCAAAGAGCTGTGATACAAATAAGCATTATATCCATATGTCACTGCAAAGCGTTGGTTACAAAAATCATTTTTTTATATTAGCCTACCAAATATATTCACTCTGCCTAATGACTTTATTTAATTACTGTTAGCTCTGATACAGCCTGAGATACAGGTTTGTCCTACTACAGGCAAGTATCATATAATTATAGTAGCCATTATATAGGTTACTATCTTTCCGCAGCGCGGTTTCACCCGCGCGTAATATGGTTTGTTGTATCCCTCGGGAACAAGACCGATTTTCGGAATAAAAAGTAGCCTATGTCCGTCTCGGGTACCGAATCTATCTACAGTATAGTAGAATTATTTATGAGACTTTAGTCAATTTTGTACTTATGAATTGAATAAAATGATTTGATTTTAATTTTTTAATGATTAGCTGTAAGAGGGTTTCAGGAGTTAAGTACCTAGTTGACACCATTCCAAAATCCATCGTACCAAACGATTTAGATTTCCATCCTAGACAAATATTTTGTATAATGCACAAAGAATGTTTTGAGAGTGTATAAGTAATAAACTGGAATCGATCCTTATAAAATAAGATAGTTACTATTAATTACAACTAAAACTACTAATAAAACAAATAAAACAACACAGAACGCTATAACACCGAGTAATAACCGTAATGTTTATTCAAATCCTCGTCAAATTGTGACAATTAATTTTATTTTTATTTGTATCTATGGTCGATTTTCAAAATCCAATCACTCCCTATCTGCCTATAGTTTTACAATATTCATGACGTTCTTATTCATAATATCTACTTATTTTATATTCAAAAAACAAATTCCATACTAGCACAAATTCGAATTAGGAACAATGCAACACATCTATTCGCGCATTATAAGTAGGTATTAGAAGCGTGTGTTTTATCACTGCGACAATCAAAACGTACGTTCCCAACCGCAAGTTTAATTATGCAAACATCAAGCCGTCGCCAGATTTCTCATTAGAGCCAAGATAATGACGGTACACACTGTCGCAAAATTAGATAGCAAGCACGCACCCAAACAGATATACGCGGCACATTAACATAAACCGAATTTGCATGTAAATTACATTTTACAGCATCTTAATTAAAACATTTTGGCATTATAAATGATCAAGCGGGGGATAGGGTGGTGTACCCCTGACCTTACAGCGCCCCCTCCCTTCAGTTAATTCGATAGTTTGAAATTTGGAACTGAAGAATTTGACATTAAATTTGATTTTCGAATTATTAAGTATTAATAACTCACTCATAACTTGATTTGTTTTTTTTTTTTTTGTAAAAGTAGGTGGTTTATAAATGTTAAATCTCATTATTCTCATAATTTTTGAATTGGACATGGACATAGTCACCATGCCTGACGGGCAGATTGATGACCACATTAACATGGCTGACTAAGAGAAAGCCAGGTAACAGACAAGAGCGTTATCTGATAATAAAAATTATTTTACTACGGTCAGCAATGCGCCTGCTAAGCATAGCCAATCAGATCCCACTGGGAGAGTTCTATGTATTTCAGTAGATCAGACTTTTTTAAGCTGATGATGACAAATTATATTCTTAAACTCCTTGAATACCTAAGTATGACTAAGTAAGAATAAGAATAATATAATAAGTAAGAGTAAGAATCAATTTTAATACTACGGTTTAAACGGCTGTCGGTACCGTCACTTTAATTTACTATAAGCACAAGTACTAAAAGGAAAATTAAAAGAAAACTTGAAGTCATTACCAAAAACTCTTTGTTGAAATCTAAGTTAATTAAATTTTTATTGCCGGGCAACCCCGTCGGATTCCTTAACAACATTTACATGAGATTAAAAAAAAACATTTTTACTCCCTCTCTTTAGGGGTATTAACAGAAAGTTCTTTAAATAAGTTAGCAATTATGGGTAACATTAAATTTACATAATTGTGTAAGTTTTGTATATTTATGTACAATAACATCTAACGATTTTGTCTGCTGCACCCGCTATGTTTACGTATAACAAGGGTAGACGTAAATATACCTACTAGCTTTATGCGTTTATTAATTTGCGGATAGCTAATTAGGAAGATAACATTATCGTTTCGTAGTATTAAGACTTCATTTTGTTCGGTAATTTTTTGTCCTTACTGTGTGTGTGAATTAATGTGTTACTTTTGCTTTAAATGTAAAAATTTTGATTTCGAGCTTGATCTCAGGATTTGACCACATGCTGCCATGATGAGGAAGGGTAAGGTAAAAATTGTATGTATAAAATACTAACAGCGCCCCATGGCTGCGCCCGCGCGTATAATATGTTTTGTATCCTTCAGGAATCAGACCGATTTTCGGGATAAAAAGTAACCTTTGTCCGACTCCGGTACCGAATCTATCTACATGTATAAATTTTTTTCGTCAAAATCGGTTCAGATTTTGATGTTTAGGTAACAAATACACCAATTTTCGCATTTATATTATAAGTAGGATTATTCATTGCTTAATTTTAGGAGCTGTTCATCTGTAATAGTAAATATGTATCATAGATGATACACAATTTATAATGTCCTAGTACAATGCTTGACACAAATGCTTTGTAGCATCAACTAGTGCCTATTGTCAAGGAACAGGAATAAATCATGAACGCTAAAGACTGCTGCCGGTTGTTAAAAACTGAAGAAACGTATTGCCTCTAGCTATTACGACGCTTTGTCTACACAGCACAAATTTTTGTTCTACAAGAAATGTGAAAAATGCGCTTTTGTTTTTCTCAAATACATACATTCACGCCTTTTATCCCCGATCTTTTTTATTTTAAGACCTTCAGGAGGCAAGCCTGTTGCTATTTATCGCCCCCAATGTCAGACTCCGGGCTAATACTGAGAATTTTTCGACAGAAAACCCCAATATCACTACTCCACCCGGGGATCGAACCCGAGACCTCTGCGTGGTAATCCGTATACAGTACTACCGAACCACAGAGGCAGAGAATGTTTTTCTTTTCATTTTTAAAAAGTTTTCCTGTATTAGGAATTAGACCTTGTCGCAAAGAAATTTAAAATATATAAACGTAATACGCTAGAGTCGTAACATAATATAATAATATGGATCATACAAAGTTTTGTCTCGTGTGGAAATTGAATCTATAATTTCTTGGTCAACAGTCACGCGTATTGCCACTAAGCCGTTGATGCTTTTTAAGTAACGTCAAAGTTACAGTTTTTGGACATAGTTAACTGATCTTGTGATTGTCTAAGCAATAAAAAATTCTAAGTCTATTACTTTCTAAATTATTTCTACAGCATAAAAGGTCACTAATAATTTATTATGGTTAATAATGATCGCGTACTCAATTTTTATTTGTTTCTTTTAAGGGTATACGAGATAGCAGCTTACCTGTTGGTTAGTGAGGTAATGAACTTTCATAATAAATTGTAGAGCTTTGCTTTTCACACTCAAGTTAGTATTTCTATAAACTTTATTTGTACCAAAATGTTACTGTCCAAATCTGGTGACAAATTTGTCCTCGATTAAGTTATAACAAAAGTCTTCTTGAAAAATAATAACTTCATCAAAACACGTGCAACTCTTAGTATAAAAAGAAAAATGCAGGAAAATAATGATACAAAGCTCTTTATTTCACACAATTACAGCGATATGTGGAGGAGGCGAGCCGTGAACATACACTGTTAGCTGCCTTTATTCCCAACTTGTCACAGCATAAAAATATGTAGCTGCACGTAAGTTAATTTTACCAGTTTATCAATCTTTTTTATGTAATATTTTTTTACGTGTACTGATTTGAAAAAGAGGTTATTCATATGTCGACGTTCACCAACTGTAGCGTTGTGGAAAGTAGTGAAAACAGGCGCCTAGTGTCAAGTGTAAATCGCCTTGTTAATTTCACTAGCCCTGCGGCGAATTTCGCCGAGGACGCATTGTGTGTGCCGGCTTTATGTCGCGTCTTCCCGTTGTCTGTACACGGCTTTAATTGCGCGCGTCATTGGCGCGCTTTTTGAAAAAAGAATGACGTGTAATTAACGCGCGAATATGGAACGTGACAACGCGCGTTCTGAGGGAGCGATTTTTTTTTAATTTTTTTAATTAGGCACACGAAGGGTTGAGTTCGGTGTTTTGTTCTTGTTCTCATTTTATTATTTTTTTTGTTATGTGTTCGGTAAGGCTTGCAAATTTTTAAATATTATGAATATATTAGAAGGCATAATTATAAATCATTTTATCTCATAAATTACTTGTACTCCAAGCATTCTGTTTATTAAAAATTGTATGTATCTGTTTGTTGTGACCAATGTTATATGAATAATTCATAATAGACTGTGAAAATGACACACGATAAGGTTGGGCTACAAATTTGCCACTATTGATATAATTTAAATAACATTTCTGTAATAAACTGCCTCCAAGACTGGATAGATAGGTAGTCTTAGCACAAACTACTCTAGCTAATATGAAACAGTACGACATGGATTTTACAGAGTAATTAATTTGATATATTATACTTTCGCCGTTTTCTGTGTCTGTGAATTGTAAATAAATAAAAAAATATATAATTTTTTTGAGGACAATGACTGTCCGAAAAAAAGCGATGATACATGATCCTCGTTTGGCTCGCTCGTGTATATTTTTTTTATTAAAAAAAATCACATTAACGGCCTTCATTGGGGCGGCGATAAATAATGCCCTCCTTATTCAAATTTTTGTTTTGTTCATCCCCCGCGTTATAAATGAGACTTATTTGGAAGCGAAATGATAGGGGGCGATAAAATTCTCGATTATGTTACGAATGTTTCAATGTATGTGTGCAGAACGAGTTGGTAATCGGGTCATTTATCATATTAAATGTTACTTGAATTTTTTTCGCACCTCTACCTGTGTTTCGGTTAATTTTTGTATTTGTTTTTTAATGCCGTACAATTGAGGTGTGTATCGCCTAAGTTAATTAAACTTTGAGATATCTATGTATACTTATGCCTGCCTAATACAACTTTAAACTGTGTGCTGATACTAGGTGTTCCTCAGTAGAAAGCTCAATAAACCTGTTTCCCTGATCCGTAGATCGATCCTGGTATTGTAACTCAGCAGTCATACATAAAAAACTACTACGCCACCAAGTCTTTGTTTAATTCAGTTATTATTCGAGACTGTGTTGTACAATATTTAATAACCATTATAGAAATATACGAACAATAAATCCTCCAAGGAGTTTAGGAAGTACTGCCGTCTATTCTATTAACAGCCTTCCAATCTTCCCATTAGACACATGTTAATATATGCACCGTTGGATCCAGTGAATATATCACAACTGATAGCAAAGGTCGCTTAGTTTCCCACTGACCTTCGCGACAACTCGTCGGTTCGTAATGCAGCTAAGTGGGAGGATGTGTTGTCTCACTCTAGCATAGATCTAGGTCTCATACTGATTTGGGAGTTAAGATTTGTTATCTATTATATTTGGATTTTATTTGATGAAGATAGGTACTTTAAGGTGTAATGTCATTTGATGAAGATACTTTAAGGCGTAATAAGTATTGGTACTCGGCATAGATTGAGGATTAAAAGCCGGGCAAGTAATGACTTTTTAAGGTACTTTACAGACACACTATCCCATAAATTCTTATGACAGAACAAAAAGGCAGTTCTCTTAAGTTTAAGATCAGCATCATTATTACCGTCATCCTCATAATAGCCCGTTATTACCCCAGTGCAAGGAAACGCCTTTTATTACACAAAGAAGGCATGATAAGCACTGATCACCACCCTAGTTGAAGTAAAATATTTTGGATCGAGTTTACAAACGGAGTTCGAAAAGCCCATCATTGTCTTAGTAGATGTACCAAACAAACGATGGCCAACAAAATGAAATGATATAACAGTCTCAATTTTCAGTAGGATTTTACATCTTCCAAATCAGTAACACACCTCTAGTCCCTATACATAATGTATGAAACTTAAAGAAATGCAATGAAATGATAAAATGATCGTTCTATTGTAGATAAACGGGCCATTTCCACTGGCACAATTGAATGATGACGAGCTATTGTGACTATGTTTAGAGATCCTGCATATAATGCCAGGATAGGTGCTCCTAACTCTATTTCGTCCACTTATTGCGATGTATTAGAGTTCATTGGGTCACTATATGCGAATGTTGATAAGGTAATTGAGGTATATGATTTGGAGTGGAAGATTTTGCATGATGGTTTAAATTTTACTGTTGCTAGTCACTTTGCGTAGATGATTATTAGCCCGAAGAGACGTCCACAAGGCATAGGCTAGATATCTTAACAGGGAGATACTAGCCATATAATGCTTAGCATGTTCGTTGGTGGTCGTAGTAAGGTAATAATATTCCTTTGACGGCTACAGGCACGGATTTTTGGAGCGCTATGAACTATGGGTTAGTTCATAGCGCTCCAAAAATCCGTGCCTTTTCTCATAGTTATTAATGGGATTCTACACCTATTCTAAAATGGACTATAAGATTATAAGTAGCCGAGCCAACGTCCGTGACAAGAGTCATGGGGTTTAATATGGTCAGTGTAAATACTTTTTTGATTTGCTGGATACAGCTATGTTTTGAATTGTACTATTGATACTGGCCTATTTCGCCAGTCTCAGGTATGATCTTCGGGTCCAATAAAGTGATGTTAGGTTTTTTGGAACTAAAAAACAAAATGACCGTCAAATGACAACAGATTCGGTTCCTGTTACTGGACCCTCTAGCGAAATGTAGGTAAGTATTATACACTTGTATATACCTACCCCTTTAGGATAAACGCGTGATGCTATAGCTTAAACTAAAACTAAACTTCTTATATCAAAAATAAATGTGCCTAAACTATCTAAATACGTATGTTATTCGATGCTATGCACCGTCAGCTCTTTAATTGGGCGGCTGTGCGAGTGTCTATGACAAGCATAAAAAAACGCCCGTAAATGGTTGAATAAAAACACAGGTAATCTAAAAAACAATTACCTGTGCTTTGATGAGGTCCGATGGATGTTTGGAAACATAATATAGTATGAACTATGCTGAAATTAGTGATGGCCTAAAATAAAACAAGCGAGAGATCTCTGCAAAAATAAAAAATAGTGCCGTCTCTTAAGATATATTTCTGGTAATTGTTTGTCTTGATAACTTATTGCACAAACAGACTCTTTGGTTTTTCCGAAAAGATCACTGAAGCGTAGCTCGGCCAAGAAAGCAGTTCGTTCCACATCTGGACCGTGTAAGGCTCGATAGAACCTTCTGTGGAGCCACCATACCACCCGGCGGTCGTCGACAATAAGCACTACAGGTTTGTGGCAGTTCTCCTTAGCCAAGGCAAGCGGGGTAGGCCCACTGTCCATTGCGACAACATTTCAATACAGAGCCCCGTTTGCGCTAAGAAAATAATCTTTAAGGTTGCGTTTCTCGCGATTATGAAGAATTAATATTTATTATTATTATTCTTTGGTGTTTCCATTAGTAGTAAATAACAACGCATATTATCAATTTGCCATCACACTCTGTACATAGGGTTCGTCTAGCGAGTGCGGTATTAAGAGGATACTCTATAAATTATTTTGTACGTGCCCACTACGTTGCCAACATTTTGGCCCACATGATAAGCAGGGAGAGTTTCTAGCAGTCCTTTTTAAATTTCATTATTTATTCGTTTATCCTATTCTATATAATTGACAACTAACATAAGATGGGTTTTGAAAGAGCTGTCAAATTTAAGCATGTTGCATACATATAAAGCTAGCTATATACCAACACATTTTAGTTTAAGAATATCCGATACTTTTTATTACCTAGAAAAGCAATCAGTCAGTGCGTAAAATTGTCGAGAAAAACCTTTCAAAAGTACCAATCTATGAATAAAAAGTGTACAATGTACACATAAAATATGAAACGTTCTGTTCCTGTGTCTATCGAGTAGTAACTATTCGTTCAAAGTGTTACCAGAAACAGGTTTCTAAAAACCAAAATTTTAAACGGGATTTATGTAGGTATATATACAAAATGTGAAGCTAGTATTGTTTGTTTTGTTTTGTGAAACTTTTTATTGACAGTGTTGCTAGTAGCCTGCTAAAAAAAGAATTAAACTTAAATAACAGCTATGGGTGTTAGTTAGATTATTATAGGTGCCTCTTAATCCATATCCGATGTATGGTTTGGACGTTCCCATATTTATTGAACAATTTTTTTCCTCATTTGAATGTAAATATTTGTAGATATGTATGTATAGATGAGCCAATAGGTTTGTAATTAGTTACTAGGAATGTGACTGTGTTGCACTCAAAGTGTTTTCTCGTATGGCAACAAAACCTACAACCTCTGTCAGCAATCTCCAATTACTCCATTGAGCGAGACACTTTATTACTGTAATCAACTGAAATTATAATTGCAAATCTTTAAATTACTATTTAAATTTATTGTTTCTTGATTATAGATACTATTCATAATCAATTAACGGTAATTAATATGATATTAATCACTCTAAATTTAATACCTTAGTTCTTAAGTACTTAAGTACTTCAAGCTAATTTGATCTACGCTTAATAGTTAGTTTTCAAAGCTAGATAATAAAAGACTGCAAACAAATTAAGGCTATAGTTATAAGGCCAAACATGTGTATTCAGAATATTGTATAGATTTGTGCCACCGGTTATCGACTACTGGTACGACGCTTAAATTACGGGGCAGGCACATTTTTATCTGGTTTTTTTAACCAAGCCTAGGGGTAGCGTGTGCGTTTTTGGCCTTATTTTTTTATCGAACGCTCGCGAATGGACCACTTCAATGTAGGGTTAACTGTCTGTATAACGAAAACTATGCTTTGAAGCTATTGATATGTTTTTGGCTGCTGTTTGTTAGTCAAACTTATATTTGAAGTAAAAAGGTTTGTTTTTTAATAGACTATTTCAAAACTAAGTAAACTTGCCCCTGGTTATTACTCAATATTATTAAAATTACCTTTTACTGTAAGAATTTGCTGGTAGCTTTAAAAGAAGAAAACTATAGAGTTTTCTACCTAAAATCATGGTCTGGTATCTAGGATATAAAACTACAAAATTTGATTTTTTTTAAATATTCATAGCCATACGTCTTTCGGAATGCTAGGCGTGTTTTGTAGTTGTGATTTAGCTTGCAATATATTTAAAATGTTTTTTTCAGTAGTAGAAAGAGGTATTACTTATTTATATGTGCCGTTGACTACTGTATTCAATTATTTCTCGTTATTGACCAATTTTTTAAATCCTTTACGAACGTATCGCTGCGAACTCACGCCCGTATCCAGTTGGCATTTAATCAAAACATGCATTGTACTACATTTTATTTGCGGCTCACAAACAGCATGCAATCTGAGTAGCACAATCTAACCCAACGGCTTTTGTGCTTACTTTCATATTCGCTGCATTGACAGCCAAAGGGCGAGTTAGGGTTGCCAGGATAATTTTTGAGCCACTTGAATTATTTATATTTACACAAATTTTTAATTAGTAGTCAATTGTTTCTTTTTGTTTTTGTTTTTCTAAACTGTGGAAAAAGTTTATCTATATTGCCTTTCGCGATCCTCTACTTACTTTGAGACTGTTGGCTGAAAAGCTCAAATTATCTGTATCTTACCGGGAACTGAATCTGAAACCTATGTGGCAGCCCATAGCATCAGAGACACAGAGTTACTACACTATCGAGGCAGACATGAATAGTATTTTGTTGACAAATTTAATACAGCATAAATCATATTAAAGGTGTCAAACTGCCAATATGAAAGCAAAACTCAAAACGTGTAGCAAGCATTAAAATTTATTGGCTACGATAAACGCATATTAGTAGACGTATGTTTGTTGATGTATAAAATATAAGGTTTCTCTTGAAACTTAGTAAAATAAAAAATAAGAACTGTAAACATCCCTACTATGGAGACGCATGCTGGCAGTCTGACTTCGTATATCCTTAACAATATTTCGCCAACCCTAAGATTCACGTACACACACACAGTAGCAGGGTATCGGGCAGCTTATTAATAAACATGCGCTAACAATAAATAATTGTTTATAATGAACTTTATAATATCTTAGTGCAGATAGTTCATTATCTCGCGCGCACGCACACTGATGCATGTTCACGCGACCAGATGCATCGGGTTTGTAGTGATGGGATCCAATTAAATTATATATATTTATATATATGTTGAGAAAAGACGTTCTGATTGTTGAAAATGTTTTGCATAATTCGTGATAGTAAAATTCAATGCTATGAAATGGGTGCATGTGCTTGACGTTAAAGAGTTTATAAGTCCGATTCTGAGACTTGTGAGGGTGTACTTTGTGTTTATTAACTACTTATTTGTTTGTCACCGCGACACCAAGTTTAAGAGCGGGAGCTATGAAAATAAATGTTGTTTGTTTTCTTTCTTCTTTAGTTAGACACTTCATGTGCTTTCATTGATGTAACTTCCTCTATCATCTTAAGATTTGATGTCAATAAAGCTCGGCTTTTCATATGAAATAATAATTATAAAATAATAAAATTAAATGTAATTCAAAGTCATCCACATCCAAGCAACTAACAATATACTTTTAGTATTTAAAACATTAGTTGCTTGAGTATGCGCCGTGGTATTTCGTCGATAAAGCAACACTTGTTTATCGACAGTTATTATTATCGATATGTGTACTTCTCCAGTGGTGCGCAGGAGCATCGCCGCTCGCATTTTCTTTTATCAATGCATTGATTAATGCCGGTTGATTTGAATAATAATTTTCTGATACAAACGTTATAGTATGATTAATTTAGTGCAAATTGTAACGTGAGACTAGTTGTGATTTAAACTTAGTTACTATCTGTTCTTTTAGATTTAATAGCGAGGTTAGGATGTGAGCTTTTATTGTTATATTGATCTTGTAAGTTATTTCGATTTGAAATGTATTAGTAGTAGTGTTTATTGCTTAGGGTTTCGTATTGTGAGTTAACACAATTTGAAATAGAATATAATTCCAGTAGGAGGACAGTGTGAAGTAAACAGTGCTTTATAACGTTAAACTGTATTAGTAGAAGTACGGATTCTTTTGTTTATTATGAAATGATACAGTCAGTAAACTGACCTTGAATGGTGGGTTTTTCATCAATCATTTTAATTATTTTATAATATGGCGGCTCGAGAGAAGGGTTTAAGAAGTAGGTACAGTCAACTTTACCACTGTGCTTCTATCAGTTCCCAGGGCTATTAGGTAGGCAGTTGTTCAACCACCAGAGTAAGCCTAAAAACAAATTGCAACATTTATCATATTATAGCTTTCCGAAGCGCGGTTTTATCTGCGTATTTGTTTACTGCTCTGCTCCCGTCGTCAGTGGCGACTGGTAGTTCCAGAATGTAGCGCGTTCAAAACAAACAAATAAACAAATGAATTTATCAGCTTTATTTAATAGTATAGATATAATAGTATAGAGATATTATATAATAGTATTGACTGCACCGTTGGTCTAGTGGTTAGTGTAACTGACTGCGACGCCGGGTGTCGTGGGTTCGATTCCCGCGGAAGGCAAAAAAAATATTTGTGTGATGAACATTTGTATTTGTCTTCAGTTTGGGTGTTTTCTATGTATATTAAGTATGTATTTACAAAAAAAAAAGTACGTATATGTATTATATTTCAATTATCTAGTACCCATAACACAAGCTCTGCTTAGCTTGGGACTAGATGACGATGTGTGATAGTGTCCACATATTATTATTATTATTATTATTATTATAGAGTATAGATTATTTTATTAAGTGCAGTTCACTGTAATGTACTTTAACCTAAATATTTGTACGCGATAATGCTGGCAGAATATGCAGACACTTTTAAATTAATTATAAGATCTTTCATGTATATACTTTTACCATAATTATACTAATAAATAATTGATAGATTGTAGGTACTGCAAATATTAATGATTGAAAGCATGATCTCTACTGCTTAAAACACATTGCTTTAAGGCCAAAAAAACACACAGTTTTTTTTTTATTGTTTTATTTTTTTTTTATTTTTTTTTTATAATATTTTACCACATTCACACAGCGCCATCTAGCCCCAAATTAAGCAATTATATTTGCTTGTGTTATGGGTACTAAACAACTGATAAACTACTTATATACATTTTTTTTTTTTGTAAATACATACACATTATAGATAAATTACACCCAGACACAGAACAAACAATCATGCTCATCACACAAAGGTTTGTCCTGGGTGAGAATCGAACCCACGACCTCCGGCTTAGCAGTCAGGGCCACTAACCACTAGACCAACAGGCCAGTCCTCACCAAAATTAGGTACAAAAATTATAACAGTTATCAATCTAATTCACGAAGTTCTATAATGAAAACAAATCAAATTCACAATACACCCACTCTATCTACGAAAGCACAAACACGAACAAAACAAGTCGAGGTGAAGGTCAGCCCACAAAGACACGTATACGCCGATGTATAACAGCCACTCACTTACACGGACCAAATAAAAACGTGTTTGGGAGGAAACTTCAAGACTATAGAGTTGTTAAATACACACGCAATAATATTTTTCATTAGAAAATCCTATCAATATTATAAATGCGAAAGTATAATGAAAACAAATCAAATTCACAATACACCCACTCTATCTACGAAAGCACAAACACGAACAAAACAAGTCGAGGTGAAGGTCAGCCCACAAAGACACGTATACGCCGATGTATAACAGCCACTCACTTACACTTATATTAATTAAACATATAATTACTAATTTCCGCGCAGGCAAAGCCAAAGGGCGCAGTTAGTTCTATTATAAGTCTAAGACAGAAATGTTTTCTAAAAGAAAACAGGGTAATGTTTCGCGTGCCATTATTATCATTTGGACATAGACCTTCCTTAAGTATAAGCAACTTTACTTGATACCTGATGTTAAGTGGTTAATAAATGGACTAAGGACTTAGTTAAGTTCCTTAGGCAATGCAATTAATGGTAACTAAACGTGCAAATAAAGAGAGAGATGTTCATATTACAATACATCCAATTAAAAATAAATAAAAATATTAGTAGATAAAAGACACAAAGGATAATTATTAGAATAAAATATTATTTACTAGCTGCGCCCCATGGTTTCGCCCGCGCTTTAAATACGTTGTGTTGTATCCCTCGGAAACCAGACCGATTTTTGGGATAAAAAGTAGCCTATGTCCGTCTCCAGCACCGAATCTATCGACATACCAATTTTTATAGAAATCGATTCAGCCGTTTAGGCGCTGAGTGGTAACAAATACACACACACACATACAAACTTTTGCATTTATAGTATTAATAGGATTGCACACATAATACCTAATAAAAATGAAAGAAACACATATTATTATAATCTTTATGTAAAGTACCGTTTTGTTTTGTGGGTGCTGGAGGCCTATATAATATTATCTCCTCGGTTCTTTTCTCTTTTTTCTTCCCTTGCCTTGTCCTTATTACTAGCGGTCAGTTTATACCTGTTGTGTTTTACTGGTATCGTTTTTGCAACACAAAACATAGCAATCACTTATCATCAAGTAAAATGTATTATTATCACAAAAAATAAAATTATAAAAATATTGTCGTTGCATCAGCTCTTTAAACATCCATCTCTAGGGCGGGCGGCGTAAGTCCGGTGGTCCCACACATCACGAGCTCCGTAGGCGCTACTCCAGTCTTTTATAGTTAACGCGCCGATGATACGTCCTTGTTTATTGTACTCCTGTTTATATTGCCTTTACTCCATGCAGCTATTGCTTTGCGATATTTGTTTTATTGTGAGTTGTATTTACAGGGATAATACGCGTTAAATGTTTTAAAATATAAGTTATAGAATAAATTATAATTACTGCCTCGCTGGTGCAGTATTGTGTATGGACTGCCACGCAAAGGTATTAGGTTTGTTTAGTGGGTCGAATAAAGTGATTTTTTGAGAAATCCTCAATGTCCTGTTCATCTAGTTCATCATAAGTAAAAGTAGTACGTTTATTTAGCCCGTTTAAGTAATAATTTAAATCATTTTTTTCTACTAAGTTAATACCGAAACATCAAATTTAAATTTTAATAACGTATTCGGCTACTCCTATATAGATCTCCTATTTATACGATGACTTTAATAATAATAATATAATAATATCACAACAGCTACATTACGGTATCTAGACCTAAAGTAAACATAGTAATAGCTTGTAGTATGGGTTGTAGAATGCGACAAGAATAGAATTAATGCATAAAATACTTATACGCTTTTTTTTGCAAATACATATTATACGTAGAAACACCTAAACTAATTAAATATTCATGTTCATACACACAAACATTTGCACTGAGTGGAAATCAAACCCGCTTCCTCTGCGTGGCAGTCCGTACACAGTACCACTAAACTATAGAGGCCGTCATCACTTTGATTTTCTATCAAATTTCAGCTTCGTAGGTGAAATAATTATAATAATTATAAAGACGTCCACTGTTGGGAATAAGCCTTGGTTAAGCATCTGAACTTTGACCAGTAGAATATATTTCATGGCTCACCTCTATATTTATAGGTTGCCTGACGCCTTTATCAGGTTCACGGCCTACTATTATATTTGCAGTTTACTAAAGTCACCTTTAGCTTTTATATCCCCATCACCCTTCGATAGTCCATTGCTCGACATACGCCTCTCCCAAGGTGCGCCATCTTTTGTACACATAGCTGTTGCCCGCAGCTCCACCCGCTTGAATGTCAGTTTGATTGCATTTTTCATACCATTTTTCATCCCCTATTTCAACCCCTTCAAGCCATTTTTCCGCGATAAAAGATAGCTTATATTGTTTCCCAAGATCTATTCTATCTCTATAATAAATTTCATGAAAATCGGTTAAGTGGTTTAGGCGTGAAGGCGTAAGAGACAGACAGAGTTACTTTCGCATTTAATATTAATATGGTAAACACTAAAATTACAACTGAAAACTAGAGCATAGAATACACAATAGTTTTAACGCATTGTAGTTATAATAATTATTAAGACGAGAACAAGACATGAAATTAAAGTTCCTTTATACATCTCCTGGCCAACAAGAACACGTACGATAGTTATTATTACAATAAAACAACGGACCTCATTAAATGCGAGATGCGTAATAAACCGACACATTATTCTCGTACAGACACAATGTAGCCTTACCCGTAAATTACTTACTGTCGCCAAATAGCGCATCAGCGAATACTTCGTTGTTGTCCACTGGGTACGACACGAATGTATTCGATGAGTTTGATGTTTTCATTATTAAAATAAATAAATATGTAAGGTATTAATCACTCACTGCCATTTAGTTTCAAAAGTAAGCAGAGCTTGTGTTATGGGTACTGGACAACTGAAATTTAATACACACATACTTTTTTATTTTGTTAATACATACGTAAGTAGGTATAAGATATAGAGAACACCCACTAAAGGCAAATACAAATGTTCATCACAAAAATATTTGCCCTTCGCGGGAATCGAACTAACGTCACCCGTCGTAGTACCCGCTCGACCCGGGTCGCAGTCAGTTACACTAACTACATAGTAGGAGTCAAAAATGTTTTAGTTTGATGTTTTAGAACTTTGTACGCTAGTAGTTAGCCAAATTTCATTAAAAAATATTTTTTCGTATAATTACTTTAACAAGATTTATTATTTCAAAAAAATTCTTGTAAAAATAAATTTAATGTCATTATTATGAAACTAATTGAATGTAAAAAAACATAAACGGATTTTTTTACAATTAGTTTTATGTAGTATTTCTTACATTATTATGTTTTTAATGGTACTTATCCAGCTTAGGACAAATTGAAGAGCGAAAGCCCATTCCTAATTAACCAATAATATTCTATTTAACAGATATGTTATGACCGCGTAATCGTGAAGAAAAGAAAACGTCCTAATTGGGACGACTTTCTTTTTGAGTCTGCGTTACACACATTATGAAGAACAATGTGTACTACATACGTTGTACACATTCTTCATTCATACATGAATGGAGAATGTGTACAACGTATGTTGTATGCGTGCAACGGCTGCTGCGCGTAACACTTTTTTCGGTTGTTTTGTGAGTGTATAACATATCTGTGTTAAATAGAATATCATTGTAATTAACTATGTAAAAATGCCGTAGAAAATGAAAAATTACAAATAGATATTTGTGTTTTTTGGTAAGTAAATTTATGATCTCAAACATAAACTTATTTTAAGTTTCATATAATCAACCCGAAAAGAAGAATAAGCAACGTGTAAATGTAAAATACTAACAAGAATAAGTAACTATTGTTTTTGTTCGAAACATTATAAACAACTTTGCTAAGTTCGTACTACTACTAACTTGTGTATATAACACAAATTCAGACTGCTTGTATCTTTAGTAATAACATACGAGTATATGTGTCGACTCCAATGGAAACTACGGAGACGGGGCGCGAACTTGTGTCCCATCCTATTGTGTGGACTTGAAACAATAATCTGGAACCATAGTAATGAGTCGACGGGCAGGGGAACCATGCACATTGACCGCAATATTACAATACTATTCTTATCATTATGTCTGTTCGTCTTTATTTGATTAAAATTAGCTTCTGAAAATATTTTATACTAAGCTACATTCAATAACTTGCCGTTAATTTAAATGCTTGATTTTGTAAATGGTAGCATTGAAAACACTAAAAACATTTCAGCATTTTGTTGCATTTTTGTGATCGGTAATCTATGTGCGGGAAATAAGATTACTTATTTAGATTTTTGTTTGTTTGTTGACTCTTAAATGTACGTAGTTATCATAGCTATTAGATATGCAGACTTTATTCTACTAACTGTATATTAATATATTACATATTGGTTCAATTTATTTTAAAATTTAAAATAATTCTGACACCATTGTGGAAAGCAGACCACAAGCCGTCCGCCTTAAGGCTGGCTTCTTATGCAGATTTTACGAGAGGTTATAGCTGTAAGCAGCGCTCACATCGCTTAATTGTTCGAATCAGACGTTTGGCGAACAAAAACAACTTTAACATTCGATGTTTTTGGCAACAAAGCGATAGAACATGCTACATCGCTTTATTTCTTCAATTACTGTAAATTATGTGTCTAGCCGCTTTAAGGGCTTTCATAGCTGTCTGAACAATGTCAAGCACTTATTTATTGTACAAGAGCGATCATGACTACATGGATTCACAGTTCAATTGTTAGTTTTCATGTATTACCCAGACTGTCAGTAGATCAGAAGTAAAGCTTGTGACGTAAGCTCATATAAATAAAATTGTTTTTGACTTTATAATAAGTGATTAGCCGCAAATTCTTTATGTTTTTTATAATCATAGTTTATTTCTTACTCATACTTAAAATTATAACACAATTTTTTAACAATCCGATGATAGGTCTTTGTTATCTGTTTCTTAGGTGTTGTGTTGTTGTATCTGCAGTATTTAGAGAACACAGTCATGAACGGTTACTATCGGGTTGGGCCCATACTTGTTTTCTACCAAAGTTGTAAAATAAACAAGCTTTAGTAAAGAAAGCTATGAAAAGAAGAAAAATCACCAACAAAATATAGTAGTGACGAACAAATAATGTTCGTCTACTTCCAACATTAGATCAAGTTTTATTCCAATTGAGTGTGACGAAATGTGCAGGATCATTAAACGAGTGATACAATTTGTTTGGTTTAATACACACGATCGTATATCACATCTAGTTACTTATAATTTCCAGATTTGTATAGAAATGGCTTTTATTCTACTTAGATAACATGAAGATTAAGCTAAGTATTATCTTTTGTGCTAACGCGAACCTTAAAGTTGGCGAAATGTCGACGTGCTACCCTTTATTACACTAAAGAAACGTAATATACTAAAAAAGCAAAAAAATTTCAAAGAGCAGGCTACTCTGAGTCTACACCCAACATTATTTTTCTGCTGAAAATTTGCACTGCTAGTCATAAGATTTTCCTAAAAATATGCCATAGTCATGACCTTTCACGAAAGTTAGTAATTAATTTAATTTTGGGCTAGATGGCGCTGTGTGAATGTGGTAGAATACTATTATTACTACTACTACTATTAGTAATACCACGACAACAATGATATAAAATAACAAAATCCTTTATACCTTCTTCAGTTATTCACATTATCTTTACTATTATATAAAGCGGAAGAGTTTGTTGGTTTGTTTGAACGCGCTAAGCTCCAGAACTACCGAAAAAGTTATTTTTGCGTATGATAGCCCAGTTCTCTAGGAAGGTTAAAGGCTATGTAACATCACGCTACTGGCTACGAGAGCAGAGCAGTAACCAAAGTCGCGGGTGAAACCGCGCTGCGGAAAGCTAGTCTCTACATACATAAGAAATTACAGTGGTGAGTCAACTCTACGCCTAGAATCAGTCTAATTCCTAGCATCATTCCTTAAATAGGCTGTGCAAAGGCTGTCATAGCCGCATTTAGGCGCCGCCATAAAAGTATTTAATGGCTTGCTCTGTAGTACTTACGTCAATGGCCCTAGAAACCGCGGATACGAAAACATTTTATGGCGATAAAGAAATTTAATAATTGTTAAAAAGTATGATGTTTATTTTTTTTACATACATTCAGAAACATTTTGAAATCTAAGTTCGTCGACTGTTATGAGAAAATTAATATCAATTGTTATGTTTATAATAATAATAATAATAATATTCTACCACGTTCACACAGCGCCATCTAGCCCCAAATTAAGCAATTATATTTGCTTGTGTTATGGGTACTAAACAACTGATAAACTACTTATATACATTTTTTTTTGTAAATACATACATATTATAGATAAATTACACCCAGACACAGAACAAACAATCATGCTCATCACACAAAGGTTTGTCCTGGGTGGGAATCGAACCCACGACCTCCGGCTTAGCAGTCAGGGTCACTAACCACTAGACCAACAGGCCAGTCAGTTTACCAAAACTATGTTGACCGATTTACGTGAGTTCAATATACTTCACTATCGACTATGAATATTATTGACATACTTCATCTATATCTACTTTAAATTTCAATCACGGAAAATTAGCCATCCTCTTTCCGAGATGATGTAAGAAACATAAGGTAACGGGTAGCAGAGTTCTTGTTCTACGTCGTCAGGCTCTTGGCAGAGCGGTCATCATGTCGTACTATTGGAGGAGGCAGATGACATTCGCCTCACGATCTCCTGCCAGCTCTCCCTGTTGGAGGTCATCCTGCTGCATTCGTTTAAGGAGCCACCCACAACAGACGTTATCTGGTCGATCCATCGCATGGGTGACTCGAGCATAGGTAATGATTGAAATTATGCTAAAAAAAACGCAGCGTGAGAAGACCCCTCACAAGGTGAACCGACGACCTGATAATAATTGCAAGCAGCCGATGGATGAGGGCGGCTCACGACAGGCCCACGTGGCGGAAATTTGGGCAGGCCTATGTCCAGCAGTGGACGTCTGTTGAAGATGATGCGAAAATGTACAAGACTGGCATTACTTACGTTAAGTGTTTATCATATCGGCCCGTGATTACCCACCGCAGGGAAGGCCTCTTCTCATACAGAGAAGCTATGAGCATTGATCGCCATGCTTGCTCAAGGTAGATTGGCGATTTCAAACTTCATCAGAAGTCCGGGTTTCCTCACGATGTTTTTCATGACTGTAGTCAGAAATGTCCAAGATAAACTAAAAAAATATATTATATGATTTAATAAGTCACATTGGTACTTGCTTGGATACAAACTTGGATACACGACCTCGTATTTACGAAGCGGGTGCCATATCCACTGAGACATTTCGACGTTCGGCATTAAGTGTAAGCATAAGAAATAAATAAAATAAATAACACATCCTTAACAATATGCAGTTTGTATCTTCGTGTTGTATATTGTCTTAGCTCGACAAATAAGTCGTAACGATTAATTGGCATAAGTACTAGGCGAGGCTCGATAATTGTGCTGAACACAGCGGGTGATTCATACGAGCTACACTATCATAATAATTAATGACGTCATACTACTATTATAACAATAAATTGTTAATACCAAATTATGATAGGAAAGTCACGAAATTTTCAGTTTAATAACAAATTAGTAAATGGATTCAGCCAAAAGACAATAACTGCTGGGTCTGCATATCCACTTTGCTCGGTAGTGACCTGTCCTTGAGTAGCCACTTTTTCAGCAACTTTTATCAGATTAGTCCACCTTAAGAATTTGGTAGTAGTCTTCAAAATATTCCTGTTATAATAAAATATTTCTGTTCCTGCCTCTACTCTCCCAAGAGGTAATCTCTATCAGTTATATATTACCACATGTAAATAAATACCAAATACGAATTTGGCTTTGTTTGCTACGGAAGAATACATTTTAGGTCAGTCGCGAATTCTACTAAAAACACGAAATAAAGCGATTATAACATTCTCAAAATCCAGTGCAACGCTAGACAATTGTATAATACATAATTGTTTATGTACAACTAAATGTTGTACAGGTGTACAAACTTTTCTCAATTCCCACGTATGAAGATGGTCGAATTGAGGCATTAGACGATTAGACACGATGCCTCTATGACACCGACCTTTTACATCGATCATTTTATTTTATATACCAACTAATTGATTGAGAAAACGATACCTTTTGAGCTTGAGCTTTGAGTTTTTCTTATAAGTTTGTTACATTATTGTTATTTTAGTTAACTATAGTTTTTTTTTACCGTGTAGCATGATAAAGGGTTATAAATATTTAACACAGATGGAGTTAAAGTTCGGAAACTGCCTGCTTGTGTGGTGTCTCTCCCCAGACCACCAGACATTTATTGTCATGCTCTGCGTGTCCTGCCCTGCACACGCATGTACCTGTGAAACCCCACAGATAATACACTATTAGTGGCAACGTACTGGTTTTCAGATATTTGACTCGCTCGTGTCGACACACTAAGGAGAAGAAGAAGTTATTTATCTTTATATCGAAAAACGTACCTACACTGCAGAATTATATCACGGATAAGTGAAAATGTTTGTAAATAAAAATAAAATGCGCACCAGACCTGGAACTCTTAGAACTGATTTTAAATTGTCACTGGGAAAACGCAAAGCGTTCAAGTTCATTTTGGATTCAGATTGGACAACAGAATAAAAAAGTACAGTAGTAGATCCACGCTGATTTCAGCATGAATGGGCCGGATCTTCCGGGGAAGTACTACCCTCTCATAGTAGATCGACTTATGAGTAGTAGTATCCGTACTACTGCGTTTCGTTCGGTGAGTGAGAGCGCCGGAGGCCCAATTTCCCCCCTTTCCTCTTTCCTCACATCGCTCATTCCCTTCCCCTAACCCCATTCCCAGCCGCCATAGTGGAGGCCACCATACCAGCAGTTTAAGACGATGGCTTTTGGTATAGTGGCCGCCACTTCTGGATTCCACTGACTGCTTACCATCAGGCGGGGTGGAGTCACTTTGGTTGGCTATAATATAAAAAAAAAAAAAAAAATTTTTTGCAAAAGCAATGTTCAAACAGCAATAAGTAGGTACCTACTGTCTTTTAGGTGGTCAACACTTCATACGTGCTCTACAGACAAGTATGAATACTTCAGCTTTAATACACCCGTCTACTCATTAGGTACACAACATTTAGGCTTTCTTGGTGAATACATTAATACCCGTAAACGTATTATTACATTATCGCAAATATTAACCACTAAACTAAACCAAATAATCCTAGTTTACGTAATTATATTTCAGGTAGATATCGGCGAGTATTGGTGTAGTAATTTCACGCAAATTTGATCTTTATTTACATTAAATGTTTAGCGTTTAAATTTGCATGCAATTAAATTATTTAGATAAAAACTATCTATACAAAGAAAAATACAGTGATAAGCTGAATCTCGCTTTGGTTAGAGACTAAGCCTCTGCATAGTTAAAGATGGCTATACTTGAGAGAGGTCAAGCTACCCATCTTTAACTCCTTTGTAGATATGGCAGAAAGGAGTCGTAAAATAGAGGCCAGTCAATTGCCATAACTGGCGTGGAGTTCTTCACGCAGGTTTAGTGTTACTTTATCGTTGTTGTAGTAATACTTATTATGAGTATGTGTAGCTAATTGTTTATAAATAAGTTTTAGTAAGATATAGATAGTTTATAGACCGTCACGACCATAATTTAATCAAAATTTTAAACTACTTACTAAATACAATTTTAATAATTATTCGAACAGTTGTTACATCAAAAACAAACTGGTCGCGACCGAGACGATCCAGGATATTATGCTAATTAATGTAACAAAACAATCTGCGAATAAGCTTAAAGCGTAAGCGTTTGCAGTTAAGCAAAACGTACATAGCCGACTATCGTAGACTGACCCACCCTTATAAATAATAGTGGCAAGGCGCCCATCCGTACCCCCAACCCCCTTAAGGGTACAACTACCCTCCGGATCTCATTTCCAAATTGCATTTCGAAACCGAATCTCGACCTTACAACTGTTGCCAACCAATCAAATTTAAGCGTTAATTTTCGGGTCGTAAAGTTGGATTTTCGATGGACTAATGGGAAATATTGAGTGTTTAGTCGTCAGGTCATAACCTAAGGAGGAACCATCTCCGTGCACGGGCACTAACTTGTATAATGAGATATGATAATAAACGCTTCAGTTGAATATTGATGTCGACGAGTTAGGAATGCACTCGCCATGTTTACGGCTGCTTGGAACTTCTAATTAATTATAAATAATTTTGGAGGTTGGTCTGGTACTTACGTAAGTATAATGCCTGAATTTATACCTAGGTATATACTAGTTTACTGTTAGCATATAAATAAGGTGGAGGTTTCTTCTCATGATGTCTATATTTCCAATTTTAGGCAGGTCATTCCATTAAAGCCACTTTCTGACGTTGCCGAAGTCCTTAAGCAGTAATTAGTTATTAGAATATGTATTCATTAGATTTCTATTTATATTGCTTTAGTGGTAAAAATTTGCAATGGAGGGAAGTGGACATTTTTATTTTCAACTCCTTCTTTTTACTTCTGATTAAATTCGTTGCGGGGTCCAAGACAGTAGGTTTAGTAGTCCTCGGGAGTCCCGAGTGTCAAAGCTCGGTATTCGTTATTACTGTTAATCCTGCCTTACAGGAGTCACAGTGATGGGCATGTGGGTGGGATTGTCCCGATATAGGTCTGTAACATATGAGTTAGGAATACTACTTTGGGATAAGACAAGAAATGAGATAAGGCGTCATAGGATGAATATAGAACAATCCGTATTTAAGAATATAACGGCAAGAATGGTTACATGGAAACATTCAATCGAGGAGGTTAGAAATTTCCTTTCATTAAAGGAATAGGCATTGTTGACACCTAAATGCTCTTTGTGCTAACTAATTATACCCAAGGTTGGATACAAGATGACTTAAATACCAGCCTGTTTACTGTTCCACTGCAGGGCAAAGGCCTCTTTTCATATAGAGAAGGTATGAGCATTAATCACCACGCTTGCTCAAGGCGGATTGGCAATTTCAGACTTTTAAGTCCAGGTTTCCTCACGATGTTTTTCCTACATCGTCAGTCAGAAATGTCCAAGATAAACTTAGAAAGTACATATGACTGATGACTTAGGTAAAGCAAATAGTACAGGTTTAGTAGGTCAACTTGAGATCGTTGCTTTATGCTCTATGATGTTAGTGGACTTCAAACACAGCTATGTTGCTTCATAATTATATGATTAGAAAAAAAAATAAGTTTGAATAGTGTTTCCTAAACCTGAAGTTTATTAATAATAATATATAATAATATTTCAACAACTACACACAACGCCATCTAGACCCAAAGTAAGCATATTTTAAGCTTGTATTATGGGTTCTAGAATATGGATATACATACTTAAATACTATTTTTTTGGAAATACATACATATTATACATAGAAACACCCAGACCAATGCAAATAGCCATGTGACTCATGCACACAAATATTTAAATATTGTATTTTGTGTTCATAGTATTTTTGTAAAATACAGGACAAGAACGTCATGTTGCGGGAATTTTCTTTTTTATAAAAAAGGAAATATTTTTATCGTTAGTGTTATCGTTAGTGAGAACTTATATTTAAGATGCAAAGGAGATGTATAAGATCAATGTGTGGACTAAAAACAACAGATAGGTGTATACCATATTTTAAGTCTTTAAGAAAATTAACATTTCCCTCTCTATTTATACTGGAAACTATAGTGTTTGTAAAAAGTAATATAGATCTGTTTCCAAAACTATCAGACGTTCGAAGAGCCCCTGTGCGTGCTCAATATGCCAATAACTTATGCAAAATTAAATGTAAAACATCACTTATGCAAAAAAGTTTCTTTAGAGTAGCTCCAAAAATATATAATAAATTACCAAATTATATGAAAATCCTACATGTAACTAAACTGAAAGCAATATTAAATAAATTTCTTATAGACAAATGTTATTATAAATTGGATGATTTTTTAAATGACAAACTATAATATAATTTTATGTAATTTTGTAATAACTCATATTAATTTTGACATACCTACATTACTTTTTATTTGACATCTACATAAATAATCTAATTTAAAAAAATTATAATTAATGACAATTGTAATATTGTTTAGACCAATTTTTTCAACATTGAAATATACCTAAATTGACTTGTAAACTGTAATATTTGTATGTCCTAGTGATAAAGCATAATGTGTAAAAACTATATTTTAAGACCACAATTTCTATTGTCAACCTATGTTTGACAAATAAACTATTCTATTCTATTTCTTTCACTCAATAAAGAAAATAGCCAATACAAAAACACTAAGTAGCAAAAATAAAATATTAATGAAAAGAATGATACCAAAAAAGGCTGCAGTGCTGATTTTCAGAATTCAAATAAGTAAAAGTAATTGATTATAATTAATGTTAATAAAGACCAAAATACAGTACTTTTCGAATTGGACAACTCAGTCTAAATTACACATAAACTTCATCAGCTTCGCTCTGACGTATTACACCACCCTACAAAAGATGATAGGAGATAATGCTTTATTTTAAAACAAATTCTAAATAGTTTGGTAATTAAATATAGTTTATGCCTTATGTTTAATAGTCTTATCTTGTTTACTTGAGTCAATGAATGTACTAAGCAAATTAGTTAACAACTATTTAACGATTGTTTTTAAAGTGAGACACATTATGACGCAAATGAATTAATTATTTAGAATTTGAATTTAAATTTTAAATATAAGTAGACAGACGTGTGACGTTCGGTAAGCGTGGTCTCGAAGGTACAAATACTGTCTCGTGTGTTACCGGTTTTATGACGCGCGGAATAAATCCAAATATAATATATTTTTGGTTTTCTGTGTATTCTTCTAATATTTGACTCTACGAGGCCTTTCATTAGACTCAAAATAGTCTTTGAATATCAAATAAAATCAAAAATAAATTGGTTGAAATACTCAAAAATAGACCTAAAATCATGGCCAGGTTGGCGTCACGGTGTCTTCTCGTCCGTGCTATACCTAGTCAATTACTTCCAATCTAAATTCCTCATCATTTACCATACATCCCATAAAATTTCAATTTACAATATCCATATAAATTTATAGAGGTTATTATCTTTGTCGGTCTGTATTGAATACTCTTACAATTTATAAAATAATTAAAGTTTTATGACCACGTATTGTAAATTATTAATTTCACGGCATCTAATTATGACGTTAATGTCTCATTATGTACGTTTTCACTGTTAGATGACGGACGTACGTTTTTAACCACATGCATGCAGCTTTTCAAACGCTTGTTATGCATGCAAGATGTATACTTTGCATGCATGTGGGCATTCAGGAAGTAAAGATACCTACTCATACGTCGATCTACTCGGAGTACTCTTTTGTTTGGCAGAATTTTTTTTTTTCATGAGTTATTATCAAGTCGCAACGCGACAGGTACTATTACAGCACTAACTTTAAATAGATAAATAGAGTAATTCTATAAAACTATGGGATGGCCGTCGATAACCTAAAGTTAGAGTACCTACTCGCGATTCACGGGTCCCGTAGCTAGCGATTTGTCGGCTTGCTAGCGGTGTAAATCATTGGGAGCACCGATTCATCACTGGACAAGGCGCTATCATGTTGACGTCGATTTATCCGACTTGTGCGATATTATTTTTGTGGAGCTATGACGCCGATGTGTCATTATTTTTAACCGACTTTAAAAAGGAGGAGGTTATCAATTCGGGTCGTATGTTTCTTTTTTTTTTTTCAGTATGACTATGAGAGAATGTTGGTCTTCACATGAAAGAAAAATTTATAGAATAATTTGGGTTGTCGTTTTAAGAATGTATAAAAAGAACAAAACACATAATATTGTATTTAAATACATTTTTTTTAAATTGTTTTATGGTATCCATCGTGAACTTTGATATCTAGGCAATGTGTCTTATTGCATACATAAATGAATTGCCTTGAATGAATTCTTCTTATTATTGTAGATAGTCATACTTTTAAGACATGATGATCAGTAGTAGGTAAGATTAATTAATTCAAGATGGTAATCGCCAAAGCTGCATTTTAAGATAATGGGTTGTATAACATTATCTTTCTTGTTATCGCAATGAACCTGTTAAACCCGTGCGTGTAAAGATATAATTTATAAGGAATTAGTTCACATACCAATAACTTCAGTTTTACAACTAAAAATAATGATTGAAAACAAAATGACAGACACATTTTCGCTTTGTCCTAGCCTAATTACAAGCACAGTCACCTGTATGGACACCATGCAAATATATAATATCATGCTGTATTCGATGACCACGTGTTCGACAGTCCGATCTCCGCCCTATGGGGTCGGTTGGTAAACAGTAGGAGTTGTTAATCGCTAATACTTTGTTAATAGAACAATATTGGATGTTCGTACATAACGGTATTTTTATTTGCAAATTATCAGCTTTTATTTGTAGATACTTTTAAAATATATTTATGAAATATTATAACTAAAAAATAAGACTAAACATAGTTATTTTTTTTTGTAAATTCAAGCTTTAATTTCTTTTGAAAATGAAAATCGATCAAGTATTGATCCACGCTGATTTCAGCATGAATGGGCCGGATCGTCCGGGGAAGTACTACCCTCTAATAGAAGATCGACTAAGGAGAAGTAGTATCCGTACTACTGCGTTTCGTTCGGTGAGTGAGAGCGCCGGAGGCCTAATTTCCCCCCTTTCCTCTTTCGTCACCTCCCTCATTCCCTTCCCCTAACCCCATTCCCAGCCGCCATAGTGGAGGTCACCATACCAGCAGTTTAAGACGATGGCTTTTGGTATAGTGGCCGTCACTTCTGGATTCCACTGACTGCTTACCATCAGGCGTGGTGGAGTCACTTTGGTAGGCTATAATATAAAAAAAAAATAAAAAAATTGTCGTCAAAACTGGGTTTTGGGAGCTCACGGAATAGCAACTGACCCCATCTTTTGGCATTTTAATTTGGCAAACGGTACTAAACACTCTCTGTACTTATTTGTATTCTTGAAATATTTCTTTGTTTGTTCACGTTTTAAATAAAACAAGATGAAAATGAGGTCACTGCTTTCGTCGTTAATAGAGCTTTTTAATAAATAGAAAATCTATTTGTGTATCTTTAGTAACACACCGAATAGGTGCGTAACACGTCGTGTAGCACAATATTTTTTAGACCTGGTCAGTAAGAAAATAAAGTTCTAAATGCATTAAATACAACGTGCATTTTAATACGTTTCATTTGCGTCCTAATTCCCAAGTATAGGATCTCTATGCACTATTATTAGAAGAGCATGAGTTTAAGAAGGATTGAAATTGAATCTTGCACAAAAGGTTGTGCCAATTTATATTTTATTGCACAATCGGTAATTATGCCGTGCGTCATGAACATAAAATCATTTGATGCTTTCGTTTTATAAATATGAAAAAACGTCATTTAACTTTTCAGGAACGTAGTGTATGATAAGATTTCTTTTGAAAGAACTTTTGCATCAATTGGTATATCAGATTACTTACGGTACCTTTTCAGTTCAGATGATCTTCATTCTCTTCTCTCTACGCCGTCCATAAATGCTTGGTAATTTTCCTAACTACTTTAATTTTTCTTAATTTCTACAATACTTAGAAAACACAGTCATGTTCATAGGTTACAGTTACCACTTGTCATCAGGTGGACTTCATGTTTGTTTATTGGTTGCCTGGTGATTTAATCTAGACGTTGGGTGATACAATAAAGTCGTGACGCATTACAGTGAAAACGTTTTTCGAAAAAATTCAATGTTCACAAGTAAATCTACTTAACTCGTATTGTCGGAATAATTATCATAAATAACGCATAATCGTGTACTTGTTTTAATTTGATGGCTGTTAATAGGTTGGTTTTAACAAAAAATAATGCTAGATTATTCACGACATTGTTATTCAGTACTGTTAAATTATTTAGAAGATAAAATATACGGTTTGTTTGTTAACTTAGTAAATTATTGCTATTTTACGTGGCAATATTTTTTTCAACACTGTTAGAAAAAAATATGAATTTACTATTGCTTTCTTAAAATTTAGTGACATTGTTATTTAATTTTATAGTTTTGACTTTGTGAAATCTTGGCTTTGGCTATGCTTAAGGCAACCGCTACTTAAAAAGGTGGTTACGGGCAAATATCAATGTGACAATTTGCATAAAACATTATTGCTTTTGAACATTACTGACTTGCAACATTTTCACGTAACGGCGTGGTTATTAAGAAATGTTATGCTTTCGCTGTATGATAATTATGTTATGAGACTCTTGTCATACAATGGGTGAATTTACTTTGCGTATTCTTGTTTTATTTGCTAATATACTTACTAAAATTACTAGGTATACTTACAAGACGATAGGTTGTTGTGATGGCGTAATGGTTTAGATTCCCGGTACGCTTGTGTGTAAAACGGTTAATTCTAGATAAAAATAATTTATACATTTTCTGCATAACGTAATGTTATTAAAGAATACGTGACAAACCGTAAGGAAACTTGCCATTTAAGATGATTATTACAAGAAAAATGCATTTACTCGTTTTGTTATAATTTTGACTGTTATTATTCCAGCTATTTAACCCTTCAGAATTTTAACAGTTTATTTGTTATAGTTCCTCCTTTATAACGGTATTTTCCTTCACCTTTAGTCACTATTATTTACGGTAAACTTGAAAAGTGCCATTGGTAAATGCCAATATCAAACTCTCAAACTTGTGTAGAATCAGTTTTGATTTTTAACAACTTAGGTACCAGGTTACGCTGCTGGCTAAACTAAAACAATTTACCAAAATTTTGAAAGTGATTTTATTAAAAGTTTTTTCGTAAAAAATGTTAGCATTTTATAAAACTTCTGCATAATATTAAGTTTACAACACTAACATTGCAAAACCATACAAAAATTTTCAAGTTTAAAAGTTGACATACAGGAGCGAGGGTTTCGGTCGATAGTTAATTCTGTCAGTACTTCGAAAGGGGGTTAATTAATAATAACGGCGTATGGGTGATTAATGAAACTGTACCCTACCTAATTTATAGTTGGACTTAAGCACCCCGACGCCCGCGCCCCGCTGGCCCAAAGCAAACTAAATATCCAATACCTCGATGTTGACTGCGGACTTATATGTTTTGATACTAGGTATTTTGTCTTATAAGCATTGAAAGCAAGAGCAATCGTAGAACGTTAATTTAATTAGAATATAATAATTGATTTAGGCTTTGAGTTTGCCTTTTTAAGAGCATAATACTGAACACGCATCATAATCACGCAATCGATAATATCTACTAGTATAATTAATTAAATAAGATATTTTGGATGGTTTATTAAATACTTAAGTTACATAGCAAACAAATGCATAAATTGTACATTATTTTTATTTCTTGATTTGTTATAGCAAAAATTTTACTTTTATAATAAGAAATTTTACGACTTCGTATTTCTACTGACAAGTTAGATTCTAGATTGACTTATGATGCCGCAGTTTTAAAGAATATTTATATTAATTGGCGATGCGTAAAATTTTATATCAGGCATAAAGTGTTTGATAAATTAAAAATCTTTAGCCTCCGCCCTGGAACCATTTAACTACCAAACCAATCTTATCAAATAAAACTATTACCAAAGTATCAAAAGATCCTAATCCTGTAACATTATTATGAAGACAAGTACGAGCAGTGTATTCGGACTTTGAAAATCTAATTACGTAGCCAGTAACCCTTACCTCGATCGCTCCTTCGCGCCGCCCAGTACCACCCCTCCCAGCCTGTTCTCCATAACACACGTTCTAACGGCATTTTTAATCTACCTTGTAATGAGTGAGATTTGATGGTAATATAAGATGTGTGATTTGTAGTGACTGCATTATTGATGTTATAATAGTAATCAAAGTTTTTAACAATAATTTGAAGTGGTTTTGTGAAGGGAAATGATAATAAGAGAACACAACCAAGGTGTTGCGTGGCATTGAAATGAGTAATCGTGTGAACTCTTTACCCAGGTAAAATTTGTAGAGTTAAATAAATAAATACTTATAAAATGTCCCCAAAATTTACTTTGAGGACTTCATGTTTGTAGTTTGTAACAATTTAAATTAAAAGTTAAAGCATGTTCTTTAGAAAAATAAAGAAAAACATAAAATTAAAAATATAGTGTCGACACATGTGGAAAACGCCTAAGTTTGTCCAGGGCGCACGAATTATATATGGTGTATTAATACGCTGTTCAAGTTAACTATTGCTAGTGAAGTTTTAATTCGATAACCCACCGCCCGGGTAGGCCCGAACGCCCCGCAATAACGTATTTATGGACGATACCGCGGACCTAATGAGCGAACGTATGCCTCTTTGCGCGACCCTTGTACTTAGATTTGGTTAGGAAACGTTAGATAATGTATTGGTAGGCATTAGAGGTGTTAGGGTTGTCGCGAATATTCATTCGAAGTATAAAGTATCCAATGTTGTATATTGTTTTTGCTATTGCGTTTCGGTGAGTGAGAGTGCCGATTGGCTTCCTCGATCCACTTTCACAGTCGTCAACGACTTGGTTCGTAGAATTGTTTGCAATGCAAGGAACAGACATGTTTGTGCATGACGGTTACCACTTACCATCAGTTAAGCTGGTTGCTATTCTATTGTATAAAATATGTATTACACTAACTATTATTATTATATTCTATTTATAATCAGCATGAAGACACGGGTGATATATTATTATCTAATCGTGGAAATGTGTTTAAAGAAGAGTTTTATAGTAACTAGGCTCAGCAGGCGGGTTAAGAACAATAATAATGTGGTGTCTTGCTGAAATTTCTTTTTAGTATTCTTAGACGTAGTTTTTAGTGTGACTAAAGTATCTAAACATTGTGACAGTATTGGTAGCAATAGATGTTGTTTTGAGGCAGCTCAGGAAGCACTACAGGTACTTGTTCTGACTCTTGGTAGAAGTGTACTACGGATATTGTTATGCAACTTATTATATTATGTTCTTATACTTCGTAAAGCACAAGAATTTTCTTGGTAACTATTGCAAGTTAAAGCTAAATTTTTCGTTTTTAATATTAAGTTTGCCTGCATAATATCATCAAACATAAATTACTCCATCATTTGTGTTAGATATAGTTTTAACGTTCTTGTCCTTGTAAATAAAACGAACACATTTTGCTGCCTACTGCATTAGATTATTTTATAAGCTCTAAAATCTGCAAATGAAGTATTTGTATTCGATTCTTTATTTTAATATTCCAGTCACTTTCTCAGTAATTAAAAATTAAACTATTAAGCATTTTATTTAACTAATAATATGTTTTGTTGCCTTCCTTGTTGCTTGGTAGCTATTGTACCCCATAACTTAATCTCTGGCGATTGAAAAGAGTGGCCTGAGTTTCATGCCAGTTCTTCTCACGGTTTGTCAGCGAACTGGCTGTAGGTTAATTGACTGACAAATCTTTTTTGTAATATAGACGTTTAAGTATCATGCATGTGGTCTATATAAAATAAATGCTTTGACTTTGACTTTCATTTTATCCATACAGTTATATTTTTACAAAATGTTTCAGTTATCATCTTTTCTTTATATTTTTGTCCTCTACAATTTATAAAGAATGGCTAGCAGCTCACTCTATCGCTCTTTAGAAGCAAACTTTTTAATATAAGTATTTTACTCTTTACTTACCTTCTCATGAAGGTAAATCTCGTTTAACGAAATTTTAGGCTGCAGCTTTAATAAAATGTCACTCCTGTCAGTATTTATTTAAATACACAATACCCTAGCTGGTTCTCGCAAAAAAATAATAAAAAAACTTACGTGTAGGAAGCCTTTAGTTGCTGGATCTTTATACAATACTTATACATCACATGTCATAGCAAATAAGAAGTGGAGGCCGGTCTCGCTTTTTCTCATAGAATTTTCTAGAATTCTAATTTTTCGAACACTCGAATTTGTAATATCTACTCATTGGATATCCAGTATCGGTACAAATTTTATTTATATTTTCTTGTTTGTTATAAACAATTGGTGTTACTAAGCTACAATCAAGAGCTCTCAATGAGTGCTTGTTTTGAGTGCACAATAGATATTTCCATCTAAATTTTAATTATAAGTAATAATGATTAAAGCCATCAGCGCCGCGACAACGGGCTGACCTACCGTCTCACTCCCTTTATGTTACGTTAAACTACGTGAAGAAAAACAATGGATGTGGTATGTGAGTAAAGTAAAGTGTAGAGGTGGTCTGAACAGATAAAATCATAAACTAAAACTAAAACTACTGTTCCTTAGGTATCCTGTCTTAAAATAATAGTTTACTACATTGAATCAGGCTTGTATACTAGCGCCCCGCCTCCCTTCGCATAGGTACTACTAGTAAAAGTTGTAACCTGTTTTGTTAGCTTAATTGACTAATTTCTCTACAGTTCCGCTCCTATAAGTGATAGGTTGATGTATTATAATTATATCTAAACCTTTCTGTTCCTCAAGAAACTCATAATATAAAAGTGAAAACCGCATTCAAATCCATGGGATGGCTCTCGAAATTAGCGCGTTCAAATAAAAACTTTTCGTAGTGACTTCTTTTTACACTATGTATAGATGAGAACCTATCATTCTAGGTAAGAGACTATTTCATAAGTGGATTTAGCACCACGTGTTGAATTCTATGTTTAGGATCAGTCCAGGTTCAATATACCTACAGTGGCATTTGTGGAAATTTATGAAAATTCTTCTTTATACTATTATATAAAGCGGAAGAGTTTTTTGTATGTTTGTTTAAACGCGCTAATCTCTGGAACTACCAGTTGGATTTAAAAAAATATTTTTGCGTATGATAGCCCAGTTCTTGAGGAAGGATATAGGCTATTAACATCACACACAAATATTTAAATTCAACAATTAATTTTCAAAATGAATACTAGGAGCGCTGTTCGTTTTTCATACAAACAGGACCTGGTATTTTCATATCACCGCGTGAGACAAGCTCACATTAACTCATACCTACGAGTCAGTAAGTGCTATTGAGATTTTCGATAAGTAAATGTTCAACGATATAATATACCACATCCAAAATTCAAAAAACACAGAACTAACATTCGTAGATCCATCCACCCCATCTTACCCCCACGGTACGTACGTCTTGAACCAACTTCCTATAATTAATTACACTCATTATCATTATTGTTTGGAAGGCAGTTTTGCTTCGATAATGAATTGTTCGCTTCCATCATTAATTAGTTTATTATAATAAGAACCTAAACTTTGTTGGCAGATTAATCAAGTTTTATCTGATGCCCGTTACGCTTAAAAGTACGAGTACTATATTTTGTTTAACTGAACATTTTGCGATTTGAACTTATTTATTTTGATGGATTGTTCCAGTTTGTTTGTTTTGTATTTAAAGGGTTATTTTGTTTTGTATCTACTTTGTGTTGAACGCAATGTCGTTATAAGTTAAACAAGGACTGAATATTTTTTATGCTGGATCAAAGTGTTTGGCTTAATTTTATTTGTTGCCATTTGTAGTAAACAAGCTTCCATTACCAAACTATCTTCATTCGAACGACGTGAAGTCTAATAAACACAGGCACCTCCGTAGCATTGTATCAATAAGGATTTTTTCAAATCGCTACAGTTGACAGCCACATTGAGGATCGCAGCAGCGTCAGCCTTATCACTGTTGTTCGTTTCCTATAATGTTGGCTTATTAGGCTAGCTTATGTGGTTTGACTACCATCCTACGGTTATTTGAATGCGTTATTCGAACACTACGTTGCATGTACTTTGCTATTTCACGATGGAGTCGTCAATTTCCGAAGAATTCATCATCATCACCATACTGGCCCGTTATTATTCCACTGCTAGGAAAAATCCTCGTCGTGAGCATTGATCACTACGCTTGCTCAAGGCGGATTGGCGATTTCAGACATTTTTATTTGTTAGTTTCCTCACGATGTTTTTTCTTGCTTCATCGAAAAGTCAGTAATGTTCCAGATCTTCAAAGAAGAAGACTAACAAAGTACATATTAATTTAAAAAGTACTATTGTTACTTACCCGGTTTCAAACCCTCCACCTCGTGTATACGAAGCGAATGCCTCAACCACTGAGCCATCAATCTCTTGTTATTTTTCGTAAAGTCCTTCATAAAGCATCCTCCTGACGGTTCGTGGTAACTAGCACCTAAACCTTGCAAATTCTAGACTTATTATGAGATTGTATATTTAATTTAACTAACTTTAAAACTTTAATTTAACTTAAGATGACATACATTTAATGCTAAATCCAGTATTACCTTGTCGTTCAATATGACCAGGAGATGCATTTACAAATTTTAATAAAATACGTAGTAAAATTACCTTATTAGATGAAACTAAATAAATTTAATCCTCTCTTTTCTTTTTTTAATCTTGGGAATTATATTAATTGGTTGATTTGTAATAATAACTTTGTATTTTTCTTTGGTTGCGTTGAGTGTTAAAATTGTAACTCATACAAAAAACTGAAATTATCTGGCGATTGAAAAGAGTGGGGTGAGTTTCGTGTCAGTTCTTCTTAAAGCTCTACCTCGTCAGCGAACTGGCTGTAGGTTAATTAGCTGACTTCATGTATTTCTGACTTTTCATACGCATTTTTTTAAATATTAGCCTACCCAAGTGACTGCATCCTGCCTGATGGTAAGCAGTCAGTGAAATCCAGAAATGGTGGACACAATTTTAAAAACCAAACTACTGGTATAGTGGCCTCCACTGCATGACCCATGGCAGCTTAGTGAGATGCTTTTTCACGCTCCGCTTAAAACACCCAGGATCAAAGTTAGATGAGAACACATGCGCTGGTAAAGAGTTCTAGGCTTTAATTGAGCGACAAAAGTATGAAGTGTGATCTTAATTTATGATCAAAATGAAATAAATGCTTTGAGTTTGAGTTTAATCATTTATATTTAATTTTATTAGATAGCAAGTCTATTTAATTCCCTTAGTTTAGTATTATCATACTTATTATTTTTCCTGAGGCTTTCTAATTGATTTTGGAGCTAACTATCTTATATATATTCAGAGTTGTGAACCCAATAAAATTATTTCGTAGAACCGATTTTTGGTGATTAGATTTTGTAAACACCAAGATTACTGACTTTTCATAAAGATTTACACATGAACTCTAATCCATGTTCTATATTCTCTTATTTCAAAGATAGGACTGGTGATACTCACTACGCACAACTACGACTCAACACGGTAGCTGTAACCTCTAGTAATACCCGACCGAGACTGTCCATTTTGTTTACATGTCCCCTAAAGTTCAATTCAATTTGAGAGACACGATAATGGTTTCAGTGGCCCCATTAGCTTCTGTTCAAAGTAGAAAACTTAATTTGGTTGCATGTACCTAAAATTACTGCACATTTTATCTAATTTCTCAACTGACCAGTGATACCAGTGGAAAACTTCGTTCAACTTATTATTCAAATAAGATTAAATTAATAGTAATTTAATCTTGCTTTTTTTCCCCGGCTTTGTATCCCACGTGGTGGTGGAGTCAGTCTTTCTTGTCCATCTTTTATACTTCGCTCTATCGCCGATATCGTCCTCGGAAACCTCCTCGCTTTTTGGATCATTGTTTCAAAGACGTTTTCAAAAGGCTTCTTCTAAAATTATATTATTAGCAGCATTTTTATATAGTAATCGCCCAATTTGGCAGATAGAGTGGTGGCAGTAGTAGTTTTATCATATGTTCAGAGAGTGATTCTGTTAGTTATCTGTCCGGTAACTACTTCTTCGGATCACTACGGGTATGCGACCCCGGACTACTCTAGCTGCTGTTGTCACATCCCCCTATCCCGTGGCAGTGGGATCCCACCTTTCTCTTCCTTATCTTACTAATTGCGGACGCCTCCCGCCGATATCGACTGGCTATTCCCGCCAGTCACAAGGCCAATTTGTTTAAGACTTAGGTTCGTGTTAGAGGTCTTGCTAACATGTAGGGACGTCCTAACCTTTCTCTGATCGTAGCGGTCCTCCGCTCCATTGGGTACAGGGAGGCTATGGATAAGAGTGCATCTGTGTTTGCGCGCGCACTGTCTTTTTGATAAAGTTTTATGCACTTTAATATCTGCTGCGCAAATGACTTGGTTACTGACAATGGACTCCGATCAGTCAAAAGTCCTGCGGCGATAGATGGAGGTAGAGAGGCCAGGTTGTGATGCTAATCGGGCTTTGTCTGATGTCTACACGTAGGCGGCTCAGGAAAGATGGTCGCTTTACACTGCACTGGGTTAACAGTGTGATTCGGCAGCTTCTTGGGTGACGAAGCAGCCCTATTTAGGGGGCCCTGCTTCCCCCAATTAGGGAGGGGACTAGAAAAGGTGTCCTAAAAAAGGCTTAACCTAACATACTCGGGGATAGTACCCGCGGCTGTCCTTGCATCATTCAAACGTGGGCGAAAGTACAGAAAAAAGAAATATAATATGACAATAAAATCTCGTAATATGACCTTTGCGGCGTGGAATGTACGTACTCTCCTAGACAGTGAAGACAACCTGACTCCCCCTCGCAAAACCGCTCTAGCAGCCAGAGAACTTTTACGGTATGGTGTAGATATCGCTGCTCTCAGTGAGACACACCTGGCCGACGAAGGGGAGAGGGTAGAACACCGGGGCGGCTATACTTTCTATTGGAAAGGTACTCCATCCTCGGAGCCTAGGAGATCCGGTGTTGGTTTTGCGATCAAAAATAACATTGCGTCAAAATTGGAAGAGTGTCCTATCCACATCTCGGACCGAGTTACCACGCTACGCTTACATCTGGATAATGGCAATTACATCAATGTCATCAGCGTCTATGCGCCAACGATGGATAAGGATGATGACATCAAGGCCAGGTTTTACGAAGAAGTCACGCAGGTCCTCTCTAAGGTTCCTCCTAGAGAACAGATTTTAATGATGGGAGACTTTAACGCTAGAGTCGGGCGTGACTTTGAAGCTTGGCCTAAGGTCTTGGGGAGGCATGGTGTTGGAAACATGAACAGCAATGGACAACTCCTTCTGTCTCTATGTGCTCAATTTGAGATGGCCATAACCAACACTATGTTTAGACTTCCGGAAAAATATAAGACCACATGGATGCATCCGAGGTCGAAACACTGGCACTTAATAGACTATGTAATTGTCCGACAAAGTAATATTTCCCAAGTGCATATCACCCGAGTTATGCGTGATGCTAATACCATCTGTACCTCGGACCACCGGCGTGTCGTCACTAAGCTGAGACTTCGACTGCATCCTCCTCGCAGATCCAAAGGAGTGAAGTCTAAGCGTCTGGACATTAAAAAATTGCAGATGCCTGATATGCGTGAGACCTATGCTCAGGCTGTTACTGGTGCGGTTCAGACGATGACAACTGAAAGCGGTGATATTATGGCTAATTGGCAAAAACTATCGTCTAATCTCGTCGCCGCCGCCTCGCAAACGCTGGGTGTCAAAGTCAGTAGACACGACGACTGGTTCGACGATAATAACCAAATTTTGACCAAGGCCATTCACAAGCATCGGTCTTGCTTACGTAAGCATAGTGACGACCACCAGGCAAAGCAAGTCAAACAAAGCGGTGCTGAGCTGCGGAGATATGTACGGGAAATAAAAGACAAGTGGTGGCGCGACAGAGCCGCGAGAATTCAGTGGTTCGCTGACACTAAACAGCTGGGAGCATTTTATGATGCGGTTCGACAGCTTGTTGGTACTGCGAGTCATAGTAGGGTGCCTCTGAGGTCGCTAGATGGCACACACTTGCTTACTAATAGGCAGGATGTTCTCAACCGATGGGGAGAGCACTTTAACACCTTGCTCAATGTCGATCGTGCTGCAGATATGGCGTATATTAGCTCGATTAGAGTGCTCCCCACAATGGAAAAGCTGGATGATCCACTGTCTCTTCGCGAGGTTGTTGTTGCCGTTCAACAACTGCAGAACAAAAAGGCGGTTGGCATTGACAATGTGCCGGGAGAACTTCTAAAGTACGGAGGTGCAAAATTGCATGAAACTATCTGGAAGCTTTTCGTTCGAATGTGGATAGAGGAGCAAGTACCAGGGGACTTTCGTGTCTCACGTGTGTGCTCTCTGTACAAGAATAAAGGCGATAGATCTGATTGCAATTCATATAGAGGCATTTCTCTGCTAACCTCCCCGGGTAAAGTCTTTGCTCGTATTCTCCTCAACCGTTTACTACCCTTGTCAGAAGACATACTGCCTGAAACTCAATTTGGCTTCCGACCAAATCGAGGTTCATGTGAGGCCATTTTTTCTGTCCGTCAACTGCAGGAGAAAAGTCGAGAGCAAGGTCAACCTCTGTATCTATGTTTTGTTGATTTGGAGAAAGTGTTGCAAGTTTGGTCTAAAGATCAGTGTAAAGAAGACCGAAGTCATGGCTCTCGATACGCTGAATAGTGACCCAGTTAACGTTAAACTCGGCAGTGACTTGTTGAAACAAGTAGATAAATTTAAATACCTGGGTAGCACCATAACATCAGAGTGCCTACTGGAAAATGAGATCAACAGCAGAATTGGGGCAGCCGCTGCAACCTTTGGTAAACTCCGATCCAAAGTGTTCCGGTCGCATGACATAAAGCTATCTACAAAAGTAGCTGTGTACATGGCAATCGTTCTGCCGACTCTTCTATATGCCTGTGAAACGTGGTGTCTGTATCGTAAGCATATCCGCACATTAGATAGATTCCATCTAAGGTGCCTCAGAGACATTATGAATATTCACTGGTCGGATCATGTGCGGAACACAGAAGTTTTACGACGAACTAATGTCTGCGGAATAGAGGCGTATTTAATACGACGGCAGCTGCAATAAGGGCGGACATGTCTCCCGGATGAATGAAGAAAGAGTGGCGAAGCGCATCTTCTACTCTGAATTGCAGGATGGCAAGCGCAAACAAGGTGGCCAACTATTGCGGTATAAAGATGTGCTGAAGCGTCATATGAAGCGATGTGACCTAGAACCGTCGCAATGGGAGACATTGGCAGCAGACCGACCAATGTGGAGGCGTACTGTGGGCACTAAGGTGTTTAATTTTGAAAAAAGACGTAGAGCAGAGCTCGATGCTAAACGAGATGAGCTCAAGGCCCGATCACCTGTGGCCATAAATTATAATTATATCGGAGGAGTGCTGACTTGCAACGAGTGTGGTCGTACGTTTGCTGCAAAAATTGGCTACGTCAGTCACCTAAGAGCACACCAACGAAGCTCACAATAGTCAGGCATCAGTCGCCGTGGCCGGATACGGTTAGGATAGTTCAGGTTCAGAATGGGTGGTGGAATCGTCACTTCCTTTATATGCTTTAACTTTACAACGCCAATATTTCCCGAATCCTATTAGGGGTTTCATCACGGTCTTCTTAGAATACAGGCTTTGCGTGTCCAACGAGGATGTCACCTTGTCTCTACTTAGATCTCAAAAATTACAAAAATTTAATATACCTGCCAAGTTTCGTTTCTTAAATTAAGTAGTTTTTGAGCTTTCGAGCTTAGCCGGTGAGTTTGGTCAGTCATTAGATTTGCTTTTATAAACATAGATAAAAAAGTACCAAATAGATACCGAAAAAATTCAAGCAACTGAGTCCTTTCCTAAGTTAAAACAAAATTATTAAAGAACAAACCACATTACAAGCTCCCAATATCATCCTTTTGTAGATTTATGTAAATCCGGTACTTTTTATTAAGTTACAACAATTTAAAATAATTACACATTGTAAACACTAAGATCCAATAAAAAACTTTTTCTGTTCAGTTGTTTAAGAATTTTTTCTTTTGTACGTCTGTTATAATTTATTCATTTCTCGTCACCCCATTTCTCAAGTTTTAGGATTCGCGGTTGCCAATTCTTTTACCCTTTTCTTTAGATATTTTTATACTATTGACTGAATTTTTTGTAGAATTATATTGTTGTTTTATGATTTCGTTTAATGTTTTGTTGTAATATTTTACAATTTTCTTAGATAAGTATAAATATTGTAACAAAAAATTGCGAAATATAATCATGCTACGTCTTTAAGAAAACAATTTTCGAACAGTTATCAACTTTAGATTAAACAATTTTTATATAATTTTAAGTTAAGAAATACTTCAGCCTCCCATTACCGTTTTGTCGTAGTAATATTAATCGTAAGTATTTTTAGAACGATTCTCATTCTACCTGGATATGCTGAGTAAATTTTCGTAAAGTTACTCGCGACAGATTCTTTGTTTGCTAAGTGAACAGTTGTCTTAATAAGCAGAACTACAAGTCATTGCTATCATTATTGAATCTGCCTTTTCCTACATTCATATACGAGGCACGAGCATATTTATTAGATACTAGCCGACGTCACGCGGTTTCACCCGCGTGGTTCACGTTCCCGTGGGAGTACGAGGATAAAATATAGCCTTTGTTACTCAGTGATAATGTAGCTTTTTAATGGTAAAAGAGTTTTTGAAATCGGTCCAGTAGTTTTTGACTTTATTCATTGCATACAAAAATACAAATTTTTCTCTTTCTAATATTAGTGTAGACATACGAGTGTTGATCGAAAATAATGTATGTACCAAGTATACAACGAAACATTTTCCACTACTGCTTAAATAAATAACCCAAGTCTTAATACAGTTACAAGTATTTATAAACAGCTCGAGATTCATTAGATAAGAGGAAGACTAAACAAACATCTAGTCGACATCGATCCATTACACCTGTATCGAGTTAATTTTTAGCACGACCCAGACACCAGAATACAATAGACGTTGTTCTAAAACTTGATTTCAATTACGTATTTGAAAATACTGTTTTTATTGACGAAATAAACCGCGCCTAATCTTTTTAAAAGTAGAGGAGAGAGAGATAAGGAAGGCTGACCTCAATATCATGTGGAATACGTAGCCGGAAAGAAAAAGAGAAAAATAACAAAAAGTATAATAATATAGCTTTCCGCGGCGCGGTTTCACCTGCGTCTTTCCTTACTGCTCTGCTCCAGTAGCATGATGAAACATAGCCTACAACCTTCCTCTAGAACTGAGCTATCATACGCAAAAAAATTTTTTGAATCTGACTTTTAATTCCAAAGACTAGCGCGTTCAAATAAACAAACTCTTCCGCTTTTTCGAATAGCATAACTAATCTTCCTGCCTTTAAACTTTTATAAATTACGATCGGTTGGAAGCAAACAGCATTTAGCGTCTACAAATCAGTTGATTTTGATGCCTTGCTTATAATAATTGGCTCTCTTGATAGAAAGAAATAAGATGAAATTCATTTCAAAGCAAACTTCTATATTTGATTTTCAAAAGTATTCTTACACACCGATATAAAATCACAAAAAGTGATTTTACAAGTTCAATTTTTCCCATGATCGATTCGTTATTCTAAACATAAGACAATTCATCATATTACACAAATCGGCATGCAGTTCATAACACGCACTACGAAATAATGAACAAACCAGCTGATAAAACAATTAATTTCTTTGTTCCCACCACTATAGAGCATATAGCAATAGCAATTGGTTGGCGTTTATAACGGTACACGTAACAGCCGGTCGGTATCAATTATTAACTGAATCGGCAACTTTCGGCCGATGCAACTTGGTCTGGTTTGATGCCATGACGTCACGAGTTATTTATGTTTAACTTACCTTAGATGTCTCGATTTGTTTAAGCTGAGCTTGTTTAGATTGAAAGCAATTTATTAGAATTGACAATTTTATAATGCCTTTGTTTGGTTTGGCTTCGTATGTTGTATAGGCAGTATATTGGTGTTTAGCAATAAAATTGTTTACGCAAGATAACGCCGCACTAAGAAATAAACCCTGTATCGCGAAGGACTTTACGTAAAAACAATGAATGGACACAAAGTACCTACACCTTAGAATTTTGAAGCTATTCTATGACTAAAAAAAACTAATCAAATACTGTATACATGTACGAGTACGTTATTATTAGTGTATGATTATGAAAGTCGTAATGACCCAGTGGTGAAGGCACCCGCTTCGTAAACACAAGGTCGAGGTTTCAAATCCAGGCAAGTACCAATGTGATTTTTCAAATCATATGTACTTTCTAAGTTTATCTAGACCACTAGAAAGATTACTGACTAACGGTAAAGAAAAACATCGTGAGGAAACCTGGGCTTCTGAGCAAGTCCAAAATAACTAATCCGCCTTGAGCAAGCGTGGCGTTCAATGAAAATACCTTCTCTGTAAATGAGGTCTTTCCATGCAGTGGGATAATAACGTATAGGTACGTGTAAGATCACAATAAGCGTGCGATTGCGTTCAAATTTAACTTAACCATTACTAACTTATTACGTAAGTATACACACTGAAGACATAATGTCCATTACTTTAACTCCTGTAACAGTGAACAACCAGTCCCAGGAACTGCTAAACCTACTGTCTTGGCTCCCACAATGAATCAAATCAGTAAAAAGGAGGTGTTAGAAATAAAGATTATTCACTTTTCTAATCCCTCCGATAAGACGCAGGAGACAAATCGTACGTATGAGTACGTCCGAATATTTGACAGTTTCTACGAACTTTAATACTTTTAGATAAATGTACACATGTTTACAATTGTACTTATATAAATATAGGTAAGTTTTATTGTCCCAAAAAATAAACTCGATTGCCACAAAAACGATAAACACAAGATATGAAACTATAACCAACGCCATCTCAACTCAATATTTCGATTTTGAAGTTAAAACTAATAAGTGAAAATGGGGGTTAAAGAGTATTTCTTAAGATCGTGGTCTGAATCAAGTACATGTCACTTTCTGTCCCTGTGTGTCATATGAATCAAATAAAGGAACATAAGAAAACAGAGTTATATCCGTGCTGAAATTATTTTCTTCCTAAGGTTACTTACCAGCCGCCGTAGTGATCGTAGTAAAATTTTGATTGTCAGAACGAATATGTCCGGCAATGGACGTTTTAAGCGTGGTGAAGGCAAATCCCTTTCTATGAATGAGACTGTCAACTGGAAACCTTCTGGCCAATGATGTAAGAAAGAGAAACAAATGACTCATGTGTTTGTTTCATCCAATATTAGTTATTATTTAATTATTCATTTTGTGCGAATAATTAATTTATAGATGTTGAAAGTCCTTGAGACCCAGATTCACAACAAACTTGTTTTCGATTTTCATGTCACAACTTATAGTTTCTAAAACCTAACGTTAGTCCCGTTGGCCACAGCTACTAATCTTAATACAAAGTTATAACTACTTAGAATATTTTCTTTCTTTCTCTGCCTTACTTCTTCGACCGCCGCGTCCGAAGCGGCGCGAGAACTTTATGGCATTCTATTGGTTAATACTTCTCCGTTCCTTCTCATCGCAGCCCCGCTTTGCTTCTGTGAACAGGTAGCCTTACAGTCTGATGAAATGACAAGAATGTGCGAAATAAAACACCTTATCGTACTCTACGGGATCTGCTTTAATATAACCTCTTAGTAGGAAGTGTAAAAAAAATTGTGAAGAAATTGTAAAGATATTCTAGAGCCTAAAAAACTAGGAAAAATTGCTTAAAATTTGTTTTTAATTTGTGTTGCTAAACAGTATTTTTTCGTTAATATTGGGAGATAAGGTGGAGTAACGGGGAAAACCAAATAAGCTTTATTACGTTCTTTTGTATCATGCATAGATATACATAGTTTCGAGGTTCAAAGTGTATTATTTAATGATCAGAACGTGTATCGTAATATAAAATCTTTGAATGAATTGTAAAGAATACATATATTCAATAGAAGTAATAGAATGTTTAGATACTAAGCTTAGTTTATTAGGTGATTCTCCTAAGGTAGCTGTGCAAGTTGATGTCATTAGGAAGCGCAGGCTGTGGCTCGGTAGTGATTGAATTACCTCGATAATGTGCGTAGAATGTATAAAGTGGGCATGTTCGGGTTGTATCAGACGGGATACTTGAACGTTTATAATATTTCTATTTGTTTTTGTCTTCTGTGACAGACGCGTCTAGGATCTGTTGGTAAGTGGCAACTGTCTTTTATAGACTTCTACAATGCTTAGGCTTAATCCAGCGTCAGGCTTTTATCCTCGAAAGGGGTAGGCAGAGGTGTTTAACCACCCACATTTTACCATTTTTGCCTGCCTGCCTATTGCCTTATATTGGGCACAATTCCAGACTCCGGGCTAATACTAATAATTTCTAGACATGAAGACCCGATCCGGAGTACGAACCCGTGACCTCTGTGTGGTAATCCGTACATAGTACCATATACCATACCACCGAGCCAAAGACGCAGTCAGGGGCAGGCTGTCTCAGATTCTGCAATGATTAGGCTTTGTCCAGCGTCAGCCTATTGTAGTAATTCATTACGCCCATTGGTTATGATAACTTGAACTATTTTCAAAACTGAAAAGTGGCAATGTGTCTTTTTCAAAGACACGTTCGACCTGCTGCAATACTTTAGGTATAATAATGTAGCAGAAAGAGTTGAAACGCGCTGGATTACAAAACAGTCACGAGTACTCGTCTGTAGAGAACCTTAGTGTACTCGTATTCGTTTGGCAAACATCGTTTAATACGATTACTTAGTGCTTTTACATAGACCTTTGATATGGGAGGTCAAGCTTATTGATTAACCGGTTATCGCTCTAGGCTCGGCCCGTTTACAAGAAATGAATATACTGTACACACGCCGGTACTACTTCATGTACGAAAATAGACCTTGAGAAAACGACCCAAGGCATATTTGTGCGTTAGAACAGTTTGTATTTATGAAACATATTAGTTGTTTAAAGGAGTCGCCGATCATTTTGCATACCTATTATTATTTTAATTTTTACCTGAAAAAGATTCTAAAAAAGCAATCTGTACTTTATTATTTCTCGTCATGACTAGCTTAGTCAGCCAAATTGGCTTCATATTAATTGGCTGACATTTTCCTTAGTTCATCTAAATGTTTTCATGTATAATTAAAATTTAATTTTAGTTTGGTTTAACAATTTTGCTTTAAAATATTCCTTAGTGCACTATATATTTAACCCATTTCTAGTACAGGCGTTTTCATTTAGTTGGCGAGGGATTGGTTTCTTTTAAAAAATAAACGTTTGTTCATTGGCGCATGGCGACAGCGTTTCAGGGGTTAAGCACATTTTAACTGTATGTTTGAGCATGAAAACTATAATTATGGACAATGCTAGAAGAAAGTAAGCCTTAAATTGTGTGACGCGAGGAAATTTGATATTATAAAAAACATATTTAAGCTAAAATTTTACAAAACTAAAAAACTAGGCGAATTTAATTGTCAAGTTTTAAGTATAGAACTGATTGATGATATGATAATTTTAATTTGCTCTGCCATGAAACGTACGTAAGTCTCAAACGGTTTTTTTAAGAGAAAATGTCATTTTCATAGTAAATACCAGTGGCGCTGTTCATAGTTCATAACAACCTTTTTCGTAGTCACCGGTCAGAGAAATAAGATAATGCTAACTCATGTTAAAGCTAGTGAGAAGAATAAGCTTGCAACTGAAACTATTATTTATTTTGTAATATATGTGGTGTGCAATAAAGAATATTCTTTTATATTATTCTATTCTATTCACTTGTAATTGAAAAACAACTGCCAAACTCCCTATTTCTTAGACCTTAACATTAGTGCTAGCGTAGGTACTCAAATCAAAGCTCAGTTAGTATATAGTTTTATACATTTTTTACGAATGTAAATTGTGTGCGAAGTACTCGTACTAAGGTACACGAAGATATTAGACTGTTTAGTGACATCTGCAAGGGTGAAGCGCCGCTTGATAATAATAAAGAAAATAAATGGTCGCTCAGAGTTAACTAGTTTAAAATTCTTATTATTCTGGATGATAGAAAAGTGCTCGCTTATAAGAAAATTGCAACGATTTTTGTGACCTAATGTGGATATACGGTAAACAAAAGCATTATGAGGGAATCAGCAATATCACAAATAAATTACAACAGATCGCAAACTATCCAAATCCTAAGATAAGTAAAATAAGTCACGTAAAATTGCACTGTTATGTATTATTTTGAAAAGAGCTCTGTTTAGGTTTATACATTACTGAGCGTGAAATGTTAAAATATTGTTCTTGTTAGCGCTGTTGTATGAATGATAGTGTTAGATCGCGAGTATACCTACAGCAAAATATAAGTTTGAATTGGTTACCCCGTCTTGACCAAGCGTTGTTATAAATATGCATGCCTACACCACAGATTATAGCAAACCTACCCTATACTAATGAAGAAGTGGGTTCACTCTGCAGTAGGTATTAATGGGGTTAGATATTTTTTTTTTATATTAGCCTACCAAAGTGAGTATTCTGCCTGATGGTAAGCAGTCAGTGGAATTCAAAAGTGGTGGACACCAGTCCAAAAGCCAGACAACTGGTATGATAGCCTCCACAATGACGGCTTAGTGAGATGCTTTTTCACGCCCCGCTTATAAGACCCAGCATCGTAATTAGATGGGAACACATGAGCTGGTTAAGTGTTCTAGGCTTTAATTGGGCGAAAAAAGTATGAAGTGCCATTTGGTTCAATTCGTTTGGTTCTGAGAGATGAACTTCTCTAATCGGTAATTGACGAATTAGGTTTCAGGAACTGACTAAGATTAGTCTGGCTGTATGGTATTTTTCCAGCTAAGTAAAAATAACCGCTCGTCTTCTGCTTTGAGGACAGACTCACAAATCGACGTTGTCACGAAAGCCATTCTTAGCTGACATCTAACTATAAACTACCTAGGCCAGGGTCATGAAACTCTATTATGTATATAACAAGCGGTTTTATTTCTGTAAGATATATTAATAACAAGCAATATATTATATTATTAAAAACGAAATGCTCGTCGCCTAAAACAAAGTGAAAAGAAAGAAATCCATTTTCTTTCCTCGTACTGACGCTACATTTAAATTTTATATACCCTATGTCATTCCTACAATTAATATGAATCTATAATGACACCTCATATGTTAAAATCCATTAAGCCATTTAGGCTGTAGAGCGTGCGAAAGAAATAGACACACATACATATATACATACCTACATACGCTAGAAAAACATTACCCTCCTTGATTTCGGCAGTCGGGCAAAAATAAACTATAGAAAATCGTACATACTAAAATGCCTGTGTATAAAGATCCGTTGCTTTGGTCTTAGTCGTATCTTACGATACCTACGGAATTAGATATTGTGGTTCCTTGTTCTGACTCAAACTCAAACTCAAAGCATTTATTTCATTTTGATCATAAAGTATGATGCTTATGAAAAGTCAAAATTACATGAAGTCAGCCAATTGACCTACAGCCAGTTCGCTGACGAGGTAGAGCTGTGACAAGAACTGGCAAGAAACTTACGCCACTCTTTTAATCGCCAGATAATTACAGTTTTTTGTATGAGTTACAAGAACTGAGGTTGCGGTCTCAGAATTGCGGTCACCAATCTGCGTATGAAGCGTGTTTACTGTGCCCAACTCCTTCTTTTGAGAGGTTTTGATATTCAGCAGTTGGAGTTATCAGACAGACTTGGTATCTACTTAGACTGTTTGCTAGATTAAACAATAGGATTGTTTTTTTTTTCAGAGATGGCGTTGCTGTGGGATATAAAAGTTGATCTTTATTTATCAACGCTTTACTGAACTTTTGCGCTTCTCAGCGCGTTGTGTTGGCAGAACAATAGATTGTCTATTGAGCTGAAGATCGCCTCAGGCGTAATTAACTCTTTTGATTCCTTTTTTTCCTTCTCAGTCGGGAACGGTTTGATTATGTTTTCTAAAAATTGTCACTGCAACGCTGAGATGGAATACTCAAAAGGCATACCCATAAGCTGTACAACTTTCAATATTCTTTTTATGTGTTGGCAGCGACCGACTCAGGCGCTAGGATCACAGAATGTCTGTGCGCCTTTATAATATTTATGAATGACAATTTCTGCATACCATCAGGTGAACTGCTGGCTTATCAGCCTCCAATGCTAGTAAAAATCTAGAATAGAATAAGCTTTTCTTTATTGTACTACACATGTAACTTATATTACTACTTAGCTTGCCGAGACGCGGTTTCACCTGCATCTTTGCTTACTGCTCTGCTCTCGTCGGCAGTAGCGTGATGTTACACAGCTTATAACCTTTCTCGAGAGCTGCATAATATATACACACACATAAATCTCCTTTCAACGTGTTATAGATTTTGTTACCATATCTGTGGTAAACGGTGTGGATGTCACAATTAGTTAAACTGTTTAATGTAATATTGTATGTTTATATAACATTGTGATTTTGTTTACCCAATAAATGAAAAAACAAACTCTTCCGCTTTCTATTATAATAGAAAACTAAATTACGATTTACACGAGGATGAAGCGACTGTCGCTAACCAGTACAAAATCTAAAACAGTGTAGTGGTATCCTTAATTTTAAAATTCCTTACCTCAGTAAAACTTTATGGCATATTTATGTAAAAATATATCAAAAACACATGTGTACTGATTTTATTCGTAGGTATAAAGAATTCTTTGATCGACGATACGCCATTAATCCGTAATTAATGTCTGAGCTTAATTCACACCGATTATCAGTTTCACGCGATTAGACTTACTATTATTATAGTTCATTTCGGTTATGGAAAGAGGTTCACAAGCCAACGAGAATCTTAACACGAACACGTCATGAGTTAGTTTGAAAATTTAGGTTTCCATGGTTTGTCTTACGAGTGAGTCATTGTACGTGGGATTGTGATCTAACCTAGACTGAGTCAAAAGATTAGTAAGTAAGGGTAAGGTTGCATAATGCATACCTCTAAAATAACACAGGCATCTCGTCTGAAATATATGTTTGTGTTTCTTCAGCCTTACGAATCTTAGCATATCAAGTTGACGGTTAAACCTAGTTATTCGTTAAGTAATTTTTTTAAAAATGATTCTATATTTTAAATAAATAACTAGTCATTTTTCTCGCGTTAAATAGCAAACATGGTATTATAGATTAAAAGTACCCCAATCTATTCATATTATTAATGCAAAAGTTTATGATTTCGATGCAAACAGGTATGTAAATAGATTTGGAGCCGGAGACGGACATAGGCTACTTTTTAGCCTAAAAATCGGTCTGATTGCCGAGGCGAAAGGCGAAGCCGTTGGGCGCAGCTAGTACTCTATGAAATGCTCTACTATGACTTGACGTGCGTTTGCATAAAATAGCGCCCCTAGGATTTACACTGAAAACTTAATTTTGACATAATGACAAACGCATCAACTACTCGTAACTACCTGCTACTAAAGAGCTACGAGAGATAATAAAATAGGTCTAAATACTAGTTAGCTTAATTTTTTTGTAATGGAACACGAAAAGAAAAGTATCAACTTAATTACATTACAAGTTAAATTGAAAATCTTCATATTCATTTAAATTTGACAGTGCAAATGGGGCTGGTGAAATTCAAATATTAAACGATATTTGCTGTCAATGTATCAAGTGTTATCATAGACACGAGCAAGGAAGCTTGAGGTATTACACTCTGTAAGGTTACTTAGATCTCTCATTTAAATTGCTTGATGGGGAGAATTAACGGTACAGGTGATTGCCTCCCTTTTGGCTGCAAAACGTGTTGTGTTTGAAATGGAAGATATGTCATTATTGTTGGCTAGCGGTGATTTCCAGTGCCTATCAGGCAAGCGCTGCACTACGGACAGTGCATTTTGCAGTTATCATAATCGTGGACATAGCAGTGCGAAACTTTATGAAAATACAATTAAATCAGCAAGCATCTACCTTTCAGCATTTTGTAAGTAATAGGAGTAGTAGACTGTGGCAAAGTTGCATATACAACTGTGTTCTTAGCTCTTTCGGGATTCGTCAGCGGTAATTTTAAAATTTGCTTGGCGGTATGTTGCCTGGATGGCTGAAATAAATAATTATTGATGGCTAAAATATTAGTTTATTTTCTATTGGTAGATTTTAATTGTTTGGAGTTTAGATTAAGAATTAATAATTGATATGATACGTTCTTTGAAGTGGGTATACGTTATTAGTCGTTAATAATTTAGATTTTGAATCCTTGATAGAACAGTTTAAATCTAAAAATCAATACCCACCACAAAGCAATAGACAATTTTATTTAAAATAAATCAATAATAATAAATAACTTAAAGTGTAATAATTTTAGACAATTTTGAATGATTCAAATCATGCTTTTTTAACTGTAAGTATTGGATATTACGTGGGAATAACAATAACACAATTATTATGAAGAAGCACAAAACTAAAAAAGACAATGTCAAATAAATTTACAAAAAGAAATATATTGTGTAAAATATAAAATTAACAAAAAACGAATACCAACCAAAGTTTAAACTTTTTTACAATTGAATTTCAATCATTAGGCCACCACTAGTTTTTAAAGTGGCTAGAGTATATTTAAAAAGTGAGATATTTTAAAATCTAACACGTTTTAGCAGCTATCATATTTTAAATTCAAGGTACGCTTGAAAGTTAAAATAAAACTAAACAATATTCCATTTTAGTGTTGAATATTTTATCGAATCCAGCTGATTGTAGAAATCTAAATAATACATTGTGAAGTTATTTTATAATTCAAATGTTTGTTACGAACATTGAGTCTCTCTCTCCGTGGAATTCAATCTCTGTAGTTGACAATAAATACAAATTTCATAATTCAGATAATTGAATTCTATGATATACTACAAGAAGGTACTGACTTCCTTGTGTGAACAATAAATCTCAAATTTAGGATTTTCTTATTTTAAAATATTCTTTAAACCTGGCCCGAACATTTTGCCGACCGGTAAGTACCTACTTAATTCTATCGTTGTGAAGTTCAAGCAAATGCAATCTAAAAAGTTAAATAAATGAATATCAAATATCGCCATCATTTGACACATGAAATTTAATTTTATAAGTGCATTGCACCTGTGATTTTTCTAATACAATTAATCATCCTTTTTTTTTAAGAACAAGAAATCGATTCAATGATACACTCCAATCATTTTATGGCGTATTTATTGATTGTTACTCATTTTCGATACTTATATTTGAAATCCGTGAAATTTTTAATTGCGTTTAAGGTTTTTTGATGTTTTTAACTACATTGTACGTAATGTTTATCCAGAAACATTTTTGGATTCTATTCTAAATGTGGCAAGGCTATTATATCACCGGACTGGCTGTATCCCATTCGAATCCAGTTGTTTTTGAGTTCAAATGGGCCACTAAGGTGATGCGTCCGAATCGCCGGCAGTGCTCGATAATGCATTGTCCAGTTACGCGAACACCCCCGAAAATACAGCATGCGAAAAAAGCCATCCTCGCTACCTCCCGCCAGCATTAATGTACCCCCACCTCGCACTAAGCTTCTTTTTTTAATACATAACTTTTTTTTAAGATGCATTTTTACATGTTTCGGCCTAAAACTTTACACACCCAGAAGTGAGAGCTGATGGAAACGGTAACGCCTATCGCTACTCGGAATTCTCGCTCGCTCTCACGCCGACCGCCCGCCGGACGATAGTGGCGCGAGCGAAACGGACGCATCCGTGCCCACAGCTGCGTCTTAAACTAAGATTAAGGCTCTATTCCGCTTTTCCGAACGCAGATTCTTAGTTCAAACGCATATAAGGTCAACAATTTCAAACCTAGATTTGGAACCCGTCGCACTACTCAGGTTTTCTTCAACACAAACAATTAAATCACATTAAATGAAACACAGCCTCTGAAATAAGGCGAAAGCTATACGTCTCACTCTAGCGTCCAGTGCGAAGGCATTCGCGCCACGACAATTGAGTTGAGTTGAATTGAATTGAGTCGGTTAAACCGTAAAAATGGTCGGGCGGGCATAGCCGCGCGAGAGAGAGACGAACGAAAGGCGTGTTGGCCGAGACCGCTGCCTTCTTCTCCTCGACTTACGCCGAGTCGCGACTAGTTAACGTCAGTGTACTGACGTAGACGGCCGTATCTGCGTTCGTTCGTGTCACGTTTGACAGTTGTAGAAAAAAAACGTTTCGCGCGTCTTCTGTCATTCTGAATTTAAAACTTTTGAGTGCGTTCGGGTATTGGACTGAGTGTTGTTTTACAATTAAATAGGATTCTATTTGAAGGAGACGATATCGTGTTTGCAGTGCAATAATTAACTATCGGCTTGGACTAGCCGCTGAGACGCTATAAAGTGATGAATCAGCGGGCCCCGGCTAATTAACAACGTCACTGCTACGGAAACAAATCTAAAGCTTGAACTACTACACTTTACCTTACGGGATATTGTAAGTGTTGTCTTTTATATTGATATAACAATGTAACGGTGCCATACTAACTTTAATTTTCTTTTTGAAATGTTTTACTTTAGTGCCTTATTTAGGTATTTTAGGTACATTGCACTAATTATAAACGTTTATACTTGTCATTATAAGATTTTGTTAATGTAATAATTATTAATTTATTTTGTATATATTTTTAGAAATAAAATAACTAAGTAGGAGATATGTAAGCTAGAATTTATGCCTATGTAACTTTAAGGAAAAATATGATGACGCAATAACAAAAGACAACTTGTGAAAAATGTCTCACATGTATTGGGAAAATAATGGAAATGGTTATATTTTTGACGTGCCAAAGAGGAAAAGTTACCGTTGGGCGGGGCGACCGAAGCCAACAAACAGCTGATTGGTTCGAATACATGTGTCGCGTTTTTCTGTAGGTATTTTTTTACTTTTTTACATTTCTTCCGCCAACTTTTTTCGTTGGCGCTATTGATTATTGATATTGACACACTCATCAATTTAATTCTACATTTATCTTTTAAATGATTGTGTAAAAGAAGCATACATTTTCGTAGAACTCTCGTATAAAATTTAAAATGTTGAATATTCATTTGGGCAACTCGACACCTAATTTGAAAAGTAATTTGATTGTTACGATAAAACAGGTGCATTATCGTTAGAGCATGAATTTATTGCTACATCATTAATTTTCTCATTATTATGATATTAAGTGGATCGTAATTCATTACGTCATTTGTTATCACCCACTTATTTTTTGATAAAAATCATTATTATACATAGCAAGTATCACCTAATTTAAATATTAATCATCGTAACACAAAACATTTCAACAGTTTCATATGAGTTAGGTAATACAAAAGGAAAATAGTTTATTTTTAATTTGATTTTTACTTTTGATGGATAACTAATTTTATGTATAAGTACAACAAATGTCATTATTTATTAAATCTTAAGATTTATTGCACATTAGAATATCCCTTTGTCATCAGGACATTTTTTAAATATAAAATAAATACCGATTTCTATTAGAAAAAATAATGAAGGAATAAATTAAAAATGTAATTTTTTTTTGAATATATAAATGTTATAATATAAAAGAGTAAGGACGTAAAACAATATTATAAGTATTAAGAAATCATACATACACACAAAACACAGTATCTTTATTAAAATAAAAGTTTTAGCTTAATATTTGAGAACGCCATAATATGTATAGGTACCTATCTAAATAAAAACTGACAAACATTTGTTCTGTTATACGTTAACATACCTATGGTAATATGCTAACAGAGCTGCTGCATTAGCTATGCTAATAGTAAACATTAAATAAAAACTTTATGAACAATGAGAAGAGAATATTATAATGATAAATTGCTGATAACTTATTCTCGACGTACCTAACGTAAACAAGTAAAACACAAGGAGTTTTTGTTATGCATTGTCATTCCTCTTAATCCTAATATCGTACGTTAAATAAAAAAAAACTAGATTTAAAAGGACAATGTGACTGGCCACGTGGAATTTTATTTTATAAAAAGCAAAATTAAATTGAATTTATCTAATTAGTGAAATGTATTCAATTTTCTAAAATTATTCTGTCCTTAATTAGATTTTTATGACTTATTTTATTAATATTTAATAACCAAATTTATAGGCTCTGAAGAAGTTAAAAACAGCGCAAATTACTACAAAAGATAATATAAAATAATATTTTTTTTGACAAACGTATCAACAATTAAATTAATCTCTAAATTAACAATATTACCACCAAATAGTTTTTTTTTACTATTCTCAAAAGGTAAACTATAAAAAAATACATCCATTGCATATGAACTAAAAAAGTATTTAGGGTTTTAATTAATACTTACAATAATGATAGGAAGAAGAGGCACATTAAGAAGAAGAATAATGATAACAGTAAATGCAATTTGTTATTAATTAATAAAATATTTAATCGAAATCATCATTATTAGAGACATTTAGGTAAATTGAACTTGTGTTAATAAACTAAACTAGAAAAAACTTTATAAAAAATTAAAACATAAAAGCAAAAGCATAAGATAGAAACCTACTTTAAGTTGCCCAAGAATATGATAATATATTTATTAATACACAATCATAATTCACAATAATCATAACTTCTTCGTCTTTCGTTAAGTCTTTCTCCCATGTCACCTTAATCGATTAATATAAAGATTCCAATATCCGCAACTTCGATAACAACTTTAAAAATGGAAACTGTTTAATTAGAAATCCTGTAAAGACCCCAATAGACAAAATTTAATCTGATATCTAAATATTATTCTTGAAAGTTATTATTATCGATAACGAAGTACTTAAGTTAGCAATAAGTTTGCTTTAAACAAAACACCGGCACAAATGCAATTCAAGTATTTTTTTTTAAATGCGGTTAACCCCGCTTTTAAAAAAAAATCTTGTAAATCAAAACTAAGAAAAATTTGTAAATTTGTTGACAGTTCGAACGGACATTTAAAAATACACTAGATACAGGTTCGAACAATGTATTCTGTTTGAGTAGAATCACAAAACTTCCCTAGAGTTTTGTTGTTAGCAAATAAAACCTTGATTTTTTGACAGCTACTAAGTTTTCTTTTTTACAATGTAATGTCAGAAACGCGTGAGCAACGACCTTGATGTAGCAAGCGTCTGTATAGGCTATGGTTACCGTAAAACATTAGGCAAACCATGTGATTGTTTGCTGCCATAGTACAGTTCAAAAAGTTTTATTAATAGGAAAGTAGGTACTTAATTCGATAACTGGTTATTTATTGCGCACTTTATTAAGTAGGCACGCAATTATTACGTTCAACAAATAGAAGTAAAACGTATTGTCACAGACTAATCTATTCGTTAGTTGTATTTAGAAGTGATCACATCATTTTATTCCCTTGGATTCTTAGTCCATTGTATCTAATTAGAGACTCTCACGTGACTCATTTGTATCCCAACATCGTTGCTATGAATCAGTTTAATTTGTAGCATGCGGTCATTAAAATTCTGTGGCTTTGATTAATATTTAGATTGTACAATTGGTACAAAATAAAATACATATTATATAGGTATATTGTATAACGCACCCACGTGACCTTATTTTTCAACATTAAAATACTGGAAATGGAAACATCTCGCCATTTTACGACAAACAGAACACCGTCTCTGACATCAACTTTTATAACCGTTCAAACAATTACATCTGATTACGGTGTCCCCCTCGAGACCCGCGCCTGCCTCAAGAGTGACAGAGACAAACATTAACTTCTCCGCTACGCCCATCAATGTCTAATTGCTTTTATTATTTTAAGGCATCGTAATCATTATGGCCGCAATAAAAATTGTAATTACTTCTCATTAGTTCAATTAAGAATTTTCTAGACACGCTTTAGTTGATATGTTGATTGCAAAATGGTTCAGTCTAGTGATGCATTGTGTTGAGAAAGCGGCTTTTTTATTACTATTACGTTATTATTAATTCCCTTGTCTGTGGGTGAAATCTGATGTCGATAATCAATAAATTTTATGAGTGTTAGACACGGCTCGTATCAATCAATATTAATGATCATTCCGAAATTTGGAACTAATCGACGTATTTTAATTTTTAATATCCATAAGTTCTAATCTTTTCGAATAGGTACTTAAACGACTACAATTTGAATTTGAAACTGTTTTGTTTAAACCGACAAAACGGTTACGAACAAATTCAAAAATTACGCGCGTTTAAACTTTTAAATTACACATCAATAAAAAGTATCGTAACTAAGAAAATAATAGAGACGATAAAGCGAGGCAATCTAATCCATAAACAGAATGTGCCAAGAAATAAAATGGTCAAGTGGGCGGATACACAAAAGGAATGCGTCACACGTGCACGCAAGAAAAACTTCACCAAAAAGTTTTCATGCACGTGTCTAACACGTGGTCTTGGATGAAAAATCGCGCAGGCCCCGCGCGTTCCTTGCATTACCTCGCCCTCCCGCCACCCCACGTCACCTGAGGAGTCCTTTCTAAACGAAACGCTCCGTACGGCAAGATGCGGGCTGGCGGGATATTGAAGTCTATTACGTCGGCTTGACTTGATTTTACACTTAGTTTTATTTTAGCCTTTTAAATACAATTTCTATTGTGTTTCTTGTTGTTATAACAGTTGCGGTAGCAGTCCCCCGGACGGCAGCAAGCTGTTTTACCCCTACTTGAAGACGTCATCCCTACAAAGGGACTTCCTTTTTGCCAGTGGCTCCGGTACGTAGCTTGTAGTTAGGTAAAGTTTATTTGTAGTTCAGTAACTAGTTGCATTCAGATTGGATTTCTACCGCGCTAATCACATAAAATTTTATGAGAGTGATTAGAAGATGAACGTTCCTATAAGAAATAAATATTAAAAGATTATTTTCCATTTGCATGAATGTTAAATAAACAATGTACTTTAAATACAACAGATTGATTTTGCGAACACAATTTATCACGTTTTCGATAATTTTCCAACTTTGGAATTGTAAGGTATTCAAAATCACTAAACCACTGCAAAACTGCATATTTAATACCATAAAGGTTTATTGAAGCAAGATTTATTAAGAAGCTGGCCACTGCATTTTTAATTCAAATTTCGATTAATAAAAAATAAACAAGACAAAGCTGCTGCGATTATAATTGTTTGAATCAAGAATCGAAAACGCATCACAGCGGAGACTGCCTCAACCGAGAATCAAAATTCATCTTAAACATAATAATTATGTGAGGTGAAAGTTTTATTCGTTCGCTTTAATTATAAAAACCAACTACGGTTGAAGTAATTAAAATTGTCAATGCATAAATTATGTGAAGCGCATAATAACAGCTTTTGTACGCATCTGTAAGCTATTTTATCGTAAGTAAGATCTCGGTAACTGCGTGTAAGAGAGCAGTAAAAACTATTAACAATCTACAAATGTTTGTTTATGTGAAGTTAATTCTTACCGAGATATATCTTTGTTTATAGATTCAACGGGATCAATTGGTTTAAAGTGATGTGCCTCAGCGTTTGACATATGAAATCGATTAAATTTTATCGAGTGAAAGATTTGAAATGTTTATCAAAATCAATTAGGGGATTAAAGAATCGACCACACAAACTGTTATGTTGAGTTTTAAAGAAATATCTATAATTTAATACATAGGTTTATTGTCTATGGTCAATGCAGCAGTTGATATTTATATTCGATCGTGTTTATTAGTAAAGTTTTTTAATTAGTCTAAATGTCATTACTATAGATGCACGTTAGATAAATCGTAGACCAAAATAATTTGATATCTTAGATAGACAGACACCTACTAGTTTAAGCACGTGTTCTAAATAAATCACTAAGTATAATATACTTTGTTAATATGTGAAATATTATCTTTGGAGATAATGGTCACGATTCATGAGTATATTCTAAGCAATATTTCCAAAAACCATAACTGTTCGCCATAAATATAATAACGAGAAACTGGAGCAATACAATAACACATCCACATCAAAATTGAGTTATCATTACTGGCTTCGGTGTTAGACGGCTCAGCTTCATAGTTGGTGCTACAAGTACAACACACTCATCGACATAGTTTTATAGCGAGAGCCGAGGCGCCCGTATTACATCGCAAACAAGCGCGATTAGATCGACTCCGAGAACTGCCCATAAATTCAACCCTAAAACAACCGCTCTGTTTAGTTTGGAAGCACCCATCCCAGTAATTATACAATAATTCATACTTTAATAAATACTAATAAATCGTTCCCTCACACTGCTCCACTCGCAGCATTATCGACCATTATTACACGATGTAATTACACCCAATAAATTACCAAATAATACATCAATCAGATGTGTTATAATTTTCTTATTATTACTTTATTTTTTTATACTTTTTATTGGACAACAGGCAATTTTATTAAAATTATAATGCAGAGGCCGGCTCCAAATTGGGGTAGCTGGAGGCTAAGCTCGGCTTTAATTATATATGTAATGTTTAATGATATATTCTTATAATAAGCTACCTGATGCTCTTGGTGGGCATAAATCAAATATTTCATTAAAATTCGGAGAGCTTACAACCCTTCATTTTGGTAGTTATTAGGTTCGGGATACGATTGTTCGCGAAATCATCCAAAGTATAGGTGAGCGTCTAATTTTGTGTGGAAATAGCATTTTTGTATTGACGTTGATTAATGGGATCGATTTTATCCTTTACCTATGTAGATTTTGTTGAGATACCGTTTAAGTTTAAGTGTCTAAGATGTTGTTGGACAACTTTTGTACTAATAATTATATTAACAAGTCATTATAGTAACTAGTATGCAGAAGTTGCTATTAAAAAAGCTCTGTTTTTTATCGAGTTAAAAATAAAAAATATTTTACATTCAAGAATTAGGTACAACGCAAACATTTTTGTTAGCTTACATTTACACTATAAAAGTTTTACAAGGCGGTTTTCATATTGTATTTCTCTTGGCAAGAAAAACAATAAAAATTTAAACATTGTCTTTCAAACCTTAAATGGTGTAAATGAGTGAATGATATGAGTTATATCTTTGGAACTTTTGCATGTTTTGAACTTTGATTGTGCATGTTAGTTTACTTTTCTTGCATGCTGAAAATATTGCAAATATTTTAAGTAGTTTAAATGTTTATGACCCAGTCCAAGTAATTTGATCTCGTAGGTTTTACTGTTCTATATATGTAAAATACAAAAATAATAGTTTTAGGTCTACAAGGGCAAAACTCCTTTGGTTAAGATGAGACTAGTGTCTAACCATCGAATAACAGGGTGCTTATTCCAAATTTGGATTTGTCAAAAGCCAGTTGTTTTAATTTCGCTGACATTCTGCAAGGATCGGTTTAACACATCGCATGTAAAGATAAATGTTACGAAATTATGACATATTCCCTATTTATCCGAATGAGTTTATAAAATGTTCATGCATTACCGAAAATTGTCTTTATAAATTAAAACTCATCCGGATGAATAAGAAATAAACTGAAAAGACACGGCTAATGATTACCTACCTACATTGATACAGGTCAGCTGAGATTATGCATAGAATTTAAATTTGACTTAAATATTTTTTTCTAGATTCTTTATTTTTTGATTTAGTTATTATTTAAACGCAGAAAATATGATATAAAAAGTGAAAATTAAGGGAATGAAATACAAACGTGGGACGTCAATCGTCACGTTTCATAACCATTTGACATAAAAATTATTCCTAAACTCCTAATTGACGTTTATATCATCATTAAAATTTACACGTTATTTATATTATTGAAACTCACTCAAGTATAATATGTTTATATACGTTTTGTAAATATTAGATAAATACGATATTCCAATTAGTAAATAAATACCTAGTGCCTAAGTGCTCGTTTTTTTTATGTTGCTATATTTAAATGAAACAGAAAGACTGTTTCATTTAAATATAGGTATTCAACATAATTAACTGTAATTTCCTTAACCTGAAATAAATCATCAAAATTTTATTGAAAATTTAAAAAATCGCAATAGGATTTAGCAAGCTCTTTTAAGAACTGTTTATTGATATTTTGTAAACTAGGTTAGGTTAGTTTTAGACCGAATCTTTTAGTACATAATAGCTAATTAACATTAAGCTGTACATAAATATATATACTTACGTTAAAATGATCTTACAACAAAATACAACCGTTAATGAAGATACATTACCCCTTCTCTATTACAACAACTACACACAACGCCATCTAGAACCAAAGTAAACATATACATTATATAGCTTATGTTATGGGTTATACATACTTAAATACTTTTTTTTTAATTACATACAAATATTAAACATATAAACACCCAGTGCAATGCAAATAGACATGTTCATGCACACAAATATTTGCACTGAGCTGAGCGGGAATCAAACCCGTGAGCTCTGCGTGGCAGTCTATACACAGTACCACCGAACTACAGAGATCGTCATCATCACCTTACATAATTTTTTTCATACTTTCGTATCGCGTGGAATACGAAATAACACTTTATCGTGTCTAGTAATAATAATAATAATAATAATTTTTTACCACATTCACACAGCGCCATCTAGCCCAAATTAAGCAATTATATTTGCTAGTGTTATGGGTACTAAACAACTGATATACTACTTATAAACATTTTTTTTTTTAAATACATACATATTATAGATAAATTACACCCAGACACAGAACAAACAATCATGCTCATCACACAAAGATTTGTCCTGGGTGGGAATCGAACCCACGACCTCCGGCTTAGCAGTCAGGGTCACTAACCACTAGGCCAACATAATAATAATAATGTTATGACACTTTCGGTACAATACAATACTCGTATGGTATTTATGTGGTTTTTAACTTCTTCCTTACTTTGTATAGCAATTAAAACCGAAAATAATTAGTATGAAGTAACTGAAACGCTGTTGTAAACAAGCACGGGACACGACCAATGACGTCATTAAAAACGCGCGCAAAATGGTGGCGTTTGAAGGGCTCAAATTTATTCAATGTTTTAAATTTCACGTTCAAAAATAATTTGACGATTTTCAAACCTATTTGTATATTTTTCCATGTTATAATGACGTAAATGATTAATTTAAGAAACAAATAAACATGATGCATCCCTATTAACAAAAATAATCAATTTAGTATCCAAGTAGTTAATTTTATTAATTGTGGTCGCGCCAACAACAAATTCAGTTCCGAAAAGTATCGGAACCAACCTTCGATATGCGGACGTGTAAATTACGGTGAACGGCAGTTACAACAATCGAGGCGGGAGAGGAAAGAAGAGAAAGGACATGCAGCACTCACCAGAGCAAGCAGGGGAGCCGGGCTCGCTCAGCAGGAATCCAATCTCCTTCGACAGCAGCACAGTATCACTTCGCGGGTCGCGCGACCAGAGAATTGCTAAACACAAATGTTCTTACTACACTGGGTAGTCAAACACAGGGGTGCGTTTGGCGGAGCGAGAATGTATTGAAGAAAGGTACAGAGAAAGGCTCGAGATGATCCTCGTCTCTTCGCGGGTAATAATCAGACAAGAGGGTTTGTCTTGCGTACATGTGCAATTTCTTTGTCGAACTGATAGACGTCAGCAATCATTTCTTCGTTCTTCCGTTCCTATGTTCACCTCCTTGGATGGTGCTAAGAGCGCTGCATATACAGGTTGGGTAAAGGAGCGGGAAATTCACACTGCCTCATAATATAAAAGAGTGAATCTAAATAAATCAATGCTGGCGTTACCAAATTGCATGAGCTTCTCTGTCTGCCTCCACTTTTGTGTAAAAGCCAACAAATATCATTTTGGTATATCAAAAGGTATAAATATAAATTTACTTGATTTTTAATATATCTGATTACCAGAGATCGGAATGAGAGTGTTTAGGAAAAATTCCCCATCAGTTGGCGCCACTTTGGTAAAAGGTCTTCCATTTTGACAGCACTATCAAAACAAATATTTTTCAGTGATCATTTCGGAAATTTAAATTTTTAATTAACAAAATGGATAATTCACGTGATTAAGAACAAAAGAAAATTGCTGAGAAGGTTTTCCACAATTGGCGCCCACGAGGTGGCAGCACCGACTAATCAGGTCTAGCTGTCAAGCGCTTTTTGAAAGTTATCCTCTAATTGGCCCAATGTGAAGGTTGAAGTGGCGCCAACTGGTGGCGAAAATTTTTCTAAACACCCTCATAGGTAGAGTATATTTACCTAAATTTTAGGTTGTCTTGAGACAACAGGATAACCTAAACTTAGTACGGTTGCCACTGCTATGTGTATTGTATTCCTATTGGAGGATTATCATTTATATTTCATTCATCACCAACATCTCTGGAGTCTCATTAAAAAGGTTTAATTAAAGTACTAATATACTTATTGTGAATTTTTGGACTCAACAAGATTGAACCGTTTTGCTGAGGTCAAGATTTAAGGGGACACCCTGAGCAACAACTGGGATTAATTCGTTCTATTTATAAACTTTAGTATCACTTAGCGTTTGCTAAATGATAGTAGATGTGTATGAATCATTTAATTGTTCTAATAATAACACCATTCTCATTGTAACTTGTTAACCTCCAAAATTCTTAATGAATTGTGACCATATGGTCGATTTAAGGCACAATAGTTGCTCCTTAGTTAATTGCGAGTTTAGAGAAGTGTGTCATCTCAGTTAGAATTAAGATCCTTACATAGTTCTTAAAAATTTCTGGCAATGTTAACAGTCAAATATTAAATAAGGTCTTTTTGCACCTACCTAGAAAACTAGTCCTTTTTTCTACCTCAACAACAAAATGCAACAATGACTGCAATGTCTTACTGACTGCACGGCAAACAGGCTCATGTCATTTGGTCAGTCTAATAAATATAAAAATTAAAATTTTAATGTCTAATGTTTAATGGAGGGTCAAGATAATAGGCCATTCATACGACCAGTTAATAAGCAAAATATGAAGGAAAGTGAAAAAAGGAAAGATAACGAGCAAGTTTTAGAGATAAAAAGAAGGCAGATGATAAAGTATAGTGACGATTGCTTACTCGTCAAGAACAGAGCTCAAAAAAAAAGCATGGAAGGATCTTTTGATACTAAGGTTTCGTGAGAGTAAGTTCAAACTATGAGATGACCCAAAACAGTGAACTTAAAAAGTAACGCAATTAAAGAACTATTGTTATTATGGTTGGTAGCGATCACAGTAGCGATAGCCTTATCAGAATACTGACACTGTTAATTGATTTCCTGTGGCCTTTTTTGTATTGGTTTAACTGCTATCATTCGATTGAATAACTTGTCCTTCATTGAAATCTAACAAAACAATTATATACATAAGTATATAGAAAACTATATTTGAATTGTAGAAGCTTATCTGTGCCTGTTTTGAAAAGTGTGTGTGTCCTTTTACAAAAAAAGCACCGGGTTCCTTCATACGCGCGATATCGAATTCCAATGTCCCGGTAACTTCCTTAATAATATTACACACACGCAATTCAGTAGCTAATACTACTTTACAATGAATTGTTTGCCTACTGCTGTTATCTGTATTTAATTAGTCGTATTAAGTACTCATTCTAAAATTATAATGGGAACAATACTGAATTTAGTTTATTGTTTGTATTTTATTTCGCTGTTTCCGTCAGGCTTCAAGGTCATTTTAACGTGGATAAAACTTATAGTTGGTAGTAAATGTATCGATAGTAGTATTACAGATATTTTACATTCAATTTTATGAATGCTCCCGTGGCACTGTGGGGGTGTGTGGCAGCTACTGTGTAAAACATTTTGGATTCGATTCTCATGCGTGATCTATAAATATTTGTTTCAAGTTTGGAGGTTCTCTGTGTCCGTCTATGTATGTTTGCAAAGTTCTTCGCAATACAGGATTTATTCTTTAGTGCGATAGTAGTAAAAAAAAATTAAACCATATAATAAAATACCGGTCTCCACTAACTGCTTGCTATCGGTCTCAATGGAGCCATTTTAGTAAGTTATATTCTACTAATATTATAATAATTATATTATAAGTCGCGAAATGGTCCAGTGGATAAGGCACCCGCTTCGTAAACACGAGGTAATGGGTTCGAATCCGGGCAAGTACCAATGTGATTTTCAAATCATATGTACTTTCTAAGTTTATCTTGGACATTTCTGACTGACAGTGAAGGAAAAACATCGTGAGGAAACCTGGACTTAAATGTCTGAAATTGCCAATCCGCCTTGAGTAAGCGTGGTGATTGATGCTCATACCTTCTCTATATGAGAAGAGGCCTTTGCCCTGCAGTAAATAGGCTGGTATTATTATTATTATTTTATTTATTTAATATTATAAATAACGTTTGTGTGTGTGTGTGTGTGTGTGTGTTTGTTACAATTCAGCTCCTAAACGGCTAAACTGATTTCGATATAAATTGGTAAGTACTTACTTAAATAGATTTGGTGCTGTAGATGGACTTTTTATCCCTAAGATCGGTCTGGTTCCCGAGGGAGACAAAACATATTTGAGGCACGGGAGAAGCCATGGGGCGCAGCTAGTATTCTATAAAATAAATCTTAGATACAAAAACGAAATTACAAAGTACATAGAGCTACATCACTCATAGAGGGATGTAGCTACTTATAATAATTGATTAAAATGGTTTCGTTGAATTGTCAGCATAATAACCTTGTTTAAATCAAGTGACTTCTTCCGAGGAGGGGGAATACTAGCGGAAATATTTTGCACACCAAGAGGATTATACGTATGTTCTTTGTTTATAGAAATAATAAAGTGTAGATATCTGTTATTATTGTAAAGTAATATGAAAGTAATTGATAAGGTAACAACAGCACAGCGGTTAGTGATAGTGTAAATAAATAAATATATTGGTACATGCCTCTGTTCTATAGCATGCATTCTAAAATTTAAACAAAATCGAATCGTTACAAATGCAGATATGAAAATAATGAGGAAGAAAAAGAAAATAGAGAAGTAGCATGTGAAAGATTACAGCAACTCGAAGTCCTTATTTTGTCTTCTTTCAAACTATATGCGGTTTCTCCTTTCAACAGTTTAAACATCTGCTATTAAACAGTCGTAACTAAATTAGAGTATTATACTCAACCATCTTCATACACAATGAGGGTTTTTAATAAAAATTTTCACCACCAGTTGGCGCCACTTCAACTGTCACATTGGGCCAATCAAGTGTTATCTTTCAAAAAGCGCTTGACAACTAAACCTGGCGCATCGGTGCTGCCCTCTCGTAGGTGGCATTTTAGAAAACCCTCTCAGCAATTTTCTGTTGTCCATTATACATTTTGTAAATTAAACATTAAAATTACCGAAATGAACACTGAAAAATATTTGTTTCTGTCTCTGTCAAAATGGAAGACCTTTTACCAAAGTGGCGCCAGCTGGTGGCGAAAATATTCCTAAACACCGTCATTTCTATGTATAATATTATATAGTATTTACAAAAAAAAAGTATATAAGTATGATTATCCACATTCTACAACCCATATCACAAGCTATTAACATATGCTTACTTTGGGTCTAGATGGCGTTGTGTGGTTGTTGTGGTATTATTATTATTTCTTGGTAACACTGCTATTTTATCATTTGATCACTATTTGGACTGTCATAATTGCCTATGACAATTAGGACAGATAATTTTACGAGCTCCCAGAAAGACGAAGGTCTCATTGTGTTCTAGTTTACTCTTGGTCTTGATGATTGCGAGAGTGCCTTTCTGAATTAAATAAACAATTTAGTCATGTTGAACAAATATTATTTTTGAACGACTTGAAGTTTTTTTACGTCAGGTTTATACGAAGTGTTAAGGCCTGATTGTACTGAAGATAATAAACTTACTTTAGGAAAAGTATACAAATATAAAATAATAATCAGCGGTTCTGTGACAATGAATGAACTACCAAGTATTAACTTTCACATTATTTAGTTCTCAGAATATATGTATAGTATATATATTATACAGGAGCACTGTTATTTTTCATACAAAATGTATTTCTTCTTGGCAGTATGTCTCTCTTAGATATTCATTCGCGCTACAATATAAAGTTAAACCCTTAAGTTAAACCCCACGTTTAATTTACTATGTACTTTAAACTCACCTTCGTCGTTTTCCTCATTATAATAAAAAATACAAGTAGTTATTCAAAACATGTTGTGTTTCTGTGAATTACAAAATGATATTGTTCAATTCTAATTAAGTATTAATGAAGTACTTATTAATGTTAAGGAAACTACGGTAATCAATTGTATTACTTGCTTATCTGTTGTAAGGCATGGTGTACACTAGCAGTCTAGTTCCGAGTTCCAGATCCCGAATTCCGATACGAACTACTGTTATTGGTATCAATTTTTTTGTCAAAAGACTCATCTTCATCACTGCTGTTAATAATTCTAGAGTGAAGTAATGTACCCATTCTACTTATAACTCATATTTATTAACGAAGAAATTTACTTAAAAATGTTATACTTATCATAAATTAATAATTACGTGCACTTTTTATAGTAGTAGGTAATGTATGTACCTCAGAATCAACATAATTATGAACACAATTACTAGAAACTAAAATTAAAAGTACAATGAAAATAAATAGTATTAAGTTTAGATTTTATTGGTTCGCTTTGAATTGAAATCACGAAAGTGATACTCCTAATATCAATACACATAGGTACTCATTTACAGTGGTAAAACAATAATTAAAATTAATTTAAATTAATACTGCATGCCGTGCAGTAATGTAAAGAACACGGAACTTGGAATACATACATCGATGTGTCCCCAGCCTTATACGGACCACAATTCGATTACACAAGGTTTACAACGTTGTTTCCCCAGTGCTTAAATTAATTAGGAAAATATTGTACGTCATTAATATACCACAACCTTTTAAGAATAAACAAGTGTAGATACGACTTATTTAGATACTAGCTGCGCCCTACGGCTTCACCTGCGCGTAAAATCACCTACCAAGCGTGATGACAATGTCCAACTTATCCATGTAGGAGCAGGAAAAAAAACTTGTATATTTGAAAGAGATCTATGTTAAACAGTGAATGTCTTTAGTCCGTTAAAGTGAAGATTACAATGAAAACTTTATAGGTGCTTGTCAGTTTACTTCATATTTTTGCGCAACCATCGAAGTCAAGGAGGGTTATGTTTTTTGATCGTATGTATAATATATGTATCTATGTGTGTATATATGTCTATTTCTTTTAGACGCTCTACAGCCTAAAGAGCTTTATGGATTTTAACATATGAGGTGTCATTAGATTTGTATTAATTGTGGAAGTGACATAGGGTATATGTAGTGTCAGCACGAAAAAAATGGGTCTTGGAAAATTGGGAAAACTAAAAGTTACTTACGTACTTAACTTTTAGTTTTTTTCCAATTTACTAAGAATGTCCAAGTGCTTGTCTGCCACTATCGCCAATAAAAAAAAAGTGTTACAGTCGAACACAAGGGTTGCCCAGGAAACAGCTATTTTGTCATATTAAACGTCACGCTTTGCAGTCGGATTTTTGTTATGTAGTCGGCTTAAAGTTCTTAATGGTGGCAGTCTATAATAGGATGCTGGCGATGTTGCTGGTCTTCCTGTGTTTAATAACTTTTCTGCCACTTTCTTAAATTTGATTGCCACTATTCTCAACTAATTATGCCAGTAAAGCACTGAATAAGTCGCTACTTCTCGACGTCCTTAATTAAGTACAAAACTAAGTTTTATTAATTTATTTATTTGTTACTAATTTATAAATATATTCGCGTGTTTTTCATTAAAATGTTACTAAGATAACAGCTTCTAATAAAACAAACACATTGTATTACTCATAGGTATTCATTTCAATATCTACTAAAGGTCGAATAAAAAATTAAGTACAAAGAGACTAATTACGTTTGGCACGTAGTAATTACTTCGCGATCTTTGATGTACTTTATAATTATTTTAAGTTGTTTACACCGCGATAAGTACCGTACCTAATATTTTTAAATTAATGATGATAATTATTAGTATTATACTTAAACCAATGTTGTCCTAGATTTGCCTACTGCTTGCCACTAACTCAATATCAATATTGTCCTTTAAAAATGACGTTGGGCTCCTAGAGATCAATTAGAAAGGTCACAATAAAGTATGACATGTACAGTCAAAATAATGTGTAAATTAATAATGACATACACTGGCTCTCTGACTGCTGTATACGACGTTGTGGTTCGATTGCCACACGGGCCAAAACTTTGTGTGATCCATTATTATTTGTTCCGAGTCTGAGCTGTTTCTTTCTTAAACTATGTGTCACTATCACATTCCGTGACGTTAAAATGTTATAATAAGGCCTAAAACACGTTAATGCGGTTCTGTTTGTAATGATAATTTTAGTATAATTTACATAATTACTAAGTAGTATATATATGTAATGTAAGTTTTATGTCTTTGCCGAAATAAAATAATGTTTTATGGGTTCAATGGTAGCGGCGAAATGTTTCAAGGTGCTTTAATTAGGGGCGTGTCGGGACTGTGTTTTACGAATTAATCTTAGATAAGATAAAATTGGATGCATGACGAACATTAACAATAATTAGTTCGAGTTCATTTTATTTAATAATTTTGGGTTTGTATTTAGATGTTAAATTTTGAGGTCTGTTCTGAGTCTGTCTGATTTTGTTGCAAGACTTAAAAATAAAATTTAGATCGATAATCGATAAGTTAGTATACCTATCTGCCATTGTTACTGTACTTCTGTCTTAAATAATTAATGTATTTTTAAAAATCGGATTAAGATTACTTATTCATCTAGGTAGCACATACACACACGCACCTAATAAAAAAACCTTAAGAGTGAAAAATCGGTTTACGGTTCTTGCATATACGAGTTGTATCTAGTATCTAAAACAGCCATCAGTCATGTCTAATTGCATATTCTAGGTACGTGCTAATACAATCAAATATGAACATTATTTTTAATCGACTTCAAAAAGGAGGAGGTTTTCAATTTGAAAGGGTATATACTCTAAAATCGGGTCCCATATAATTTTTATAAAAAATGGTGCAGTAGTTTGGCTTTAATTTTATATTTTTTATTTTCGTATGAAAGGAGTGAAGACGTGTAAAGCAACGCGTCGATATAATATATATTTAAATAGTTTTGTTAGAAACAACGTGGCCGTGGATAAGTAACCATTTGTGTAACTTTATTTTAAGCGTCTTCATGCTTTAGAAGCAGTGGGCTCTGGTTATCACTATAATTTGGTAGTCTCTAAGTCAAGTTGTAGGCCTTATGGTCGTGAAAAATTCCAACAGAAGCGGGCGGCCACAAACCTGCCTTTACAGAGCCACTGTTTATTTTTATTATATATCTGTTAAGCGATTGCTTCGTCAGTTAAATTATGATTTTTGATGATTCTTTATTGTTCGTAGGTCATCACTTTTTTGTTTTGGTTTGTGGTTTCTGGGATTCAGGGTTTAGCGATCAGCAAAAGTGTTGATGATGACTTTATATTTCTATATTTACAATCTTCCCTCTCGTCACTATTTTTTTTTTCCAAATGGCGCTGTCTCATTTGCGAAGCACGTTTAGTAAGCCTAACCATATCAAATATATTAACAATACACGATTACTTCCCACTAAAAGATTTTAAATAAAATGAAAACCGACTTCAAACAACACCTACATGTTCAATCCTTAACTAAAAAGTAGAAAATAATATTTTGATTACTTCATAGCAAAAAAACATTAAAGGGGAATCAACGCAATCTGATCAAAATGATACCTATAATACTTTACCATTTACAATTTATAATCAGTTATTTTGGAGTCGGTGCCAGCCAAGAAGGATCTTTTATTCTGCCTTTGCAACAAACTTTTGTAATGCACGGAGCGGTAATGGCACGCGTGGGGGGTATGCCTGAGTGCACTACCCGAACGCGGTCATACTCATGATGGCAGACGTCATTGATAGTTGTGTTCAGATATACATAAAAAATTTGACGCGCACTTATTAGATTCCGTTAAATTTCTTTTATTAAAAAAAACCAAAACCGACTTCAAAACAGTGCCTACTGTTTTGAAGTCGGTTTTGGTTTCTTTTTGTTTTACTACTATTCTAATAGAAACTTTATATTTGTACAAGTTACCTATTGGTTTACTAGAGATGACGTGTTTGTCGCAGCGACACTGTAATTTCGGTAAAAATTTTAGTTCTCAGAGTAAATACCAGGGGCGCTGTCCATATAAATATATTTTAATCGGTGACCGTGAGATATTGAACTGGTAGTAAGGCTACAATATAATATCTACCAGCTGCCAATCTATAAAACAAACATTTCATGTTTTCTACGCTTCTGCTTAGCTAAATTTGCACATACATTATTATTATTAATATGCAAATTATATGTATTAATAACATAATTATCCTAAGCACTTGTATAAATATATTAATTTACTATCTTCCCGCAGCGCGGTTCCACCCGCGTCTTTGCTTACTGCTCTGCTCCCGTCACCAGTAGCGTGATGTTACATAGGAATATAGAAAAGTTTTCAGGCAATTTTTTTAAAATTTTCTCTCCGTAGCAACCATCCTCGTACTTCAAGGAATATTATAAAAAAAAAATTAGCGAAATCGGTTCAGCTGCTCTCGAGATTTGCGCTTAGCAACACATTCAGCGATTCATTTTTATATTACAGATACGGGTATGCTGAAGATTAACAAACGATAGAAATAAAGTAAACGTATGCAGTGTGTACGTTTGCATAGTACCTACTAGTTATTGCCGATAGCTGCGCCCTCCTGAAATTTTTATCGCAGTTTTCATAAAAACTTTCATCCTCTGCTTCTACTCCTTCGAGCCATTGTTTCGGGATAAAAGATAGCCTATATTGTTCTCCAAGATCTATTCTATATCTATAACAAATTTCATTAAAATCGGTTTCGTGATTTAGAGGCTACTAAAGTCACTAAAAAAATACTCAGTCAAACGGTAAGTTCTCCTCGATGCATTCCTTCACCGTTCGCAGAAAAATCTCTATTACTAATGAGACTAAGCCATTAAGTTGCTTTTTGATTGAAATATTTTTTCATTTTATTTTAATAACATTTACTTGATATAGAATCGAGAATATTTTATAATATAAATATTTCGATCATAAATTTACTGGACGAGCAAAAGCTGTTAATTTTTGAACTTTTATAAATTGTCAAAAAAAATTTTATATTCAATTGTGTTTTTTTCTTTAGTTAACATTATCGTACATAAATTGCGTTTATATTTTTACAGCTTCTCTTATTCTTAGTAAACACTCACATTAAATTTGTTTAACTACATTATGTATAATACAAGTACCTAATTTAATAACTGGACTGTTACAAGCACAAAATTTCAAAACACAAAAAAGCGAAAGAGTTTGTTTGTTTGTTTGTTTTAACGCGCTAATCTCTGGAACTGAACCAGTAGGATTTGAATAAAGCAAATCAAAGCTTAGTTCTTGAAAAAACATAACGCATCACGCTACGAGCAACTGGAGCAGAGCAGTAACCAAAGATGTAATTTTAACTTGAAACCGCGCTGCGAAAGAGTAGTTACAAATAAAATAAATATACTTTTTTAATTGTACATGGAATCTTTAATTTTATTATCATATTGAACAGTGTTAAAATAAATAAAATTAATTGCACTGTATCTACAAAAATAAGTTTATACACAGCATTTAATTACACAGTTAATTAAGTTTGCTACCATATTCCCCATTTTTAATTTCAAACTGTATAATTATTAAAAAAATATAAATAAAGTAATTTAAACACACAAATTAACAATGGCTATATCACGTATTACCATAGGTCGTAAATGTATCGTAAAAATTGCAGACCAAGTTATAATTTTAACAAAACGAAAAAAATAGACGATACAGAATTAAAATCGCTAATGACTGAAACCATTAAGTTAATCATTTTAATTAGATGGTGTACGCTTGCGTTTCTATATTTTTTTCGTGTAAAGGGGAGATCGGGGTAACTTTAGATGGCCAACTGATTGTTCCAAGTGGTTCACATTACGTCATTTTATTTTAACCCTTTCAATCAAATGTTTTTTTATACTGGCTGTTTTGCAACATCTTATTTTAGATGATAAATGATTTTTAAGATCTCGATGCAGAATACACAGAGGTTATATATTGTCAATAAACGCTTTCAATGTTTTTCTTCAACCAATCTGTTATAGTTATTTGAGTGCTAAAATGTCTCTTAGTGCTAAAGAGATGTAAGATTAATATATGTTTTCTATCATTTATTATCTTGATAGAATAACACAAAGTACTAGATAGGTAATACTGCTTATGTGCTCAATATACGTTTTTTTTACCAATGGTGGTGCGTTGCCGTACATAAAATAGGTTAGAGGTAAGACAGAAATTCTTCAAGATAGGAGTTAAAATGCTTACAGGACTAGCAACAAGCAACAAGCTGTAGGTTAACTGGCTGACATTTTGTAAATTTTAACGTTCATAAGTGTTAATTTAATTAACCTAAATGAAATAAACATCTTTTGATTTTGATTTTTGCGTAACCTTATTTATAAGTAAAGTTAGGCAGTACAAGGATGATTGCTAAAATATTTTATTATTATACTATTAATTAGTGTGAGGCTTCCAAAATTTACGTCAAGAAGCAAGACAGTTAAAGACTTTTTTATCAATCAAGGCAGTATCTTTGACGACATAATTGGTAGTGCGCTGGGGCGGTATCTTTAGAGACGAAGTTTCAATTCGTTCTTTTATGCCAGACAACAGTTGCTTTGAAATCAGTAGGCTTAATACAACTATTACTTTACAGAACAAACCTACAAGTGTAGTACAGTCTATTATATTAGCTTATCTATAGATATAAAAATTTTACAAACTTAGCTTATATTCAATAGCCACAACGCCTGACCTTTGCTAAAAAACACATTAAAGGTAGTCGGAGATCTACATTAAATTGTCACTAACACAAATCGATCTGCGGCACGACATCAATACTGTTATAACTAATGAAGGTTTTAATCTCAAATACATTAGAAAAAGCCTTAAATAGGAACAACATGATACAGTAGCCGAACAGCTTTTAAGAACCCAATGTCATAAATATAAGACAAACGAGTCTAAGCAACTTGTCGTTTATTGGTGCGATAAAATGATATTTTTTCTTCATTGAAGTGAATGATCTCTTTAATTGGATTTATTAAGTTTATTACACGACGTATTAAGATTTAAGTAATTAAGTCAACGTTATTATCATAAGTAGTTTACGCCTAGAAGTTTGCCGAAACTAAAGCGGTTTTTAAATTCCTGTTTTCAATTGATCATCAAAAATTTATTATCCATGTTTTGGACAGATTTAAAGTGCTCTTATCATCACGAAGAGTGAAACTTTATTGTAGGCTGTCTGGTAAACTAATATTAAAAATACATATACATGACTATACTACTACATTACATTGAATACATATTCAATCTAAAATAGCATTATCTGCATTCTTACCATGTATTTTTAAACAACAATAAAAATATTATCATGAAGTTTCCTTTAAACTTTTGTGGTACCCTATTTGCTTTCCTCAATAGTTATGGTTATAGAAGGCGCCACACACACCGCTGTCACCTCGGTGCGGTGTGTGCGGTAGCGAGGGGCTTATTTCTTAGCTACCAGTGGCGAAGCGTCCATATAACACGATTTCTGCCGGCTTCCCTTTTAAAAATATGCCCTGACCTCCTTATACCTATCACTGCTTGAGTGTCTACTTAAAGTCTAACTGGCCTTTCGAAACTCAAAGTATTTTAGTCCCACCGGCTTCCCTGCTCGGAAAAGTGACTCTTCGCTACTGTTAGCTACGTATCACTGACTACATTCATAAGTAACTTTAATAAACTCATGCTTCAACTCTTGCACCTTTTTAGGGTTTTACACCTCAAGAAGCAAATCAGAACCTAGAATCATTTTGCTGTCCATCTGTCTGTTTGTTTGTGTCTCAAGCTGAAATTTTTATCGAGTACTCTCGCCTATAAGTCCTGCAACCCCTTGAAGCTATAAAAAATAAGGTTCGATGTCAACGCAACTAAAAGTTATATGGCCGTTCATGTTATTCATATTGACTACAAGTTTGTACGGTACCCTTGGTACGTGAGTCCGATTCAACTTGACCGGTTTTTTATATTAGCCTTCCAAAGTGACTTCTTTGCCTGCTTACGGCTTTTACTATGACAGCTTTATGAGATGATTTTTCACGTCCCGTTTTAAAGACCCAGGATCAAAATTAGGCGCAAACACATGCGCTGGTAAAAAATTCCAGGCCTTAATTTAGCGACAAAACTATTTGCTTCGAGACCCTTCAGATTGTGCTGTGAAAAAGTAGCACGTTAAATGAAATTTTGATTTACGTCAGTGGCAGTGGAACTGCTGTGAAGAAGTTGTTAGTTTGATTTCCACACTAGATACACACTTTTGAGAGCCTCCCCCATATTGCCGTTTAACCGGTCTTGAGCCGCTCTAAACCATCAGTTGAGCGTTTATCACGTCATCGGTCCACCTTGCTGGCCTGCCTAATTATGTGATATGAGCGCGTAAATATTTATTTCACGTCAGTTCGGTTTGTTCATATGGTCATCGAAAAAACAGGTGTTTTTGTCAAGTGTCTTTAAAAGCTGAAAGAAACTTTTATTTTTAGGTAGGTAGTAGATCCAAGCTGGTTTCAGGATGAATGGGCCGGATCAACCGGGAAAATACTACCCTCTCATAGAACATCGACGTAGGAGTAGTAGTATCCGTACTACTGCGTTTCGTTCGGTGAGTGAGAGCGCTGGAGGCCTAATTTTCCCCCTTCCCCCTTTTCTCACTCTCCCAGCCGCCATAGTGGCGGCCACCATACTAATAGTTTAAGACGATGGCTTCTGGTATGGTAGCCACCACTGCTGGATTCCACAGACTGCTTACCATCAGGCGGGGTGGAGCCACTTTGGCAGGCTAATATAAAAAAAAAGCGTGAGAGTTTTACAAAAAGCTTTAGCGTAATACGGTCGAGGTAATGTTGTTTGATGAAAAATTATGTTTAGTGATCTGAACCCTCATGAAAATCGTATACTAGGCTGCAATCTGTTCTTTTTGTTCTGTTTACCGCCTGTTTGCCACTGCCGAATTTCACTAGAACACTTAATGTCAGAAACGAAAATTGTAATCTGTTTATGCCAAATGAATTTAACAAAATTCACAATTCAATATATGAGATTAACGAAAGGCTTCTAGATTTGTAAGAATTACCATTTCACTGAATTAAAAACCCCTTCATTTAGTCTCTGTCTTCGTCAGTCGTGATTTTGTGAAGGATGTATTTGGAAGCTGCGAAGATTTTACTTTGGATACAATATTTAATTAAGCATAAAATATTGTTGATATTTCTTTCTGTACACATAAAATTTGTTGTTTAATTCGAAATCACTGTTTTGATATAAAATTATCTTGTGTACATATTGTCACAATAATAAATAGACACAATAAATGATTATTGGTAATCTATAGAAATTATTTGACCTAAATAGGTAAAAAAAATATATCTTTTGGTCGTTTTAAAATATACTATTTTCAATATACTACATTATACGTTGACTGGGGTAGATATTTACCCTAAGTCCCATAATATCCTTTATCATCTTTTCTAGTTTACTAATACTGTTGTTATTATATATAGAAAACCATATTTTTGCATTAAATATATTGTGTATTTAAAAAGATCGTAATAAAATGCCGCCTCCATCGATTCCTGAATCATGGCGTCGAAAAGATCCAGACGGACATCTGAATAGCGTCTCATTATCTTTAATTATATACTGATTCTTCGGCAGAAGGGTGCCCGCTTTACTTATTGCTCCATTCCCAATTATAAACCTCTATATATTTAGTTCTATACTCAAATATATTGCTTTCTTTAACTGTTTCTCTTTTGTTTTGTCTTTTTGAATTGCAATGCAAACTCCTTGTTTTCGTTAGTCACATGTTACTGGCTAAATTATCGCTTAATTATGTTTTAGGAATCACAATTCATGTCTGACAAATATTGCGGAATTCTCTACATGACGCAGAACTAAATTTCATTACAACATAGGATGTATGTAGAGGCTTTATTTTAGTCTGGAGTCTCTATTCTAGTATTTAAAATTTATTTTTACATATTTATAAATAAACTGATGTCGAAATGGTCCAGCGGATAAGGCACCCGCTTCGTAAATACGACGTAGTGGGTTCGAATCTGGGCAAGTACGAATCTGATTTTTTAAATCACATGTACTTTCTAAGTTTATTTTGGACATTTCTGACTGACGGTGAAGGAAAACATCGTGAGGAAACCTGGACTTAAAAGTCTGAAATTGCCAATCCGCCTTGAGCAAGCGTGGTGATTAACGCACCTTCTCTATATGAGAAGAGACCTTTGCCCTGCAGTGGGACACTAAACAGGCTGGTATTATTATTATTATGTATCTTAGAGCATTAAACCAACAGGAGTGGACACGCGCTCTATTTCCCTTGCGCAAAAGTCTGCCACTTTCGGCGGGGGACGGGGTAACGCGAGCAACGCACACTAATTACAATGTTAACTACTAATGCATTTTTAAATCGCGTCGTAATACACGCACACAATAAAATTATTACACACTAGCTTAAACTAAACACACACAATCACATTCACACACAGGGACATCTATCAGTTTACGCTTCCTTAGCGTAAAACAGTTAGAGCTTGACTCTGTCGATATTTAGTATCGATGTTTAGGATTTCATATAAGTACGCGAAAGATTTAATTATTTTCATGATTATTATGTTTGCTTATTAAAATGAGCATTATCTTATATTATATAGAACAGTTTTAGGTAATAATAATCTATTATAATTTGAAGGTTTTTTTTTTATATAAGCACTTTGAAATAGATAAAAAGTAAAGTAAATAGTTCATAAACATGAATTAACTTGAAGTAATTCTGTTAATTCATGTTTATGTCAATATTACAGGAAGAATAAAACAGTGTTTCTAACTAGCACACTTTTTTGTAATTATTATCAAAAAAGCTCGTCATACGGTCGGGCTAAATTTATTTGTTAAACATTGTTCGACAAACAAATCTGGTTATGCGGTCGGGCTCTCCTACTATGTTTACTAATGTTTATTCAATACTTCCGATCCCTGATAATACGGAACCCTCGGCGCGCGAGTCCTACTGGCATTTAGCCGTTTTTTTGAAGTTTTTTTGGCGCGATTGGGAAAAATGATGAGAGTGAATTTTTACGATGCGCGCGCACACCGACAGAAAAAAGCAACACCCTGAAGTTAGTTGAGAACCTTTTACACACTAAAGTTAGTTGCGGATCTTTGTGTGTCGTATCAGTACAAATAATCTGTGTGAATAAATAAAAAATATATTGGCGTTTATATCAATTCAAATATTTATGTATGTATGCGTTGTATTATTATTTGGTATTTTTGGATTGTTATGCCAAAGAAGTATAACTTCTTACGTGCGTACATGGGTACCCACTCTTTTTTTTTATTTTACTACTGCGCACAAGGATGTATGTTCAATAACCACCACCTGTTGAAATTTGTTCTAGTGTGGATTAAAGATTGTAATTAATTATTACGTGTCAATTTTACGTGTATTATTCCTAAGTATGTATGTATATTCAAACCAAATAATACTTTGAATTAATTGTCTGTTGCTATTAAATTTCGTTCCAACTAAGCAGAGCTTGTAATTGGAGGATTTTGTTCTGATTACATAGTAACAAGACACTGACATGAGAATGTATGAGTAGATTTTTATTAGAGAGATATTTTATCTGTTCAGATAACAAAAAACAACAGAATATATTTCAGAAAGTCTTTATTTACGTAGGTATAATAAAATACTGAAAAACTGTGCAATTTAAATTAACCTTATAAATCTAGTTTAACTAATCCTAGGTAATGCAATAAGAGGAGGTAGCGCACAGCGAGTTTACTTGCTAAAAACTGAGCTCTCCGCCGCTTGGAGGGTAGGGAGGAGGTAGCAGTGCTGGCAGCACAGAAGGCTTTGTCTTTTAAGCTGTTAGTCAGATACTTGTACGCTTAGGAACCCACTTATATGGTTCCTACAATATTGGACCCAAGCGACTCGAGGCGCTGCTTCTTTTCAAAATCTAAAACAAACAAAAAAAATTAATTTAATACTGGAAAACCAATCGTATATATCGATATTTGTGATTAAACTGTCTCATCTCTAATTATGTTAAAGTGTGACCAGTTTCTTAAAAATAAATACTCTTATTTTTGTAAGAAATGAGCAATTATCTTTCGGAATAAAGTGCACTAATCTTGTATATTTGGATTTATAATCTCATTTTACTTGTTCATTTAATATTATTTTGTGCATTACTTGGTAAAAAAACATTGGTTTTAATTAAAAATGAATAAATATGGGAACGGTGACACAATAATGTACATCCAAAATGAAACTTATTAGATATGTCAACAAGGCGAGATATAAAAAAGGAAAGGTTAGTTTTTATGTTAATTCAACTTAAAATATTACCCCAGATTGGAGTATTGATGATAAGCCTGGCAACACTTGTTGATTAGCATTTTATTTGGTTAAATTGCTAATTTAATGCCTTATTTAATAATATTAGAACAAAATAATACTTACAGGTGGAATATAATATTATCCTTTTGTAGACTTGATGTTGCTGAACGCTTTTTACACCAAAATACACTGCAATTCGGCATTTCTATTGAGACGCTATTACGCATGCACTGATAGGTGACTTATGATGCGGAACGCGCGTCAACTAGTTTTATATAACGGGTATGACCGGTGGGCTGGTACCTTTGGCAGAGGGGTACGCCTGTCAGTGGCCTCTCCGGTTGGTTTAATGCTCTAAGTTATGTATAAACTGTGATTTTCTTTACTCGCTACCCGTAATTATAGATCATAAATTTTTACAAAAGATTGTTAAAAGTGTGAATAAAACTGTATTTTTTTAAAGAATTTAAAATAAAATTCAGTGGGGCATGATGGAATAGATATTGTCTTGCTACACAGTAGATTGTAATTTAATATTACGTTAAATACACCCAAGATTACAAGTTCATCCTGTGTGAAGGTTTTTTTTTCAACGTATCTCTGTTATTTAAAAACAATCAAAGACACATATTATGCACCATGGTACCATAAAACATCATGCTTAAATAGCGTAATGCTAAACGCCTAAACGCGTAATATATTTCACTAAGAGTTGACAAAGTCAGAAGTGTTTAAGCCAGTTAGTTTTACGATAACGAGCTAGGAAATTAACCAGCACATCCCAAGTGTTAAATGAAACTTGTTAACACTAAAACGCTCGAGAAGACGAAACTGCACAACTATCGTTTTCATTAAAAACCGCTTCAATATAAATAGAGAATCTTTTCAACGGTACCTATTAGAGGGTGAAAAGGGGATGCCAAGGTAAAAAGTGTAATTATGTTGATTATTTAGGCCTTAATGCGCCGACTATCCCGCGCCCCCACACCGTCATTAATCGCCCCCTTACCCCCTACCTTAGAGCCTTTATTATTTCGTTTCAATTATTTTTGTGATTATCTTTTTATGGCGGGCGCGCATTAAAACTCGAAAAAATAACAGTGGACATTAAACGTAATTAGAATCGAAATTACGAGATGTCACCACTGCTGTTCGTGTTTTTAATATTATTAGGGTTCTGTGCGTTTAAAGCGCTCGTTTATAGCATGTTTAAGATCTCTTTTGTTTTATTTCGTCAAAGTCTTAGAGATTGAGAGTTTGACCTCAGAACGTTTTAGTGTTAATAGACTTTATCGTGTTCATATTTTTGCTAAGATTTTAGTCAAGGATATAAATACTACAAAAATACTTTCGAAAGGTCACTGTTATGTGATCAGATCAGAATGGTATCAATATTTCAAGTTCGTGATGTTTATCCAGAACACGAGGAAGAAAAACGCGTCTAACGCACACGCTTTGATACACTGTGATAAAATATCTCATTACAAACATTCATACAAATAAAGCATTAATTTCTATAGCAACGGAAATATAAAAACACGTATACTTAATACCTACTAAGTTGAACGCGTGACTATTAACAATAGAACTTGGATTTGCCAACCCTTTGATTCGAGTCACTAATGAATAGTTTAAACACATACACGTTGAAATAGCAACCTTAATCTTTGAACGATAAAGTCGCAGTTTGATATAAGATGTGACGTTAATGTATATTATTATTAAAAGTATTTTATGGATGAGCAATTTTTATGATTGTACTGCCATTGTGCAGTACTGCACAGATGTTAAGTTATTGTTTAGTTAATCGTTAAAATCTTTGAGTGTTACCAACAGCACGACTCAAGCTTATAATATTATTTTGATTTAAATCACACACACGCGTTGACATTTTCTATTTTAAATAAAAATATTTAAATAACTCGTTTTGAATTAAACTCGTCATCCTCGAACTTATTGTGGTTAAAATCGCTAAGGCGGACGTAACAGCCTTGGAGTATAATAATTGCAAAAAAATAGGTAATATAGTAATAGGTCATATTCCCTTCTCTTATTTGCTAAGTAGACACAAATATTTATGCAGTTATTTTATTAAAGTTATTGTAAGTTAGGGGGTAAGTCAACGCCTTTTGTCCCGAACATTAGCGTAGACTAGCAGTCTACTCAATAGCGATTAAATGCCCGTATTTTACAGGATGTACCTGTCATACTCTATACAACGATATTGACGTTGCCGGCTTCTAGATATCATAGATGACAACCGAAACTTACGGCTTAAATCTGTATACTCTCAATATTTTAGATATCACACACACATTTATTGACTGACTTATATAAGTCGAGACTCTTTACACAATGACCACAAGATACGATTATTTTATCGCAAACGCTCACACCAATGTCCCATATTAAGCACCAGTCAATGGCAGTCGTAATGTAAACACATTCACTCTTAAAATAACATAATAATAAAATTTAAATAATTATCCACGTTTTACAAACGTGTGGTCAGCGGCAATCACGCGGGATTGGCAGGAAATGCAAGCGATGGTGTGACCATGATCTGCTGTGTTTGTTTTGAGACACATTGACTCGTGTGTTTGTGTAAAAACAGTTTATGAAATTATGTTTTATAACATTGTGCCAGATCATTATAAGTATTCCTACTGTGGGATAAAGGCCTCTTCTACAGAGAAGGCTTTGATTACGCTTGCTCAAGGCTAATAAGCAATTTCAGATTTTTAGTTGTTAGACTATGAATGTGCTGTACCGCAAAGAGGGTAATAAATTGAAGCAGAAAAACCAAAAATCTAATTCTGAAATGTTTAAGCTGACTTTGTACGATGGATAAAGTTCTCTTTTAAACATTACACTTGGGGTGAGGTAAAATGTACAGTTGTACACCAATAGAACTGACACTAGTTATAACAATCAAACCATAAAATGAAATAAAACAAATAGATAAAAAACCACACAAAATAACTGAAACAAAGCTCAAATAACATTCCAATAAGCTGAAATCATGGGCACCGAGCGTACGTTGAAAATTGAAAGTGGTGCACACCGAAACGCAGTGGACATCCATTGATGTATCTCTTCATCTATTATTATATTTACCGAATGCGTTATACCGGGCCGCTGAAAGCGAAACCATTTTCAATTGTTATCCCTCTCGGCACTTAATTGACCGATATTTGTAAATGCTCGCGGTTAATTTCGGTTTTCGACGATATAGTAGTGATGTTGGCTACATGTTTATGCGTTCAATGACATTTGGTAATCCTGATTGACATGCTCAGTAGAGCTATTGTACACCAAGGATTAAAAATTTACCTCAGCACTTATCTTTCAAATATTCATGCTGTACTTATTTATTTATTTGGTATAATATTGAGAGAATTGATGATAATGAAGATAATACAAAATCTATTTATGAATTAAAGAATGATGAATCAACCCTTACCTGACGATTATGGTATAAGCTGCAAATCTTATTTAGACTTGACTTGCAATCTAAGGCAAAACTACACTCTACTTGTGATGATTTTCTGAAGAGCACAGCAGCTACAACGAACTCATAACATCGTCTAGGTAGTGGTAGTGTTGATATAACTGCAAATTTCCTTTCAGGTCTGACGGTCTTTCCCAGCCAGGCTGCTGCAGATTGAGCAACTTTTACCTCCCTTAAATGATATTTTAATTATATAAATATTAAATTTGCATTCCATATCCACGTCTGATCTCAAATCAGGACATTAAAGCAACCCTAAAATTTACATCAGAAAACTTGTTCCTCATTGAACAAAATTTTCTTACATATTCTGTTTACACTCAACAGGAATTCATACCAAAACCAAATCCTTTTAGTAGAATGCGCATATCATTGAGACACTGTTCCCATATCTAGGCATTGTCAGAAGTAAAGGTACCTTACCTTATTTATCTTTGCTATTCTCGTGTGGTAAAGAAGCGTCTAAATACCTTTACTCGCACAAATCGGCCAGTTACAATGATTTGTTACTATTTACAGAATTAAAATGAACTTTGTTGAATTTAAATTTCGTTTTTACAATCCTCCTCTATATAATTATACACATAGTTCCTTTCAAACCGAGAATACAGTTTTGTATTTAGTATACTTATTTTACAACTTAGGCAGGTAAGAATTATTGTAATAAAGCCAATAAAAAATACTTGCAATATTAAATTATCTGAGATCTTCTATAATTAGCATTGCCTTATTTTTGCAGTACCTATTGTTATTATAGAGAACGATATCGATTTTGAGATTGATTTGAATTTTACTCCAAGTTGCTTAGATAACGTATTTTGAAGGTCAATAATAGTTGTATTATCGTGTCAGATTAAAACAAAAAGTGTAAGTTCAGTCATCCAATCGCCACTGTTTATAACAATAACATGTTATTTTATGCGCATGGTGCGTCCCTAAATAACACATTAGAGAGAATTTTACGCGTTGGCTGCATTTCCTTGACCATTACGATTGTTCGCCTGTGATGTGTAAGCAATAAAGTCTTGCTTCTATGCCGCTATTAATAATGCAGTTCAAAGGATTAGTGTCGACGCTTCATTTTATACTACTCGTGGGTGATTACTGTATTTTTTTATTTGTTTTAAGGATCTTTGTGTTACCATCTATTCATTTAGAGTGCGTGACAGTGTCAAAGGCTTAAGTAAATACTAAAATTCTAAGGTTTGCCTAATTCTATTTATATACTTATCATATGAATGTTAGGCTTTAAAATTGATCCTTCATAATAATTATAAACCAAACTTGAAACCTTAATGTTGTCGTCGAAAAACTAAAATTTACATTATTCTACAATATCACGCGGCTCTGCCATTCGATGTCACATAAATGACATTTACAGTTTGTCCGTGTTTGGTTTAATGATCATAGTTGTATAAAAGTAATAAAATCACCTGTTTGATCTAGTAGCGAATGGCGAAATACATTGTTAGTTAGTGTGGTCCAAGGATAGGCCCCTGGAGTAACCAAATACGATTTTTTTGTCCTTTTACTTGTAAAACTTTGTAAAATTATTAATTATTATGAGCTGCCTGCAGCGTGGTTTTTACCACGTTAAGTTATACTTTTGATTACTGCTCCGCTCCCGTTACATGTAGCGTTATATAGCCTATAACCTTTCTCAAAAATTGGGCTATCAAATGCAAATAGAATTCAAACCCAGTGTCAGAGATTAGCGCATTCAAACAAACAAACTCTGCTGCTTTTTTATATTAGGTACCTAGTATAGATAAAAATCCATTATCCGATATTAAAATTGCACTTTTATCATCATCTACTTTGCACAGGATAAAGCAGCTGATATATTAGATGTTTTTCTTTGGTTCCCAGATCAGCATGGATATAAGAGGGACTTAGAATCGCAATATAACATGTACAATTGTGCATACCCCTCAAAAGATACCTGGATGCTTACTGCTCTGTTTACGCACTTCAATCAAAACCGTGAGTAGAAAATATCATTCATACTGATCTGACAATTGAAAAACAAGTGATAATATAGCTGCAAATAATATAAGCTGTTTCATCGAGATTTTATTAGTTATTATTTTATTTATTGTTTACTTTATACCGGTTTATTGTTACCTGAAAGTTTTGACGCGTTGTTTTTTTTTTAATTTTGATCTTGGGTCTTATTATGTAACGTGACTCTACTAAATCAGTGGCAGCCAACTAATTTATAATGAGATTATAAACGTGAACACATTTTAAAATACCTAGTTATTTAATTTTAAAGGATTTCTGTTTGATAATTATAATGTTAATGCAATTCAGCCTAGGCAACTGATTTGACCGTTCATCGACTAATATCACAATTGGTAATTTTAGGAGTAATATATCATTTAAAATTTTTAAATGATATGCAGAAAATTTATATTGATGCAAAATTATTATAGAAATTTAAATATTTTGAAAATAAAAACTGCTAGCAAACTTATTTGCTAACCCAATTTAGTCAAGTTTTACCCTGAGTGGATATCAAACATCAACAAACATCATACTAAGGCGCACCTCTTATTTGAAACTGCAACCACCACCGAATAAACACTGTAGTTACAGCCTTTTAAACATAATACAAAGCCCTGAAAGCCAAAATTTGTCAAATATTTCTAACTTTACTTAACACTTTAATAATGCTTTAAATAAATAAAATTTTATGTACGACTTTTATAACAAAGTTCACAATTGACATACCCCGGAGGTAAGTACTTGTACAGAGGGTGCTTGAACCACAATAGCACTCACTGCTGACTCCTGGAGCGTGGGCCCCGATCTCTTATTATCTCCTTATTATTATCCTTGTATATATTGTTCATCTTTTCTAGTTGGATATATTCTTTTATATGACAGCTAGTATATCTCTTAACTTTAGCTTCTTCAAACTTCAAGAAAATGACTTTTTTAATCTCAATAGCATTAGAAGCCTTTCTAGTTACGTAAGAAATTTAACATTACCAATACTACAAACTTAATTTATATTGGCTTGACCACCATCATCGTTTCAGCCGAAAAACGTTTGTTGCGTTTGTTGTCTTGACTACCTTGTGCTGACAAAACATCTGTGTATACTATAAATATCTGTTTAAAGTCTAGGTGTACTTTATATCCGTAATTGTGTCCTCACGGTACAGGTCTTGTTCTCCAATGCGTGACTTTCATCACCTTTTATTTAAAAAAATATGGTATATATTAAGTGTTTCTGATGGGTTTCTAAAGTTGAAGCACTACGTAACAGGTTTCATAGAAAAAGAACTGTACAAGTGTGTGCTTGCAGGTTTATGACAAAGAAAATGTACTAGAATAAAAAAATAACGAGTGAAGAATCTTTATGTTTTAGTAGCTTCGTGTGTACTATAAAATTGAATAGCAGAAATGCTGTTTTCTGATTTCGAAGTCATGTCAATTGACGCTAAGTTTTCTATCCAGAAAATTCTATGTGCTTTGGCACTGTGTTTGGATATCAATACGGGTGCAATATGACTGGCGAAAAGCTTTCGACACCTTAGACAAAAAAGACGAGGGTTATGTCATCTTATTAAATTCTAATTTTATTAAGTGAGTTGGGCTGCTTTAAAAAATTATACCTACAAATAACACAAAATACGTAATATTATATTATTAATTAATAGTAGATATAACGTTAAATGCAATATTGCATTTAGTCGGTCTAAACTTTAACGATTGCAGTTGATACTTGCAAATGTAATACAAAGGAAGCTATTTCAATTAATATATATTATTCTATTAATTATACGTAAAGAAATGTTTTATAATTTACTTTGTATGAACGAAATCTCTCTCACAGTGAATAAAAACTGCTCTAAGTCAAGATCTATATATTTTGTTTATTTGATTATTAGAAAGCTGATTCCATGCGATCATAATTTTTGGGTCCATGTTATTCAGCGTTCTTATTTGGAATAAGTATCTAGCTCAGGATTTCCAGTAAATCAATAAAATTATTAAAAAATTAAAATACTTGATGAGTTTGAAAAGTTAGGAATACACATGTAGGGATTGAACTCTCCGTGTCAGTCGTTCAACTACTCGTAGTACTGAGGCGCGAGGCAGCGAATAGAGTGTTGTGTTTGTACTATTGTTTACTAAAAACTCTTTTTTTTTAAACCAATTTCATGTTCTCTAATTTATAAACTTGATAAGAGAATTGCATTTAAATACATTACAGTTAATGTGCAGTATAAAATATATACTCGTATTATATTATCTGCATAAATACCTATGAATATACAATTTAGGTCACTTTAGTCAAGAATGTTAAAGCACTCTCTTGTTAAGCCGCTATTGCCTATTCAGGCACGGTCGAGTATCCCCGTAAAAATTATATGTACTTACATCAACTTCCCTTTAAAAATGTAACACTTTATTATTTATTCTTCAGGTAATATATTTATACAGGATACGAAAATTTTCAAAACAAAATTCAATCTCGCATATTCATAACGTAAAAAAAAATCATAAGTGACTTTCCGAATAAACCCTCGTTAGAATTAGAAATCAACCGTCACTGGCCGAAAAAAAAACAATAATTATAAAGCGCGCGTAATTCTAATTCCGAATTCAAATTAAAGCCGCTTAATGCGCGGGAGCGACCCCGTTAAAAAAAAGAGTTGACGAGTGCTCGGAGGGTGGTAATTTTTCATTAATTTAAGTTCACCATTCCCTGTTTTGTTTGCTTTTAATCGCATTTCTAATTAATCCCGTCGAGAATAACGTGACAACTGTCGACTATGGCCGCCATTTTTTCAAGCCGAGTATAGCAGATGTCGGCCGATTTCCATTTGTTTCTGAGATTAATGATTCGGTACGATTGTGAATTTTTCCGGTCGGCTTTTGTTGTTTTAGAAGCAATTTGTCCGCTTACTTTTGTAGAGAGGCAGTCGTTAAAGCCTCCACAAATGATATTGGAACGGAATAGAAAAAAATACAGACAAAAGGGTTTCGTGTATTCGATTTCGGATGCATGTCACCAAAATACCGATTGTGCGAAATCTACAACATTTATGTAACGGCATCCAATATTATTTCAATCTAAACTGCAAAATATAAATATATTTCAATATATCATTCGTTTAGTAATTAAAAAAATGTCTGGTAGCTTAACAACTAATGTTCAATCTGATTTCGTCTCGTCCTTAGTTTTCCCAGAAGCAAAAAATAGTTCGAAATCATTCATTATCAATCTAGAGTCTAAAAGCACAATCAATTGAAATAAGCATTCTAGTCTTTTAACTCAATATTACATACCTAATAATATTTCGATTCTGATTATTGCATCGTAAAAAGGGAATTGATGTCGTGATAATAACAGTATCTATCTCTTACGAATATGGGATAACGGGATGTGTTGACGTAGACGCAACGAGTAGCAATGAATGAAGTATGACGTCAGCGCAAGACGCCTGGATAAATTTGACGCTCGATCTCGAATTGTTAGATTTAGATCGGTAGTATCGGTAGGGCGCTGAGATGATATTCCAAGAGTTGTGATTTTGGGAGTGCCGGTTTGAGGTTGAAAGTTTTCAAGTTTTTTTAATTAATTAAACGAGTATGGTATTTAATTAAGTTAACTAACCCTTAAATTTGACGATGTTTATCGAAGTGACTTTCTAAGTCATATCATCATTATAATCAAAGACGTCTTTTGCTGAACGTAAGCCTGCCCTCAAATGAAATATCATATTTATTTTTAAAGAAAGTGCTCGGCTTAATAACAGCTAATACAATTTGTATTATCCTTCCATACTATTTTATCAGACGCTAAATCTGCATGTCCATGATAACATCCAACTTCATGCACGAATACATCTATAAGCAAACTTTTATCCTCCTAATAGAAAGATAGTACCTACTTGTTAGTTTGTCAGTCCTGTATATTTTATTAAAGCCCAAACGTAGAACAGATAGGAGCAAGCATCACAAATCGTTAATATCTACACACTCCGAGTGCCTTTATCGTGTAGTGCTATAAGTGTCTGGTGCCTGTAAATTTTCGCAGTGGCGATCTGTGGCCGGTCTTTGTGCTATTAATTTGTAATGTCCCCCTCTGGCCGCCTAGATGCATAGGCGAGGTATACAAGCGAGCATAGTGAAGCGACAAGTCGCATGTTTAACGGTAAATTTTGTACGCTAGTTTTAGTTTTGTAACCTGTTAATGTTTTAACGTTCTTGAAAGCATTATTTTGAACTACAAGTCAGTGTCTATGAAAAATGAAAACTTTTTATTGAAAACTAAAGTTAAATTTATTATTTTTTTAGGCTATAACTTTAGGGATTTAATTTAATATTATTTTACGAAAGTGCACGAATTCTGGATGTAATAATGGCATAATATCTACTTGTTAAGCTTGCAGTTAGAATAAATTTGGCCTATTGTTGTTAGTCATTGGGACAAAATATAATTATTACATAATATATGATTCGAACTCAGTATTTACAGCAGCCTTAGCTGTCAAATAGACAGTCAATACAAAATGACCTCTTGCTAAACTCGACAGTGATCTATCTGTTCATTCTTATGTCAAACTATTTATTATGAAACTCGATTAAATGATTACAAACTAATAAATGATAATGAATTTTAAGAAACATTTTACATTTATCACTCCATCTCAAATCTCTGTAAGTAACCATTCTGCTCTATACAAGCTGTAGGAACAAGCACCACAGATCGTTAGACCATACTAGTCGCACATAATATCTTCAAAATCTTCAGACGTGTCATCGCTTTACTACCTCATGCTGAGCCTTTGCCGATCTTCAATGGGGGCCCGCGTTTCCGATAGGATTAAGCCAGACTTACTGCTCGGTCAGGAACACGGCGCGACGCAGTAACCCCCCTGGCCCCATACCCCGCACCACACACCCTACAGCCTAACCTCACCCCCTCGATCGCCTGGCGCATTAGGAGCAATCATATTCGACGGCTGCTAGGTTTTGGCATCGGTCTGTGTTGCTTACCCTCGGCCAGCTATTTGTGGAACAATGATTGGTTGTGTCTTAGTTTACGGCGTGCTTAAGGTACACTTTTGCTTGACGATGTCAATATTTTTATTATGATTAGCATTCAGTTTCTTTAAAAGTTGCTACAAATACAATGACTCCCTAATTGTAGAGTAATTTTATGTTTAGAATCTATTTCCAAATTTGAAACTGTAAATTCTAATTTAAATTGAATCAAATTAGTCCGTTCTTCTGATCGTGTAGTTTTAGAATTTGGGTTATAATATTTGGAAGTTAATTAGTAATTCTATCAGATACACTTGTGAAAACTATAAGTGTGTATATGAGTGACGAGAATATTGGTTACAGATTATTTCTTCCCAAAATGGATTTAAACTAGAGAACTAAATGATACTTATTACATTTCAGTTAAATGAGAATGGCGGCCCTAAGTTAGGTATTAACTAATGTGTCAGGGTCGGCAAGTCGAGAATGATGTCTATTGTGATTGTCCGTAGACTACCATTATTATTATTATATTGTAACCACCTATAGATATTTGGTGAGATTTGGTCAATATTATCGGTATGAAGAAGACATTGTACTGGCACTTGTATAGGGAGAACCTTAACAGTCTATAAATCGTTGCCTTTAGGGTACTGATGTATTTTCTAATAATACATACTTGAGAAATACTATCGAAAATGTAAATTCAAAACAGAAAATAGCATAATAGCAGATAATAGAAATAATAGCATTAAAATATACCTAGTGGCTGATATCTTCTTGTCTCAATAGACCAAAAAAGCATCCCGCAAAACCGTCAAGTGATATCACTTCTGACTTCACTCTTTGACTGATTACCGCCAGGCGGAGTTGCTGCATTTAGATTCACATATTTAAAAAAAATTGACGAAGTGTGAATCTGACTAGCTCACGTAGGATCCCGTACCATTATGTATAAAAAGGTGTTTACCTACCTAAGTTGTGCACTTAGTTTGAGATAATACTTTGTTTTGTATTTAGTGAATGTTTTGGTGTAATAACTACTGGTAAACCTTATAAATAAAAATAAAAAAAATAAAAAATAAAATATTCATTTTAGTTTTATAGGAGCCCGCCTCAAATATTTGTTTTATTTTATATTTAATTATTTATTTTAAAAGTAAATATATTGTAACTAAATATACGATTAATATTTTAATCGTCTACCTGTGGCTGTTATCAATATCGAGCAAAAACGAGGTTTCGTTTTTTACCCTCAAAAACTGAAAAATTCGGTATATTATTATTCTTCTTAATGTTGTATAGTTACAATTTGGTCTTAGTTCAAATTTTTCGTAATAACAATTGTTTCTCATAGTGTCAAACACAGTTCATTCCTAGCTTATATTCCCTTAACTGTACTAACTGACACACAATAACACTTGTGTGAGTTGACACCTTTACTAGTATACGATGTCCTAACTAACACCGTGCAATGCTTGTCCGTTGTAGATTATTGTAGGCACTTGTACTATACCAAGATACGTTATTTATGTCTGCAATAATCGAACTGAACTCTAAAGGTTAAGGAATTTCGATTGACCATTGACACTTATATTTTCTTTTAAAGTTGGACGAATAAATTTTAACAGTTTTGCATTGCTGTCGTGCAGCTTTTTGATATCCTTCGAAATCAGTTAAATAACAAATAAAAAAATGTTTATAAATATTAATGAAATTGTAACAATATTAGATATTTGCTGTTTTTATTCATTTAAAGTAATTATGAGACATCGATAGTCATGCGTAAGTTTAAGTATAATAACTTACTACGTATGTTGCACTGCTAGAGGCGGCATACATATACTATCTTATAAGTTAAAGGAACAGCACCTCTAGTATTGGTCTGAGAACTAATAGTTTTCTTTATAAAATACATTAAAATATTTCACTTGCGCTGACTGTCCGCCTGCCCGCAATGTCGGCCACTTCAACTCGTTAGCTTGCTGAAACGTCGCATAAACTAGTAATATTTACTTGAATCTATTAATACCTAGGTAAAAGAGTATTCATGTGTCAAGTCAAAAGAACAATACGTTACACAAGGAATACAATTTACTACTGCGCGTACTTTACAATAAATTCCTGTAAATTTGTTCAATCACGACGGTTATTAAACTGTTGATCTAAAGAAAAGTGACAAAGATATTATATTGTTATTACATTTATAAGAACTCGTAACTGCTTAGAAGTAATACGTTATTAGTTTTCCGTTATATCATTTCATGACATGCAATTCGACCTGGATATGTATGGTAACATTGTTAAGAATTATAGTAAAGTAGTTACAGTTTCGTTTATTTATGAAAAATTTGGCGGCCTACCGATGGATGAGGGCTGCTCTCGACTGGCCAAGATGGCGCAAATTGGGGAAGACCTATGTCCAGTAGTGGGTATCTTTTGGCTAATACATGCTGATGATGATGAAAAATTAGATGCTAAGTCATTATTACCTGACTTTAGTTAGACGGTGGTTAAGGTGCAGCAATTACTTAATTGATGGATCGCTTTGATGGCTAACCTTGTCACGCTAATGATTTATTATTAGCATTTACAATTGATATAGAGTCAAATAAATAAAACTGTTTATTTCACTGACTGACTGGCCTGTTGGTCTAGTGGTTAGTGACCCTGACTGCTAAGCCGGAGGTCGTGGGTTCGATTCCCACCCAGGATAAATCTTTGTGTGATGAGCATGATTGTTTGTTCTGTGTCTGGGTGTAATTTATCTATAATATGTATGTATTTACAAAAAGAAAAATGTATTTAGGTAGTATATCAGTTGTTTAGTCTAACCCATAACACAAGCAAATATAATTGCTTAATTTGGGGCTAGATGGCGCTGTCTGAATGTGGTAGAATATTATTATTATTATTATTATTTTTAATATATACGAAATTTCTGTTCATACATCACACGATGAAAAACAATCTTTGAGGCACTTTATTAATTAGGATTCATTCGTCTATTAAGAATCTCATAGCCATCGTAATGCAAAATGTTTCATGCGGCTAATATACAAACATAATGTTCGTAAATGCTTTTTACCTTGCAAATTTTGTTGTAAATAACAAAGGGATTACTTTAAGGATATCGACACGCACTTTGTTTAATTACCTAACTCAAATAATGAAGCTTTTAAAAAGTAATTATTATAAAAATCAGTCAAACTAGCTTTTGGTCTAAGAAATAAATACATATAATGTTAACTGGTTGCTTACAAATCTTTAAAAATAATTAAGACAGAGAAAGTTGTAATAAATACAGACACGTTATCTGTAGGTATTGTTAATATTCAGTAACATACCTTATAAATTATGTCAATCAACCGAATGAGAAAATTGTGATCAATCTACACAAGACAGGCAGCAGCGTCTTGTGATAAAATTTTACTCCAATGTCTGGGAGAGATCTAAAAACAGTAGTCACATCTTCCAGTGGAAGCTTTAAAGCATTTTGCATCAAATTACTAAACAAATGATTAGAAACTGTTTTTAAAGATTGCCGAATGCGATATCGCACACATACCAAACACACACGTAACAAATTTACTACACAATGCCGCAATCCGACCTTCAATTGACTCAACTTCTGATCAAATAGCTGATACTTTTTCTTCCCTTCGTAAACTAACTAACGTTACCTACAATTTTCAACCTACAATGGTAATACTAAGGTCGATATTTGATAATGTGAAATAGAAACGAGCGAAAGTATGGGAACAATTCTTTCCTTTCGTAAATCTGCTTTTTCTACGTTCAAAATTCAACCTTCAACAGCTTAAATCAAGGTTAGTATTCGTGTTAAGTGGGTTACGAATCAACGAAAGTGGGAACAAAGGAGACGGGCCGAGTTGGGACACGTGTCTTGACCTATTTGTGTCGTCGCATTGGTGTAGGTCGTTGTTTACTTACGTCGTTGTTTCTTTACTCTCACCTACTGGAAGAGATTATACGGATATTGTAATTAACTATTACATTTATTTCTTAATTTCACTTTTAACACATGCAAATACTTTAATTTAATGCCCTAAACTATAGGTATACCTTGTACGTGTAGCAAGACAAACAATTAATTATTAAATAAGAAATAATAAATTATACATATTTTTTTAAAATAATATGATAATATAATCAAGTTAAGTACTTGTAAGATACTAATCGCTTTATTCATAAATTAATCGCTAAGTTGTACTTACGTATGGTGAGCTAGGGATATTCGCAGGGTGCATTATAATAAATATATAATTTGTTTATTTTGTATAGTCTTGAATTAATTAATTAATATACCGCAACCTGCAAATATCTCTCAGTAGGTAGATAGTACATTTAATTTTTAATGTGTACTACGCATTTTTTTGCAAAATTATATCTAATAATTTCAGAGTCTAAAGTTCTAACGTCTTAATTTTTAGTTTAAATTTTTTGACAAAAATTTAAATTTTTTAACAACATCTTAAAATTATTGTATTTTTGATTTACGTATTTTTGTAATTTAACTCATATTTTTAAATATTTAATATTTTATTTATTCTTCTATTGAAACATTTTATTATGATGACAGACGAGTCGGGATGCGAGGCTGATATGTTGGAGGGCGCGGAGGTGGGACGGCACTCGCCGCCCCGGCCGCAGCAAGAGCCCATCAACCTCAAGAATGAGGTGAGTACTACTTTGTTTTATACCCTCTTATGCCGTATTACCTAACGTCACTGTCATTGTAATATAACTATAGAGGTATTTAAAACATTTTGGTTAAATTTATTTAAATATTCGTAAGATTGCTGAGAATGTGGTGCATAAAATATATTTTATAGATATTCATCATCGGCGATATTTATAATTGGAGGACTATCGTGTCATAAGGATATGAATATATTTAATACATTGTTTTTTAGGGTTCCGTATCCTAAACGTAAAACGGGACCCTATTACTGAGACTTTGCTGTCCATCTGTCACCAGGCTGTATCTCATGAATCGTAACAGTTAGACACTTGAAATTTTCACAAATGATGTATGTTTTCACATTTCTGTTGCCGCAATAACAACAAATAGGTACTAAAAAAACAGAAAAAATTAATATTTAAGGCGGCTCCCATACAACAGACATGATAATTTGGCCGTTTTTATAGATAATGGTACGGAACCCTTTGTGCGCGAGTTCGACTCGCACTTGGTCGGTTTTTTAAAGAGGTAAGAGCTGATAAGATAAAGGAAATATAACAGAATAGAGTAATGTTTTACAGGTACTGTAAAACTAAGAATTGTAACAAATTATATTCTTCATAAGTTTCTGTATTTTTGTCAATGTTATCAATTATCATACACGATATCGTCAATTTGTCTACTAACTTTATTTGTTATTATTTTTATTATTCGCCATTCGTATTTCTCTTCATAAATTTAAAATCCAACGCATTCTTTTTGTTCCCGGCGACACCAAGTTCAGTTCAGAGGCTACACAAAAAACGAAGAGCTAATCCGAAGCTACTTAACTAACACGTGGCCGTTAAAATTGAAAACGCGGACAAAGTTGAGTGCGAATAAACGCTCGATCCTCAAGTGGCCGCCGCTCCAGTAGCTCGCCAAAAAGACGACACCACCCCAGGCTCAAAAGGTCCTCGCAAAGACTAAACATTCACCGCTTCGTTAGTGCCTCCGCGAAAAAATTGCTATGCGATTCGACGCCGACCAATCGGCCCCGCACTGGCGCAACCTACTTGCTTCAGAATCTATAGTATCGATTAGTGAGCGCTTTTTTACCCACACGCACTCACACACCGCCACGGCGGGGCCAGCCTTTTTAACAATCTTTTTTTCGTCCACCCCTCTCTCCCCAAAACCGCCATGTCCATTGCGCGGATGCAAAGACCACCCTTCTCGCCCCACCCCTCATATAGCAGCATTGAAAATGGAATTTCCATGAGTGATGGAGTGTCAAACAGGAAGTGAAAAAACGGAGAAAAAGTACATTATGTTAATTATTGAACGCGTGGTCCGTCGTCCGAGTTTAAATTGAATGTCATGTCGTACGCGCCCGCCGTGTCGCGTCGTCGTTGGGTCGTTGCCGCTCGTCGGTCCTCGTGTCGTGGAAACGCGCACTTTTGCTTTTCTATTCGCTCTCGTGTATGGACGGTATAATTTTAATTTTAACTCTTTGTTCGTGCTAAATTAATAATCGTACATGTCGAAATTTTGACAAGCCGTACATTTTGTATGTAGCGAATTTTTAACAAAAGTCGATTGGCAACTTTCGGCCCGTACACGTGCCTCGACCGCCATACCATTATTAGCCTTAAACAAAATTCAACCCTATTACCTTTATTGTAAAACTGTTAATGGTTGTCTGATAGTCTGCTAAACACCGGTAGCTAAAACAACTGTAATTTTCATGTAAAAAGTACTTACGGGAAGATAGTGTGTGCACTAGTAATCTTTTCTACTAACTTTAATTTTGGTTCTTGTTTTTATTGTTCTATTGAGATATAGAGGTCTCTTTGATTTTGAGTACTTATATTTTTTGATTATCTTGTTTCCTATTAGACTCTGTTAGATTTTATCTCTAAATATACCCAGTATGACTTCACTTAGTGTTGCAGCTAAGTGTGGTTCAGTTGTTTTCAGTTTAATTACTGGCCTAGTCTCGTCTCAATGAGCGAGAACTGCGTTAAAACTAATATATGATGTTTATAACGATAATAGACGTCGCTTGCTCTGTTTAACTTTTAATGAAATCTCCTATCTAACCGAGCATTGTACAAAAAGAATGGACAAAGCACTTATTCACTGGGCAACACGAACTATTCGGACAGTCGCATTGCTAATGGAAAATCCCGAAAAAATATTGGCGGTAAAAAAAATAGTTTAAAAAAATCGTCGAGCACATTTGAATGAAAATTGGGTGGTGTTGGGGGTGGCGGCGCGCGGCAGCCGATCGCCTATTATTATTATTATTACTTGCATTATATCTGCATTTTTTTCACGCACACAGTGGTGGTCGCGTACGCCATTTTTATTTTTTTCTTCCTTTTTCTTTTTTCGGGAAATCGGCGGGGGCGGCGGCGGCGCCCCCACACATGCGGGGCCGCTCGAGCCCACCAGAATCGAACTATGCGATGTCTACAAGTGGACGAACATTTAAATTGGCTCTCATCAAATATTGACTGCGTGTAGTTTTTTCATTAACCATTCGGCTTTTTGTGAGGTACCGGGACTAGCCACCATTGGATACCTTTCAATTTGTATCTTCTTTTGAGCAGGCAACCGGAGTGGTCCTGAAGCTTTTTAATTAATACGTTTGAATACTTTAATTAACTGCAACTGGTTTTCTACTTAAGTGTGTTTATGTTTGTTTGAAGTATTTGGCTAACTCTGATGTTTTTATTGTTAATATCAACACATTACTGACTAAAACATTTACTAAAATGACCGACTATTTACTAAAATGACTTTAAAAATAATAAAATAGATCTATTTAAAACTACCACACTAAAAACGCACTTAACAAAGACGAAAGTGGTAATAATTTTGCCCTGGCACGTCATACCTAATTTAAAGTAAATGTTTCGAGACTCTGTAAAAGTTAAATGTTAAAAATTTGAATCAGGTCTTATTTCGATACATCGATCAGGTTACGTTTTTCGATACATTACTTTTATTGTTTAATTTTCTCTCTTTCTTTTTTCCTCACCTTCCTCAATGCCTTTATCTACCCCTTCATGGTAGGCAGCAGCTTTTCAGAGGCCCTGTCATTGCAGGAGCTATGCTAGAGACTCTGATTCGTCCATGAGCGGCAGTTACCACTTAAGTACCATCACGTTGTTGGTGTTGGCGGGCTTTTTGCTCGTTTGCCACTGTTGGCAAAAAAAAGGTTTTTATCATATCCAATATGTATTGTCTCTATTAGATGACAACTTCTCCATTTATCGCTTCTTAACTTTTGGTTGGCACTTTTTTAAATTGAATACATTTAATATTCTTATGAAGTACAAATATAAGATTGTAAACCCATCTTAACTACCCATGATTAGTCCCAAATATTTATTTCATTAAGCCCACCCACCTAGTGTTGTACACATTACCCACGTTTCACAAATAAAGTTCTGATTTTGATTTCCCTACTGGTCGTTGTAACTTACGCCTTAGTGTAGGCGTTAGTCATGACGACCTGTTATAAACCCTTATTCGGTAGAGTTCGGAAGTGTATTCTTAGTACTGACTCCACGTGGGCGGTATTATAAAGCAGGTTAAGGTCAACCTGAATAGCGTGAATTCGATTCCCAGACGATATTGGCGTAGAGTGGGTATATGTTTGTTTTATAATTATAAATTTGTTCTGTCTTTGGCGAGACAGCTTTCTTTATAGAACAAATAGTGTGGGAGTACTTTTTAAAATTATTAGGTCACGAAACTCGATCTATTTACATCTACTTCGATTTAATTATAGTAACAACTTGAAAAGGAATACGAATTTTTAACAATAATCTATTTATTGAAAAAACTAAAACCAAACATGATAGTAGATACGAGTACTAGTATCCAAATACGTTATCAAATTGCATCAAGTGTCTATTAATATAGATACACACTAAGTTGTTGATAAAACAAATAACTTCGTGAATAAAAGTTGTAATCAAAACGTAAAAGTTCGTCAGAAGTAGAAGGGAGGGTGTGGAAACCCCTGCTTTAGTTACAGCCACGCTTGCCTCCCCTGGCGCCTTAGTTGATATCACAGCCGTGACCCTGACTTTGAGGGTAGTCGAACAATTCGAATTGACACCTGTATTTAGGGATGGAGAAATATTCTGTTTTATTACAGAATATTTCTCCATCCCGTGTGTGTGTGTGTTTTAATCGTTATTTAAATATTGATCCAGTCTTCAGCGTGGTGATTATAGATTTATTTCGGGTAACCCTGCATTTTAAGATGCGCTATCTTATTTTTAATCATTTTAGTAATTCACTCAAGATCTTTTCGATAGTGTAGTAGGTTCTTATCTAACACAAATATTTATTTTTACAGGTATGTAACATCTACGAATTTAATATTTACGATGTGTTGTTACTTATGTCACAAAAGGCTTAGACATACCCATTGTAATTCTTATTTCAAAATCGTTAAATAACTGTAACCTTTCAATAACATAATGCACGCGTAAGTTATTCAGAGGTATTAAGACAAACAGTACCAACTCCTGAACGTAAAACAACCGCCACCACGCTGCACCCAAGCAAATTTATTATCATTAAAAAATGCAAAAAATCATAATTAAAGGGGTGGCCGGGGGTGCATCCCATTTTTTATTTTAATTGGCTTGTAAATTACAAAAGTTATAGTGAAAACGTTGGGACCGTTTTTTCGGTGTCATTATGCGGTTTTAAATTTTGTCGCCCACCAAGGTAAAATGTATTACTATGGAAATAAGTTGTGTCTGATTAAATAAATTATGAGACTAGTATTCCTGTTTCGAGATGTTCACGTTTACATTTCGTTTGTTTTGTGTCTCGATCGAGTTTTAAAGGTTAATATTGTTTCAGTAGTAGGGTGTTTACGAGTAAATGGTTATTGAATATCTGTTACACAGACGACCGCATACCGCGGCCGCATAGCGCCAATATTACAATAAAATTAAAGGTATGAAAAACGCAAGGTACAAGGAACGGTTTTACATTTTACGCATTGTTTGAAAATGTACAGTATTATAGACAGAAAACTACATAAGGTAGGTTACATACTACATACCTACGGTTGCATAAGTTGTACGATACCGTACAAACAAAGAAGGTTCGATACGATACCACAAGTTGTGTATTTACACCTTTAAATTATAAACAATAAACTGAACGCACAAAAAACTAGAGGTTTATAAGATGTGGCCAAATTGTGTTTTTTATTCTTCGTTTATACTAAAATCTTCAGTAAAAAGCACTATTCAATTAAATATTCTTAAACTTATTAATCCAATATTCGAAAAGCCAATTCGCTTTTATAAATTAGCCACGCCCTCGATATTGAAAAATAAAGTTACAGTCCAATGCGCGAGCCCAAAGTCATAACCAACTTCTTAAACCCTCGAGAATAGAAAGAACATGCAACTTGCAAGATTGGTCTTAGCTCTGAAACATAACAAACATTTTTAAAATTTAATTATTGGGCACTTATTTTTTTTAAAAATTATTTCATAAAAGAAAGCAAGAATAGATTTGTTTCGTCTTGGAAATATTTTTTGTTGAAAACTGTATTATATCGCGAACTATAAAACAAAATTTCTACACTTAAACTTTACTGTTAGACAACATTTTATGTTTCTTCTTAGGATTGTAAGCTCAGCAAACAGGATTAGATTATGCAGCACTTCTCACGTCATAAAATAATATCCTACGCATAAAACTATCGGCTTCTCACCAAATGGTTATCCAGGAACTCTACAAAAGTATCCTAAACGTTCAATAGAAATTAACAAGCCTTAATAGCATGAAAATAAAGTTCAAAATTGGATCAAAATGAATATTGACAGAGGTAAATACGGTGTAGCGCCTCCGGAGTTAGGGTTGCTACAAATATAAATCTCTGGCGTCGCAGCCGCGGCCAGGGCTGCCCACGGAGGACGGACATGATTGATCAAAGTCGTTTGTCAGGCTCGCGTCGCGACTGGTGGTAGCCCTGTGCAATTAGCACATGATTCTGGGCATCTAATGCACGAATTTGGTTTTAATTATGGAATGCCGTTGCTATGGTAACAGTTTGTGTTAGTATTTAAGTTTTAAAATCTGATCTTTAATTAATTGCTTATAATTTGTAAGCGCATAGACATGCGCTTACAAATAAATTTTTTTACGTTTTTGAAGACTCAAAAACGTAAAAAAAATAATATTTTACAAACATATTTGAAGCTTCATCGGCAAAGACTATCTATACTAATCACTAATTTACTATCAAATTTATTCTTATTAGCACATAAATTCTTCGATACCTACCTATTAATAAAGTCTAGTTATTACATAATGTGCCTCAAGCCTCTAGACTTAAAGTCGAAAATAACTAGTGTCGTTGTGACTCATACTTGAAAACGGCAATAAAATAGTAGTAATAAATTATATAAAGAAGTTAATAAGTAAAACGAACATCATGATATTGATAGTGCATACTTGTTTAATGACGAGATTGTGTGCTTGCATATAAACAGATAATAAGCATTGTAATGGCCAGAACGTTCAGACGAATCAAATCGAAAAGCATTATTAATCCTCTCTTGTGTCTGTGATGCCTACGCAGTCTTAGACTTACGTACGACTTGGGAAGATAATATAAAAACATCAAAATACGGGCATTTATCACTCTTCGAATTATATTTAAAATTATATTTAGATTTAGTTGTTTGATTATTTAGATCGTAACATACACATACTTTTTCTTCTTCTTTTATTATGGCAACTGACCGGACGCTTATGTCAGCCATTGCCAGCTTCATAAGTGTAAAATAATCTTTTATTTTTAAAATAGAAAAATGTGGATGAAATAAAATGACACATCTTTTGTGAAAACAAAAGACGCACCTTAACATTTGTGTACCTACTTAGTATCAAGTATATAGGTCTGCATAAAATATATTAGAGTCTAGATTAATGCTGAACCAACTGAATCATGACTCATTTTGGTGATATTTCGCTTAATAATGTCAAACTTGTAAGATCTATGTGTACAATGCACTTAAAATGTTTTTAATTTAATATTTAAAATAAAAAGGAAGCTCCCAATACTTTTAATACATAGGCTGACATGATAGACTTTTCAACTTTTGGATTATTTTATAAACGATTAACGGGTATAACGATTTTCAATAATAGTTGTTTTTTTTTCAATGTTGCTAAACGTGGTGACGATGGCTACCTTTGAATGAATTGGAGATGGCTCCGTGCAAAAATGTTTTCAAGTAAAATGAGAAAGAAAAATTCAAGGAATTCAGATATTTAGAAGAGTTAAAAAATGATTTCACATTTTGTATATTTTTTGTATTTATCTGTCAAGTGTACAAAGGAAATCTAGCTAAACTGAAATTAAGAATGTAATGTACCTAATTTTATAAGTATCATTTGACTTCAATTTCCGAACACTAATCTTTTTCTTTTTTATCTCTTTTTAATAGTCGAACCTTTTATGGCTTGTCGAACCTTTTTTGAATATGGACTTCAATTTTTCGAATATGGAATTCAAATTCACATTCAAACTTCTGAAACAAAACGACCTCTAACACAAACGAGTACACATTAGCCATTAAATCCATAATAAACAAAATTCCGACGAGCAAAATAAATTCATAACACTTTTTACGATCCTAATAACAGAAATCCAATTAACTAAAGAATGAATATTCAAAGCAGTTTATGACAAGAGACACATCGATCAAATAATGGCACAATACTATTAATTTAATGTTATATCTATTACTAGTGGTGATATGATGCAAAGTGAGCGTAGGTATGCAAGCAGCCGTACGCGCCTGCTCCTAAATAATGTACAAGAAAAAAAATGCAATAAACATTTAAAAAGGGAGATGTCCCAACATTACAGATGAATTAAAATGCGAAATCACGTACATTACAACCAGCTTTGAGTTTTTTTTTCAATACACTTATAAATACGCACAAAGAAACGTGTGGAGTGTCTCGATTCACAATTCTATTATTTTTATGTTTTTATTGTTAAGTAAGTAACTGTTCAATATCACGTTTTGTATTATCTGTACTTTTTAATTAAAATCGTTATAACGAACTGCTTGTATGTTTAATTAAATTGAAAAGCGTGTGGTGAAATGAATATATTTAGTGTTTAAGAGTCTCTACGGTGTTCTGTCATGTAATGTCGGCGCTCCACATTAAAATTAATGGAAATACTGCTTAATGGTCGGTTCTAATCCTGTATTTATTTACAATTTTTATCGAATGTAACAGATAAAAATAATATTGCTACCGTAAAATATGGTGAAACGTGTCATTACAGCTTTACATTCATATTATGAACAGAAGAAAAGAAAGAAAGAAAAAGCATTTATTTTTGAATCAACGAATAAAGTTGTTGCTGTTTCAGAAACTATTAAAACGCATTGTTAAACTGATTGCATATCTATAGCAACGTATCGGAATAGAAAAAATAAATCGATACTGACACCTTGATTGTATTTACAGATGCAGAATATAAATTGCAGTCTCCCATTAAAAAGAAATACAAAAGTGTAACAATCATCAGCGTATTGAGCAATAGGACATCGGTCGGGGCGGCCAGAAACAATGCATTTCACCTATCGCGACGAACAAAGAACCTATTAACAATATGAGTAATGCACAACTTAGATCGAGTGGCTATCTGATATATAAAACCTTCACAACAGACGGACTGTAGCGAACAGTCCGTCTGTTGTGAAGGTTTATCAACGATCGAAGCGCTCGAAATTATCCACGGAGATAACTATTATGTATGAGTGTTTACAGTAAACGTGATAAGAATGTACGCTAGCTTTATCGCATGTAAAATTGCAGGCTCGTTAAAAATTAAGGTAAAATAAAACTAATCTCCGATTTACTTAATTGAAACCGTGAATCATAAACGTTCGTTAAAACAAAATTTTGACAGCCGAACACTAATTAATAATTGTGTTTGAGTATTTAATTCGATTATTACTGAAATAAAACGACTGTGAAATTGTTTTAAGGCTAAAATTGTGTGAAATACTTTAATTTTATATCCGTTTTTTAATTAATAAAATAATTAACCTCGGATTCCATGGTATGGTAAAAACATGAGATTATGTGTAATAAAACATCAGTCAAATTACTAACAAGTAGAATAACGTCCTTATGTTTTAAAGGAAAACCTGGTGAGAAATAAAAATTATAAAACCTTTTAAAAAAATAAATAAAATTTGAAGCGCTAAAACGCGGCGTTCAGCGCGCTCGTGTGTTACTTTTGCTCTCCACCCATCCTCTGAAAATGGAGCGACCGATAAAAAAGGTAACGAATTATAAAAAAGCGGAGGCGCACAATCGCGAGCGCGGACGTGTGGGCGGTGGGCCAAATGAAATGAAATAATGAAAAAAATGGGCAAAAAGCAGTACAAACATGCATTGTCCTCGCCGCCACCCCCCTTTAATGAGAGGGTGCGGGGGGAAACGGACACCCTCTGCACGCGCAACGTGTGTCTGAAGTGGCTGATTATCACCTGATTTCATCTGCGTCAATTGCGCCGCTGCTAAGTAGGTCGTCCTTGAATATCCCGTTCAAATACGGAAGTTACCACAGTTTTTCAGACTAAGCGACAGTTTGTGTGCGATATCTTTTTATTTACGCTACGGTCCTCTTTTCTCAAACAGTTTCCTTCGTGTAGCAAGTTTTGCACTTACCGCTCTATCAAACTGAATTGTAGCATTCATTTATAGGTCTTGAAATTTACTTGTCTCGTAAGTGTTCTTGCGTGATTCTTAAGATTTCATAGCTAACTCTAGTCTATAAAATGGAAAAGGTTGTTAAAAAACTACTAAGATATAGTACTTTTCTTTGATAAAAGCTTTTTCTTGAAGAATGAACCTATATAATGATGTGAAGTATGTTTTTACTTCACATCATTTCTGTAGTCAAAATTAGAATAATTGTGTTTGGAGATCTATCATATTAAAACTAATATAAAGTAAGTTAAATGCTCAATCAATGGAGCATAATTACAACCCTTTCCAGTATAACTTAATAATAGAAACAGTTTTCTTTACACCCAACCGCTTCACGCGCAAAAAAATCCCAATTTTCGAACATATTAACCATCAAAAACAGCGTCCGAAATTAATTTGTTTATGCGAAACAAAGGTGGGTGCCTGGCGCATGCACCCGTACCTCGCCCACCCCCCGAAAAAAAAGCAAAAAAATAGGAAAAAAAGGGGGTAGAACGGGGTTCCCACACCCCTCCCGCGGCGCGATCGGCATCAGACTTCTTTTTTTAATCGCGTCGCATTCAGAATGGTCGTTTTTGGTAAGCACACACTGCGCATTGCCTATTTTCCAATTTAGATTGCTTTGTATTACCGGTTGAGCGATGTGCAATAGTTTTTGAGGCTTGTGACATGTGAACGCAGGAAATTAAATTTCTGTGTAAAATAAAAACCATGACTTAGGTTTAACAGCTTGTGTTGTATCAGAGACAAGAAGTGGCAATCTTCCTTTCAGACCATCCAAAATATACAACATTTTGGAGGGTTCCCAAAATGTTGACTTTTTTAATATCGCAATATGTTGAATTCTACATGATGGTCCGAAAAAGATAATTTCACTTCCTTAAAAGTACGCTTATCTAATAAAATTATGCATCACTCGTATAACAAACCGCCGCCACTAAAATTGGCAATAAAGCGTCAGACAATAAGAAAACTAAACTAATATTATAAATATGAAAGTTTATAAAGAAGTTTTAATGATTTTATTAGGTTTGAATATTTCTTGAACGGATTTGGATGAAGAGATGCAACACATAATATTATAGAAACTTTAATACCACATTAACAAGACGAAATATTTAGTTTTAAGTTATCAATAAGATCTTTTTGCACACGAACGAAGCATTCAGCAGATATGAAAAATCATAAAAAGAAAACTATCCAGATAGACATAAAATAAACGAAAAATAATCAATAAATGTCCACGATTGCTATTTCAAAACTATTAGACCGATCAATTATAACAGTATTAAACTTATTTATAATTAACTAGCTGGCAAGGAGACCGATAATTCAAGTATCAAAATTCCTTGATAATTAGCAAGGCAGGGCAATAAATATCTCCAAGACGATTATTAAGCGGCAAGTACTAATCACAAGAAGTTATAGTGACATTCTGTATACTAGAGACCATGTTAAAATTATAGGCTTGAGTTATACTGAGGAAAAATATTATGTTGTTTGGAAGAACGATCGGCGACGGAGTGAGGATGATTCGTAGCCTCTTTGTTTGTTAATATCATGTTGAAATAAACTCAACACACACATAATCATATTTTGTTCATATTTGTGTTATAAGAATAAATGATAACTTTTTCGTGACAACTTTCTAAATAATTATGTCATATTAGCCAATAAGCCGACACAAATTGATTTTAATAACATTTGTCAAGAGTCAAATTAGTGAATACAATTAAAAAATATATACGATCGAATTGAGAAACCTCCTCCTTTTTTTTAAGTCGGATAAAAATAGTTAAAATCAGTTTTCATTTCTTTTTATACACATTTAAATAAGACAAAATTTATATTTTATTCTCAAAAATCATTTATTATATTTCACACCGTACTTTACTATTTAATACACTAATAAAACGGTTTCATATCTACAACTGTTACGACAAACTAGTTACCATTGACAAATGTTAATGGTAAGGTCTAAGTCCAAAGCTTTCTTGGTCGAGCCGCCGCCTAAGGCAACGCCAGTTTTCTGCACCCTTCCATATAATTAAAATGCACACTTACTTGGTATAATTAGAGAGTGGCCACAAAGAAATCGTTTCTTAGATGATATCATTTAAAACAAAGTAGCATGAAGTTTATTAATGACTGTATGAAAGTGCCCTATAATAAGTAATTATCAGGACGTGTAAGATTGTAAGATTGCGACGACAGTATAAAGACACTTGGGCTTAATTATTAAAGTGTTATTTCTATTCGTACTCAGAGAAACTATTTAGTTTGGCTACTAACGATATAACAGTACTCTTCCACGTAATTTTCAACCATGCTGCTTCTCATTCTAAAGTGTAAGCCCATTTTCATTATGTAATCTTTGTAAAATATAAATTTATCCACGTGGAATATATGCCATTTAAAAAGAACAGTTGGCCAGATAAGATAATAAATTAAAAACTACTTGTATTCATAGTTTTTGTCTAGTTTTAGGCTCTTATTTCTATTGTATGTTAATATTAGAAATTTAGTTTTCATTGAACTATATGTCCGTATGACATCTTCATTAAAGGCTTCAAACGAAAGAACTGCACTTCATACCTAATCGGGCTTTTAATTGCAAATAACAACAACGAAAATATTGTAACAACGAAGTTATTTCGTCTAAATTCAGAATTTTCTCTATAATCAGTTAGTATGAAACATTCTTATAGGGTCGGTAAGTGTACATTTACTCGGGATATAAATGTGTATCATTAATCAAAGTAATTAGATCATTGTCGGCTCATGTTCGCGTTCCCGGCTGCGGAAACTATCTTGTAAGCGGAGTTTTTTATTTAATCAAGTTTTGAAGATACTTTCGGAACCTTGGTAAACTAAAACATTAGCATAATAATATAATTTTGGCCAAATACAAAATTTCGAAATGGCCCAGTGGATAAGACACCCGCTTCGTAAACAAGAGGTAGTGGGTTCAAATCCGGGCAAGATCCCAAGTTATTTTTAAAAATCATATGTACTTTCTGAGTTTATCTAGGACATTTCTGACTGACGATGAAGGAAAACATCGTGAGGAAACCTGGACTTAAAAGTCTGATAATGCCAATCTGCCTTGAGCAAGCGTGGTGATTAATGTTCATGCCTTCTCTATAATATGAGAAGAGGCCTTTGCCCTGCAGTGGTAAACCGACTGGTATTATTATTATTATTATACTACATGTCGACCTCTGACTAGGTAAACCGACGCGACCTGAGGTTGGCGGGCGACCGATGAATTAGGAAGGATCACTACCGGCTAAGGTGGCGAAAATTGGAGGCGGCTTAAGTTTAGAAGTGTTTTGTTATTGACCATCTATTTACTTTTATTCTTCGATAGTTAAATGCTGCTGTACTATGCTAGTAATGCAATAACACAGCATTACATAACATCAGGTTAGCGTGGAAACATCTACATCGCGCAATAGTCTTACTAAATAGGTCTTAGCTTAATCTTTTATTATCCAAATAGCTAAATTACCACATTGCTCGTAGTCCAAACCTATACCGCAGAAATTTCTATCTATACTATATATAAAGCGGAAAGATTTGTTTGCTTGATTGATGGCGCTAATCTCTGGAACTACTAGTCAGATTTCAAAATTCTTTTTGCGTATGATAGCCCAGTTCTCTAGGAAGGTTATAGGCTATGTAACATCACGCTACTGGCGACGGAAGCAGAGCATCAAGCAAATACACGAGTAAAACTGCCCCGTAAAAAGCTAGTAGTAAATAGTTTTGTAACTTTTATATTATTTTTAATAAGAATCAAAGTTTATGATAAAAATTAAAATTTTTGATATTTCTGCATTATCTTACTGTACTTTGCCGCACAATTTTTAATGTGCACGCACTATCCCCCACTAATAGGCTATATTACTATTATTAGTTTCTCTGAGAGCTTTTCTCTTACAACTAAGTATTATTATTTGTCTCATATGTGGTAGAAAGAATTAGACTTCAAAAATATATAAATACTTACATTAAGTTTATATTCATCAATCCTTGAGAACGCGTGATCATGCCGACTCTGTATAAGTAGAGGCTTTACTCTGCAATGGTAACAAAATAAGCTGAAACGACAACGAATTGTTCTGTCTTTACACTACCAAATTGTTTGTCTCTTTCTCATCACCTTCATCAGACCGAGAAGAAGCATAAAATCGACACTAATATAAAATTCCTGTTAAGTTGTCCTTAAAGTTTAGTACCAGAGCCATTAAATAGGAGGACAACTATTGGCACGATAACTCAATTAAGCTTATCGCTATACAAGTTCTTGCTAGATCAAGTAAACGTTGCATAGTTGCGATAGAAATAGCTACATATTTTGATAAATATATAATACCATATTGTAAAAAATAAGAAGATGGAGGGAAGCTCGAAATTTCACTTTTGCGTTAATAATGTGAGAAAACTAAAGGCAACATGATTTAGTGCTCTCGTACCTCAACATATCAGCCAAAAGACGTCCACTGCTGGACATAGGCCTCCCCCAATTTTTGCCATCGTAGCCGGTCGTTCGCCGCCCTCATCCATCGGTTGCCCGCCACCCTTATAAGGTCGTCGGTCCACCTTGTAAGGGGTCTGCCCACGCTGCGTCTTCCGAGTCGTGGTCGCCACTCTAGAACCTTTCTGCCCTGAAGTACCTTTAGCCTAGTTAGATTGAGCACGGAGTAAAAAAAAACCGATTACTATAAAAGAAATTTCTCAAATGGCGCCCACAGACTCGAAAGCTCAGTAGCTATGGAACGATCCCAATAGCTATGACTTCTCGCGAGAAATTTACAGATAACAAAAAGTCGAAAATTGGTGATTTTTTGCTCTCTCCGCGGCTTTTAATTCAAAATTTTAAAATGTAATAAATACTACATACAAACCTTTATGTCACACAATGTGTTCTAATTTCCAACCAATAAGTAAAAGTACGACAGTTAGGCCCTGTTTCACCACTAGCTGCTAAGGTGTCTGATATATATCTAACAGATAAAACATCTTCTAGTTAAATCTGCCTTATAATTTTAAGTGTTTATTTGTTAGAGAAAATTAGACAGGCACTTGTGGAACTGATTTTTGAGTACTATCTATCAGTAAGGTTTCGAATATATTATCACGCAGTTTATTAGCAAGTGGTGAAACAGGCTCTTAATTGCTTAATTTACAAATACTATCCGAGTCAACGTCATTAAACACATGATAAAGCCTGTAGTCGAGATTTCAATCGACTAATTTACTCTAAATGTTTTTCCGCGTTCCTAAGTATTACTATTCGGTATCCGCCGAGCTCATAATTGGAACACCTATGATTTATTATCGGTTAATTTTATGTTAATGAGACTATGAATAATCTGCGCAGAAGCCTTACTTTGTTGCCACGTTAGTCGATTAGTTGAGTTATGTTTTGATAATGTAATCGATCCTTTTAACGTTCAATAGGCTTATTTCTTAATTTAATAAGTATAGAAAGAATTATATAATAGAAATGTCATTGTTATTCATAATTAAGTAAATGATTTTATTAAAAACGGTAGGTGTGTCTTATAATATTTTTTGACGCTTTTCTAAAACCATAAATAGACCATCGGATGTAGCAGAAGATAGTGCTTTTTATTTCTATAATTGGCGCAAAACGATTTATTGTAGACAGGGACTAGGCTGCTTCTGCTATTATTGTCAGATTAGCATTCATCTGCCTCTAGTACTGTTGATTTAGTAGCAAGCAGCTCCCTTAGCTAAATGTATAAAGACTTTTTTAATATACGAGTGCTTCTTTTAAAATGAAGCTTAGTTCTCTATTCCATAAAATACACCGACGTAACATGCAGAATTTACGTTAAATTTCGAAGCGAAAATCGCATGCCAATAACAACTTAGGTGCGAAAATAATCAATAAATGCATCGTGTGACCTTTGTACAAACCTTATTCGACAACTACATAATTTTAAAGAGAAACAAAACTTAGAATTTATCATATCATCAGGTTTATATGTATTTAATCTGAGATCTGACCAATAAAAAAAATTCTTTCTCCTACAGTCATTGACACCGTACGTTATAAGATCATGGAGCACATGAACATATTTCTCAAACCAAAAAGTGACTTCGCGAAAACCAACCAACAATTCTTTCCACTATATTTAAATTCAAATCAACAAAAATGGGCGTGAAATCAGTATATACGTCGTACAATATTTACAATTTAATTATAAGTTCTAAATATCAGGCTGATCGAAACTGTATCTATAATATACGATACTAAAGCAGATAGTATCTTAGAAACGGAAGCCATAATTTATAACGCACAACAGATATTTGGCCCGCGTATCTTAATTCTAACTAATAATCATGATATTTTACTAAGTTGATCGGACATTATTACGAGTAGGCCCACCCATTGTACTTTAGCCTCCAGCTGAAACTGGTTACTGGCCGATTGAAATCCCCAGGGCATTTTAATATCACGATTTTAAGTAATGCTGCAAACATATCGTGGACTTGAGGGATCGTAAGAAGTACGAAGCTTCAAGTTGCAACAATGATTTCAGAGTCTATAACTCTTGAGTTTATCTCTGTAAAGCATAGAAGTTGCCAATATTGATGATTTTCTAGGGTTGCTTATGTTTTTACAAAAGGAAATTCATTTACTATCGATGTTATAGTCTACTGGAAGTACATTCTTACTTTAGTAGCGCAATCAGTAAAAAAATTAGACCTGCAAAAGTTACTTCGCCTGCCAAAAGTGGCTTGTATGGCAAACGCCTTTATAGTATGCTGGAAAAAGCCTTATGTCTAGAACTAAACGTCTTTTAGTGAAAAAGTTTCCTTCATCGCATGTAACAATACATTGCTTATAAAATTTTAATTACATTTGATTTATAAAAGACTAGTAAAAAACCAAGTGCTAACCGTCAACCCTTAATACGAAAATCGAAGATTAAAATATCCCTATATAATACATTTTACAATATACCCATAACAATGAAAAAGCACAAATTTAAGTAGCCTGTCGTAGCTGCCTGCGGGCTACGTGAATCGGCGAGAGCGAATTGTAATAAGATGTTGTTATTTATTGAAAGATGTTATTGATATCATGTTGGCTTCTTATCGTGTATATGATTGTTTAAAACATTACGAACTTAAACTATGTTAGATATAAAGGTATTAAATGTAATAAATACATTTCTTTTAACGCTTAAAAAATAAGAAATTCATTTTGATTTTTATGATTGAAATTGAATTTATTTATGGTCAGTATTTCCACATTATTTGAAACATCTTTAAAGTAGAGCTTTCCCAAGAATAGCTTTAGCCGACATTGCAGAAGCCCGTGAGCGGTTACCAAAAACTCACTACGCCGCCGAGCCACGGCCTTCGAAAGTCCTAATGATTAGATAGCTATCTATCTTATATTATGCAGCGTCGTGTTTTAATCTATCTCACTTCACAGTCACAAGAGATTGATTTTTTAATCGCTAGTTTATTTGTAGAGATTGAAACAGTGGTGTGAGTTTGTTAATTTTTGTCTTGGTCCTACTCTGTTCAACAAACTGGTTGTTATCAACGTAACTAACAGTTTTTCTTCTTAACGTTCATTATTGTCATTAATATGATCCTAAATTAATGAAAGAGCTTGGTCTTTTGTTTAGGTTAAGTCTTAGATATTACTGGCCTGGCATGCATGCGGATGTAGACAAAGTCCTGTCTACATGTGATACTTGCATATCTCACAAACATCAAAATCATGCAAGTTTAGGAGAGATGGGTAGACCTAAACAGTGTAGTAGACGATTTCAGGTCATTAGTATGGATTTGGTAGGTCCATTAACACCTACTAGTTGTCTTTGAATCTTGAAATCATCATCGAGAAGATTAATATTTATGCTTGACGCAAAAATATCTGACATATTCATTCAGTTGCTGTAATATGAAGGGAAGAAGAATAATAATAAAAGAGCTTGACTCAAAATACCTTTTCTTTAATATGAGTGTAAATATTTTTATATGGAAGTTGCTGGTAATAAAAGGAGAAAGGATGAAAAAGAAGAAAAAGAAAATAAAAAACACAAAAAGAATACCTTTTCTAATATGAATAGAAGTGACTGCCTATTATTTTGCTAAAGAAGTTGCTGGTAATATCGTGTCATACGACATGTCGGTATATAATACCACCTCGGGGCCTGTATCGGTAGCGGATTGTAATAAGTCGCTATAATTTATGTTACACGCAATTAAAGTAAGATTGTTGCGCGGCCTCCGCCCGCCGGTAGTACGGGAGCTGGTTGTTTTTGATTGTTATTATTGACTTTAATTTATTATCCACTTTTAAACTTAGACTATTGTTTTAATTTGAGTTTGGGATACTTATTAATGTTTCAAATAATCTTTATTATTATGTTAACAAAATTATGAGGATTATTCAAAAGCTGAATTATTTTATTTGATTAGTTACTGTAAGACTACTACGGCTCGGAGATTCAACATTTCTTTGAATACAGCTACTTATTAGACTGTTGACACTCGAAAGATAGCTGTGTATCAAACCCACGTTATATATAAGGGCGGCATATTTCAAGTGCCATAATGATAATTGTGTTAAAAGAAATGTTGAATCTCGGAGCCGTAGTTAAGTCTTCACTTATTGTACTTATTTAGGTTCTAAAATAGTTTCCAATCCAACGATAGCTTGTAGTATTTTGTAAGTGACTGACATGAAACCTCTACATAAGCCTGTAATAATACTTTTCAGGCTACCTTTCAATGTTTTTCATAGATGTTCGCAGAGTGACTAAAACCTACTATATTATTATTATTATTATAGCTCCTAGAGTAAGCAGGCTCCCTACCTATAACTGCAGTTCTAATACTAGGTTTCCTGTCACTAAATGAGATTAAATGTACTGTAGTGAATGTTTCTCAATAGCATAAGAACGTTTAATGAAGCTAGCCTGTTTTATACTTACGTTAAGCTTGGTTTACACTGTCGTTATTTACATTTCGATTCGGTTGACACAATGCTTGTATAAATTGGCAGTAAGCAAAGTATCAATGTGACTTTTTCAAATTCATACATACTGTCTACGTAGATATACTGTTAACTTTATCCTAAAAATAGTAATATTTAGGTTAGTAGTCAGTAGAAAGTAAGTAGAAAACGTATCGTGAAGAAATCTGGATTTATAACACATAGTTATCTTAAGTTATATTTTAAGTCTTTTTTTACCTTCAGTTGCAGACTAGCCAACAGCCCACCTCATGAGAAGTGCAACTGTCGCTTATGGACTTCTGCAATGCCAGGGGCTCTACGATGCTGCTGCCTATCGTGATATTAATGCTCTCTTTAGACCTCGTTTAAAGAAGGACATGTCATAGAGCTCGGAAAACACCGCAGCTGGTAGTTCGTTCCAGAGCCTGCACGGAGAAATTAACGCCGCAAACGAACCGTGCTTGACGAAATCGTGTCCAGATAATGGATAAACTTTGCTGTGATATCGAGAGGTATAATGATAGAAAGGAGACGATGGCACCAAGTCAAACAGTTCCTCAGAGCAATCTCCGTGAAACATACGATAGAGCACGCATAGAGAGTCAAAGTCCCTCCGCTGCTCTAGTGACTCCAGTTTGTTTGTGAGATTGGGATCACCGACGGGCTGGTATTTGGGGGCTCCTGCTCACAGGGTAGAACAGTACTCCACGTGCGGTCGGACATGTGCTTTATACAGCATAAGCCGTTGAAAAGACGTGCAGTACCGTCTGGCTCTGTTGAGGACGCCCACCTTTTTGCATGTCAGTTTAGCTTTATCTTTCAAATGACTGAACCTTGCTGGATATTTGAACGCCAAGGATCCAAATCCCGTCGGAGACAGAAAAATACTCCTTGGAATTGAGGCGCTATAATAAAAGAGTCCTTCTTCGCAGTGAACGCACTTATGTCTTCGTGGGGTTAAAATGAACTAAGTTCTTCTCACCCCATTCGAGAGCCCGCCCAAGAGAGCCCTCAACTTCAGACAAGTCTGTCTGACAAAGTTCTTTATTAAATGGGATAATAATGATCTTGTATTGTCATGTTTGTATGGTCAATTACTGCATAGAGCTTTTGCTCCACTTTAAAAAGGTAATCAAAATGAGAAAATTTGTTGCAAGTGTAGACCATACCTTAGACCTTATCAAGATAATTATTATTTGTAATAATTTTATTTACGGGTTCAATTACTTCCTTGTTATGCAAATATTTAATATCGATAGTTACATAAAATTATATACGGTTGAGCGTGGTCTTAGAGGAGACACGGTTATATTACACTACCTTTTAAGTCGTTTCGCACCACGGTATATTATGATAGTGGTTTATTTTACGAAGACAAAAAGTGCTTTTCGGTGTTTCATACCGTAGTGCAAAATGACGACATTCGTCGATTCTCACTACTGGTCCGAAACAAGGAACTCAGAAAGAATCCTTTTGGTTTGTTTTAACTACACCATGGACAGGTCATGGTATGAATCGACAAAGGACCCGAAAATTCATTCACCTATTAATGTGCTTACGGTTTTGATGTGCACGAACCTTAAAGGTTTGGTTTACTCTTAACTAAGGCAAACCCGTTATCAACCTGATCAAGTACCAACAGGACATTACAGAAAGGTGTATTATTTACAGATATCTATCTGATCATCGCATGTAAGCTAATGTTAAGTCAACATCGACGTTTTAAGCCCTGTTTTAAAGAAATTTCTCAGAAAATAATATTTTACGTTTTTAGGCTTTAGAAAATCGCATACTTTATAATTATTAAATAAATTAACTAGAAAATACTTTGTTGTACTTGTATTCTGTTTTAAACACGAAATTTTAGAGCGCTTAAAGTTTGTACACCTAACGTAAAGTATTTTCTTAGAGTGAAAAGTACCGCATAACAACACATAACATGACACCTTTTTGCTAAAGAAACAGGAAGACGTGCACACTTTTGATTCTTAAGATTTAATTGTAGATAATAGACATGATATTAAAATAAAAATAAAAAATGAAACTCATAATTACTTTTTAACCGATTTCAAAAAGGAGGAGGTTATCAATTCGTGTCGTATGTTTTTTTTTGTATGTTTGTTACCTCATATCTCAGTTGTTTATAAACAGATTAAAAAAAAAAATCCTACGTAAGATCAACCTGTGTGTGCACTGCAATACCGATACAGATTATTTAATTAATTGTTGTTGTTTCCTCTCTTCATTGGCTAAATAATGTTGCATTTATCAAGTAGACATAATATATAACAGGTCTTAGTGATTTACTCAGGAGAACTTAATTTAAATGAAATTAACCTACAACACTATTGCAGTATTAGCAATTTAATCTAATTATGCCAAAACTGGAATGCAATCATGAACCGGCATTCAGGTTTATGGGTCTCTTTCTCTCATGCGGTATTTTTAATACTACAGAGCGGGACCGAATATTGAGACTGCGTAGAAAATGCGTAGCTTACATAAATTGTTTAAGGCGCAAATCATGGCTCATGTTTCACGCAACACGCGACGATGCGCTTAATTTTCGCGCAGATTTATTCTCAGATTGTAATAAATGTCTGCAAAGATACATGTATTTCATCACGCTGTTTTTCCAGATAGACTATGCAGATTTTTAGGCGTTACGCCATTTATTTAGGATGTGTAATAGGGACTGCTAATATTTTTATGACTAAAGTTCTACTTATGTCAAGAAATGCATTACGCTGCAAATATGTAGCTTTGCGACTTTGTTATTGCATTTCAGTTTTTTTATATTTGAAATATTTGCAAAAAAGCCAAAGAAACAAATCGTCTTTATCACAACGTCTGTAAAGATAATATATATAATAATAATAATATATTTTGTTTCAGAATCAATTTAGTGTACTTATAGGCAGATCTATCAGTCTAACCGTATCAAAGTTGTTTTTTGAAATCTGTAGAAAATCGACCTTAAGCCGTAGGGTTGTACGCTACACTGATATATTATTTTTTTGCAATAAAACTTTTATTTTTATTGATACCATGTTCACATTGATAGTCTCCACGCCTTTACACCACAAATTCTTACAAGATTAGCGCCATCGCATATCTACAAGCAGCAACCAGTAGCTGTTGCATACGCCGTTCGCGATCGCCGATTCTAATCAATATGCAAAGTGCCGATACGGCATCGCGTGCGCCCGCGAAATACTTGCTCTTTGTTTAATTAAATGCGCGATTAATGTTACATTACGCGAGTATCTTAGTGCTACAGTTATAAACTGGTCACTTTTTATATAGGGTACTCGTAAAAATGTAGATTAAGATTATTTATAGACTGTCTACGCTTTTATTTTTCCTTTAGGTATCTAATAAATGGAAATGGCTTTAGGTTAGTAAATTTTACACGTATTTATATTGATTAATGAGGTCTAATTGTCCTTGTTGACAACTTTCCTAGATTTATGGTAGGTGGTTATAGTAGATTATAAATTATAGTTTCAATAGTTTATCTAAAGCATTTTCAGTCAAAAATGTTCATTAAGTTTTATTTCACTTATTATGTAAAACATACGGGAGATGACCACTTCTAAGAAGTATCATAAAAAGATTAGGCAAAAGGCAATCAAGTTAATTTTAATTATGCAGCTAAGCAAAGTTAACATAGCTTTTATGTAAAATTTTCATAATTAAGACTTACCTTATACGAGTACTTACTTCTAATAAAATCATACAATTACGTAATCGTAGACCTTATGCTACTATAATCAGTACCAGTATAAATGTATTAAAGTTAGATGGTGTGATTGTAAAATAGTTTAATCACGAAGTGCTACACCTAAATCAACAGTTGGTAACTGCACTAAAAGTGTAAAACAACACATCAGTCGTACAAGTAGTGGACGTAAATCACAATTAAATGTAAAATCAGATGAATATTTTTCTTCATTAGCAATATACGAGATTAATGATTAAAGAAAATAAAATGACTGGCCAATCAAGGATCCAAAAATTTGGTTCATTCTTTTTGACTGCGCCATATCAGAGAACACTTATGGATGCAATTTTATTAATTAATTTCGAGATGCATTTATCTTCCTCGCATGATCCAAGCGTTTAATAAGGCCGAGGCGCCATTATGGGGATTGCGTTTGAGGGAAGCTGGGGGGATTCGGACAACAAGCTGAGTGGGCGATAATTCATCGCGCGGGAAATTAGGATTGGTGTTTTTTTGAGTACAACACCTCTGGGCATTCCTCGCAATTTGTTATGTGTGTGGAATTTTACATTTTTTGATTCTTTATTCAAAATTATTACGATAGTATATTTCACATGTATATTGGAATTAACGAAATGCTTGTTATAAAGATAAATGATTTGTAAAAAATATATTATTTGATGTTATAAAATTATACAATACTTATAATGATTTGTAAACACTTTGACATGTAAAATTATGAAAATAAAAGTAAAATAGTGTTCTATTTATTGAAACTAAGGTATCTAAATTAAACTATTAACTAATATTCAAAGCGCTGCCTCATAAATGTAAATTGTTTTACCAATGTAAACACATTTTCTTAAACATTACATAATTATCTCGATTAAGTCTTAAACACAGAATTAAGCAATAACACAACAAACAAGCTCATCGACTAACAATATTAGTATTGCGCTCGTCCACATAGTCCCAACCTCCCCTAATTTGAATAATAATCTCACCATCAATCTGTTTGCCTTGCTTCTTGATTATTAAAACAAGACCTCATTTAGATTATGCTTTAAACATTACGTTAATTCGATATCTCGTTTTCTGGTATTAGACTTGACCAGTTGCAATCGTTGTGCAATTATTACGAATATATATTACAAGATATTAATTGTGTTGTTATAAACAATAGTTCGCGGTAAGTTACATTTTAAATTGAGTAGGCCTATGAGCTTATTGAATTAGCTATAGAAAGCGTAAACTGTTTTCTTTTAGCTTTATAATGAAATCCTTGACAGCAAATGGCGCATATGCCGATTGTGTTATTTTTGATTGTAATTCCTCGATCAAACTCTATGACCGGCAATTACTTATCATATGCTAATTCTTTGTTGCCAATCCTATTGTTAAACATTATGCAAGCATGAAAATATCATGACTGGCCTGTCTAGTGGTTAGTGACCCTGACTGCTAAGCCGGAGGTCGTGGGTTCGATTCCCATCCAGGACAAATCTTTGTGTGATGAGCATGATTGTTTGTTCTGTGTCTGGGTGTAATTTATCTATAATATGTATGTATTTACAAAAAAAAATGTATATAAGTAGTATATCAGTTGTTTAGTACCCATAACACAAGCAAATATAATTGCTTAATTTGGGGCTAGATGGCGTTGTGTGAATGTGGTAGAATATTATTATTATTATATTATTCTTATTATTATTATGATAGAAACGAAAAATATATTTCTCACTAGCTCTTATTCTCTTCTTTTTCACGGTTAGTAACAGTTTTGGCCTTTTTAACATTGTTTCAATGTAGAACACATAAATGTTTATATAGTTCCTTGATCATAGAGAACCCTTACGTAGGTTGGTTGTATGTTAGTTTGTCACACACTATAAAAATGGCTTCAAACTAGTTCTTGAATTGAAAATTTATTTATTCGTAAACAAGCAATATATATTACTAGTTGATAACATGTGGACATTACTGTAACTCTTCATGAAAGTTTACGATGAAGTTTACTTGATATATCTTAGGCTAAGATTAAGTTGGTAGCACTACGTTTATGCGATATATATTTGTTAGTTATGACGTGATATATTAGATACATATTCAGTGTTATGCTAATGTTAACGTTCATGGTTCCATCCTTCATTGCGTTTTCCAACTAATAGTCATCACTCGAGAGCCCTTCGTACTGGATTATCAGATTTACTGATCCTGCACATTGACACTTCTTTGCTGTTGCAGACAGGACTGATCTTTGTGAAAAAGTTTTTGAAAATATGTTTAGCAGTCTCCAGACTGTTGATGATGACTTCATAGTAATATATGAGATTAATAAGGAAACGTAATTGAGCTTAAAATTGATGATGCAGTTATTTTAGGCTCGAATTCATTTTCTTTAAAAAACATGTAAGTTTATTAAAATTATTGCTTTCAATTCATGATAAAGTGAATAAAACTATTTGCTCTATAAAATTTACTACTTCTAAAAAGCCTGCTATACTCGTAATGTCTGTAGTTCTGATATTATGTGCCATTCATGAAGCATTTGTAAGAATAATTAACAAATGCATAGCGCCTCTGGTGTTTATAGGGAGAACTATATTTTATAAGCTGTCACACATGACTTCACATGAGGCGTTTACTTACGGGTAGATGTTGAACGGTGTTATCATTGAAATTCATTTCAAGTTGTTATTTGAGTTGCTTTTTAAAAAGAGTTCAATATTCTATTTAATAATACAATCGGGTCTTTTGCAATTAAGCTGAATTTAGTTATGACCTACCTCATCGCCTGTTTTATTTAACTTTTAAAACACTTTTACTAGGTATTTAGTATTACAAAAAGATATTTCCATACTGCCAAAGTTTCATGTACTTTAACAATCTTGTTACAATTACAAAAATGCCCTAAAAACGCTCTTTTCTATTGTTTTAATTCCAAATTGAGCAAAAACCTCAAAAAATCAATACAAAAAGAATACAAAGTCATTTTCATTAGAAATTCAATTTGTTAAAATAAACGTCAAGATACTAACTAACCCGAAAAGTTCTAAAAATTGTGGGGAAAACGTTAAAAGGGTTGAAAGATAAAGTCGCCAACCGGACAATGGAGGCAATCAGAAAAAATTAATACTGTTTTACAAAAGAAACTTTGTAATATTGTATCACTGATTAAAATTTTTGAACACTCTGTCGTTATCACTATGTTATTTAATTTTCTTGCGACTACAGAAGAACAACTAACGAAAAGTTAGAACAATTTATACCAAGTGATCATTGCTGATGCATACATACAACTGTATCTTTTGTGTGTTTCAAGTAGGATTTCGTTAGACGAGCAAGTGCTTTACTTGATTCTTAGTGGCCATTTGACCAGGAGCACTGTTTTTTTATCCTTGCTCTGAATGCCACTATTAATATAAATAATAAAACAGAAAACACTGTTCTTACAGCTGAAGGTACAACTTCTACTACAGCTACAATGATTTTCTTGGCACTTGAAACTTCTATTCATCAAGAACACATTACCTACATAATGCTGCTACAAAGAATGGACGTATCCCAATTAGACTGCTCCAACTGAAGTGAACAATATTCGAGTGTAAATGTAGTCACATAATTTCACATTCTAGTGCCAGTGTGTATATATTTCATTATAATAATTAATAACATAGTAGTAGTTAAAACAGATTAAGTAGTTCAAATAAAGAGGTTTTCTTCATTTCCATTACATGATCTAATTTATATTAAGTATAGTTCATTGTGATTTATATTATGGTGTATAATAACATGGAATAAATAAATAAATATAACACTAACAATTACAGGAGCAGATGCTAATACAGCTTTTTTTAAACCATTATTAACCCGCGTTCACACTAGCGAACCGTACTCGGCATTCGAGTATAATATCGAGTATATAAATACTGCTTTCTTCATTCCCGACGGTATTAACATACTTATTAATTGCTGCCTCCGGGGTACACTGGTAGCTTTATAATATTTCTTTAATGGTTTACGAGTGCACGGCTCCGCCCAGCGCGTCCGACTTGCAGACATTAATGCGTTGCCAGCGTCGTCAGACAAATGAGTATGCTGATTAAACTCGTGTGCACTATTCTTTGTTTTTGTTTGCTTTTATAGGTTCTACTTATTTTAGACACGAGTTGATTGCAAGTATTTATGCAATATCTTATGTACTAGTGACAATTGTTTTACATCGGTCCTATCAAGTGTGTTCTTTTTTTATATTGATGTATGTACTTGATCTTTTTCTTGATTGTGTCCTTGTTTGATAAAGATAATTTTATTACAAAACATGCATTTCTTATTAAATTAAGTCTTAAAATAAATAAAGGATTTATGCAGTGGATTATATTTAACACAGTAATATTAATAAACGTATCTCTGAAATCTAAAAATAATAGTCAAGAATAATAAGCCGGCTACGTGGCTTTATAACGAGAATTTCACAGAAAATGGTTTCGGGGGCTTCTGCCATAACCGAACGATATGAGACCAGCACAGTAGCACCAGTTTCATACTTTTAAAATGCTTGAATCTTTTTGCTGTCGCGTTTCCTTGTGATGATTCGACCACTATCATAATATATTTGATTTTTTGTTTCGTATAAGGATGGAACACACTACTCCCTACAATGTGAAAGTGCTAGTTGATCTATAAGCAATTGACTTTAAATATAGGAGCCAAACAGGATAACACATCAGAAACCATTCTGCCTATTACCCAATTCAGTGCGTGACGCAAGTAACTTATTAATGTCTTGCACCAGCTGCTGTAGTCCTGAAGTGTGTTGTGCGTGTTATCTTACAAATGTGTATTCTGCGTCTTAATAGCGAAGTGACGTATTCTACCGCCGGTTAATACTCCACATGTGTATTGAAATTCTCTATTTTCTGTTTATAATCTAAACCTATTTCTCTTTCTGTTCACAGGTAACGTACCGCTCACCATTATTCGTAAGTTTGATAATTCACACAATAATTTCTCTATTCCTATACAAAATTATGAGACCACAAACAAACTATTTAACTAACGTTACCGTCACCCACACAAACGCGCCTCCAATCAAGGCAAGTCGCATTTCGAAAGCAAATTATCAACCTAGAAGGGGGGGAGGTATAATTAAAATCCGTTGATTAATATGTAAATGTAATAAGATTACCCTCCCTTGAATAATTTAAATGGAAGCCCGGGAGATGAGTTATATACCTCGGACTCTCATTATACTGTAGTTGTATTGGCTACTATAATGTATGTTGCGTCTCGTTTGATAAATGCTGTCCGTATACGACTAGAGCGACTAAGTTTCGCTCGTGTGACACTGTCTTTATATAAGTATGCATTATTGTTTCATGTGCGAATCGAATTAGGGAAAACTGAAGAGAGTCTATAAGTGAACCTAAAGAACTTTATGTTTAATTTAATTTTGAGTTCGTTAGATTAGTCGTTTCTGCTATTACGGTATCTTATTGATAAGAAGACGATACGCTTCTCAATATCAGTAAGCTTATAGGTACATATTATATTGGACATGTTATACTGTATAAATCTTCGATGCAAATCACATAGGCCAGTGTGTAACAGTTAAGCCACATAATCAGTTAACAGCGTCCTAGCACCGCCAAAATGGGCATGTTTCCGCCATCTTTATTAAGAACGCATGGCCACCCGCCTCCTGGCGTTGGTCAACAGCCAGCAAGGCGTTAAAGGCATCAGCTACACCACCCACCACTAACGATAGAGCTCCCCACCCCTCTGCAACATCAACAGTTACCAGTCAAGGAGAGGCGGCGAGACGGCGGCGACGGACCAACTTATACTGGTCTTAGGAGCTTGGCTCACTTGTCTAATGGCTTTGATTAAACTGCCAGTTTATTTGACGGTACGATGCGTGCGTGCGACCACGTATGAATTTATGTTTAGACGACGTCCGAATATGAAATTATGATCGAAGATATGGGTTCGTTAGTCTGTACGACGTGTGTAAATGTCTGGACTTTGGGGACTTCCATGGTCACCTAAAAGTCTACATTATTAACCTTATAACTTAATTAAACATGATAAAGTTAAATAATAAGAAATAAAATAATATGCTCAACCTATTTAAGAATTTAAAATTACATTATTTACCATAAAAACGGTTAAAACATACTTTACAATTTTCTTCGATTTTCAGTTACAAATTTTAGACCTCCCTTGATTTTTTTTTAGTCTAAATGAAAGTTATAAAGCAATATATTTGAATTATCGAGTACGTGTTAGCGCATTGATGTTCTGTAAGCGAATGGAATCGTTTAATGATTGATTATATTGATCCTGGCCGTTGTCCTGCGAGAGATGTATGATGTACCTAATTAATTCAAAACATTACATAAAATGAGATAGATATAGATCGAAATAAAATATTTTTTATTATACTATCGCTAAAATACAAATGATTAGTTGTGCGGTGTGGCAAACATGGACAAAAGAGTGTGATTATGCTTTATTATTTATCACATCGTTATAGTCTATGCATTTTTACGTATATCAATGTCCTAGATAATGTTACAACCTTTAGATTTTTGTAAATTTCAGTCAGGTGCTCGAGTTTTAGATTTTCAGCTTCGTGCATTAAAAGCAGCTACTGACCCAATCGACTATAGACGACACTGCTTTCGTTATAAAATCAAAAAAAGTTTAAAGTACTAATTAATTATATTTTTTATTCAATTAATAAAAATGAAGAAATTCTGATTAAATGTAGAAAAATAATATCATTTACTACGGTAGTAGATCCACGCTGGTTTCAGCATGAATGGGCCGGATCCTCCGGGGAAGTACTACCCTCTCATAGAAGATCGACGTAAGAGAAGTAGTATCCGTACTACTGCGTTTCGCTCGGTGAGTGAGAGCGCCGGAGGTGCAACTTCTCCCCTTTCCCCTTTCCTTACCTCCCTCAATCCCTTCCCCATTCCCAGCAGTCATAGTGGAGACCACCATACCAGCAATTTAAGACTATGCTTTTGGTATGGTGCCCACTACTTCTGGATTCCACTGACTGCTTACCATCAGGCGGGGTGGAGTCACTTTGCTAAAAAAAAAATAAAAAAAAAACTAATCATGCTGGGTTGGACACCCAAAAAGGGACAAAATTAAGGTGCGTGGTAGCAAATATTCCAGTGTTGAGAAAAATTTGTATTATTTAAAAAATATAAATAAGATAGCATACTTAAAGAATGTAATCTATTAAATTAATTCAAGTCATTTTAAAAACTTACTGAACCGTTTTTTATAGTTTAGGTAAAACCACGTTGTATTCATATAACGTGAACACGATCTCATACAGCACGGTTCATCCATACGTTTTATTCCAGCGTTCATTTCTCTCACGTACGTGTAAGTTCTTGCATAAACTACCTGCTGTTGTGTTTTCCTGTGCTAATGACATAACTTTCTTCAAATGAGGTTTAAAGAGAGCAACTTCATGTTAGGTAGCGACTTCGCAGAGCCTTTGGCTTACGGGAACATACATCGCGTCGTCCATTGATTGAGATTGTGAGAATGATTATCAGGAGATATTTTGGCTTGTTTTTACCACCTACATTAAATATTACTAAGCCATTTGCTGTTCAATATTCTTCTTTTTAGTTACTCTTTGCAGACTGGTCGTGGTTATGAATGGATCCTAACGAATCTCTCCTCCTTGCTATGCGTCTCCATTTTTCTCTATTTGAGTCCAATATTCTATAATTTCTTATTCTAAAATAATTGTTATTAATCATAATAATAGTAATACATGAGACAAGACATTGAAATTACTTATATGGTATTTTAACTGTTAGTGTTTGTGCATTTTGAGCAGAATATATTAAACTAAAATAGGCCATCACTGTTAAAAGACTGTAAAATGTTAGTAGTTCATTAATTAATAATTCAATGTCACATTTTATTACTTATATTATCAGCGAAGTGTGCTTAAATTTCTGCGATGGCAAGTGTTGATCCAGGCTGCTACCCATTGTGAAGTTAACTCTAACAGTAATAAAGAAGAACATGTCAATGTAACATTACAAAACCACTTGATAAAATCGACCGTTACTTAATTCAGTCAATTGTTATGCAGTATACGGATATATAATATAAGAATTGATTTTCGTATTAAACAACACAATTCTTAGTTTGTAATTTTTTCAATTCTTAATAAAAGTGAAAAGTCATATCACAAAATATAAGAAAGTGTTTAGGGTCCTCCCTCTTGTTCCAATGGCCCAATTTTTACCACGGTTGATAAATTAGAATAAAATTCAAGTCATGAAATCATGAAAACACTAACTTTTTTTACAACATCAACCCCTTTTTACAAAATCGTTCACTTATGTGAATTAGAAATCATACATAGTGAGAAGGCTTATTGCACCATCTACAGCATATTTCAAATTTCAAATGATTTTGCATAATTTTATATATGCATTAGGTATAAAAGTAGTAAAAGTAGTGGTGTTTAATTAAAGAATATGATACACCAAATTCTAAAAACAAGCATTTTAATCCTTGTTTATAGACATTTGAAGGCTTATGTACCTGATTTCTAAGTTCAAAGATCGTCGCGCCATCGACACGAAGGATATTAAAAAGTTTCGATTTCTGTCAGATATAAAAAAATTTACGAATAGTGATGCGCTGTTGTTTAAAAAAAGATAAAGTCTTAGATCTCCTTTTTAAAAAATGAATGTTATTGTTAACGTTTATTAACACAATATAATACCACCACCATACCACAGTATCACAATGTTGTGCTATGGTATGGTATGGTATTTTCTATCTCTAAAATACACATAAAACTGAAAGAGGCACAATATGACCCAAGAAACAATAAAAATTAAGTAACGTTAAAAATCTACCCCTATAAACCCCAAAGTCAAAAGTTGTTTGGAAGAGATCGTTTATAGCTATAAAACGGCTCATTGTAAATATTGTTAGTTAAAGTTATGTAAACGTTAAATTGGTGTACAAAATCATGAATGTCAATCAGTGTCAAATTTTTCTAAGAAAATTTAGTACTTAGAATATATACTAGGAGCGCTATGCATTTCTTATATTTTTTGTTTTCGCGGGGCTGTCACCGATAAGACACAAGTAAAAACAATTTAATTTGCGGTAGAACTAAACATGACTACAGGTTACCTTTTGTAAGTAATAATTTTAGTACCTATGTTGAAAGAGAATTACTAGAATAGCATGTTTAATCCACTCCAATTTTATTTCATTAAAGTCATGTCCAACCTCATACAGAAGAGGTGGATACCGTTAAAATTTTATAACAAGTTACCACAATCACACTTTTTACTAGTTGCATTTAATTTTGCCAACAAACTTAACATTTTAAGGTAACAACTTAATTGCCTATATTCTTTAAGCAATACCATGAATATCTAATTTATCGCATGTACAACCATAATAAGACATAAGAAATACAAACAAATATACTCGCAACAAAACAATTATTATTGGTTGCAGATGTACGTCAACAATACTATCCGGGGCTTGCGTCTACCTCTCAATAATTAGGGTAGTGCATCTCCGTTTACCGAATGAGAATAAAGCCTGCCCTTTGTGTCGGTGTGAGTGAAGACCCCTTGAGCACACACACGTGTGTACATTTATGCATGCATCTTGATTCTGTGTATTTATGTATGCCGCACAACACGGGGGCACGTCGTCCGCATGCCACTCTCCGATAGTAATGTCGTATATTTCGGTCCGTGCGAGCACAAGCCTGTCTTATTATGTTTTAGTCGGACCAGACTGACACTTAAACACACATTACCATACAACTTAAAACCACAATCACATGTGTTTTGTCGGCTCTACTAATTTCACTCTCTGACCATTCTACCCTAACTTATTTCGAACTCAATTCGTTTTAATTTTTGTCCATCAAATATTTTCTAATCAGAAATACTTTAGAGACTTCAATTTTTTATTGAAATTGGCGTCTCGTTAATTAAAACCAAATCGAATTAATTACAGAGCGAAAATTATTCCATCGCCTTCGAGTTTAAAAATGTAGTAAGGTGAATGAACATAAAATCGGTACCTACATATTGTTGGAAACACCGCATGCCATAAACTAATATTCGCTCGGACACTACTTGGAGTTATTGGACAATGTAAATGAACGCTATCTCCTATAATGCCTGCCTTATTTCCCCCTCAGCCAGGCCAGTGCCCGGAGCGCCTCCACCGGGTGAGGTGCCCTCCCACCCCGACCGATGTCTCATCAGTAAGGATTGAACCCTTTAATGTATTCACCGTAACTTCGGGATGAGTCTTGTATTAGTGTTATAATGAGACGTGGCCCTAAGGAATTATGGCTATACTTGTGGATCTCTGGGGTCGGGATTAACCCCAACCTAGTTTCAATTTCTATATATGAGAGGTTTCGGTGCCTGAGATCGATAATATCATATTTCAATATTTTAAATGATGCTGCTGTTTAGATCTTATCTTATTAAGTAGCCATTTACATAATAAGAATCAAAATAATAAGAATCTTATATCCGATGTAAAAACTCTTTCATAAATAATTTTAATTAAATCATAGAATACAATTATTAAGATTAGAGACATAATTACTTATCTTATAATTTTAGGTTTAAATAAGTAATAAAATTTCTGAAGATTAAAAGTTTGACAATTGTTTTTTATATAACTGAACATCTAACGCTGGAATTGTAATTGATTTTTTCTTTCAGTACCTCTTAATAACTAGCACTGTATGTACTTCCGAATTAAGTTTAATGTAGTTCAAGTAGTGCACAGCTTAAAACAACAGTTTGATTCGTTTAACAATCACATAAACGACATTTAAAAGTATTACTAGTACCTTTTGAAACCATATTTCTAAGAAATGCAATTTCAATATATTACTTGCTTAGTGAAATACCAAAATTACTTTTCTAAGAGTCTAAATTGTATTAAGAAACAAATCTTGAAGCACTTTAAAGAGTGCCCTCTATTAAAAACTTCTTTGATTAGACTCCATTAATGGAGTTAGAGTTCAAAATTTTGGCTTTAAATGTTCGCCAATAACCGAAACGCTTTCATTAAAAATGTTATTTACCCGAGCTTCTTGAGTCGCCAACAGATCGATAATGCTGCCAATTAGCCGGTACCAATTTTCCAATAAAACTTCAAACTGTTTTCCATTCCATTATCTCTCACCACCCTTTATTGCTGGCGAAGTTAAGCTACGACTCCTCTTTCCACTCCGCTCCCAAATTATTACAATAATAATATTATTATATTAATAATTGTATTGATAAGGAGACTCTCGTAATAAGGGTAAACCGTCCCCTTTCTGCCAGCCATCCTCAATAGGAGAATTTATGTAACTAATGAAATAAGCGAAGTGCCGCTCCCCCGCGCCCCGCGACCCGCCCCAACCCGCACCCATCCACCCTTCATTATCGGAAAGTTTGAAATATAATTTGAAATTATGCTCAATGTTATATTGAAGATAAGAGAAACACAAATTCCTTTAATTGGACTTGTTAAAGTGAGTCAAATTAAGTTAACACCGAGTTGATGGTATTACTTTTGAAGTTGGAAATTATGACGGACTGTCCGTAGGTTTCTGCGGAATTCATGGGGTGATTAGCGGTTGAAAGAACAGTTATCGGTTCCTCGACCCGCGTATTTTATTTAACGGCCTGCCATTTATGGGAACTTATAGCATTGTATTATTAACTTCGAACAACGTTAAGTAGAGCGAAGAAATAGAGTCTCGTGTGTACTGAATCAATACAATAGCCCGTGTTCTAATCGTTGTAATTAATTAATTTCAATGAATTTTCATTACCATTGTCCAGTTTACACCTTTCCCACCTTAATAGTTTAGGTTACAAAGTAACACTTATGAATATTAAACATTTCATCTACTAAGCGAGTGCCAAGTTGCAAATGAACGTATCTTCAATAAGTAAAAACTTACAAATTTTCTAACACCTTTAAATTAATTTTCTAACACCTTTAAATTATACTCATATTAGTCACGATATCGATAGAGGTGTTTAATTTTCAGATACATCAGAAAATTCTGTGTTTCAATATTTAAAATGAGTATCTAAGACAGTAGCATATTGGAACTCCCAAAATAATATTAAATATTAATCATATTTGTATGGTGAAATCCTTGAGGGGTACGTTAGGTCAACTATTGATTTTGGCGCACGCCCGTAGACTCCGGCACCTAGGGGTTCGCAACTTGAGACCATCACAATTAGGCGCCGGTCTCAATCTAATTATATTTCTGATTGGGCTAGTGACGACGCACTGCTTGTGTCCGTGTATCATGTTGTGATTTACAACATGTCTCTGTTCTAGGAAATACGTAACATGACCCTGACTCAGGATTCGAACTAATTAATTGTTAATGAATTATCTCTTCCTTTATTCACGTAGGATTTAGTAAGAACTAATACTAGCATGTATAATCTTCATTTTTCTTTTGTCTTGTCTGAAATCTTCTCGTATTTATCTTGAAAAGTATGCTACAGCAGTAGTTATAAAGATAATTAATGTTCAATTTTAAAACAACAATTATAATTTTTAAATCACCAATAAACTGTGATTGGTACAAGAAGTATTTCGGAAGAAATGCAACATATCAAAAAGAGAACATACCAAATACAAAAAAATAGAAAGTGTGTGTAACAAACAGTATTATTAAATAATCCAAACATAATGCTAATAAGTAAAATAAAAGCGCAATCACTAACGAAGTTAGCTTTTAAGTGAAAACAGGCAGTAATATTCTACTTGAATCACTTCACGAAATCAACACTGTAATCTAACTTCTAGTTGATATACCGTTACCGGGACATTATGTACCGTGAGAGCAGATAGAGCAAGAGAATTGTAACCACAGTCGTAAATTTACTCGTTTAAAACTAAGGAACCATTCTACTGTGAAATTTCTATGATCGAAAATTTTCTAATTTCAAATAATTTGCGGATGCTATTTTAGTGAAACATAAATACTCTTTGTTGAGAAGCTTCTACGGTAATCTCTACATTGCTATGTAAACCCTGCATAATCTCAAGCTATATTATGATATAAGGACTTACAGTAATATCAATTAGATGCAGATCGAGATCTAATTATTCGAATTCGGCTCGAGCTGGCACAGCACTATTCTGATTGTCGACAAGCGATTTCGGAAATTACTAAGGCGTCGACGCCGCCCGCCCCGCTCATTCCAACCGCCCCTGTTCCTTGCGTTTCGGTTAGAGACGGTCAGTTGTTGGTGCCGTCACCCTATACATTTTAAAGCATGTTGCAAATTTGCAATTTTATCAGTGTTTTTAGACTGGTGCTGGCAACTAATTAATAATGTACAGTAAAATAAAATAAAATTAACCATATTTTAGCGCTGAAATAGTTTATATAAAAGAGTTATTAAATATTATAGTTTTTTTATTTAATAAAAAATTGTAATTACCTATAATCATAATTGTAACTTATTGTAATACAAACCTTTTTATGAAATACTACTTGCGCGTTGCGGCTTCTCCCGCGCGTAAAATGGTATATGTTTACCTCAGGAATCAGACCGATTTTCGTAATACACAGTATCCTATGTCCGTCTCCGGCACCGTATCTATGTACATACATACCAATTTTCATCGAAATCTGTTTAGCCGCTTAGGCGCTGAGTGGTAACAAACACACACACAAACTTTCGCATTTATAATATTAATGAAATGTGGTACATATTCGAAAACACAATAATACTATATTGAAATCGGAAGACTGTCAGAATAATCTAACAATACAATATTAATATAATTTATACATTCAGAATAATTTCCTATTTCTACATGTAACAAATAAGGTATCTAACCCAATAGTCGGCAGCAGGGCCGCTGACATAACTAAAACATAGTCATATCGACCAAAAATCCCGCCTAGCATTAGCATAACAATTTAATTAATCAAGACCCACTCCACATTAAGAGACGTAGCTACTATCGTACTTCATTCTTATTATGTCGGGTAATAAGACGAGTTCTGATATTCTATTGTTTTATTAGATTAAGCGTTTTCGTTTTGTTGATTATTGATAAAAATAATGAAAAATTATGAAATTACCTTGATTTAAGAGAATAGAGAGGTAAAACGAATATGTACCTTTTATCTAAATAAAGACATACATGCTGATGACCTGGCAATGACCTAAATATAATTGATGTCATAGATATGTAGAATAATAAATTTGCTTTTCGGTAACTTGTACAGACCAAGAAACTTTTCAGTGCGCTGGTTTTGGTCAGTCTGTCCAAGAAGCGATCACTGAGTATCGCCGGCCAATAATCGTAGCGTGCCACCCGTCGCGTTTGGCCGCGTCTCGCACGTCTCCCCGAAGACCGGCCCCTCCACCCCACCCTGGCTGTACATCATCTCATTTGAATTTCTAACTAGGAAACCTCCATGCAATTATTGGATTAATGTAAATTACGCAGTCTACAGCTCCACGGTGCACTATCAGGACAGGGTTTAATTAGAATCCGGTTAAGTCTAATAATTCTATAGTGTTTCGCAAAGTCGCTCTTATGTTGACTAAAGAATGGTTGAATTTACAAAAATATGGGCCAGCCAATTAAATGATTATTTTTGCAAGTACACTTTTGGGTGTATCACCCTAACTTTAAAGAATGTACTAAGTTTTAAAGTAGAATGTAAATGAACTACAATCTAAATTCAACAAAACTAAGTACAGTAGGTAAATCTAAAAGAAAAATTCCCAAATTCTCTAGGTATATAATAAGTCTAAAATGCAAGATCCAATTTCGGAGTTCTCGACAATGGTTCAAATAAACAAGACGTCCAAAGACGAAGATTCACCCAATTTCAAAATCAGAACGTACCCTCGCGCGAAGTATTCATTCAAAACATAACCTCAAAACATTCCCGACGTGACCTCGAAAATGCACGTAGGTGAAAGCCCTCGGGAGTTCACGTAGGGGAACAAAAAAACCCCTAACCCCCGCGTAAGGAGCGGGGGGTGGCCCGCCCGTGAATGAACGAAGGAGGATTGCGTCCTTGGAGCAAAAAAGTCACGTGACCCCGTTCAACAGGTGGCGCCGTGAGTGTGTCCTTGCGCTCGGATTAGAAAAAAAACATGCTTTCGGTATTCTTCGGGTATTCGCTTGTTTTTTTACAATGCGCTTTGTGTGTTGACGTGTTGATGGCGGTCGGATTAAAGTTTTGATTGATTGGTATATTTGAATATCCAAGGCAGCTTTCAAGGCTGTTGCATTGAGTCGTATCTTCGCAATGCCATTTTTACAGGCTAATTTACAGGAAATCTAAGGGACTAGTAGTACTTTAGATATATTCTGCATAAAAGTAGTAACTGTAAAGTCTAGCCTATGAATATCACTTGTTTAGAGTTGCATAAGTTAAGAATACTCTATCTCACCTAAATACTAACTAATTAAATATCTCTATAACTAATCATCTACAGATCAACCAAATTATAGCAGTACAGATGTCAGATGCCGTTAAACCTCTCTGTACTATCAAAACAAGAATCAGGATTAGAACGAGAACACGATTTCCTAGAATTATTCAAGAAAACCGCAAAAAGCTTTACATTCTTCTAATCACACTATTAAATTACATTGCACTGAAAATAATCGTAATATTCAAAGAAAACGACGCCGCTACACACTTTTAAAACAAATGCGTAACAAACCAAAGTTTCTGTACAACCAAAAAGCGTATATCCAAAAAGTTTACTTCGAAACAAGTAGAAGGTTGCTTCATTCCTTTATGAATGGCGGGCTCCCTCGGCCCCGCTTAACACAAATGTCACGGCGCCCCGACGAGCCGGAAAACTCTCTTTTCTTCCTGAATTACCGCATAAATACTACACTTGAAAACACACCTTAATTCTACAGACTTAGAGTAGTAAACTCTTTGCGGATTCCCGGAAAATTTAAGGAATTTTCTACACAACACCGTCGTTAGGGTTGCAGGCTTATTGTGCGAATAATAAGGTTTGTTTTTCAATGTCTACATTGGCGTCGAAGGCATGAAATCTTGCGTCTCCCGCGGCAAATTGTTTCCTCGCTCCGCGTGTTTGTATTTTATTATACATTTTTATTTCTCGATAACATTAGCTTAACCGACTTTTCATTGCCTCGACTAGGGTTGCCGCTCGAGTTGTTAACTTCGTTTCGTGTGGATGTCTTTTTATGGCTCCTACTGTGAATGTTTTTACTTTTACTTATTTTGTTGGCTGCTTACATTTTATGCAGATAGAAATACATTAAGTTCTAGTAAAATAAACGATTGCAAGAGGAATTTGCCAGAAGTATCACTTTGTGTGTCGGCTATGATTGTTATTAAAAACAACGACGAATCTTTATAATCATGATAAAATAATAGAATTCATTAATGAAAGGTTTGTGGGTAACTTAAATACACAAGGTAGTTACGACTACACTTTTTTCAATAATTCGGGATGTAAAAGCAGTTACTTTTCAAAGACTTAACGTAAATCGACGATGAAAAGTAGGTTTTCTATATTCATAATCACAGTGACTGTTTTTATTGTTCTAAGCCCGATATGTCTTTGCCTTTGTTTTTTGTCATAATGTCTGCAGATCTAAAACCATCCTTTCACTTCATTAATAACTCTCTATTCCAATTGAATTTCACAAATGCAAAACCATATTAAAAATATATCTACCTAAAATTTAAGTTAACTGCTCTGCTGGTTCATGAGCCGCCATTGACACCGACACTTATTTAGATCGACTAATATAAGTTCCTCTTCAACAAATGTCTGAAATCAATCTCTCTCTCTACAAAAATCTTAAAATAATAAAATGCCACCCTATAAAACTCTTGACAACCCTAATCAGGTGTAAAGTTGGTGTAACAACCCTAAGAAAAGTTGAGGCGAGGTAGGAATGTCAAAAACGTCGGGGCGCGAACAAATATGTGCTTTGCCGACGGGCCGGCCGGCGGCACCGCAGCTTAACCGAAGCTTAACAGAGTTTAATACCGCCACGCTGAGTTTGTGTTAGTTTAACATTTTATAGAGATATTTTTAATTTGCTGCGAGTTTGTAATTAGAGATTGTAAGTATTTAAAGTCGTCTAAAGTTAACGCCTAGTGGTAGTTTTATTCAAACTTTCGGAGATTTTACAACCTAATTAAGAATAATGCTATTTTATATTTAGTTTAAGTACGCGTTTATTTTTAAACTTCATTAAAAATAGGTAGCTAAACATAATTTGATATTTCTTTAGTTTCAATTATAAAATAACAATTTAATTCAACAATAAAATTTATTTATTATTTAATTAAAGTTAGTGAGTTAAATATGTTACAGTTTTGTTCAATCCATATTTTACTTTAAATAACATTTACTATTCTGAGATAAACTAAACCTAAAAACGAAAAAATACAACTGTAGTTAATCTATTAAACAACAAGTGTTTGCTAAACCAATGTCAGTTAACTGTATTTCGTGCAAGTGGACTGTCGTCGGAAGGGACCCTCAACGGAATCCTTTGCATTTCCCTCCGCACTTTACCGGATTTTTTTTTCCATTTTATTTACTTGGGCGCGAATGTTAGACGCCTCGGGTGCCACTTACACTTGCCTTTATAACAGAGCTCGGACATTTCAACCAATGTTACGAGCTTTTCGACAAATTACTTGATTTGTTCTACTGATACAGACGGATTCTTTGCGTTTACTTCTTTTGTTTTTATACATTAATACTATGTAACTTTTCGGTTCGTATTTTAAATTTAGTGAAGGTTTTAGAGATTTTAGAGTTTACGAAGACCAGATTTAACACATTATATTATATCGTTCTCTGGTATCGGAATTTTGTACAGATTTTGCAGTAGAAACGAATAACAACTCAGGCAATTAGTCAATTGCTAATTGATGCAATGGAAAAACAATGATATAAAAGTCGGCATTTATGTCAGTGTACAATTGCGTGATGCAGAGAAATATAGATCTTATACGCAACTTGAACTTTAGATGATCTTTTTTTTATTCTGTTTTGGTTTGGGGACTGTTATCGTTATTAACAATATGTAAGTCCCGTTGTAACCTATAATAATTAGGTAGTAATACCACTTAGTTCTAAACAAAGAAAGTGAAAACATTTAAATATTATGAGTCAACGTCTAGACAAGAGAATCGATTTCGACCGCGAACTCTTACAAGTCGTCTAAATTATGGTATAAATCATTTTTAATTTTAAATCTTAGACGTATAGTAGATGCCAATGTTAATTATAAAGAGTGACAAAATACTACAATTTAGCTAGTTTAAAAAGCTTCAGGGGTTATTACTTTGAACAAAAATTAGGCAGATATTTTGTATGAATCTATTCTTTTCCATCGCTGGTCTATATTTTTAATGTAATATGCACTATGATACTAATATAAATTAAATTAAATATCAATCATCTACAAAATAAGAAAATACAACATCCAAATCTGAACGGTGTAGAAATTAACATCTCAAATGACATATAATAGGAATTTTAAAACACATATTCTAGTTACTTATTTTAATACACTTAATTTTTGCTCCCCTCGTGAGACATTATTTATTTCACAACTATTTGCGATCTGTTGGAGTCAGCAGAAATTGCGAGGTAAAAAGTTAAGGTCTTCTTCTTCTTCTCCTTTTTTTTGGCAACAGAGCCGACGATTGTATCAGCTATTTCTGCCAGCGTCAAGTGTAGAATAATATTCTTGTTGATGATATTAATGGTATATTACAAAGATAAAATAGAAAAAATGTGGATGAAATTAAATGACAATCATCTTCCGTGAAAACAAAAGATGGACCTAAAAGTTAAGGTCTTTACGCTTTGACAATGGTATTAGGGAGAGTTAGTAGCTGTCACAAGACAGCTTAAATGCTGGTTGAACTGTCAAAACATATTGATAGTATTTTTGTAACTTACCCCATTTTCCCAAAATATATTTCACATCCACATTACCTATTATTGTTACTAAATGAACAAATTAAAACGCAATAATACTTCTATATTTTATTTGTTCAACGTTTAAACTATACGAAGTGCGTTTGTTCACGATTTCTTAAATATGAAGCCATCTGATTAGAAAGGTTTATTCTCAAAGTACTCCATTATTTGTTTTAAAAAGATAAGAAATTCATACATTCCACTGAAAACGCTATTGCTTTGTTTCCATTCGACCTTTGCATGGAGCAGTTTAAGAACTGAAGCTGTAGGTTAATTAGCTGACATTTTGTAGATTTGACACATAAGTGTTAATTCAATTAACCTAAATGAATGAAAATGTTTTTGACTTTAAACTCTTTCTGGAGTACTTTGGGAACAACCCTGTGGAAAGATCGGCATACGTGCACTTTGAATTAGAGCGGTTCGTCTCTAGACTAGATATAACAACAGGGGGTACACCCCTCGGGTGGTATCGATTTTGGATGAGAAACTGGACTAGAGACATGCAGGGCTTAATAACAATGGACGCCAACCTTGTGTTGCATCTTGTTCAGCCTTTGTTTAGTTCTAACATTTTATAGTGCGCTGTTTTGTTTGTTTTTGAAAGAGATGAACGGATATGTTAAACAAATTGCATTTCAAGTTTATGATCAATTTAATCATAGAATTTTTGTCCGACTGTCTAAGTCAAGGAGGGTAATGTTTTTCGAGCGTATGTATGCATGTATGTATAAATGTATGTATGTATGTGAGTATGTATGTCTATTTTTTGTCACGCTCTACAGCCTAAATGCCTTGATGGATTTTATCGTATGATGTGGCATTAGATTCGTATTGATTGTGGAAGTGACATAGGGTATATACAATTTCGTTGTAGCGTCAGCAAGAAAAAAAAAAAAAAACAGACTGCTGATGCCGCTGCCGTCGCGGTATGATTATCGCATAAATTTCTAAATTCGATTTCTAAGTTACTTAAAAAGTGGATATAAGTTTTCAATCATAAACTGCTTAATATCTGTAGTCTGGAATTGTATAGTAGGTTCATCCTATTATATAGGTTAGCGAAGCATGAATGTGATACATCACTGCTTACCCTTTTAGGGATAAGGCGGTGATGCTAGAATAATTTCAAATTTATGCAAATCACAGTTTAAATAGACTTAGATTATGTATGATATTATTATAACTAGTATAGGATGGTTATGGTACCACCTCTTCGACATAAGGGTGAGGGTTCAAATCAGTATGCCATAAAATACTTGAACATGGTTACCTATAAAGACATTGACATAAACTTGACATGTACAAAATGTACTTAGTTAATTTTAGTAAATTAGACTTCTCGTGAGCTTGTTGAGTATCATAAGTTCGATTCCTGTCTGATATATATATTTGTAAGATACTTAAGCTCGACAGTCTAAACTTGTGTGCGATCTGTTTACTCGTGACTATTTTAGTTGATTCTTAGGTATCGTAAAAAAATTAAACATAATTTAGTTTTATAATTAAGATATTTATTAGGTTATTTTTAAAACTAAGTATGATAGGTAGTTTGAGTTCATAATATTAAAAACGATAATCATTTATAATTAAAGATTATTAATCAATCAAAATTAATTATACTGTCATAACAAACTGTTCATAATGATATGAAACGAAAATATTTTTATACCCCAAAAAAATAATAGACAATCAAATTGAAAATCGTTGAATCGGCTAACGAAGTTAGGCGAACGGCTACCGTCATTATCTAGCCGGGTAGCATTCTGAACTACGTCGACCTCAAAAACTTATTACAATCCGCCCTACCCAGCTCATTATCTCTGGCCCATAGTCTCAATCGATACTAACTACAAACACATACAAACTATTAACACACACAAACACAAAGTAAATGAAAGTCTACGCGTACCCGTAACCGGCGCGTCAACTTAAAACTTAATTATAATTAATTAATTCCAATTGGACGATATCTCTTTCTAACCTTACATATCTTGTGTACACTCGTCTCTGTCTAACGCAAAGGAGGGTAGACGTGGTATTGTGTTTTCGAAGACCTTTTACCACGAGGCATTTCACGAAGTAAAGTAGTCGTTAGTTCGATTCCAATACCATTTTATTAGTCCTCAGGTTTTAATTGGCATCCAATTTTAATTATTTTTTTAAGTATACTACTTATTGGTGGTTGGTTTTGATTAATATTTCGTTGGAGTGATTTGAGTAGGCATGAGAGCCCTATTGAATAAGTGTTGTATTTTGTTTCAATATATAAAAGTCATTGAAATGATTGGTTTAGCAGACTAACCCCCAGTTTCTGAAAGGCTGATCAACGAAAAATTAACTAATCACATGAGATTTAACAGGTGATTAGTTATTTTTTTGTTGATCAGCCTTTCAGAAACTTAAGCGTAAACGTAAGCTGCTTAAACAAAACTCATACACATTAAAGGAATACATATTGTAATAAATACCGTAATTAAGAAAACTAGACTATAACATAACCTAGTCAAAGTTATTTCCTACAATAAACAGTATTCTATTTAAAAAAGGGTAATATTTAATAAAGAATAGAAGTGCTTGCTTGAGAGGCTGATAAATTGCAATTTGAAGTTCGCATTCGCGATATTAATTAATTTTAATTTTTACATGATGAAGAATGCAAGAGAAAAATAATCTACACGCATTTATACGTCGTACATCTTCGAAATATATGCTCATTTATGTCTTGTTCTATACATAACTGTATGCGCATAACTCTTTGGTTATCAAGGAGAAAATATAGGACAGAAACTACTTGACGCGGAGCAAAACAACGACATAGACGGCACAAAGGGGGTATAAAAGCATTAAATCAGAACAAAATGGCCGTAGCACCCTGAATGGCGTATAATTTAATTGTAATCATCACTACATCGGCCTGTGACGAGTATCAACGAGATGCGACTAGAAGGGATCTCCCCAACCCCCCACGACGACTTCAGTCCCCCCTAAGAAGGGGTTAACACCCCCCTCATTACCATATTTCATTTACTCAACGAAATTATGCTAATTACTTATATTGCTTTGTGTAAAAAGGAAATTTATAAGGATTAAACTTACACCCCCCAGTCGAAGCCGGTCGGATCCAGACATAACTAGTTTGGGCGAGTTCGAAGGATGAATTATTTAAGATGATTCTTCGAATTAAAAAAACGAGAGCTTCGAAGGGCTCCCGAATTCGCGTTCGGCTTGATTATAATCGCACGCAATTAAAATTCAAATTGGAGAATTTTTAATTTTGTTATTGATGACCCCCTTTTGCGGATGGATTGAATCGTGCCTTGTTGAAAACTTTTTTGAACTCGAAAGCTGTGCTTATCGAGAAAATTGCTTGTTTATTTTATAAATTTCATATTAATTTATTAAATGTATGGTTAACGAAAACGAACAAATTGAAACACAACTTGAGATATTCAGTACTGTGATTCATTACTGAGCAGCTACTGACATATTATTATTGGATATTATTATTTTAGATACTGTACATGATTTTAATAAAGCCTCTTTACAATTATTAAATAAACAATTTTATGTCATTTGCATCCTGTTGCAGTGATGCCCTATCACACTGAGATATTAGATTATAAAATATAATAATAGTTTTATAAAAAAAAATGGTTGCGTTTTTATTGACACAGTTTCTCATTAATTCGCGTTGTATGAATACCGATATATAATACAAAAAATGTTACACCTCTATTAAATTTTAATAGATAAATAAATAAAATGTTTACTATTTATTAATGTACCTTAACACGCCTTAATATTGCAAATTTATATTTTTTTATAGTTTTTAAGTTATGTATTAAGAAAAAAAATGCATAAACTACACTTTATCAACGCGTTCAAAGTTTTGGAAATAGATAGCAGCCTGCCTTCGAATTTGAAGGCCGTTCGCGAAATCTAACATTTATTTTTCTCACGTTTTTGTCTACACTAATGTTTTCTACCTATACCTATAAACTATCCTCCTGGCTGTAAAATTTTAGGTTCTTAAGTTAAGGTTTTCAGATTAAATGTAATGTTAGTGACCACTTTTTATAAATAGATAAGAATATTACATCATAAGTACCTTCTGTCGATAAACGTTTCTATGTCAATGTTGATCCTGATGTGTTCCCCATTCATAAATATAAGCTGTATCTATTATAGCATATCAAACACATTGTGCGTAGTAGTGTAAAGATAAACTTTCAGTATTCAGTTATGCATTCAATAAAAACATTAAAGTAGTCCCATATCAATCATACTGTATAACAAAAAGCGGTCGAGATACGTCAAAACATATATTAACACATCAAAACACACGAAAATATATGCTGAACGTTCGAATTGAATTATAGTAATGAAATAGTCGGCTGCTTTGGGCTTGCGAGCGCCTCTGGCCGCTAGTTTCGCAACTTATCCCGACTAAGGCGAGTCCTTATTTAAATGTAAATTAGGTTCATTTCACGAAATTAATGTCGTGAAGGCCCCACCCCCGGTGTGAGGTGACCATCCTTCGAGCGCTTCTCAGTACAAGTCGCGCAGACTTATTAACTTTTATTTTTGTGTCATGTTTAATGACTGTTTATGATCGCACGCTTATAATTTCTCATTTTTTCTCGGCTACTCTGTATCGAATATTTTTCATGTTAATTTATATTTTTAATTTATTTTAATACCTCTATATGAAACATTTAATTGAACGATCTGATACTGTATAATTGCCGTTTCAAGCAATCTGTTTGAAATTTAATCGTGTTTTGTAATTTTTTTTAAATTTTAGAATAGCTACGTAATTTATTCGCGTATGTTAAAAGAAGGTACGAAATTAAATATATAAATGCTATTATATTTTTTTTAATAAGGATACAGTTTTAAACAACATTTTATTGCATTAGTATTAATCTTAAACAAATAAATTCACTTTCACAACTAATGAATTTATTAATTAACTCACGAATATAAGTATTATCATGGATAGAGAAATTTCTGTAATGTCTTAGAAAGAACTAAAATAATAATCTAAAACATTGTAAGAGCATAGTGTCCTCATACAAATTAAGAAGTGAATAAGAAAAATAATTAATTCTCAGAAAACTGTATCTTAATAAGACTAATCTGAATAGTTTCGTGTTTTCGTTGACGAGTAGGGTATATTAATTTCATCCGAGTACAGCTGTTGTACCAGTATTACTTCAGTAAATAAACATTGTTACAAGAAAATTTGTTCCTTTGTTTGCTAGAAGTTCCTTTACAAAATTGCAATGACTCATATGATAGATAATGGTAACAGCTTGTCGCGAGTTGTGAACAAGAGATGTAGGTAAGCTACACCGGGCTTCACGCTAGAGAAGTATACAAAAAAAAATATAGAACTCAATAATATAAAACATTTATTTGGCGTGGATGTCGAATGCTAATGGCTTATTAATATTAGTATTCTACTGTCACTTAGATGTGTTTCTCGTACTATCCTTGAAATTATGAAAATTTGGTGACAGTAGTCTTAGGGAGTAATGGCTGCTCTATGATTATATGGACAGACGAGTCATTACTCCCGTGTAAGTGTTGTTGCGAATTGCTAATGTTGTGCTTTCACAGTTTTACACACACAAATTAATCGTTACTTTAACTTCTATCACTGTTTTGGGGCGTGAGTCTAATGGCCACGATGTATGTGTAAAACGTGTGTGCAAAATTGAGCTGCTACCATATTTATTATCATAACTTGTAATTGCTCTATGTTGTATTTTCCAGAGTTTTGACAAATCGATTTTGAATTATGATCTGTCAAATACATTTTAGCAAGGCAAGTCAGCAGCGTTAATTGTTTAAATATTAATTTCGTTGATTCCAATTCGTCTGCCGAGTGACTAATATAAGGACCTCCTCCTTTAGAACAATCAATATCCATATGGGCACTGCCAGGATTACTTTTGGGTGCATCTGACTTTCAGGGGAATGCATGACTTTCAAGGGGTTGCATGACTTACAGGTAGGTGCATCTGAACAAATTTGTATGGCAACCTATAGACACTTAAAGTGCAACCTCCTTGCACCATGCTGGCGGCGCCTACGTCTCCAGCAGTAGACATTTACAGACAGATAAATATAAAATAGACAGAGCTGTCACAGCAGTCATGGCTACTGCAAGTATTTATGTTTTTTTTTATTATTTGGTTTACCAACGATTGATTACATTATACATAAAATAGGTACATGTAACAATAAAGATAACAATTTATCAATCACTTAGGTAAACAGCGCATGAAAATTAAAAAAAAGATTTGGAGTGTCTGTTTGTAATACTGAAATAACCGTTTTTAATATAATGTATATGAATATAATATACGGTGGTACATACACCCAAATATTTTTTTTACTTTTTTTGTCTGTCTGTCTGTCTGTTTGTTCCGGCTAATCTCTGAAATGGCTGGACCGATTTTGACGGGACTTTTATTGGCAAGTAGCTGATGTAATAAGGAGTAACTTAGGCTACATTTATTTGAGAATAATTATTTAATTTTAGAAAAATAGAGTAATGTTGATCGACTGTTAGGCGAAACGAAGTTCGCCAGGTCAGCTAGTAAGTTATAAGTATAGGGCATTGATCATATTTTTCCGAAATATTATATCTGTATTGCTACAGTTTTTAGATACCTGTGTGAAACTTCTAATAAAGATCAACCATAAGAGCGACACTAGATATTTTAAGAAACTGTCTTGCACTCGTAGAAGTTTGGAAGTATGCAAATTCTTTTTTTAACATCTACTGTGGACTAAGTTCTTTTAAGACATGCACTAATGCCTGTAACAAACGCCCAATAAACTTTTTTGAAAAATCATGAAAATTATTAATTTGTATTTTATAGAGACACTCAAAATTATTTATTTCTTTATTTCATATACAAAAGATGTATAAGTATTTTACGTAGCAAGTAAACATAGGTAGATCTGGCATAGTTTCTGAATACGAATCACATCTATTTTTGCATTTTATTTTCTCATCAATTTCTTTTCCAAAAATATGTAGGTTGTCAACGACTTTCGTTTGAACTACTGAAAATATAGGTATTAAAATATGGTTCATAATAAAGTCTTATCGTAGTTTTGTTAGAAAATATATTTCATAGAGCTGTACACGTCTATGGTTAGATAGAAGCCAAGCTTGATGGTATCGTCTTAGCAATGTTAGTGCATTTTACTATTAGACAACCCATACACTTACTTGTTTGTCAGTTGAATAAAAATACATATCAGTCGCTTAATATTACACATACACAACTATCAAATAAAACAATCTAATAAATTCAGAATCACATGACAATACTGTAACTACTAAATACTGACCGCTACATAAACAAAAACCGACCAATACAAATTCAAATTACGAAAAAAAAATTAAACATGTTGCGAATAAACAATACATTTATAGAAGTCCAATCTATACATTTATCGCATAAAACAAAAATAGAATTACCAACTATGGTATTAATCGAAACATTAGGATCGCGATCACTTGGCGACGAGCGCGATATGAACAGAAAGGGTTAGGCCACCCCACGATACATAATTACAAACTCACACACACACCCTCACACAAACGTACAGTATAAAACAAGGCAACTACTTAGCATTTTCAAATTAAATACACTAATCACTTGTATAAACCCGTGTGTACGTATACGGTGTGGATCGATATTGCGTCTGTGTGCGCCTCTGATTATAATGAAGGGTAGAGGGTGATATTAAGTGGCTCTATTCGTGTACCCTCGCCACTACTTGCTGTGTAGTCATGCTTTCGCCACTTCATACTTTACCAGTGATAATTTTGTCGACTTTTTTGTTCGTAATATTATATTATTATATTGTTGTACTAATGTGATTTTTCAAATCTTATGTCGGTACTTTTCTAAGTTTATCTGGACATTCCTGACTGACGGTGAAGGATAACATTGTGAGGAAACCTGGAGTTCTAACCAAGTCTCAAATCGCCAATCCTCCTTGAGCAAGCGTGTCTATCAACGCTTATACGTTCTCAATATGAGGAGGAGGCCTTTCCCTGCTGTGGTATAATAATGCACCGATATGTCAATGATATTGTTGTTTGCAAATGCAGTATAATAAGATGTGTCTAATTAAGTTTATGCTAGTAGGAATAGTACTAATAGAATGTGTCGATTTGTCTTAATGACTCTCCGTAACTATCTTTTATAAGTACACAAAATTTAAGGTTCAAAACCAAGCATCTTCAAGCAGTGGGAATAAAAGTGTAGATGGTGGTTCAACTTCAGTGCAAAAGATGGTGGTTCGATTTCCACAAAACTTTGTATGTCCAAATAGGTACCTATTTATTCTAAGTGCATGTTCTTCGTGTCCGTTTATACTGTGCCACACAAAGCTAGTTCTCTAGTGTCTATTTGTCAATAAAACACATTTACGTTTATTTACTTGTAATTGACTAGCGGTTGAGCTTGTCTGTAGCAAAAGCTAATTATACAAAGTAATTAAGTAGATACCTATGTCAGTTAAAGTAGGTAAACTTAAATTATATACCTACCTATTATTCAAAAATAATTCATGAATACAACATTATGTAACCAAATTTTGTTGTTTTGTCATATAACAACACTTTAAACATTAACAGCGCTTATAGCAGACGAATAACGAATGAATATCGATAATTCACCACCAAACCCACTCGAATTTCTAAAAAAAACCGTCCTCTTACAGCAATCGATTAATTAGCGTTATTACATACTGTACAACCATCCATCTGTCGTAATTAGCCGATCCCTTTCCCAGCGCAAAAATAATGACGCACCCCTAAAACACTTTCTTTTTTTTTTCATCATTTTTAATCCAATTTGCCGAGGATTATGTTCGTAATTATATTTTTCCAATTGCTCCGTTCGTTGGTGGAAATTCGTCCGCTTGATTGGGAAACGAAAAATCCGCTGTTGATTAGGCTTTTTAAGTTACGATTGTGTGGGTGCTTATGTGTGACTGAATTTTGACGCTACTATTTCATTGTTGACGAGAGGAAAGCTGGGTTCGGGTTTGCCCGCATTTAAACGTTAAGTAAGGAAGTCAGTCAGGTTATTTGGATTTACTGTGATGCTAACCGCAAGACCGTATTGTGTACTCAGATCTATTTTTAGTAGTAGTGCCTCTATGTGTTCTTATAATCGGGTAAAAAAAATACTGTTACCTCTGTAACGCCGATTCACATTAGCAGAATTTTAGAATAGTGCTAAGTGCTCTAGTGTAATATTAATCAAGAAAGAAAAAAAATATTTATTTAGAATTCTCTTCTACTTGTAATAAAACATATCATGTAATTTGAGAGATATATATTCAATAATAAACGGTTTTAATGTGATGTATCTAATCCTAATCAAAAAACTATAATTTAATCTAACTTACCTACCTACGATGTTTACACCTCTATTATTCTAAAAGGAAAATGATCCACAATAATATTAAGGACAAAATAGTAATTACTAACATTATAACAATAACATCATATTATGAGCTGATAATTTCTAAGAATAATAACGAACAGACCTGACACACGCAAAATGGCACGTACTTATCGCGTAATTTTATTGAAATAGCTTATTACATTAGTGTCTCATGTGCTAAACATTAATGAATGAATTTGTTTTTTATTAACTTTTCCTTTATTTACATATTCCCACATTTATTTATTTATTTTTATTAGGCACGTATTCGCTTAGTATAAATTGAGCTTTATATATTAATCTATGTAATCGTTAAAAATAGACATAAAAAACATTTTGTGCATATATTATGTTGTTAGGTAATGTATGCAACAGTCAAAGATCGCAATTCTTCTATTGTTTTAAAACATCTCATTAACTAAGCTACAAACATACAATTTATGTAACTAAAAAACACCAAAACTCGTAACTAAACATTTTAAAAACTGTTGATGAAAGTTATTCATCATGTTTCCAAATGTTTAAACGTTCGTGACCAAAATTAACTCAATCTAAACATGTTATTAATGTTCATTATAATAAATTATAATCAAATTATAATGAAATATATAAATATAGACATTAATTCGTAAAATTACAAAACAAAAATACTAGTGACCTAATTTTCTACACTCATATATTTTTTACAATATTTTAGTTTTAGATTACAGCAGTACTAAGTTGATCCTTGATGATTTCAACATAGATCGACAAACGAGAAGTGGGTACCTACTACCCTTTCATGGAATATTAACGTAAATGAAATATTACTTTCAGTGTTATGCATTTCGTTCGGTGAGTAAAGGAAAGAAAATATAAGGAAGAAATAAAGAGTAAGGTGTACCTTAGATACTCTTTCTTTTCTCCCTAAGTGGTCGTCAAAGGCTTAGTTGTATCTTTATTCAGTGCTTCTGCATTGCTTTGATAAAACAACCGTATCCATAGATTATTTTTATTCAACGTATTGTGAGGAAATTAGGTTTTATGCTAGGATTTTGGGTTGACAAATGGTAACCTAACCTAATTTTCTCACTACACGGTAAATAAAAACTATTTTCAAATAAGCTTACAGTTAACCATAATGCAAACATTTGCTAACACTATATCACTAATACATATTTACCTAGAACAAACCGATACAAATTCTTAATAAGCGAGCATTCTTGCTGTAACCTGACCAAATTGGATAGGGTTAGTTTGAGCTGGTAACAGTGCGGTGGGTAAGTCATCGTGAATTGGTCGCGTTGGCCGGTTAATAGCAAGTTATTGTCATTAACGCTGCTCGGCAAGGAGCGGACGATGGCTGGCACCTCCGAATTAATAATAGTATCCACTGGACAGCAAGGTACGACAAACATAGTTTTAACTTTAATTTGATACAATAAAGTTAACGGAAAATAATATTTTTGTAAATATTCTGCTTGTAATCAGCATAAGATTAATAAAACTATATTCAAACGAGAGAAGCATAAGAAAGGTTTAGAGTACCCTAATATAGTGATAGTTCCCAATTGTAATATATTTCGTAATTTTGTGCAACGAAAACCGTTGCCAAAGCCGTGTAAAAATAACGTGTAATCTAGAAAAAATAAATACAGAAAAATAATTTGTTACGCCTTTCTTCCATTATAAACAATTAATTCTATTTGTAGGATATTAAACACAATTGTGTATTTGCTTGTTGACAATAAGCATAGTACGTTGAACGTAACGCATGTCAAAATATAAAGGAAATAAAACGTTTATTCTCGGATTTGAAGTACCTAAACGATTTTCTTCGGTTAATCCGTTCTCGTATCGCACCCAACATTGGAACTTCTCCCACAATACTACTTGGTCTGACGCGGCAAACTTGCCCGCATACTTAGAACCATTAAGCGTTCGACTAATGGGAGTTGTGATGTACACACCACCTCACACCATGTTATAATAAGGTTCTTGGTAATAATGGAGATGATCCTGATTAAAGGCCGATTTGTACTGGACTGAGGCCAAATACATACCTAAGACCTATATATTTAAGTTTGACTTAAACGTGTTCCTGTCGCTAAAATTTATATTAAAGAAACAAAGATAATAGGTATACTTAATAAAGATGACTTTTAAGTATTTAGGGATCACAATTATTATTATTAAATCACGTCTTTTTTTATTACCAACCTTCTAAAATTATTATATTTTAATAGTAAGTAAGCCAGAGATATTGTAGCAAACTGCTAAAACGGTGGCAACTACTATGACAATTTTTTAATATGCTTTTCCACGCTCGGTCAAAAAACCTAGGATCAAAATTGTAAGGAATGACTTTAGAACTGGAAGGATTTTTTCCGTTTAGTCCCGTAGTAGTTCCTAGGCGAGAAATTCACTGGTAAGGCTTTCCAAATTATAATTGAGAGATAGAAGTATGAAGTACAAAACGTTCGGTTCGAGTCCCTTAGATACCACCTTTAATAGGTAAATAACTAAGATATTAATAAAACATTGTATTAGTTAATACCCAATGCATTTTGTGTTGTCTGGTTTATCGTCCCGTTGAAGGATCACAGGTGATTTATAAACGCTAAGCCGGTTACTGATGCTTAAGAAACTTAGTAGCATCAGCACCGAAACATTATAAACATTTCTATGTATATTATGTATTTATAAAAAAGTATATGAGTACGTTTAGCCACATTCTAGAACGCATACCACAAGCCATAATATGCTTATTTTGGGTCTAGATAGCGTTGTGTAGTTTTATTAGTAATTTTTTTTATTATCTACATAAACGACGATTTAACGAATAAACGAAAACATAAATATAAATACGAAACAAAACATTTTTTTTATAAAAAAGTTAGTTGTACAGCTGGGCATAATAAACGATTTATACTTTGTAATACGCTCAAACAATGACATTTGACGACGCGTGCGATTCACACACACACACACACAGTTTTAATATCACGCTAGGCAGCGGCTTCGTAGAGCCCCTGGCATTGCAGAAGTTCATAAGCGACTGTTACCACTTACCATCAGGGGGGCTGTGGGCTCGTCTGCCACAGTAGACAATAAAAAAAAAACAGTAACACACGAGTAATACTTATACAACAATTGACTGGCCTGTTGGTCTAGTGGTTAGTGACCCTGACTGCTAAGCCGGAGGTCGTGGGTTCGATTCCTACCCAGGACAAACCTTTATGTGATGAGCATGATTGTTTTTTCTGTGACTGGGTGTAATTTATCTATAATTATGTATGTATTTACAAAAAAAGAAATGTAATAAGTAGTATATCAGTTGTTTAGTACCCATAACACAAGCAAATATCATTGCTTAATTTGGGGCTAGATGGCGTTGTGTGAATGTGGTAGAATATTATTATTATTATTTTTAATTATTCAAATTTAAGCAGTATTTGCTGCCGCTATGGGTAGAGGTACGTACCGCACGGTTTTTGCTTAGGTATTTAGTATGAAGTTTTGCGGCTAGAGCGGAATACCGCATACCCACTCGAACAGGCGAAAAGGTCACACCTTCGTGAGCGAAACTCATGCGATATCTCTACCGCCGCACAGGCGGTAGCAAATACCGCTCAGATTTCAATAGGCCTTTATGTATAAAACATGCTTAATATAGTATTTAGAAAAATAAAAGAGAATTTCAATGATTTGTAATTATGTTATTAAAAACACGTGCCAAGCCGGGTCACTATTTAAAAATAAACTAATCTATTCATTTGCTGTTGTTACGCATTTTGAATAAGTAACCGAAAAATTTAATAACTTTCAAAACTCGGTATCTGATTAACAACGCTAATCGCGGTCTCTATTAAAAGCGAATTAACATTCTCCTACATACACACATACACAAAAATCACAAATAAGATAATATTGTTGCAATACACACACTAGTTAACATCGCCTTGAGTGGCATGTGTGCGTGAACCCTAATTGCTTTTGTCATTAATAGTCGCGAATACTTCTTAGTTGTGGCTACAATTAGTAATAATGATGTATAATTAGCCTCGTAGTGAGCTCAGTAATGTTCCTATGTATAATATTATACTCGTATGTTTATAATGTGCTGTTGGTTTCTCTGTTAAAACAAGTTTTATTGCTCAATTATTTGTTATGTTACTGTTTTTGTTAAAATAACTGATTCTTTTTCATGTTAGGATTATTTTTAGACTATTATAAAAATATAATTGGTAAGGCTAAAATTAATTACCAGACTTTACAAAAATAAATGTGTTAGTTTTTTGCTGACGGTGTGGCAGAGGGGTGACATCTCATTCGATGGTAAGTCGTAATCGCTGCTCACGGAACTCGAGTCGAGTTAACAGTGTCTCTTACGTTTTGCTGTTGCCCTGGTGTTACCAGGTGGTTTTCTAAAAGTAAAACGCTAGACTGAAACTCCTGTTGGTTGTACTGTACTACAGATATCTGAGCAATATAATAGCTATTCATCAACAAGAATAATACTTAGATAGTTTAGCCATATGGGTGCAGATTATAGCTAAAAAGGAACTTCGACAAAACGTAACAACTCTCACTCATAAGTTCTAAGAGTAAATATCAAAGGCGCGGTTAATTTTGAATATTTTACAGTAATGGGTGAAGTTATCATTGTTTTGTTAGCATTTACTAGTGTTTTTAAAGTAGATTCTGACAACAAAGTTTGTAATGTCTAACATTCATAATAAACAGTAATTTTGATTTGGTTTAGGTATACATATCAAAATGTAAGACCACATGTTTAAACTGAAGTATTCACCGATAAAACGTCTTAGACATCATTACACCATTACCAAACTAAACATAAACAACAACACGTACAATTTTTTTTTTTTTTTTTTTTTTTATATTATAGCCTACCAAAGTGACTCCACCCCGCCTGATGGTAAGCAGTCAGTGGAATCCAGAAGTGGCGGCCACTATACCAAAAGCCATCGTCATAAACTGCTGGTATGGTGGCCTCCACTATGGCGGCTGGGAATGGGGTTAGGGGAAGGGAATGAGGGAGGTGAGGAAAGAGGAAAGGGGGGAAACTGGGCCTCCGGCGCTCTCACTCACCGAACGAAACGCAGTAGTACGGATACTACTACTCTTAAGTCGATCTTCTATGAGAGGGTAGTACTACCCCGGACGATCCGGCCCATTCATGCTGAAATCAGCGTGGATCTACTACCGTACTCATACGAATACACATTCACAAATATTGGCAACATCAAACAAACATTCATCTGCCCTGTTAAAGTAGTAAGGGCACAAAATAAGGTACAGGAAAAATAATTCTAACTCTGCTTACTTTAGACCACTTTCCTAAGACGTATACACTTACGTTGATTATGAGTTGAAAATCAGCATGTCAAAGCTTCATACAAAGGCTATTGCACACCGCGAGCGACGCGAACAATACACGCGATAAAATATTCAACATTTCACCACCACCATAATCGAAATGTAATTAGCTGATAATGCATGTACGATCAAACATAGCACCGTATATTATAGCTACCTATGGGCTCGTGTCGTAAAAGTATAACAGGGTGTAATGTATAATAAAAAAGGGTTGGAGTCATCTATTGGTAAAACCTTAAAGGAACTTAACAAAGTCAGACACGAACACGACGCTGACGGTTAGAACCACTATTGAACATATACAAACGACTACAAACCAAAGGGACCTCTTACACAAGATATACTGATGACATGATAAATGTGTCAGCAACCAAAGCAAACATGGCGCCTCAGGCCCAGTTCAAGCGAAAATATTTAGGCGCTTATGTCTTTTCCCTGAAATGGTCATGATGATAAACTTTACCTCAATATTTCACCATTAAACTGAAATAGACCGGTATGAGTACAAGCAACTCCTTCATTTTTTACTTAAATTGCGACAGTATTGAGAGCTTCTTGGATTCGTTTAAAATCCAAATACCCATATCGAAGGAACGTTAAACTTTGTTTTACTTCTCTTCAAATAGAATAGGTTATACATATCTTAACGGGTATGCGAGAAACTACATTCACTTCTGTTAAGCGATGATGTGGTTACGATTTGCTGGAGTTACGATGAAGCTTGCTGGAGATACACTCGAATAAACGGAATTATGACTTACCCTAAGTCTAATATTGTGAAGATATTTCAAGACAATATACACCAATAAGCACTATTATGTCGACTTTAGTATTTTGTGCGGCAATCCCTTGCAGACAACCTATGGAGTTAACACAGTGTTTGCTCGTCATAATATTGTTCAGCGTACCAGCAGTATGACACAATGACATTTATAATGAACCCAGCACTCCTGAATCACACTGACTGCTTACCATTAAAGTGGAATCACTTTAGGAGGCTAAATATTAACAATCGCTCAGTCTGTCAGTAGCACACATTAACAAATCTAAGTACCTAACCAGTTTAACCTTATTTCTTACCTAATTATCTATTCCAATCAATAAAAGATCAAAATGGCAAACTTTAATAGATATTCTTGTTTTAAATAATGATCAATAATGTTATTTAAAGGTTATAAATTATTCTAATAGGTAGTTTTTATTTCTAACATCCGATTACTAAAAGCTCTTTAGTGTTGACAAAATTACCCTATCGGTCCGTTTTCTCTTCTGTTTATTTTTTTGACTTGTTTAATTTTTTATTTCATTTCAATCACGGCACGGCTTGATTATATTTTCTGGACATTGTTTTATTTAAGCAATCATATCCACGCGTTGTTAACCCATCAAGGTTCTTAGTTTTATATGAATAAACAGGGTAAACAGACACTAAGACACTATTTGCTACGATCCTTCTATACATAGATACTCTGAAGTGGCAATGGGCAGGACACATAGTTTGGAGAACTGACGGCCGTTGGGGCAAAAAGGTTTTAGAGTGGCGACTCCGTACCGGAAAACGCAGCGTGGGCAGACTCCTCACAAGATGGACCGACGAGCTTATAAGGGAGAATAAGGGCGGCGAGCGACCGGCCACGGTGCCAAAAATTGGGGGAGGCCTATGAGTGGACGTCTTTTGGCTGATATGATGAATATATTGATAATATACATACATCTTTTGCTTCTAAAACATAACTTCCCAATCTCTCCATACGCTCGTTTGTTACGATTGCTTTTAATTGGGTTCTTCACAAACACTTACATTTCGATGTAGGTACTCGTATGTCCATCTAGAATGAGCCCTACTGATGTTGAGGACATTTGCACATTTATAGAAGTTACAAGTCCAAAAAAACCATTAGGCATAGACATATAATTACCATGCAACGTAAACTTGTATGGTTAAAATAATTATTACCTACTAGCTGCGATCCACGGCTTTGACCGCGCATAAAATATGTTTTGTTGAATCCCTCGAAAACCAGACCGATTTTCGGGATAAAAAGAGCCTATGTTCTTCTTCAGCATCGAATCTATCTACATACTAATTTTCATCGAAATCGGTTCAGCCGCACACAGACACACACACACACACACCAAACTTTTGCATTTATATTATTAATAGGTTTGATAGTTAGGTCAGTAAATCATTATTTATATTATAATAAATTCATTAATAACTTAATTTTTCCAATGTCGCTAAACCATGGTAATGCTTTTTTAATTCATTATGACAACGACACTGTAATTACAAACTTGTTATAATTAATTTATCAATTAATATTTTTACGGAAACTCGCATATCCCGTTAAAGCTATTCCGAGATACTACACGGGGTTCCTTAGAAAATGGGTTAAGAACTTAGGGTTTCTACATAAACAAGGTTAATAGGTTTTTACAAGTTCGGCAACATGCGAATGATTCTTTTGAAGTTGCAAGCGTCCATAAGCTACGGTAATTGTTTACCATCATAATTAAGCTTGTTTGCTACTTAAGTTGTATGTGTAATAATAACTCGCTTAACTGTTGAAGTAGTATTAAGTAATTTAAAACACTACATAACATTAATATAGCCCGCCAAACGCCGTAGACGTATTCAGCCTGATGATATAAAAAAAGTTAAACGAAAACTAACTCTAATAATACAAGTTAAAGTTATTTATACTATGACTCAATAAATCTCTTTGTGTGTCTAACAAATTTACTAGTAGCTAAACGTAACGTATCACACGCGGCGGACACATTAGATGTTGTTAATCTTGACAAATAAAAAGAAAAATGTTTATAAAAGTACGTAGAATATCCATTACAATACCAATTATCAAGTTTTCTATAAAAGCGTTAGTACCTCTTTAATAAAAAATAATTTAAGAAATTGAATTTTTGTCCAACAGAAGTCAGAAGAGGGACAAAACTTTGTACGATCCGATACGATACGTATTTGAATCTGTATTCGCCTACAACGCACATCTTAGTTCTTAGTGCAAAAAAATTTAAAGACAATATGGTACATGACTCTTGACTTAAATAATTAAAACATTTCGGTGAATGTCCTTAGTCGCCTTATAAGACACATCGGCGAACTCAAAGGGATGAGGCACTCCACAGCTCAGAACTTTAAATGTAGTTAAAGATAAATTAATATAAGTACTTATATGTAATTATCAATTATAGTTAGTGCCCATTATGTAGTGAAAGTAATAAGTTACGACAATTCCTTTCTCGGAAGTACAACATCTCATTATTCCGTGATTGAGATGCAGATAATTACTTGTACAGTAACAAATTATTATACGTAATTTAAGAGGTATTACGTCATGTAATTATTATACATATTTATTTGTAATTGTATGTGTTATTTGTAGAAAAAGACATGTTAAAGTAGCTGAAGTAACTGCTGATTTTAAAAGTCACTGGCGGGCAAACAATACGTGCGTTCACATACATAAATATAAGCCGAATTAGATGTTCTTTTTTGTCTGAGAATTGAATCCATAAACTTTAGCACAGCACGTAATCCCACTGCCCCAAAGAGGCAGTTAAATACTATTGCCTAATAAGTAATTATATGAGATTGTTTTTAGTCTAACTTCATTCTGTATTAGGTAGTAATAATTTATTTTCCCAATAATATCTTATCCGTAAGCTGCCATAGTGGAAGCCACCATACCAGTAGTTTGGCTTTATGAATGGTGTCCACCACTTCTGGATTCCACTGATTGCTTAACATCGCAGAGTGGAGTCACTTTGGTAGGCTAATATAAAAAAAAACAATTTAATGAATAACATATCAGATCATATTTTGTATTCAATAATTGCAGCACATTAACAAAATCTTAATTACAAACTTCCTAAATACTAATTAAATAACTAATGAGCACACTTCCATATGGCTGTAATTGCAGGACAATTAAAAAAATACATAATTCGCAATTTAAATGCCATAATCGTGGATTGTTTGATTAATTCTCGTAGTCAATGTAAGGTCGTTGTGGATTACATATTGATTTCATATTCAAACTTGATTATTAATTTATAATTTATCGTACATTACAATGTATAGTAATTTCAATAATTACTCATAATTATGTTTGCCTTTAAGCTGTAGGTGTTGCTTTATTGATCTCTGTTAAGTTGGGTCATGTAATACATAGTTGTGTTTATATTTTTAACATTAACACCTACTGATGAAAATGAACTCAAGTCCGTCCCCAATAAGAGAGATAGTTCCGTACTTATAGACTTATTCTTAGATAAGTAAATAGTTCATCCGTCATGGGAATGAAATGTTTTTGAGTTTTCTATACAAACATTTAGGAACGTTAGTATCAAATCGCCAACTGCAAATCAAAATGTTTTACTTCCTAACAAAACTACTGGTTTTTACACAACTAGCTGTTGCCCGCAGCTCCGCCCGCGTGAATGTCGGTTAAATCGCATTTTCCAAACAAACTTTCATTCCCTAATTCACCCTTTTTAAGTCTTTTTTCACGATAAAAGATAGCTTGTGCTTCAAGGTCTACTCTATCTTTATACCAAATTTTATCAAAATCGGTTCAGTGGTTCAGGCGAGAAAGTGAAACATACAGACAAAGTTGCCTTCGCATTTATAATATTAGTATGAATTAAAGTACAGACAAGCAGATAGACCGTCTTGAATGAAAGCAAAAGCAGTACTCAAAGGAAGACCACCGATACACCAGAAGAAAGAGAATGCTTTACTTGCATAGTAAAACAAGCTACAAAGTATTCATGTCACCATGACCATTTAATACTAAGTCGTAAGTATTTAAACTCAGAGATCACATTCTATAACACCAATGTACTTACGTATAATGTTTAACACGCATTTTAATTATGCTTATTAACAATTAAAGGCAATACACGAATGTAGGTCAAGACGGTTAAAAGGAATAAATCAAGTACTGAGATCATACTGATGAATTATCACGATATCGTAACTCTTACACCGTATATATAAGGTTACTTTTTGTATAGCAAGAGCTCAGTTTATGTTAGAATCTGTTAAGGCCAGCTATATCATTACGTTTTATATTTGAGATCATTAAATCGCAAGCTTGTGAGAATACGTGATTGATATAAGTACCTGTTATTGATATCTTTAAAAGACTTGACTGTTTAGTGAGCTATTTATATCTATAACACTGTTGTGGTAAAGGTACGTTTTGTATCTATTTTGTTTTTGTAAAACAAAGAGGTTAACGTTAAACTTTTAATTTTAAGTTATGGTTTGTTTTACTTGGTATAATAAACTAATAGTTTCTAGTTACCTGTTTGCAAAAACTCAGGTCGAATTAGCATTCCATTAAGACTTAGATAGGTTAGGACGCAAACTTAACTTATTATACGAGAATAATATACTTATAAATTATATGTATTCATGTGATTTGCGATCTAAGAGCCTAGACAAGTGCCATAGATTTTTTTATTAGCCTACCAAAGTGACTCCAACCCGTCTGATGGTAAGCAGTCAGTGGAATCTAGAAGTGGTGGCCACCATACCATCTTCTTAAACTGCTGGTATGGTGGCATCCACTATGGCGGCTGGGAATGGGGTTAGGGGAAGGGAATGAGGGAGGTAAGGAAAGAGAAAAGAGGGGAAATTAGGCCTCCGGCGCTGTCACTCACCGAGCGAAACGCAGTAGTACGGATACTACTACTCTATTCATAGAATAGATGGAAAAATGTATGAGATTGCCATAAGCTAACGACAACATTATCGCTAGCTTATGACAATCCCATACATTTAATTGAATAGACATCTATACCACTTGACTAGGCCCTCTGGTATAAAAACAAACACACCGTGTCTTGCGTACCCATTAGACCTCCAAGATTCTCTCTCATATTTCTTCTCGTTCGCTTTCACAAAAGTACCTGTTCGACCCTCAAAAGTTACTCATTTCAACTTCCGTTGGACTCTAATATTTGTAGACGATGTCCAAACTTGGAGGTACGCAGCCTCTCTATGGGTGTCCTAAGAGGTGACTTTGGGAATGTCAGGTAACGGCCTTACTGCGGTCGCAATTCGCTCTCCAACTGCTATGACAAACTCGTTATCCACTACTGAGACTTCCCCGACTTATATCTAGTAGTGGATGTATTTAGACTTATTTATACAAACTTTGCTACTAAAATTATTTTTACAGGACTGTCACAATCACAGACACTGGACTTTTACACCAGTCACATTGCCAAAAGCTATCATGAGAAATATAACATGGTAGCTACTTTTACAGACTTTGATGCTACACACACCGCTTAAAAGATTATGACTTTATGCAAATTGAAATCATCGACGCAGTGTATCTGGGAACAACAAACGATAATTGTCGGTTTGTATTTGTTTAACCATGTCCAAACAAATATAATGGTAAGGTAAAAATACCTATCATTATACAGTCATAATATTCATCACCATAAATTGTTGTTAGCAAAAAAAATGGCCTAGTGTTTTGGAAAAGATTGCAAAGGGCTAAGCAAAAACCTGTGGGTGCTACGCAATATTATAAGATACTAGTTGTTGCCCGCAGCTTTTGATATTCTAGAATCTTCAATCCAGACGTATATTTCAATACAGGTACAGGTACAGTTCAAAACGTATATTTTTAAGTGTTAGATCGTAACTGGTTACGAAGCACTAGTTTCATACGTGGTCTAATGTAGATTGTAACTGGTTTCGTACAAGGATAAAAAAGTGTTACATCGCATCTGGTTACGAAGCTCCAGTTTCGTACGCGGTCGAAACGTAATTTTTAATACTTTGCTAAAATATGGAATTAAAATCAGCAAGTCTATAACATATTAACCTATTCAACTATTGACGTAAACTGCTCAATAAATGCAGTTAGACTTAATGATTTAACTTAATAAAATAAGTAAACAAGGAGGCTATTAATGTATGTCTGCCACTGATATGATTACCGCGATTACATGCAAATGTTAAATCATAATTTATTTGCCTACCTGCCTCTGTAGTGCAGAAGTTAATGCGATTATTGTGCGAGAAGTTATGGGTTCGATTTTAATGGATAAAACTTTGTGTGATCTATAAAAAAATACGAGAGTGTAATTTGTGTCTGCTTGTTGTGTTTGTAAAATACCTCACGACATAAAGTTTTTAACATAATCCGGGAGTTAAATATATAAAAGAAAATCCTTACTAATTATAAATGTGAAAGTAACTCTGCCTATCAGTTTACGCTTTCACCCCTAACTCACTGAACCAATTTTGATAAAATTTGGTATAGAGATAGAATAGACTTTGGGAAACAACATAGGCTATCTATATCGCGAAAAAGTGTCTTGAAATATATACTTATCTATGCTGTTATATAAAGCGGCAGACTTTGTTTGATTGTTTAAACGCGCTTACGTATTTGAAAAGTTTTTTTGCGTATGATATCCCAGTTCTCGAGGAAGGTTACAGGCTATGTAACATCACGCTACTGGCGACGGAAGCAGAGCAGTAAGCATAGCGGGTGTAACCACGCCGTGGAAAACTAGTAAATATATAAATATAATAAGAAGGTTGTATGAAAAATGCTATGACCGACATTCACGCGGGCGAAGCTGCGAGCAACAACTATACATATAAGTTAATATTTTAACTAGTATAAATTAGGTAGGTAAATCAATCTAGAATCTTTACGTCTACGTTGTATCAAAAGGCTATTGATATATATTTAAAAACGAGTACTTTTATACTGATTTATTATAATTATAGTATAATGTAAGTATTATACATAATGTTATGGAAGTATTTACAGCAGGTAAAACCCTTGACGCATACCCATTAACTTGAATAGAGTCGTGGGTAATTATAAGAGCATAATTATGTTCAGAGTAAATACTTACCTGATTATTTACCTTAATATTATTAAGATTAAGGTTATATTTTGTTTGTCTAAAAATGTGCTTTGTCACTTTATAAAAAGAAGGTTCTGCTCTGCTATTGTATGACCTATGTTGCAGGAAAAACGTAGGTAAATAAATTACTTATTTTGAGAATTCCGAGAGTGTGTAAAAGGCGATTGTTAAAATTCTAAAGTGAAACTGTTTTAGTGAAATTTCCTTACCACCCTAATATTCCCTTAGTCGTCTCATAGGACACCTACTGGAAGAGAGGTAGTTTCATCTATACTATTAAATAAAGCGGAAGAGTTTGTTTATTTACGCTCTAATCTCTAGAACTACCAATCGGATTTTAATAATTCTTTTTGCGTATGATAGCCCAGTTCTTGAGGAAAGTTATAGGCTATGTAAAATCACGCTACTGGCGTCAGGAGCAGAGCAGTAAGCAAAGACGCGGGTTAACCGCGCCGCGGGAATTTAGTATTCTTTAACCGGTCACACGGCCAAAGAAACTGAAATAAACTATTAAAACAATATGACCGATTTAGGAAGGATATGTATTATATTATATTTAAATCAAACTCAAATTAATTTATTTTATGAATAATATTTATTTTAGGAAAGTGACAAAACACAAAAAAAAATATGTCAGCCAGTATGTCAGAGTCATGAAAAGAACTAGCACAACATTACTCTTTTTAACCACCAATCGTATGTTTCTTACTCCTTTAGAAAAGTAAACATAGGTATTTTAAACAGAATTTTCGTAACAAACTAAACCTTAATTCTATACCAATTACTAAAGACTTTAATATTACAAAATGTAAGTTCCGATCAATAAATTTTCCATAAGCGGGGAGGCGGATATGTGCAATTTATGCTAAGTTAATACAAGAATACCGTTTTGCTCTGAATAATTAAGTAAATACAACCGAAGGACTATACTGCCGATATAAGGAGAAAATTATTGATGACCTACTCGATTTTATGCATATATCGTTACGAAGGAGAATAGGAGACCTTTAGCTAAGTAAAAAAACCGACGATCGGTCGATCTGCTATAAAATATACGGTTAAAAGGCGGTCAATATTAAGATAGTTTAGTAGTTATCGTCCAGGTTATCTTACAACATTTTCTTCCACGTATGTCAAGTAATTAGGAATAGAAGATAAAGAAGAAAAACGCAATATTTATTCAGAAATAAATGACGTCACAGAAATTATTAATATATTGAGTCGTTCGGTTCCTCTTTCACACTACAAAATATTGGTTAAATGCTGAGCGATCTTTTTTGAATTGGCTGCTTTACCCCAAGTTAAAACCATGGTCCGAATGAGGAATTCAAAAAGAGACCTCTGCGATTAACCCCACGCAAAAAAATACAATGAAACGATGATCACTATGAATTAATTTTATTATACTCATGTAGAAAAGTGCTTGTACAAATTTAATTTAATTTAGTATTTTGTTTAAAGGTGTCGTTACACCTGCAGTTTAGCTTAATAAACCAAAACTCAAGTAAAATCATCATTTTTGTTATTTGGGTAAATGTTTCCTTCAACTTCAGTTTTTTTTAATAAAACGATATTAGAGATATCTAATTTACAATAAATTGTTCGTTCAAAGCGTCTCTTAAATTCATCATTAAATGCCCTGCGTAATAAAAGATTTATCTTCTCTCTCCTACTCTCATTTGCAAATTTAAATATCTTTCAAATCTAGTATCTACAATAACAGTGTCATAGAAATCATTCAAACCAATTATCTACTAAAACTGGTTTTAATAAATACTACTTACCAATAATGTTTTATTATTTTACTAGCTCGTTAATGTAAAGCTGTCAAAAATTTAATATATTATCTGAATTATCAGCGAAACGGTCTTTGGCGAAACGTGATTACTAATAAGGCGAAACAAGTACCTACTTAATTGAACTTGTACTCTAGTTATACTTAATACCGATCACTTGTTAAAGGTCAATACATGTAAATCAGGCTTCCTTAATTTGTACATTTAATAGCACAAGAACATTAAATAGTTTGAATATTTACCCACGTACCGTTTTGTTAATTACAGATAGTTAATAAAAACAAAAACTGTTTGTCATAATAATTACATAAACTAACAATTTCGACTAAATTACTGAAAAATACACAAAATAATATGACACCAACACGAAATATTATTCAGTGATTACATACCACTCAACTACAATCACAATTTAATAAAAATACACCCTAAATAAGTACCTACCTACTGGCTAAATAACCTACTTTTCATAAGAATTCGTAATTATAAAGCACACGATAAGTTTTAATAAACGTTTTGAATAAAATCTTAATTGGTGAAATCGACAAAAATAACATGTTAACAATCAATTTTTAACTAACTATTATGTTGAAAACTAATCGGACGGCTATAAAGAACTCGATAAAATTACAAAAGAAATCTATAAAATGATTAAAATTTCTAATCGTGCCAATTAGGTGAATTTATGGTTTCACTTATAACAACCGAAGCGGTGCAGCGCTGTAGGGTTACAAGTTTATAAGAGCACTCGGGAGTGCGTGAGGAAACTAACTTTTTAATTCTCATTTTTACAAAGTAACGTAATTGAGCTATTATTCTTACATTATACGAGAAAAACGCTTGAATCGCTGACAACACGTTGCTGTCTTCACTAGTATTCGATAAACATTTAGAAGAAACAATAATGATTGAATGTACTTCACATAAATATCCACGTGAGAGGCTCTATTTCTGTACGCATTCAATCAAATGTAGTAACCACAGATTACAAAACATTTTACATCTGTCTAATATAACCGTAACAACGTAAGTTAGTTAGGTATTTAATTTATAAAGTACCTTAATAAAAAATCAATTCTACCACCAAGTAAAAAATTTAATTCGAATTTTAAGCGGTTATTCTATACCAATTCAAATTTAGAATTCCCGCGCGAGGCGGCGCGATGTCGCGCACATAAGTGCCCCTACACACGTACTCACACAAAGCGTTGCACACACCCCAATGCTCATAATTTGCTGACAAGAAAACAAAAAAGGAAAAAACTCTGCACCCGTTCTAATTAGGTCGTCAAGTGAGAACAGGGCGTTCGTCAGCACAATAATAATTAACACTGGCTGTAATGAAGCGTACCATAAAAACTAATTGGAGACGCTACGATCGTTGTGTCGCGAGGGTGAGTCGCGAGAATCAGTTAGCTATGATTTTCGATAGCTTCGACTTTAGTACAGATCTATTCATTCGTGAAATAGGAATTAATTAGAAGAAAAAAAAAGCATGGCAGCGAAATAATAGTAGAAATCAAAATAATAACAGAGAACATTTTGACTACAGCAGATAACCTTAATACAGGCGTTCTGGGCAAACACTGCCTTATCTTGATTTTCGTACTCTCATTTTCCGATATGACAGCTATCCTACACAACAAGGTCGACAGCTTAACGTAAGTTATTATTCCTCACTCTAGATGCCTATGAATTTCCTTAGCAAAAAAAAATTCTTATATCTCCCTATATTTTACAAACTCGCTGTATCAACCAGGTGGTCAAACTCATAATGTATGTATTATTTGTTCGCTAATTTGAAAAAAAACTACAGACTATTGTATGACACTAATGTAAGCACATACACGCAATAAGATGTTTATAAACCACCCCTACTTACCTATTGCCGATTACTCATAAAAAATAAATATAAAAATGTGATCGATCACTGCTAATGTAGCAAACCAACCAGCCAGTATTTTAAACGAAATGCTGACGCGAACTGGCGTCTATCAGCTAGTTGAAAAGGGAAATCAGTCAATAATGCACTAATTTCCCCTCCTTAATGGCGTAGTCCGGCCCTCTACTCAGACACTATTACGACACAGCAAGTTAGTGTTTAATGTAATAACTTCGTACACTACAAACATGATAAACAGTTTCATGTAAAGAGTTTTGCTTTACGAGCTATATATTCTTTTTTGATGACATATTACATCAAGTGATAAATTAATAATGTCACTTATCATGTTTATTCAATTTGTTCTATTTTTAAATTCATTTTATATCGAGTTATTAGGATCTTAGGACCTGTTCGCTATCTTGTAGATATAAAAATCTATATCGACTAAGTATTGACGCCTAAGTAAGGCCCGACTAAGAAAATACTACCATATTAGACAATAGCAAAACAACACAGTAGAGTCAATAGAGCAAGTCTACGCAAGAGTTGGCGTTCCTGCTGGTGAGTAAGTAGATTAAGTAGAGTAGGTTTTATAGTCAAAGTCAAAATTATTAACTTCTATTAATTATGATACTACTTAGATATGAACGTCATACGCAAAGAAATTATCAATCAATATGTCTATGGTAAATTTGTAGACAGGTAGAGTTGTAAGAAGAATTGGTAAGAAAACTCATGCCCCTCTTTTAAATCGGATTTTTAAATTTTTTAATCACTTCTTTTACTTTTTCTTAAATGACTACCGTAGTCTACAAACATGGCTGTATTCTCTGAATTTAATTCCTTGTAGTCGTTACTAAATTAGTAATGCACACTTGTATTATGCGGACAATCCAATTGATAGACAATAGGCACATGTCAGTTGCCGTTCTGCCACTCTATTGCCGTAGATAAATGGTGTATTACGACATACTGTCAAAACGTCTTACGTCAGTCAGTATGGTATAATTAAAGAAACAAATAAATACAGTAATAGATCGAGGGGAGAAGGCTGCATAAGTAAATGTCGTTGCCTCTGTTATAAATGGAGCTGAGTATTCGCTTAGCGATAAAAGACCGTTTGCTTTTAATTTTGTTTTGACGGTAATTTGAACTACGGTAATATTCGGTAATTTGTTTCGGTTTTTAGTCATTCAAGAATAAATTAGAGAAATAATTTATTTTGTTATTTTACTGATTTGAAATTTAAATAATATTAGTTTATTGTCTGTGACAATTATACACATTCATGAAATTTTATTTTATCACGTTCTAATCGCAATGTTTCGACGCCACGAGTATGGAAGCACCTAGCCTTACATACTCGTAGCGTCGACTAATACCCACATAAGTGGCAAGCCCAATTATTTCCCCATTTGAATTTGTACTCGAAAGAAATTGCCTATTTGAGGTATTAAAAAATACATAGGACTAACGATATTTCAAGTTTATAGTTCTTTAAGAAGTTAACTGTGAAATTGCACGCCAATTTAATATTTGTGTCAAAATTCGGTACTTAGATATTTCTATAGAGAATTAATATATATTTGAACTTTTCGAAGTTTTAACTAAATAAATTTAATCAGGTACAAAAATGAAGTGCACTTTTTTCGTGTGATACATATTTCTACAAATAGGTTTTATATTTATAGGGTCTCCGGCCTAGAACATTAAATATTATGGTTTAAGAACTTTATTTTCTCAAAAGAATTATAACAGAATTCACTTGCAGAGAAATTAACATAACTTATTAATAAAAAATCTTAAAGTGAGTAAGTTTAAAACAATCTGTTTGAGCGACCGTTCGCATCATCGAATGAACCATGTTTTTATTTAATAATATAATGCTACTAGAATACTAACATTGAGTAGTGAGCTCTGGATGTGGCATGATCTGTGTTTTGGTGCAAAATGAAAAAAAAATGAAATAATGGTTGATGCGTCATGCAATATTCCTATCTTTTGCAATATTGCATGACGGTAGTTTGATAGAACCTAGTGTATCTTCCAATAAGGTTTTTAGCAAACTTGAAAAGTAGACATTTCACATAATATTCACCTTAACCATATAAATTTATATGCGTGAAATATTTAAAAAAGTTTCGCAATGGCCAGTGCTAAGTCAGTGCTTCAAGTGCGGTGTTGAATTTACTTACTTACTTTGTACACCGGGTGAAAGATCTATAGATTTTGTAATAGAAATCTCACATACCTATAAACTTATTTTAAAAACTATGACGATTGTATGAGGTCTTTCCAAACGCCCCATAACTTTCAATGGAAACTTTGATTGTATCTCTTGTAAATATCTACATAAAAGTGTAATATTACGCCATTGTTTAACTAAACGAGCGAAGTATTACGTTTTTAAATCCATATGTTCTGTCTAAGTTTACCTTCGATATACCGACTTACGGTAAAGGAAAACATTGTGGGAATAACTTGGGTTTAACTGTCAATCTACTTTGAGCAACAATGCTCGTGCCTTCTTTGAGATAAGAGGAGGACTTTCCTGCGCTGGGATAAAATAGAGTGGTATTATTATTATCAGGTATTTAATATGAGGCTGCACACTACAAAATACTAATATCCCTCCCTTGCTTTTAAAGCAAAAAAAAAAAATATTACGTGTCACTTAAAACACATAGAAAGAAACAAGCTTCAATTAAAGCCTCTGTTTGCAATTAAATTAATGGCTGTCACACCTATGAGACAATTAGTATGAAACAAATAATTTCTGTTTTGGTCGCAGTCCATCGTGCTTAATTAGGGATAATCAAAAAAACTTAATACACCATAATGGTACGTAATAGCTACTTTAACGCGGTCTCTTGATACATTGTTAATTATAACCTATGCTAATTATAACTGCTGTTGTGACATTCTTATTTTACATTGTTAAAAAATTTTAAACAACTATTTTTTTCTTACTCTTCTAAATAATTATAGCGTAAGTAACGCTGAGTATGAATTAAGTTGTAGTAAATATTGGCTTTTGAAGGTGGACTCAAGGGAAATGTAGACAAGTCTATATATATACCTACACGATTATTTTATCATCACCAACCTTCTAGAACCGACTATTAGTGTTAATCTAAACAGAAAGTCTTTTGTTTGTCAACTTTTCTTGAAATTTGGGACTTTTAAATACTTAGCAGTTTTAGTACATATTCAGACATGCCAACACGCTCAGCATTGTAACACGTTTCATTTTACATCAGAGAATTTTGTTGCGACTTGAACAGTACAAGTATTTGAGTTCAGCTGGAGTAGTTATCAGGAATGCTAATTGAACAATTCACAATGCGAACAAAACATAAAAAATATCAATTAATTGTATTTTCTTTATTCGGCGGCAAGTTAATCAAACAAACTACGCAACCATTTACACTTAACCCTCTCAATAAAGAAAAAAGTAAACATCATTAGTAAGCTCCCATAATAACACTAATCATCACTCACTAATCGACTCGCGCACAATCGATCGGCAATAATCGCCTAAAAAGAGATGCACTTAATTATATCGTCATCCTTTTCACACTGCAAAGTTCATTGCACACCCCCTGAACTTAAAAAAGAGTTTAATTTGCTTACCAACGACTTGCTATATCGTATAACTAGCTTGGCAATTACGGCTAATGATAATAGCTCCTTTATTACTTATGTCCATTAGGTTACGTTGGTGTATAGTGAACATTACCAACTACTTGGTGCGAAAGGCTTGTGCCTATTATAAAGTTTTCTTTCTTTTTATTGACTGGCTCACCATAAGACAATATAATAGTGAAGCAGAGAATGTCGTTAGTTCGTGTTGGCTACTATACATTTACGTATAGTCTTAACGCATTGTTTGGTATATCAACGTAACTAACATTACCTATAAGAAACGCTCCAGAAATTTATCTTTGTGTTTTATAACTGGCCATCACTACTTACAAAGGGTTATAAAAATTAAGTTAAGATGCGAAAAAATATTCTAGCTTAGCTGGCAAAGCTAGATGATCGAACCCTAAGCCTCATTCAAAATACCATTGAACCACCCACACAGTATTTATACAAAATTAAACTAAGTTGTAAAGCAATGATATATTAGCGTAAACATTAGAAAATTTGAACCGTCATTATAATTAGTGCTAGATCCAATTTAAACTTTGCTTTGAAAATATGCTCTTACAGTTATGAGACATTAAAGTCAATAACGTAGAACGAAGAGTTACGAATTAATACGGGCGTGCAGTGGAGAGGGGGGTTCAACATTCGACGCTATTTACCATACGTGGGCCTACAATTTTCATGGTTTTTTTTTCGTTCCGTTTTTACGCCATTTTCCCTGGCCCCACCGGGTGACCGACCCACAGGCTCTCGGACTTCTTTTTTTTTAAATCAGTAAATTGCATATTTGAAAAACTACTACAGACTCGGCATGTTGATTGAACAGGGGTAAGTTTTGGCTGTTGACTATTTACTTAAACAAATGCTGATTTAATTTAAATTGATTTAATACCTAATGTTGTATGAGTGTATTAAATTTTAGTCGAAAATCTTATTACATATAAGGAATTTACAACGATACCTACCATTTGTTTAAATATTTGATGTGCAATTATTTTCGATTAATAGAAAACTATTTACTGTAATAACAACAACATTTTTGTTCTGTATCTGCTTGAATATGAAAACATTGGGCATTATCACTAAAATTATTTTCATCTCGACAAACTGTCAGAACTAAGGCCTAATTCGCACGAGAGTTTTAAAAACGTTGCGTTAAACCCGGCGTTGGCGCTTTTATAACGGTCTCGATGTGATTGTTTATGCGAATGCATTTAAATCACTTTCGTCTCGTCTCTCGCTTCAGTAAGACGTGGAAATGGTTAGTGCTTAATTACTAGTAATAGTGAACTGTGTTGCTAGAAGATGAAAATAGAAACAAAGTCATTCTAGATACATCCTCTGAATGAACAGAGATATTTAAAAGACAGTTTGTAATACTTATACATAGATTTAAGGCAATATCCCATTAAGTTCATTAATTAATTTCGAATGTCCATAACGACATTTGACGAATTATTGGAAATAGTGGGGTCTCAAATAACGCTCCAAAATTATTTATAATATTTATATCACAGACATTATTATTTATATTTTATTTAAATATTCAGCTAACGTTTTTACATAATTATAGAAATGAATAAGACTGCACTTCTATAATCAGCTCTTCGGGATCTAAAACTCACGATATCCTAAATACGTTTTGTTTGATCACGTAAACCAACAAATAAGTTCGTCTACTGAGAGAGCGCTTGGCGCACTGGATGCAGCGCCGGCGCTTTTTAACGCTTGTGTGAATAATAATATGAAATTTTATATGGTCTATTTCTAACTCCCAGCGTTAAAAATACGACAGTGCTCGATAAAAAGCGTCGCGTTTTAAACGTTGACGTATGAACATGTATTTGGGAATGCATTTTATTCTATTGGAACGCTTTTAACGCGAAAAGCTCTTGTGCGAATTAGGCCTAAGAGTATCAATTATATATAGTATCAGTATCAGAGAGAATAGATTGTATGTCATAGTGACGACAAAGATTCTGGGATTCTTTAAGGGATGGCTACATACATTCTTATTAGTTAGGTTAGTAACCTGTATTTAAAAAGAATTATAAAATCGCATTATAGCTTTGTTTGAGCATCACAAAAGAATTCGTAATTACAAACGTGTACGTTAATTGCGTCAGCGATCATTTTTAAATAAAGAACACAATAGTAAATTGTAAAATTTAAATTTAGTTGATTATGTACGAACAATCGAGCAAGTAGTCAAGTCGAGTGCCCACGCGTCGCGACTAGGGGGGGTTGATTCAATATCGGTATCCCTATGACGTCAGTTAAGTGTTGTAAACCTGAGGGTTACGGCTATTGTGTGAAAAAATAAACACTGGAACTTCGGGTTTATGATTATGTTCTTCTAAGTATTTGTGCTTCATTCAATTTAATTGTGAAAATGTAAAATGTTATGAATATAAAAACTGCTAAACAAGTAGTTTGAAATGAATATGTAACTCCAAGCTTTGAAAAGTATCTGAGATCGAGTGCGTAGGTCAGATGAAAGTTGCTTCATTTAAAATATATACTGTCACAACCAATTGAAATAGAAGTCAAATCATATCGAAAAACAGGCAAAAATAAACTTACCTTTTAACCCTTTTTCTTAGACCACGAGATATTATCGCCATCATTACTACTGTACCTGACACCTCTTCAATTTAACGCCACCATATTACCATATTAATAGTAATTCTTAACAACATCAAAAGAAATCATTCATATTTTAAATAAATGACGGAATTCATCAAATGAATTCATTTAATACAATTGCCGGATACGTTGATAGTTTAAAATATATCAATTTTGATAACATCTCGTGATTAATCGACTATTTGATAACAACACTAATGTTTTAGTTATCAGCGTAAACACTAGGGGCGCTGTAATGTTTTGAATAGGGTATTTCACAATATATACAAAAAAATATTTAGAAATATATTATTGAGATAGTTTAGGCAAAAAGCAGTCTGAAAACGTTAATTTTACTTTATAAAACAGCGAACAAAATTTGAAAATTCAATTTAAGAGTTCAGTTTTTTTTCACAACACTATTAAACAGTAGTCTCTATATTATTACGTCATACGGCTATGTAGAAATGTCAACTTAATGTGTTTTTTATCACCATTTTAAGTCGTCGCCATGTTATTACGTCATACGGCTATGTAAACTTAGAAGTGTCAACTGTCAATTATCGCGTCCAGCATTTTCGTTAAATTACGTGCGAAATTTGAAAATGCTAATTTTAAATGCATTTTTATCGCACTTAGCGATTGAATAAAAATGTTGTGAATTTTTTAGTAGTTCATAAGCACTATAGAATCTAAATGTGACACTTTTCATAAATGAGTGTAGTACCCTATTCTCGCTCACCTACCATTTGTAACATCAGGAATATGAAAATAAAATTAGTTTATTAAAATATTAATATTTTAGTTAAGAATTAAATCAGATTTTCGTATCTTTGTTTAGGTATAATTTTTAAAATGTTCTGGAGTATTATTGTTGTAGCTATTAAAATGGTTATTGTTATTAAAACTGGGCAAATACAATTGTGCACTATCTTGGGCATTACTGACGTACCTACGACCAGGGATACCGCGTCGTGAGCAAACCTCAATCGTAACAAAAATACAAAAGGTTTGAAGTTTCCAGACCTATTAAAAACAGATCTAACCATTACAAGGATATAATAATAAAAAGTAGTTACCAAATTTTTGTGTCTAGTGAATAGACATGCTCTAGGTAAGCATGCTCTATTTTAGAACATCATCATTTAACATCAGACGAAACGGTGGCCAAATTATAATGTTTGATCTCCCGAACTTAGTGGGACCTACTATTTATTTTAACACAAATCACATATAACTATAAACCACAATGTAACTCAGCTTCGTTTTTATCTAATCCGTCATCTGCCGAAGTCTGACGATGACGGCCGTGTTCGTGTAAGCGCTTTCAATGAGTACAAGTGTTTGATTCAATCGTCCGTAAGAGTTGATGTACAGCAATATTTTCTGGACAATCTTAGACAACATCTACATCCCCAACACAGAACCCACAACACAGGGCTTGTTCTCTAGTGCAGAGTAGACTTTAAAAAAAGACTCGACTTAAAAAATTCTTTCAGCTATTTAAATCTATGAGTATTGATATCTACATCAAGTAGAGGGCGTTTAGTCTTATTTAAACCAAAATCCGTCCAGGAGTTTTCAATTTAAGCACATAAATAAAACTCATCCCTTCATTATTAAAAATGGGGTAAAATTACAAAGTATAAACATAGACTAGTCGAGCCGTTCGATCGTTCATCACATTCGTAATCCAGTTACAGAGCTAGAAATGAAAGGTAATTGAAAGGAAATTACGCAATAAATGGGAAGGTTATTATTGAATTTAATGTTAAATTAATCGTAAACCCCCTCCTAACCATCTGTCGTATGAACCCCCCACCGAACCGTTTTATTTTCGAGATGTACTCTCGATGTTACAATGAATTTGATTATTTTGTTATTGAGTGCTTTTGTGTTTTGAGTGTTCCGTGAACATTTCAAATTGTTTAAAAGCTAATGTAATAATTTTGTGTTTAGAAAATTTATTTGGAAAATATTATATCTTCGGAAATATCTTACCTACATGTTAACATGTAATCAAATGTAGTACCTATACACGTAGGAAAGATCAGTTTAATTGCTTACAGTATCTGAAATGGTAAGAATGAATATAAATAGACATGTATAAGTTGAAGTGACCAGAGGTCCTATACAAGTGGCATAGATTTCTGTTCTGTTCATACATAGAATAGATAAAAAATATATGGGATTGACATAAGCTAACGCCAGACGTTATGTCAATTCCATACATTTTTTATTTTCTCTGTAAAATTAGTTAAAAAGTCGAAAAGTAATCTATCTAAGTAGTTATATTTCAGTTCAAAGACGGCGGTGGCGCACAAAAACAAGGTGTTTGTCGCGGTCACCAGGTGAGGTGGTAAAGTACGCAGGTATCGTCGTTATTCATCACATAATATAGATAAATAAAAAGCGTAAAATAAACCTTGTATAATAAATATTATAGCTTTTACACTGCTGCTATATGTTACATATCAATAAACTTTCAACTAAGATCATCATTTTATAAAGCATATGCAACACAAAACGTCAAACTTAACACCTAAATAAACACATTGTAATAGAATAATCCATAAGCTAACAAACATCATACTAAATGATCAGTAAATAGTATAGGTAGTTTTTCGTGGCACGTCGATGTGACCACTGTGTTCGACACAGAACACCATGTACTGACCACTCGCGACACCCGCGAACGCGTCTGCATAATACATCGCTGTACGCTGTTGCTGTACGTTGGACTTTAATTATATATCTGCTACAATTTCGCCTTTTTTCGAGTATTTTTCACATTTCGTCCTCCCCACGACACCCCTGTTCACCCACTGCCGAACGGCCGCGGAAAAAACGCTTCACGCGTGTGTGTCTCTATATGTCAGTGTATTGTTGTCACTACAAGCAAACGTGCACCACACACTACGTCACTGAACGGACATTCTTTTAATAATAAACAAGATAATGGACGTCTCGCGAGTAATGAATAGAAAAATTGTCGTAATAAAAAATACACTTTTAATGCAATTAAGCTTGTAGAACACGGGCAGGAGAGGGCGATAAGCCGCGCTCAACTTTTCCTGTAACAGGCTGTTATTTCACGATTTAAAATCGGTTCTCAACCCGTTAATGACGCGAGGTACAAGTGCAGATCGGCGGCTCCGTTCGGCCGCGGACCAATCTATTTAATAACCCCCGTCGGTGACACCCCACCCGGCGGCCATCGCCAATTTTCACCCCCTCGGCCCCTACTGGCCCCCTAGCACCCGCCCTGAAAAAAATCCGGAGCGTTTTAAAATTAATGAGTAAAAATCTACACACACACCCGGGCGGACAATGTGACGCGTGTGTGCGCGAACACCCGATAATGACCGCGCTTTGTCGCCCAAATGAGAACACAGCACAATCACGCGTTTCTTCCGCCGATGGCGAGTCGCGGCTCTCGCCTAGCATTAGAGCACAGGTCACTGTACCGCCTCGGGTAACTAGAAAACCGTAGCTTGCTCACGTTGACTCGGTTCAGTCGGAATTCGTGATCGCCTAGCCTTTTCCATTAGGACCAACTATCCGAGAAAAAATGGAGTACAAATTGAAATTTTGCCGGTTCGGGCGCTAATTCAGAGCGAAACGGTGCCGCGACGCGAAACGAACGCAGTTAGATAACATTTGTAGAGGCGAGGGGGGCGGGTGTCACCCCTACGCAACACCGTTTTTATTTTGGCCAGCCCTTGCCCCCTTACCCCCTTCGTTCGTCCAACTTCATCTGAATAATTACTGATTTTTTCCGTGTACCGCTGATTATTCCGAATGTTACTTGTTGATGATAATTTTTTTCAACTTTTTTCATTAGTTAGCGGCCGGTGGAGTTTTGATTGTGCTTTTAAGCTTTTTTGTAGGTATTCAATTTGCTTCCAATGTTAAGGTGTTCCAATATGTATGAAATAAATTTAATTTCACCATTCTTTCTAATTTAAACAATTGTGGGCCATTTCGCCGCAATTTACTGAAAGCACCAAGCGGCTGATCGATTTTAAATATTTTTTTTGCAATTAGGCATACAAAGTAGGTACAAATTTAATTTAAATTTAAACGTTAATCATTCCAGTATTCTAAGCATTTAACCCTTTCATGGACAGTGGTGCAGACACAATAGATTTTTTATTGTCATTACAGCCATATCCGTTTACTGTCCCGCAAAGTATTAATATAAAATTTATTCTACAAATTCTAACTGATTACAACACAAAATATGTAAGTAATTAGTAAACATCCCTATCTAGGTACGGATGTTGTTTAATAAAATAATGTAAAAAAATTGTTACATATCTTACATGAGATTCGTTTCTATCTACACTTTTTCTATAGCAAGAGTTTTAAAATATAACCATAGTATAATATTGAATAACATGCCATAGTAAATAATTACTCAAGGTACACTGTTTGATTACAAAACTAATGTGACATTACAATAAAACTCTTAATAAAACTTCCTCAAATGAATCCTATAGTGAGACGAACTAAATATACGGGAATTCACGCGATCATGCATTAGGTATTTACATACCTGATTTTGCTTGACCTTATTTACCTTGAAGTTTAAAAGTAAATATAGTGAGACGATACTTGCATAATAAAAGAATTAAAAAACTAATCGAAAACTTTAATTATCATGCTTATTCGACAAGTGACAAGTCGGGCCGATGCCGATCGCTTTGGCAAGGATTTCGGAGGGACCACCCAACACCCAGCGGGGCCGCATTTTTCTACCCACCACCAAAAGGGGTTGATTTTTTAAACTGATGACGCGCTTTCATTCCGCGCTGTGCAACTTGCCCGCGCGGCTGTATGTGTTACCGCCGTTGATAAATAAATTAAAAAAAAAACGTGAACGCTTTGTCGATAGTGCGCGGCGTTTCTTTTTCGAACGTTATCTATGGGCTATTTTTCCGTTCTAAATACAACTTTTATAGAATAAAGAAAAGTTTACGCGTGTTCCAATATCGTGTGTGGTTATGATGTTTTAAATTCAGTGAAATATTTAGATATTTGCCGGCGTTTGAAGTTTCTTCGGAGATTTCCGAAGTTTTGAAGTAGCCCGCGAACATATTTGTAAATAAATAAGGAACTTTCAAAGACTTGTCGACAAGTTATGCTAACATAGACAGTGACAGTGAAATTATTAGGTGTGGAGAGAATGACATTATCTTTTGTGAGTATATAGGTACTTACCTAATAACTTTAATAATATGAAAAAATATTATTTATTATCTTACTGAACGTCCCCATAATTTATAATTAATACTTAAATGCTTATTATTTTATAAATTGTAAGTAAAGTCTTAAATTAACAACGGTTAAATTTTCTAACAACATAACTGCATAAATATATGTTTTAGTTAAAAGCGTTATTTATTGAGTTGTCAGTGTATTTCCATAAATAACTGCGTTTTTATAATAAAAACTATAGCAAGGTATATAATTTTTCATAATAATTTATTAATATCTATGTTTGAGATTATAAGGACTGTTTAACGTGATCGCGAAAATTAATTTATGACATTATATCTAGAAAATGTAGCATGTTTCAAGCTATAATTATTACAAATTAAACATTCAAGGCGTTTCCGTACGATTATATTTTAATAGGACTTAATAATTAAAAGTCAAGTAGTCGGACCTTCTTATTTACTTATAATAATCACAATATAAATAGTTTATTGCTTTGCAATCCGCATAATACTAGAGTTATAATAATCGAAATACACCTTCCGTAATTAAAAATATGAATGGTGTTTCAGTCTGAATGCGTGTAAAGCATTTATTTTTGATGCAATTAACTAAATAAGATATAAAATCTTAAATAAACCATAATAAGACTTATTAACTTTATGCTATCATAATTTTAATATAACGTCTTAATTTATACCTCATTAAAAATATGAAAAATTGCATTTTCAAACATAACTTATCTATACTAAGTATTCTAAAAAGCGGAAGAGTTTTTTTGTTTGTTTGTAAATCTGACTGGTCAGTAAGTAAAATATTTTTGCGTATGATAGCCCAGTTCTCAAGGAAGGCTATAGGCTATGTAACATCACGCTACTGATGACGGGAGCAGAGCAGTAAGCAAAGACACGGGTGAAGCCGCGCCGCGAAAAGCTAGTATTAAATAAGGTTTGGATTCCTGTTCTTATCCTTAGCTGAAAATTCTCATAGAGTTCAATATCATTCATTGCAATGCCTAAAAAATTGTACTCGGTGCGCTTCCTCCAATATCTTTAGGCTTAAAAACCTAATATTATATTATTAATCAATAAATGGGTATTGACTGATACGGCAGTCTTTCTAAATGGCCCGCGATACAGAGCTTATTCCTTAGCGCTTCAAACTTTCTTAGAGGTGTAAAGTTGTTATTACTACATTCACTATAAAGTACCTACTACTTATAGTTAAGGATTATTTTGAATACCAGAATTCTTCACAGCCTGTTGTTGATACAAATAAAACACAAGAAACATAACTAATATTTACCTTTATAAAAAACAGATGAAAGATAAAAATTAAACTGTAATTAACATTACCAATTAAAGTACGAGTAAGAGCAATTGCGGTACAAACTTAACACAATGCTGTAATGTGCCTATGTTCCACATATTATAGTAAAATAGCCGATCAAACTTTAGGAACTCACAGTCTGCTTCGCCTTAGAGTATCTATTAAAAAGAAATATTGACCCCTTATTGTCAAACATAGGTTGTCTAACACAAGATTTTATTCATTTCGAAGATTGAATATGGAGAAATTAAAAACCTAAAGTATATTTAAAAGAGGCGCTGTTGTTGTTACAATCCCGAATAATACCCGTAAAAAACAAATGTAATCAGACACTAAGAAAGGCGTAAACGTCAAGGTAATGAAATAAAAACCGGCCAAGTGCAAGTCGGACTCGCACACCAAGGGTTCCGTACCTTTTTTTATAAAAACGACAAATAAATCATGTCTATTGTTATGTATGGGAGCCCACTTAAATATTTATTTTATTCTGTTTTTTTCGTCATCTGTGAAAATTTCAACTGTTTCACTAACGCGGCCTACCTATTCAGTGAAAATCTAGATCCGGGCAGAGTCGTAAAAAGAACTAGCGAGAAACTCAAGCCACTCTTTTTAAACGCCAGTTTATTACAACTTTTGTATCTTGTAATTTACAGCTGAAACTAACATTGTATGTTTTGTCACCAGGCGGAGTCAGACCGGGAGAGCGGCGCGAGCTCGCCGGAGGGGGGGACGGCGCGCGCGCAGATAGCCGAGCCTCGCACCCCCTCGCCGCGGGCTCGTACGCCACAGCATCAACAACCCCATATGAATGGCTCCAGTGAGTTCGTACTACATTCAATACTTATTTATTTTAATATAAGATACCTAACTGGGGCTAGTTCCAGTAAACTTCTAGAGTGTTAAGAACCGAAAGACCCAGTGGGCAGAACTCTTAGAAAGTAAACGGATGACTTGATGAAGGTGGCGTGCAAACGATGGATGAGGATGGCTCACGACCGATCAGTGGAGATGTAGGCGAGGGTAGGAGGTCCAGCAGTGGACGTAATTCAGCTAAAATGTTGATGATGATACACCTACCGATATAATTTCATAATAAATTATTCTGAAAAAGCTTTAAAAAAATGTGTTCATATTTTTCTTAGCGAATGCCTTTATTTGACTGCCTCTGTGGTTTGGTGGTACTATGTTGGGACTGCCACTCAGAGGTCGCGGGTTCGATTCCCGCTCAGTGCAAATATTTGTGTGCATGAACTTTTTGCATTGTTCTAGGTGTTTCTATGTATAATATAAAAAAAAATTAAGTATGGGCATCCGCATTCTAGAACCCATAACACAAGCTAAATATATGCTTACTTTGGGTCTAGATTCCGTTATGTGTAGTTGTCGTGATATTATTGTTATTTAATATTTAGGGGTGCATAAATAACTGATCCGCCATCTTTAAGAAGCCATCATATTGGATTTAGAAACGTCACGTATCTTACCATGCATTTTCATTCAAATTTAACGGATGTACAAAATATCAGCTTAATCGGTTGGGACTAACTGCTTTAAGTCAGTCGCAAGGCAAGTTAAAAGCTAATAATAACATAAATATGTAGTTCTACCTTGGTATAGCACTTGAACTAACGTGCATGTGTCTCACTAGCGCCGTTTTAAAATATTTGTAGGCGATTCTGTTCTCAGAGTAGCGACCACAATTAGTGTTGTTTATTTTTGATAAAACTGATTTGTATTTTTTATTAATTATATTATATTAATTTTAAAGAAAGCTCCCAGAGCATGGGTGGTACCTCTGGCGTCTCCTCACGTCCCTGCCACCACAGAAGCAGCGTAAAGCTCAAATTTTCCTGAAGAAAACCCATCTAACTGAATAGACCTGTCATGGCTGCCAAATCCTGTAGGGTTAAATTACCATTCCAATTTGAATAAGAAATTGTGAAAATGTTCGCTACGCTTTACCCTAGAAAAAAGAAAAGAAAAACAACACGTGTTATTACCAATTTTATTCTAAAATTATAAACTCATATAAATATAATAAATTCTGTAATACAACAGCTACTCAAAACACAAAGACCATAAAATTATTATCAGGAACATCAAAAAAATACTCAAGCTAGACGTGCGCGACTGCGTCGAACCCTTCATTTAAGACCGCAGTCGGTACACGCAAGTGCGAACCATCAAACTTATCTTGAACATCAAAATAATCTTAATCACTTAAGTAATTATTCGTTAACTTATATCTCCAAGTTTAATGTGAAGTCATATATAACACCGACCACACAGCTGAAGTAGGTACGGTACTACGGAGTGAAAGACCGAGTTCTATTAAATTTTAAACAGCAATAGCTTTTTGTTACGAAATTCATTGAGTTAACATCGATAGTCGATTTATTCTAAGTGTAATGACGTCATAATATTTTATTGCAAAAGTTTTATTCGATTCGGATGATATATTTACATTGTGAAATGGGCAACAATTTTGTGGTTAATTGAACATTTATTATAGACGTTACAGTAGGGCTTAGTCGTTTGTTATGGTGGTCTAATAGTTAAAAGGCCTTAAATTATAAGCAGGGTGATGAATCTGAAAAGGGCATGTACTAATGTTACTTTTTTAGTCAGTGAATAAATCTGCATTTATAAAATGACCTATAAATATGAGGACGAATCTCAAATTTGATCCATTGTCGCGCGCCATACGACTTATTAATATTATTTCTACAGAAATCGTTTTTGTTTCCAATGTACCTTGTCGCAATTGAAGGATGTTGCACAAAAATGTATAGTATTGGATAAGTAGATATATTTATTTAGTAATTATATATTGTTTTTAATTTTAGGTTTATATAATTTTTATCTTTAATGATATTGTAAATACTTTGTCAATAAATAAATAAATTAACAAGATATAAAGTCAGAGAGAATTAAGTAAATATAAATCTAATATATATATATATATATATATATATACATTCTTGCGAAGGTTTTTGTTCACCTGTCTTTTAGCTAAAATACGATCTCGGTTTAAGTACAAAAATATAATCCCAAAACACAGTCATCAATTAATTCTTAAACACAAGTATTTCATTTAAATTTCCTTGTCCACAGTGGCGTCCATGTTCCAAAACCTCCAGAATCTAGCGAACATGCAACAGAACATGCCACCAATGTCGCAGCAGCTGCAGCAACAAATGTCGCAGCAAATGTCGCAGCTGGCTGCCAACCTTCAGGGTCTCACGTCCATGCCAAGCAATCCTGTTATCAACTCGCCGCTGAATTTGAGCGTTAGTGCGCCAGGTAAGTTTTAGATGTTTATTTGTCGAGAAGGACTCAAATAAATGGCTCGGTACTTCATAAATTTATAATTATATCGGTAATTTAAAATCTGAACCTTATCAGAGCATGTGTTTTGTTCTATATTGCCTACAATGTATTACTAACATAAAATGAGATACGAGTATTTGTTATGTTATCAAAGCCTGAAAAAAAACTAACTTTTTTTAGATGAAAACCAATTTTTTGATGTCAAGTCCATTGAATTTAAATCATCATATCTCCACTTGTCAACTGTTTAATTCCTCTACTACGGTAAGGGATAACTTCTGTACAAATTCTGTCATGAAAATTATGCGTAGTTAAGCTCGTAACAGGTTGTTCGCGGATCAACTTACGCTTATTGCACACCCCAAAATCCATTTTAACCGCAACACTGTAGCAGATAGTCAAAATCGTAGCGGGGATCGAAACAGGGTGAAATAAACATCAGAACGACACTAATTTTTACTTTGTATCTTGCGTATAAATAGATCTACCATAGGAAACAAATAACTATTATATTCTTAATAAGTATGCAAACAATTTGCAGCTTTATTGCATTAAGATAAAACTAAATATTCAAAACATGACTATAAAGCTAAGTTAACAGCGAAATAATTTAAGCCGACGTTAATTCATAAGCGTTGAACACAGAAAAGATTTTTCTATTCAAGCTAATATTATACGATAGATGCCGACACCTCCCGACCGCAGACGTTAGTTCATTAACATATTTCAGGACATTACCATTTTTAAAAGTCTGTTATTCTTCTACAGAGGGTATGCCACTAATTAGGTTGAATTAGACGGATTGGGATAATCAGAAATACACGGTTCGCGCATTAAAACTCTTAACTTGGAAATCACGTGAGCCGTAATTAGGTGATTACCGAATCCAATCGATTTAATGAATTCAAGATAGCGGCTTCACTCGCCCGCCCATTAAAGCTATGCCGTAATGGACGAAAAAACCTATTTAAATAATGAGTATAATTACATATTTTTTTCACGAACGCACGGATATTACGACTGTTGCGGTATCATTAAGGGTTTTATTGTCTTAATAGAGCTAATTATACATTTTTTTCGGTTCTTAATTGATGCGCCGTAGGAAAGAGCATTTATTACAAAATGTGAAATGTCATGGTATAAATGAATACGTTATGTTAATGTTGAGTTTAACGGGCTTGTAAGGCATGCAGATAATGTTTTAGATTTTCTTTAGAACCGTTTTGTTCGCAGTGAATTAGTTTTGGTCGGATGCGTATGGGTTTTGTTTAATTTACTATTGGTGCTTTATCATCGGTGAGACGACTTCTCGTCGCCAATTTGCCGTTGATTCTCAGCTAGACGTGCGTCTCGCAACGCGATGCTGCGAACACCGGTTGTATGAATACAATTTTATTGTTTAATTAACTTAAGTAGAAAGTCGTCGAGTGGTCGCTCAGTTGCCATAATGTTTCGTCACTGCACCACCATGACCGATGCGTTAACATTACAACGGGTTAGTCATCGATAATCACATGTTTTATTTACCAAGTCTAATTTTTATAAGTTTGTAAAAACAGTATATTTTATGAGTTTTACATGTTTATCAATTTGGTATGAAATTCAAAGTGCTTGTAAAAACATCGTATCAAATTATTAACGCGCATTTACTCAGTTTTTCTTATGTATTATATAGTTAAAATACACATTATAGTGCTTATATTGCACGATTATAATACGTGACTAAAACTTACAAAATGATACGGAGGTATTGTTAAATGTATAATTACGTCAATGTAGTCTAAAAAACTTAGACAAGTAAGCAACAAACCAACAAATGACTAAATAATACTCAAGTCAACTGAGATATACGTATAGACGTAGGTATATGTATCAAGAATAAAGTAATTACACACTCATTATTAAAAATGAAGTCACTTGTAAAAAGAATATACGATTAGCAGACGAATTGGTAAACCGTCCAATTCCAGCCCACTATATGGTGAAGTGTTCTTTTCACAATGAAGTTATAAGCATCAATCGTTATGCTCTCTCAAGGCTAATTGGTGATTTCAAATTTTTTTCTTTTTTTCCAGTCCAGATTTTCTCGATGTTTTCCATTAAATCAGTTCGCCTTAAATCAGTAATATCCAAGATAATTATACAAATAAAGTAAACTTCACAATCTAATTTCTCTGTTTTTTTCCTCAAGGAATGGGTTCTCCAAACCCCGTAGCCAACAACAATATGCTGCCGCCAGCAATGCCGTCCCCAATGCCACAGCTCATACTAGCATCAGGACAGCTAGTCCAGGGCATCCAAGGCGCTCAGCTGCTTATACCAACATCACAAGGTAAGAGTTAAAGGATTCTGCTGGTACTTACGACGATTTTATAATTAACGCTGTTGTTCGTAAATTTGAGTTCAAAATTTTCAAAAAAACGTAATGTATTATTTAATATTTAATTTATTATCCAACAACTGTTTAGCCATAGTTTTTTTTTTATCTTCCCACAGGCATAGCAACGCAGACAATCCTTACGATACCAGTCAACCACGTGAACTCCAACGACCAAATGGTGAATCTAGCTTTAAACAATGGCCAAGTTGTGTCCACATCCCTAGCCAACCTCCAAGCGATGGCCCAACCTCACCAGCTACTTAACTCCAACCCCCAGCAATCTGCCAACATTCGACCAAACATGCTGAACCCAACGCTTTCAAATGCTCTCCTCAATCCGGGTTTGCCAAACTTTTTGTCCAACGGTGCGGCCAATGCCCAAGAATTGCTGCAAGCTTTACAGCAGCAACCGCAAGCGAACCATAATCTTCTGCAAACGGTTCAGCAGAATAGTATGCCTCAACAGATGCAAGGAAGACGATCGTCCTCGCCACGTCCCGATAGGCATTATAAGGAGAGAGAAAACTTTGAGAGATATGCTGGAGGCTCTAGAGAAAGAAACGAGAGAGAAAACGTCGGTTCAGCTATGAACAGCATCAACAGGTGAGTTTTGTTTTAGATTCTTTCTTTACTAGCGGTCCCAACATCGCTGAGCACTGCTCTAATAAGGGCCTGTCGCAGAATCAGACTTTGGCTAACATTGCCAAATTTCAGCTATACTTGTAGGTTAAGTCGGTGCATATTTGAAGTTCGTTTAAAATTGTCTGAGAATAAATTCATTCCATTCTTTGAGCAATTATGTGTACAATTGATTAAAAAAATCGATTACGTCATAATTATATAATTCTAACAACGTTTGGTTTACGGAGTCCAGTTAAGTGTGCATTCTGATATTCTAGATTAGTTCTTATACTGTAGGGTTGAGGGTTGATATTAAGTGCAGTGTAAAGTTTGGTAGCGTGGGTGCAGCGACAAGTGTTGCTTGTAATTATGTGACAATGAATGTAATTACTCTGTGCTGCCACTACACAGATTTTGTGCTCGTGTGAGTGAATTACTAATCAACGTTTTGCTGTCCTTGGATATATTTTTACGTCTAATATACGCGTAATCTGTATGTTGCTTATATATATATTGACTTTGGAGATTCAATAAATTAACAAAGCTATAAAGAAAATTGGATCTCTAATTTTATTTCTCCCTCTCGCTCAGAGAGAGACTTGATGCTTTTCAAAGTGTCTCTTGTTTTCGTGCTAGACATAAATCTTCATGTTCTTGCATAATGCAGTCCTGCAGTAAACATGTAAGTTTATCTTAATCTCATATGTCAAAATGATCTCAGTTATCTGTATTAACATTTTCTTTTTGTGTTATTTCTCATGCATATTAATTCTATTTATATAAAGAGACCAGCTTTCTGCGGCGCGGTTTCAGCCGCGTTTTTGCTTACTGCTGTGCTCCCGTCACTAGTAGCGTAATGTTACATAGCCTATAACCTTCTCCGAGAACTGGGCTGTCATACGCAAAAAGAAATTTACAAATGTTACTGGCAGTTTTAGAGATTAGCGTGTTCTAACAAACAAACGAACTCTTCCGCTGTATATATGCCTTAATAAAATGACGATGATATTACTAAATGAAAAGTTAGCAAATATATAGTGGATCCGAAAGAAGTAGGACCGAGTCTTATGGTGTACACCGAGAGAGGTATGTCCAGTGATCTGCGTTAGGCTGATTGATTGATTATATCACATTATAGGTAACTTATATACTTAAAAGATTGATTTAAAAACGTTCATTTGGAATCATTAATTTAGAGAACCGCTCACATGTTCAGCGATCCAATACTTTAAACAATTCATTCGCATCGAGAACTTTAATCGAAGTATAATCAAATCGAATGCGACCTACCTACAATGTAGTGTGCTGTAATGAAATATCATATCACAGATTGTCGATCGTCGATTATCTTTCATCCTGGTGTCTTAAACAAAACCTATTAACGGATATCTAGAAATGAAGACTCTTTTAGTATTTTACGTTACAATACTTTGGGTGAAGATGGGGAGTCCTACTTTCATACTAGCTTACTGAGGTTTCTACTAAACCAAAATACACAACGAAACAATACCACACAAAAATTTTAATGTGAGATACCTATATTATAGGTTCCTACAGTGTCTTGTATCTGGTACGGGAAGAAATAGGGTTTTCAACTAAGGGAATACTAACAAATAAGCAACACACATAATATTAGTTGCCACAAATAAAATTAAAAACATTTTATAAAAATAAATATAAATAATCAGTAACTCGACGTTCTTGACATTGTATGCTAAAGTTTGTTAACAATATCAAGGAAAAGTTTAATGAACCACGAAAGAACGTTGTATTTCAATGCACTTCCAACTTTCAACCAATATTAAAATAATTGTTCATTTAATTTGACCATAAGGGAGCACAACAAAATTATTTACTTACTGTAATTATTACATGACATCATAAAAACCCCCAAAACGATTTGAATATTCGTGGAAAACATTATAATCAATTATATAGAATTCGGTTTAAAATTATTATTTTTAATTATTTCGTATGTTAATTAATATGATGAGTAATGTGACTCACGTGAGGGGTTATCACGCAAATATTATTGTTAACACAAAAAGCCGTAAAAAGATGCTATCAGCTAAGGGTAATGTCCTTTATTACACGTAATTATGCACTAAGTGCATACAATACGTAGAAACGTTGTGTATCAAACAATAGAATATTAAAACTTTTATTGAATGAAGAGATATTTTAATATGATACTAATTACGTGTTATTCTCGGTTATAAAACAAGTAAATAGTAGGTGTGGTAGAAAATTTCCTTTTAGATCATAGATTATGTTTGGATTGTATTAACAAATGCCCTTTGTCCTAAAACAAAAAAAAAATAAACTCTCGCATTTTAGAAGCTCCCATTTTAGTACCGTGAAAGATTTTACAAACCACATTATCAAAACAATGATTTCTGAATCATTTAATTTTTCGGATCGTAGCCACTAACAATCAACAGTAAACCAAACGGTTTTATAATATTATTATTTTGCCAGTTTTCCGAGCAAACTCAAGAGTTCACTTTTAACAGTCAGACAGAAAATATATTTTTTAGCCGACAGTGACAGACGAGCAAAAAGCCCACGTGATGATGGTTTGTCATAACTGTCGCTCATAGACGACTCAGAGTCCCTAGCATTGCTCGTACAATGCCAGGGACTCTGCGAAGCAGCTGCCTATCGTGAAGTATTGAGGGAGTTGGGAGAAAAGGAAAGTGGGGAAATTAAGCTTTGGAAATAGCCACAAAATACTACAATTTTTGATACACTTGTTCATACCAAATACACAAATGTAACCCTGCCCGTACGGTTTGTAATACAGTGATTGACAATTGGATAAGGCTGTAGAGCGTCATATGTAGCGCGTCTATTTCTGGCTCAGAGAATCTATGACGTCTCACTGGTATCCGACCTAGTTCTCAATTATTAAGACAAACTACTTTTAAGGTTTCAAGTTATCTCACAATAATGGTATAAGCTGTATAGACTCTTTTAGATGGAAATGTCACTATCGAGTTCTCAAATGTAAAAAAAATTAAGTAGTTTTCAACTCATGTCATTTCTTACAATAATAGATCCTTGCTGGCTTTATCATGAATGAGCTGCAAAAAGAGCAAGAAGTAGTAATGTACTTCTTTAGAGTTTTGAGAAATTAGTTTTTGACGTTTCAAAGGCGTTTAGTTAATCTTGTAATTAATAACATGCACTCACTACGTTGACCTTCCTTGGTAAAGCCGATTTCTCTATGTGTGGTCTAGTAGCTAAGGTAGTCACACTTCGCCTGTTGTCTACCCATTATCTGTACGATTTTCTCCCAAGACAAATATTTGCGTAATTTGAAGTCTAGGTGTGGTCTGGTACACATTAGTACACATTGTGTATACCAATCTATAGGTCCTTTTTGTAACTCTACCTAGCCAAGTCATGCATTGCTGGTAAAATCTTTCTTTAAAACTACTATTCACACCGTCAGACAACAAACTTTTACTATATCCTATTCTTGCAGTTTACAATTTTAGTACGGAACTTAAATGTCAATAAATTGCCAAATATGTCACAATTTTCGTAGTTTCGAGTTAAACTATACATTGTTATCCTATTGTTATATACATTAAAACACTTATTTTTGGATACAAAATACTTAAACGATAACAATTTATAATCATCCAAATTAAAAATAGCACAAATTCTTACACAACATGTAAAAGTAGATTAATAGTATAGTTAGTTTAATTAAACAGAAATAAGGTGCACTAGTAATAAGGAAAACCTGAGGCGCCCATTTGACTATTATCTATTTAATGAGGTATTTAATGTTAATTATGTACAGGATGTAATGTAACTCGCCGTTGTCGATATAATTACATAAATAATGCCATGTTCACGCACTTTATAAACAATTTTCTGGTGTTGGCAGTGCGGAAAAATAATAAAAAAGTTTCGCCTTGTGACAACGTTGTTTTTAAATTTGTGTTGTGCATTGTTGCGTATGTTAGCATGTCAATTAGAAATGTATATCGAGATTATAGCATTATGTATGTCATGTTTATACGTTGTGGTAGGTAAACGGTCCCGAAAACAAAAACTGACAAAAATACTAACCCCCAGTTTCTGAAAGGCTGATCAACGATAAATTAACTAATCACCTGTTAAATCTCATGTAAAGTACCAATTGGGTTGCTAAAAGCATGAATGAACTTTAATTTGATCTAATTAGTAACTAGGTTAGTTAATTTTTCGTAGATCAGCCTTTCAGAAACTGGGGGTAAGTCTCTTAAGTTAACTATTTTATAAAACTCATTCTGCAGCGAGACATTGAAGTCATAAAGTAAATTAAATAGTTGACATAGTATATTAATGTGAAGCAAATCATTATAGGTACGGCTGCTGCTGAAGATCCCTAAGTTTTTTTATAGGCACCTTTTGCTCCGTTACGAAAATAGTTATAATTCTTTTCTCCGTTTAAATACTCTGTATAGACAATAAACTAGCACTATATTATAACCCAAAAACTACAAAAATGTAATATATCACTGCCTACATTCAGGCGTGAAGGCGTGAAGATCAAAGTTGTTTGTTAACATAATATTTTCTTGACCAAGTACTACAATTATCAAGATAATTTAAATCAAATAACCTACATAAACTTGAGGCTCTACTTAGGCAAACGATTAGATTATAAATAATAAAAGAACGGGATTATCAACAGATAATAAATGTCTTGATTAAAAACAAGTAGAGCATTCTGGTCGGACATAGTCGCACACAGACAAACGCACACTTACACAGGGATAATAGTGTAGAGTAGTTAATGTATAATTGCTTTTGCATTGCGACGCGAACCACTTTGGGTATTTTGTCCGTTCATGTTAGATATTCTTGCGGAACCGTGTTTTCAAACTACATAGTACAATACGGTTACGAAAACATTCTATATTAAAATAAAATACCTACACAGTGGATAGTTGAATTTTTAAATGTAACAAAATGCGCATTCTCAGAGGTTCTGTGGCTTTAGTGTTTAGAAATGCTTCATTAATGGCATCAAATGGTTTGATACTTTTTTTAAATTTGATCTTGTGGTGATGAATACTAGCGTATTCAAATATTGCTCTTAAGTTAGATAGATATTCAATTAAGGGCCACATAAAATTCAGTAAGTAAAGTTTCGAATATTTTGGTAAGTCTTTTAGGTACGTCTTACTTAAAATTAACTATCTCTTTATCTAGATTTAGTGATTAGGTTTTAAAATCCGATTTTTCATAGCTGTTTTTCTCGTACAAAAAGTGTCTACACCTCAGAGACATTGTTCTAATGCTTTTATATATTTAGGTACGGTATTCCTGCCTATAATTACGGCTGCGCCCGTGACGCGTCTAATCCGCCAAGTAATGGTGATAAATAGATCCTATGCGGGGATATCGCATTGAATATATTAGCGTTTAGTAGATTACTCTTGGTGTGGAGTAAATAAACGCGTGTACTGGAATCATTTTATCACTGGCATGTTGAAAATATTTGTATTTGACTTTATATATTATCTGTGATTTAAGATTATATTTTTAAAACGAAACAATCTTTTAAAATAAAGAAATTAAATTATCCAAATACCTTTTTAAAATTTGGATTTTAAATCTGGATTCTTTAAGCGGAGTGTGAAAAAGCATGCAAACATAAAGCCGTCATAGATAAGACCACCATGTTAGTAGTTTGAGACGATGCAATGGCTTTTGGAATGATGTCCACCAAGATGTTAAAGTAACTCGCTTTGATTATTTAATTACCTAGGTAACTAAAATTAAGTTTTGTTATTATATATTTGTATTTTTTCTTGGTCGAGCTTTAAAAACAGTATATAATGATAACTTGCGTATGGAATATCAACCCTGGAAGGAGAAGGAGGTTACTTAGAGGAAGTTACTTAGTATCCGAGAGTTCCTGTTCCCGCTCTACATAATAATTCTTTACATAATTAGAATGACATTTATATTGAGTTGCACCTAAACAACGAAGAATAATTTTGTGCGTCGTATGAATAACATTAATTTCTGTGTATGTCTCACGTGTGTGTGTGTGTACCTACACTGTGTATAGTCAAAGACATTAAGTTAATGCCACCTCATAATTACTGGTTGGGAGCATTAATTCTCGCATCCATAATTAAGTTTAATACCTCATTTCTGTTGGCCTACAATCTAGATAAATATTGTCTGTCGTTTGACGTCTATTAAAGTTACATTAAAATTGTAAATCATTGTATAATATATATAGTCTGTTTTATATGGAGTTTATAATGTATCTTGTTTTCAAGGCTATGCCATTTTACATTCATAAGTAGGATTTATGTTATTAACTGATTTGAAGCGATTTTCCTTATAAATAATTATGTTATGGAAACGTTATGACATCGATAAACACGATTGATTATTATTTATCATTATTAAATATACATTTCGTATGTTTTAGTTTGAAGTTATTTTTACTTAGTACCTACCTATTGCGTAGGTAGATAGGTATAGATTTAGACTAATTCTAATTACTATTAACCTACCTAATAGGAATCCATAGTAATTAAGTATGGAATAAATTATAATTTTCTTTATTGTATAATACACATTTACTACATACCTATATTATATAATGAATACTAGTTGTAAAAATGAGTAGTTATCGAAAATTTCTTGGTACCTTTTCTTCCAGACAACCTTTCGGTGATTACCTAATTACTTAAAGTGAAAAAATATTAATCAATAGCCATATTTGTTTTAAATCCTACAATGTACTTATAAATGCTACGTATAAAGTAGCTGCTAAGTTTACTAGCAGCATTAACTCGTTAAAAAGTGTCATTGAACATTTAATTCGTTTGTTGACTTTTTTAAACTATTAATACCACAACGAATGAACATGAAATTATCCTATAAAGTATAGACTTTCTTTTTTTTTCAATCTGATATTCAATGACTTAAGTCATATAAATACTTCCCGCACCTCCGCGAAAGCATTACCTCCGAAAGGATAACAATAAACTTATTCGCCATCTCCATTGCTGTGAATTTCGCGCTTATTTTCGTAGCAGTATAATAAATTTTAGTGCACCTCTACGTGTACTAAAATTCTTACAATTTCCTCCGTGCAAAGTTCTTTACAATTTCCGAAACATCTTCACTAGCTTTCACGTAGCCTGTTTCAGTTAGTGGCAAAAATATAAAATGTGAATGTTAACAAATGTGTAAATGAAACTCGACGATCTGACATACATAACCATGACTCACAACAATGAATCTTATTTTCAAGAAGTAAAATTTATTTCTCAACTTCTATATTTTTTGCTAAACTTATATTTTGATAAACATAAAATATATAAACATTATACTGAATCTATAGTATTGCCCATTGTGTTTTATTTGTCACGGCGGTAGCGTGTTGTTACGTTTTTGATTAAAAAAGAAAATAATATTAATAGTGACCTTTAATTTGCAGTTACATTAAATTTCGAATCATAATTTTATCTTATTTGATATCTAAATTCAATCATTTAGTTGTATTATAGGCATGTCGTCGCCGGTTACCACTTTTTTTCTTGGGTGTAGTAAGAAACGTCTTGTATATATCAGGCAACGAGCCGTAGAGTCACCTGTGTATTAAATGAATACCACTTGCCTCCAAGCGTGATGGCTATGCCAAACATTTCCCATTCGGACAGAGTTAAGTTCTACAGGGACGTCTCCATAATTATGAGCATTAGCGGTTAATCTGTTAATATTTATTTAGTTAAAAAACTTAGTCCTATTAAGTATTCATTAATATTTAAGTTTGTACATATTTTTAAAATCATCAGACTGGGTCTGACGAATTTGTTTAAAAAATAAGTTGTTAATGTGACCCTAATCTTGATGCAAACTACTGTATAGTTCGGACAGAGGAAGCTATAGAAAGGTTATTATGAAATACTTCGAAAATTTAGCTGAACAATCGCAGATGAATTAAGTAGGTACCTAATCGTATCTAATTGGCAAACAATTAGTTTTTCAGTAGGTTTTATTTTTTGTATTTATTCTTAATGAAAAACATATCATAAATAAAATTATGTGTTTGATTATATCATTTTATTATGTTTGTTTTAGAAACGCGTTTATTTTGTCATTAAACATATTATATGCATATTATCAGGTGCAACTTCATTGCTATCTAAATTATAAACATTGTTACTTACATTTTTTTTTCTTGGCACGGTTAAGTACAAATGTAGTTTAATATAACTTATAACGTAAGATAGAACCTGAGGTCCTAGGCAAGTGGCATAGATTTCTACTCTATTCATAGAATAGTTGATTGAATAATGTATGGGATTGATATAAGCATTGTCAGTAGCTTATGTCAATCACATACATTATGTAGTCTATTCTTTAAAGTATATATTCTAGATATATACTATATAGACTACTAGTAGACAATCTATGCCACTTGTCTAGGCCCTCTGAATAGACAATAATAAACATAGTCTATTCTATGGCTTTTCTGTTCGTATCGTACCCTCTTAAAATTCAGTGCCAAGATTTTTACTTACTTAAGCTACTTTTTAACTTAACACTACAGATTCGTAGCTATAAATGTAAAATGGTAGATATTTATTTCGAGAACGTAGCATAGTACCTACTTGAAATACGTAAATATTATTAGCATATTACCTTTTATTACTGTGTTTAGTAATACGTGTGAAACCAGTTTTATTTTGAACTGTTAGTTAACTAACAACTTCCAAATAACCAAGAGCGCAATTGCTTGTATTTCTAGTGCTATTCTACCATTGATAGTACGTAAAAGTATAAAGAACGCAATACTTAAAGAACGACAGCAAGAGAAGACAACTTATGCTGCTAGAATCGCAATAGAGATAACTTTATTTTTGAGATATACTTAATTGAAAAGTAGTATTTTCGCTTAAATTGTTCTGTTTCACTATGGTTACCTTAGGAAATACGTTCGTCATTTTTAGCGATTTAAGAGGCCCTCTGATTTCTGCAGACATTTCTTCCATTGGATTTTCCTCAGGACAAGGACTTAGTCCTTGCTTTGAGGTATTTTCTGTCTGTTAAAATGACTAATGACCAAGCTGTTCATGATTTTAGCACGGCCTGTCATCTTTCTTTGATTGACGTTAAAGTAAGAATGTGATTTCACCACTAGAATATGAAATCTACCAAACGCACCAGTACAGTTTGCTGATTAAACACTCTTTTAGAAACAGTGTTTGTTATATCTCTTGAGCATTTGCGTTATATTCTTTTTAATTTATTTACAGGTATGAATTGATGAACACGATTTAAATCAGTAGTATAAAATAAAATTACCTTTTTGCGGTTTTGGTTTCGATCAGCTTATATTGGTTGGTCCTGTGATCAACCACTGGAGAAATGGTTACGAAATGGGTTTTTCACCCTACTAACAAGTGTTTTAGTGTTGTGGACGCAGTCATTCATGTCACCAAGGTCTCAAAAACGTAGGCTATAAATTTTAAAATACTTATTACAATAATTATCCTCATAAACACGCCGTTGAATCCTACCAACTATGAAACATAATTATTACTGACAACAACACTAAAGACTGTTCCATTTAAAAGGACGGTTTAAGTGTATTAAAAAGCAATTATTGACCTTAATAAAACATTTCGCTTTTTATAATCGTACCTTTGGGCGAACATTATTTCACTCGGCGGCGTACAGGTTGAAACAATTCCTTTTTTAAATCATTAAAGGTTTGATTCCGATAAAACTGTAAGATAAAAATACAGTAGCGATTTACTGTATTTTTATAGTAATTAGATAGGTATGTCTTTTATTTGTTTTTTATATTGACGTGTGCTATTTCACACAAGTACAGATTACAAACCTTTTGTAATAGCAAGTTAAATAAATGTATGTTTGATTTTGAAGATCATTGTGAAGCGAAAACTTTGCAGGCTTAGTAAAAATTAGTTTCAACAATTTTTAGAAATCATGTAGGAAAGTTACAATATTACTTATTTGTACCTACTCATTAGCAAAGAGTACAATTGGCAAAGGAAAGCCTCTCAACCTGCATGTTTTTTTTACATTGAACGAGCAATTTATACCTAAATAATTAGTAAACCTTGTACTTAGTAGCTAATAGTGCTATAATTCATTGTGTGACGTAGTACTATTATATTGCTAGTATATACCACAACTAAAACTACAATAGGTAATAAATGCTATCACTCGAGGAAAATTTAAACAATTAAATTTAACTGTTAGGATTAAAATTCTGATCATAAGACATTAGTTGCTCATGTTGTGACCTGTCAAATTCAAAGGTCACGTGGAAGCAGGGCGTAAGTCTCTCTTAGGTGAATTTTATTTTTAAAATCTTTAGCATCATTTTTTGTTTTAAATCGTGTCTCCAGTATGATGTAGTAGGTACGTATTGTTATTAGTACTAGCATTAGTAACGAACACCAGTATTATGTATTTATATTTACACCTCTTAGATTTAGAAGTTAAGACCTCCGGTTTTATCGTTATTTTATATATTTTATGTCATATTTATTAAAATATATACTTACATAAATATTTATTATTATACCTGTCGAAATAAAAGACAGTTATTTCACTATATTTGACCAAATTAAAGCAAAAATAAAATAACAATTAAAACAATTATCAGTAAATTAAAATAATAATAAGTTATCATTAAAATAATAAAAACTTCTAATCTATAATGATAAGAAGTTTTTCATCATTTTGTGCATCTGTATTGTTAATGAGACCATACCTTCACGCGTATTAAAGGTAAAAGGATTGACAAGAAAATAAGATTGTAATTAAATTTGCAACCGGTCGATTATAATTAAAAAAAATAATTATCTCGAAAAGGCTTAGTTTTGACGTCAGGGTACCTCTGCTAAATTTGAAAAAACAATAATTAATGACTTAAGTATTTGTTTGTGTGTGTAACGTGTACAACATAATGTGACAATGAGTGTGCGTGTGTACAAACTTGTGTGTGTCACTGTGTGTGTTATTATCGTTCCACTACATAAGCGTGCAGTATTTATCGTAGCGTTGAGGGTGCTAGTTTAATTTACATATTAATTGATTTACTAAGAAAAGGTAAATAAATTAACGTATCTCATAATTACACTTCGCCAAAACGGAATAGCAGAAGTACCTTTAATTAATGTTGATTTACACTTAGTATAAAGCAAGGTCTTACAAGGTAGAGACAGGAGTCAAGTGGTCGTTGTTATTTACCATACTACAAAATTATTGTTATTATTTACTTTTACATTGTCGTGTGATGCCGAGTGGTAGATTGTTGGTTATATTGTAACTTTTTAAAGTCTTTACACTGTACCTATATTGCACATCCTACTAATATTATAAATGCAAAAGTTTGTTGTCTGTATATTTGTTACCACTCAGCGCCTAAACGCCTAAACCAAATTCGATAAAAATTGACACATAGATAGATTCGGTACCGGAAACGGACAGCTACTATTTATCCCAAAAATCGGTCTGGTTTTCGAGGGAGACAAAACACATTTTAGACGCGGACGATGGCGTTGGACCCATCTAGTTAGTTTATAATCCGCCTATGAAAATACAAATAGCTAGGTAAATAATACTAGCAGCAGTAAGTAGAGATTGCGCCTTTACCTGAAAAAAGGTAAGTACAATCATTTTGTTTTTTAAATTTTTTAACGGTTGGCAAAGGCGCAGAAAATTCGGCCAGTACCTACCTATGTGCTTGGTCCTGCCAAGGTTCTTACGCTGTTATCACTTACCATCCAAAGAAACTCTTGCAAGTATGTAGTCATTGACCATAAAAAAAATGGGATCGCAGAGATATTTTTATTCTCTTTATTCGATAATTTTATTAAGTATTCAAATTAAAACGAAACGGATGGGCTTAATAAATATTAAAATATATGCCGACCGAAATATGGTTATTTCTGTCTGAAGAAGTTCACATTAATACATGACGTATTCCATAATCCTTCATTGCTTTGTTTATTTTTAATCCATACAATATTTACTTGCTAAGCGTATAAATTACTTAATAGACTATTTTAGTAGGTAATTCGGGCAACCTTTTACTCAGCAGATTAATTTCTTGTTTACCAAAAAAAATAATCTACTTGAAAAAAATAACACGTACTTATTATCCACTATCAGATCGTCGCAATTTAGTATCATAATTTTCATATAATCGGAGCTTTAATTTAAAAATATTTTCAGACACAGAATAAAGTAAGTAACCATAATGCTTACAGTTCAATATATTTATAATGCAAATAATACTTTGGCCATGCCGTTATTTTCATAGAAATATAACTTTAAGCATTACATTACATTGGTTACTTACTTTTTATACAGCTTTTACTTAATTATAAAAAGTGTACATTTTTTAAATAGAACTCTGATTATATAATTAAAATTGAACGTATACAAGTAACTTAAAATAAATATTACCAAACCAACATATTATTGTAGGTACTTACTTATTTATATGTAGGTACCGAGCAAGTATCAACGTAGAGACATAAAGTCGTGAAAGGATATCATTGTAAGGGACCGGTTGATGATGCAATGCTAATTTTTTATCTGTTGAAGCTGAGGTTTTTGATTTGCAGTGAGACAATAAATTAGCTACAGATTTTTTACCTAAATATATCATGTAAATCTAAAAGTAAGTAATTAAATTTATAAAATTCAACCGCGCCACCATAACGCCGTATCAACTGTAATATAAATAAAATACAATAAAAGTGTGCATGTGTGCGTTTGTTGCAACGGATGAGGCCCTAATTAGCCGGCAATTACCGCTAATGCCGAGCGCACTTAATGAAGCGCGCACCTCATTTGTACACGGCGTACTTGCGAGAGACACTTACTAACGTCATTGTTGGTGTAGTTTACTGGGTTTTACACCACGGAATTAAACTACATGTTTTAGGAAATTAAACATTAACAAGATAATAATTTTTACATGACGGATAACTTTCGACCTTTTCGCAACTTTACTACATACCACGTATTTTCGTATAGTAGGTAGGTAGGTACTGAAATTTATTTTATACACTCTTAGAAGTCAACAACATCAACTCTTTATTGGCTTATTTGGTGGAATAGTAGCATTCAAAACCTATCTTTTTTTATTGCCGACAATGGCAGACGAGCACGTGATGGTAAGTGGTAACTGTCGGTCATGGACGACTCAGAGACCCTTAGCATTGCTCCTGCAATGCCACTAAGGACTCTGAGAAATCGCTGTCTACCGTGAAGGGAGTGAGGTAGGTGAATGAATTGAGGTGTGGAAAAAGGAAAGAGGTAAATTGGGTCTACCGCGCTCTAACTCACCGAACGAAATGCAATAGTACGGATACTATTACTCTTACATTGATCTCATATGAGAGGGTAGTACTTTCCCGGTCAATGCGGCCCATTCTACTAACGTTATCAGATTACCCTCTGAGATTATTTTATTGGCAACCTTTCTGGTGACTAAAGCGTTAGTGAAGTACATACAACACGACGTCTGTGTAGATATCTTTATCACTGAGCGGTAGAGTCTATACTTACGCTAAAATACCTATATTAACTAACATTAAACATGCCTGCATATCATTAACTCAATTTAATTTTGCGTGTGCATGTTTTAAATGTAACGTCTGTACCTGTTCAGGTTTAATGTGTTGTTAACCTGTCATGCTAAAGCTAACAGGTACTTAACGCACTTACGGGAAGTGTTAAAGGACTTTATTATACAAATACAAATCATTTATTTTGGTATAAATTGTACAAATATATGTATAAAATTCTTAAATTAAATGTAGGTAACAAAATAGGGTGCCTGTACTAGGGTAAACCTGTACCACAGGCGTTAAAGACGCTAACATAATTAATATTATTATAAACTATGATAAAAACATTTAACAATACTTTTACAAATAATACATGTTTGTAGATAAATAAAGCATGTCGTAGTATTAAGACTCACGTAAATTATTTAATAACTGTCAGCAATTCTTCGGTCTGTTTATAATTCAAAGTTTGATATTGATAGACTCGTACTTTAGATCTAGCGTAATTTAGGCTATATATTGAAGTTCGTTTGTTTATTTTATTATATAAAAAAGGACCTGAAAATGCAAAAAATCTATTAGTTAAAACAAACCTTGATTCAGATGTTGAAGCACAGACAATATGCGCGGAACATAACTCATTATAGTAATTTTAATATGCAATTAGGTTCGTCACCTTATTACCTAATGTTGTTAATTTGATTATAACGAAACGTAGAAGTAATACAGATAGGTTAAGCAAAGGTTTTATACGTCTTATACCTTACAGAGGCTCCGGCTCTTTGCTTACTGCTCTGTATCCGTCGGCAGTAGCATGATGTTACATAATCTATAACCTTCCTCAAGAACTGGGCTATCATACGCAAAAAGATTTTTTTAAATCCGACTGGTAGACCCAGAGATTAGCGGGTTCAAACAAACAAACAAACAAACAAACTCCGCCGCTTTATAATAATGTTCTATACATTATATAATTAAGGAATTATTAAGTACTGTTCTAGAATATCAGCGTTAAATATTAGTTGTCATAATGTTACGTTTAATTCGAACATTGAGAAAGTCCACTTTTTTTCTTTTTCGCCTCAATAACTTCTCCCTTTGGCAACGGCTTCGATACTTTTTCAGTATCTATTGTTTTTGCAATACTTTTACACAACCATGTCTACGGGTTACGGTGAACCGTATGGTTATTTGTCACACATAAAATCTAAATGGAACTTATTTTTCTTGATCATGACATACAAGACATTATTACCCATAACAGAGCGTACATCGTGAGCGATTGGATAATATTCGCCATTGTTTTCTCTGAGTGTGAAATACAGTCGTGTTCTGTAATATTGTATAGTATTGTTTATTTTAATTATTTTTTAAATTTAATATAGTAAATTACTTATAATAAGTCATGGCTGCGTGATGACTTCTTATTTAGTTTATTAGGTATTTACCATTAATATAAAGCTTTTCTTAACTGTTAAGGTAAAAACCCGTTATTCTTAACAGCTTTTTATTCATTTAAGTACTAGAAAATCTTTTAATTTCTTTCTGCTTCAACAATAATAGCATAAAGGTCTCAAATCAATCGTTGGTGTTAATAATAGCCCAAATCAAAAACAAAAGACTAAATGTTCTTGAATATACTCAACTACACATTCAAATAATAAGGCGAATTACTTAAAATAATACCAGACAAAACAAACAAAACTAAACTAAAACTACGAACATCTTCATACAATCAGAATACGATAAACTACGCTGTACATTTAAATGTATCTGAGATAAAAATACCACCGTCTAATTGACTTTATCAAACATTTGTCTAAGATTACCTTCAACTTATGTACGGTGCGGCCTCGCTACGTCGAATGCAAAAATCACGTTCAGTCACGGTGACGATCGAACGCAGCCGGTACGAGACCGGTTCCAAATCTAATTCGATACATTCAATTGTGAAACTACGAATTATTCTATATACGGAATATTTAAAACAATCAATGAAACTTTCTCTTCCGTAGTACACAGTCGTAAATGATTTTATTGATTATTGCTGTCTATAACAATGAAAAAAGTACATGCACATCACGAGGAGTAAAGAATTTGCACTAACATTTTAATGTTGGTGAAATTATTATTGATGGTTTTTAACTGACGAATCATGGACTAACATAGTTAGAGTACATAAGTAATAGGTTAAAAATGCGATATACAAAATGTTTCATTGAAATTATCTATACCTATAAAAATTATGCAATAAAGAACAACTAGCAATAAACACAAAATTACAGAAAATTATAACTACGTATGGTTAACACAAGCCAAAATATCTTACTTTAAACTGTCATAACATTTACATAATTACGATAATGACGTCATAATTCTTTTAACCCAGGCTTGCAGCGTCGAACGGTGAGATAACAATCACGACGTCTCACAACGCTAACGCCGGACCAGCCAGCAGCGCTGGCAGCGCCAATTCTGGTCCAATACCATCTCCGCATGCTCCTGTCAAAATGTCACCAGGATCTGTGAAGTCACCCTCGCAGGACGACAGTGATCTGCTTGCTGATTCGCCAAGTAAGTACTCCATGTTATATATGAGTCGGTAACAAACAGTTAAGTCACTTAGGTCGGTGATAATATCACTGATATTATAGGTACCTAGTTCGATTTTTTACTTGACGTTCCACTCTTAAAAAAAGTTTGATTTAAGCACGTCGCGTCGTAATACCTAAATTACAAGATGATAAATAAATTATAAAACTATTTCACTATTGTAACTTACTAGCAAAAGCATTTTGACAAAATCTCACTCGCTATTTCAACACAACAAAAGCAGAACTAACAGGCAACTTAAACGCTATTTTCGACACAACTTCTAACTCGATTCTACTTATCCATAAAAGTTCCACGTTCTAAGCATAGAGGCGATCCATTAGCCCGGCGAAGTCTAACAGTGTCCTAGGAGTTATTTTACCTAATACTATAAAGAGTTGTTATAGACTGTCCGTCCGCTGTTTAGAAGTTCGGAGTGCGTTCAGTGACAGTCCAGTTAAGTTGATTAGCTCAAAGTAGTCGCGTTTGTACGTTGTCCGTTTGGTTCGACGTAGGAGGACCGCTCCGACGCGATCTTATCAGAACATTGTAAAGTTAATTTAGTTGCGTTTCTAAAAAAGGTTTGTTTAATTTGGTTTTTAACTTTAACAAATCTAATTATATGTTCAACGGAGCATTTAAACATGATTTTCATAATATCTGCTATTGAATCTAAGTAAATCGGTTATATGTTATATAGGAATCAAGTTTCTATTTGATATAAACTATTAATTGTTTACTTAATGCAATATCGATATCATGTGTAACAGTAATGACTTTGGCTCAAGGGCATGAGCTGGTATTACGTAGACATAGCTATCGGTGCATTCATTGACTAAGCTACCTACTTTTCTTTAGGGTCATAGAGCTAAAGCTGTGATTAGACATTGTTGAAAACACAGCATATATGAACAACATAACTATATATCTGCCCAAAATACAACTATTTTATTTAAAATATGAACATGATGAGCATATTTATCAATACTGTACCTACTCGTCTTTAAAGCTGAAAAGGTACAAGGTACCTTTTAAATTGACAAAAAAGTAATTAATTACCAATTTTAAAAATACTAAAACGAATAATAAACCTTGTAGGTATTCCTAGTTGCCGAGGTTTCATACTACCCGATGTAAATGATTTAAAATAACCTACCTATATAATTTAACACATTACTTTTACAACTATAACCTCGCCTATTTCTAAAATGTAACAAAACTTTGTGCAGACAAAAGTTATCTACAATCGAAAAGCTTCAGCACAAAACTTGTCTTAAACACAAGATAATTGATACTAATTCCATTATCCGCCCAAGCAGACAAAGCCAATTTATTTAAGACAAAGTTATTTTTATTGGCCCATTTCATTCACATTTAGAGCGGCAACGATTTTTATTATGTACGAAAGATTTGACCTATTGCAAGTCTAGAAAGCTAGACGGGATATTTTAAGCTTCAAGTTCTACTTAGTTATATTCGCGACCCACTTCTGTCGTATCATGTAGAGAAAGTTCTTGTAATTTTAAATCTTTATTTGTGGATAGATATTTAAATGTGAAGTCAAAATTAGATCAAAGTATAGTTTGTATCAGAACGTTGACTGCGGAATTAGGTATTTAACCCGCACTTTCTGAAAGGCTGATCAACGAAACATTAACTAATCACCTGTTAAATATCATGTGAAGTACCAATTGGGTTGCTAAAAGCATAAATAATTTGTTTAATTTGATCTTATTAGTAACTAATTAGACAATTAAACTAACTATTCATGCTTTAAGCAGCCTTTTAGAAACTGGAAGTAAGACTTGCACATTTCATATCAAAGCTGTATTGCTACTAATAGTTACTGAAGAGTTTAGAGGAAGAGTAGAGGTATAAAAGTATTTCTAACAAGAATATTAGGCGCAATATAGGTATACCACAAAAGATTGCAATGCGTCGATATTCTAGATAAACCGGTTCACTTTATTAGATCGAATCACTTTATCCTAATCATAATTAAACATTTTTCAAGTGCCAGCCGACCAAAAAAACTGAATGAATAGCAACCCTAATCGTAATAGGAGAAACACGTGTCTACAATACAATTAGACAGTTGTTTGTTTTATGAAATCACTTGCGAATTCTAAAAAAACATTATTCTATTAAAAATTTAAAATCTTCATACGTGATTAAAGACAATACTAACTTTTACGATTGAGGTAACTGGAGTTCCAACACTGAAGTCCAAAAGCCTGAACCTTCATGTTAGCCAGTAGACAAAATCAAAATGAATACACTTCCTTTGTTCTAGAGTGATCCATACTTAACCTACTGTAGGCTATTAATAAAATATCGTGAGTTAATACATTTGGCTAAACGTAGACACGACCTACTCAGATAATTGTCTAGTAATGAGTCCATCGATTCCTTGCTATTTCTGTATAGCCCGATTCATTGCAAACGAGTAATTGTTTTGTGAACTTGTTATAATAGTTGTTAAAACTGCAAGAGAATCTTATTTTTATAGGACTTGTTAATAAACTGTTTTTATATTGAGTGATTCCAAATAATGATCTAAATCTGCAATAGTATAAGGCCAGTTCGTTATTTTTGGTGGAGGACGAGAACATCAGTTTATCTGATTCTAAACAGTTTACATCTCTGTGTTTAAAAAAGGGGCACTGTACTTACAGGTGCAGGCAATATATTTTCTTCTACCGATACTGTCCTTTGAAGCACTGACTGTGAGATGTTACATTTATACCCGTAACAGCTCACAGTACACAGCAGTCTTTCGGTTCTGAGAAAGGTATTCGAGCTTTCTTTCTACTTTTTCATATTTTTGTAATCAATTTAGCCACTGCTAAACTGATTGCTAAAATATATTTATGTCAATGTGAATTAATATTTTGTTCTATAACAATATTAAGTAGATATATCAGTAGGTACTTAGGTACATAAGTATAAACTCTCGAAATGAAAGTCATCATCAAAAATATTCACAAGAATAATTTATATAAAGACGAGTAAGCCCGTGTGCCACAACATTAACTAAAGCCAACGGTGTTACAATACATCTTCTGAGGGCACATAAACCTAAACACTCGAAATTAGGCCCCAAACTTTAAGCGTAAGTACCCATTTAAAACAATAGCCTCGCAAATCTATCTGTTGCTTTTACATTGTCAGATGTATATCATTTAAAGTAATAATATAACAGGCTCAACATATACTACTGCTCCTTGGAGCTACTCCTTTTTAGACTACGGTAGAGAGAGAGCGAGAAAGAGTAGTATTAAAGAAAATTTATTTGTAAGAGCACTGTGTGTGATGCTTTAGTCTAGCCATTCAGTTTACGATACACTAGGAAAACTTAATAAACATAACGTAGCGTTTATTTTAATACAACTTATCTAGCACATTTAATTGAATGGTAGTTAGTAGTCAAGTTATCATGAAAGAAGGTGGCAGGCAAATTAAACATCACAGAAATGACAACACTATCCTGTGCCACAACGAACCTAATATTTGTAAGAGGCCTGTGTCCAAGTCTGACAGATAAGTGACGTTATAAGTTATTTTTGAGATTGGATAGGTACTCAATATTTGCGACCTATATAATAGTCTGTCAACTGTAGTGAAGATATTTTATTAGGTACTTTGAGCCAATCGGTCGTATCGTACCCGCACCGTGCTGATTAAAAGCCCAGAGTTTCGTGCCGGAGCCCCAGTTCTATTGATTACTATTTAATTCGTTGTTAGTGGATACAATTACTAAATTACTCAGTTCCTCTCTGCAATGGCTTGTACTAAAATAGCTATATAAAACTATTACGTATTTTCTGTAAACACGTGTCTTAGATGAGATATTTTTATACCAATTACTTTGTAAACGTTTAAAAAGGTAGAGTTATACACTGCCTAGATTGTGTTGCTTATTACTGCAGTCTTTTTGGCAGTATTGTCGCAGCCGGCAGGTTGCTTAAATGTCTAAACTAGACTAGAGGTAATGTTGTATATTTGTTGGAAAACAGTGTTTTCTCATTCTCATGCTTTTAAAGAAAGCATATTTTTGGCAACAGAAGACAATAGGGCTTCGACTGCAATGTTTTCCTTTTGTTACACAATAACTGCAGACGCAGACTTTAGGAGCACACATGAAAAGAGACTAGGCGAAAAAGCTTATCGAGGATTATGCTCAATAATAAACTTTTACTTTAGTAATAGTAGGTACCTAGATGTATTATTTGGCATTGAATGACTTGTGAACTTTTTAGTTATCTTTATTCTCTTTAAACCAATATATTAAATATAAAAAATCAAACCGATAAGTACGCACCTACGTTGAATTTCAATAACATACATTTTCTAAGGGGTCTAATCAACCAGATGTGATATGTGTGACGTCAGCGCCCCTCATCAACTATCCCCTACTTTCAATTAAACGATAATTTATGGTCAATACCGTTCGGCTACTACTAATGTTCACTGATACAAATCTACTGTTTCGTTACGACTAATGATACATGGGATACTTTTATATTATTATCATTCTCGGACACACTAATAATATAATATTAAAAGTGAATTAACGTTTGTAATTCATCTTATGATTACTTCTTAAAAATGAAAATTCTATTAGAGTTAACGCAATCAATCTTGGGCCGTCGCGTATCTGAAATTCCTTTCTTAATTCTACCTTCAATACCTTTGTTCTACTTACCTAGTTAAACACACTTTATGCTGTGAAAAAAGAAACGCGTATTGCATATCACATGAATAGAGTGTGACTGCGCTATACATTGACTTCGTCATAATTAGGGGGTGAACTCTCAAGTGTCCTGGAAACAAAAGCGAAGTCAATGCCGCGGACTTAATTTGATCACTGCAGGGCATTAGTCGGTGAAAATGATGGAGGAACCATTCTTACAAGTACAAGAGGGTTATTAATTTATAATTACACATAATTCCCAGTAAATATACAGGGGCTAATGACACTAAAATGTACAATACAAAGAGCTGGGTCTAAAATAAAGGAAGTTACCGTTCGCATCAAAGAAACCGACTAACGACCGTGCCAGCCGGCGTGCCGAACTAAATTAATTAATTAACTAATTAAAATCCATTACAAATAATTAACGTCGTCGATAAAATTGAACGCAATCGATATCGTAAGCGTAAACAAAGAGTTGAACCGACGGGCGGCTAGACTCAGTACTGCGATAAATAAGTGAACTTTTCAATTAATTGGCATTAGCAGAAAGTGTAGAGGAAACCTATTGAGTTGTTATATACTGACGACGTGGCCTTTTGCAAATAGAACAACGTCAACTATCAACTTGGCTTGAGCAGTAAGAATATAACCGATATAGAAATCATTATCAATTCTGTCCTATAAAATGCATAATTATATTTATTGCTACTGGAAATGCCTTGGCTGGAAGAGTACTGTTCTTCGCTAACAAAACCATGCCTTCCTCTTCACTTTCGTAACTTACGAATTATTGGCCAAATTAATGTCACTAAAAACCAACGCCACCAGAATGCTTATTGCATTATGCCACACGCACAAGCTTCACCACAGTTTTGCCTGCGCATGCCAACCCCACAGCGCGGCCTACGCATCTTTCGACTTGCTTGAAATCTGCCTCTGCAAACCCGGCCTGCGCGTACTTGTTTGTGCGTGTAGTAGGCGTTCAGTGTTCAAGCTGATGCTGAAGCCGATGATTTCGACACCAATGTTGCACGTACTTAACTGTGCCGTGAGGTAGCCCTGCATGTGTTTAGTCTTTTCGAGAAGCCTGCGCAGGTAAAATTGTATTAAAGCTTGTGCGTGTGGTACGCGCTTATATCTACCCGATATCCAATCACAAACTACATAACATCTCAAACAAATATAAAATTCGCATACCAGTACTAATTGCATACAAACTGCATAACTTAATAAGGTCAGCTAACAGCTCATCACATTAGTATAAGAATATTTTATTATTTATTCCCGGTCCCATCGGTAGCATGACCTGTTGATTCAGTTTATACCGCCACCTACGCGCTACGGATGCATCGCGTACTAAATGTGTGTACGGCAAAAAATCAGTTTCAGTGCGCTCGTACAAACTAATTATTGATTTGACTATTTTGTGTGCAAATTTGGAATTATTTTTAAAGGAAATTAGAGCTTTTAAAGTTATTATAGTTTACTACTAACATTTACACGGTGGCAATGCGTACGAATATCGTGTTTGGAGGCCGCTGTTCTGATTCCCGTGGCTGCAAAAGTGATAATTTTCAATTAGAGAATGCAACATAGAATTAACGAACACAAAAACACCTAACTTTGTGTCCGTTATTCAATTCTTTTGTATCTCATTAAAAATAAACTTAGTGCATTTTAAAAAACCATTTTGTTTTCATTAATTTTCAATTCACTAACCCGTGCCATGCATTTAACCAGACAGAAAAAACCGAGTAACAGTTTAAACGCAAAAGCCGCGTTGTAGAAAGCTACATGAATAATATAGGTAAGATTTAAAGTTTATTAAAAAGAATTAACGGGAACAAAAAACAACATGGTTCCTATATACGCATTACTGTCGCTAGAGTAGCATAATAGTGGCAGTAACCTTAGTCTTCAGTTAGTTTCAATTTTAAAGGCAGTATAATTTTAGCATCTTTACTTAAATTTGAAATACAAATGATCCGAGGAAGAAAAATACTGAAAAACAAACCTGACTCAAACTGTGTATGAGTATTTTTGCAGAGTAAATTGAAGTAACAGCATTATATGCCCCGTTACAAGATATCAGTTATTTAAAACATAACGTTTCAAAGTTTCATTTAATATTTATATCTTTGTGAACTGAATCGATCAAAAAAATAGGCTAGGTAATAACAATGGCTGCTTTAGTATAATAAAATAAGTAATAGCTCTCTATTACTTTATAATTCGAAGGTAAAATTATACTTAATTTAGAATCCCCTATATCTATTTACTTAATTGTTCACCTACACTTAATATCCATTTCGAAATGAGTTTTTAATAACAGGACAAGCAAATGAAAAGCCCTCAATGATATCAAAGAAAAGCTCAAACTTTTACAGAACAACGCTTAAATTCTTAAAGAAACTTCTTCAAAGTACTTATAACAGTTACTTTAATAATACGCGTTAATTATAATCGATAACCTATTCGATTCTACATTGTAATCGTAACATGAATCGGGACGATACGGCGCGCGTAATTTCACCCATTACATGTGCTCACAAATTTGTAATTTGCGTGTCCCGACATGGTATTTAAACGATTTTATTTCTTATGTCATTGACACAAAGAGTCGTTATTTGAAATTGATGTGAATATAATATCTTTATGTGTGTATGATACCATCTAATCACTCGATTTTTTCATTAAAAGTAATGTGGCGTTGACTGTTAAATCTCCGGAATAGCAGTCTGATTCGATTATTAGCTATGTCGAATTTTTCATAGCGATGGCGTATTATCTTCGCTGAATGAGTGATCAGTTTTATTACCGATAATTTTGTAAAATATCATGTTACTTTATGTATACGTGTAATCTTTACTTGCAATCTTATAACCTATAAAATACAATATGAATACAAATGTGATTAAAAAAATATGCAAAGAATGATGTAGATAATTATACTGCCCAATCCACAATCACGACAACGTGAAAATGACTAATAGGTACTGTTTAGCAATAAATATAGCATAATGTGACACACATAACCTCATCCCTTTAAATAAACTCCCTTTTATTCCTTAAACGGAAATATAGAGGCATCAAACTTACCTTTTTTTAACTACAAGCAGCGTTGAGCTCTATACTTACTGATTGTTTGCTGCCTCTAATATATAAAAAGAAAAAGAAATCCTTATTATCACAAAACTCGAACTATCATTAATAGGGATACTAATTTAAGCATTTATAGGTACAATTACCTACTAGAATATTTGGAAAACGTTCAAAGCAAACAGGTTTCTTTTCAATTTGCATACAGTTAGCATGAGAGAGCCACATTAACAATCTAAGTAAACGCAAATCTGATATTAAAGGATCATTTTCTTTAGGAAACGATTACAGAGTAGTGCACGATAAGAGTATTTCGGTAAACAATGAAATATAAACTGTCGAATAAATCAACTCTTGAATAATGTACAAAATTAGTTTATGATGTTCGGTTATAATCTTCGTGGAATAATCTAGAACGTTTTAAATTAAGACTGATTATATAATTAAGTGGAAACCACATTTAAATGTTGCACGGACTAATTAAGCCGCAAATTACAATAATTACCTACCTTAGATATACTTAAGTTCCAGTATAATTACATGCTGATAATAATTTTATTACATTGTTGTAGCTTACATGTACCTACCTTGTATTGTTGTTCTTTTGTTAAGATAGAACATGTCATATCAATATTTTTAAAACTAGGTAGGTAAAGTACCTCAGGATAGCAAAAAAGACGAAGACGCTAGTTGCCAGATGCTTTTAATCGACCTCTTTGGACATTAATGAGGGAGGTTTATGATTAGCTGTGATTGTCTTGCAGCTTATATTTAGATCAAATTAGCTATGATTATAATGGTGAGTAACCAACCTGGCCCCCTTTTTTCGTGTAATTTCAAAAATCGCCCACTACAAAAGATAATACTACCTAACTACTTACCTAGGACATACATTATATTCTTTAAATAGCTGTGCCCGCGACTTCGTCCGCGTGGAATAGTGATTTTGGGCAGCATTTTTTGGATATATCTTTTGGTTTGTTTTGAATTATAAACATCTTCGTTTAGGTGAATAAGAAAAATCTTTACAGTAAATGCTTCTCTATCTACGATATTAGACGTATAGCCATCGCGGATCAAAGCCATACAGGCTGCTAGGATTACTTACACGTGGCAAATCCACATAAAGCTGACCATGCGAAAAACAGTTAATATTTAGATCCACACTCATTAATTGTCATCGCGAAACATAGGCTCACTGGAAACTGAACTCGTTTAAAACTAAACGGGAAATTGTTTGGAATGAAAGGAATCCGGGAATAAAAACGCTATAAGTTTTTTTTTTATATTAGCCTGCCAAAGTGCCTCTACTCTGGCTGATGGTAAGCAGTCAGTGGAATTCAGAAGTAGTGGACACCATTTCAAAAGCCAAACTACTGGTATGGTGGCCTCCACTATGGCGGCTTAGTGAGATGCTTCTTCACGCCTCGCTTAAAAGTCCCAGGATGAAAGTTAGGTGGGAACACATGCGCTGGTAAAGAGTTCCAGGCTTTAATTGAGCGACAAAAGTATAAAGTGCTGAACCGTTTGGTTCGAGACCCTTTAGATTGCACTGTGAAAGGGTAGCACTTCAGTCCCGCACGTGTCGTTCTGGATAAAAAGGGAGAGGGTAGAATTAATTTAAAGAGCTGTTGAGAAGACTCTCCGTGGTAAAGGCGACGGCCGTTGGGGAGGCGATGTCTCTTCGCAGCTGTAAAGGCTCAAGGGTCTTAGGCCTCCGGGCTTCCATGATACGGACTGCTCGCAAAAGGCCGCCGTACCGTCTCGAAAATGGTCGCCGGGTCCCACTATCCGGTCACCAACCTGCACGACGAACCACTCCGAGATTATGCGCAACCTGGTGGGGCAGTCTCTTTTTTTTGGTTAGGTCTAATTGGGCCCTTGTACAATGCCGCGGGCGGCCAGCGGCACCACCGTTTATACGGGTCTCCCTGGCCGGCGGGTTGACCCACACCACCCACACAATGACTCCGCGGATACTCAGCTGGTCCCACACATGCTGCGAGGTCAACGCCATCTAGACCCAAAGTAAGCATATTATATGCTTGTATTATGGGTTCTAGAATACGGATAAACATACTTAAATACTTTTATTTTTGTAAATAGATACATGTTATACATATAAACACCCAGACCAATGCAAATAGACATATTCATGCTACAAATATTTGCACTGAGCGGGAATCGAACCCGCGACCTCACAGTCCATACACAGTACCACCGAAATACAGAGGCAGTCGATTTCCCCCTGACTTTCCCCTGACTTCTCCCTAACTACCCCCGCACTTTCCCCTCACTTCTCACTTCTCCCTTCCTTTCCTCTTCCTCCCTCTCCGTTCCCCCTCCCTCCAAATTTCAAGTCGCCAACTTCAAAATCAAAGATCTTTCCATACAATATTTCATCCCTTATTTCACTCCTATAAATCCACCCCAGTAAAAAAAAAATTATGAGCGTATTTTTTATTTAAATAAAAGTATTCCAAAACAAAATTTCAAAGCTGTAACTTAAAAAATGAAGACGTTTCATACAATCGATTTCATCCCTTTTCATACACTTAAGGGTTGAATTTTTAATAACCCTTTCTTTGTACACTTCTAGACATTAAGACAAACACACCCTCCAAATTTCAAGTCGCTACGACCAGCGGTTTAGGCTTTACGTTGTCTGTCAGTCAGTCAGTCAGTCAGGACAAAGCCTTATATAATAATAATAATATAATATATTATAATTTATAAAAAAATTATAATAGTTTATTTATTATTACCTAAAACTGTTCTATATGAAAATGAAAATGATATAATATAATATTTCAACAACTACACACAACGCCATCTAGACCCAAAGTAAGCATATTATATGCTTGTGTTATGGGTTCTAGAATGCGGATATACATACTTAAATACTTTTTTTTTTGTAAATACATACATATTATACATATTATGTATGGATGTATGGATTAGACGTATAGCCATCAGGGATCAAAGCATACAGGCTGCTAGTAATGCTAACACGTGATAAAGCCACATAAAGCTGACCGAAAAACAGCTAATACTTAGATCCACACCCACAACTTTTAGTGTCTTACCTTTACTTTAATTACTTAATTAATTAATTACTTTAATTAGTCATCGCAAAACATAGGCTCACTGGAAACTGAAGTCGTTTAAAACTAAATGAAAGACTGTTTCAAATGACAGGAATCCGAGGAATAAAAACACTATCAGCTATTCCGCAACCTGTTAACATATCTGCTTCTATAAGATTTCGTAGTAAATTAACGAATGTTCGATGTGATTCTTTAAATTGACATAACTTTTTTATTTATGAACCGATTGACATGAAACAAACACTAAATTTAACATTTAGTGAAGCTTACCACAATATATTAGTGAAAACCATATTTAAATCGGATAAGCCGTTTCTGAGATTAGCGTGCACAAACGCACTGACAAACAGACAAACAGACAAACATACAAACAGACAAAAATTTTAAAAATCATTGTTTTGGGTTCTATGTGCGTTGATATAGGTCCCAATAGTATTTTTTCTCATATATCTTCCATGTACAGACAGCGATCGGTTACATTTTTATTATATGTATAGATATCAAGCGGTTTCTAGTGTTCTTGGAAAAAGAATAGGTGATGAAAGCAATAGAAGTTTGGGTTAGAAGTACCTACGTCATTTTATTTGGCAAGAGGCAAGCGCGAGGTGCTTTCGCGGTTTACGAACATTGGTTGCATTACAAAAATCAACGTGTTGATACCGATAATACATAAGCGTTAGGGCTCAAAACTGGTTATGCAAAAATGTAACATAATTATCGCATAATAATGTGTTTTATTTGTTCATTGTATTTATGAGTGTACCTACTACATATATTACTAAGAAGAAAAGCGTAGTGAAACAAGTGATCGTTAGAGCTCTAGAATAACTTTAGTTATTGTTAATTAGCCTTTAGAGTTCAGCATTTTCAAAATTAAATAAAAAATGTTGATAATGTAGGAATAGCATTGCAATGATATAATATATTATTATGTGCCATGTTTAAATTCCAGAATACAGGTCATACAATGCATCCGTACCTACAATACATCAGTATGCCATTGTCCTCGTTCTTAAGTAAACTGCCCTACAGTTTAGATATAGTATTGTTGGATACGTAATTCTGTGGACGCCAATCTTACTTAGCCCGATCACGATTAATGTCTGCTAACTGAAGACCACTTGTCGAAAATGTCAGTAGTGCTTTACAAACATAACAACCGTTTAGCTCCATTTTATTTGCGGATTTAATTCTTTCATGTAGTCTTTGTAGTAACGAATAAAACTTTGAATAAATTTGTGAGCCCATTGGAGAATTACGTCCAGTAAGTTGCAAGAGATAGCAATAGGATACAAGGCTTTTGTGGTGGAGAAACTTAACAAACATATAAGAGATGTAAATAAGATTCAAAGGCAGTATACTTCACGGTAGCTACGTAGTGCTTTGGTTGTAGTGCTAAGATGCTAAGCCATAAAAGATCACCATTTTTCTTAGAGGCCCACAACGACAAAATAGCAATATGCAGTAGGCTATAAGATAATAACAGTAATTACTGTAACGTGTGACAATGAAGCGTCTGCCTAAAAGCTGATTATACAAAACATGAAAGCCACTAGAACCATTACTCGAATAGAAAGCAATAGTTAATCGCCACAACGAATTTGTTAAAAGAAAAAGCAGACATACGTAACAGGTCACACACAGACACGCAAACCGTAATTGTTGCTAATTAATTTATTACATGTATTAAACAATTAAACGTTATCTTGATGTATTGTTATCGAATTCAGGACGCCATAGTTACGGAGACTCTTTGGCCAATTGACTTATCTTTGAAGGTAATTAATGGGAGTACTCATCACGCGATACTCTAATTGGCCGTCGAAAACTGCCGTCATATCGTTATTACTTTTCATTTCACAAAAAGGATACGGTTGATTGGCGATAATCTGACAATTCTAGGAACTACGAGTCGACGATTGTGTTACGACAAAAGAATAAAGCAAGCTTGAAACGGTATTAGACGCAAACTTAACATTCATAATGTGCTCGAAGGCCTGTCAAATTACACTTTACGATCAAAAATAAAAATAGCAATTATTTTATTTCAACCATGACATTAATTGTAAAACTAACTGATGATAATAAATTGAAAAAATGTTAACTGCAGCATTTGATTGTTTTAGAATATTTTAGATTTTCTCATAATGTTTATTGCAAAATTAGGGAGTTATTTTTGTTCGTGACTACATAGATACTGATGGATGCTTTAGAGCTACGACTAATCTAATCTCTATTGAAAAATAATATGTACAACCCAAAAACACAGCAACAAACCTAACACTGATTATAATCTAGTGTGATATTATAATATCTGTTTATCAAAAGAATTGATTTAATCACTACTCCTACGTCAAAAGTTTTTACTATATCTAAAGATTTCAAATAAAGTCTACCAAATTAATAATAAAAAGTCGAGATTATCGATCATAACTTTGACAAGATTTAGTGACTCATTATATAAAAACAAAAGTTGAAAGGAAACTTGTCCAAAAGGAGGATGTAGATAGGTTACTCATACATACCTAACATTTTCTGCTAAGAAAAAATAGGTTACTCAGCGTACCACATTCTCATAAACAGGCAACGAAGAAAACGGAGTCTGCATAGTTTTTCTTCTACCAGTAGTGACATAATTTACTTTAGTTACTAAATGATATCGTTAATTCTAAGACGTAGTTTGGTGCATGAGTCATGAACTCATGACGAATACAAATGTTTACGTCGCAGTCCATGCAAAGTCCTTAAAAAGTTCTGCGCATAAAATAAACCGAACTTACGGTAATACCTTCAATACCGCTCTCAATGCAATACATGCTAATTAGATTCAAACTAGAATTCTAAAATAGTACAGTACATACACCTATTACAATAACAAAACACTTGAATGTGTAACTTATTTCAACATGAATTTCGTTTATGAGATCATATATATCAACATCGTATACAGAAGAAAACAATCATCACACCGGATATGAATTATATTACATTAACTCCCCTAAAAATCACCCCATAACCTCATTACTATCAGAAATAAGATTGCCCGAACAAACACTATGCTCACGTACATAACAAAACGAAATTAGAAATCGTCTACGAACACCGGTAAATGGTGAAACGATTGCCAATTTACCAACCCTACCCTGTCTTAATTGACGTAGACTACTCCTTAAACTAACGGGGGTAGATAGCGAAAGTAATTTGTCATCGGTTAGCTAAGCATGGTGGGGGGAAGGTACTCGCGGGGCAACCTCCGCGGAGGTAGCACGTCTCCACACTAATGACATCCCGCATAATTAGGAACCGCCACCATCTACTAATTACATAAATTGCCCACTAAACTTGGCTATAATTTTGCTTCGCGTTTAAACGGGGTAACTGTTTGAGAGTTGGTACTGACTGCTTAAAATTATTACAATGTCATATCATATACACTTAAACAGGCTTCAACATACATGTATTTGTAATACATGTATGTTGAAGCCTGTTTAAGTGAAGTAGTCGGTTGTGAACTGGTTGAAAGCGAGCTAAACATGAATGTAATAAATTTTAAAGTGTAATGTGCGCTCCGAGGTCGCCAATAGATAACGCTACCTGAAAGCTTCAAGTGAACAGTTTGTGCAGCGTAAACACTCTAAATGGCAACAATTTGCATTTAGTGCATTCTGCACTCACTCATTAAGTCGTTCGTATAACAAATAGTAATTAAATATGTCTGCTCGTTAAGTAACAAAACAAAATTGTGAGACGAAATTGTATTATCCCTTCCGCTGAGATTTTCTTGCTAACAATGATTTACATGCATGTGTTCTTCTTATTAAAAATGCATGCGTTCTCATTGTGCAGTTACATAAATATAAGCACTATTAGGAGTAGTCAACAGAAAGGCAGTTTGATCAAGGCTAAATTTCACTATGTATATTATAGACGTAGATATGTCCTACATATTCTTTGATACCATTATAATAATATGCGAGGTTTACCCGAGTCTACAACATGGAGTTCTTCAACAACGGAATTACTGATAGGTACTCCTATGTTGCTAGCGTCCATAGACACCGTATCTGTCATTAGACGGGCCGTGTGCTTAGTTATCACTGTAGTACCTAGTATAAAAACTGTAACATGCTCATGAAGATTTTTATAGTACAAATAGAAATTTTAAGAAAACCATTTGTATTTAGTCTTAGAATTTCTACAATAATAACTTATTTTTTTGCCAAACAGATCAGCCAACTATCAGCCAATCATCCAGCAACGTTGTCGATGGCATCAACTTGGAAGACATCAAAGAATTTGCCAAGGCTTTCAAGCTTCGGCGGCTTGGCCTTGGCCTTACTCAAACACAGGTCGGCCAAGCCCTTTCTGTCACCGAAGGACCCGCTTACAGTCAAAGCGCGATTTGCAGGTAAACTCTATTATAAGTGTATCTGTGTTGCAAATGATAGTCAGTTTTGATTTCGTCACAGTCCAGTTGGTATTATATCAATCAACATTAATATTATGTATGTTGTTGGGTTCAAGTTATTCCTGATTGACAGACTACTCATAAAAATGTACACTCTAGCTAAAGGCGGTTCCTCTAGGAATAATGACATAAATACATTCAATTAAAGTCCAGCAACATACGTAAAAAAACATTTAAACTTCCTTCATTTGTTTTTCATTAAAACTTCATAAAAACAAATGAAGGGTATGATGAATTTTGAATGACGGACAACAAAGAGTAAGAACTAGTTTGGATTCTCAAATCAAACTGTTATTCCGAATTTGAAATTCCTTATATTACTTGACCACAGCTTAATAATAAATGTTGCCACTTAATTGTTGTTGTTAATACAGTATCTTATTTGTCAAACAAGAAGGAAAAATGTAAAAAACGATCTGATATCTTACTTGTAACCGAGGGAGATAAAGTCGCACGCTTGTCAAAATAATGTAACCGTTTGCTGGCAACATCATGAGGCTGACAAAAAAAGGTTTAAGAATCGTTTTTATAAATGTCGTCACGCAGGCCGGCTCTCAGTTATCATTCCCAACTTTTTAATATCGTTAATTGAAGTGATTTGTAAAACAGCATGACTCCTTTCATTGCTTACAATTCGTTTAATTAATTACCATTCGGGTGGCTTCCGTTCCGGCTCGCTGTCTCGTGGCTTACACCATTTTTTACTGAGCTAGGCGTGGACGCGTGTTTTCTAATTATTTTTTCTTTCATTATTTTAAATCAATCTCTGTCTTACCTAATAATTAAAACCACTGACACAAGAAGATTTTTGGTTAGTTAAACCTTTAAAGTATCAGTACTGAAATGAGTTTCTTGAATTTCTTAATAAATAACTTCACGAAACACCAGTTTGAATTTCACACTACATTACTTTGATAATTCTTACCGAGTAATCGACAATTTGAAAACAATTATTTTATGCGTTCAACTAAACTTGAAATTTAGCATTTCAGACTTTCTTGGTCGATCTGCCTATTTGTTGTAATTACATCACATAACAAATGTACGATTTTCAAATTACTTTAACTACAAATAAACAAGTTTGAGGCCCGTTCAAAGTTGGATATCATATTTTTTTTCTTACGTTATCTATACTACGTAAATCGACAAATTAATCACGCTTCAACACAGCTTTACGCTCATAATGTTTAATTGAATCAAATCACTCGAAACACCGTTGCCCGTGAACAAATCGAATTTCGATGCAAAACGGAATGCGACCAGCACAAGCCGAAGGAAATTTCAATTCCAAGCCACCCCTTAGACGACCTCCTTCGTATAATAAAATCATTAATCGTTACTTCTGTTCCAGTTAATTAATTATCTTGCCGTAATTACTTTTTTCGTGTAATTAAAAAGAGTAGAATTCCCCTGTCTTTGTTCTGTCGTGATTTCATTTCCCATTAATTTTTCTTTCGTCTCCCTACAATTTGGTGTCGTGACGTCGCTACATGGTAGTTACCCCTTTCATTATACTGGACTTAATTAATTTGCATTTTAATTAAAACATATTATTGTTTTTGAGAAAAGAATTTCATTAGTGTTTCTCATTCTGCGTCACTGACGCTTTGTGTCAGACTTCACAGTCAACAACACAATGGTTTTCAATCATTCCACCAAATTTAAAATGTTAAACTTATCCATAAAACCACCGTGTATTTTCAACTGAACATTTTCTTACAACATTTTATACTTCCATCTTTCAACTGAAAAATAAATCAAATTTATTTTTAAAATCTAAAAGTATCACGGCATATTGATCACGTATCTGTTTGTAAAACAATCAGACGCATGGTCATTGCCACTTGGAATGATGTCAATAACAAAATATTGAATTAACCATTAACCCAGGTCTGAGTGCATTACAATTTCATATGTAACCCAATACGTCAGGACAGATCAGGCAAGCATCACATTAAAACTTAAAAGTCAATACACAACACGTTCATAACATGAAAGCAACCATATTAATATTTTCGATGTTGGATTTAGTGGCAAAGTAACAATTTTGGGACAAGACTCGGTTTCTATCAATAATTCTGTTATTAGTAGTTCTGTCTCAAAACTTAAATTTTCACCACTGTCCTTAGGTCTCGTTACCGACGTGTCTTTTAAAATTCGATTGAAATTTTACGTGAACTAAGAGTTTTTTGAAATTTAGATAACCTAAAGCGTGCGACTTTGTTCCCATTATTTTAGATTTATCGGGTGATATTGCTTCTGGCGACCTCGCTGAAGTACACTCATCGTCACTGGATAAGACATACCTAACATATTATTTGTTACCGTCCCCAGTGCCCTGGCTTCGCAGATGCTAGCAGCTCAGCTGTCTTCACAACAACAAAACATGTATGTGTTTTGTTTTTTATCCCTACACACACTATCTCCAAATTTATCTTCAACTTATCCTGCGGCCACCTTCTACACTTAGTAACTTTGCTTTCATTACGCAGCTCAGATAGTGGAGATAAATTCGAAGATACTTAACATACATTAAGTACACGCTTTGGCTCACTTATATCGGCCAAGTCCACACGCAGAATGTCTTTAAATCAAAATGTTTCAACGCTGTTTAATGTAATCTTATCTCGATCGGCGATCCGTGCATACCTTTTGAATGTATGCCGTATATAATTATTTGTAATTACTGGTTTTGACGTTCTTTCTTTTCCTTTTCACACGTGTACGGTATTTGCATTCGGGTAATTACAGCTAAGGCGCCATACATCATACGGCCGACTTACATTTTGATGTTAAGACAAACGTGCTACACTAATGTGCCGGCTACCAAACCATGTCGATTCGACACTATGAGTAATCGCTGTGAGAACTTTATCACTTTTATTATTTGTAACATCTCGATGAGTAATATCTAACTTTCCATCTAATATAGCATGATGTATTATTTTCATTACTCTTATTTTTATTAATATTCATTTTGCGCAATTCAAAGCCAGGGCATTGGCATACGTTACCTTCCGTTTCTAACTGATATTGTTGTTTTATTGTTACCTCTTTCGGTATTAATCAAACTGATTACCTCGGCAGACTAAATTGCCTATTGTTTTTTATTCTCTCTTTCTAAAATCGTTAACGCAATGTCAATGTCCTGTGTTTATGCCTTTATTAATTTGGATCGGGTAAAGTGTCACACCGCGTTGTGTAAATCGTGCTTCGCGTTAGATTTTCATTTGACCGGTGCTCGCATAGCAAAAATCTAACATTACATTTATGTTCGATACAGATTTGAGAAATTGGATATAACACCAAAAAGTGCGCAGAAAATCAAACCGGTGCTCGAACGTTGGATGAAGGAAGCCGAAGAGAGGTAAATATTTGTTTGAGTGAATTATGTTCGTGGTTATGTGCTACACCGTGTTCGTGAAACATTTGGCCTATAATGCTTAGCAACGTTGTGAAAGACATTTCTCAAATCTGGACTAACTAATGCTTTTACGGGCTAGGCTTTATGTTTATTTGTACCCGCAATACAACTAATATCTAACACTCACGTTAGGTACTGGGCTTTAGGAATAACTCATTTCTTACGCGTGCAGAAATCAATTGTTCCTACGGTCGGTGCTTTTATATACAACGCGATAGGTATATACGTAATTCGGTGCATGTTTTACTTATGTATATGGTGACATTTTATATAATATTTTATGTGTATTTAATCTTTAAATTGTGGTTTATTGACTATCATTAGCAATTGACATTAGTGTTATATTTATTTTAAGGTGTGTATTATCACAATTTTACATTGCTCTAATTAATTTTGGAGTTCCTTTCACCTCACTATCATTATCATCAGTGCTATTCACCTAGTTTTATTAATTACATTATAGTTTTAGGTTAACCTCAAGAAGTAACTATTATCTCTGTGTGTGGTACCCGATAACTATAGGTTTTGCTGAAGATCATAACACAATATTTAAATCAAATTATTGTAGGTAAATTTTCGCGAAAATGAAGTTGTAATTTTCTAGTGTGACGAAATTTCAAATCCGACTTGATTTAATGTGAAAAATAGGTGCATTAGCATCCATGATATTTAGATTCTTAGATTTGACCTGTAAGGAATATTGAATTATTCAAATTTTATCAATGCAAAGTATTGCAAACCTTCAAAACTTAACGAGTTACTAACTAGTTAAGGTTTATGATATATTATCGAATAAGATTTTGTCTAATCCGACAATGCCAAAATTAAACTAGTGCTATGTCAAATATTTCACACGAGCGTTACTTGAATGTAGGTACCTTTGTACTATTTACTTTTAAACTTTCGCGTTGCATGATATAGTAGAACTAAATATACGAGAATTCACGCGTTCATGCATTAGGTATTTACATACCTTATTTTGCTTGACGTTTCGACCAGATTACACCGGCCGTGGCCACAAGCAGACTGATGTGGCGATGTCACGGCTCCGTATGCGAAGTAGATTCTAGATCTACCCTCACATTTTTGTCTTTCCACGTACTATCACAAAACACACTGACAGTGTCCTTATTCTTTATGCCGTCCGTATTCCGAGCGTTAACCGACTGCGCAAAGCGAGGTTGTGTAATTTGAATCACTGGATTCCACGTAGCCGAGAGCTTGAAGCTGTCTTCCCTATTGAAGTTTGTATGTTTTTTAATTTCAATAGCTTCTCGTACCACCCGAGAGTAGTAGGTACGATCAGTGCAGAGGACTTGCGTATGATGAAATTCAATCCAGTGATTGGTGTCCGTTTGCAGAATATGTTCGGTAATCGCTGAATTGCTGGTCTGTCGATTCTTTACAGCGGCGATATGTTCTTTGACTCTTTCAGCAATAGTCCGCTTAGTCTGGCCTATCAGTCATCGCCACATCAGTCTGCTTGTGACCACGGCCGGTGTAACCTGGTCGAAACGTCAAGCAAAATAAGGTATGTAAATACCTAATGCATGATCGCGTGAATTCCCGTATATTTAGTTCTACCTTTGTACTAATTCTTATTGCGTTACTGTCTTCTTCGTATCAGACTGCCATAAGTTCGTATACTTGGACCATATGGTCCAAAAGTAGATAGATACCTAAATGTAGTTGCCAGTTGTTTGCTAAATACTTGAACAGGTTTTTAGTTCTATAATACGACTCGTACAACTGCAAAACGACTTCCGCCAACCAATTCATCCATAGGTGTCACCAAATTCAACAAACCGACCAAAAAAACAAGCACTTACCCAACAAACGGACGCCTTTTTAACATAGAATATGAAATCAGGTGTCACTTAAGTCTTCACCAAAGTTTAATGTATTAAGATGTACCAAGACCCATCGATTCGACATTTTGCATCATTAAAATGCATTATCTGGTTGCAACGGTGCGATTTAAAATTGCAAATAAGAGCATTGAATTTGCAAACGGTCCCTCTTGGTGGTAATTTTTAACGACTGACTCTGTTCATAATAGTCCTTGAATTAATATAGTAACTTCGTGGATCTCGTTAATTTATTATTAAGCAAGAGTTAGGTAAATGTAAAGTTTTCGGTACATAAATTATGGCTTTGAGAGAAGACTGAGGACAATAACCTTTGAGGTCAGGAAAAGAAATTGACATGTTTATTGAACCGTTCTGACACGTAATGACCAACACGCGTATTGATTACTATCTATCAAATAATGAAAACGGTATGCTAAAAATAACCATTACAATGTAAAAATATTAAATTTAAAACTAGTTTTGGCTAGCTGCACTTACAAATTATAGGTTACCACAGCATTTGTAAAATTTAATTAGAAGCAATTAAATCGTCATTTAACTACTGTTTTATTTTCATAATCTCTTTTTTCGTTGTTGTTGTTGTATTACTGTTCGCTACGTCGATCGTGATCGAAGGCCTTTCTCAATTATTTGAAGTGGCATACATCCTATCCGATGATAAGTGCTGCTCAAAACCTCAGAAGCTCCAGATGGCAAGATACAAAGAAGAAATTATTATAGTATAGACTATTTACTGTCAATACAGTGCAATTTAGAAATAGTGGCAATCACGCGCCAGCTGATACACAGCATGATTGAGAGAATTTCTTTGTTTTCCTTTCTTTCTTAGTCGAAACCTCGCCGTACTCTTTACTGCCAACATTAATTGGTTGAGTTTATGGATTATATTCGCTATTCAGTACTTCTAAATGCCACCATGCATTGGATCGAAACTAAGCTATATCTCATCTTCGGTGTCGAAGTAATGCAATCAAAAAACGCGTTTTTGGCTTCAATCACTCAAACTGGTATTGGGATTTTTCTGTCTAAATTGGTCAATATTAGGCTCTGGCTGATGTTTCAACAGTATAATAATAGGTAATAAAACTTCTAACACAGCTATAGCCACCCTTTTAGGAAAACGGCATGGTACTAAATATGTGTATTGTTCATGTTAAATTGATTTTATACAATTTTGAATCTGTAAATGAGGGGCTAGGGTACAAAAAAATAAATAATTCATTTATGTAAGAGTATTTAAATAACATTATGTATTATGAAACCAGAGCAAGGCTACTTATATTAACATCAGAACGTTGTTGTCAAAGTTAATACTTATAAACATGAATATAATACTTATATTTAAGTTGTGATACACTAGGCCAATGTTTAAGGCACCCGCCTCTGAAACACGAAGTTGCGTTCCATAATCAAGCAAGTATCAATAGACCATTTTCAATTTCATAATAAGTTATTGCCCGACTACCGAAGTCAAAGAGGTTAATGTTTTTTGAGCGTATGTATGTATGTATATTTGTCTATGTGTTCTTTGGCACGCTCTACAGTCTAAATGGCTTAATGGATTTTAACGTATGAGATGTCATGGATTCGTATAAAATGTAGGAGTGACATAGGGTACATAATATTCCAATGTAGCGTCAGCACGAGAAAAACTTGTGCTGTGTGGGCTTTTTGTTTTTAATAATATATATTGCTTGTTTCAAAATTTACTGAAGTACCTATGAAGAAAAAAAACATCGGAAGGAAATCTTTCTATTAGCCAACTAAAATGAATCTACTTTCGCTGATCGTAAGCAATCAGTGTCCCTAGGCATGGTGAATAGCTTCGATAGGAGTCGTGTCTAAACTGTCAAACAAGGTGGCCTCCACTATGGTGCCTTTATAAGGGCACTACCACTAGAGATCTGAATAAATTTGATACTGTCTATACGTCTCGAGCTATGGTGATCAATGTTCATGCCTTATAGAGAGGCTCTGCCAACATTTTCGCCCGGCACAAGTTCTATGTGTCAGGCAACTTTGTAGGACACCTTGATCTCAACTGGTTAGCACGCACTCCTCTCTACCTGATAGTAAGCACTCAGAGAAGTCTAACAATCCATCTCAATACCTCTCATGGTGTGCCATGGTTGTAGGTATCCACTCTGACGTCTTTATATGGTTTTTCACACCCTGGGGCCCTACCACAACCTCATATAGCAATCTTATTGTAACCTTACTTTGTCTATCATTGTTTTAATAGTACAAAAGAAAAAGACAAAACACAAAGTGACATTAAAATAATATTGCTATAAGACTTGATGGTAGGGTGTTTATAAAAAATACGTGTCTTAGTAGGAAATCTGTTCCTAGTTTTAATTGATTCACATAATTATATCTTTAACGTACCCCACCACTTCTTTAGAGTTTCGGTTGCATTGTGAAAGAACACTTCGGTTTTACACGTGTTTATTTTGTCGACCAAGCATGCGATACACGGGATATTGTCTGTCGAGTAAATAAAAGTTATCGAGATGCCACAATAGGCATGCTTGCCGAAAGCGGCTATAATTGATTTTGGAGACAAAAATAGCACAGATAACTAAAAATTAACATTATCTCTATCTACTTTTGACAAAACAAGTCGACTCATCAGTACAACTATGGATCGATGGATAATGATAGAGATATTCACGAGAATAAACCAAAAAAAAATGGATCTACGAGTATAGTTAAGTGCTACTGCTAACCACGTTTTGTTGTTTGTGCTCTTTGATTTTTAATGCATAAGTAGTAATTGAGGACCTATATTCTCTTTCATCTGTTTTGTCTCTAAAGAAAAAACTTTCCTGCTTCAACAAAACATCTTCCAAGTATTGTGGTTTCGATTCTCAAAAATATTGGCTTTAAGGGCGTAGTCATAATGTGTTCTTTGTTTTGTTTGCGAAGCACTTCGCGATACAGTCTTAATTAAAAAATAATCTAAAATAATCTAAAAAATAATCACTTCTACTACTTTGATAAATTTATGAACCATTACGAACTATAATGATACCAGCCTATTATTAGGTATCCCTCTGCAAGGTAAAGGTGAAGCGTTAATCGAAACGCTTCGGATTGGCGATGTAATATTTTTGTCTTTTCTGTTCACCGTAAATCAAAAATTTCAAAGAATAAATTAAAAATATGTAAGAAATTTAAATGCTACAATAGTTTCGGTTTCGAATTTAGAGCCTTATGGCTTAGTGGATGGCATATTCAATAGCATTGTGTCAGTTGTGGGACCTTGGCGACTTGTGTGACTTTTGCGATAATTAATATAAATTTAATAAGATTTTTGTTAAACTGCACGTCAAAAATCTGAATATAGTCATTGTCAAACGAAGTGATCGCTTGATGCTCAATAAATCACCAAAATATATTTATTGGCTGAAATAAAAATAATACGATCTTGAAGAACTTTGCCCCGTACTAGTAAATGTATTTAAAAATGTAGTTGTTATAGGACATTTTTGCCTTTGTAGATTATACCTATTAGCTTATTAGCTTTAATTACGGTATAAGGTTACCTATTACAAGTCTACTGCTCAACTAAAAACACCGTAATTGAATAAAACAAGTTTTGGGACAGTGGACTTAAAATTAATCATACGTTTCATAAAACTTGTTTCATATAATTACTGCGTTCTTACTTAGAAGGACAATCTAGTATCCAAATATTTAAACGTCAGTTAACTTTAAATTACACCTAAAACTATTTCTGTCCATGAATTTCATAGTGAAGATAAAGATAGCGTGACAAATAAGGGCACTTAAAATTGAGTGACGTTTCAGTATTTAGAGGCGAGTATACCTAATCAATCGAATTTAGTTTACAGATGAATCTCAAAGCTAATTTCGATTGATTACTTTAAAGTACTCTTCACATTATGTTTTTAACACTAACTAAACTAACCTATTATTACCTACCTTAATTTATAAACAGCGATTTAGGGTCGGAATAGAAAGCGAGCAGGACGTCGACGCGACGAAAGCGGTTGTAAAATCTACTTATTAGTTGTCATAGAAAACGTCACACCGAGACGTCTTCTATGTTACCAAGAACATTGCAACTACTAACTACTTTATTTCACGTCGCTGTCCCGTCCTACACGCAGTAGACCGTCAAATAAATTCAAAGGCAATCAAATAAAACTTTATTTTTATATAACTAAGTGTGAAATTCCCGTTATTACAGGTACGCGTCCGGTCAAAACCATCTGACAGACTTCATTGGGATGGAACCGAGTAAGAAGCGAAAACGGCGAACTTCATTCACACCTCAGGCCTTGGAGCTTCTGAACGCACATTTTGAAAGGAACACTCATCCGTCTGGTAGGTATTATAAAGATATAATTATATTGTTTTAATACTATTGGGTATAAATCGAAAGGTCGTTAGTCTAGTAAGACTGCGTGCGATTGTGGGTTGAGAAGAGACGTGTCTTGAAAAAACAAGACTTTGGGAGTTCAATTCCTACGCGGCTTAAAACTATAATTTATAATCATAATATTCATTAAAAAAATCTATAAAATAACTCAAGACATAATCCATAAAAAAAATTACTGAGTCTGGGTGTAAACCGTAGGTATGTAAGTAAAACATAATCCATAAAAAAAATTACTGAGTCTGGGTGTAAACCGTAGGTATGTAAGTAAAACATAATCCATAAAAAAAATTACTGAGTCTGGGTGTAAACCGTAGGTATGTAAGTAAAATAAGTACCCCCGCGCTTATCTTGATCCTAAGCCATAGTTCTGTAAAAACTTCTTTTGTTGGTACATAGAGCTTTATAATCTCCATGTACCAACAAATCCAACAAACCATCTATCTGTTTTCCAAATTGCTCTCAATTTTCACCAATTTTCCGTTGATTTGCAACAGGTCTACCTACAATGCACTGCTATCTCGTCTCGTTTCTTACCAGACCATTATACTAATGTAAAGTAATCTCTTTTTACAACGAAAACGTTAGCGTTTATCACTACGCTTGCGGCGGATTGAATTGGGTGGCAGATTGGATATTTAGTATATTTTTGTCTTTAAAAATTTCACTGTCTTTTAGCTATGAAAAATAATGTACAAGTCTTAGTATAAAATTTGCAGGAGAACATATTTTAAAAATCTAAAATTTAATTACTTAGTTGCACTACTACTTATAATAAGTACAGGATTTACAAATTACAATAATCTATAATTTGTGTTTTCAAATGAAATAATAACAACTCAGTTAATTAATTGCGTAATTATTTTTAATTTCAGGAACTGAAATTACTGGTTTAGCGCATCAGCTGGGCTATGAGCGCGAGGTTATCAGAATATGGTTCTGCAACAAGCGACAAGCGCTCAAGAATACCGTCAGAATGATGTCCAAAGGCATGGTCTAAATTAAAAAAAAATCCTTGCTTAACAATCTATGACGTTAAAGACGACTATGTTAGGGATGAGGTGCGACAATGTTCTTAACGATATCGATGGTTTCGCTTTAAGATCTGCACGTAGATTCGTGATCTCATCTCGATATTAAATATTATTTGCATCGATAGTGTCTTATTTAAAAGGCGAATTTTCCTTTTTTTATTATGAAAAGTCTGGCCTTAACGCAAATCTTTATGCGATTCCAGCCAATATGAAATGTGGAAGTAGGTAAATAGTATTAAGTGTAACGTAAATGTATTATAAAACAAATTTCGACTGAAATATTCGTCTCGATGTAGTTTACAATGATATGAATGGAATGTCGTAGCGATTAATGTAGGTGTTTATTAGTACAAAATAATAAAATTGAATTGTCATAATACACTTTCTCTTGCATTTCAAAGCTTCCAAGCCCGTTTTGTATTTTTTAAATAAACAAAGAATAAAATGAAAGAAACAAGCAATGCATGCTAACGAAATATAACGCTTTTCTCTTTTTACAACAGGGGCGGCCTACCAAAATCAAAAGGGGCAAACACTGTTTCGCATTCGAAATATAAATTCCAGACTTTCAGTTTATGTTTTGTAAAGATATTATTGCATTTTGTAAATAAGTACAATGTGTTTAATTTTCGTCAGTAACAACGTAATGTAGCTAATACATTAATTTATTAAAATACTCTGAGTTTTTTAGTTCTATTTAGCGAATGTTGCACTTTGTAGTTATAAGATTAATATTGATATTATGAGTAGTTAAAATGTGTCGTCAATCTTAGTAACCTACTAAGATTTTTTTATTAATCTATAGTAGGTTTTTGTTGATAGATAGGTATAAAGCGATATGTATAGATTAATTAAATATAATTATCTAAATCGCCGTAAATTGTAAATATTGTTTTCGTAATTTGATTTTAACGAAATGTATTATTAGTTTTATATATTAAGTATAATTTCATAGCTTTTTAAAAAAGTTTATTGTAATTAGGCAGTATTCAAGTTGAGTTTTGTGGCGATATTAACGATCATTTTGAATTTCACCCAGCAGTTTGTTTATTGGAATCATAATTAATATTCACCTTTTCATAGAAAATACATTAACAGGGGGTCTTGAAATTTAAAATTAGATGAGTTCACTGCGCATATTTCTCGTGCTGTGAAATGTTAAACTAATAAAATTACCTCGCATTTGGAAATGTAGATTTTGAGATTATACTTATGAAATGTAGATTTTCCAAAAATACTAAAATTTGACGTTATATATAATTATGTTTTAAGAGACACACAAAAACGAGAAATGTGCACAAATACTTATTATTATATTATAATATTTAGAATTAAAATCGTGTCTTAGCCAAAATCGCATTCACGTTTTAAAAGCATTAGCAATTAACAATATATTCATCTTATTTCCGATATCTACAGTTTGTATATCATCGACGTGTTGACTTCACTATTTTGTTTGACATTACATCACTAAGTCTGTGGAGACAGGTGCCTTATCGGTAGTTCGGAACAACCAAATCAAAAACAAACCATTACGTTCCTATTCTGATTGATATACATTTGGATTTTGAAAAGTAACTTTGTATAACATAATACTTCCAAGATCTTCCCTCACTCGGGATATTACGTACCTATGTAAATAATTTAGTTAGATAGTTTTCAAATAGTTTTCATAAAGACCTACTGTTAAATGTATTACCAATAGTATTAAGGTTGTAATTGTAATATTGTATGTTAATGACCAATGAAAACCAACTTGTGATCATTAATATTTGTACTGTTACCTACTACTTAACAAGAGTCGTTAAAAATAATATTATAAAAAATTGAACATATTTTTCGGCTGTTGAAAAATTGTAAATACAATATTAAGGATAATAAAATATTTGGATTAATATTTAGGAACAAAAGAAAAAATATTATCAAAATTTATATTTTCAAAAATTATTACAAATGCAAAAAAGTGTATTTAAATGGAAAGTTTGGCCATAAACTAAAAAAAACACATTCTAGGAACGGATAATTTTATCGACTTATACCACACCACTACACACGCAAAAGCAGTAAGGTAATCAGTGTTAAAATTGTGCGATGCGATATTGTATGTAATCTCTGTACTTATATTATGGAGTCAGCTTTCTCATCACATACCCACACTTACAGCAAAACCATTACTTTCTTCACTACAAGACACAAACAGCAATATACCCACCCAGAAAGTCCTTCCAATATAACCTGTTACTGTATAAATTTTTATTTAATTTTTAAGACATGAAAAATCTGACTCCCATCAAATATATTAGCGTAATAGAACGAGCATAGAATGCTAAGTACAAATGATATAATTTAACGATAATACTGCTAGTCCCGTTAAAAGTATAAATAAATAATAATTACAAGGCAAGATCGCGTTGCACCCTGGTTTTCATAATTCGCATGTATCTATAATAATAATAGTAATACAATTATTAAATCTACACATAACTTCAGCTGTAACACATATTCAAACCAACCTGTAACAGTAATTGTAATAGTGTATTAATTTTTTCTTCCTATAATGGTACCGAACGAATGATTATGGCTGCTGGTTTATGAAGAGAAGCAGAATAAAGGCAGATAACTGTTTGATTGCTTGTTTTATTATAAAATGTTAATTTCCCCTTTCAATCACGTTGGTCGATGCGCTGCACCTACAGAACGATGGTACAGTCTCATACCATAATTATCATCTTATTGGCAACATAACATAAAAGGAGAAAGTGTATAGAGGAGTGGACCGTGAATTGGCCAATCACAGTGCTGGAAATCACCACTTCGCATTAGTGGGAACAGTGTATTGGCAAATTCACAGTCAGCTCCTCTCCACCCCGCTCAGAAAAACCATTCACTCATATTCTATAGATCCTACAGTGACAGTGTCAGTAGCACTGCAGTCTACCCAACTGCTAAAACAGCCTGTGTACTCGTGATATTGGACGGAGAAACTAAAAACGACTATATCTGATCTACATATCTACTACTAACTGTGCCTGTTACTTCGTCCGCGTGGAATAGTGGCTTTGGGCAGCATTTTTTGGATATATCTTTGGGTTTATTTTGGATTTTAAACATCTTAAAGGTAGTAGATCTACGCTGGTTTCAGCATGAATGGGCCGGATCGTCCGAGGAAGTACTACCCTCTCATAGAAAATCGACTTAAGAGTAGTAGTATCCGTACTACTGCGTTTCGTTCGGTGAGTGAGAGCACCGGAGGCTTAATTTCCCCCCTTTCCTCTTTCCTCACCTCCCTCATTCTCTTCCCCTAACCCCATTCCCAGCCGCCATAGTGGTGGCCACCATACCAGCAGTTTGAGGCGATGGCTTTTGGTATAGTGATCGTCATTTCTGGATTCCACTGACTGCTTACCATCAGGCGGGGTGGAGACACTTTGGTTGGCTATAATATAAGAAAAAAAATCGTCTTTAGGGTATTTAAAAAAAAATATTTAAAGTAATGCTTCTCTATAAACAATATTAGACTTATAGCCATCGGGGATCAAAGCATACAGGCTGCTAGGATTGCTAACACGTGACAGAGCCACATAAAGCTGACCGTGCGAAAACAGCTAATACTTAGATCCACACCCACAACTTTTAGTGACTGCCTTAGGCTTTATTAATTATATTATCATCGCGAAACATAGGCTCACTGGCAACTAGACTCGTTTAAAACTTAACGGAAAATTGTTTGAAATGAGAGGAATTCGAGGAATAAAAACACTATCAGTATTCCGCACCCTGTAAATATCTCTGCTTCTATCAAGTTTCGTTGTAAATAATTAACAAATATTTTACGTGATTCTTTAAATTGGCATAACCTTGTGGAGGTAGCACACCTGGATATACCTCCACCCAAAGGAAGGATCCTCCTACCATTCTAGGTGATCGTGCCTGGCGGGCTACTGCCGAACAGTTGCTAGTCAGGACTTGCATATATAGTTAGTTGGTGTGAGAATGTTAATATCGCGGTTTAGGCTTCTATACATCTTGTATGGAAGAGGTCTATATTTGTTGACAGCGCCATCTTTGATTTCTATGCCGTAAACTCGTAGTCGTCGTCTTCACTTGGATTTTCTCATTATTGGCCAGATAGATGACGCCACGACCTTTATATGGTGGTGTGGTAGCCATATTGTTAATAATCGACTGCTGCAGTCATGTTAGCTGCGTTCACAGTCTTCCTTTTCTTTGTCTGTTAGAACCGATAGACGTGAAGCAAGCACTAAATGTTAAGTGAAGCACATTGTATTAGTGAAAACCATATTTTAACGGTAGTAGATCCACGCTGGTTTCAGCATGAATGGGCCGGATCGTCCGGGGAAGTACTACCCTCTCATAGAAGATCGACGTAAGAGTAGTAGTATTCGTACTACTGCGTTTCTTTCGGTGAGTGAGAGTGCCGAAAGCCCCCTCCCCTAACTCCATTCCCAGCCGCCATAGTGAAGGCCACCATACCAGCAGACCAGCAGTTTAAAACGATGGCTTTTGGTATGGTGGCCACCACTTCTGGATTCTACTGACTGCTTACTATCAGGCAGGGTGGAGTCACTTTGGTAGGCAAAAAAAAAATAATTTGATAAGCCGTTTCTGAGATTAGCGTGAACAAACGCACAGACAAACAGACAAGCGATCCGTTACATTTTTATTATATGTATAGATTATAGTTAAAAAATAGATAGGGTCAGTTCAGGTTCAGGAGAGGCAAATCAACAGTGAAAGCTGTAACATTATTAACATCAATGATGTTCTCTCAACTTGACAGAAGCAGCTATTGATACCGTTTCAACCCCGATACTACCTACTTAGGGAAGTTGAAATGTCAATTTGGAATACGTGGTGTTGCCCCTTTTAATCGAGTTACCTTTGCGTTGGATTGATTTAAAAGATATTTGACTGAAAGGAAGCAGTGGGTGAAAGTTGGCAATGATAGAAATGACCTACACTCTATCAGCTTTGGCGTCCCCCAAAGGAGTGTGCTCGGACCTACACTCGTTTTAATGTACCTACATAAACGATATTCATGAGTACCTACCTATATTGATGCAGACAATATGCTACGCTGATGATACTGTTATTATCTTTGCTTGTTCTCATAGTCTGAAACGTTTTCTAGTGCGGAAATGGGTATGATTCGAACAATAACGTGGCTACGCTATAATTTGTTAACACCTATATGTTTGTATAAAACAGCGGCATCAGCGCCCGGCGCGTCTCTTTACATCAAATTGCATGACTGTGAGGATCAAAAAGATTGCAGATGTGAGTCAATCTTAGAGCATTTAATGCTCTAAGGAGTCAATGCACTGAGCAAATAATAATGCTTCATCGTCTACGTGAATGTGAATACTTTAGCTGCAAGAAGATTGAGCTTTCTACTGGACTCTCATGTCACTAGAAGTAATTTCCTATACTTAATATGTAAATATATCACAAAAAACACCGGCCTCAAGATAAGATGGTTGAGACAATAATGTTCTCCAAAAGCTACCTAAAACTGTTACTTACGTCGCACCATTCCATTGCTGTTATTTTTTTATGAACTTAATTAAGTACCTATCATTTAGGTAGGACCCATCTAAGTTGATAGATTGTGAACAGACAAATAAAATTTTTAAACATCAGCAAACTGGTTGGAGGCGATCGATATAATTTAATTCAGATCAAATAAATAGAAAACGATCGTACCTAAATACAACAACCAATACACACAATACATACAACCAATTTTGTTATCGAAAAAATTATTTTTCAAATCGTTTCATAAACTGAGATACCTATGAGGTAACAGTATACAAAAAAAAACCTCCTCCTTTTGAAGTCGGTTAAAAAAGTACCTTCTTCGTATTCAGGTAATTTTTATGCTTTTAACACTTTGGTTAAGTATGTAGTCGCAGTTTGAAATAGGTCGCTTGCCGCTTTCGATTTTATTTCTACTTGTCCGGGAAAATGTACACTGAACACAGAACAAGTACTGAATTATCAAACGTTTCGTAACTGCACTATCAAGTAAAATAGATGAAATTTGATTTATTCTATTTAAGTTTAGTAGATTAGTAAAATATGTCAGAAAAATACATAGAACAAAAAATTTACAAAATGTATCGTACTTAAGTAGGCACGTAATTGGTTTCTTTAAACACAGTGATTTCTTTTAATACCTATCTGGGCTACTATTAATGAACAACTCTGCAAAATCTAAACGCGGCTGAATAGTGAAGGGGTACGCCGGATAATGTCAAATTGCGATTCAATTTAAACATTACTATGTCGTAAACCAATGAAGCTTTTTAATACCTAGATTGTCTACAAATACAATAATATTACTATTATTATCACATATTTTTTATTAACGTAGCGAATGTCAAGATAGCTTGAAGTTCGCTGCGTTACCGTTATCAGCTGTATAAGATAAATTGTTAATTTTGTACTTTAGTACAGACATTTTTTGTTGTTTATACTTTCTGCTTTTGGAGTGATTAAAATGCTTTATAATAAATTAACCATAAATTAGAAAAATATTAATCTTAAATTCCATGCGTAATCACTGCGCGATCGTGAGCTCGTCACGTCACTATTCCAATTTGACATCAACCAATGAACCAATATGGCGGAATTTCTTATCAGTTAAACAGTAGCAGTGAATTTGTAAAATATTTAGCTGATTGAATTATTTGTATAAAAATAGATATCACAACAAGGACAAACTATTATAAGAATCTGGAGTCTCCTTTTCGCATATCGTCTTGTCAGCACGCATATACATTAAATGAATAACCGTGCGCTGTATTAAAATCGCCGAACATCTGACAATAATAATAAACATGAGTGTAATAATTGCAATGAAGTGTTCGGGGCGCAAATTTGCGTAGTACATCACATCACGCTGACATCCTATGATGGGAATACCACTTGACGAGTGTTCATGTCACAAAGGTTCACAATGATTCACGAGGTTATTTGAGTTTTTCGATAATACGTAATTGGTCGGCAAGGAAGCGTTGTTACGCGATAATAGAGGAGTTTCGCCTTCGTCGGGCGTTGACTCGTCTGACAGGAATCCGGTAGGCAAACGAGGGTGACTAATCGATGAGATGATCGAGAGTGTATCAAGACGTGCTTTTAGCAGTTCAAGTGGAACTTACAACGTGCAAGCGTCGGAGTTGACGCGGGAACGAAAGCTCAACATCTTCAATGTTACCGTGCAGTTTTTGGACGACACGCAAGGATCTTTTCAAATTGCGGTATGTTTATTATCTAAGCTTTATTTATAAATTAAATATTTATTTATTTAATTAATACTAGAGCTTCAAGGATTATTTAATCCCTTACCTTCAAATATATCTCTATATTTATTGGTACTAAATTAAGTTGGTGTTGTACAGAGATAGAAACTGTATCAGAATTATAATAAGTACATAATTACAATATTATTATATTAATAAATACAAGTGCAAAACTGCAAACTATATCTAGAATTAGTGTGCTCTTTTTTGCATATTGTTGTAGCACAAATAATGAATAAAAGTTTCATTTATTATTAACATAGTGTGTGCATAATACTAGTATATCAGTGTATAAGTATGTGTCAAATAAATTAATATTAGAATACTACTTAGAAACACAAGCTTGTGAATTTATAGCGTTAAAATGACCTCTCAATTATCAAACGCTATTACTTCCGGACAACCTTACTCTTCCTTCACCCATACAATCACATACCTGTTTTTATTGTTTATTTTTAGGTAAGGAAGCAGATTTTTTTTTTTTTAAATCACTAGTTTCATATTAAACAATACACAATAATATTGTTAAAGCTATTAAGTAAGACAGTATAGATGTTAACACTGTTAATAGTAATTGACCATGTGTGTTCTCTGGTTCAGAATACAAAATCACCTCGTCTCTTCCCGTTGTTGTTTTCACACTACTATTTCCTTAGGGTAATACTAGGATCCATTGTGTACTAAGTTTCCTTGTCACTATATAAAGTGGTGTCTACTAGTCAAGGTTGTCGGGAAAGGATAGAAAAGAATGTGCTACTTACTAAACTATTACCTATTGTAAAATCAATAGCACATATTTCTTTTTGCTAACAATTAAACAAATTAAATTAAAGTAAATGTATGTTCTATTATAAAATACCTTGTATTGTTCTTTATGATAGGAAATTCTGTCTGGAATGTGTGCTTAATTAAAACATAGGTTCAAACGACAAAGGCTTATTTTTAAAATAGGTTTAAAGTAGGTAATTTTATAAGTGCCTTATTTATTGTTTAAAAAAAATATTGTTTATTTTTTATACATAAATGTTCCATGTAGCCATCTCAATGATCAGAGTATACCCCATTGCCTTACCATAAAGTCAGTTAAAAAATGCTAAAAGCTTGTGTCCTATTGCTAAACATTAATTTAATAATTAATGCTTACAATTAATATGTAATAACATTATAATTTCAACCTCAAAATTGAAAACTGAAATCTTAGTATAAGAAAATAAACATAAAATAAAAAAATATAACTACTTAATACGGAAACTTCTTTTTGATAAAAATGAATTAATACTTTAAAATCTTCTTATTACAGAAAAAAGCAAAAGGCAGTGTTCTGCTAGAACAAGTGTATCAACATTTGGAACTGGTTGAAAAGGATTACTTTGGTCTGCAGTTTACGGAGAATGGTGCGCCACCCAGTGCTACTAACACTGAGATAACTGTAAGTATTCTTTATAATCTTAGCCATATTAAACCTGTTTTAAATTTATATGTACTTTCTTAGTTTATAACATTGATTTACGGAAAATCTTGTGGAAAAAGCTGGACTTAATAGTCTGAAATTGTCAATCAACCTTGAGCAAGTATGGCGAACAATGCTCGTGCCTCCTCTAATACAAGAGACCTTTTCATGCAGTGGAATAGTAATAGCTGGTATGATATTAAAACTCTTCAAACATGTACTTCAACTACCTGAGTTAGTAATGGTGTAGACCTATAATGAACGTAGCCAAAAGATTAATTTTGATATTGGCCCAGATTTAAACTCTTAACCTCGTACATGGTGGGTTCTCTATCTCTATGGCAGCAATTAGCCATTTATTGTAAACATAAATAAATATATTAAACTAAACTAAACTTAAATATATTAAACATTCCTATGTTTAAATAATGCTAATATCTTATTTCCTTCCTTAAAATTATTATTGTGCCAGATTTGATGAAGCTATTAAAGCACAGTTTAGTATTTTCCTCATCCAACAAAAGCAGAGCAGCAGGCATTAGGTTTATAAATATTTTTAATGTCTATTTGCATTAGTCTTGGTGTTTCTATATAATATGTATGTATTTACAAAAAAAAGTATTTAAGTATGTATATCCGCATTTTAGAATGCATAACACAAGCTATATAAATATGTTTACTTTGGGTCTAGATGGCGCTGTGTGTAGTTGTTGTGATATTATATTATTTTGTTTTTAATTTAAATCGTCTGCCTCTGTAGTTGTGTAGAGTTCTTCTTCTTCTTCTTCTTTTCGCGGGCTCGTTTTCCGCATGTGGTCCCTTCGTAGTTGGGCCTTTTTGCGTGATGGTGTGGTTTGAGTACCCACTGCCCTACAGCATCCATCCAAGCTCCTTCCAGAAAGCAGCCAGTTTGCCGGGTCTGCTGCAGGCCTCTCGGAGTGTGCTTGGTGTTCCCAGGTGTTGCGCCCGTTGTTCCACGACCTCGCTGCAGTTCATGACTACGTGGGCCGGTGTTTCTTCAGTAGAAAGTAGTAGTTTCTTCTTGTGTAGAGTTATGTTGTAGTTATCTCTCGAGAAATTCCGCTGTACTAGCCTGGAGTGGATGCTTCAATAGTTAATAACACATACTGACATACCATACCTGCATTCTTAGGACCTTGAGGCAATCCAAACGTTACAAATGCTTACAAAATTAGCGAACCCTGCATTTATTCTTTTTTATCCTTTGCTATAATAACATCAGCCAAAAATATTTTTTTACTAAGTAGTTAAACAAACTACATTGTTTATTAATAACTTTCGATTGTAATCATATTTGTCATTCTATTACTTATATTGTTTACAAACATAGAACCTTAAGGAAACAACAACTTACAATATTGTTGTTAGTTATTGATAATAAAGTTCTATTTCCTTTAATAATAATAATAATAAATCATTTATTTCAGGCATCTAAGGCCCATAACATGCCAATACATACATATAAAAAAATTATAAACTAATACATATTTTATATAAACTAAAACTAAATAAAATATATAAATAATAAATAGTAACACTTAGGTACTACTCCTTATACAATACATGTGTTAAACAATTATAACAGTAGAACCGGTCAAATCCAAACCCGTATTAACGTCACCTTCATACAAATAATGACTCATACATAACGTAGTGTATACTTTTAATCCTTTGAGTGTCCACTTGACGTTATTTTTTTAATCTCACGTGTTTCTCTGATTCATGATATTGATATTCCAAGTATTTAATGTTTTAGACAAATGCATAACGCTTTGAAAGGTCTCATAAAATTTGTGTTACAATTTTGTGAAGTTGAATGCAAACAAATGCTATTGAAAAAGCGTCATAACGGAAGTATTTTATTATCAAACGAGCTGCTCGACGCTTAGTCCACTCTATAGTAAAGTGGACTATATTTCTAGCGCCTCAGCCTGCCCCTGTTACCTGTCGTACCAAAGGAAAACACTATATTTGCAGCTGAAGGCAAATACTTTTTTAGACTACCCGTACAGTACCCGTCTTATGCTACTCTCTATTCTGTCATTTTAATATAATTATTAATTAATTAAATTATATTAATTACATAATATAATTAATATAATATAAGGTGCTCCCTCACCACGAACTGTTTGTTGTTTGTTTGAACGCGCTAATCTCTGGAACTACCTGTCGGATTTGAAAAATATTTTTGTGTATTATAGGTTATGTATGTATGAAGGTTATAGGCTCTATAACATCACGCTACTGTCGGCTGGAGACAAGCAGTAAGCAATAACGCGGGTGAAACCGCGCTGCGGAAAGCTAGTCTGTAATATATCGTTTACATATTCGATTTCAAGCAATACGTTACAAACTGCCTCCCTGACTGCCTACTATTCGTTTGTAACTAACATTCATAATAATTCACATCGGTATCATTAATATGTTCACTTAATGCTCGGTTCGCCTTCCTCACTCTCAGATCTGTAGCATTACATTACAGGTGAGTGCTCGCGTTCAGGGAGCACCTTAACTTTAATTTAACTGGCGTTTGAATATTTGGGCCTTACCGAATTACTTGTATGTTCCATCGACGCAAACTTACACCCAGTTTCTGAATGACTGATAAATCTGCTGTTAAATCTCATGTGAAGTACCTAAAAGCGTATCAAATTAAACAAATTATTTATGATTTTAGCAACCCAATTAGTACTTCACTTGAGCTTTACTTAACACGTAATTAGTTAATTTTTTGATGATCTTCCTTACAGAAACTGGGTGCTAGTCCCATATTGAGACTCAAGCTCGTCCTTGCATATATGTCCTCGACACAATAAAATAGTAATAAATTGTATTCTTTAGATAAGTATTTGCTGTATGTACCTACTTATTACGTTTATCAGACGGCCTTCTTCATTGAAGCAATGATGATTCAGATGCTACATAGTTCATTGGCTTCACTACTGACGTCATCATACTCCCCAATAAGACAGCTAAAATAGCGCTTTTAGTAGCTTTTATGTTATACTAATAGATTTCTAGATAAGTACCTACTTTAGGTTACTTTATATTCTGTATCATTTTAGCACCTCTCATTGCGTAGACCGTAGACTCATTATACCATACTTACCTCTTAGTTATGAGACGTTGCTTGCTTTTCCAAAACTCCTTAAGTATGTCATAGTACGTAACCAGATTTTCAATCCCAATAGAAACGTATTCAAAACTTCATTAGAAGTCGAATGTTCGGAGTAATAGCATAGTGCCATATAATAAAAATGCTAACACTGCAGAATAGGGCTTCCAATCACCTGGGGATTTAAATACATATACAAGTATTGCACATTTATATGCAAAAGAAATTACAGTTCAATGCCACACTAGCCGAGTCATCCTGCTAGTTCATTGCAAAACGGCAGATAAATTTGCACCACAATATATGTATGAATAATCCTACAATACTGAGTTTTCAAGCTCAACGTTCAGTTTCCTCATACCTTTAAAGGATATTTCCATCAAGATTAAAAGATAAAGCCTTGTGAATGACCTTCTTAGATTATCTTTAAATAAATTGAATATATACTTCCTTACCGCGTTATCAATAAACTATAATGTAAAATACGTTTAAGCCTATCTCTTACTATATTAAAATATGCTTGCTTTTTACTCTGAAAACATGTAACTTTTATTATGTTCGATGATGGTTCAGATCTGCAAAATGTCGTTTAATTAAAATTTCCATAAAAACATGTACTATCTAATTTTAATACTAAAGCCGCTGTGGTAGTGGTGACTGTGTTACCAATTTTCCATGGTGTCAATTAAGATGGTGACCATATCATCCGAACTCCACTGTCCACTTTCAATCAGACAAGAGTGAAGTTATTTTAGTAGGAAAATTATCAGCAGGTTGAAATATAGGTTAAGTTTTATTCTAGGGAAAAATATTTCGCACAAGAAAATCCACGCGAACAAACCGAAATGGAAAATCTGTTATAAAAATTTACTTACGTATGAAGTCCATTCAACCTATCTATATTATCTAGTCTTTTAAATCAAAATAAAATAATAGCTTAATCTTACTTAATCGATTGGAATTCCAGGCACTCCTCGTTTGATTTCATCATTTTTTTTCCTCATATTACCTAATATTGCTTTTAGTTTAATATCTGAGGCCATTAATCATAGATTTATCTAAAGATACAATAATAGATGAGTCACGAAGAACTGTTATTTTATCAAGTCACTGATACGATAACCTTAGAGTAAAATGTATAAATAATTCTTTAAATAAACATGCGATGATCATATTATTAAATGTCTCCTTAGTGCAAAAGTTCAGGGTAATTTCGGGTATATGTCAACTTGATGCGTCATTTTCGCATCCCTGTGTTTAATCCCCTGTTTACATAATCGTAATGTTCCCATAGGTCTACAATAAAGGATTATCTATGTATCAAATAACCTAAAAATTAGTTTCCCTAAAGACGCATTTTACTTTTTCTCCGCTTCTTAACCACACAACGGATTTTAATACAGGAGCAGGTCACTAGCGGTTGATAAACTCATGTGCCTTATGAAGTTATGACATGCCCTATTAATTGATAACTCCGTCAGTTATGAGACCACTTATATCATTCATTTATTAAGGTCATCGTGTCAAACGTGACTGCGGTTAATTCGCCGTCACAGATTGAATAGACTAGTACAGAGCTGATGTTTCGTATACAAAATCGTGTTCAGACTTCTGTAGTTTGGTATCTATCTTATGAATTCACTCGTACATACTAATTTGTTGTAATGCGAAAAGTGATGCAAGCAAATTGTCCAATTTACTTTCAATACAGTCAAAGTAACACACATAGTATTTATAGCTTTTATATGCATTTGGTGAAGGCACCCACTTCATAAACACGAGATCGGGGATTCGAATCTGGGCAAGTACCAATTTGAGTTTTCGAATCATATGTACTTTCTAAGTTTATCTGGACATAATTGACTGACGGTGAAGGAAAACACCGAGAGGAAACCTGCACAAGCAGTGAAATCGCCAATCCGCCTTGAGCAAGCGTGGCGATCATTGCTCATAACTTCTCTGTATGAGAAGAGGCCTTTCTCCGCAGTGGGATAATAATGGACCGATATGATGACGATTATATACATTTTGTTTTTGGAAAGAAAATTTAGGTAGTTAACCATGATCATCTTGCACGATTTTTTGGCTGGGCTGAACCAGTTTTTGTGAACTCATTAGTTTAGATTACATCAATCAGAAAAAGATACATCAATATAATAACTTAATCATAAAATAAAAATTATTCATGCAAACATCACATTATGCGTTTGATGCGTGTAATGCCGTAATCAGCAATTAATACATTCCTTCTTCAATACATTGTTGTATAACTTTAGACGAACAGTATCTCTGTATTAATATATATAGTATTATTTTGTTATTTTTGTATCGTGACCAAGTTAGCTAAACTTCCTAGTTATGCAACAAACCATAATAGGCTAAAATCTCAAAATCTGCTGGTGCACAATAATTATGTTTTCTCTTCAATTTTGATTCCGGGTCTTTTATAGGAATGTGAAAAAGCTTTTTGCAAAACGACCATAATGTGCTACAATTGCAATTGGGCTAGTTACACACAACATCTGAATCCATTGACTGCTTACCATCAAGTAGTTATTTTGGTTGGCAATATAACAAACTCATAACTTCTTTAAGATCTAACAGTATTCTAATTATTAAAAACCTATACCGGGGGTCGGCAGCCTGCGGCTCGCGAACCTCACCTTGTATGTGAAGCAGCGGCTCCTTAGTTCCATACCCAAATATTATTTATTTTATTAAAAAACATATAATACTTTATTTATGCAAGTACAATAAATAGTACTTGCAAAAATAAAGTAATCAAGAAAAAAAATTAAATTTGTAAATTTTGACTCTTCTGACTCAAAAGGTTGCCGATCCCTGACTTATACTTATCTAAGTATAACACGTTCGGTAGTAACTGACCCAAAACGTTTCACAATCAGATCGTTTCCAACTGACACATTAAATATCATTAAAGTAGGCGAACATTTATGTAATGATTGGTTTTGACAAGCATTAGTCAGTGTCTACTTATATTCATAGTTCTTAGTATCTATTCGCATATATCCTGTGAATACTCAATGAGACTTGAAATTCCGCTAGCCTTCGTGTATGAGAAATCTATGTACGAGTAAGAAGAGTATATCCGAATGACTAGTCTGAGAACTACTAGTCTTGAAGTGAATACATCTTGTGACAAAAGTTGATGTCTTAAGTTTTCTTTGATTTAGAAAATTTTATATCACATGTTGGAATTATGCGCATTTGGCTTATTAAAAGAAAGACATAACCTCGGATATCTCCGTCTGCGTAACGTTATCGACTTTTGATTAATTATTATTGTCTTGTCATGTCTATCTTCTACTAATAAAATTTTTTCTACGTGGGTATATATGTTCGAATTAAGTAATACTTTTTGCAAAGTATTTATGTTCGGATAATTTTCATTATCGTTGCAAAGTAACACCTTTAACTCTTTTTATATTCATTCATTTTACTATGCCGACCTATACCAACATTTATTTTTGTCTGTTAGTTTTCTTCCTTGTACGACAATGTCACAGCTGAACAAAATACTACCCAATAATGCATTCGTTTGCATAATTATTTAGTTGTTGAAGAAAAGTATTGAAGTGCTAAAAATTATATAAATAGAATATATTATCCATTTATGCTGCACAAAATAACATAAATTGTATAGCTAAGACAGCGACGGCTTATTACATAACGTCGTCGGTAGATAACTGCGAGCGTTTACAGACTGCATAGGCAGTAGGTATATAAACGGCGGAATCATACAATTTGCCTGCGACAGATATATTACCGTAGGTTTTCTATTTTTCGTCAGTGATTCAGGCAAAAATTAATCAACATTTTGATTTTGCAAGATCATTTTGCATGCTGAAATTCATTGGCTAAAATTCGTAATTGCAACGATAAATGTCATTGTTATTAGTAATAAAATGATTAGACATCATATTTTAAGTGAGTAAGCAAGTATTGAAAATTATGGTCGTCGTTTTAATAAAATTTAATTCTCATAATATTTAAGTTAAAGATTAATCTTATAATTTGTTGATTATTATCGGTAAACACACCACGCAGATTATAGCTTGAACTAATTAGTATAAGATTCAATTTGTAACACCAAAAACTTGACATAACTACGGGGGTGCAATGTAATAAGGTAGGTAAATAGATCCCAGTAACAAACGTAATTTCTGCATTCGCGAAGTGCCATTAACCATGTCAACGGTTACTGCTCACAATCACAAAGTTGTTCTTTATAATACCAGCCTTGTTTTACTGTCCCACTGCAGGGCAAAGGCCTCTTCTCATATAGAGACGGTATGAGCATTAATTACCACGCTTGCTCAAGGATTGGCAATTTCAGACTTTTAAGTTCAGGTTTCCTCACGATGTTTTCCTTCACCGTCAGTCAGAAATGTCCAAGCTAAACTTAGAAACTACAATATGATTTGAAAAATCACATTGGTACTTGTCACATTGTATCACATTGTACTTGCCCGGATTCGATCCCACTAACTCGTGTTTACGAAGCGGGTGCCATATCCACTGGATCAGTTCGAACAGTTGTTCTTTAAAATAACCATAAATTATCTTCTCTTACAGCGCTGGTTGGACAACACGAAGTCAGTAAAGAAACAAGTCGGGACCAACGCACAATTCTGGCTGGCGGTACGATTTTATCCGCCTGAACCATCACGTTTAGCTGAAGAGTATACTCGTTACTTGTTGTGTTTGCAACTGAGGAAACTGCTTCTTGATGGAAGGATGACAGCCCCTAAAAACACTGCATTGCTTTTAGCTTCGTTTACTGTTCAAGGTATGAAAATTGATTATTCCCTCGATTCCAAATCTTTTCTCGTCTTTACGGCTGGCAATGGCTTTGTTATGTCTGCTTGACATTGTTACTGCTCTCACACAATGCAAGTACCAAGTTTCTTCCTCTGTCATCGGTTAAAATGCCCATACGGGACAAAAAAAACTGTGTGATCCACACATTAAATTTGTTCATTCTCTAGTTTTATTTCGTATCCATCATTGTATGTTTGTAAAATTCCGATCACTGAGCCTCTCCTCAGTTTAAAATCGAGTATTTTCAAATTAATGTCTATATAATAATGCACTACATTGTTTTGAGGTATAAATTACCAAATAGGTTTACGATAGCAATTCTTATTACTCATTCCTGTACTCAAGTATGGTGAAACTTTATACTAATGTAAAAACACTGATAGCACTTAATAACCACGGTTCATTTACATACACATTTAGTCTCCAATTATCGACCACGTTAATGTTAATGAAAACGTCGAAGAGTTTGTTGGTAGATGTAGTAGTTTGACTGGCCTGTTGGTCTAGTGGTTAGTGACCCTGACTGCTAAGCCGGAGGTCGTGGGTTCAATTCCCACCCAGGACAAACCTTTGTGTGATAAGCATGATTGTTTGTTCTGTGTCTAGGTGTAATTTATCTATAATATGTAAGTATTTACAAAAAAAAATATATATGTAGTATATCAGTTGTTTAGTACCCATAACACAAGCAAATATAATTGCTTAATTTGGAGCTAGATGACGCTGTGTGAATGTGGTAGAATATTATTATATTATTATTATTATTATTATTATGTAGTGGATTGGGTGGTTGTCTTGTTACTACTGTTTCATCTAGTGGGTTCGATTCCCATCCGATACAAAATATGTTTCGTATTATGTCGCATCAGTCCTCAATAGAGCAGAGATTTTTTTTATTTTTATACATGAATATTGTAAGGACGTAGTGACTGGTAGTAAATACCTAAGGTATTCACTAACAGTCCATAATAGAGTTAAACATAGATTAATTAACATTAGTAGTTAAGCATTATGTATAATATAATAAGTATACGTTATAAAAGTATTAATAACACATACAATATTATAGCTTTATTTTCTACTCTTTAAGCGGAACTAGGCGACTACAACGTGTCGGAACACCCACCGAACTACCTTTCCGAACTTTGCTTATTACCGAAGCAAACCACTGAAGACGAACGTCGTATTAGAGAACTGCACAAATTGCATAAAGGACAAGCGCCGGCCGACGCTGAGGCTAACTTCTTAGAGCACGCGAAACGATTGGATTGTTACGGGGTTGAATCACACCCGGCCAAAGTAATTTATTTATTTATTATCATCAAAATTATATATTATGTTTGGATTTCGTACTTATGGCTAAAAAAGTATTGTTTTTTTATAAGCCTACAAAAGTGACTCCTTTCTGCCTGATGGTAAGCAGTCAGTGGAATCCAGAAGTGGTGGACACCATTCCAAAAGCCAAACTACTGGTATAGTGGCCTCCACTATGGCGGCTTAGTAAGATGCTTTTTCATTGAAATAAAAGAAACATATCCATCTGAATGAAAAGACAAAGATTAACGCCTAATAGACACCGCATTGACATATATTTCTTCTGATTCGAGCTTAAAAATGTAAGGGGCAAAAGCGGGGTGTGTGGAACGTAAAAGCGGCGTTGTGATTGGTTATTTCAAGATCAAGATTCAAATGTACTTCACCAATCATAGTTTACGTAGCTCTTATGCTAGCGAAAGCCAGTATGAGTTGTGCGTGTTTGTTGTATGCGGTAACTATTAGTTAGTATGTGTCTCAGCCTTCATTTCCACTTAAAATAGACATATAAATTAAACCTCTATAGATTTTTTTTATCATTCGATCAGGAGCCTTACCACAAGCTCATAAAGTAATCTTATTATAACCTTACTTTGTATCCTTGTTTTTAATGGTACAAAATAAAAGACAAAACACAGTAATAAATTCTAGACATTACTTTGCCACCTAAGTTAAAAAAATATGGTTATTTACAGGATTTCAACGGGAAGGACATATTTATTGGTGTAACTTCAATAGGTATAGTCGTGTTTCAAAACAACATCCGAGTGAACACGTTCTCTTGGAGTAAAATTGTTAAGATTTCCTTCAAGAAGAAACAGTTCTTCATACAATTGAAGAGGGAACCGGTAAGTGCTCTCCCATATAATTATGTTCTTTCGAATACTTGGAGTCCTCTTGGTTGAGTTGCGTAAAATTTAAATGCTGTAAAGTATTAGCCCTTCTTTCAGTTAAGGGTTAGTTTTGATTGTTTTCTTGCATCAATGCCCAACTTTTTCGTTTTCTTTAATAGCTATAATTTAAGAAAATTACGAAGTTGGGCATTGATTGTGTATAATATATATAGTTTTCACACAAACTTCCAGGTAATAGCGTAATTCACCATGGAAGTCATAAATTCTAATGTATCTTGTAATTTTTTTTTTATATTAGTCTACCAAAGTTACTCCACCCCGCCTGATGGTAAGCAATCAGTAGAATCCAGAAGTGGTTGCCACCATACCATCGTCTTAAACTGCTGGTATGGTGGCCTCCACTATGGCGGCTGGGAATGTGGTTAAGGGAATGAGGGAGGTGAAGAAAGAGGAAAGGGGGAATTGAGCCTCCGGCGCTCTCACTCACCGAACAAAACGTAGTAGTACAGATACTACTACTCTTACGTCGATCTTCTAAGAGAGGATAGTACTTCCCCGGACTTTCCGGCCCATTCATGCTGAAACCAGCGTGGAACTACCACCGGTGTAAACCTTAACCTAACCTTTTTTGCTTTAATAATGCTTTAAAAATATATGTTTTTTCAATCTACATTACGAATGATGAAGAGATGAGCAATTAGTCAATAGAAGTTTTTTGAAATTTTAAATTATTTTTAAGTTTGTAACTATCACATTTTGTGCTATTACAGTCAGAAACCTACGACACAGTGCTAGGCTTCAACATGCGGTCAGGTCGCGCTGCTAAGGCCCTCTGGCGGTGCAGTGTGGAACGTCACGGGTTCTTTAGACTACGCGCTCCTAGGAGACGAGCTCTCTTAGCCGCTTTAGGAACGTTAGCTGGTTTAGCCGCGCCGACTGTACCGCGCACTGAGACTATGGCGTTGGAAGATGCGAGACGATCGAGGTCAAGTAATAGGAGTTTTGTTAGGTAAGTTTATTAAAAATCCTGAATATCAAGACTAAAACGTACTGAACAGATGCTTTTCAATGTAATTGTAATTATTAATAGTTGGAAACGCAAGCGGCTTAACTGACTGCATGTATTGACTCTACTCCTAGAATTGAGGTACTCAACCGTACTTAAGATGCATCATCTGTAAGGCTGGTTTTACAGTCGGCGCTGAGCCATCAGCGTGACTCAGAAACTACATACATATTGATTTGTTAGCGACGACCAGTAAACTGTATAAGCAGCCTAAACGCCGCGGCATACGTGACGTGATCATGTCATACAAAATATAATATGAAAAAGCATTGCCGTGGAGACACAGACGGGAACATGGCACTCACGGGACCGAATGAGGCAGTCACGTCCCGTCCGAGGTATAACTCGTGACATATGCAGCGACCTTGTATAATAATGTCCTCAGACGTAGCGGCTCCCTAGTCCGCGAACGTTCGGGCAGCGCGGCGTCCGCGGGCGCGGGCGCGGGCGGGGGCGGCGCGGCGGGCGCGCGCGTCACTGCGCACACGGAGCCGCCGCCCCGCGCTGCGTGGACCGACATCACTGCGCATGTGCCGTACGTATTGATCCTAAATAAATGTAAAAGATTTCTATATACATTATGGTGTGCAATAAATTTTATGAAATCCTTTTCTTCACAGTGAAGAGGACTTCATAGAGCGCGCTCTCCGCATCCCTCTCTCATATGTAGATGAGACGGAATCTGGGTCTGACGCGGAGTCAGTATCGGGTAATGGCGCGTCAGGCGTACGTGTACGTCTAGCGGCGGGCTCGGACGGGCTGTTCGGGTTCAACGTGCGCGGGGGAGGGGGGGCGCCCGTGCTAGTGTCTAGAGTCGCTAGCAGGACCAAGCTGCACCTGCAGGAAGGAGACCAGGTGACTATGACATTCTAACCTAATGTATAGTGAATAGAACTTTCTAGAAGAAAGCATGCGTGTGCATCTAGCAGCGGGCTCGGACGGACTTTGCGGATTCAACGTGCGTGGCAGTGGATAGGAGAGGAGGGAGGCTCCCGTACTAGTGTCTTGAGTCGCTAGCAGGATCAAGCTGCACCTACAGGAAAGGAACCAGGTAACTATGTATAACAAATAGAACTTTCTAGAAAGCGTTCTCCGCATCTCTCTCTCATATGTAGACGAGACCGGATCTGGCTCATGCGGCCCGAAACTGGTACGTAGGTAGTCTAGTAAATAGAAACAGGCTCTATTTCTGGTGGAGATGGGCACCAACCCTATATTAATAATTCACCAATCGTAGTGTCCGTAGTAAATTGTTATGCTAGCAAATACCGGTATGAGTTGTGCTAACTCATGCATGTCTATCGCCTTATATGGGGGATCTATTTAGGGGTTATTTGAGCTCAAAGAACTAGCCTAGCATCCATATTTCACAATATGGATGCTAGGCGGTTATCACACGGCATCGTGCACTGACTCGGTAGGCGGTGTTCGTGTGTTTGGCGTCAACGGATTTCTAAGAGACCATGCTTGTGCTAACCGCCTTGTGTTGGTCTTTAACTTTTAAGAAGAATGCTCTTATTAAAATATTTAATACTGTTTATATATAAAAATATTCTAAGCTTGTTTTCTGTTGTGAATTGTAGGTGATGTCAATAAACGGCACCGATGTAGAAGAATTGACACACGAACAAATAGTACAAATGATCAGAAATACGAGAGGGGTTTTAACGTTAATTGTTAAACCTAACGGTAAGTTACTCAATTTATTATTAGTTACATTCGGCATTTTTATATTCTTGTTGAACTTGGATGTTTTCATATTATTTCTACTATTTTTAAACTTTCTGAATGTACCACAGTACTTAATTTTTTTAGTACCATAGCTAAAAGTAAAATATCTGTTTTTGCCTGTCTGTTTCGCCGCTAAATTCTAAACCAACCTACCCATTTTCATGCGGTTTTTAATATAGTCAACATTTCTTCCAGAAGCTTTATCAGTATAATACATGCATATTTTTTTTTTTTAAGTTTTTTCATGTCGTTTAAGCTTAGTTCTCACATGCGAAGTAGGGGCGGGTCGTTAGTATTGTATATCACTAAACAGTCGTCATCTCTTACAGCTGTATACGAACCTGAAGATGGGCCTGAAGAGCCAGCCGTATGCTTCGTACCTCTAGAGTCTGAAGAGTTCGAAGGGGACGCTCTAGAACAGTCTATGCTGTTGCTAGGCGACGGTCTAGCAAATGGCGCCGCACTTAGACAATATGACACATTGTCGAGAAGATTACTCGAAGAACCCTCGAGCGCGTCGAAATTACCAAATAATTTGAATAAGAATAGATACAGGGATATCGCGCCTTGTAAGTATACCTGATATTTGCTTTGCAATTGCAGTACTATACTGCATACGCACTGATTTTACAGTAGTAGATCCACGCTGGTTTCAGCATGAGTGGGCCGGATCAACCGGGGGAGTACTGCCCTCTCATAGAAGATCGACGTAAGAGTAGTAGTATTCGTACTACTGCGTTTCGTTTGGTGAGTGAGAGCGCCGGAGGCCCAATTACTCTCTATCCTTTTTCCTCACCCCCTCCCTTTTTCTCTTCTTCTACCCCATATCCAGCCTCCATAGTGGAGGCCACAATACCAGCAGTTTAAGACGATGGCTTTTGGTTTGGTGACCACCACTTCTGGATTCCACTGACTGCTTACCATCAGGCGGGGTGGAGTCACTTTGGTAGGGTAATAAAAAAAACCATAATAACAACAAGAAATTTTCTCGTACGATCAGCTTGCGTAATAAATTTCATTTCGAGGTCTGTCCGAGATTCTTCCAGTTCCAAAGTTTGTATAGGGTAGGCAACGTGCGAGTGATATACTTCGGATGTTGCAAGCGTTTCTAGGTTACGATAGCTTGCCATAAGGCGTACCACATGCCACCATAGTCTTATAAATAAGAATGCTTAGATCTAATGGCGAGCAGTTGCCGTAGCTTACGAATCGTGATTTCAAATATTATTACATTTGTGGCGTCATCTATCTGGCCAATGATGACACACAGAGAAAATATCTAAGTGAAGACGACTGACTACGAGTTTACAGCATAGAAGTCAAGATGGCGCTATCAACAAATATAGACCTCCCCATAGAAGCCTGAATCGCGATATTAACATTCTCACACCAACTAACTATTATATACAAGTTCCCGACTACCAACAGTCGGGCAGTAGCCCGCCAGGCACGATCACCTAGCCTGGTCGGAGGATCCTCCCTTTGGTTGGAGGTATTTGGTGTGCTACCTCCACACATTTAATGTTTTTTTTATTTTGCAAGTACATTTAAGAGTCTTTTTTTACAGACGATTCAACACGAGTGATATTAAAGAATGGACCAACAGGCGACTATATCAATGCTTCGTACATAAATATGGAGATACCTAACTCTGATACAGTACTGACGTATATTGCTACTCAAGGTAAAAATATTTACAATACAAGTGTATTTGTTGCAGTGACTTGTGTAAACCTCATTTATGCCTACAGTCCATTCGAACTCCAATTTCGTACAATGTAAACAATCCGCTATATTGCAATTGTCTATGGTTTCATGAATTTACTAGTGATGGGAACAAGGATAATAAAAATAAAATTAATGACATCAATACATTGTTAAATAATAATTTTTCGTCCTTTTTCTTACATTTTTAAATAATATTACGTTTACGAATACTCTATTTGCTTAATAGATTAATTCTATTTAATTTATCACTTCAAATATTTGTATTTATGTTAAATATGGTTTGTATTTTATTGTAATCGTTGATTTATTTATTTATTTTTACCCATAACACAAGCAAATATAATTGCTTAATTTAGGGCTAGATGGTGCTGTGTGAATGTGGTAGAATATTATTATTAATATTATTATTATTATTATTATTATTTATAAACATTAAGATAATAAGACAAACAATGTACCTAATCTAATAAATAAATGTAATTTGAACTAAGTAAGCATTGACCTCTAAAGGCAACGATTTGACCACGGACTGAAATGGACTACTGAGATACTTTTAAATATTTTTCCGCCTGATGAAAATTTGTGAAATATGGACTAAATGGAATTTGTATGTATGTTACGATTTTATTATAGGTATTATATTACAATAAATCAAATGAACAGACCTGCGAGGGCAAACCCAAAATAAATGATAAATTACAAAATATTATGTTCCTATGATATGTTAAACTTATTTCTTCTAATAAATTACAACATTGGTTTTCAAAGACAATTAAGAGTACAGAAAAAATAAAACTGTTAATCAATTTGATGTCTTTATTCGACCGCAAAAAGAAATTCGTAATTTTATTAAATAATCTAGATTTGATTATTAACCATTAGTAAAAAAAGTTACAAAATGAAGTATATAGTGAACAGAATGTGTATAAATTCATGTGTTATGGAGTTTTTGTTAGAAAAATATGGAAAGGACTGTTTGTTTTCATTGTCCGAAAACGGATTTGGACAAGACTGTAATATATACTCCATTTGGTTTTTAAAATTATGACGTCATAACTTTGTATTTCATTCAAAGCAAGAATACTTAGAATGTTTTGACAGTTCATAAAAGTTACTGTACGATTTAATACTAGTAACAATTAATATTATATAGCAGTTGTCATCATTCTTATTCCGTAGTTAAACAAGTATAAACCTAAGGGCATTGCGTTAAAGCTTAAATTTTTACAATTTATTTTATTTAAAGTTTAATTTTTCCATAGTGTCAAATGTTAAGAATAATACAAGTAAATTATTCTTTTCATAGGACCCTTAGCATCAACAGTTGGTGACTTCTGGCAAATGGTTTGGGAGTCAGAAAGCAGTTTGATAGTGATGTTAACAGTTTTGACGGAGCGAGGTCGGGCAAAATGTCACCAATACTGGCCTAAAGTTGGCACTACACCACTGAAGGCTACTAATACTCTGACTGTACATACGAACAGCGAACAAAATCATGGACATTATATAAGGAGAGAAATGACTATGAAGGTTGGTAGAAAAATTATTTCATATATCGAATCTTTAGTGGAAACCTGACATAAGAAACAATCCATCTGTTTTTTTAAATATATTTTAAGTAGAGTGCCACAAAGTTCAAAGTCGCCACATACGATTTCTAAATTAAAAGTTTAGAATGTGCCGCAATATCTGAAAGACGATGCCTAATAAAAAATTTTTTTTGGATAAGTACGTACGTAACTTACGGACGCACTACGTACGTATTACTACTGTTTGTGTCGATATGTCAAAATTGCAGACCTAATCACGCCTACTAGCCTTGATTTTCCTTTTAAAAGTGTGTAGAACGCGTAAGCGATACTCCTGAAGTTGCAAGCATCCATAGGCTACGGTAACTGCTTACCATCAGGCGGATCGTATGCTTGTTTGTCACAACTATACAAAAATTTGTATGAATAATTACTAAAAGAACATGTTCGTGTACAGGAGACGGGCGGCGCATGTCGTAATGTAACGCAGCTGCAGTACACGGCGTGGCCGGACCACGGCGTGCCCGACGACCCCGCCGCGTTCATACGGTTCACTCAGCTATGCGCCACGCTACGAAACAGGCCGCCTTGTACGTATTGTTATATTGCTTATTTTATGTAGGTATATTATAATCAATAAAATGCTCTCCACTTCATTTGACGAAAAATTAACTAATCATCTGTTAAATCTCACGTGAAGCAATTGGGTTGCTAAAAGCATGAATAAATAAAGCTAATTAGTTATCTTATTTTTCGTTGATCAGCCTTTCAAAAACTGGGTGTGAGTAGCACGGTAATGGAAGAGCGTTCCGTTTAATGTAACCGTTAGCCAACGTTATGTCCAGGCACGCTGCCGCGTTCGGTCAGCGTCGTCAGCGCGCTGCTCGTGACTTTGACATAATGTGACATATGCAGCGCCATGAGAGACAAACAATGCGCGGGTGGCGTCGGCGTTAACTAACACACCGCCCACTGGCAGCACGCCGCCACGCTGCCTGAGTGCGCAGCTCAAAGCTCGCTTGAGGCGCTAGGCTGCGAGTTAACTTTTTGTCATTGTAAAATGTACTTTAACGTACACGATTTAAAGTCGTAATTTTAATTGCAAGATACGTGCCGTGTTATTTATGAGCGATGACTGTTGTTCTCGTAATTGTTTCAATTGATGAGTATCGTTGTGTGCAGTGATCCCGACGGTGGTGGACCCTGGGTGCGAGGAGGAGCGCTCGCTGTGGCCGCTGGTGGTGCACTGCTCGGCGGGCGTGGGGCGCACGGGCGCGCTGGTGCTGTGCGAGGTGGCGCTGGCGCTGGTGGCGCGGCGCCAGCCCTTCTACCCGCTGGACCTGGTGCGGGCCATGCGCGCGCAGCGACCCATGTGCATACAGAACGCGGTCAGTACACCACTTATACTGCAGGAGGCTCACTTGCCCTTCTTTCCTGTATACTCACCTCCCTCATTTCCTTTATCGCCCCCACGTCATTCACACTAGGCTCCGGCTTCGCAAGTTTCTGATATTAAAGAAGTCCATGAGTGATACACTCTGCCACTGTTTGCAATAAAAAAATTAAAAAAAAAGCGCCAACGATGTTGCCTAATCGGAATGTTGTCAGTTTGTACACTTATGGTACAAAAAGTGCGTCGAATTTGGTACACGTGCACGCATCTTAGGCGCACGCTGGGCTCACGTCGCAGAGGTAGCGCGTGCGAGGCGAGCGAGCGGCCGCACGATCATAGTACGCGACGTGAAATCAGCGTGCGGCTGGTAAAACGCGACACTCACGCAGCGTCGCAGCACGCAGACAACGTTCGCGTCGTACACACACTCGAAGAACGTGTCACCGTAGATTCATACTAATATTCGTTTAGTTACTAAGAAAATATTACTGCAAATACGATTTTTATATTAATTTTATTTTGAGTTAAATTAAAATTTTTGTATTTTTTTATTGCAGAGTCAATACAAGTTCGTATGCGAGAGTATACAAACAGCGTATTCGCAAGGTTTAACGAAGACATCTTCAGAGACCGGTTCAAACTGATAGTTAAGTTCCCTTACCAATTATATCATCTTTAGACCCCAGACTGATTGTGATAGGTTTATATATTGTCGATAAAGACTGAACGTTTACATCACTAGCTTGAAAACGTTCACTGCTGAACATTATGCCTTTCTTAACGAGGAGTTTGTCATAGTAACTGTACAATAGGTGAATACGTGAAAACAGTAAATTCTGCTATTGCTTTATTCGCCTATTACAGCAAAGGATAAAGGTTGATTTTGTATTTTAAACCAGTGGCTTGCACACTACACTATGCAAAGATTTGCATCAGAAATATCAACTCTAATTCTATTGCAATAGAGGCTAAATCACTTTATTATTACTTAAATCCTTTTGAGTTGATATTTACGGTTCAGTGCAGTGATTTCCCTATAATATATTCGCTAAAGTCTAATAGGTGAATGTAATTATCGTAAGAAATTGTATACAGACTATTATACCGTCATATAAGGTCCTATTTTATTTATTTTATTTTATTTTATTTATTTAAATAAAAATAAATAAAGGTCTTATGTATCACTCATTGTCGTTCAGTCTTTATCGTTAATAATGCGAGTAAAAACAGTGTGTTCATGGATTCAACAAGTATAATAATTACTTTTTACATGAAGAACGCTGTATAGTCAGAATAGAATAAACTAGTTAAGAGATACAGGTAATATATAATTGTATATTTCAAGTTAAAAACCATATTGTTGACCCTAAAACGCAGTTGGTTGTACGATATGCGGGGCGATAGGACGTCAAAAGGTTATTACGATCGGCGAATTGGCCTAAAGCTGTCGGAAACGTACCTTTCCAAATCCGATTTGTGGTCAGTTATATTTAAAAGTTAAAGTCAAAAATTGTTTCAAATCTCGGCAATCGTCATAAAATACGACATGGAAACTTTTTGAACAGTTATAAATTAGCTAGCATGTGTTGTCGTGATGATAGTGGATTTCACTGAACAGCTTCCACGTAAACAAATCTTTCGCAATGGCGCCCTGCAATTCGTCAACATCAGCTGTGTAATTCAATACAAACTTTGTAATAATCGATACAAAACTTTCATAATAATGACTGATTAAAGGAACTTGCCTTTGAATTATTATCATAGATTACTATATAACGTCACTGTTTTCGTGTTGATATTAATTGTAAGTCTACTCCAAATGTGTAGAGCCTTTTAAATGTAATAAATAACGTATGTTTAAAAACAAACGTGTCGATGTCCCTAAACTATCGACTAAAATATCGAAAAATTCGAATATCTAACAATCAATCGGTATCGATTATCGATTGCTTATCGACCAATCGACTTTATTTAGTTTTTTAAACTTGCTATATTCTCTTGTATTGTTCAAATTTTACAAACATTTTAGCCGTACACAAAGTACATTAACTCGGCACATCGATTTATAGTCAGTAAAAACTTTTGATTAATTTTTCTATGTATAGTCGATTTTATTGAGGATTTTATATTGTTTAAAATCCTTGAAAATGCACCAGTAAAATGTAGAATTTCTTGTAAAATACACCAACCTTTTGTATCTTTTAACTATTATCACTAAGAAAAGTAATTTTCTATAAATATTATTAACTATTTATTTCTAGCGTATGTTCGACCAGTGTTTGTATAATTGTTAATTTATAAATTTTATAAAAATTTGTTGCACGATGTTATCGATTATCGACTAACTCGAATAATCGTATCCAACATATCACTGTTGATAAGATAATTTATTATTTTAATATTTATTATTTATTTTAGATTTAATTTCGTCTAACACTTGCTGTGATTTGTCACTCCACATGATATTTAAGTAGGTCTTGCCTTTACAACGAATTTAGTAATTTATGATTTTGAGAGTTGTATTCATTTGTTATTTTGGTGATAATAAGTTGTAACATTTCTATTATCGTGTAACAAAACTACTACATGTTACAGTTCATTAGAAACCTTAATACTTGTAATGACAGGCTATACAAACAGCTGAGTTTTATTGTTATTTTTGTATAAACTATTTTTCTAACAGATTGTAACCTTCTAATGCTATGTAACATTCTAATAAGATGTAACATTAACTTTTTCCCGTAGGTCTGTCATTACAAATACTGCTTATTTTTCTTGTGCCATTTGTAAAATAATCTTTATGTATTTTGTACATTTTATTTTTAATATATTTCTTAACAAGCAAATAGGTATTTTATGTTCATGTGTACGTTTCGTCAACAACAGTACCTATGTAATAATATTGTATACTTCAGACCTAACCTTACAATGATTTATTATCACTCATAATATGTTAAGGGACCCAAATTACGATTTGTATGTATTTATAGAATTTAAAATAATGTAAGATGGTTTCCAGTAAGTATACGTAGCGAAATTTGTAAGTAAAGTGATAGATACGAAAATGTAGTAATTTGATATTATCTGATTATTTAATGGTACGGAGTAGTCAGTGCAATAAGTACCTACTTACGCAAATTTTAAGTATAAACTTTTATTGTTTTTTGAGTTATCGAACATCGGTGGCATGTCAAACAATGAATTCTTAATTGTCATATAAGACGTTTACAGTATTTCTATGTAGGTACTAATTAAAAATATCAACAACAATAAAATTAGACAATTTAGTCTTACTAATATTCAACTAAATCTAATTTTTTTTAGAATTACAAACTGACATTGAACAATAAGCAATTGGAAACATATTCAAAAGTATAGAACATATCAGTTTATGGTATAATAATATTTAGTCGCGTGTACCTTAATATTAATACTAACGTATTTTATAACGCACACGTTCTTGTAACTTATTAAAAATATAGCAGAATGCTACTCTTAGCTAAATATGCTTATTCAAAAATTGGGTCCAATGAAAGATAGGACATTCCATTTTGAGAATTTTCCTATTTTAATCGAGACTATTTAGTTATTTTTGTGTAAAGGATTTTTCAAGTTCTTACTTTTATATTAATTAACCTGCCCAGTAGCAAACCTACTACTGATTTTGATTAAAATAAAATATAGTAAAAATATATACTTATTATTTCTACGTGGCTTCGACTTCGCTTTTAATTTCCAAATTACCAGAACGTGTCGCTTATAATGTGCCTCTAAGTTTATATTACGATTGCCATAATGTAATATTATAAGTATTAGTGTGTAAAATGTAATATAATATTAAGTATAACTCATGTAAAATCACGAAAATTCTAAACGTTGTTTTCCATTTAGTTACACGTGTACTACAATTGAACCTTTGTACATGTTCAGTTGCTAATCAGCTTAATTAAGTGGTGTTAAAAAATACACTTTTTTTTTGTTTTTGCTTACGCTTGCTACTAAATGGAATCCAATCCTCACTATTAGTATATTAAGTCAACATAACTTAATAGCTCGCGCATTCTAACTGTCGCTATAAAGGAGGGTAAATCTCGCAAAAATCGGTCCCGTAACACTATTTATTCACAAAAATCGTTTATATCGACAACATACCCACTAATTTCAGAGCGGCTGACTTAGAATACGCGACCTGTTATTCACTACACTAATGAGACTACTATTATAATTTGCACAATAGATGCATTTTTAATGTTTCTTTCACAAATCATTTTATTTTTATTACAGAATTCTTATTTTGTACTTCAACACTAATACACTATTGTGAATATTTTTCTATTCTTTATTCTAAGCTATTTTTTGCAAGTAATAAATGTTTATGATATGTTTTTAATTTATTGCTTTGTAATTTACGCTTCGTTTATTAACAAGTAAATGTTTGAGAATAATAAAGATTGTATTTGTTCAAATTGTGTGATGATTGATTTAGTTAAAGAGAAATTGATAATTATGAAATAAAATTTATTTCATACACTTATTTAATTGATTGAAACTATGATTTTTAAATCAAAATATAATTTACTAGAATGATATTGTTTTCTTATAAACTTGAAACAAAAACAAAACTTTACACTTTAATTTTATATCTACGGTCGTAAAACACGATAGTTATTCACTTTTAATTCCTACTATTTTACTTTTTAAATAGGAATTAAAAGTGAAAAACTATTTTTTAATAAATTATGTAATATTCAGTGATGATAGCTCTCAAACGTGTGAATGACTGATGTAGTTGTAAGTGTTGTAATGTAATGTTCAATTATTTTGTAGGAAGAGTGCCGGATCTAATGTAATGTAACATCCCTCGTAATGTAACATCGTAATGTTTTCTACCTTGTGATGTCTGAAGTGCTGTGCGTTTTATTTTATGTCAAATAAAAGTTTATTGATTAATTGTGATATTTTATTAAACCAGTTAAAAATATAATTACAATGGAAAATCATCCTAATTTCCAGCCGAAAAAAATCCACTGGGCTTAGCACTCGCCTAAGCAAGCCACATCGACCGGCTATGAACCGCCTTTATTCATCAGTCTCCTTCATGACGTCGACGGTCCAACTTGTCTGCTGAGGAGACTGACCTCAGCTTACCTATAAACCCGTATAACTTTTAAATAATTAAAGACTAATTATTCTAATATTTGGCGACTATTTTTTGTGTAAGATTAGATAAATATTATGTAATCATCAAACTTATAGAACTACCGCATTTAAAGTTTGTCTTAGGCGTGAACTGAACCCACAACACTGCTATGACTTGACAATTGGAGGTCAGGGTCAAAAGAAATCAGACTGCTAGTCGAACCATTTCATATACATACCTACATTTAATGGTGGTTAAATATATATATTTATCTATATTGAGTTGCAACTGATTGGAAAGAATTTGCCAGAAGAATAGGTATCAGTAGGTTTAAATAAATAAAACAATAATAGGTACGTAATTAAGAAAAAAATGCATAGGTACCATAGAGATTCTGAGCATCTCGTTATCTGAACTTGTTACTATACCTATCTAATTACTTACCTACTTTATAGGAACAATTGAAAATCTGCAGAAGGATTGTTATTAGTAAAGCTTCTAAACTGTTGGTACCTATCTATTGCGATATTTTTGGGCATCAAACTATAGTACCTAATAGGTAGGTATGGTACATAAGTCAGAAATATTTATACAGCTTTTATTGACGGCTGTTATTAATGAAACTCCATTAAAAGCAAATATCGAGATATATTGGCGCAATACGTATGAATTGCTATGACATTTCTTCTTTTATCATTTTATTTTTATACAAACAAAACATTTGGCATAGATCGGTTGACTGATGTTTATACTAAACTATTGAAGATGAAGCTTTTATATACATTAGCCATTGGTGTACGTTACGTGTGATTTAACGGCATGTGTATATAGGGATACGTATTACACGGGCCGGGCGAACACCCCTTGTTCCATTGTGGAGGAAAGTCGAAATAGACTTGTGTCTGAAATCGAGAGCACTCTTAACAGAGTCTCTGATTGGGGACGACTAAATCTAGTCCAATTTAACCCCACCAAGACACAAGTCTGTGCGTTCACCGCTAAGAAAGCTCCATTTGTAGATACTCCGCAATTCCAAGACACAGCCCTTACAACATCTGAAAGCCTTGAGATCCTTGGAATCGACATCTCCAGCAGCGTCCAGTTCCGCAGTCATCTGGAGGCTAAAGCCAAGTTGGCCTCCAAAAAGCTTGGTGTGCTCAACAGGGCGAAGCGGTACCTACTTCAGTGCGGGGCAAAGACTATAGCTTTACAAAGCTCAAGTTCGTCCCCACATGGAGTACTGCTGCCTTCTTTGGGCGGGAGCACCCGGATACCAGCTTGGGCCCCTTGAAGCGGTCCAAAGGCGTGCTGTAAGAGATGTCGACAATTTCAGGCTAACAGGCGGTATTGAATCACTAGGCCTAAGAAGAGACGTTGCCTCCTTATGTGTATTCTATCGCATGTACAATGAGCTGTGTTCTGAGGAATTGTTTAGAATGGTGCCAACGGCCACTTTTTATCATCGCACCTCCCGCCATCGGCTGGGAGTTCATCCTCACACCTTAGAACCTCTTAGGTCCCGTACAGTGAGGTTTCATAGAAACTTTCTCCCTCGTACGATAAGGTTGTGGAATGAGCTCCCCGTCGAGGTTTTCTCGAGAGACTACAACATAGAGTTCTTCAAAAAAGGAGTTAAAAGGTTTTAACAGGGTCGGCAATGCACTTGTGATGCTCCTGGTGTTGCCAGCGTCCATAGGCTACGGTAACTGCTTACCATCAGGCGGGCCGTATGCTTGTTCGTCACCTTATTCGTATAAAAAAAAAAGCTACCTACGTACCTAAATAATTGTAAAGATACTTATCCGAAATCAAAATACCTAATGTTTATTATAATAGGTACTTAATCCTGAATCTGGGTGTAAATATCTAACTCACATAGTAGGGAAGCCTGTAGGAAAGTGTTATGGGGAGGATGACATAGGTGGTAGGTAGGTATTAACGAAATCAATAGGTAACTACTACTATTACTACTGCATTCATTTTTGACGTCAACCTATGACAGAAATCCTCATTGGTCACCAACAGCTGTTCTTGTTTGTAAAACTTGGATGTCTATTTATTTATACCGACGTCATTAACTAACCAACAAAACCTTGACAGACACATACACATAAATCAGTTCACATACTTCACACATTACATCAACCTAGAACCAATATACCTACAGGTACCAACTTAATTATTTTTTTCAAATTTTAAACTTTAATTTATTTCGGATCATTTTTATTTACAATCCATAAGAAATATAGGTATATCATAAAAACTAACATACATACAATAATATAAACCTAAAACTAATACGAGTGCATCAGCTTACGGCGGCGTCATATTACGCGGCGCAGTATTGTGTAACCTCCCACGATAACGCCGATACACAATACCTTTTGGCCAAAACTTAATTAAGCACTTGGTCGAAGAAGTTCCTGTAAAGCCGTTTTACGTTCAAGCCGCTAACATCAACGTAGTTTTTACTATGAAATAATACTAAATATTAGCATAAGAGTGGTTTGCTAATTAGCAGCTTGATAGGTCAGAGGGCAAGTCATAACGGTAGATAGGTATACCTAGACTTAATTAAGCACGAGGTTGCGTAATCAAAACAGACAAAGCTAGCCGATGTTCTCAACATACAACACGAAAAGCATGAAGTCTGACAGTCTGAGGCATTCAAGGTGATCAGTTTACGCAGTAGAAGTGCGTGTGATAGCACTCGCAAGATGTGGAAATTATTTGCACATAGGTATAACGTGTGATCTAGGTGTACCTAAATATTTGTACCGAGCCTGGGTACTTTGTGTCCGGTAATGTATGTTTGTACAGTCCTCCACTTCACAAGGCTTTATTTTCTAGTGCATGATTTGTTTTTAAGAATATAAATATAGTTTAGTGTATTTTTAAACCTAAAGTGATGAGTCTCTTAGAGGCTCAGTGGTCAATAAATTTCAATAATATTAGTAAATACTTTAAAATTGTTTATAAATCCCACTTGCCGACCCAATTGGTGGGTTAAGTAGAATAGGATATTAGATGTACTATATTTAATTAAATATATAAACAAGTCAAGAGCCCTACTATCTGCTCACGGTTAAAAGACAGCGTGAGAATCTCGCAAAATCTACCAATATTAAGAGAATCCATGATCAGTAAACGTTATCCAACACTATCTCATTTAGGATATTTTTTTCAGTATAATTTAAAAAAATCTGTGAACTTTGAAAAATTGGGCAATCTTCTTTTTGAATGATATAGCCAAAGAATAATTACCTTACCGTGTTTCTTACGTCAGTGTTTTGTAGTGTAGCTGTGGGTGTACTTTAACTATTTATATTACAAATATTAAATGAATTTTCATTCATTTGAATAAATAAGTTTAAGTTTGGTTGCTTGACTACTTGTCGCCATTCATTTTACGCATGTATCTACCTAAAACAAAATTAGATTGTAAGGTATGTTAGGTAAGGAAGTAAGTAATTTAAACATTGATCTGATATTTTGACACAATATTCCAAAATGTGCATTTTTCGAAATTGACAACATTGAAATTGACAACATTTTAACCGGTAATAATTACTGTTTGATACTATGGTATAAGTTCGTTTAAAACGTAAAGTCGTGTCCAATGTTTAATTTTAACCTTATATCAACGTTTATAAGAATCAAGACGCTCGGCTTTGAAAATTACCCGAAGTGTATCACCTAAGTTGACTACCCTCACAATTTTAACTTTGCCTAAGTTCCACAAGTACAAAAGTTCTCAAGAGTCGAAAGTGTCATAGCTGTGTTTGCAAGGGTTCTTCACATGTTGATCCTGGCTTTCAATAGTTACAGTGTTGGTACTGTGGTGTTGACTTTGGTGTCCGGGATTGTGGGTCTGCAAGAATTTCGTTAGCCTTGAATTAAAATGCTTTTCTATTCATCTTATAATTTGACTGGCCTGTTGGTCTAGTGGTTAGTGACCCTGACTGCTAAGCCAGAGGTCGTGGGTTCGATTCCCACCCAGGACAAATCTTTGTGTGATGAGCATGATTGTTTGTTCTGTGTCTGGGTGTAATTTATCTATAATATGTATGTATTTACAAAAAAAAATGTATTTATGTAGTATATCAGTTGTTTAGTACCCATAACACAAGCAAATATAATTGCTTAATTTGGGGCTAGATGGCGCTGTGTGAATGTGGTAGAATATTATTATTATTATTATTATCGAGAGCACCCTTGCTTCGCTTCAGTATCAAAAGTTTCATTCGATCTCACAACAAACACCTACCGAAAATATCATAGCAATAGTGTTGTATTGCATCATTTAGATTTACAAAGGCGCTCAAAATATTGAAATTATGAAAATGTCTGAAAATAATAAGTTTAACATATTTAATTAAATATAGCCTAAATTACCCGCTAAATTTATAATTTCTAAATGTGAAATAGTTTTTCAAATCGAATCGTAACTTTTAATTAAATCGTTGCAAACAAACAAACATACGAAAAATCAAATATTTTCTGTTTATAATGTTACTTTAGATATGTAACTAAGTACTTGTCCCGTTTCGAAGCCACAAATACACATAGACTTATTAAAAAGCCACGTTTTTTGCCTATAATTAATTTGCAACTTATTTTATATTTTTTAAATCGATTTTATTGTAAGTATATGTTTCGTAAGCGATAATCCCGTGAGTTCCAAAACGGTAGTAGAGTCCAGAGGTTGCCAGAGCGACGTATCGTCAGTGTTATCGCGACTCCCGGTAGGGCGACCCGCCCAATATAGACGCCCAAACGTTAAATACGGAACAAAATGTTAAACCTTCGTTAATTATTATTAACTTAACTCATAAGTATAGTTAGATATCTACGCAGTGTGCTAAGTATTCCCTACAGTGAAAAGATAAATAAAAAGTGTATTTTTTCGATTATTTTTTTTTGTTATTGATATCTAATCCCCGTTTGAAACATGCCTACATTTCAATGTCCAATGTAAATACATTACAGGTTTTAATAACAGCCTTCTGTATTTAAAAATGTATTAGATTGTGAAATTGTTCAGCTATTTTTGTAGAAAATTGCTCAATATTTCTCTAAGAAAATATAACAGGAAAACACAACAACTTGTTGCATAATGAATTTGTGATAGCGACAAATTTTAATACAATATCTTGTTTATAAGCTTTTAGTTAATTGAAACTTCTGTTTATACAGACATGATGTTTTAGGTATATAGATATGGAAAACACAGCCTGATGACGGTCAATATCAAACATATGTAGTCCTTTCACGAAAAGAGGAGTTTGCTATAGTTTTTCTTACGATGGTTGGACGGAAGGATGGTTGGTTCAGACATCAACCGATCTGCTAAGTGTGGTGACAGTAAGCATGGTATATATACCTGGTATGTTTTTGCTAGGCACATCCGCTGCGGGTACGTACTGTGTCTCACTCCTGAACTAGCAATTAACTTTAGTTAGAGCGATTCTGCGCTACGTCCGATCTGGCTTCGTGTAAACAGTAATCTCGAAAATTAAATGGAGATTCTAGAATCGAAATCGGATAAAGGAAGTCGGATCTAGTGCGTAAACTACCATAGAAATAGTTACGACTACTCTGAACCTTATTTTAACGGTTATACGTATCAGATTTGAATCGGACGCAATGTGAAACCGTACTTACAGGTACTCAGATATCGGGCCTACGACGATGCATTAGTATATTACAGCAGTACCTAGTATGTACTATAACCTGTTTATTGGAGACCAGTATCTTAAAATTAAAATTAATAACAAAAAGTAGGTACTTAACCCTTTCATGGACACTACTTTAGACACAATAGATGTTTTATTGTCATCACGGCCATATACGTTTACTGTCCCGGCAAGTGAAGTAAGTAAGCTAAAGTAATCTGAACAGTATCACGTATTGGGTTAGACCATAGCGTAACTATAATTTTTTATTTTCTCTGAATCTTCATTAGGTTTTATCCATAATCTAGGTAATATGGATAAAATCTAGCGAAAATAGCATCATGAAATTCAGCATAAGGTAGGCCTTAATACAATCTGTTCCAGCAGTGTTCTATTTCAGGATTCATTACGCCCAAATAGGTGTAGGTAAGCTCTGAAATTTTATACCCTATCGTAGAAATGGCGTAATGTTACGTTGTGATAAATTTATTCTCCTAAAAAAGCACAAATCTAAAAATTACTTTAAAGAAAGATACTATATTATCAAATTGCGGCACGTAAGTTATTATTAAATATTATGCGTCAATGGTGCAAATTTAATCTGATTTACATCAATATTGAATTTCCAATACTTACCTACTTAGATTCAGACGTGTGGAAAGTATTATTCACTGATAAGAAGAATACAGATTTATATTTATTTTGAAATCCGAAATACGTGGTTAGTTAATAAATATTCAATACCTTTACTTTGCAACAAATACCTACATCTTATTTTTGATCCTATAAGGAGTTCAAAGTTCAAAACTTTAGGTTTTGTTTTTACTGTATCTGCCATCTCGGTGTTAACAAAGGTTACAGAAGATTTACTTACGCGTGTGTTTGTAAAGAGTATAATTTATGTCGTAAATACTATTACCTACTGCTTGCAGTATATTACTGCTTATAATAAATAGTCGCGAGTATGATACGGTTTAGCTTCTTTATAGGCTTAGTTTTAGGCGTAGCTTTGTAAATTATATACCTACCTAATCCTGCCATAAAAATTATTATGGAAAATTATTTTTTCTATTGACTTCAATTTATTTTTAAATATTCTGAAGTTTAAAAGGGAGTCTGAGTTCTTTGCTAGTTCTTCTTAAAAGTCTCTTTATCAGCGAACTTAATGTTGGTTGTTGGTAAGTTTAATAAAACTAACATTTGTTTTGCGTTACTGTTTCATACTTATTCAATTCACGCACGTGATCTATTTTCTATGTTAGCCTACAAAAGTGACTTCACTCTGCATAATTGAATAAATCAGTTTATCCAAATGACATTGAGTTCTTCCAAAAAAATACTAAATATATATTTCCTTTTCTCCATTGCGGGAATTTTAATTTACGCGGGGCCGCACCGCATCGCATAGCCTAACAATAATGCTTCTACATCACTTTACTATATTAAATGAACTGTCAAGCCTTGCTACACTAATTACTATGTGCTATGACGCAATTTTTAAATACGGCGCGGCGTGGCGTGGCGCGGTGCGGCCGTAGTACGCGCTAGTCTTTAGGTTTTGCCATGAGATGTTTTGAATAGGTATTGGTGACAACACAAGCATTGATACTTTGTTAATATCACACTCATACGCAACATGTCACACGTAATTCAAATAATAATTTAAAATATCATTAACATAAGCTTATTACGAGTATAAGTAAATAATTCAACAGACACAATCTATTGCACATTATTTACTAAATAATCCAAAATAATAAAAGTAGTTATAATATTTTTTTTCCGCTTCCTCTTTGTTAGCCAACATTTTCTTCTGGCTACTAATGGATGTGTACTTTAATTGACAGCTGAATATTTAGTTCCCAGAAGAAATATTAGAGGCGTTCATTATTCATAAAAATACGCTAATAATACTTGGAAATATTTACATACGTTAACTGTGGTAATGATTTAATGAAAGGTAAACCATTTAGGGAAATAACTGTTCAACTGTTCAATTATTTATTAATTTTTAAAAAAGTAATATTGATTAATTGCGTTGCGTATTGCGTTTCTAGTCCGATCAATATTTTAGTATTATCATAGCTCAAACACCAGTTTTAACTCTAGATAAAGACAATAAATTCTAGTTAATTCGTACCAAACAACGTAATTTTTGTTGTAATATTATTATGGAGGACGGTTTTGTTAAAGGAGACATCACAAATTTACCAAGAATATATTCTTTGATGGTCGGTAAATTTTTTTGCTGCAAATCCCGATTTCTGTTCTGCTGAGTTATGGAATGTTAAAACTTCGATGTAAGTAATGCTCTCTAAATCTTTAACACTGAATATAGCAATTTGATAGCACTATAAGGTGTTTAAAATTTAAACATACACTAGTATTTTTGCATATAGGAACAGCACACCAACGATAAGTAGAATAAAAACTCATTTTAAAATATAAACAATTAACTTAAATAAAACATTCAAAATAACACTGCATAGTGCATTTGTTTTCACAGCTAACTGACGTCACACAATATGGCGTCCGCTGCTTCCAGCGATTTCGTCAAATTACGCGCGAAATTTAAAAATGCAAATTGAAATGCATTTTTATGGCACTTAACGATTGAAAAAAAAATAATTATTTTTTTTTGTGGTTCATAAGCACAATAGAATCTAATTGAGACACTTTTCAAAAATGGGTTTAATACCCTATTAGTTGCCCTTTTGACCAGTCATTGCGGCTTATCATTGCTAGTGATCCATTCAACATGAAAGCATATATTATGTATTCTATGGTAGCTAAATTAGAGAAATGAATGAATTGATGCGATCTGTCCAATGCTTATTATTTTGTATATAGTGACGTAGGTATGACGCACAAAATCACGTTCTAATGACGTTTGAACAATAGTCAACATAGCCCGGCAGTGAGCAGGCATAAATTTTACTGTAAACAGAATTAGTGTTGGGCAACTGGGCTTGGTTTCTACAATTTGTATATAGTTGAACATATTTGTTATATGACTATGTTAACTTGATTTGAAACAATAGATATCTAATAAGAAAGCAAAATGTAAGAAAATAAATATCCCTAAACAGCAAAGTAGCTATTATTTTTTCAGTCTGTTTTAATTTTATCGCGCAACGCATTTTGACACAAGTTTTTACTTTCGCATGTCCTTCGGACAATATCTTTTGGAAGGGTTATACATGCACTAGCCGGTGCCCGCAGCTCCGCCGCAAATTCGCGAATGTCGGTTTTATCACTATTATACATTAGGTAACGATTTTTCATACAAATTGTCATACTTTATTTGACATAAAGCTCATGTTATTAAATAATTAGTTGTTTTGTAATAATTACTTTGTATGGTTCTTTGGTTGCGTTGATGTGTTAAAATTGTTAACTCATACAAAAAATTGTAATTATCTGGCGATTGAAAAGAGTGGCGTGAGTTTCTTGCCAGTTCTTCTCACAGCTCTACCTCGTCAGCGAACTGGCTGTAGGTTAATTAGCTGACTTCATGTAATTTGACTTTTCATAAGTATCATTCTGTGATCAAAATGAAATAAATACTTTGACTTTGACTTTGACTTTGACTCAACCTTTATAGGCCATTTTTTCGCAATATGAGATAGCCTATGTTGTTCCCCGAGCTCTAATAAATCTTTATACATAAATTCATTAAAATTGGTTTAGTGGTTTAGGCATGAAAGCGTAACAGACAGACAGACAGACAGAGTTACTTTCGCATTTTTAATATTAGTATGGACTATTATAGTAAATTTAAAATTTGTCGTAAAGAAGTATAAGCAAAGCTGTCGCGGGTCGTTAGAATAGAACATAACTAAATTCTTTATGTAGTTTTGGGAACTTTAAGTAGGTTGTATACTTGATCTAGAACTCAAGTAAACTGATACCCACTCGGTTTCAAAGTTATATAAAGGGTAGAAGGCCTTGAGGACACTGCTAAAGAGCTAATAGAGTGGATAAAACAAGGCTGAGTATAACTAATTAAATTTAAATAAATATTTGTACAAGTTCATTACTTAATTAATAAAAATATTTTTTTGTTTAAGACGCTGTTGATTTTACATGACATCATGCTTTTATGATTAGATCATCATGGTGATACTCGTACTTAACGCTATTCAAAAATATCACAATTGTATTTTGTCTATGAAATCATCTCGGGCATTCCACAGGGGTCTCTATTGGGATCTGTCTTACTTACAAAGAATATCTACTTTATTTTTTTCATTGCAGGTTTATATTTATAAAAACGATTAGCTGTTGCCCACAGTTCCGCCCTCGTGAATGTCGGTTATATATCTTTGCTATTGACAACTTTTCATATAAACTTCATTCTCCTATTTAAATCCGTTTAAGCCATTTTCGTGAAAGAAACATAGTCTATGTTGTTCCCCGAGGTCTAATCTATCTCTATACCAAATTTCATCGAAATAGGTTCAGTAGTTTAGGCGTAAAAGCGTAACAGACAGATAGATAGACAGACAGACAGACAGACAAACAGACAGAGTTACTTTCGCATTTATAATATTAGTGTGGATTGCGTTGTTAGTGTGATTTATGCCAATAACTTTTTTCCAAGTAACGAGTGTAATAGTCTACATTCACTTGTTGAATGCGTAGGTACTAATACTTTACTATTGATGGTACATACTAATAAAGTGATACTAAAATTATTCTTAGTCTCATTCTGAAACCTCCCATGTGTTGTATTACGTAAAAGTTCCCTAGCACTTGAATCACATCACATATCAGTGGATTTTGTAGTATTGAATAGGTACTATTGAAAAATATTATATGTTAAATCAAGTACTAAAATATGGTATACATATCCTGATAACATGAAAGTGAAACAAAAAACTACGATAGTTCTGACGTAAGCCAAAGTTGGCAGAGACCAATGCTTCTAATTTACCTCAAATGGAGAAATACTCTACGTAGTTGTAGATAGCACGGGATAGGATGTTTCCGATCCATGCAACAGGCATTTTACTAATGAAAAGGTAATGTTCGTGGTATTGTAGATTCAAATCCTATATCCAAAGATCGTTTGAATACTTAAATGTGAGATTTACTAAGAAACGGATAACAGCGTCACCTTACCGCAATCATGAATCCACTCGCCTAGGTACTAGATATAACAAATCCGACTAGCATTGAATGTTTTCAGGCTGATGATAAAATCAGCAATAAGGCTATTACTTCTCCTGATTACATACTCGTAACGGATATGTAAAGCAAGACAGATAGGTTAGAAGTAAGACATGTACCGACTAAACCTTGCAGATCCACGCACCAGTTGCTTTGCTACGAACTCTCATTATCATCATATTTTTAGACTATCGTAGTTCTCAAGCCCAACCAAGTGTGCGTCTCAGAACCCAAAGTTATCAAATTAAAATTTGAAGTGAACAAAATGTGAAGTATAATTAAAACTAAATGTTGTGCTTAGAATGTGTTCACGATGAAGAAGAACGTGACGATAGTGTGGTGTGTTCTTATGTGGTTGTCTCCATCGGACAATTTCAGGACCCAAGAGATGAGTCTCTTGATGAGCAATACCGTGTTTAGAGTGGCGACTACTCAGACTGCTAGTGAAGCAACAGAGACAGCAACGGTATCAACTGAAGTCTTGATTACGGATGGCGTTTCAACTGATGCAGTTAAAAATGTTAGTATTAATAATAACTTTATTGTTTTAAAGCACTTATGAGTAATATCTCAATATGATTAAACTACAGTCTGCCATTGCGACAAATACTACCCAAAGCTCTTAAAACAAAAATGTGTTCATTGTCTAGATTTTTTACTTCACGATACTTAAGTAAACCAACACTCATGCTTGAGGAAAGTAGATACTATAATTGAAAACTAACACTATTTATCTAATTTACTTAGTTTTATTCTGATCATGAATCTTCACGGGATTACGTATGAAGACCTCCTTGTTGAAAAAATGGCATCTGACATTCATCATATTACTGGCAGAAAATCGTTGCTATAAAGGCGGGATGCAATCAATAATTCAATAAATTATTTTGAACTTACGTTAATGGAAAAGAGTATTTCTGATCTATTCGTAGGAGAAGTATAAATAATTGTATAAACTTACGATAATAAAAATAAACATACAAACATTTTAATATATTTGAAAATGTAAACGCAGTTGGTAGAAACTATTTATGTGTCCTTCGTATTAACAAAGAAATAATTGTACCTATAGGTAACAGAAAGGTTTTAATACGTACTATTATTAAAACGTTATGTTTTTAGGACGTAAAAAGATTGTATCTTGATAATAAAAACACCTTATCATTTAAATATCTCAACTCTACGTTAAAGCCCTTATACCATTGTTTCACCACACCTCAACCGAATTCATATTAATACATGATTCACAATGTTATTACAACAAAAAACTATTTCACGCTTACACTATAAACATAATATGTTATCTTATCAAATTTATCGGCATTGAACGTCAGGCATATTGTAGTGTGCGTATTATCGGCAGATTGTTTCCAAAAACGATATCAAATCTTAATCGTCAAACAATTCGCTTATTTACTATGATACGCGCTCGTTCCTCGTTAAAATTGACAAAAATAATTATTAATTAATCTATTTATTCTTGTATTCTATTGTTACGTAGGTATTGTGTTTGTGCATTGAACTATTTACACTGAAGTGTTTAGTAGTAATTAAGTGATTTAAGTGATATTTGAAATGGAAGTGAATTATATGATTCGTATAGTTTTAGTGTTGTTTAGTGTAAATTCACGTGCTCAGTGGAATTCGCGTGTGCCGTTGTCGGATGATATGGTATTGCCACTGCCTCCGGGTTATGAACCTGGACGGCCTGAGGCATCGCCACAGAATCCTGATTATGGACCTGCGACATCCCCGCTTGATTCAGGCTATCGACCTGCTGATAGACCGCTAAGTTCTGACTACGGTTCTGAATCACCTCAGAGTCCTGGAAATGAGCCCGTGGAGTCATCGAAAGGTATCGATTATGGACATGCGAAAATACCGCTTGATCTTGGCTATCGACCTGCAGAATCTCCACTAATGCCTGACTATGGACTTGAGGGCGGTCCTAGGTATGAACCTGAGAAAGCACCACATGGACCTGGCTATGTACATGTCCACGAGATGCCACATAGGGCTCGACCGAATATAAACTATGTAAGTTTACAAAAATGTTAAAAATAACTTGATGACGTAGTAATAGTGTCAAATGGGACTGCCAATGATGTCAACCCTATCACAAATATTTGTATAACATTGCCATAAATAAAATCGATTTGTAATACATAGGATCAACTTATCTAGTGAGGGTAGGTTTTACTTTACTGTTAACTTCTACGTATTATATGAATGATGTTACGTTTAATGTTACTCAAAAGGAAATAGAATAGATAAGAAGTAATCGTAAATATCACGATGAGTTAGAGCGTAGGTTGACTATATGAGTGATATGCATATTATAATTAAGTATAGTGTTCACTTTTTTTATACATTAGCCTACTAAAGTGACCACTACCACTACAAAGTCCACCTCGCCTGATGGTAAGCAGTCAGTGGAATCCAGAAGTGGTGGCCACCATACCCCATACCAAAAGCCATTGTCCTAGACTGCTGGTATGGTGGCCTCCACTATGGCGGCTGGGAATGGGGTTAGGGGAAGGGAATCAAGGAGGAAAGGGAGAAATTAGGCTTCCGGTGCTCTTACTCACCGAACGAAACGGAGTAGTACGGATACTACTACTCTTACGTCGATCTTCTATGAGAGGGTAGTACTTCCCCAGACGATGCGGCCCATTCATGCTGAAACCAGCGTGGATCTACTACTATTATAACAGTTAAATTTCGAACTGACTATATGACAAGCTTCTCTGTTTGTTCGACAAATATTTGTAATATTGTGAGAAATGTCTAAAGTATTAGTGTTCGGTTCAATAAGCTTAGAATTTTTTCTGTCTAAGTAAGTTATGAAGTTAGATCATAAATTATACTTATGAATGTTAAATAACTATTTTTGCTTGTAGTCAGTTCACTAACTAGGGTATAATCTTGACAAGTACCTGGTAATAACGAGTTCCTCCTGTCATTATTTTGGAGTTGTGATTAAATAAAGCAAAATGGCGTTGCAATATAAACTACAGGAGACAAAGTTACTTACTCATTAATTATGATAAGGTTTGTGGCCGCTTCAATTTGAACTTTATTGGAATAACGATAAAAAATATCGAGAATGATAATCATTTTTGTCTAATGAACATTAGTTGTGCAATATAGATACTTAATATAAATAACAATGCAAAGCAAGCAATTTCAAACTAAAGATATTTTATATGTCGAGCAAATTCTGGGAGGAGCGCTAATACATATTTCCATTTGGTAAGTCAATTTAAGAACTGGACAACTTTGGAGTTGGTCTAGCTAGGAAGTGGACAAGGTCGCCCAGAGGGGTGTAGATGAATGCATACAGTTTTCTTGAAATTTGACCATAGATTATTTATTGCGAGCCAGGCCTGTGGTTCTTTCTACCCATTACTCAAACGTAAATTAGTACGAAAATATTTAGTTCTCAGAGTAAACACTAGGTGTGATTCTCATTTTTACAAAAATAATGTTTTAGTAAAAACTATGCACATTGCACTGCACTTGTCTACTATTAACTATACACAAGACATCGCCATAGTTTTGCTTATAAACAATATTATTAACAAGCTGCGCCCCACGGCTTGGCTCGTGCCTAAAATGTGTTTTGTCTCCCTCCGGAACCAGACCGATTTTCGAGATAATAGCATATGCCCTGTGTCCGGCACCGGATTTATCTGCATACCAATTTTCATCGAAGTCGGTTAAGCCGTTTAGGCGCTAAGTGGTAACAAATATATACACACACACACGGGTAGTAGGATTTAATGTGTCTCACCAAATTTAATAAGCGCTCGATAGTAACTAGATATAAAACAATTTTATAAAATATACTTTAGATTAACGGAAATACTCCAAAAGTCATAGATTTTAATCAAGTGATTTCATTAAGTACTTTGATTATGTTTTTTAAATAGTTTAAAACTAAATAGTATTTAAAAAAATTCCAAAGAATTCAGCTTCGATTGGGTATATATCAAAGCTTTACTGGTGTTTACAGGTCTGTTATTAAAGAAGCTGTTGTTTGAGATATTTTCAATTTTATCCGTCCTGTCTCATTATTAATAATGTCTATTGTCTTAATAGTTGTATAATAATTTTACGAAACATAAAATGCGTGTGCGTAATCATATTATTATGTCGTACCTACTTTTATCAAAATTTTCATGCTCGTCCTTATACGTAGGTAAGTAAATTTTGAACCTTATGTTTCACAGTGAAATAGAGAATGCTGTAGTTGCTAGGAGACTGATGAATATTTTTACTTTTTTTGTGAGGAAGTACCCTAGGAACCCTCTGAAAGAAGACCTTAAATAATTTGCTCGCCGTTATTATTTTCTTAAAATGTCTTTCTATAATAACTTTTATTTCCTTTTCATATTTGTTAAACCAGTACTAAAATTCTAATCTAATAATGGCACTGTTCATATAAATATTTATCTCTTTGAACGTAAGATGTTGAACTCATAGTAAGGCTACAAGCTACAACATAGCTGCGTCCTTCACAGCTCGCGGTCGCCGGTCGGTCTATTTACCAGCTGCGAATTTATTAAACAAACATTTAATGTTTTTCTACGTTTCTGCTAATTTGAATTTGCAAATAAATCATTATTAATATGCAAATGATATGTAATAATAACATATTTATCCAAATACATGTATAAATATATTAATTTATACGGGTATGTTGTAACAAACGGCAAGAAATTTAACTAAAGTAAGTGTATGCAGTGTGTACGTTTGCATAGTACAATGTTATGATTATTAAATATGAATAATTGCGGGTTTATTTCGGTTATTCGGTAATAAATAATTCATATAAATTCGACATAACATACAAAGGGTTTTACAATTCCACTGTGAGAGGCCCATCGCTGGATAAAGGCCATTCTTTTGCACTGGAATCGAAAACGTCTCAAAAACAATGATTAAGTACTTGCGTCTAATTGAATGCAAAACAAACACATATAACGTCGAGGTTACCAGAAAAATAGTCAAACGTTAAATCCTTCTCGATGTTTTCCTTCGCCGTCCTCAGACGTGACCTAGCCTTGAAAGAATGTCTGAAAAATTTTTATTAGCTATGAGACCGAGATATCATGTAGCTTCTTTGTTCCAATTATTTTTATTACTATTGTATAATTTACTTGGTGTACAATAAAAAATATTTTAATCATGAACTAACTGGATGAACCAAAACTATTTATACTATAATAAATTGGCAAACATAATATTACATTCTATACGTTTATTCAAATACAGTTTCACTGTCTTAAATGCATCAGGAATATTTGTCTATATGACGTACATTTTCAAAGAGCTGTAATTTCTTCAAAACATCATATGAAATGTTTATATTTCCATCTTTTGTTATAGAAGTTTATTATATTTTTGGGAACCTCATAGATAGAATTACTTAATATCGACAGATATTTTAATATTACGTAGGCGATATTTGAGTCCGAGTATTGCCGAATATGATCACGCATTTCTTTAATATCTTTTAGTATATTGCTTTAATATCCATCTTCGTCGAAACTATTAGGTTTGAATTCAATACCGATTTTTTTTGTTATTTATGTTTCTATCAGTTTATAATTGATATCTTTCGAAAGAAAATTAATTTCTGTAAAAGCATTTTACTTTTTTTTGTTTTCTTCTTTAGTTAATGTTATCGTATGTGTGTTTTGTTATACTTACATGTAAGCGGGGTGCACTTCATAAGCAGTAAGGCACTGCCTACCTTAATAATTTCCTGAAATATCAATTTTAGCAACATAAATAAATAATGCCTACTTTTTTAAAAATCTCTATGTACGCCACTGTAAGTATATACATTGTAAGAAATCTTGAATAAATTTATTTACTTATATGTTGGTGTCGGTTTTTAAAATAAATATTTATACTAGAAAAATATAATATCATCCCACAGACGAGGGGTGACAGCGTCCTAGCTAAGGCATGCATTCTGGAATTCCGGAATTTCGTAATTCCGGAATTCCTAAACATTTTTTCAGATTTTTTAATTCCGGAATTAAGAGGAGTAATCTCGCAATTCCTGAATTCATTATTTTTATATTAATACAAAATTTCCTTCGTTATTATCTTTTCTAAACGCAACGCACCCAATCTAACTTCTGCAGATTCTAAATACGAATAAAAAACTGAAATCTTCGTTCATAAACATAATAGCGCCTTCCAGTCTTAACATTTTTATTATGTAATGAGATGGGTAGCATAACAATCAACACATTGAGATCAAATAAATCGTTTAAGAGGCGTTACTTGCTACTATTCAAATTGTAACGGTCATTTTTTGCATTTTGTCGTGAAAATTTCATTAAAACTTAATTAATTTACTATTTAACTAGATAACTTTGTAATGTCATGAAAAATACGATTTTTTTACGAAATGAAATCGTCATGATGAGTCATGCATGCGAAAGAGTTTGTTTGTTTGTTTGAACGCGCTAGTCTCTGGCACTACCAGTCGGATTAGAAAAATCTTATTGCGTTTAATAGCCCACTTCTTGAGTAACGTTATAGGCCATATAACATTACGCTACTCGCGACAGGAGCAGAGCAGTAAGAAAAGACGCGGATGAAACTGCGCCGTGGAAAGCTAGTTTCATATTAAAAATGTTAAGACTTAAGAAATTATTTAGCGTACTTTTTTTTATTTTAGCCTACCAAAGTGACTCCGCCCCGCCTGATGGTAAGCAGTCAGTGGGATCCAGAAGTGGTGGCCACCATACCATAAGCCATATCGTTATAAACTGCTGATATGGTAGCCTCCACTATGGCGGCTTGGAATTAATAGAGTCGGGGAAGGGAATTAGGGAGGTGAGGCAACAGAAATGGAGGAAATTGGGCCTCCGGCGCACTCACTCACTAAACGAAACTCTTACGTTGTTCTTCTATGCTAGGGTAGTACTTCCCCAGTCGATTCGACCCGTTCATGCTAAAACCAGCTGTGTATTACGTATATTCCAGTCTTTTATTCATTTTATACATGTTTAATTATATTGTGTTTTCTGAAAGCCTGGTTAATTTTACTGTATAAAGATCAAATTAATATGTTACTAAAGATTTATTACTGACTGATGTAATGTATATATATAAAAATGAATCTCTATTTCTCTTGGTCATGGCATCACGCGTGAACGGCTAGGTCAATTTCGTTAATTCTTTTTTTTGTTGTGTTTGTTATTGTCAGGAGAAGGTTCTTATGCAAGAAACAAGAAAAACTGAGAAAATAGCGCGGTGATTTAGAAAGTTTAAGATACTTAACCATCATATTATCACTATATAGTATAAAACAAAGTCGGTTCCCGCTGTCTGTCCTTATGTATGCTTAGATCTTTAAAACCTCGCAACGGATTTTGATGCCGGTTTTTTTAATAGATAAAGTGATTCAAGAGGAAGGTTTATATGTATATAGCGTGCATAATATAGCAGAGAAACATTGATAAATTTAGATGTTTTTAATGTGATGTCGTAAATATACAATTTTTTTGCGCTTCCATTGCAACGCTGGCTAAACCCTACAAGATAGATCAAAAAATGTACTACAGTATTGTACATCTTAAAAAGTTCTACAAAAGAGTCCGCGATAGTATATGTCTATCTCTAAGGGATAACCCACAATAACCATTTTTATCCTTTACATTTTATGAGAAATAATGGTTTATTTTCGAAGCGATTTGAAGCAATACAGCATTTATCCTTATCAAATTAAGTACCTTAAATACATTGTGCATTTAATTTAAATCAATAATGCCCTTTGGAGCATGTATTTTAAATAAACATTTTCAAAGATATAACGGATTAAAAATGCAGGGAGGGATATAGCGGCAGGGGCCGGCATTCTATAGTAAAATTAAATATACCTACTACAGAATGTGTAAATACAACGTTCACAGCATTTGTTTTTTTCGCACGGGCAATGCTGTTACTAAAAATATAGTATCAGCATTGCACCCGTGCGAAGCCGGGGCGGGTCGCTAGATATAAATATTTTTTGATTTGAAAATTTTTTTTATTTTCCTACTAAAATTACCAATTACGAAACCAGTTCCGGAATTCTGGAATCATAAATCCAGAATTGGAACTCAGTTCCGGAATTGAGAACCTTCCGATATTGCATGCCCTAGTCCTAGCCACCACTGCTATATGCTATCCGCTTGCTAGGCGTAGCAGTTATGGCAAATACCTACCTCCAGATTTTTAATATAAGAGAGCCTTATATATGACATCATCATGATGATGAACGATTGTAGAGGTGAGCTAATTGTGAGTAATTCCGTCGTCAACTTACGTAAGTCTACGTAAACACTATGTAACGTGAAACTGCTACATTATTTATTGACGCCAATATGAAAACTCGAAGAAATTTCTATACCTATTCCTTTTTCTATATATTTGTTAATAGCTTAACCTTACAGATTAATTGATCTTAACGTTGTAATACCTTCGACTTGTTCTTGACTTTTCTATTAACATCAAAGGCTGGAACAGACAGATGATGCGATGTAATTGATTGTTATATACTAGTTTACATAGAAGACACTATACCAAGCACGATAACACTATGTGATATTTTCTATAATGAGCTAGTACATTACAACTACTTCATGTCGCTGACTCGTCCTGCCCCGGCTGTCTGTACCGACCTTAACAATTTGAAAAATAATCTAAGTCGCCTATATGTCTCGGATTCTCGGGTTTAGTTTCGACCCAACAATCAAGGTTGTGTACGCCATTTACTCGTGCATAAACAATAATATTATGACTGTATTACCAGATGGCCAGCATCGCCCTACACCATTCTTTATTTTAAACGCTTCTTATAACGCATTTTTATTGAGAACATTGTTTGCCGCTGCGTATCTATTTATCTTTAAACAACTTTTTCTTTTTCGTGGAAAATGCATTACGCATACGCACCCGCCCGGGCAAGGCGGACTCTCCGACTGCACTCAAAGTGCGGCCGGCATACCGACTAAAACCCACGGTGTTCCTCCAGACGGCAATTGTGCGGATCGCACTAGCCTTCTGGAGGAACGATCGCCGCCTGCAAGCCACCTCCTAACTCAGCCGCAAAGGATAGGGAGAACGGCGCGTCGCATTACCGACTCTCCTCTTCCCCTGCGGCCCCATCGCGTCCGCAATCTGGCGGTTGTGGCCCGCCGAGGCCGCGGAAGTTAGGGAGAGCGGCTCACCGTTATGCCGGCATTCCCCTCCCGCCGCGGCCCTGCCACTCCTCAGCCGCAGTGTCGCCGAAGCAACACCGCAATCCGACCCAGTTGCGGTGCCACCCATACAGCACCGCAACCCACCTGAGCCGCGCCTGAGGCACCTCCTTGGGGATCCTCTTGGTTCACCGTGGTTCTGGGTAACCATGGTTACTAAGCCCCCCGCCGCGACAAGGGGAGCACCCTGTTTGGGAAGGATTTATAACTAGCTTCCCTCAGCGCGATTTTACCCTCGTTAAGTTAGGTTGGTTACTGCTCCTGTCACCAGTCGTGCGAAGCTGAATTGTGATGGTCATTCAAAAACTAAAAATTCATGTTAACTCGTGGTAATGATCTCTAGCTTTGCCATGAGATATCGTGAATTTAGTTGACGGTTGAAACGAATGTCCGAAACGATAACTATGTGAGAAAATGAACAGCGCCTCTGGTGTAACTCTGAGACTTAACTTTTGTCATATTTTAACTTTTCAAAATAATCCTACTTTCACCTTGTTCAGATTAGATTGTTGTCTGTGTATATTTCAATTTCAACTCTTCCATGAGGTCTATCTTTAGATTACTACCTAGTTATTTAATGTTTTTCTCAGTCACTTAACTTCTTTCCAGATAAAACAATACTACTGTACCTTTATTGTTTACCTGCCCAGTCTTTGTTTGCAATCATCAACATTGATTAGTTATCAAACATTTCGTTTATTGGCTATATATTGATTATTACGAAGTTACGACTCATTCTGATGACGTAGGAATATTACTGTGATACTGTTAATTTCAGTCACGTCAATGTAGTTTGTATCCGCTTTATAATTAGTACTCTTACTATAAGTCATATTTTATTACCTTAGCTACCTTAAAAACAAAATGTAACGGCTGTTAAAATACAGTTTGAAGTTTTTTTTTAACAGTTAATGATAAATAAATAAAGTATATATTGCATTTGGGATAAAAATGTCTCAATTTCGTCATGATCTAATAAAGTGTACATTTTTACTTTCCTGTCTGTTAATGGTTTATTTACAAAGGATGTTATAATCAAAATTTCTTTATAGTACGAAATGATAGTAACTGAATTAAAGATCTTGAGTTTATTAAAAGCTTTTTCTTTTATATAGTCACAAAGTTATCAGAAAATGAATAGGTATAACACCGCCCACAAGTAGAGACTATTTCAAAATGTCGACCACAATCTTGAAATAGAGAAACAAAAGGAAATAAATATGGCGGCCAAAACGTAACACATGAGGAAAATCATTCAACGCATAGAAAAGGTAGACTGCTGACAAGGCGAATCGTCAAACGGTATGCCAAGCGTGGTGTTTAAATATATTCCAAATCTACTTGGTGAGACCTTCGTTCAACAGTGGATGTATTACGTGTAATATGACAGTAGGATTATTTATTTCACGTACAACGGAATACGCTAACAGATCGTTTCGTAATAGATATTTGTGTACAAAGTTTAACCCCTTGTCTGTTGACTTCGTAGAAGAGAACATTAATGATCTGTTATACTGTCATCTCGGATAAGCACAATATTTATGAACATTTTGCTGGGGTAACGCACACGCGAGGAAGTGGTAATAATTCCTTGTGACACATCCCGTGTTGGATAGTGTCCTGATTTTGAGGTTTCCTAACATTTGTATTTACAAAGCTATATAACGATACCACTACATGATAACGGAGACAAAGTTTGAAAAATCAGTGAGTAGGCAAATCACATGTCAGTGGATAGTAATGCAACCGATTAGATAATCGCCTTAGCAGATAATGAGTTGTATAGATTATTACAAGGTTAGCACTTAATCGTCAAAACAGCCTGGACAGTCAATTGTTTAAATATGTGATAACAAGTTGACAATTGACTGTCCTTGTGTGTGATCCTGATGTATCGTGTACAATTACAAACAGGCCTTCTAACAAGTGAAAATATCAAAAAAAATAAATAGAATCCACTACCCTTTCACAGTGAAATCTAAAGGATATCGAACCAATCTTTTGCTCGTAGTACAGTTCAGTTCTCCGGTCAACCGTACTACGGAAAATATTTATTTTCCGTGGATATACGAATTAAAAATTCAAATAAGTGTGGCCACTAATAAAATTAAATATTAATACGTGGTACAGTTGCCTTCTATTGAATTATTAAAAAAAAAAACAAATGTACTATGGATAACATGAACATGTCTGATGGCGGTGACGGCGAGCGCTGACACGTCCTAAGGTCTGACATGATGTTTCTGCCTGTATCACGCGATGGATTCGTAATTATTTGAATATCGTTTACTACGGCTATTGACTTCAATGTAACATATTTCACAAACAATGTCAATATTATATATTTGAGATTGTTTTAGTTTTACTAGACCATAAAATGTTATCAAAAAGGTTATATAGCTTAAGCACTTAGTTCTTCCGTGGTCCAGTTAACTGAAATATAGATAAAAATATAATTTCTTAAACCATAGTCTGGATGACCGGAAAACTGAACTGTACTACGGGCAAAACATCATCGAAACAAATGGTTCAGTATCTTATACTTTTTACACTTAAAGCCACATTCTTCATTATTTATTACCTCCTTGATCTTGGATCTTTTTAACGGTGCGTGAAAAAGCTTCTCATGGTTCAAGTAGGCTAAAATATAAAAATAAAATAGATACTAAGACACAGGTTCGATCCTGCGTGGAGTACTGCTCTCATCTTTGGGATGGCTCCGCACAGTACTTACCGGATGCACTCGATAGGTTGCAGCGGCGAGAAGTCCGTATCATCGGAAGCCCGGAGGCTACTAAGACCCTTGAGCCTTTACAGCTGCCAAGAGACATCGCCTCAATGGCCGTCTTGTATCGCCTTTACCATGGAGAGTGTTCTGAAGAGCTCTTTGAATTAATTCCACCCTCTCCCTTTTTATCCAGAACGACACGTGCGGGACTAAAGTGCCACCCTTTCGCAGTGGAATTTAAAGGGTCCCGAACCAAACGGTTCAACACTTCATACTTTTGTCGCTCAATTAAAGCCAGGAACTCTTTGCCAGCGCATGTGTTCCCATCTAATTTTGATCCTGGGTCTTTTAAGCGGGGCGTGAAAAAGCATCTCACTAAGCCGCCATAGTGGAGGCCACCATACCAGTAGTTTGGCTTTTGGAATGGTGTCCGCCACTTCTGGATTCCACTTACTGCTTACCATCAGGCAGAGTGGAGTCACTTTGGTAGGCTAATATAAAAAAAAAGACTAAGACTTGTTATAAATCCAGGTTTATATCTTTTTGTCAATATTTATCATCTATACTTATTATATAAAGCGGAAAAGTTTGTTTGTTTGTTTGAACGTTCTGATCTCTGGAACTACCAGTCAGATTTAAATTATTCATTTGGATTTGATAGCACAATTCTTGAAGGATTAAGGCTATGTAACATCACGCTACTGGTGACGGGAGCAGAGCAGTAACCAAAGACGTAAGGGAAACCGCACCGCGGGAAACTAGTTAAATTTAAAAAAATACTGTAATGAACATTAGCGTGCATTAATTTTTCAATTTGGTAGGCATTTACTTAAAGTAATAACCGTAATAATATTTTTTTTTCATATTGTGTGATTCTCTGATCCAGAATATACAACCACCCTCTTCTCTCTCAACTCCCGAAGAAGGCTGCTAACTGAAATGAAAAAAGTGTTTATTTAGGTTTGCAAACTTGTTACAATGATTAAATACTTTTGCTCGTATAAAATAATAAATTATATTTTTGTATCTATGTGTAATTACAGAGGCCCGTTGTTAACCGGACGAAATGTAACCTTTAATATAATATTAAATACCAGCCTGCTTATTGTCCCACTGCAGGGCAAAGGCCTCTTCTCTTATAGAGAAGGCATGAGCATTAAACACCACGCTTGCTCAAGGCGCATTGGCAATTTCAGACTTTTTGAATCCAGGTTTCCTTACGATGTTTTCACCGTTCAAACCTATAATATTACTTAGTTTTTTTTTTTAATTCTTGGCTAAGTAACTGATCGTAAATAGGTACTGGTGCATACGTTAATCTATTCTCATACTGTAGACGATCGATCAGTCATACATAACAAGGTTAGTAAACACATTTTTGCAACGGCGATTGATTGATGAAGAAAATAACCATAATGTAAATATTTAATTTTTTTTATTAAAATGTAATGTGCAGTGAGCTAATGTTAAAGAAATATTACCAGAAATCTAAGTCTAAAATGTTAGTTACGTAAAGTCATAATAATACCAATCACAAGTTGGATCGACAACCTTATAAGGGTGGCGGGCAACCGATGGATGAGGGCGGCGCACGACCGGCCACTGTGGCGCTAATTGGGGGAGGCTTATGTCCAGTAGTGGACTTATTTTAGCTGATATGATAAGTTACTATTCATTAAAAACTAGGATATAAGTATCTACTTCTTTTAACCTCAACTTACCCCCAGTTTCTGAAAGGCTGATCAACGAAAAATTAACTAATCACCTGTTAGACCTAAAAGCATGGATAATTAGTTTAATTTGATACAGTTAGTTACCTACTAAACTAACCAAAAAAAGAGTCATAATGGTCCAGTGGATAAGGCACCCGCTTCGTAAACACTAGGTAGTGAGTTCGAATCCGGGCAAGTACCAATGTGATTTTTCAAGTCATATGTACATTCTAAATTTATCTTGGACATTTCTGACTTACGGTGAAGGAAAAACATCGTGAGGAAACCTGGACTTAAAAGTCTGAAATTGCCAATCCGCCTTGAGCAAGCGTGGTGATTAATGCTCATACCTTCTCTGTATGAGAAGAGGCCTTTGCCCTACAGTGGGACAGTAAACATGCTGGTATTATAGTTACTAAACTAAATATTCAAGCATTTAACAACACAATTGGTACTTCACATTAGATTTCACAGGTGATTAGTTCAGTTTTCGTTGATCAGCCTTTAGGAACTGGGGGAGTCTAACAGTTTGAAGTGCTGTGATTTCAGTTAAGGTAGAGCTATTTGGAATTATAGGAAAATTCGCTCACTAAGTACACATTCTTGTTTTGAATTTCCTGTATTTGATTGTCTATACAGCCTTCCACTAATTACCATCACATTATTTATTTTATTTGACAAATAAAATCATAATCTTTGTTAGTTAACTCCTATTTGCTTAAAATTAAACTCATTTATTTATTTTTCACATCGCACTTCAAGAACCATTTTTTATATTTACGTTTTCGATTATAGAGTTTTTTATCTACAATCAATGCTTTTAGCACAAATAGTTGCTAAGATATTAACACACATTACATATTAACGTATTTAGATCTCTTGACGCATTAAATAAAACCTTATAAATCATTCAGATAATCTTTTTTAGTATACCAATGCAAATTTATAACATTGTCTTTTTTTATATCAACAGTTATAATAACAATGCGTGTATGTTTAGGACAAATGTCCCCAAATACTCAAGCGCCGGTTTAGATACTTTAAGTTAATTTTAATTTCACATTAAAAACGAAAAACGATTGAGATAGCATAAGACCTAAGGAACAAAATTGAATGAAATTGGAGCTCAGCGACCTAACTAACTTAAAAAAACATTAAAACATTATCATCAAAAAACCAACATAATTATAAATAATGATTGTTGCAGGTAGATGACCCGGAGCCGCCTGACCGCCACTACCCGGTCAGACACGCTGGTCTGCCGCTTGACCTGGCCGTATACCCTTTACCGCTTGAGAACTCCGACCATGAACTTAGCTTGAACGTCTCTTGGAGACACTCACCAGGTAATAATTTTACGAGTACCTATGTTAAATTGCACTTGCGCGGTAGACATAGACGATACGTACCTACACTTCATTCATATTATCGTATAACTGACGCGCGATATTCCTACTTGAACTAGTGATAGAGTATATTTTAATGTCGAATTTGTTAGCATTCCCGCAAAAGAAGCCCGATTTAATGTGCGAGTACGAGAAATAACTCGCACAAATATGGCACACTAGTGGTTATTAGCGACCAATGTGCTTTTTTTCATGAATTCGGGTCACGAACTTCAGCGAGAAAGATTTAGCGACCCTAGACTAGATCCTAGACCTATCTATTTACGCGTCTAGTACTTAAAGACTATCTAATCTTAAAGATAATCAATCTAATTAGAAACTATCTCTTAAAGTTATAAAAAAGAGTGCTATCAAAAATCTAATAACTCTTAATGATGCAATAAAAAAAAGTTTGGCTAAATAATTTATGCAAAGCAACTGACTTACTTACTGAATAACATCCAAGGAACTCGCCTTCTCTTCTGAAGCAGTCGGCAACAAGTACCTACACTTAATTTTCATGTTTACACTGGCATTAATCCCAAAGTGCTTTAAATGTTCAAAGTTTACGTTTATTTAACACATGTAATATAAAAGATATAGGTTTATGATATATCTGTAACATTCACTGTTCATTGTTCCTTCTATTTTTTTGATGCCTGCCTGATTTAAAAAAATTATTGTTACTAACAAAACTGTCTGTGTGATAACGATGATAGGTTCAAAATGGAGAGGTGAATAATCTCAAAAACCGCCGTTTTGCAGCTCTTTACTAGCACGGTGGTCATCCCACACTCGCAGAATATAGATAAACATTTTCATTCATTTCTGTTTTCATATGACACTAAAGCAAACAGAGTGCCTGCCTAGTGCGAGTTGTTTTTAAGTTAATACGATTGAGAAATCTACCGCGTTTGGCTTTTTGATTGGTTAAGAGTTTGGAGCGGGCCAATCAGCGCACTAAACGTCATAAACGTGTCGATTGCGTTTACAAAGAAACTGAACTAAGCACTCTGAGCATTCAGAATAATAATTCGAGAAAGATCTCAGCTGACTAGACTCCCAGGCTAAATTGTAGGTGTGGTGATAACAACAAGATAGGTCAACGATGAAATTTAATTATAACTGGAAATTGTAACATTGCTAACATAAGAAACTTTATTATGGCTTGTTTCGTGACAATAGAAGTAGGTGTGATCACAACAGTATAATAAACTAGGTCACCAATAAATATAGAGTGACTTGCTTTTCGCGGCGTGGTTTCACCCACGTCTTTGCTTACTGCTCTGCTCCCGTCGCCAGTAGCGTGATGTTACATAGCCTATAACCTTCCTCGAGAACTGGGCTATCATACACAAAAATATTTTTTCAAATCCAAGTGGTAGTTCCAGAGATAAGCGTGTTCAAACAAACAAACTCTTCCGCTTTATATAATAGTATAGTATAGAATAAACAGCGAGTGTTATGGCCAGAAGTGATATAATATAATCAATAAACCCATTTTAGTTTTAATATACAGGTCACGAAAGCGTGTCAAATATATTAATTTTTACTCTATGTCAATAGAGTCAGGCAACCTGACTTTAAATAAATAATAATACCAGCCTATTTACTGTCCCACTGCAGGGCAAAGGCCTCTTCTCATATAGAGAAGGTATGAGCATTAATCACCACGCTTGCTCAAGGCGGATTGGCAATTTCAGACATTTAAGTCCAGGTTTCCTCACGATGTTTTCCTTCACCGTTAGTCAGAAATGTCCAAGATAAACTTAGAAAGTACATATGATTTGTAAAATCACATTGGTACTTGCCCGGATTCGAACCCACTACCTCGTATTTACGAAGTGGGTGCCTTATCCACTGGACCATTTCGACTTAATAAATAACCTGACTTTGGATGTCAATTATTTTGTTTAATAAGATGAGCAATAATGAAAATAGTTTTGTTAATTATACTGTCTTTTTAAAAATAACGTTATTTTGTCCATAAAGTTCCGTGCTTCTATTAGTACTGCACATATGTTTACCATTATTTGCAAAACGTCGAAGATTAACCTTGATCTGATCAAACATATCTCCTGTCTGAATTATATACAGCTTTCTCTCTTTATTTTTGCACATCAATAGTTTTCAGATCTGGTTCCATTAAGTCTAATAGTTCTAACCTTGAGTTGGCTGCAAGTTTCTTTTCAATTAAATTTTAATTTGGGAATTAAGTTTTTGAAATCTCGTCCAGTAGTTTAAGTTTAAGTTTTCTTGTTCTAAGTCTGACAAGAATGTATTTAATTTATACAAAATTAATGTATAGGCACTATCATTATACTTTGGATATTACTAAAGTATAACAAAGCACCACAACGTGAAGAAACTGGTACTATGGTTATAAATATTGTCTGAAATTACTAACTTTTCTAAAGTTTTGCTTCTGTAATATTTTAAACATCATAATTTCATAGAATAATATAATAATATGTGGTATCACACACCGTCATCTAGTCCCAAGCTAAGCAGAGCTTGTGTTATGGATAACTGAAATATAATATATATACATACTTAGAATACATAGGAAACACACAGACTAAAGACAAATACAAATGTTCATCACACAAATATTTGCTTTCCGCGGGAATTGAACCTACGACACCCGGCGTCGCAGTCAGTTATACTAACCACTAGAGCAACGGTGCAGTCGAGAATATTAAATAAACTAGCTAAACTAAATAAGCTAAACGTAATATCTTATATCTAATACTTATACTAGTATAATAATATAAAGCCGAAAAGTTTGTTTGTTTGTTTGAACGCTAATCTCTGAACTACCAGTCAGATTTAAAAAAATCATTTTGCGTACGATAGCCCAGATCTCGAGGAAGGTTATAGGCTATGTAACATCACGCTTCTGGCCACGGGAGCAGAGCAGTAAACAAGGAAACGGGTGAAACCACGCCGCGGAAAGCTAGTACCTCTATAATTATAACTATTATTATTTATATTGTAATTATTGCTTTAGAAAAATATTAATTTCAGACGTATATTTATATCTCGTAAGTACAAGTTTCTTCACTTTGTGGTGCTTTATTTTATATTTATAGGTTTAATCCACATTTCTTTATCTTCTTATTTACTCTTGTCAAATGCTTAGAAAGGGTAATAAGTGTTCTTTTGTTTTAGGGTCTCCAGCAAAAGATTATTCCCTAGAGGTTCAGAGTACTACTGACACAGTGGATTGTCACGCTCCCATGTGCTATGAATATAATATTCCAGGGGTAAGTTTACTTATAATAATAGGCTAGTTGACACTTGTTTTTACTATAATCTTAACTACGAGTATGTATATCGTTAAAAATCGTTCCAGTCGATCTTAAAAAATAGTACCATATTTTTCTGAGATCTATAAGACTTTAATTTAAAACTAAAACTTTTCAAGACTTTAATTTAAAATTCAAATACATAATTTAAAACTTTATTTTAAAATGTAAACTGCAGTACTTTTAAGTTAAGTTTTTACAGCGATCTTTTACTTTTATGTAAAATGGGTAAAAAAAAGTGGCGAATTAATATTTTAAGTTTTAGTTTTTCAGTTTATATTTTAAGTTAAGATAAATATGAGATTAGTTTTAAATTAATAAATTTTGATTAAAGTCTAGCCTATTCTAGATACTATTTTTGTGACTAGGCTAGGTTCTTACCTAGTATTTATGAGCAAAAAAGTGTAACAAGAAATTCGATTAAACTAGTTTTAGGGGTACTTTTAAAACAAACTAAATCAAGCGAATATTGGCGTAATCAGATAATTACGCCAATATTCGCTTTTGGGAAAAAACATATCTCTAAATAATTTATAAGGAAGTCCTTAAATTATTCTGTCTGTTTCGCCGCAAACTTCTTTTAACTTACTGAACAGACTTTGATGCAGTTTTCAGCATCGTTTTTTGGAATTTCAAAACATTTAAGATAAAATTAAATAAATTTCATCTTTTGCTTTATACCAATGCATGTGACGTGAGGTTTTCAAGGTTTGGATTCGAGGTCAAGATTCTTGAAGAGCCCGATATTTCGTTCGGCGCTGAAGCGCTGTCAATAATAGACATATTGACATATTGCAAAAGCGATTCAGCGCTGAACAATCCATTACATGAAATCGGATTTTCTAAAAAAGATCTTATATCGAAAACCATTGTTTTACTAACAATGGTTTAGAGAAAGACTGACTGAAAGAAGTCCATCGAAGAGCGTAGTACGAGTATGCGCAACATAGGGAGAAACAAAACGCAATAGTACGGATACTACTACTCTTACGTCGATCTTCTATGAGAGGCTAGTAATTCTCCAATCGATCCGGCCCATTCATGCTGAATCCAGCGAGGATCTATTACCGTAAAAATAACTCTATTGTATACCTAAGTGAGTTCAGAGCACAAAATATAATATTTGTTACTTATGATGATGGCTACGGAAACGTAGCCAATGTGTTTATTGCACCCACGAATTCATCTAGCGAATTTGAACTGTTTGTTTATACGAGCGTTTACGTTGTATCGTGTTTATCAGTACAAAGGGAATTAGGGTTTCTGATCTTGTAAAATAATAGTGTTTTGTTTAAAAATGCTGTTCCTTCTTTCAATTAGAAGCAAGGTAATTGGACAAGATTCTTTGGATTGTTGTTTTAATTAATTTAATGGAACAACGCAATACGAACGTAATGAGGAACATAATAAAGTTAAAATTATTTTACTTTGCATTGAGTTGTTGATAGATAATTAAAACACCCGTCTTTTGTAATATGAGATTTTTTAAATACCTTTTTTAAATATTTTTATATTTTTAATAATTCTTTGCTGTACTGATTTTACTTTGCCTCCTCACAAAATAAAACCTCAGAATAAGTACTTAGAATACTTACAATAAAGAATAAAAAATATGCAATCATAACATCAATATTTACATAACAACATGACTAATTCAATAACTGACGATAATAAAAATGATATTAATATTAATTCCAGCCTGTTTTACTGTCCCACTACAGGACAAAGGCCTCTACTCATATAGAGGAGAAGAAAAAAGATAAAAATATTTTATTATTTCTAGCTATTTCTTCTCAGGAACGAACGTGGTGGATGATACCGGCGTTTACTAACCCCGTAGCGGAGACATGCGCAGTTCGTCCTGGATGTGCGTATAAGGTGCGTCTTATTGCACATCCCTGGGACGGACACACGTCTGCTAATCTTCTACTGGAGTTAGACGGTGAGTGAACGTCAAGTTAGTATTATTTACCAACAAAGAACATAGAAATAGTTTTGTCAATGAAAATCCTTTTATATTGTAAGAACTTCTATAACATCGCAAACTAGCAAAGCTGTTGTAACATGAAATACACTGTTTGTAGTAAGACAATACCTCGCCATCTGGTAATAATACATAATAATATAATAATATCGTAATATGTCGTATTTAAAAGATTTTTGCTTTTGCGTATGATAGCCCAGTTCTCATAGAACGCTACAGGCTACGTAACATCACGCTACTGGTGCCCGGAGCAGAAACACGCCGCGGAAAGCTAGTAATAATATAATATCTCAACAAGTACACACAACGCCATCTAGACCCAAAGTAAGCATATATTTAGTACATCTTGTTCATTAGTCTAAACATAATATACTACAGAGCAACAATTTGACCGCCAGGCGTGGGGACTATAGGCCTACCTTGAAGGGTTCTGGATCGCATTAAACTGAGTACATAAGGTCACCTATAGGAAGAGACAAAGTGATTCCATATTATGGTGTCCAGACATAACACAACCCCAGTAGTATATCGCTTTACTAGAGATCTTTACAGACCACATTCACCTACAGACATACTACGCTACCTAGTTGCCTACAGTGTCTTTAAATGTGGCAGTATGTTTAAATACAAACTCCTTCAAGTAGAGCGAGAAATTTCACTAAAATATAGCTGTTAAAATGTATATGTGGCCTCATGTGAACGAAGTACTACATTTATAAATATTTACATATAACAGACCAATTTATATTTACAAGAATTCATGACTGATTGACTGACAGGCTACATGCTGTATATAAACTACTGACGGTAAAAATATGAGAATTCTGCTACCAAGATGCGCGATACAAAAACATTTTGTTTGTTCATGTATTTGTTTATTAATACTATATCGATAATAACACATTACACAGGTGCATTAATGAGTCAACTTTGTATATGAAATATCAACTTGACAGTGGCATAAATGTCAGTCGAGACGAAACGGCAATGTAAGGTACCAGTTTGACTGAATATGAATCTATTAAAAAAGGTAAACATAGCCTTAAAAAAGTCCAATATTGTTAATTCATCTTTAAAATTTTCATTTAGTTATTAATCCAAAAATGTTTTTAAGTTAAAATCGTTTATTTACTTAGATCAAATGAATTGACTCTTAAGAGTATGAACGACAGCCAATTAACCTTCAGCCAGTTCGCTGACGAGGTAGATCCATGAGAATAATTGGCAAGAACCAATCTTTTTAATCGCCTGATACTTACAAGATTTCGTATGTTACACAAGTTGTTTAGACTAAGTAGTAACCAACTCAAAAACCAGTAACATAACCACTAGAGTTACGGTACGATGAAGCCATTTTGGTTTTACCAAGTTTTACCGCTAATATTTTATACCAGAGCATAATTTTATATGTTTAACTTTGCAAGTCTCATCGTCACTATTAATGTAAGAATTGACATTTTTGACTGACAAATAACGTTATCCGAAAATGTTTGTAACAGAATAAATATTTTGCTTTATTTATCCAGACTAATAATAATCAGTCAAGATTAACGAAGACATTTAATTTCCGTTGTGAAATTACATCAATATTTTCATGAAATGAGTTCCAATATTAAAGGACTTTTCAATTTATAAAGTCGCATTTCTACTGAGTTTGCGAACTTGAACCACGTCGTTATTTTCTATCAAATAATGTTAGTAAACTTTTAACACTCCGTTTTAGCAGAAAAAGATTTGATGCGCGATTAAAGGAGATAGCATGAATAGGTATTTTATAGTATCTATATTCCTTCACGTTTGCGTAAAAAATTGCAATCAAGGCATTTTTAATTGGCATTTCAAGAAGATTGATGAAAATTTAGTGGTGTACTGAACGTGTGCTTCAGGGTCTATAATAAGCTACCGTAGCATCGCTTGAACTAAATAATTGTGGTGTAACTAGTGAACATGTGAATCAAGATTTTGTAGATAAGATTTCTTAGAACTGAATATTATTAGTACAATAATTATAAAAAATGTAGCAGGTTTAGTTAACAAAATAGCGGTAAAGTCTTTATCATCATTATGCTACTAGAATTATAGTAACTGGCTACCTATAGGTACCCTTCAAATAGAAACAGTAGTGCGTGTGAAACAAATAAACCTTGATAAGGATAAAACAAATAAGTAGATATCTTATAGATAGTATAAACCATTATTTCATTCATTGTTTGGACGAATGATTAGATAAACGCAGTTTAATTAATTATTTTTTGACACACTACAAACGAGGGCATAAAATTCTGATTATCGCAAAATACAAGTACAATAAAATGTAGCCACAACAGACAATACGAACAATGTCATAAAAAATTGGATGGTCTAAATAATATAAGAATAGTAAGATATCGTCGTTAACTTACTGCATTCGGCGTATTCATACAATATGCCTGCGACATGTGCAATAAGTATCTAATTTTTATAGAAGTAGAAGACCTCGATACAAAAAAGTGCTTGTCCATTTACTACTTTATACAACGTACTGTTTCTTCTACAGAATGTGTCGCAAACATCTGTTCCTGTGCCCACTCACCTCGGTTGCCCACGCCTGCAGTGACTGCAAGGACTGTACTCATCCACGAGGAAATATTTGTTAACGTATCTTGGATGCTGCAGCCGCCACAGTTCCCACAACGACTACCAGCTGGATTGAAAAAGCAGAGCTATATTGTCAGGTATTAAGAAAAACTATTATCAACATTTAAGCCATCTAGCACATTATTTTCGAGACAACGGTCGTTTTGACACTTTTGGCAGACAGATTGACGTTTGTAGTGGCACCAGTCTTATTTTCATCATACGTTTCTGTATTGGATAATTTTACTACCGTCTTTTCATGTGATGGTTGAACTAATATTTGATAGTTAAAGTTCTTTTCTTTCCAAATGGCTCTACCCTTTAGAGGTAATGTTACAATCAATGTAAGCAAATTGACTAACTTCTTTTGTTTAATATATAGTAAGGTGTAGCTTGTCTGTCAATTGTTCTCTGTAACATGAGTTTTCGAAAACTACTTGACTTGAACATTGGAGATTTAGCTTGTAATTTTTAGCTACGCGACATCAACTAAGAACTGACAACATGTTAATAGATGTAAAAGAAAAGGATAAAGAGGGCCATTCATTAAGAGCACACAAGAAAAGGCTAGAAATAGAACTTGATCGAGCCTCACTTTCTAAAATAACGGTATTAATTCTAAGATGTAGGTATATTACTCCTTCTTACCTACTTCAGCAGTGGGGTAAACTCTCACGAGAATTATTCTAAAAAAAAATTAAACTATTTAAATGTAGACAGTTAAAAACATATTTAGTCGTTCCTAGAAATTGAGTGTTATTGTATTTATTTCTTTAACAGTTTATATAATTTTAAACTGCATTGAAAATTTGTTGCAGAAAAACCATTATGTTGTTATTGATATTATCAGTGATGTCATGAAGTTGAAATTTAATTTAATTCAAAGCATACAACTGTCTTTAATATGGTGACTTTTGGTGATTCAACGTCCATTGTCTATGAAATAAAGTTACGATAAAAGTAAATAATTTGCCAGACTAATTACTGTTAACGTACCTATGTTATTTTTGTTTCGTACTTATATTACTTTTATACTACAATAAGGGACAGGTCGTAACGAAAGACTGTGGTTCAAAAAGGAGCAAGTAGCAATGTGATTTTCTCAAATTCATACTGGTTATTACTAAATTTACCTTTAATGTAATTATGTTACGATTTGTAAAAATGTAATAATGTGTGTGAAAATTTAAGTGAAATTGTCAATCTGCCTCAAGCAAGTATGGATTAATGCTCATAGCTGTTTCTTTATTTATTTATTGGCTCACAGAACGTCACACAGTCGCAAAGAAAAAAAACCTGTGGCACTCGGGGAATGCCGCGGTAAAGCTATTGCATAGCATTTTTATCAACTTATTTAAATTAAAAAAAAGCAGTAAGAAGAGCTGCAACTTGTGTTTGTGATAAGTGTATTAACTATACTACAGTGTCATAAGCCAGAATAGTAGTTTTGAAAATTTATAAAAATTTGAAACGATTGTTTACGTTTGCGCTCGGATTTTGCTTGCGCCCGGCTTTGTCAAGGCTTAAAATATGATATTTTGTATGAAGAGGGTATATTGTTTTTTATTAAATATAGAGTTTAATGTATATTAATGTATATTAAACATCAGTTTTTCCAAATACGGTATGAAATCCGTATAATTTCACTTTTGAATTTATCGAGGTTACTATGAAATATGTCTAAAATAAATTGTCTAGTCATAAGACATGTATGTCGTTGTATAATCGGCACATACTAGTTACAGGGTTATAAAAAGAGGAATTATTCTTGTAAGCTCGCAGAGCAAATAATCTTGGAGCGGAATTGCGTGGCTTATAATAAATAGGTGATGAGGTTATAAAAGGCGAGTAAATTAGTGCAGTCTATGTGTGAATGAATATTTTATATAAGCAGAATAGTTCCCTATATTGACGACGAGAGGCGAGTGAGGTACTGAGAAAAGTCGTTCTACCCTGCTGTAGAACGAATGTAGGATGATCTGAAGCTCCTATTATTAGATTTATTTATTTTATTTGACACAAACAAAAACTCGACGTTCTTTTAACTATAATCTTTAATAACCCTCAGTGAAGTAAAGAAACAAGATTATTTATATGAAAGGTCTAATTTTAGTCCTACACCCTTTGATGTATTTTCATTTCAAAGGAAAGTACGACATTATGATCTTTGAATCTTTTAACCTATAAACAAAAAAAGCTTTTAGAATTTAATAGCTTTTGTTCTGTTTCTCAAACAAAACTTAATAAATAATATTACGGATATTATTAAATACAGTAATGAAATATATTAAGACAAATATATATCTACATCAAAGTGATTTGCTTCAACACGTCCAATGTTCCTTTTCAAAACTCCTATCTTCCTCAAAAGGATAAGAACCAATAGGAGCTATCATTTCAACTTCAAACTTTCATTTCGCAGCAGCAGTAGATAAAGACGCGGGTGAGAACGCGTCTTGGAAAGCTAGTTAATATTAACTAATTTATCTACTTAACGTTAGTAGTTCTTACCTAAGTATATTACTTGTTTCACTTCCAAAATTAACTACCCAATTACATGAGGAGGGCAATTAATTGACATCGACTATTAGAGTAATAAGTACGCCGAAGAATTACGTCAATAACTAATCTATTCAGTTCTCCATATACCTCACGTAATTTATTCCATAACACTCGAATTTTGCATTCATTTATGCAATTTCTTGGATGAGGAGTCTCTTCTTACGTTAGACATGTCACTGTCTCCTCTCTAGGCTTCGTTTGCTCCAATGTTTTGATCCTACCAGTTCAAATGACAACGTACAAATGTAAATATGTTTTTGATCTGGCAGCTAAAGTATAGATATACTTCGAGTTCTGCCCAACACATATATTTGTGTTTAATGAAATTTCATTATCAGCGTCTGGAGTATTATTTTTAATCCAGAACATTGACTTGGCTTAACTAATGTTGAAGTTGTGCTAAATACATTAAGTAAATATAGTAATTTTGTCCACAGCGTTGGCAAGCAAATGGTATCAGATGCGCATCCAGCTCCGTGGTTCGCAAACATCGTAACGCGCCACGTAGACGCAGAAGGCCTGGTCTCCGAAACTGACAATCTTCACTGGCTAGTGCTACCCATTGTCGAGCAGTCTACAGCACCAAGATCTCAGAGCAGAAGTGACCTGAGTGAAGAACGTAAACCACGGAGACAAAGGCTTCAGAAGAATGTTATACCTGATGTAAAGCTGCTGGCTAGAGTGACTTTAATGGATGATAGAGGATGTATGGGACCAGCGGGAAATGCTACTGCTTTTAGTAAGTTTGTATTTGATTTTTAACTTTGAAATATTTAATAATTTATCTCTGCTGTTAGCTATGATGTTAGCTGTGCAAAAGGTAGACATTAAATTAATTGAAATGCTGAAACTATAGGCCCTTAGGCTTTAGTCATATACTCTTTTATCTTCTTCTTTTATGATAAACATGATGAGATGGTCCGTATGTTTAAGTGTGACTAATAAACCCTAGTTGCATATGCACTCGAAATAATTAAAGACAATATAATTTAATCGAAATAATTCTTGTTACAGATCCAGATGAGAAAGTTAGCAAATTTTCCTTTGGGACTTATGTAAGTACTAGCTTTCCGCGGCGCGGTTTTATACTCGTCTTTTCTTACTGCTCTGCTCCCGTCGCCAGTAGCGTGATGTTACATACCTATAACCTTCCTCAAAAACTAGGCTATCACACGCAAAAAGAATTATTCAAATCCGACTGATGTTCCAGAGATTAGCGCGTTCAAACAAACAAACTCTTCCTCTTTATATAACAGTATAGATACTGAACAGTTACATATAGCATTACACGCCAATAGATATTTGTATCCAATATCAGTATGGGATAGTATTCTCGTAAATTGGATATCGAATGAATAGAATTTTCGCCTTTTGATGGTCAGCCGTACAAGAAACTATATTATAAGTATATATTAATATTACAGTAATGTTTATTTATTGCAAATTCCACAATGCATAACATGAATACAACATAGGTTGTTGTTGAGTAAGTCCGACACAAATACGAGTATTTATCTAATCCAAAACCTGTTAATGTTAGGTTGGTGTTAGGGTCCTTTGTAAGATAAAAAAGAAAACAAACGAACAGCCATTTTAAGGCTACATTTACATCGTGCAAAGACTAAGCGATAAACCGCCAGGCATATGGATTGTTGCGAGATCGTGCGTCTTCTCGCGAAAATGTGCGGTTGCTTGTGTTCGCATCATCGCAGTATTGCGATTGAAATTAGACTCACGCATTGTCAACTCTAAGTCAAACTTACAGGTTTTATTTATATGCATATTACCAACCTACCTATATATATAGTACTAGCTGTTAGCTAGTCCACAGCACCACCTGCTTGAATGTCGTTTATCGCATTTTTCATACAAAATTTAATTTCCCTTCAAGCCATTTATCGCCATAAATGATAAACTATAATGATCCTCAAGGTCTCTTCTATCTCTATACCAAATTTCCTGAAAATCGGTTCAGTGGTTTAGGCGTGAGAGCGTAACAGACAGACAGAGTTACTTCCGCATTTATAGTAATAGTATGGATCTTTCCAATAATAAAATAGAAGTGCACTATTTATATACCTACTATCTGTATATTATTATACTCATCAGCATTACTAAACTGAAATTATTTTATTCCTCTAGGCAATCTTAGTGGCTCTAGGCGCCGCTTGGGCGATGGGGGCGGTATTCGCACTAAGCGCGCGTGCAGTTAAACATGTACTCAAATCTCTTCGACCTGCTCCTGTATCAGATCCCCTGGAGACAGCACGTCGTCCTGCATGGTTCCCGCTGCAGCTGCGTACGTGAGTAGTAGATATTAAGTCATTATATATTTTCAGGGCTTTTATTTGTTGAGATTTGCCAAGTATTCGTAAACAATGAAGATTTTGATAAAGTGTTTAAATATGTATTATTTCAATAGGGGGCTACGACACGTATAATAAATATAGTAATTTAAATTGACTATTTATACAAAAAGAAACATTTACTAAAACACAAACATTTATAACGTTGCTCAAGCTGGATGACAGGAGCCTGTGTGATGTTACTTCTTGATAGGTCATCTTTCAATCCAGCTGATGGGCTTTTTCGTCTGTACTTAGACCTCTTTGTGGTTTAGTTAACTCCTAACCCAGTAACGATTACCCTTAGGTATAGTTTAGGACTACTCGAATGAACCCATTTATCGTTGCTAGATATACAATATTTTTATTTATTTTAAAAGCAATAACTCATGTTAGATAGATTTTATAATGATGACATAACATACCTTTGTTCTTATTGACACATATATATATATATATATATATATATATATATACAATAATAGCATATTATGCATTTACTATGTAAGTTTCATCCTTATTTAAATTAACAAAATAATGTATTAAAACATAAAAACAAAATTAAACGGCCTAATCTAGTTTAAGACGACATTATTCTGCTGTCTAGGTATATTTTCTCTATAAAGATCAGCTAAAGTGACCTTGATTTGCAAAACAAAATCTAATAATGTACCTATCTACATTAGGAGCGGCCTAAGTTTAGTACTTGTACCTAACGTCTCGTGCACTCTGCGGCCACAAACATGACCTGTTGTGTCCGTAGCCGCAACCTTATTAGCTGAAGCTACTGCTGAGCAAGTACGCGACGCCGTGACGTTCATATTTATTATGGTTCCTACGACGATGAATAGTAATTGTAATAATGTACCAGCTAATATAGAAGAGATGTGACGTTTTCTATATCAGTTAGTACATTTACAACTCACGTCGCCGTTGCTTCACTGTCCTGTCTGCGCTGTCTGTCCCCGACCTTTAAACCTCGGTTGATAAACTTGGAGCAGCCCTAATTCACAAAGTAGATAAAACAAAACACTGTAATAAAATATTAACAACGACATTAATTACAACAACGTAGGAGTAGGTAATTCTGGTTTTATAATGGTTGACAAAAACAATGGTTATCAAATAACGTCCCTTTACTTACGTCAAATTAATTATTTACTCATCTCCAGTAACAAAAGTTATTTACCTATTTTATAAACCCTTTCGGTAAAAGCTTATGCTTTAACGTATTACACGTGTCGTCTGTCGATCTGTGTCATATTTATATTAAGGTCCACATAAGTAGATCGTATATTTTAAATTTATACATCGTTATCTATTTGTACCACGCTTTCAAGTAGGTACCTACTGAATTATTGAAAAAAGCTTTGCTGGACATCATTATAGTATATTGAACCAATACTTCTCGTGTAAGTGTGTGTATTGCCTTAAGTTTCGAATGGACCTAGTTAATGCATAACAAATTTACAAGCGCCTTATAAAACATTAATAGCAACCCGCATCATTATCAGAATATTAACAATGCCTTCAGGCGCTAAAACCATTCTTAATAATAAAACATTAAAACAAGCTTTTACGCCAAATATAGTAATATAATCGAAATATCAAATCAAATAGTTTTGGTATACAATAAGCAACAAATTCGTGTAAGTTGACTTGGGTTATGTTATTTTCTTCCTTCTTTTAGTACAACATCATTTTCATAGTCATCATTATAATCAATACGAAAAATAAAAAAAATAATAAACCAAAGCTAATGGTTGCCATTAGTAGTTTTAATTCGGCTGATAGCTGGTCTTCCATTAGTACGAATTGAATAAAAAGACGAGTGCTTACTATAGTCATGGGAAAAACTCAGCCTGATATTACATTAATAATAATAATATTCTACCACATTCGCACATCGCCATCTAGCCCCGAATTAAGCAATTATATTTGCTTGTGTTATGGGTACTAAACAACTGATATACTACGTATATACGTTTTTTTTTTATACATACATATTATAGATAAATTACACCCAGACACAGAACAAACAATCATGCTCATCACACAAAGGTTTGTCCTGGGTAGGAATCGAACCCACGACCTCCGGCTTAGCAGTCAGGTTTACTAACCACTAGACCAACAGGCCAGTCAAAATAATAATAATATCTACCTACATACCTATATTATAACATTTTATGTACATGTTACATTAGTCTTCCTAAATTCGTACCATCTTCTTACATTTATTAATCTGTCCCTTCAAGGCAGTGTTAAGACAAGTATAATAATTTAATTTAAATGTTTGTGTAATGTACCTACAGCTGTCAACTGAACTGAGCACACTGAGAACTTATGTATAATGGTCTTTTCACTGTACCTACACTCAGATTTCGAAAATATAACACATGGATATCATAATTTGTTAATTATAATAATAATATCATTACGGCAGTGCTCCAATATACCTATGTAATATATTAACATAAATAATAAACACAAAAGTAAAGATCACTTACAAAGCCAACTCCAAATTCTAAAAACATCGAAATGTGTAGTTACCTATACCCGCACGTAACAACACGCCCTGTAGCTACCCCTTAAGGTAAAGATAGCTGCAGATCGTGTTGCTATGTGCCTCTACAAGTACGGCAGCATAACATCGCCACGGAAAAAGGCCATTGATTCATTTATATTACAAAATATATCAGAGGATCAGCAAACTAGAGTGATGCCTGTGATACATGCTAGGTAGCTAACCGTAACTACTTCACATCAAAGGATCGTTTTGTTTACCAACTTTTTAACAATCCGCCGGATTTTTTACAAAACTTTGTCAGTTAGGTTAAGAGAATTAGCTAACATATCTGGCATTTTAATTGTTTGGATCCTGCGTAATAAATATTATGTGCACGCGAACACAATTTTGATTTATTGTTTATTGTTAGATGCCTAATAATAGTTACTGTCAGTTTCAGCTATTTACGAGCTTTCGAAAGGGTTTACTTCATTCTCATTGTGTAGAATTCCATTCGTTTATTGTTAGTGTTGTTTGATTTTATTGACCAAAAATTTTTTACCCACGATACAGAAATGATATTTTCTGAGTGACCTTTAAGATACGAAGGTAGTACCGCTAACTACTGATTAGCTATCGACGCAAAAAAATCACAAAATTTTCGTGTATCAATGGAAATTGAAGGTTTATTTATACGACTAAGGTGACAAACAAGCATACGGCCCGCCTGATGGTAAGCAGTTACCGTAGCTTTGAAGATGGACGCTTGCAACACCAGGAGCATGACTAGCGCGTTGCCGACCCTGTTAGAAACCTTTAAACGCCTGCCTTGAAGAACTTCATGTCGTAGTCTCTCGGGAAAACCTTGACGGGAAGCACACACAAGAACATTATCTTACGAGGGAGAAAGTTTCTCTGAAACACCACTGTACGGGACCTAAGAGGTTCACGCGAATTATGACGGCCGCGCCGCATCGCTTCGCAGAACAAAATCCTTCTACATCACTTTCGGTACATTTTATATGAACTATCACACAATACAGGCGGGCCACATCCCAACTCACTGCTACACTAAGACTATTGTGTGCTTTGACGCAATTTTGCAATGCAGCACGCTGCGGCCGTAGTATGCGTTAGCCTTAATTGTTAACCTTTTTCGATCGGAACACTTATTAGTTATTAGTCTTACTAAATTACTAAAATGTAAACACCACAATCAGGTCAAATTAAGCAAGATTCGCATTAATTAAGATTTATGAAAATTGTTTCATTAGAGCTTACAAACTTGATTGATCTGGTAATTGCAATGAGTGGGTATGAATAGATATACATAATAAACATCTAGTTTTGTAATCAACTTTAGTTAGGCAATTAAAAGGATTGTATAACTTGCGTAAAGGATAAAACTGTATATTTGTTATTATTGAACATAGAGTACTAAAATGTACTAAATTATATGTACTGCGTGGACACCAGTCTAGAATTTGAAACTGTAATATCCAGGACTTAGGAGAGTACGCAATGACACAACAGCTTCTTGTTACAGCATTTATTCCGGACTGAGGAGCGATTCAAAGCTTTGACATAGAACACAAGTACAGATCATATTATAATAATATAGTTGTACCATAGATTCATAATATTACCTACATTACATCCCTCCCCACTTAATTAACATAACTGCAACCCCAATACTAAACAGATTTGGTACTACATTAACAATTTAGACAATATTAATTGTATCTTATAGTCTTTGCTAATCTACATTTCCGAATGGGACGTGGCTGGGGCGGTACAGGAGAAGCTGGTGGCGTAGAAAATCTCTCCATTGGTTCTGGCTGCTCCACTATAGACAGAGGCTCAAGCGCGAGGTTTTCACTTGCACACTGTACCACTGACTGGTTCCGCGAAGGGACAGTTGGCAATAATACACCTTGTGTATTACTAGTGGACGTCTGCTTACTACTTGTGGGGATTACCAGCCAACTCCTTGACTGACGCTTTGGCTGATCGACATGCCTATCAATCTCGTTTACCAGCAAACTCCTTGGCCGACGCTTTAATTGATCAACATGCCTATGTATCTCGTTACCCTTAGTATCCAAAATTGTGTAATCATTAGCTCCTATTGACTTAGATACCGACCCTGGTTGCCAATTTTCCGCCTTTAAATACTGCCGATACCATACTTTGTCCCCCACTTTAACTTCCCTATCTATCCCACCTTTAGACCTACTCTGTTCCTGTTGCGCCACGCGAACCTTGGTGTCACGGTCAGGTTTCAACGTATCTAACCTAGTCCTTAAATGTCTACCCATTAACAACATAGCCGGGCTCTCGCCTGTCGTACAGTGTTCCGTGTTACGATAGTGTAATAAATAATTATTTAACGACATTTCAACATTCCGGCCTTCTGATAAAGCCTTTTTAATGACTTTTTTTAATGTTTTGACTGCATTCTCTGCCGCTCCGTTAGATGCAGGGTGGTAGGGAGCCGTAAAAGTGTGTTCCACTCCATCTTCCCTTAAAAACTCCGCAAATTCCGCACTAGTAAATGGTGGGCCATTATCGGTGACTATCTGCCTAGGCACTCCGAATCTACACCAAAGCTCTTTAAGCCTAGAAATAGTACTACGTGCTGCGGTACTGGGTACTAAAAATATTTCTAACCATTTAGACATCGCATCTACTACGACCAAGTACATCTTTCCTTCAATAGGGCCCATAAAATCGGCGTGCAGTCGAGCCCAAGGGCGGTTGGGCCATGGCCAGGGACGCGGCGCGGCGCGGGGCGGTGCGTCTGCGTGCGCAGCGCAGGTACTGCACGCGCGGCACTCGCGTTCTACTGCCTCGTCGATGCCAGCCCACCACACGTAACTACGAGCTATCGCCTTTGATTTAATAATGCCCATATGGGGCTCATGTATTAATTTTAAAACTCTTTCACGACAAGTTTCCGGAATGACAACCCTATGCCCCCACATTATACAACCTAATTCCTCGTATAGCTCCGACTTTCTGTTGAAATAAGGTAGCATTCCCTTTATCTCACAATCCTGTGGCCAACCGTCGCGAATATAGGCAAGTACTCGACTTAAAATCGGATCTTGTAACGTCTGTCTCTTTATTAGTTTATAATCTAAGAGTAACGCATCCTGAGCGAAATGTAAATACGTTTGTTCCGGGATTGTGTCCCTACTGCGATCGGAAGTGTTAATTGGCAAACGAGATAGCCCGTCTGCGCAATTCTCATTAGTTTTAATATACTCTATCTCGTAGTCATACGCTGACAGAATTACTGCCCAACGTTGCATCCTACTCGCGGTCATAGTTGGTATGCCTGTATTTGGACCTAGAATAGACACCAACGGTTTATGATCGGTACGCAAAATAAACTTACGGCCATATAAATACTGATGAAATTTTATAATACAGAATATGATCGCTAATGCTTCGCGGTGAATCTGAGAATAATTTTTCTCCGCGGCCGTGAGCGTACGTGACGCATACGCTATAGGCCGCTCGCCGCACGAGTCGCGCTGCGCCAGCACGCCTCCGACACCCCGAGCGCTCGCGTCACAAGTGACGATGATAGGTTTCCTTGGATCATAGTGAGCCAATACCTCACTACTAACTAACGCTTTTTTAACTCCCTCGAAAGCTCGCCCACATTCGCTACACCATTTCCAAGGTACTCCCTTCCGCAACAACTTATGCAAAGGAACTAAAATTGAACTAAGGTTTTTAACAAACCTGGCAAAGAAATTGACCATACCTAAGAATGATCGCAACTCAGTTACATTTACCGGAGGATCGATATCTAAAATTGCTTTTATTTTAGATCTATCCGCTTTATACCTTCTTTTGAAACAATGTATCCCAAGTACTTAACATTGTCTGCTAAAAATACACACTTATTTTTTTTAAGTTTTAGTCCGTTGTCCGCTAACCGTTTAAATACTTCCTCGAGAGCCTGCATGTGTTCAGATTTAGTTTTTCCTCCAATTATGACATCATCCAAAAAGCCTTGAACATTTGGAATACCTTTTAACAGATTGGTCATAATCCTTTGGAATATGCCCACACTCGATGACAACCCGTAAACCTATTATACCGAAATAACCCTCGGTGAGTGTTTATAACATGGAATTGTTTCGAAGAATCTAATTCTATTTGATTGTACGCGTTAGACAAATCAATCTTACTCAAGAACTGAGCACCATTCAAACCCACTAACACGTCATTAATTCTAGGAAGAGGGTAACGATCAACCAAAAGCGCAGGGTTTAGAGTAGACTTGTAATCCGCACAAATACGTAACGTACCGTCTGGCTTGTTTACCGGCACGAGTGGTGATGCCCAGTCCGAGCAGTCAACGGGCTCTATGATGCCCGCGCTCAACATCGCGTCGAGCTCCGCGTCAACGCGCTCACGTAGCGCATAGGGAAGCGGGCGCGCGCGGTGAAATATCGGTGTGGCGCCCTCACGCACTTGCAACGTCGCCTTGCCTCCCGTGTACCGTCCCAGACCATCGCTGAATAATACTTTATACCTGTCGAGTAATTTACATATTTCTTTATCAATGTGTATAATATTTTTTTCTATAAAATTACATCGAAATTTGGGTATATCTATTTGCAACTCGGTTAACCATTGTCTTCCGATCAAAGAAGTAGTACCACCCTCAATAACAAATAATTCTAAAACTTTCTCCACATTATCAAACTTCACTGCTGGCCGTATGACACCAAACGGCTTAATTCTTGACCCATCATAAAATCTTAAAACAGTTTTATCCCTACTTATAGGTAAATGTTTGAAATGCTGATCGTAAACAAGTTTACTTATGCACGAAATTGCCGTGCCAGTGTCTATCTCCATTTTTAACACAGTTTTATCTACTAATATAGGTAAACTCACCGCCTTATAACTGTTTAATGATAAAAGATTCAACTGTTCTGTTTCGTCCTCTTGTCCACTTGTGTCGTGGTCGTCAAAGTTACCAAAATGCACATCTCGTCGCTGAGATGTTTTGCCGCCTCGTTCCTGGCACATTCGTCGCAGATGACCTACACGCCGGCATTTGCTGCACACAAAGTTCCGATATCGGCAAATGCCGAAGTGGTGATTTGTTGCTCCGCAAGCAGTACATTTACTCGTCCTTGCTGACGATGATTCACACAGCGCCGTCGACTGTTGACCAATAGCCGGCCTCAAGCGGCCTCTATCTGCCGTTGTATCGACCTTCCACCCGCCCGCGCCCGTCCTCCCGCCGCGCTCTGGCGGTTATAACGTGTACCGCACTACTTGCCTCTGATGCTCCATTCGTTGATTCTACTAATGCTGAGTCCCTTTCCGCTGCCTCCAAAGAGCATGCCAACTTAATAGCCTCCGTGAAACTAATTGAATCGTCCTCTGCAAATAACCGTTGTCTAATAATGTCACTCCTAAGACCACATATAAATTGATCGCGTAAATTTTCATTTAGATGTGTATTAAACTTGCAATAACGAGATAGCTTTTTCAACTCAGCCACATAAGCCGCGATGTCTTCCGTTAAACTTTGTCGCTTTTTACGAAACCGGTATCTTTCTGCTAAAGAAGATGGCGCCGGTTGTAAGTGTTGACGCATTAGCTCGCCGGCTTTTTCGAATGACAATTCTGATGGTTTCAACGGGCTAGCTAGATTAACAAGCAACTCATATGCTTCATCTCCCATGCTCGCAATCAAAGTAGGCAATTTCATGTCTTCACCGACATCATTTACTTTGAAAAACATTTCAAGCCTATCAACGTATGACGACCACAAGCCAGATTGCATATCAAATTCCCGTAACTTCCCGATAGACATTTTATTAGAGAATACCGCTACCTTTTAAAATCCTCGTCGCCAATGTAATATCCAGGACTTAGGAGAGTACGCAATGACACAACAGCTTCTTGTTACAGCATTTATTCCGGACTGAGGAGCGATTCAAAGCTTTGACATAGAACACAAGTACAGATCATATAATAATATAGTTGTACCATAGATTCATAATATTACCTACATTACAGAAACCAACCAGTGTTTTCTCGCCAGTGTCATAACAGACGACGATATCGCTGAACTAACCACCAAGCGTGGTTATACCTCCCTTCAGAACAGACCCTATCTCTGCAAATTTAAGAAATAAAGAAACACAACACTATACAACGACACTAATGTAAATGTTTATTCAAACGTAATAAAGTGTGATTTTAAAATTACCAAAATTTTCCCGGTTTCAAATTGTGAATACTGTATCGACATTTTCGTTGATGGCTGGCCTAGCTCAACTCTAAACATCTAGGTTCCCAACTGTGAAAACGATGAACTTTTGTTGTTTTCAAAGCTTCAGTACAGCAGGCTGAAAGAGGTAGATCATGTTTGTTAATATTAATTAACAAACTATTATCTAATATTTCAAGATATTTTTTGCTTAGTGAGTATTCTAATAAAAATCTCCAAACTGTATGTAGTCTGATAGACTCGTTGTCCCGTTTACTTGAAATAAAATGTAGTCTAGTTTTGTTTATTTACTCTCGAGAATATGTATATACCTCTCAGCATTATGTAGATTCTGTACCAGTAATAATCACAGTACGCATCATTTAGTAAAAGTTCTTTGCTCAATGGTTTTTTTTGATTTTATTGATTTTGGTTGAGCAAAGGTCTCCATACTCTATGGTCCTATTTTTTATTATTTTGTACTATTCTGTTATCTTTTTCTTGATCTGCCGCAATATCTCTGCCTCTATTTTCATTTCTTTTCTTTTTTTAAAAATGTTATAAAATAATTAGTTAAATAAATAAATAATAATACCAGCCTATTTACTGTCCCACTGCAGGGCAAAGGCCTCTTCTCATATACAGAAAGTATGAGCATTAATCACCACGCTTGCTCAAGACGGATTGGCAATTTCAGACATTTAAGTCCAGGTTTCCTCACGATGTTTTCCTTTACCGTTAGTCAGAAATGTCCAAGATAAACTTAGAAAGTACATATGATTTGTAAAATCACATTGGTACTTGCCCGGATTCGAACCCACTACCTCGTATTTACGAAGTGGGTGCCTTATCCACTGGACCATTTCGACTTATGAGTGAATAATTAGTTGTTTTGTAATAATTACTTTGTATGGTTCTTTGGTTGCGTTGATGTGTTAAAATTGTTAATTCATACAAAAAAATTATAATTATCTGGCGATTGAAAAGAGTGGCGTGAGCTTCTTGCCAGTTCTTTTCACAGCTCTACCTCGTCAGCGAACTGGCTGTAGGTTAATTAGCTGACTTCATGTAATTTGACTTTTCATAAGTATCATTATTTAAGATCAAAATGAAATAAATACTTTAAATTTGAATTTGAATTTAAATCGGTTCTTTATTTTAGAGTACCACGTGGTAGTTCAATTATTTATCGATGGCCGTCATTTATAAACAAATCCTTGCAGATGCTATAATTTTATTGCCATTGCTATCGTGTTTCATAAGATGAAATAATAAGTCTGTCACTCAATATGAATAATGGCTACCGTTCATTGAAATAACAGATCCACTTACCGGATGCCATATAACATTTTAAATGACATGAATGAAATATCGTAAAAGTAATATATTATTAAGAAATAATAATTAAATGGCATATGTGAGAGGTATTAAACGTGAATATGCATTTGCACAACTATACTTCTTATGACACAGGTTCCACTGCAAGTGATAGGCAAAGCAAATGAAGCGGCGCGGCGCAGTGTGGGTCAATACGATAAAACATTATTCACAAATTAAAACAGCCCTTGAAGGTGAAAGTCTAGAGCTCAAGGATCGAAATTCTGACATTAAATACAGTTCAATTCATAAGATAAGGGGTAGTAACAGGCGGGTTTTATTAGGTAGATAAAGGTGTATAACAACTATGTTTCGCCAGGTATGTTGGCTCTTATATAACAGAGGGCAAACCTTTTGCCATTGACCGGGTACAATACTAAAATTCGAATTAATGCTAAGAGTTTCTCGAAAAAACTAAATCATAAGTAGGCAGCGGCTTCGTAGAGTCCCTAGCATTGAAGAAGTCCATGACCGTCAGTTACTCTTACCATTAGGTGGTCTGTCACCGTCGGCAAAAAAACTGATCCGGGAATCGAAATCTCTGCGTGGCAGGCCGTAAACAGTACAGTGATTAGACGGTAGTAGATCCACGCTGGTTTCAGTATGAATGGGCCGGATCGACCGGGGAAGTACTACCCTCTCATAGAAGATCGACGTAAGAGTATTAGTATCCATACTATTACGTTTCGGTCGTGAATGAGAGTGCCGGAGGCTCAATTTCCTTCCTTTCCTTTTTCCTACCTCCCTCAATCCTTTCACCTCAACTCCCTTCACGACAGGCAGCGGCTTCGCAGAGTCCCTGGCCTGCAGGAGCAATGCTAGGGACTCTGAGTCGTCCATGAGCGACAGTTATCACTTACCATCTCGTGGGCTGTGTGCTCGTCTGCCACTCTCGGCAATAAAAAAAAATATTTAAACATGTTTACATCTTTGTCACTCTCCGTTAGTTTTATAGCCAAAAAGCTTATTCACAGACGGAAGCTGTACACATAACACTATCCTTACTTTCTTTCCTTATGACCTGTACATTAACATTCTGTTGTACTCGCACTATGACTCATGTTTACGTAACATATTATGAGAATAAGTCTTCACTATTTTATGCCGTTTGAATACTAACTGCAGTCTAGACAGATTAGATGAAAGAGGTCTTAAAGATTTAGTTTCATGTCATTTATATTTAAGTAGGAACGTACTTTTATAATATGAATGTTGCCACGTTCCTATTAAACCCATTTATTCACGTTACACAACAATCTATCGATTTTCAACTGCAAAGTCTATCCAAGGGTTGTCTGGAAAAGATCGCTTTTAGCGATGAGACCGCCCATTGTACCTCTACCATCTGTGTATTGCATTGTCTAATGTTATGTAAACTCGGTGTACAATAAAGAATATTCTATTCTGTTCTATTCTATTCTACCTTTATAAAGTATGCTTTTATCTTAAAACGATTATGAAATATTTATCTTAGTGTTATCTAAATTTAAATTAATATTATAAAGATAAAAGATTTGATTTTTTTATATTGTTTGTTTGCAACGATTTGACTAAAAACCTACGTTAACGATTTGGAAAATTCTTTCACCTTTAGTAATCAATAAATGAAGCGGATAACATTGTTTATATTTTATTATGTTTAACATATTTTTCAGTAATTCTTAGAATTTCAATATTTTAAGCGCCTTTTAAAATCTGAATGATGCAATACGACACTATTGCAATGATGTTTTCCGTAGGCGTTTATTGTGAGACCGAATGAAACTTTTGATACCGAAGCGAAGCGAGGACGGACGTCTAGTAACTAATAATAAGAATACCTACGTCACAGCCGCAAAACTGTCGTGCGTAATTTTAATCTCTCTCTGTTTCTCCCACGGCTATTCTACATGGTGATAAGACCAACCTTTCGTATCTCTTTCCTATCTATTTATATACCTACTAAAATAACAGAAATCAGCATCAGATCTTTTTCCTTACAAGGAGTAGGCTCAACATCCATATTTCGCCATTTAACTATATAGGATGGATGTAGTGGGAGGGCGAAAGAACTCGAGTTTTAGTTACAAGATAATTTTGTTAATTTTACAAAGAGAAAATTTATTCGCCTAAATACAGAAACCATTAAAACTTCAATTTGCCTAAAAATATAGTTTGCCTTTAACAAAATAGCACTTAAACGCCTATTACCTACTTAATATCACTATTTTACTGTAAGCGTTGTGCCATCTGACCTTATTATAACATTACGTGGGCTTCATGAAAGCAGATGTCCAGGTGACGTACTATTGATCAAAGGGGGCGAATAAGGTATTACAACTAATACAGGGAAGTCGAGTAACAATTATGTAGAGGGTGACGACGTTGTGTAACCTTAAGTAGTTCTAGTCTATATCATATAGGCTCTTATGGTTCAGTGAAATAGAACTTAAGTTCGTAGTTGAGAAGGTTCAAATTTAATACTGATATGAATTTTCGTTCGGGAAGCTACAACATATCTTCTCGTCCGCACTACCGCAGTGTCTCAAGACCTTGGTCTTGAGACACTGCGGTAGTGCGCACTAGTAGCTGCACTAGTCAAAGACCTTGGTTTTTGACTAGTGCAACGTGCCAGTGCAAGTGGCCAATGTACCTCTCCGTTATCATGGCTAGTATGCTGTTAGAGCTAGCCCGCACCCTGCTCACCTAGGGTGCACCCCGCTAACATTCCCGATGAATATCAAGCTGCTACCAAAGTAAAAAATCGATTGATAACAATAAACTGAAGCGTTTTTAAGTTAGCAATACATCGGTCAGGTTCAAAGATTCTAAATTTGAGACAGACACTTACAACAGTTCAAATTGGGCTTTAAATAATTCAATACTCTTGACGCAATAAAGAGGTTGTTTACCTTTAGCATTTTGCTGAATATCTTACATCGTATACAACATAAATTTAATAACTAACCACAAATTAAATTGATTAAATAGAATAAACACGATCCTATTTCACGGGCTAATAACAGCTTCATCAAACTGAAGATCTCTAATCTTATTTACCATCAGACACAGAGAGGACACCGTAAAACATTACAAAATTAAATCAACAGATACAAGGTTCTTAATTAAATTGTAAGAAACGTTTCAGTTTGTTTTTAAAGTAATACAATTTATGTTTATTTTTATATATTATTATTTATTTTCCTGTTAAAATAGACGTTCAACTTCAAAAGTTCTGTTTTGTTGATGTTGCGAGGATAGAGGCTAAAGCGTTCAAAGTGAAAATGTTTGTGGGAGGACTATGTCCATCTTTAAATGTCTTTTGGCTTAAAGTATAATGAGTGCTGAATGCAAAAAACATGCTTTTCAAACGACGATGGTCTTTTACACTCAATCGTGTCTTTACTAAAACAGTAAATAATGTATCCTCATCGTGCGATTTTGTCGGCCCATCCGTTCGACTTTTCTAGGCTTAGAATCGAATATATTTTATTGCACACCAATATAACAAAACAAATAACTGGAAAGTACAACTTTAGGTAGATACAATGGGCGGTCTTAACGCTAAAAGCGAACTCTTCCAGACAACCTTTGGATGGACTTAAAATTAAAGGAAAAGTAAGAATTAATGCTGTTGGTTTATAAAATTGGTATTTGGTAATATACATATATAAACGAAAAATTATACTACTATCACAGGTGTTTAGAGTGAATGTTTCCGAAAACCTTTTGCGGATTTCGTGATTTCATCATCAATCTTATCATCACATACAAAACAAATCTTTATTGCTACGAGGTGACAAAAATTTATTTGAAGCCTCTAAACTCAAACTATTTAGAAAAATATTTTTGAAAACTTTTATTTATAAACTTTTAGTGGGAAGTAATCGTGTATTGTTAATATATTTGATATGGTTAGGCTTACTAAACGTGCTTCGGAAATGAGACAGCGCCGTTTGGGAAAAAATAGTGACGAGAGGGAAGATTGTAAATATAGAAACATAAAGTCATCATCAACACTTTTGCTGATCGCTGAACCCTAAATACGAACAATAAAGTCATCAAAATCATAATTTTACTGACGGAGCAATCGCGTAACAGATATATAATAAAAAATAAACAGTGGTGCTGTAAAGGCAGGTTTGTGACCGCCCGCTTCTGTTGGAATTTCTCACGACCATAAGGCCTCCAACTTGGCTTAAAGACTACTAAATTATAGTGATAACCAGAGTCCACTGCTTCACATGAATGCACAAATGGTCACTCATCCACGGCCACGTTGTTTCTAACAAAACTATATATATATTATATCGACGCGTTGCTATACACGTCTTCACTCCTTTCATACGAAAATAAAAAATATAAAATTAAAGCCAAACTACTGCACCATTTTTAAAAAAAAATGTATGGAACCCGATTTTAGAGTATACCCTTTCAAATAAAAAAAGAATTTTTCAAATTGGTTCATAAATGACCGAGTTTTGTTGTAACAAACATACATCTACTGAACCAATTTTTATAATAAAAATATGGGACCAATTTCAGAGTATACCCTCTGAAATAAAAAAAGAATTATTCAAATCGGTTCGACCCGAATTGATAACCTCCTCCTTTTTGAAGTCGGTTAAAAATGTTGTATGTCAGAAGTCAGCGCCGCCGGGCCGTCTCTCATTTTAACTTGATTGATTTATATGTCAAATTTAAACCTTACAAAGTATGCAATGTGAGAGAATAATTAAAACAACAATAGAAATTCTAACCTTAAAGTACCTCATATTACCCAATAGGACGAACCATTGTTGAATCATCATGTCAATCAAATTGCCGGCTAACGCAGCATGACGTGTGATATAAAATTTTGTAACATTATCAAAAGTTTAATCACTATCTATTTTGTTTTGTAAGAATCTTCCATAATGCAGTTTGAAACTTTTTGTTTACGTTCTTGGGAAGTTAATTAAACAACTTTATGTCAAAACAGTTTTTACTTAACGAAAAAGATAAAATAAATAGATAACTAAGGTCGTATATCCATACAACCTACGTCGTTTGGCTCTCAAATTATTGAAGTAAAGGTGCTTGGAAGAGGCTTGTGCTTAGAGCATTAAACCAACCGGAGAGGCCACTGACAGGCGTACCCCTCTGCCAAAGGTACCAGCCCACCGGTCATACCCGTTATATAAAACTAGTTGACGCGCGTTCCGCATCATAAGTCACCTATCAGTGCATGCGTAATAGCGTCTCAATAGAAATGCCGAATTGCAGTGTATTTTGGTGTAAAAAGCGTTCAGCGACATCAAGTCTACAAAAGGATAATATTACATTCCACCTGTAGGTATTATTTTGTTCTAATATTATTAAATAAGGCATTAAATTAGCAATTTAACCAAATAAAATGCTAATCAACAAGTGTTGCCAGGCTTATCATCAATACTCCAATCTGGGGTAATATTTTAAGTTGAATTAACATAAAAACTAACCTTTCCTTTTTTATATCTCGCCTTGTTGACATATCTAATAAGTTTCATTTTGGATGTACATTATTGTGTCACCGTTCCCATATTTATTTATTTTTAATTAAAACCAATCTTTTTTTTACCAAGTAATGCACAAAATAATATTAAATGAACAAGTAAAATGAGATTATAAATCCAAATATACAAGATTAGTGCACTTTATTCCGAAAGATAATTGCTCATTTCTTACAAAAATAAGTGTATTTATTTTTAAGAAACTGGTCACACTTTAACATAATTAGAGATGAGACAGTTTAATCACAAATATCGATATTGGTTTTCCAGTATTAAATTAATTATTTTTTGTTTGTTTTAGATTTTCAAAAGAAGCAGCGCCTCGAGTCGCTTGGGTCCAATATTGTAGGAACCATATAAGTGGGTTCCTAAGCGTACAAGTATCTGACTAACAGCTTAAAAGACAAAGCCTTCTGTGCTGCCAGCACTGCTACCTCCTCCCTACCCCCCAAGCGGCGGAGAGCTCAGTTTTTAGCAAGTAAACTCGCTGTGCGCTACCTCCTCTTATTGCATTACCTAGGATTAGTTAAACTAGATTTATAAGGTTAATTTAAATTGCACAGTTTTTCAGTATTTTATTATACCTACTTAAATAAAGACTTTCTGAAATATATTCTGTTGTTTTTTTGTTATCTAAACAGATAAAATATCTCTCTAATAACTCATACATTCTCATGTCAGTGTCTTGTTACTATGTAATCAGAACAAAATCCTCCAATTACAAGCTCTGCTTAGTTGGAACGAAATTTAATAGCAACAGACAATTAATTCAAAGTATTATTTGGTTTGAATATACATACATACTTAGGAATAATACACGTAAAATTGACACGTAATAATTAATTACAATCTTTAATCCACACTAGAACAAATTTCAACAGGTGGTGGTTATTGAACATACATCCTTGTGCGCAGTAGTAAAATAAAAAAAAAGAGTGGGTACCCATGTACGCACGTAAGAAGTTATACTTCTTTGGCATAACAATCCAAAAATACCAAATAATAATACAACGCATACATACATAAATATTTGAATTGATATAAACGCCAATATATTTTTTATTTATTCACACAGATTATTTGTACTGATACGACACACAAAGATCCGCAACTAACTTCAGTGTGTAAAAGGTTCGCAACTAACTTCAGGGTGTTGCTTTTTTCTGTCGGTGTGCGCGCGCATCGTAAAAATTCACTCTCATCATTTTTCCCAATCGCGCCAAAAAAAGTATAACTTCAAAAAAAAACGGCTAAATGCCAGTAGGACTCGCGCGCCCAGGGTTCCGTACTATCAGGGATCGGAAGTATTGAATAAACATTAGTAAACATAGTAGGAGAGCCCGACCGCATAACCAGATTTGTTTGTCGAACAATGTTTAACAAATAAATTTAGCCCGACCGTATGACGGGCTTTTTTGATAATAATTACAAAAAAGTGTGCTAGTTAGAAACACTGTTTTATTCTTCCTGTAATGTGACATAAACATGAATTAACAGAATTACTTCTAGTTAATTCATGTTTATGAACTATTTACTTTACTTTCATTTCATTTCAAAGTGCTTAAATAAAAAAAAACCTTAAAATTATAATAGATTATTATTACCTAAAACTGTTCTATATAATATAAGATAATGCTCATTTTAATAAGCAAACATAATAATCATGAAAATAATTAAATCTTTCGCGTACTTATGAAATCCTAAATATCGATACTAAATATCGACAGAGTCAAGCTCTAACTGTTTTACGCTAAGGAAGCGTAAACTGATAGATGTCCCTGTGTGTGAATGTGATTGTGTGTGTTTAGTTTAAGCTAGTGTGTAATAATTTTATTGTGTGCGTGTATAACGACGCGATTTAAAAATGCATTAGTAGTTAACATTGTAATTAGTGTGCGTTGCTCGCGTTGCCCCGTCCCCCGCCGAAAGTGGCAGACTTTTGCGCAAGGGAAATAGAGCGCGTGTCCACTCCTGTTGGTTTAATGCTCTAAGGGCTTGTGTTCGGAAGTTACGTCCTTCCGCCAACATAAATAAAAAAAATTGTAGTTTATGAAGAAAAGGTTTTTCAGAGTGATGTTTTTAGTATCTTTCTTTATAGATAGTTGATCATAATCATCACCCTTAAGACTACCCGTTCTACAGGCAAGTATATAGGCAGGCGGTTTGATAATCACAGTAGGGCTTATATTTAATACACAGGTACAAAATACAAAACGAAAATTTGATTATCATTCTCGTTAGTATTAGAGATCGAATTGCAGTCACATCACACAGTTTTGCCACGCAAAAATAACCTGTAAATCTGATTATCGTAAATTCACATGAACCCTACTTTTTTCTGCGAAGGATTATAATCTTTACTATCAAAGGGGCACTTTTTATTTTGAATATTGGAGTAAATCTGATGGGAAATAGTCAAAGTCGCTATCTGACGACCGTAAGCTGGATAAGTCACTTATCTCCGGTTACTATCCTTGCGTCCTTAAAATATTTTGGTAGGTTCGCGTATATTTTGGTAGATTTTGTAAATTACATTATACCAGATATTTTTAATGCTAAAGATGATGCGACAAGTTTCGATATGTATATTTATTTAGCTGAAGCATTATTAAAGTTTGCATTAAGCGATGAAATGTTGGAGCACACAATGTACTTAGTTCACAGTATGTGCTCTAAATTTTAAATTTTAAAATACACGCAAAGGAATAATAAATGAATATGGATACCTAAACACAAATATTTTCCAAATATAATTATCTTAGTCAATATAACGAAGTATTATTATACTCCCTTATATTGACTAACACAAACTGTTTCACAAATATTGGCTACCAATACGATATATAAATAACCCTCGTAAGTTAATAAGGAGACCTTTGCAGATTTATCTTTCATTTCTTTGTACATACATAACTGATATTAATGTACTTACAAATGTTTATAGTTAAGTTAGATTTTACTGAGTTTTATTTAATTCCATAATTGGCTTAGTATGTTACTTAAGTTTTAATAGTATTGGTTGTGATTTGATATCTCAGATTGTAATCAAGAGTCGATTAAATTGTCTAAAACCTTGAAATAGAAGTGTATTTTTAACCGACTTCAAAAAGGAGGAGGTTATCAATTCGGGTCGTATGTTTTTTTTAAATTAATTTAACGTAGACATTTGTTTGACGCAGAATAGTGACAGCGTGAAATAGTTCTCAGAGTAGACACTAGATGCGGTGTTCAGATTCCTAAACACAGTATATTTTACTGCTACGACCGTTTATAGAACCGGAGTTTCGGAACTGGTTCCGTACGAGCTTACATTGTCACCAGTAGTTTATTATTCAAAATATAAAGGTTTCTGTATCCATCATCGTATTAATTCTTTACGAATGTATTGAAGCCAAAACCTTCTGTTGAAAAATACAAATTTTGAAAAACCACGTCATTACATCGGTACTGTTAATAGTCCTGAATATGAAATGATGATAATATTAGTAATTTATGTTATATCGAAACTATGTTTGGTTAACAGCCTACGGTGACTACTACGTTCAATTGATATTCGGTCTTAATAAATCCGCATTACGCAAATTTTGTGGAGCGATCAAAATATCGTTCCCAAAAGATAAATATAAACACACAACACTTATTATACTTGATTTACCTAGTACTCGTATTTACTCAGTTTTGAAAATGCTACTAATAAAAGCACAATATTAACTGCGAGTTATTTTTAGATGTCTATGATACTTTGGTTTAAATATGGATGGAAGTTATAGACATATTCTTGGGTTGTTCCGTATTCATCCTATGACGTCTCATCTTGTTTGGTTTCAAATAAGAGTGAAAGATACAGGTAGGCGCTGGTCATAATATTTTGTTAAAACAAAATGTGCTAGGCCTTATTTCGGTTTTCAACTTTGATCACATAAGTTTTGAACTAAATATAAATAAGTTTGATATATTTATAACATATATTTGCATCATTGTTTCATTGTTATATTTTATTGTGTAGATACTCACTGCAAAAAAGTGGTTCAATTTTGATCAAATGTGCTCTACAGTAGATTACAACATTACGAAAGGCGATGACTGTAGTGAAACGGCAAAATCCCCAAATTACTCGATAAAAAATCTACAAATATAACCATATTTTAAAAACACATGCTTTCGAATAAACTAGAACAATGTATATAAGATACTTTGAACATTGTTGACGTTCGTGTATTCTTTCAGTGCACGTAATGTCATTGACTGTTCAAAGCTTCCTGAATTTTGTTTCTTCTTTTATTATATAATTAGATAAGAATCAGATTGGCTCAACGGAAACGATTGGTCCATTGTTCGATGCAGGTCTACTTCCCCGAGCGATATTATCGTTTGTTTGTGTGTCAAGCTCATTTAAAATTCACTTTCTCCAACAAACATATTCTCATACGATTAGATTATTACGTGTTTTTATTTCGCACAACTTTGAAGATTTGCTGATGTTTTCTTTGACGTTGTTTACTTCCTTATTAAACTGTAAATTGTATTAAATTTGTTTGGCTGTAGCTTTGGTGTTTTGTTAAGTCAGTGAAAATACTGAAGTGGGTAATCCATACTGTGGAAAATATAATACTACTATTTTACGGTAGCAGAAGTGGATCCATTTTGGTTTAAACTGAATGAGCTAGATATATCGAGGAAGTACTCTATCCTCTCATAGAATGACAAATCAACACAGTAGTCGCTTGCTACTTATTAGTTAATTAACAGCATTACTCTATGAATGATAGTTAAATCTTATCTTGGGTACCAGAGTTTAACTTATCATTTGTGTGAAACGTACTGTTGTATTATCTGAATGTTTTGTGTCAACCTATAAGACAATAAATGAATTTATTATTTATTTATAGTATTACTTTTGTGTTTTATTAGCGAGTCTACACTTTGTAATAAAATGTATTTCATTATAGATATTTGCTCCAATCTTGATAACTTGTATAAAAATAACAACTTTTTCACTTCAATATAGTTAAAAGCTTCAAAGTAAAAAAGGTAGGTTTTAAAAATATTTCATTTACATCCCACGTTCATTTTGATGTTAGCGTCGACAAACTTTGAGAAAGTATACTAAGCTGTCGTTGAAAACTTGACATTTTCTATTAATGGTCACCAATCTATTAACTGACCGCGACAAGTAAAGCTAAACTCCACAGGAATAACCTCGCAAATTGATAGATGCTCATTTAATTTTATCCACGTGACCTAACTTAGAAATTCACTTATTTATTTAGAAATTCACTTATTGTAAAATTCAATATCTACTTATCATTTCCTTTGAGGTTATTTTTGTTATTAAGTCACTCTTTCTATTCAATTTCATCAGCTAACATTGAAACCGTTAATTACTCTACAAACCTAATCATACGAAAATAGATTGACGTAACCTAAATTAAAACTAAACGTTTATTAGGGCACACCCATTAAGAATACAAAGCAAATATTGTTCATCGCCAGCTACGAATAATATTAAGTTAATTATGGGCTATACCACATCTGTGTCCCAGTGGATAAGACACCCGCTTCGTAAACACGAGGTAGTGGTTTCGAAACCGGGCAAGTATCAATGTGATTTTTCAAATAATATGTACTTTCTAAGTTTATCTTAAACATTTTTGAATGACGGTTTTTTTTTTTTTTTTTTTAATCTTTTATTATTTATAGAGGCTTTTACCTTACAAAGGTATGTCAGCCTCATCGTAGCCTAAAATTACAGTATGTCCGCAAAATGTTATACAATAGACAAATACTCGGTACAATATAGGTAGTTAGGAAGGGGAGGTCATCGCTGCCGCCGCTACCATTTTATATATTAGTTTGGCTTTTTTGGAACCAGGTTCTGCTAATATGTTTATGAAAGCGCCCATATCATATCTATTAATTTTTAGGTTAGTTAGCAATGATGCCCTCTCTCTTTGGTTCTTTTCACATTCCATTAGCAAGTGTTGGACATCATCAATTTTACCACAAACTACACAATTGGGTGAATCAACTTTTTTCATGAGATATCCAAACTTGGCAGATGGAAAGTGACCAGACCGCAACCTATGAGCCATAACTACATCTGCTCTACTTACAGATTTCATCTCTGCAAACCAAGGAATCCGAAGAGGTTCACTTTGCAAAGTCTTATACCATATCCCCTTTTCGGTACTACGTTGATCAAAATATTCTTTATACTTAAGGTAAAGAGTGTTTTTAAAGAGACTCATCACTTCTGTGTAACAGAGATCAACATTAATACACAAACCTTCTCGAACTGCAGACTTTGCTAGTCTGTCAGCCTCTTCGTTTCCTTTTAGTCCAATATGCGATGGGACCCATTGCAATCTCAAAGTCTTATATCCTAAACCTAAAATCTGTTTTATAACCACATAGGCTATCGGTGTACCTCTGTACCCAGAGGCGCATCGAGCCAAGTGTAACAAAGCACTCCTACTATCGGTGCAAATAACAATATTTTGGTGAGAACTATGACTAATATATTCAAGAGCCTTAGAGATTGCAACTAATTCCATACTCATTATTGAAACATTTAAATCTACACTGTACATTGCTGAAGTTCCATCATTCAAACTATAAAATGCGGCCCCACAACCAGTTCCATTTTTCGAACCATCAGTATAAACAAAATACCAGCCAGAATACTTTTCCTTTAACTCTTCTATGACACAAAACTTTAATGATGCTAGGTCCTGACTATTTTTAGATCCACTAATACAATCTAACTTACATTTTATTATTTCATCTAAGTTAATGTAGCTTATCCATATAGATAAGGAAAACATTTCTAGAGGATTCGTAGAATATATTTTATAATCTTGACACTCAATATATGCTACCAGAAGCAATGGTAACTTCTTATTATTCCAATACCTATCATTAGAGCATGTTTTTAAATCTTTTAACAATTTAATTGCAACATTATTTGACCTAGACATACTCTTTGTGCAAAACTTATAAGCTAAATATAATCGTCTAATAAATAATGGAGGAATACATAGGTCACTTTCCATTACATGGATTGGTGAGCTCTTAATAAAACCACCTATAACCCTTAATGCCTGATTCTGAATTTTATCCAGCTTATATAGATGTGTGAATGACGGTAAAAGAAAACATCGTGAGGAAACCTGGACTTGAAAATCTAAAATTGCTAAACCGCCATGAGCAAGCGTGGTGATTAATGCTCATGCCTTCTCTATATGAGAAGAGGAAAGGCCTATTCTCATATAGCCCTGCAGTGGGAATATAAACGGGCTGGTATTATTATTACTATTTATTATTACTATTTTATTGACTGGCCTGTTGGTCTAGTGGTTAGTGACCCTGACTGCTAAGCCGGAGGTCGTGGGTTCGATTCCCACCCAGGACAAACCTTTGTGTGATGAGCATGATTGTTTGTTCTGTGTCTGGGTGTAATTTATCTATAATACTAGCTGACCCGGCGAACTTTGTTCCGCCTTAATGTCAATAAATAATCATATTTTTTTATTTTATTGGAAAAAATACAAAAAAAATTAAATTTCTACATCAATCATTCATAATTATTTCTTTATTTTAGTACGGAATAACAAAATTGACGTATAATGACAGCTATGTAATGACGTGTGGATGACAATTTGATATTTGTAAGAAATCAATAATAAAACTATTTCTATTAAATAAATAATTAAAATGATACATCTATCATACAGCCAGGCACGTCCAAAGAGTTTAAAAATTCAATTGGATAGTTGGTGGCTTCATCTTCATTTGTGACGCAGTCAATAGATTTGAATGAATGCATTGTTCCAATGATCTTATTTTGAATTATGTAGTTTAGGTCATCTACATCTTTATTCTTAGCCGCTAAAATTGCTCGCTCACTCATCCATTCATAATTTTTGTAGTTAGAAATAATTTCTGGAAATACATTGTTGATAAGTTCGTCTTTTGATGAGACAAAATTACAGAAATTATTTGGAAATGATATTAATCCACTCGATTCATCGACAGGTACTTGACCATTACCGATAGTCAGCAATTGCTCCGAGAAATCTTCAGCAGATGTATCATTAAGCAATGTAACTCTCATGTTTGTTGTCAGTTGCAGTTTCTTCACATAGCGCCATAGATTTGACGATTTGAGGCAAGCGTTTATTTCGTCGGCAGCCGTAGATCTTGGAATTACTGGCAGTATTTGGCGGAAATCGCCAGAAAGTAAAATCATTGCTCCTCCAAAACATCTCGAGTCATTGCGTAAATCTTTTAATGTTCGGTTAAGTGCTTCTAATGCACGTTTATGATATAAACCACCATTTTCATCATCGATTGCCTTCATTAAAGTATCATAAACTTCCTTTTGTTGGTAATTCAACAGGGGTACATTCGTTTGAACTACTAAATCTAATTCCTGGTGATCATATTCACGTTCCCGTTCCAATTCTCGATTAAATGCGTCATTCATTTCACGATATGGTGCTGGCATTCCTAACCTGATTAATAAATTACCGCACATGAGGTAACACATATCTTCGATCAAGAGTAAAGCACGATTATGTATCTCCTCATTCATCTCAATATCGTGATTTCTGGAACTGACACGAATTTGATGTAAAATATCTTCTGACATATTATCCTTGTATTTGTGCCACAGGTTACATGGGTTTGATGGAAAACATGTCGAAATTATGATAGCGAATAATGTGCGTATCTGACTTGGAGATGCAGAGATAATGGCTTCAGCGATTGTCGTATCCCAATGACTATCGTTTTCTAATAACTTCAATTCTTCACATGCAGCACGATATGTTGGGAATATTACACCATTAACAGTTCGTAGTGACTCAAATGACGTTGGCCCACGCACATTTACCAGCAACAACCGCAAATAGAAACATTCATTATTCTTTGGATGAACTGTATACATACGACCAAGAGCATCAGTAGAACGCACATCTGGATACCCAGGAACCGCATCGCCTTGCTTCCGTCTTTGAAAATTCTTCGATGAAGCATTCCAAGTATAATAACGTGGCATCTCCGAGTAAAGCAAAGTTCGTGCAAACTGATCGCTTTGGCAGATTGCAAAAAAACTGGTCAATGTAGTTGCTGGAGGTGTTTCAGCACGTTGCGTAGCATTCGAAGCCGTGAAATATACTCGTTGACCATTCTCCAGATGCACCGCCAAATGCGTAACAGTAGGATGACGTTCGTGAATGGGAAATGCGAATATACGCCAAATCGCTTCATTACAGTTCACATAACGACCAACTTGATAGCGTGAAATTTTTGTTCTTCTTCAGTCCTTTCATTTGCAGTATTTCGTATTCTTCTTGCATCACGGCTTTGTCGGGAAAGATTCGATCGTCTTGGTCGCGGCATTATTAATTAAACTTCACTTCACCTAAAAACTTAAATTTTCAACCATACCGAGTTTTATAGTTCACTTCACTGTTTATACGAATGGGCAATTGGGCAATAATGTTAATTATTTATTTAATAGAAATAGTTTTATTATTGATTTCTTACAAATATCAAATTGTCATCCACACGTCATTACATAGCTGTCATTATACGTAAAAAAAAAATAAAAATAAAAAGTAAAGATAAAAAGTATCCTATGTCCTTCTCCTGGCTCTAAACTACCTCCCTGCCAATTTTCAGCTAAATCGGTTCAGCCGTTCTTGAGTTATAAGTGAAGTAACTAACACGACTTTCTTTTATATATATAGATGTATGTATTTACAAAAAAAAATGTATATAAGTAGTATATCAGTTGTTTACTACCCATAACACAAGCAAATATAATTGCTTAATTTGGGGCTTGATGGCGCTGTGTGAATGTGGTAGAATATTATTATTATTATTATTATTATAACTATGGGCAGCGCTGTATTCTATATGCATTGCAGTAGCAATACAAAGAACATACTACCATGCAGTTAATGTAAAAAAAAAAATAAGGAGATGATTAAAAACAAATTGGACCGAGAAGGTTAGAGTACGTGAAGAACTTTTAGTACTTTCACTCAGCGAAGGATACCTACGTACTCGTTCCGTTGATATTCTGTGAAACGATAGATACTAAGTCGCTTCCGTCCATTCATACTAAATCCAGCATGTAGGTATCTACTACAGTATAACAATACTATAATGATTGACTGTTATTGACACTCACGTTATACCCAATTTATTTTTACAAGCCATATGCCAATTAATCGACACAACCTCTGTGGTTCAGTTCACCCTGTTGCTGAAAATTGGTCAATAGATATCACTTTAAGCTTCATTCGAGGTCCCAGATCTTTGCTGAGTGGCAGTATATTGCATTATTGAGCGATTTGTCTTGCTTAAGCTAATAAAATTACATAGTTGTCAGAAAAGAGGCTTAGTTTGTAATTAATGGCTAATATTAGTTGTGATTGCAGTTACATGTGTAAATTAGATTGTGCAATATACGAGAACGTGGGTATTACAGCTTTGCGCGGTTAGTAATTTTTTTTATGAACTTAAGTGCTAAATAAGGCATTCACCTGGTGGTTACAACATTCCAGTAATGCTAAGAAAATACAACTAATAGATTGAAACAGAATCTGTATACCAATTTACGTTATTTCGTCTAGCTTTACAGAGAAAACAACATGGGAGCAACTATTCGTAGATCACTCCAATGGTATTTATTGGTATAGCCATCCACAACAATTCAAAAATTCCAAAGTGATGACCATTTTATACAGTATGCCATAAGGTATTTAAAAGACGATGCATATCGTATGATATATCGTATCACCACGCAAGATATAGTCTTAACTACTAAATGCAGTGGATAAAGATACATGCATATAGTACTTTTAGTGGTCGTCTAGATCAATAGGCGTATTAAAAGTTTATAGCATATTCCAGCATCAATCCTTGTTTCTCAATGTATAGTAATAGTATAACACTCCCGTTTCTCTAGCCATGTTAAATCCTATATAACAAAGGGTGAGCCTATTGGCATTTACCGGCACAATTCTAGATTGCTTCTTGTTTTTCTTCTTCTCAAGCGGTTAGTGGAACCTTGTGTCAGTAGTTGTTCAGGATTAATTGATTGATTAATTTGTAAGGATTTGTCGCCTATAACTGCGGGCTAATAATGAAGATTTGAAATACTACGTGCAAATTCGTACACAGACCTACCAAGGCAAATATTAATTATTTAATTAATTTAAAGTGACAAGAGTAATTAGTTAGTGATTCGTGACGCTGTACGTATTCAGTTAACGTGAATGAACTATTACTTCATAGATGTACCGCCCGCAACGATCTGACGTAAGATGAAACGTATTGCAGAGAGCCATTAAAATAGCGAGTTTGTACTCGAATAACATCGTTTTGAATATAACTGCCGAATTACCTCAAATATGACTTTTGATGTATGTTACAACTATTTTCAATTTCGTGTATTATTTATTATTTTTCTACACTTTTTTTTCTTGACGGTGCAAAACGACCACAAAAAATATTACAGTTATACATAATTTTTTTGAGACGATTCGATAACAACTTTATGGGCGACATCTTGACTAAACTTTATTTCAATTATTGTGACATCGGTGGTAAGACGAATGCATGGTAGCATGGTACTTATCATTAACAACAACAAGTCTCCAATTATTCTCTTGCTTCCCAGCAAGCTTCTTACAGCAGTTTGTTAGTATGTTATTCATTTGAATAACAAAACCAGGTATTTTTAGACAGAACATTATAGATTACGAATCTACTAGTTCCCTATTATTTTAAACCACGCCTCATTTGTGACCATGCAATTTCTAAGCGTCTGTTAAACTAACTGTCAGACCATACATTAATGTGTACAATAATATTTTGCTGTCTTTATCATAAAGGTTAGTACAGTTAATATACTGGTTTGTTTCCTTGTTGCTATAATGTTGTTGATGACGAGTTCATACAAAAGAAATGGTGACTTTAAATATTATTACTTCAGGTTGATAAGGGGGCTAATAATTTTGCCGACTAATCCACCCCATTTATACTGCAATTAGCAAGGATCTTACTACTGTGCGAGATATACTTAAAATATGTAAATAACATAAAGTAATTTTTTATCCGGTTTCGCCGCTAATTTATTTTGGACGAAGTAACGGAAAACGAAACGGTAGTTAATAACAACTCTTGTAAAAGGTTTACATATAAAATACATGTATGTAATAGTGGAGAAAAACTGAGAAGAACCGATTTGTAACCATGTCGTAAAAGCAAAGTATGTGTGCTAGTACAAAATTATTCTAAAGGCTATTTTTTGATCTTTAAGGTAAATTTTAACCTACACATGACGTAGATACTATTGACGCTATAACACACAAGATAAGTGTCTAAGCAACGAATTGTTTTTTTATTATGGAGTCACGAACCTTAATGGTCAATGGCCTCATATTTTAAAGTCGCGTTACATAATTTATTACATTGTTCTAACAAGCATAACGAAGCTTGTGTTTCACACTAAGTTTTATGTCTGACGAATTACTTGATGTTCCATTTAATGCATAAATTTAACTATTGTACAATCAGAATAATTCCACCCACATGCCCAACACTGTGACTCCTGTAAGCCAGGATTAACAGTGGTAACCAATACGAAACACCAAGCTTTGACACTCGGGATTCCTGGGACCTGCTAAAACTACTTTCTTGGACCACGCAACGAATTTAATCAGAAGTTAAAAGGAGGAGTTGGTAATAAAAATATACACTTCTATTCAATCAGAATATAATGAAGCTATTTCTAACATGTATTTAACTGAACTGACTCAGTTATGGGTATGTGTATTCGATTGCCAAACAGGACAAAACTTTGTAAAATTTATAAATATTTGTGCCGGCTCTGGATGTTGTTTGTGTTCTTTGATTGTATATTTGTAAAGTAGCGCGAGACAGAGCTTGGTCTCTAGTGAGGAAATTCAGTCTACGAGGGATTGGAATAGCCCATCACACTTGGATCACACCGACCACTTATAGTTAGGCTGTGTGGCGTCAAGAAGACAAAAATTAATAATAAAAATAAAATATTGGTTTGAAGACATAAAAAACTACTACAATATATACCTGTGTAACTTTCGAACATAAATAATCTGTGGTGTTCAAGTATATAATCATACACTAAAATATTCGTACTTACTATGTGAATGGGTATTGTCACTTACGTTTGGTGAATATTTACTATGCAGGCACACCATTTAAATGTTTGGGAAGTGCCCATAAAATTATGTTTATGTCAACATAAGTGTTTTACTTGGATATTAACACATACCTTAACATTTTAAGTACATTGTTAGTTAAATAAGAAATTGATCACTTACACACTGTTTTTCAATTGTACTGTTTGCCAAACGGAGCGAATAAAAACTCAGAAGAAAATAAAAATGAAATGGTGATTGAAAATTTGCATTTTGTCATTATTGAGAGGTCGTCTACTACTTATGTACCCTACTGACTAAAAGCCTTTGACCTTTGACCTTTGACCTTTGACCTTTACAAACATACAACAATCAAATACAACGTACAAACTGATAATTGGAAACATGAATATTAATTACCGATGAGAAGCATACTCACGACACTTTCCGCTGTTCCTTAACACTTCATGTCTTTTTATCTCAAACGGCCAGCAGTTCTGTGAGCTATGTCCAGCCCCAGCCCATCGCCGCTTCAGTAAAGCAACTTAGACCTACCTGATTGCCTAAGTTCTTCTACGACCTCGGACACCTAATGCCCGCTCCAACAACTTTAATAAACTAAAATTCACGTGTCTCAAATACCAGCTAATGCAACTAATTAATAAAACAAATACTCTCAATGTCTAATAGTTTAAAAACTTTCTGTGTTAATCAAATTCAGTGTCAACCTCTAGGTTGTTTTGAAGTGTTTATTAATCCTCAGTTGGCAATCTAATTGTCGCTGTTTGTACGCCACTGAATGATGGCCTCAGATTTGTCCAAAGTAACACACAGTAAAATCATAAAATGCCAACTTTTCCCCCGATTGCCGAAGTCAGGGAGGGTAATGGTTTTCGAACGTATGTATGTAGGCTATGTATGTTTGTCTATTTCTTTGGCACGCTTTACAACCTAAATAGTTTAATAGATTTTAACATGAGGTGTCTTTACATTTGTATTAATTGTGAGAGTGACATAGAGAATAATAAAATATTATAATGTAGCGTTAGCACGAAAAAAAATGAGTTTCTTTTCTTTCAGTTTGGCAGTTACGATTTAGGCAGTTTTTAATAATATACTTTGCTTGTATATTATAATAATTTTCTTTGCTCGCAATATTTAAGATGATAATAAATCAAACTTTTATTAGATACGCCTACATGCCATCGGTCTTCATTTAATTAAATTTGGCTATGAACTGCCCTCTAAATGAAGGAAACAATATCATCAATTGTCACTATCCTTGATAGATGAATGGGCAATTGATGTGATGGTAGTATTGTCACTGCCGCTGCTACTCGTCATATTATTATAGGTGTTGGAAAATTTTAACTCTTATTAGCGTTTTCGTCATTCCTAGCTTTTGTATACCTATTGCAAGTTATACAAAACCTAATTATTGCATGACATTAGGTACTATTTCGCCACTAACTTCTTTAAAGTTGATAAATACCTAGTACCTTTTAAAGGGACAAGGTTTTTGCCAACCTTAAATTATCTTACGACAGTAAACATATTTGAACAAAAGCTTTAGAAAATGGTTAAAGAATACAATAATAGGTACTTAAATGTGTCAATAAGTGTAAAGGTGCTTAAGTAACGCATTCGAGCTGAATGAGTGAATACTGTTGCAAGTAAAATAATGTTTCATGCCCATATATTACTTCTCTACACAACGTAACAAATATTGATTTATTAATAATTTATATATCTACTTTCTGATAACAATTGTAAGTCCTGTGGTCTAAACATAGTGTAAATTTTTGCTAACAAATAAAAATGACTTTTAATTAACCGTATAATTTCTAGTACACCGTGTTTCACTGAAAGTAGCAGGCTTATAATCAGCCACAAATAGTTCGCCTCATGAATCCATAGCATTATTTTGATATTTCATGATGTAGTTGATTAGACCAAAACCGCAAAGTTTGGCAAAGAAGGTGTTAACTTTTATTCACCGTATGTCAGTGAAAGGAACGTACATACCATTATGGTTTTCACAATAATTGACTGTGGAGGCGGATCTCTTATTATCTAGATGAAATATCTTGTGATGTAATCGTGAGTAATCCTAAATATTATAGTCCATTGCAGTTACAGTGTCGTTTGGTAATTTTTGTAATACGTGTTACTTCAAATACTTTTACTGAATATTAAGTCCGTTATATTTAGAGCAGTAGTTTTCTTTGTTCTTTTTTTAAACCCATATAAATACTGGTCGTGCGTTTGATACAATTTCAGTTACGTTGGTAATTACTGGATTACTTTGTTGCTCAATAACGATGAATTGTGTAGTACTATGATTCGGTAAAAATAATTTAAAAAGATTACAAATCCCTAGATCGATTTAGTTTGTAATCGAACGTAGGATAAGTTCACTGCAGGAACTATTTTCTTATACTTAATTGTGCTGTGTCTTCAATTTGCAATTTTAAATAGTAGATATATTTCGATCTCACTACGTACAAAATGTGTTCTGTCAAGACTGTTTTAAAATACTTACTGTGACTGCCTCTTTGGTTCAGTGGTACTGTATATGGACTGACACGCAGAGGTTGCCGGTTCGATTCCCGCTCAGAGCAAATATTTGTATTCATGTCTATTTGTATTGGTCTAGGTGTTTCTATATATCTATACTATTACATAAAGCGAAAGAGTTTATTTGATTGTTTGTTTGTTTGAACGCGCTAATCTCTGAAACTACTTGTCGGTATTGAAAAATTCTTTTTGCATATGATAACCCAATTCGCGGGGAAGGTTATAGGCTATGTAGCATCACGCTACTGGCGACGGGAGCAAAGCAGTAAGCAAAGACGTGGGTGAAACTGCGCCGCGGCAAGCTAGTATATAATATGTATGTATTTACAAAAAAAGCATTTAAATATCCATTTTCTAGAATCGCAACGCACAAACTACTCGTATAATATACACCTATACATATAATAAAATTGGAGTGTCTGTTTGTAATATTGAAATAACCGTTTTTTACTACATGTATATGAATATATATACGGTACATACACCAAAATAACATTTTTTTACAATTTTTGTCAGTCTGTCTGTCTGTCTGTTTGTTCCGGCTAATCTCTGAAATGGCTGGACCGATTTTGACGAGACTTTTATTGACAGGTAGCTGATGTATTAAGGAGTAACTTAGGTTACGTTTATTTTGGAAAAAATCTTTTATTTTAGAAAAATAAATCGACTGTTAAGCGGAACGAAGTTTGCCGGGTCAGCTAGTATATATATAATATGTTTACTTTGGGTCTAGATGGCGTTATGTGTGGTTGTTAGGATATATTTATTATATTATGATAATTCATTACATTACATTAATTAAAACTCCAAAAACCAAACTCGAGCATCGTTCACAAAAACCTCTGAACAAATTGCTGCCCAGCATGATTACGATTACCCTCTTGACATTTACCCAAAATTCTACATCTACGTCTAATCATGTCTACATCTAATAACAAATAAGAGGCGATTGTCAATAACTTAAAATACTTCGTCATTAAATTTCATGTCCATTTGGTTTTATTATATCATTAAAATTCATCAACTAGAATAAATAATTACTATAAAAAAAACACCAAAAACAAGAAAGAGCTGAAGGAGATAAATATTTTGTACATTGTATAACACATTTTAACTTATAACTTAATAGCTACTTTAAATTCACCTTGAAAACACTGACATGTGGGCGTGTTGAAATTTATTTAGATTACACCAATAAACTTCAAAATAACTAAAAACTTGCAGACAGTTTATCTAAAATCATTATGCAGGTTTGCCGTTAAAAGCACAAGCAATATATTATTAAAAAAAACAAAAAGCCTAAAACAAAGTGAAAAGAAAGAAACCCATTTTTTCTCGTGTTGACACTACATTGAAGTTTATGTAATGTAACCTAATGTCACTCCCACAATTAATACCTCATACTATGTTAAAATAACAAATAAACGCAAACAGCTTACATTGCCTTGCGTATTCAATACAATAATAGTTTCAGGGCACTGATGGGGCTGCCACGCTACTGAAGCGCGTCGGTTATGTTCGCGGATGCCGGCGTGGATGGCTTTGCGGCTGTACTGCGTAAGCGGACAGCTTATTGATAGGGCGGTTGCGTGGCAGCTACAACAGCTTGAGATTGTCCATTGATGTCAAAATGGATACATTTACATGTTATTTAAATATTGTCGGAATGTCTGCTCATAATTTTTTGTAATATTTTTATTTTATTTTTATTTTCAATATAATGTGCACTATGGACCATGTAAAGTCTGAAATAAACGGTTATTATTATTATTCTCTTTATTTAATTATATACACACAAAATTACATGTTTAAATATATATAAAAAATAATAGAAATATACAATTAAAAATATAAAAATATGGAGACCCACCGATATCGGGTACAGGGACCACGCTACCGATGGTTAGGTTATTATTATTAAAAATCATTAAGCTTTAAGCCATTTAGGCTTAAGAGCGTGCCAAAGAAATAGACATACATAACGTATGTATATACGCTCGAAAAACATTTCCCTCCTTGACGTCGGCAGTCGGGCAAAAAAGCCCACTATTTATACAGTCTTTTCGAGAATTACTTTTACTGAAATTAAAATTTTAAGTGACGCAACTAAAATAGCTAAATTCTAAAAATAAACAATTTGGTCAGGTAGAACCGTAAATAGAATTGGCAAGAAATTAATCTCTAATCGCCAAATTAAAACAATTCGCTTGAGTTATAATTTCAAGTTGCATGCAAACATGTAACCCAACAATCATCAAATAGTTACTTTGCACATTCTACACGGAAACACTAAATATGAGGTGATGTAGAAAGTAATAAAATATGTACACTTCCTTGAGGTATGTTTATACTGAGTAAGAAAATTTAGGTTTTCTGTTTAGTGCGGCTTAAGAACTGTACCTACAACAACAAGAGTGCAAATAATTTAATGTGCTTTTAATCCTACTTTCTACTAATATTATAAATGCGAAAGTTTGTATGTGTGTGTTTGTTACCACTCAGCGCCTGAACGACTGAACTGATTTCGATGAAAATTGGTATGTAGATAGATTCGGTACCGGAGACGGATATAGGCTACTTTTTATCCCGAAAATCTGCCTGGTTTCCGAGGGATTCAACAAACATATTACGCGCGAGTGAAACCGCGCCGCGGAAAGCTTATAATTCATATTATACTCTTTTGAAAAATGAAAAAAATTGTGTACATACACACACTATTAGTCAAAATGACGATATTAGAGGAGGCCTATCCAGCAGCGGACGTCTTTTGGCTTACTTTTTTACTTACTTTGTAGTAGATAATGTCTATTAAGAGTAAAATAAATTATGTTGATTAAACTTGCATGTATTTTATATTTTAAATGCCATGCAAGCAGAAACAGTAGTACCTAAATCTATTGTTTGTATAATATTTTCAAAATGTATGTACAGATACACTCTAACTTTATTGACTTTGACATATTGACATCAATTTGGCGATCGTCCAATCGAGTGACTCACTCGACATTAGCTTAAATCACTTTTTGGTTGGAACAGGAAACATTATTACACATTGCAAAACTAAATACAAAAGAATTCATTTAGTTTTGCAATGAGATAAAATGTTTCCTGAGGCCCGAGACAAGTGTCAAAGATTTCTATTCTATTCATATAATAGATAAAAAAATGTATGAGATTGACTTATGCGTTGGCGTTAGCTTATGTCAATCCAATACATTTTTTCCTGTTTGACCAAAGTTTAGCCTAATAAAACCTACTAAAGGATAATCAATCGAACAACCAACGATTCAAATTTTTTTTATATTATACACAATTAAAAAATTATTAAGTAAATATAAATTCTGTCGTGATATAGACACTTTTTATTCTAGATGGGTAATTTTGCGTACCTACCACGTCACGATAGAAAAGTCGATTCAATAAAGAGAAGCTATGTATATGTAAAAGGTAACATATAAGAATACGTAATAAGATATACCTTTCGCGCAAAAGGAATTGTGGCGTATTTAACCATAACTACATTCTTTTTTAATTCTATCTTCAGTCTTTTAGTTTATAGTATAAATATTTTTTTAACTTTATCGGGCTTATAAATAGTGAAATTAAAAAAAAACTGTCTAAACTAATCATATTTTTTTACTCGGGAGTAAAGCGTTTTAAATGATTTGTTTTAAACGTTTTTTGTAATAAAAAGATGTCCGGAAAAGTGGTCTTTTAACACATAGTGCCACGGGACGGGACTGAAAACTTGGGCAATATCGTTTCATACAAAATGTAAGAAAGAGCATAGGTATGTCACGGAGACACGGTCGAAAACGAACTCGAACAAACGAGGTAGTCCCGTCCAAGGTATTATCTCGTTACGTACGCAGTGACCTTAAATCAGGGCATCAGTCTGATCAAGTTTAGTAGCTCCATAGTAGCCTTCATGTTAACTGTAATACCACAACTTTTCATTTCGCATGTGCAAACTGGCTTATTTAAATACTTCAAGGCCTCACGTTTTAAACTTAGAACACAGATCTATGTTGATGGCAATCACATCTCTGACACAATTTTGTTAGTTCGTGCATTAGCAGATAATTATCAGATTTTGTGCAACTTTAAAACAACACGCAATTTGATAGCCGGGATGTATGTAGATAAAGTAGAAAATGTTGATGAATCTCACGAATGATGAGATATGTTGATTATGTATCTACTTTATGTTTTGTAACATATTCTAATTTATAATATGGCGCATAATCATGGCTATATGAACCGATCGCGACTTATGATCCACCAAGGTAGAAATGCTTGAATGTTATCCAGCAGTAAATGTTTGGCTACAGCGAGGCTAGAACTCATGCCAATACAAAGAACTATGATGTATATTTCTCTTCCTTTGGATGTTTGCTAACTTCACGCGCTTAAAACATTTTATTTATTTATTTATTACAATTTTACAATAAGTATGTTAATAAAATAGTGCTCCACAAAACCGGTTTAGCGGTTTTACTGTGGATGGGTCGCAATACAACTAAAACTGACCTTAGGTATATTAGTTTGACAATAAACATATTTTAACAAATATTTTTTAAGTTTTTGCTTATATGGTACGGTACGTTGGTATATGGTGAATATCTGACTTCATTATCGTTCTATTCGTAAAAAAATGTAGGTATCTACTGCGATCATCAACCCTGAAAACACTTAAGTTTATTACCTTAGTAAATATTTAGTATCCACACACACATTACCATGCCTTGTACTTGACCTTACAAACCGGTTTCTGAGCAAATCCACTAAAGATAATTACATGTCAAGGTTAATATCTACACACCCTCCAATCACTATAATAATATGTTTTACGCATAAACAGGACACATTAATTACTATGATAAAATTGTCAAGCGTTGAGCAGAATTGTCGTTGGATATATTAAGCTTAATCAGGGTATACTAGGAGTCCGCCCTTGCTTCGCTTCGGTATCAAAAATTTCATTCAATCTCACAACAAACTCATACGGAAAATATCATAGCAATAGTGACGTATTACATCAATCAGATTTACAAAGGCGCTTAAAATAATCAAATTCTGAAAATGACTGAAAATAATGTTAAACATAAAATATAGCCTATGTTACCTGCTGAATTTATTGATTTCTAAAGGTGCAAGAATTTTTCATCGACTTTAGTTGAGATGTCGCAAACAAACAAACAAACATACAAAAAATTAAAACTTTTCTCTTTTTATTATTAGTTTAGATAAGTTCTTTAGGTTTTACCGTACCATAGATATGTATTTTAACTAAAGATAATCATAGGCATAAATATTGCGATAAAAAAAAGGGCTACATTCACCGTAACTACCTACAGTGCCGTTAATACTCTCCGTCGCCGTGACTGACCTTCTGGTAAAGCGCGGTCATCACTTATTATCAAATCAAATCATAAAGTTTTTGTTTCCTAGATCATAACATTGGCTGTCAACAGACGAATTGACCAGCCCACTTTATGATTTGCCCACCGTTGCCATGAGCAATAAATTAATAATTATCTTAAACTATTACTTTTATAAAATATAATTCACTTTAAATGTCACGTTACGCGGATCGTGTAGCAATGTGGTGTCCCATTCAGAATTTAGATCAATTCCATGTTGTAGACAGTGTTGATTTCATAAAGCGAATCATGTATTGAATTTATTTTTAATTTAACTAATCATGGTTATATAAACTTTGCGGGAGAAATACTCATATATGATAGTGCAAACCATATAAATTTTGTTGTTTAAAATTTAAAAGAATTTAGCGGAAAAATCAGACAGATAATACAAAAAAAAAATAAAGCGCAAAAAAACTTAAAAGCAAAATTGAATAAACTTTTATTAAGGTTAAGTTATCTTAGCTATTATATAACTGTTATAGAATTCTACTTTAACTAGTAATCAGCAATCATTTCCTATTTTTCTACTGTATTTTTAATTTTTTTTCCCAAATTTATATGGGATGAACTTCGGGGTATACTATTTCCCATGAAAAAGCTAGAAAAATCGGCCTACTCTGTTAAAAGTTATGCGTGGTCGTGATACATAAATATATATATATAACAGTGACTTTATACTATTATGAGATATTGTCCTTTACAATAAACAAACCATTGAATTAAGTATATTAAACAGCATAGTTATTCAATATTCACTTTCATTTATCGGAGAAAATAACAGTTTCGGCGACAAAATGGTGTAAGTCTGTCGGAATTATCAACTAGCATAATCATACCTATGTCGTAAGTGATTATGCGAATACTAGAAAACGGGTACTATCGTTGCATGCGTATTAAATGTCATCTTACTGCGGTCAGTAACCTGCCAAGCGTTGCCTACAAACCCTTCCCTTTAGAAGGGACATATTGAAGATAGACGTCTTCAGAATTATGATCGCCGTGACAGGTGCGATTAAGTTAAAACAAATATAATGATTAATGAAATGTTAAACAAAAGATTTATTAAGCTTTGTTCTAGATATTCTAAAACAGGTGTCACAAAAACGAAAGTGATTATTTATTTAATCAAAAAACCGCCTAAAGATATTTACATATTTAGCAGTTATTTGCCATCACCTTCTCGAAATTGAGTGAGAAATACTCAGATGGTTTTAAGTATAGATGCGCTAAGCTATTTTTTGTAAAATTAACTGTAGGTAAGGCAATTATTTGCAAATCACTCATTGGCTTCATTCGGTCTTGAACTTTACCTTACGAGCACTTTTGCATAACCATGATTGTATACGACGCCCGTAGGCATTGATTTCATTTTCACTTTTTCACGTATGTACTTTATAAACATTTAGATGTAGTAATTACCTGAGTGACCACTTGTGTTTTAAGCCGGGCAAATAACAATATAACTTTTTTCCACGTCATATTAGGTACTTCATTGTCGTAATTTGTCCTAGACATTACTGATTTAAAAGGAAAACCTGGATTTATAAGATAAATATGTCACAAAAATATGTCTATTTAAAATAGGTATATCATTGGCGAGATCTGTGTTACGAATACGCATACTTATTTCAGCCTATCACTACATTTCGAATAGTTCACATATTCAATTAAAAAGCGAAATATTGTCGTTGATTTGTACAATTGAAAGATAATCCTAGTAACGTATCTAAATAATATGAATAAAGTATCAGTTATATAATTAAAAAAATACCTTACTAAGGTCGCTAACTGTGGTAATTAGGTATAGCAGATTTAAAAAAAATTTAAAAAGTTTTCTATGTAAACCAATATAGCTAGCGAAGCTCTATCTACCCCTTCGGCAAAAACAGGCGTAATGCTGTGCGACTGTATAGTCAAAATAAACTCAAGTTTAAGGCATAATAAATTTATTTTAATAGAACAATATAACTGAAATAACATTAGGTATGTAGTTACTTATGTTTATACACCTACGCAGTAAATTATAACGAAATTTACAAGTATAACACATACTTTGTAATAAATTAACGCAGGAATATATATTGGGTTATATTATGTTGATTTTGTCTATGGAATGAATGTTTTAACTAATATGTAGTTTGAGCTATTGTAAAGTTTAAGTAATAATTCAGTGATCTGTACAAATCGTACGGTTTAGAGTATAAAAATGAGCTCTGAAGCACAGAAAGCTGACTTAGCAAGTATTATTCTCTAAGATTTGTTTTCTGAAAAATTATAATAAAAGTTAATTTCTCGAAATTTATATTAAAAATCTTAATACAGAGAAAGTTAGATGACAAGGTAATCAACTATTTCTAGAAACTGTAATAGCAGTAGACGATTTTGTCAGTCACGACAATCGGTCCAGACTGATTGATAATCGCAAAATCGATTTTGCCGATTATACAGCTATGCGCTTCCTCTATCTGTTTATGGGTAGATCACGAATTTGCACTCGTGTACGTTGCTCCCTATTTGGGTATCTAATCAATGACTAAAATATACGTGACTTTCTCTCTGAAATATAGACTAGGTGTCTGTTAAATTAAACAAAAATATCCCAACTTTTACCAAAACCTAAAAGATCGGGTCATTCGCAGTAGTTTTGTCGCTATTTTCATCAACCTAATAAGACATTTTAGTAGTTCCATTTACTTTATTAATGAAACAAGTGAAACAAAATTTAATCGGGCTCGACTGACTGTAAACTCATTACTATAATGACTTTCTTGCAAAATCTTTTAGTAATATTTTATCGCAAGTAACATCTAATTATAATATTTCCAAGATCTCTGACAGCACCTCTGAATCGATTTACACTTACAACACTTAAACGAGAACTAATGCAATGATGTCACACAATGTTAATGCAACTGTCATATCAAGTAGTTGTTTGCTAAAATCATGCTATACTTAACGGGCTCTTCAGATTGCGACAGAAGTGAACTATTTGACATTTATGTAGGCGTCTGTTTATGTTATTTTAAAATTGTATCGGTACAAGTGCGTTTAATTCCCACACATCACTAAAGTTACTGTCATCGTTATGTACTGCTTTGTCGCTTGTAACATATCATAAGTAATTTTTACTAGCTACATCATCATCAGTATGTAAACATTAACTGCAGGAGAACTTAGGTCTTCACCAATGAGATGTTCTACATAGTTTGATGACTATGACCCTCACCGATCTGCCTGTGAAGCTATTCACTCCAGATTACCATTCATATAGTGAACACTGCTATCCGTTACCTGTTTTTTTTATTGCTAACAGTGGCAGACGACTACAGATGAGCAATCAGTAACCTGATGGTAAGCGGAGTCTCTGGCATTGCCTGCAATGCCAGAGACTCCGCTTACCATTACTCTGCGAGGCCGCTGCCTATCGTGAATGGAGGTAGGTGAAGGGATTGAGGGAGACGAAGAAAAAGAAAAGGAAGGAAATGCTGTTAATTGCCTTTTAAAATAGCCGTGGAAGAGATATGGAGCAATTCCATGTTTAAAATAGACCGACCTCAAGTAGAATTTGGAAATAATGGTAGCCAGCTGTGTTTTCTTACAATAGTACTTTTATTTTGTTTATTTTTCTTACCACCAAGTAGGTCGTATGCTTGTTCTTAGTTAGATAATAATACAAAATTTAGAGCAGACATGCAAAATTTTGAAAGAGCTCTGCAACAAGGGATGTAGTATTCTACTGTCGTGCACCAAAGATTGAATTTCGTGTACTGCCTTTCACTGGACTCTGAAAGTAATCATTAGTTTGTCTTTTCAGTTGCAATACAAACGGATTTTGCGTGACGTCGTTTAAACCTTCATTCTAATTCTTGACTGGTATTTATTTGTTCGCGTATTATTTTAAAAGTAGTCTGAATATTTCTCCAGAAATGCATGATATCTCAATGTTAGATATGATTAAATCCAGTTTAAAGTTTTAGGCATAGATTTAATAAGTTTTATTTACCAATATCCGCTATCTTTTAAAAAGCTTATTACCGACAGTCAAACCTAGTGTTATTTGTTAACCTTATCCTATCAGAATGGTAAACTGTCATAGGTGTAATAGCTTCAATTTCCAAATTATAAGGTTTTTCTGAGTTCAAGGTAAAACCTGCCATGCCACGGTATTTACAAAATAAAGTTCACAACAAATGCTAAAATATTGACCCAAATATTTTTGGCAAAAAGCGTCATTTGCACCATACCAGTTATGAAAGGCCATTCTCATGGCTAACACTATTATCTAACTCCATATAAACAGACTCAATTCTAGAAATGCCAAAACATGCGAACAATATTAACAATACACAATGTAGCAGGCTTTTAAGAATGCCTGAGAACAAAATACATAAATAAACTTGAATTGTTATAAAACTGTCTGTTATAAATAACAGTTATATCACATACATGTTTGTTTGTAAGCATACACGCATACAAGTACACACGGCCACACAAATGTGCTTTTGCAGTACTAGTACTGGAAGACTCTGTCTCTGACTTTTATTCAATTTTTACCAATGTCTTCTTTTGTAAATTATCTTTTAATACATTTAAATCGTGTCTCCGCTTTTTCAAGTTTTCTTATAGGCTTCTGTAGTAAAGCAAACAGAAATCTGTCTTCAGAATAATTTGACCGGGCCACCATCTACTTAAGTAAATGATCGATGTAAGCTTCTTTGAGGATTTTTAGGTGTCTGAAGCTGGCCTGCCACCTAAATATTTTAACCAAATAGATTAACTGTTTAATTATTTATTCAATTTATGCTTTACTTTAACATCTACGAGAATATTTTATAATAAGAATAGGTACTTACAAAAACATAACGTTGAACTTTTAAGAAATGTTAAATTGCTTGTGTGGGCATTATAACCAACAATAATTAATTGACCTCAGGCCAAAATCAATTGAAGATGCAAAGATGGACCCTTGACAAGCACTTAAATGGTAAGGAGTTGACACGTTAGTGCCACACCCCTCATTTATTTAGTATATGATTTAATCGGTCTTTAAAAGGTCGCACTTAATGTTCTATTTCATCATAATCATAATAATGTGTTATGTATCTATTGATAGTCACAGTTAAGTTGCTAAGAAGTGCTGACGGTGTGGGTGTGTTCTTTCAATGGATTTAACAACATTATTACCATATTTTTTTTGGCTAACCCCGTAAGTCAACAGTTGTGTGGACATAGGCATCCCTTAATCTTCACTTCGATAATTATGTTCTGTTCTTACTAGGCAACAAATTCTTTATTGCGGTTAACTTCACAAACTTACAATTAACGGACATAAAACATAGACTTTTGTAACTATTTTATTTGATTATTGAACTTCAAGCACAAAAGTACAACGGCGACATTAATGCTGAAACATTTTCTACCAGTCAACGCAAGGTGGTGAAGAGACATTTGAAGTAGGTGCAGTAAACAAAGCAGTATGGTATTCTATTCGATATTATTAAATAAGGTTTTCTAACAGAACACAGTTTGAAGATAAAATACGAAAAAATAATATTCCCACTTACATTCTTAAAATGTCCAAGCCTTTATAAAGTCGGTCGCGGCTGGTCTAAATAGAGATGCTTGTGGCAGGTCGATGTCTAACTGTGAACTAGAGTAGTCTTTCATTATAAATCATGATATTTATCTGATCTTGACTCTAACTGTAGTAGCGAAACGACCACAGCGGCTTATTAAAACGATATTAAGTAGGTACACGGTTGGTTTAATTATATGGGTTACCTGGCCATGTGACATCCCATAAGTGACCAAAGCCAGTCAACTTTCAAACAATATAGCACAACTAAGCTGATATTCCTAGTTGTGTCTGCGCAGAACGTTCACATGACAATGAGATGTTTCACACATTGTATCAAGCTAGCGCAATAATTACACTGACATGCGTTTATCTACGTACTGTACACGTTAGCCAACTGACCGGTGAGAAAAAAATAATATGTTGACGTAAACTGGTCTTTAGCATAAAAATCTTTTATTTGTAACTAGTATTTGTTTATAATTTTAGTGTTTTATCGACGTTATCGAAAAGTACTCTAGAAGAATGAAGAAGAAGAAAAAACGGACAGTACTACAATAAGTAATAAGGTAAATGCGCTCGAAAGAAGCGGTTAAGGCTGCTTCTAATCGAAATCTTTAGAAATATATCGGGTGGCTCATGTTTAGCAGTAGATATCTTGCGATAATAATTACCATAAAACAGTTGATGGACAAAGAGCCTGATAGATTGAAAAATAAATACTTTAATTAAATTTAGCGAGCTTAAAAAAATGACAATATTTTATTATTTTCAATTTTAGTAACGACTTGTACTTTCTCCAAATGTTTATTCATTGTCGTTAATAAATTGTTATTTATTCCAAGATAGTACTATTAAAGTTTATAATACTTGCTCGTAATTTAGTAACTTTCGTTTTTAAAGTTCAAGTGAACTTTTGGGTGAATAAATGTCAGAGTCATCCAAAAAATGAACTTAATTTACGGTAATTAGTAAAACACGATTATGAAAACAGAACATTACGCATTCCATACGCACGACCTGAGTTTGAGTGAAAGGTAAACAGTAGTGCTTGTGACATATACAATGTAGGATGTCACTGACTGCAGTGATGGTAAACTCAAACTCAAAGTATTTATTTCATACCAGCTTTCCGCAGCGCGGTTTCACCCGCGCGTAATATGGTTTGTTGTATCCCTCGGGAACCAGACCGATTTTCGGGATAAAAGCCTATGTCCGTCTCCGACACCGAATGTATCTACAGACCAATTTTCATCGAAATCAGTTTAGCCATTTAGGCGCTGAGTGGTAACAAACAAACACATACAAACTTTCGCATTTATGATCTATATGAAATAAATGCTTTGACAGACTTTTGAATAAAAGCTCTTCAAGACCTAGACATTCAACGTCTTATCAAAAAGACCCGACCGAAGCCTTACTATACCTATACTTGTAGTGCTGATGGTCAGTTGCTGTCAACCGGACCTTCAAAACCAAGTTTGGTATTGCAAGTCATGTCCGTTACCACAATAGACAATAAATTTTGCCAGGTTCGTCGTTGACGGACATGGCAAGAAGGACTACTAAAATATGATGCACTGCGCTCGGACGCCGCGACAGCCGGTTAAGTACCGAATTGAAAGCATGACTAGTCATTTACTGAGAGCATGATACGCGAGCATGTGCGCGTATGCAAGAACACGCGCGGGCACGCGCTCGCTTGCGCCCAGGTTCCAGCAGATTGAAGCCGTCGAGCGGACGCGGTTAGCTGCTCGCGCATCCGCTGAGATGCACTCCGACGCCACCCGCTTGATGGAAATCGTCCATACAAAAAAAGTCAGCCAATTAAATTACAGCCAGTTCGTAGATCAGGTAGAGCCACGAGAAGAAAGGTCATTGATAATTGAGCAGTTAGGTTGATTTTAATAGAGCGCAACTGTTCATACTTACTATGCATTAATCAATTAATAAAGAATGAAGAGAATGTTTTGTGGAAAGAAAAATAAGAATAAGCAGCAAATCATTATTTTTGCAACTATAAGTAACTCATTTTGCTTTCAGTTCAGTTTCAGTCTTCAGAGTCTTGCACGCCCTGAACCAAAAGACTTTAACACGATTATTTCAACGAGATAGAACTTCTTTTACTGTACGACAAAATAGCACGCAACAAAGCCAATGGCAAAAATTTGTACTAAACAAAAATCAAAACAACATCTGCCACGACCATGACATATTCAAAACACTTACAATCCTAAGTTCTTGACCCTCATTAAACCTACTTATACATGATATGCGGTAAAATTTCATCTCTAAATTGTATAAAAGGAATTCGCCAGCAAGCGTCTGTTTGTATGCAATCGCTATTCTCAAGAACTGCCTAATGTATATGGATGCTATCTTCACTGTTATACGATACGTTTCTCTGAAAACATTGGTATATAATGTGTTAACCTATTACCTATAGGAAACTAACCGCAATGATAGAAAGAAGCCGAAAAATGCAAAACGAGGGCGAGTTGCAAGTCTTAAATATTTTGGCTCTCTTCAATCGATTGCATAATGCTATTGCACGTAAATCCTTGACCCTGACCAAAACCTACACAATTATTAAAACTACAAAATTAGCGAGTATTCATTTAAAAATATTCATAAGAGATCCTCGAGAATATAAAATGTTTTATTTTAAAATAACTTCAGACGACCGCGGTTTATTATGCTAATTATACATTCTACAAAATTGATATAATAATTTCATTTGTTGCGTGCTAAACATCTCATCTAAATTATAATTTACTGTCAATGGTAGTAAGTAGGTAGTAACCGCCACTTATGTATGAAACTCCAATGTGCCAAAGCACAAAGCATAATGAAAACAAAATATTTCTCAACAGCAGAAAATGATGAAGAGTTGATAAGATCCTGCAGTTGTTTATCAGCGCATGTTTTTTTTTTATTGTTCCTTCATATTTTTTTCATAATTGCCAAACTGCTCAGCAGTTTGTCGGCAGTAGTCAGCAGTTTGTCAACAGTAATGTGTATTTATCCCTTCTTATCTTATTCTTATGTGTATTTATCCTGGGTCTTTTAAGCGGGGCGTTAAAATACCGCCATAGTGGAGGCCACCATGCCAGCAGTATAAAATAATAGCTTTTGTAATTGTGGCCTCTTCTTCAGAATCCCACTGACTGCTTACCATTAGGCAGAGTGAAGCCACTTTTGTAGGCTAATATAGGTTACCTCTCCAAAGTGTCAGATTTTGTACATTAAATATCTATGAATATTTACACATTTTAAATATACATAAAAAGCGTTTGGAAAGGTTAAATATCCTCATTGGCTATGAATTTTGTGAATTATGTATAAAATAAAATTGCATGTGTGGTGAGGTTTAGTTATGAGATTCGCCTCACTACTACCGGTATACTTTGTATCGGGGACATCCTATAGCAAACCGAATTAAACTCAATCTCAAACTTAAAGCATTTATTTCATTTTTATCATAAAGTATGATGCTTATGAAAAGTCAACATTACATGAAGTCGGCCAATTGACCTACAGCCAGTTCGCTGACGAGGTAGAGCTGTAAGAAGAACTGGCAAGAAACTCACGCCACTCTTTTAAATCGCCAGATAATTACAGTTATTTGTATGAGTTACAATTTAAACACCCAACGCAACCAAAGAACCATACAAAGTAATTATTACAAATTAACCAATTAATATAATTACTAAGATTAAAGAAAGAAAAAAGAAGAGAGTTGAGAGTTGTTGAGAAACAATTGTTTCTATGATCCACAAATATTGATATCGATTCTTACGTAGGTACTTTTTAGTAAAACTAAATATACGGGAATTTCCGCGATCATGCCTTAGGTATTTACATACCTTATTTTGCTTGACGTTTCGACCAGGTTACACCGGCCGTGGTCACAAGCAGACTGTGATTTTATACATATGAACACCCAGACCAATGCAAATAGATATGTTCATGCACACAAATATTTGCACTGAGCGGCAATCGAACCTGCGACCTCTGCGTGGCAGTCCAAACACACCACCGAACCACAGAGGTTGACTTTGCGTCCTTTGATTTAATATATATTGTTACACGGGTGACCGTGCGACACGGGTCATCTATCATGCGCGCGAATATCTATCATCATTATATCAGAATATGTCTACCACTGGACATTAGTCTCCCCACCACCACTTTGCCTGGTCGTGATTCGCCCTCATTCATCGAATGCCCCTCTTAGGTTATCGGTCCACCTAGTAAAGAATTTGCCCACGCTGTAATATCTATAACATACAATAAATCGATAGAATCGGGCAAACGACGATAATTAATCGTTTAAAGACCTTTGAACTTTTACAATAAACTGCAGCTAGCACATAATAAATATTAATTTTAAGTTAAATTATCATAAACAGATTTTGTTCAAAGAAATTAAAAAAGTAAATAGACTTAGATGTCTAGCTTTCTAAAACCACGCCTTACCATCATATCCGCCTTTCTTCATACGAGTATTTTAACTTCAGTTGTCTTTAACTATTCTTGCGGTTATGATCGACTGTTCGGTAATCGTAATTCTACCTATATAATATTCTTCTTCATCAAATTGAATGATATACGAAAATCCACATAATTTATTTACTACACAAGAAATAATGACCGAAATGTTTTGATGTAGTGTTAGAATGACCTAAGTATCTGTGTGTCCTTCCTGTCATTCTGCTTGTCATTCCTGTGATAATTAAAATAAACAAGTAAAATGATCTTTATCATTTTTCATCAAAGCAGCTTCATCGGCTGCTCGCGATGTTTACTTGGTCGTCGTACCACCTTGTGTGAAGCTTGTCGACGTTTATTTTCCGATACGAAGCCTAACATGTTCAATCTTAAATCATTGTTTAAGGTCATCCATTTATAAAAAATGTGGTAAAATATATCGCAATATGATGTTTACAATCTTGTTCTAATCGAATTAGAGAGTCTCGTATAATTATATATGAATATAACTATATTGTGTTTGTATGCAATACTGGCGGCTTAAAGCATTGCCCAATGTGTAGTGGAATATCTTTGCAAGTGTTTTGCAAATCCTCCAATATTATTAACAAATATTTGTTGATTGTAATTTAGATAAAGATACCCTTGGCTCCGAAAACTACTTCTAAATAATTGGTTTATTTTATAAATAAACCAATTATTTCTTGTTATGTTTTATTTTTAATATACTTATAGCATTTTAGGGTTCTGTGTCTGAAAAGGAAAAACTGTTATCGGATCGGATCATATTGTATTTCGAGTGTCCCACAAGACATTTTTTTAAGAATTCTTAGAAGCTAATAGGGCAATAATAATAGGAATTTTATGATCATTTATAAGTAAATGCACCTATGAAAATAATCTGCATATTTCTTCTTTGAAAAATAATTTGACTTTGTACTTCAATAACTTTATTTAGGGTCAATTCTTCGTTTGCAAAGAGCAATACAGAATAAATAAAACTCAAGCATTACAATAGATACAAACAAATAAAAGACAAACTTCTACTTTGAATAAAAGTGACAAATAGTCACTTATATATCTTCGAAATGTCAATTACATGTCTCTTGTCAAATTACCTGATGTTTCCTTGGGATGCCTCTCAGATGCCTAGCTAACAGCGCTGTGTTTTATTGCTGCCACGCCAGATGGTGATATTGGACATTTAGAATTTATGAAAAATATTTAACATGTCCTTCTTCAAACGAGATTTGAAAAGAGCTTTAATATCACGGTCAAAAATCAAATATCACGGTAGTCAGCGGCTTCCCAGAGTCCCATTGCAGAAGTCTATGAGCGATAGTTTTCACCTTCATCAGGAGAGCTGTTGGCTCATCTGCTACTGTAGACAATAAAAAAAAAATCGGTATATCTACGGCTTTTTGGAATTTACGCTCTGCCGCTCATAATAAATGTTTTCAATAGGATATTTTACTTTATAAGAGAAAAATGTAAAAATATATTATTGAGGTAACTTAGGCAAAAAGCAGTCGGACAGCAATCTAAATTTTGAAATTCAATTCAAATGTTTCAGCTTTTTTTAATCTGTTTCATATCACTATTATATTATAGTAGTCGCCATGTTATTACATCATAAGGTTATGTGTGCTTTAGTCCTTGTTCTGAAGTTATGTGAATTTAGAAGTGGCAACTGTCAACTATCGCGTTAAGCGTTGTCGTCAAATTACGCGTGAAATATGAAAATGTAAAATTAAAATGCACTTTTATTAACGATTGAATAAAAATAATGACATTTTTTAGTGGTTCATTAGCACTATAGAATCTAATTGAGATACTTTTTAAAAATTGGTGTTATACCCTATTAGGTAATGGCTTTAATAGTAGACGTCTTGTACCCTGATACTTACAACATTTAGTACGATTCATAAATGCGAATTATAGAAAGAGCAATTCTATTTCTAAGAAAAACAGCCTTCTATACTAAGAAAATACTACATTTTCCCGTGAAATACTACGTTTTATTTCTAAGAAGCCGATCATTGCTTTCTCCTGTAACCTTCAGGAACAAATACCAAGTACTACACATAAATGCGGACAATGTTGTTCAGTAGGTAAGAGATATTTGCCTTTTATCTAAGTAGATGTCGTAAATGAAAATAGTTTGATAACAAGTGGCTAGGAACTATTTTGCTGGTAGTAAGTCCGATATTGCGAATATTAGAAGTACAATACAGTAAGATTACTCTGTAATAGTAGCTAAAAATGAAATGAAAATGTATTTATTCATATAGGTTAATTAAATTAACACTTATGAACGTTAAAAATTACAAAATGTCAGCCAATTAACCGACATCTCAATTGGAAAACGATTATCACTCTAAAGAAAATCGTACTGAAATAATATATTAAATGTATTTCTTATTACGAAACCCACAGCTATACAAAATGAGTTATAATATCTAAGATACGAAATATAATGCTAATACAACAGGTTTTCATGGATAACTTTAACAAAGCACAGCAGTTATTGACCATCAACCATTATTTTGAACCAATTTCGTAATTATTACCTTAGGAGTGGCTACGTATACGTCAAGCCGGTGGCATAAAGTCCTCGGTGTGAAACTTAAAACTTTTTTCTAATCAAACTGCGATAGGTTGATTGATTAATTGTTAAAACTTTTTTAAATAGGGCACACAATATAGATTTATAGAAAGTGTGACTAAAATCGGCAAGAATCCCAAATCCCTGCCTGATTTTCTTTTTTAGCCAATGTACTCGTACTGCAGAGTCGCAGTCGACAGTCACAGGTTGCAGAGCACTGACCAAATTATTTGTGTTCGGTAATATAAAATACATAATTACCAGAGGGCCTAAATAAGTCAAATGTTAATGAATAGAATAGATTAAAAATGTATAAGATTGACCTAAGCTAACGTCAACCCATACATTTTTTTATCTGTTCTAGTCTATTATTTTAGAATTTATATCAATGGAAATTGCCGGTTGATAGACAACGGGCGTGTTTGACCAAAGTTTCCTAAATTAATTTTGTATAAGTTTTTTAGACAACTAGCTGAGCCCAACGGCTTCGCTTGTGCGTACAATATGTTTTGTTGTATCTCTCGGCGACCAGACCGATTTTCGGTAAGCCTATGTCCGTCTCCGGCACCGAATCTATCTACATACCAATTTTCATCGAAATCGGTTCAGCCGTTTAGGCGCTGAGTGGTAACAAACACACACACATAAACACACAAACTTTCGCATTTATAATATTAATAGGATGCGCAATAGATATATTATATTCGTATTGATAATGTAAATAGCAAATTAGTATAGTGAGACGCTCACGACCAAGTAACAAGTTTGCGATGCGTAGATTTGCAAAGTTAAAAAAACGTGTTGTGTTCCATCTACGAATACATGACTGTTTTAAAGATTTCGTATTTGAAAATTAAAAAACGGCACCTTATTACGGCACTTTTTTCGTCCATCTGTTACTCTGTAGACTCACTTTTTGTTAGAAACCGCTACCGTCACATAGTAAAAAATATTTTCACCTTTCATTACTTTTTAGTTATACAGTAGTTATTTATAACAAACCGGCAAAGAAATATTTTTGAACTAAAGTGAGAAGTTCGTAAAGTCAGGGCGTGTAGAGTAAGAAGCTTGGCTCTACTACTCTTTTGAGATCTGATAACTTTTGACATATGGTCTCGTCTTGGCAACATTTGACAAGAAAATGTTTTTCTATTCCCATAATGTCCTATACAAGTTTGTACGAACGCCTCTGAGCAAAGCAAAATAAATAATAATACCACAACAACCACACAATGCCATCAGATAGAACCAAAGTAATATTAATGGCATGTGTTATGGATTCTAGAATGCGGATATACGTACTTAAAAACTTTTTTTTGTAAATACATAATAATTATACATAGAAACATGCAGACCAATGCAAATAGCCATGTTCATACACACAATTGTTTGCACTGACTGGGAATCGAACCCGCGACCTCTGCGTGGCAATCCATTCACAGTACCACCGATCCACAGAGGTTTTCTGATATAACCTAGTGTAGAATGCGCCATGTCTCGTTAATTATTTGAATCGTGTCTTGTGCCTAGCTCAGATGTAGTTAAGAGATAAGAATCAAAATTGACTCTTGTTATGTATCACTTGTACTACAATGAAGTGATTGATGGGCTCAACTTTCACTCTAGTTTGACAACTTGTTATACTTCGATAACATCATCTTTTTATTTTGTTCAAACGTGACTAGAACGTGTTTAGAGTAAAATATAAAAGGATAGTTAATAAATGTATTTATGTATATCAAAAATGTACAAACATCAAGAAACTTTTTAACTAAGAGTCCTTAGTCGTAGGATATTTAGGATATTACTTTTAATCAAATTCTGAGGTGCATTCCTTTAAGTATTTGATTAAAAGTATACCGTAGTATGTATACCGTTTTCTTTACAGTTTGACATTAATTGTTGTACGTTATTCTGTTAAGAAAGCAACGAGCATTGAAATATTCCATGACCTGCTGAAATGAAATCAAAATTACTTTTATTAAGTAGTTTTGCAAAAATTTACTTTAGTTAATGCAGTAGTGAAATAACCAGATTGTTTCAAATAGAGACAAATTCCCACGAAAGCAAAGTGTTAGATAAAAATTGCAGTTGCAAAATATATTCTCATCCGCTAAGACCTCCATTTTTTATTACCAAAACATATTTACTTAAGAGAATTCGGATCATTATTTACATAATGTTTATCTGACCCGAAGTTATAAGCATTCATATTTTATTTTGTTATAGCTGAACGGTTAATGAATAATTTAATTATGATGTTACACAATACATAATTTTCAATTAAAATAATTTAAAATCTATCACAAATTATGTAATCGAGTGAAACCGAGTTTAGTTTACTTCAAATACTAATGCATTCTTACTTTCTAACTTGACTTCTTAGTTTTATAAACTTTCAACACTAATGTTTGTAGTATATGAAAAACTTTGCCTTGAAATGATATTGCAAAAAGTATGTAAATATATAGTTGGTACAAAAAACCTTGATTGGTATAAACACATTTTTTTTTTATATTATAGCCTACCAAAGTGACTCCACCCCGCCTGATGGTAAGCAGTCAGTGGAATCCAGAAGTGGCGGCCACTATACCAAAAGCCATCGTCTTAAACTGTTGGTATGGTGGCCTCCTCTATGGCGGCTGGGAATGGGGTTAGGGGAAAGGAATGAGGGAGGTGTGGAAAGAGGAAAGGGGGAAAATTGGGCCTCCGGCGCTCTCACTCACCGAACGAAACACAGTAGTACGGATACTACTACTCTTAAGTCAATCTTCTATGAGAGGGTAGTACAACAACCTAATGGATGACTAAAATCCTATACTTAGACTTGACAATGTCTATTCTTAAATGTTTTAAGGCAAGCAAAGACCTTTATTTTGCAACTAGCCTTACGCAGTAGCGTAATATGAAATAGCCTATAACCTTCCTCAAGAACTCTATCAAACGCAAAAAGAATTATTGAAATCCGACTGGAATGGTTTCGAAGATTAGCGCGGTCAAACAAACTAACAAGCTCTGCCACTTTATAATAATCTAGATATACTATTACATATATGTAAAGCGAAATTGTTTGTTTGTTTAAACGCGCTAATCTCTAAAACTAGCAGTCGGATTTGAAAAAGTGTATGATAGCCCAGTTCTCGAGGAAGGTTATAGTTTATGTAACATCACGCTACTGGCGACGGGAGCAGAGCAGTAAACAAAGACGCGGGTGAAACGCGGAAAGCTATATAATAGTATATACTGTTTATTTATGCTCTGTTATTTTAAAATAGCGCATCGTTAAATCATTTATACCATCTGCAACGAACTCTGTCATCAAGTACCATCGCATGCCATTTATCAGTATACCACGGTTTCATTTTCAGCGTTAATTTCATTCTCATTATTACCTTCACAGCTGTGACTAGCTACCTGCTGTAGTGTTTCATTATAACATATTCTTCGTTAATTGATGTTTAATAATAGTACTAACATGAAGTAGATGATTACGTTAAGCGCCTGACTATTCTAAAGACTATGATCGGCATTTACAACTCACAATCTGGTAAAAAATATCTAGCAAACTTAGCAGGTTGAAGTGGCAATGGGCTGGTCACATCTACCACAAGACTGACGGACTAAAGGAGTCTTAGAGTTGAGACCGCGACTCGTCAAACGTAAAGTAGGACGCCCTCTAGCCAGCTAGGCAGACCTGAAAAAAGTTGCGGGTGTAGCCAGGTTACGGTAGGCGGTACGAGTGTTATGACGTAAATTTGGAGAGGCCTAATGTCCAGCAGTAGACTGCGATAGGCTGATTGTGATTGTGGTATTAGAAAACGCCGACGTAACTCTCTTTACAGCTATTACCGATATATAAGCAGTCCATTTTCGATTATGACAGCTCATCAATTCATCGAATAATATCTCTTAATATTGCTTAAGTAAATCGAAGTTCCATTCGTAAAAAATACTATCAATAGTACCTACTTACCCATAGTTAAAATTAGACGCCGACCCTAGTATGTAGGAAGGAAGATTTAATCTTTATAAGAAAAAAGTATGAATGCTATCGACCTTTAGTGACCTTTCATATATTTATTATCCTACTGTAATCATTATTTACTGATAAATTAAGAAATAATAAATAAATAATGATTAGTTATATAAAAATTATGTAAATATAGACGCGTGTGTCAGTAATAGTCAAATCAAAATTCAGTTTTGAATAAAACATATTATTTAGCCTCAAAAAATTTACATATATATTAAAAATTATTAATTATTAAATATATCGCAAAATAAATCGGTTTAGGGGTTTATATTTAAAGAACTTTATGATTATCTCAAAAGAACAAGTACTTAGTTCACTTAATGAGAATTTTAACAAATTGTAGAATACATAAACAATAGGTATCAGGTTCGCCGATACAGTTTTCGCGTGATTAGGTTACAAAAATAATATTCATTGATTTGTATTGTCCCCTACTTACTACTATTTTTGGAAATCACGGAAGTCTATGTTTATCTTTGACATAGATCTTTTACGGTCGAATAATTATAATTTATATAATTATATTTTACCCGTTTTATTAAGTATATATTTATTTGTATTTTCCAGTGCTAAAAAATTTTTTAAAACAGTGGCTGTTATAAGAGATGACCAAAGGAATACCAAATAACTAGCAGCAGTTATACGTGCGTATTAAAAATAATCTCATGGCAGTGACCAATACGCTTGTCGATCATGAAATGGTAAACACCTCTCGTTGAAAGCGCCTAAGCTACAGTTTAACACGTGATTGCTTCACCGATTCACATCATGAGCTGTTCGAACTAAGGTGTGAATCGCACAAATTTGAATTGACCTGTGCTGCAATAGTGTGAATCAAAGAATGTCTATTTTGTACTTCGTCGTTTTGCACCACGGTATTTATATTATAATGGTGGTTTCTTTTGCCAAGAAGAGCTCTTAGGTGTTTCATGTCGTGGTTCAAAACGACGAAGTACAAAATAGACATTCGTCGATTCACACCACAGATCCGAAACAACGACTTCAAAAAGGGGTTCTTGTGCCATTCACACCGTGGTTCGAACTGCTCGCGTGCCGTATTATCGAATTAATGACTTTTAAAATAAATTTATGTATTGGTGACTGTTAATCTTTTAAGTGAAAGGATATAATATAATTAATATGAATAAATTGGATATTACGTCTATTAATTCGCTATAATGATGTTTCTGTTAGATAAATCTTTAGTTTTCAATTAATCGATAGTTGTAATATTTCGCGAGAATATCAAATTAACTTTTTAGTTTTTCCAATATTTACGTTGCATTTGCAGTCTAGTTGATGAGATATCAATAACTGTGTCACCAACATCATTTACCACATTTAGATACATTTAGTAATGATTATGTTATGCATCAAACAGGGTCTATTTCAAAGGCATAATAATATTATTTTTGAAGCTGCTAGGACGCGTTGCCGTTATATCTATAGTATTAAAATTATTATTATAGCTGTGAACAATACGGTACAGTAGAGAACGTTTGCCTGCATTAGTACGGCATCGAGTTGTGGTGAATATCTGGCAGGGGTTACGCCAAGCGTTCTAGTAGATATTTTATAACAGATTTTATTAACTAGAGATGTTCAATCATATCTATTATTGCATAAGTCATATAACAACATTGATTCGAGCAGTTTACGTCAATTTTCCAGTGTCAACATATTATATTTTTCTAATAGTTGTTCGTATGACAAGTAATTATGGAAACATTTGTATTGCATAGTACGCATAATTTTTTTCTGTACATATTCTAAATCGTCTTTATATTTGTTATACAATGGGTTTCAAACTGGTGCAGCATACTCCAATTTAGACCGCACCAGGGCTTTGTAAAGATGGAGTTGAAAAAATTATCTGGTTTTGAGAATTTATTAGAACTTCTCATAATAAACCTATACATTTTAAACGCTTGGATGATGCCAAGATCCCTTATTGACTGAACAGTATCTAGTTGCACTCCACATAATCTATAATTAAATTTAGATATTTGTACCTTTTTTGTGAAAGTTATTGCTTTGCATTTACTGGTGACTTTAGGCTTAATTTATAAATGGTGCAGATAAGACTAATTAGTTTCGTTTCCACCATTAATATGAATACAACTACTTCACAATACTTTCCTTGTCATCTAAACTAATATTAGTTCAAGACAGTAGGTTTAATAGCGGGACTCCTAAGTATCAAAGCTCCGTGTTCGTAAGGGTTACTCACTCTTTATCCGGACTTAAAATCATAGTAGCAGACATGTGGGTGGGTTTAGCCCCATTTATGTATATTTATTAATAAATAGGTAGGGATGTAAAATTACATTAGTCAGTATTCAAGTAGAGAAACTGTAGGTCCTCAGGGAAATTACTTGAGATCAACAAACAGAAACATTATTTTGTTTGAACTTTGTTGTACTTTAGCTTTAGTTATTTTTAGTTGAAGGGATCGTAGCTAAATAACGAATGTGTTGATCGATGGATATTGCGTGGTTAACTCCCAGTTTCTGAAAGGCAGATCAACGAAAAATTTACTAATTATCTGTTAAACATTATTTGAAGTACTTAAAAGCATGCTAAAAGCATTGTTATTTAGTTTACCTTGATCTAAAAATATTTATGCTTGTAGCAACCCAATTGGTGTAACCCTCACATAAGATTTAACATGTGATTAGTAAATTTTTCGTTGATCAGCCTTTCAGAAACTGAGGGTAAGCGCGCTTGTCGGCGTCAGTTTATGAGTGGACGACCGTTTTAAATCAAATTGTGTTTGTGTCTCTGAATTTTGAAGTGCACCTTATTCATATAACTATTAATAATAATTATAACACACCAACTACATAACGCTATCTCGACTCTTAAGACGATTCACACACTGCATCACAGAGAGTAGTGCGGGTGTGTATGTTCTTGCGTTGTTCGTAAGTATCTCTCTTTGTATACAAGCGTGGTGCAACACACTGAAAACGCATACACGTGCGGTGTAGATGTTCCTTTGCTTCGCACCCCGCAGCGTAGTGCGGGGCAGTGTGTGGATCACCTAAGTAAGCATAGTGTTATAACTTGTGATATGAATCCTAGAATGCGGATAAATATACTTACATTTGTTTTTGTAAATATATAATATCATTTTATACAGAGTGTATACAACGGTACGATATTAAATGCAATTACGTATAGTATGTGACATTATAAAGCGAGACAAAAGAAGATCAACTAAATATCTTCAATAGTTTAGACACAGGACTACTTTTTTAATTTCTTTAATTCTAAACACTCTGTAAGTACGTCAAACGGTCACTGACTTATATCATAATCCACGTCGAAGGATAAGCGTTGCCGCTCATTACAGGTCAATGAACTTGTCATAATAAATAGTGTATTACTTTCTTACTACTAAAATATTATTTATTTTGTTAGAAAATTTTAAATTTTTGTTTTTCGTCTAGCTGCATTTTCATTTAATATCAGACCGTCGTATACAATCTGTATATAGAAACTAGTAATTCCTGATACTATTTACCGGATATTGGATACTCGTAGTACCTGCCGTTGATATAATAACATATCATAAATGTATATAAAGCTTTATAAAATACAGTGGACCTAGAACACGCTTCCATCAGCTTAATGAAATCTCATATCACTGTAATATTAAAATATCTCGTGCATGGAATTCTATAAATAGACGGAATTTTATTCAAAGTCAATCTAATTTTAGTTATAAATACACTCTGATTAATGGTGGGCGGTAATGCTAAAAGCAATTTCGTACATAGCAAGTAAAATGTTATTAAATAAAGCTCTATAGACGTTCATATTTTCCTTTTATAAACCAACATTCCATTATGAACATGGCTATGGCTGAAAGTGATTTTATTTTCTTTTGCACAATACTAAAAAAAAATCCGATTGTAATAAATTAAAGTCCTTAAAAGTAGGGCTTCTTACTCATAGTGAAAAACCGTCTCAAAAAACCGTTGCCTTATTTAATTGAGATTAGCGGCGAAGCAGACGAAAACATTAAATATTCAGATCAAAACTATATTAAATAAAACAAAGAAAGAAAAGACTTTCGCTATGTAGCTTAAATATAGACTAAAACTGTGTATCCTAGTAGCAAAATAAACTAAAGCTTTGCAAAAAAATCACTATTAATGTGCATTCAATCGAATGCGTTCTTTTTCGAATCTTAAAATATTATGATTTGATAAGAATCTATACTATTATATAGCGGGAGAGTTTGTTTGGTTAAACGTGCTAATCTCTAAAATTACTGTTCGAATTTGAATATTTTTTTTTTGCGTTTGATAGCCCAATTCTTATGGAAGGTTAAAGGTTATGTAACACCACGCTATTGGCGACGAGAGAATAGCAGTAACGAAAAATGTGCCCTAAAGCTGGTGAAACTGCGTCGCGGCAAGCTAGTATTTTTTAATAGTGATAAGTCGCAAGTAGAACTTCATTTGTGAAAAAAGTAAAAGTATGAAGTTGTCTATCTTGATACTGCAAAACAACTTAAAAAATTTGAAAACCTGTTTCGAAAATTAAATATAAAGAACAAAGCAGCAAGACATTTTTTGCTTACATGACATACTACTGGTCTAATCTAATTTAAAATAAGCAATACATCAGAGGCCCTAGACTAGTGTCAAAGATTTATATTCTGTTCATAGAATAGAAATCTTCGACACATGTCTAGGGCCTCTGGTTTGTAAAATTAGAACCTAAAATTATTAGAATAGAGTGCAACGAATGAAAATGACTAAAGTTTTAGTGATTTTAGAAAGTATACGGTTCTAGAGAACATAATGCATTAATAGGAGGTTAGTAGAGGTGAGCTTCCTCGATTCATTGCTCGATCACTGGCCAGTCAGAAATTATTTGCAATTCGAATGTCGAAATATTTTGAATGTTTTAGAATTGTGTGTTATATGTAGGTAATCGATAATTATGTTTGCGTAAGTGAATATTAGTGTTGGAAATGTGTAACTAAAATAATTAATTTTACATACTTATAGAATTTGTTATTTTAATTGTTCTAAATACTAGATTGTTATTAATTCGTGCATGATAGTTAATGCAATTAAACGCTTTAATATTACTGCCAAAATATATTAGCTAAAGTATTTATAATATTTATCTTAATTAGGTACAATATTAATAATGTATTAGATTTGGATTTTATTTTATTTCATAATTATATTGCACTGTGTATATTAAGGTGCTCCCTCACTAGGAACGTTCGTCTGTAACGTAACATTACAAATCCTGTTACATCAGTGAGGGAGAATAACAAAGTAAGGCGCAACCTGTAATCAATACTAATAAACAAAGGGTTTGTTTTTTTGTTTGTTAGAACGCTCTAATCTCTGGAACTACCAGGCAGATTTGAAAATTCTTTTTGCGTGTGATAGCCCAGTTCTCGAGGAAGGTTATGGCTATGTGTGTAACATCACGCTATTGTCGACGGAAGCTGAACAGTAAGCACAGACGTGGATGAAATCGCGGCGCGGCAAGCTAGTGTTACAGATATGAGCATTATATTGGTAAGGGAGAACTGTGCTTTGTTACAGCAAATACATTATACAATGTTTACCTAATATTTTGAATTTGGAATGTTATAAGCGAATGCTCGGCAGTCAGGGAGATAGTAATGTAATGCTCAAAATCGATACTGTAACGTTACATTACAGGTGTGAAGTTTACAGTGAGGGAACATCTTTATGTTACACTAGAATAGCAATAACAAACAACCGTCATGTTGCTTGCATAGTCAGTGCAGCTTGCGCTGACAGGACTAAACGTCAAATTGCATCTAAGCTCGTTGCATCTAATAATGTACTTACTTAGTGTTTCAAAATCCCTAAATGTTGCATGCTGTGAAACGGCCAAATATGTGGCACCAAATTATATGTGTAACACCTCTGTATCTACCATATTTGACGCAATAAATAATGATTTGATTTGATTTGCAGTTCCCGAACCGCACCTCGTGGAACATCGTGGTTGTACTGAGCGCCATTTTAAGTAGCGATCAATTATTTTAAGACCTTTATCGTTATTCCGTTTCTACCAATCCTTTCCATTCTTTAGTTTTTTGTCATAATTTAATCTACATTATATTCTTAATTGCTTCCGGCGGTGCGGTTTCACCCGCGTCATTGCTTACTGCTCTGCTCCCGTCACCAGTAGCGTGATGTTACATAGCCTATATCCTTCCTCGAGAACTAGGCTATCATATGCAAAAATAAATTTTAAAATCCGACTGGAAGTTACAGAGATTAGCGCGTACAAATAAACAAACAAACTCTTCCGCTTTATTAGTATAGATTACGCTACTCTTTATTCTAACAATCAATCTCCACACATGTTTTTGAGCTCATCACAACATTTGTTCTACTTTCATACTATTTCTGTCATAACTAAAAATTCATAACACGCGGTATGCAAATACACATATCATAGAAGTTAGTAAACATCTACTTTTACCTCTCGCATATGATACGGGTACCGGTTATTAGATTATGATATAATATGTCCCTGACGATCACAAATAACACGTAACTTCGTAAATAATATTACATACTAGCTGTTGCCCGCAGGTCCGCCCGCGTGAATATCGGTTATTGCATTTTTCATACAAACTTGCATTCGCTATTTGAACTCTTTCCGAGCCATTTTTTGTCAAAGGTCTGTTCTATCTGTATCCCAAATTTCATCGAAATCGGTTCTAAGGTTCAGGCGTGAAAGCGTAACAGACATACAGACAGAGTTACTTTTGCATTTTTAATAATGGTATGGATTACAGCATAGATTTACGACGGAATGGACAGAACGTTCTGGGCCCGTGAATTTAGAATTTCCAATTTCGTACACTCAATTGATCACGTACAAAAAAGAAATATGTACAATCAAAAATTCAGTAGGTACCTAATTTATTTTGCTGTTATTGTAGTTGTTATATTCTTGCTGTTTGAAATATTAAATTTTCAAAATAATTGATGTTATGAACGTTCTAGGAAATCAACGAAATTATGACCGTGTCTATGTTACATGATTTACCAGAAAAGACACATAATAATATATATCTTTAAATGACACATAAAAAAAGAGTATCACTATCGCTAAGAAGTTCTTCTGAAATGTTTATGTGTATAATACAACATATATTACATTCATTGTAAGGTAACTGTGGTAGGTCGCTATTACAATAGAGAACAATTATCTCCGTCTTTTGTAAACATTATCGTTGATACTTATCTATTCGTAATGCTACCTTTGATTACATTGCTCTGTTAAATGAATGACAGAGGCTCTAAAAATACACTGAGCATGTAATACGTTTGTTGGGGCAATCGCTAGTATTCCAAGAAACCCACAGATAAGGCTAGCGCAAATTACGGCGGGCCGTACTTCATCGCATCGCATAACAAAAATCCTCCTACAACATTTCAGTACATTTTATATGAACTATCACACACTACACTACTGTGTGCTTTGACGCAATTTTGTAATGCGACGTGCTCCAGTCGTAATATGCGCCGCCTTAACTGCATGTTGTCATGTATTGAAAGTGCTCTGTGCCTAGACTATGAATAAACTGTGAGATGATCTAATCTTGCAAATCGCCGATATGTTTTAGTAATGTTAATGCAAGTTAAATATCAAATGTAGATTCATAATCTGCAGTATTTATAGTCGTTCTAGAAAGCAAATGTTTAAGTCAGTGAAGTCAAATAGTTTTCATTAATAAATTTGTAACATACATATTCAGCTAGCGCGCTTTTATTGGCAACTTAGATAATCATAATTTTACTGTCAATATATCTGAAACTGAAGGAAACTTATAACCCTCGTAATTCTGCCCACCGCCCTAAACAAATTTCGGGAGAGTGAGTCTTAACGTAAATAATTTAAAGACGTTTCTCCTGTAAGTTATGTCATATACATTACGTTCTTCTCTTATGAGAACAGTACTCACTATATTGCTAATAACTGTTATTTAGCTGCAGTATTTTGTAAGGTGAGGTAAAAACAAGAATTCTTTGCCTCTCTCTTTACGAAAATCAATGTGTAAGTACTGAAGCTACAAGATTTATAGGCGTGTTAAGCACACGTCCAATAAGTTTTAAGTTCAGAAATAACAGATACATATCATGCGGACGATTCCTAGTGAATACGTTACAAAATATTTAATTTACGGCTGCCGACCGTGGGACCGCTTCGCATACGACTCGACAAACCAACCGTAAACTTACGCAACGATGTATGGTTTTGTTTGAAATGTATGTTTTTGGCTTCAATCTTATTGAAAGAAAGCCAAAGAAATGCAGACCTAAATAAAAAATGAAATAAATTTTTAAACTAAAAATATAATAAAAAGGAATCTCGATGGAAAAAGAATAGATTTTTTTTATAGGTATGTTTGTGTTATTAAACGCGTTATAATATAAATTTGACAAAGGTATTGACATTTTTAGCCACTAGCGTCATATCTATTAATCACACATTTTTTTAGTTTTGAGAACAATAAATATTTATTTAAAAGTTAAATAAAATAATAAAATATAATATAAAATATAATAAAATTATATTTATCTAAATAAATATCTAATAGCTCTAAAGCTTGTACCTTTTTCTTTAAATAAATTTACTTATTCTTTTGGGTTTGCAAATATTTTAGTATTGTATTAGAATTATATGTATCCATAAACTTCGAAGAGGTTGGTAGAATTCTACTATTACAATAATGTAAAAGAAAGGCTTTCAATATGCCGTGAAGGCCACCATACTAATAGTCTGGCTTTTGGAATGGTGTCCGCCACTTCTGGATTCCACTGACTGCTTACCATCAGGCAGAGTGGAGTCACTTTGGTAGGCTAATAAAAAAACTATACATGTTCATGTGTATATTTATAAACACAATAATACTCTATAGAAATGCCGGTGACCAAGCATTTGAATTAATAAACTAAAAGAACAATACGCAAAAGTAATTAATAGGTCCGTGTACTTTGTCAGAGTGGATTGTGAAACAACTTTCCTGTGAGTCTAGAACAATGTATAAAAGTTGGATAGCAAATGTTCATTTCTCGTCAAATAACTTATGTCTTTACTTTCATTCTGGTAATTAATTGATGTAGAATTGCTTACGACACGGGATAAAACTTTGTGTTTCATAAATACTTGTTCCCAACTCGTATTTTGTGTGTTTTAGTTGTATGCTCGCGACATTAACACTACTTAAGAAAGGATGGATATTGCGTAGTCTTTGCAGTCAGTGGAATCCAGAAATGGTGCCTACCATATCAAAATCCATCGTCTTAAACTACTGGTATGGTGGTCTCCACTATGGCTGCTGTGAATAGGGTTATGGGAAGGGAATAATGGAGGTGAGGAGAGAGGAAGGGGGGAAATTGGGCTGCCGGCACTCTCACTCACCGAACGAAACGCAGTAGTACGGATACTACTACTCTTACGGCGATCTTCTATGAGAGGGTAGACGATCCGGCCCATTCATGCTGAAACCAGCGTGGATCTACTACCGACAGTAGTTAAGTTATGTAACAGATCATTACTGTATTCACCGTGAATAGAGGACCTCTTCCAATTAGAACGAGAAGCTTTTTGAAAGAAGATTGGTTATTTCTTACCTCATGTCTCTCATATAAACGAGCTTAAACTTATCATGCTAATTACATGAAATCGTTTAAGTGATTATAATAATTTTGACAACTTTCAAGCCTTAAGAATGAGCAAGTAATTTCTAAGAAAGCGTCTTGTCTTCCAATGGTCGTTAAATTCAAATTCAAATTCAAAGAATTTATTTCATTTTGATCATAAAGTATGATGCTTATGAAAAGTCAACATTACATTTTGTCAGCCAATTGAACTGGCAAGAAACTCACGCCACTCTTTTCAATCGCCAGATAATTACAGTTATGTGTATGAGTTAAAAAAGAAAGAGTAATAAAAGATATGAAATATAATCAAATACACTGTTACATTCGTTTCTAGGTTGATTTTTTGTAGTACTTCTAACATGGCGGTTCCTAACCGATGACAGCGTAAGAAAATTTTGTTTTCTAAGTAAACACTAGGGGCAGTAGTCAGTTTCCGTACAAATATTTTAAACTGATATGGACTATTATAAATGAAGGCATTTCACTTTTACCTTTTACAGCTATTTCTTTTAAACAATATAACGTAAAGGTAGCAACAGATATTTTGTAAAGCAAATAACACATAAAACAGAAAAACCATACAATTTTACCAACTTTGCCTTTAATTTAGTAACTGTCGAACACACGTAATACCCAAAACAAACTTCACTTAGTAAACGTAATATTTTCTCACTACTCGTGTTGACGACACAGCAAATACGACCACTACATGATCGATTAGTTGTCAACCGCTAATAGAACGGTCGCGACCGTTCAAGTTATTGGTCGTTTCAAGAAAGTTGTATGCTCAACTACTGAGCTCTCAGCTGTTATATGTTTGACACTTTCTTTGACATATTTCATAAGATTTACTAAGAGTTTCTTATAACATTTGAAAGATATTTTTAGATGTATTAAAGTAAGTTTTACTATGAATTGACCTTTAGTAATATAGACTTAAAGTAATAACTATAGTTCGTTCGCGTAAAGAATGCAGTGGGTCATAATTGTATTTCGGCGTAGCCCTGTCCCTTAACCAATTAAATACACATTACTTAATAAATAAATAACAATTAATAATTAATTAATTTACTACATCTTTACCCTGCAGTTGCACTGATGACTCACTCATTCTTAACGCGAACGAACTGTAGTGCGTTTCGTGCGCTGGGTGAGAGCTTACGGTTCACAACAACTTAATTGTGTTTTCTAAGCATCGTTTCTATCAAAGAACAATACCGTGCATAAAGGTTACGTTAACTACTTAGGCATCAGACCAGTTACGGAATATGCTTCCGTATAATAATATTGTCTTTATTCTAATTCTAGAATCGGAGTAAGAAGAGTGATACGTCAGAATAAAGACAATTATCTTTTTTAATATTTCATGCATCTTTTCTTGTAGCAAAGTCCTTAACTTACCTTAACAAAATTTATTTTGTCATATGTTCTTAAATTGGCTAACATTTTTTTTTTTATTACCGGCAGTGGCAGAAGAGCAAACAGCCCACATGATGGTAAGTGGTAACTGTCGCTCATGGACGAATCAGAGTCCCTAGCATTGCTCCTGATTAGCCAGGAACTCTGCGAAGCCGCTGCCTACTTTGAAGGGAGTCGAATATGTAAAAGGAGGTGAGGAAAAAAACAAGGGAGAAAATTGGGCCTGCGGCACTCTCACTCACGGCACTCTCACTCACCGAACGAAACGCAATAGTACGGATACTATTACTCTTACGTCGATCTTCTATAAGAGAGTAGTACTTCTCCGGTTGATCCGACCCATTCATGCTGCCTAATAATAATCCCAGCCTGTTTTACTGTCCCACTGCAGGGCAAAAACCTCTTCTCGTATAAAGAAGGCATGAGCATTAAGTCAAAAAGCACGCTTGCTCAAGGCGAATTGGCAATTTCAGACTTTTAAGTCCAGGTTTCCTTACGATTATTTCCTTCTCCGTCAGTCAGAAATGTACATTATAAACTTAGTAATTACATATGATTTGTAAAATCACATTGGTACGTATTATCCACTAAGATGTATTGTAAATACAACCTCATAACGTTTCACGAACAAGGATGCTAAAATGTTTATACTAGCTGTCACAGCAAACACGTATGTGTTCAAATAGGAGAGGATATAGCCCGGTGTCAAACTCAAGAGATATTTGACAATGATTGACGTTTGATACAGAGGTTAATATAATATTGTGCGTTGTACGGTAAACTAAATAAAAAGTGATGAAAATATAACTTTTGATTTTAGTAGTTGACATTTTATATTATAGCAACTATGACACCGATAAGCCTCTATCATGTAAGCAGAAGTTTCAACAGCTGTATTCCCATTAAACAGAGAGCCTTATGCAAATCACACCAGACACAAAGTTAGAGAATATGTTAACAGAAAAAATCAATTCACACACGGTTTAATTTTATCTGTACCAATGTATAAAGCAGAAGAGTTTGTTTGTTTGAACGCACTAATCTCGTGAAACTAACAGTCGGATTTAAATCATATTTTTTGCATTTGATACCTCAGTTCTTGAGGAAGGTTATAGGCTATATAATGCTACTGGCGACGGGAGCAAAGCAGTAAGCAATAACCAAAGATGTAACTTAATGGTGATGAAAGTAAGTATGTAACTATATAAGAATGATTTTACAACTGTTTGTCGATTGCTTTACTTGCATAATTCCATTCGATTGCATTTAAGTATTTAAACAAGCGCTAGCTGTAAGATTAATGCGTGTTGTAATAAAAAACAAATAACTATACAATTTTTCGGGTTTACGTAAAACATTTGTTTAAATTGATTGTGCAGTCATTGCGGCATGAAAAATGTGGAACGTTTTGACGTTTCGTTTTGAGGTTTCTCTAGATTTAGGCGGCTATAGTTACGTATATAAACTACGTACTGTGTATAAACTCGCTAAACTCGTCGTCGTCGTTTTTCCGAAGGGATCTGCAGAGTTGTGTAACACCCACGTATCGCTGAAGTTTTGCTAGATATGTTGGGTTCCAGGACGAGGTAGCTGTCATTTAAAAAGCACAATTGCAGACTTCGGAATAATACTGAAAATATTTCGACAGAAATGCAATATTTTGACATACTATATCTCTTATAATAATAACACCAGCCTGTTTATTGTCCCACTGCAGGGCAAAAGCCTCTTCTCATATTGAGACGGCATGAGCATTAATCACCATGATTGCCAAAAGTGGATTGGCAATTTCAGACTTTAGACACAGTCTTATTAGGTGCATTATAATACTGTGGCTTTAGAGTCCAGGTTTCCTCACGATGTTTTCCTTAATCGTTAGACTGAAATGGCTAAGATAAACTTAGAAAGTACATATGATTTGAAAAATCACATTGATACTTGCCTGGATTCGAACCCACTACCTCGTGTTTACAAATCGGTTGCCTTATCCACTGGGCTATTTCGACTTTATTAATATTACTTATACTTGGTGTAAAATAAAAAGTTTTCTAATAAAATCTACTTATTGAACTAATAGCTTTTTATAGCTGTGCCATTTTTGTAATCAATAATATCTTTATTATTGTCCATCGCCAAGGTTACTATTACGAAAGATTTATGTATTTCTATTCATATATTAATCAACTATTGAACACTGCGTACATTATTTGAGCATATCAAATAATAGACGATCGCCTACGCAATTCCGAATTAGATGGCAATTACATATCACTCATTGCGTATACGTGATCGTTTGAAGCCCTTTAGTTGCACAACTACAATGTTTCCTTGCCTATTTTTGGTGTGGAGTGACTTTGGACTGCGTCAGTGACGCAGTGGCAGTGGGTGCTGCTGCTGTACAAAAGGTTGTGACAAAACACAAATGAAACAAAACTTTGTGTGATATATAAATATATGAATCGATTCTAGGTGTTATTGTGTCTATTATTTGATATATGTAAGGCGATCCACACACTGCCCGTGGAAGGAACAACTATACCGCGCGTGAATGCGTTTTCAATGTGTTGCACTACGTGTGATTTGTATACAAAAAGTGATACTTACAAACAACGCAAGAACACGCACGCCCGCAATACGTTCCGTGATTCAGGGCAATGTGTGAATCGTCTTTACGAACTAGTTATCTAGAGTGAGTTTTCTTTAAAAGATCGATTATGCCGTCATCGTGGTACTGTCTTCTTCCTATTTCTATTGTTGACTTATTCATGAAGGTTAGAGCACTTCGACCCTTTGGAATCTTTTGTAGACTTCTTTTGCTCAGAAAAACAAAAGATATATTTTTATTTTTTTTTCCGTACTACTGCATCAGGTTACTCTTCGCATTGTTCACTTGTTTGTAAAGTTTCACCATCTCAACTGTGAAGATCACAACAGAACACAAATTAATTATAAGGGTATCTGCGATAACGCTTGACAGGCGTATTAGCGATCACAGTCTTGTTGCAAAACTTCTGCTTGTCCTGTGCAGGTTGTTCCAGGCACTGTCTTACAGCGCCATCAGTTCCTGTATCATTAGTCTATGTATCATTGTATTCATTTTAATACGTAGAGACGCATCAAATAAAAGCCTTTTATTTCTTTCAAGACATCACTAAAATAGATGGCGCTTAATAACTATGAGCGTCCGATATCGGATATTTAAATATGAAAACGCTTACTATGGATTTTTGACTTTTATAGGTACTTATAAAGTTTTATTACTTTAGTTCCTTCTGTGGACTTTAATTTCTCTAGAGATCTGCCCCTAAGTTATTTCAAAGTTCGAAAGTTATAACTTATAACGTAATAAGTCAGCATTGAATTGTGGATGTAAAGAACATTAAAGTTACTTTTAAAAGTAAACGTTTTTCTCAAGTTTGAAAGAAACGTATCCACCTAATTGTTTATAAAATTGTTTATGCTTCACTGGCAAGAAATTTCAATACACTTTTAGTTAGTTCTTTTCTGTTTTTTGTTAAAAAGGCAGTTTTTATGAAGTAAGTCAGTCTATTCTATCGTTCAGATATCGGCCTAGCCTACACAAGTTAAAAATCTATGAATATAAAACAATTTAAATCGAAATAACATGGTTCTAATTTCAGTACAATTTTATAAATTTATATTTGAGAATTGACAATCAGAGTGACGACGACAGTCTTATCACAAGAAGCTTCTGTATTGGTTAAATTTTCTAACGCTTATTTTGCGTGGTGGTTTAATCGCTATCATTCGATATATTAATTACACTAGTAATATTTCTTTGACCTTAATACTTTATTCAAAGTTTTTGATGTCATGTTATACTACGTCTTGGGAAAATACCTAAGTTTTATTCAACTTTTTACATAACCAAACACAAATACCGCTAATGTTTCAAACGTAGTATGACAGGTTTAAAATTGACCTAAATATTTGGGGACTGTCTGTCCTACATTTTATTTCTCCTATTCTCGATTTTCCTATAACCTAATTCGAAACTATTTTCGTATATCCTGTTAGAACTTCTAACGTAACAATACTTAATAGTCAGCATAAGTTTCACATTAATTTGATCTGCTAAAATGATGCTCTTAGAATAGCCTATCACGTCAGAGTTGAGCACGCGCACAGAAAACTAATAGAATAAGCACGTTAACAAAATGGGTCGGACGATAGATGCCTCGATCGCTAGTTTCCGCAGTCATTATAATGACTAATACTGCTTACGTCCATTTCTCACTATGTTAAAAAAGCATTTTGTCGTAGTCGCAGAATGTCTAAATAAAATACTGTGACCAAAGGTACAGTTGTTGAAAAAATGATATCTACAAATAAAATATGTAGCAAGTTGGTTAGTATCTTAAATTTATAAAAAAAAAGAAATTAACACATTTATTTGCTTGGCTAGCCACACACACCTAATAATAATGCCAATATTAATATTGACAATCAGCCAATGTATAGAAAAACCTGTAATACTGCCCGAAAACACATAATATTATTGTCAATATGCACTTTATTGATAATAATATTGGGGGACAATACGCGCACACTGACTTTTTATTTTGAAAAAAATCTATCGCCCGATCAAAAAAACAGAAAACGAAGTGATATTTTATATTACATATTGCACTATGCTTAAGGCCAGTATTAAGTCTAATTAACAAAAAGTTTCAATACCTACATAATATTATTTTCTATTTGTAGGTAAAGTTCTCTCACGCCAGCTATGAGTCTTCCGCAAAAAAATCTCTTTTGCAATCGACTGTACCGTATTCTCTGTACATTCTAGTATTTAGACATTCTGCGACTACGACAAAATGCTTTTATAACATAGTGAGAAATGGACGTAAGCATTATTAGTCGTCATAATGACTGCGGCAACTAGCGTTCGAGACATCTATCGCCCGACCCAACAAAATAGTCATGTTTTGTACTCATAGTATTACGTAGTGACATTATGTCAACTAATCATGACGTAAACAAATTAAGAAGTTATTAGAAAAGTGAAATTAGTATGTAAGTACTATTTTTCCTTTTTAAATGTCGGTGAGTGTTGTTAAAAATTTTCAGTTTTGTCTTATTTTTATTACGATTTCGGCTTAATTTCCACAATTGTAATTGTGTTGTAAAAAATAAAATGGAAAGGATAAAGAAAAGCATTTTACCGGCTTTTTATAACATGAACGGTTTTTAGTAGTAGGTTTTTAGGAACGGTCTGTAGGTATTGAATGCATTAGGTAGAAAGTTATTTCAATAAATACACTCATGGTCGTGTGAGAACCTATCACAATTACCTAATAAAGTAGGTACTCTAATATTGTCAACTAAGTCAAACATAATGCCGGAACACTAATATAGCCGTATGCATAATTAATAGACATAACATTTATTTAAATGAATTTCCACTCACATAATCACACGTAATGGCTTTTTACTGTGTATATTACAATGGGAACTATTGTTTAGTTAACAAGCAAACTAGCTTTTTAGAAAAGGTTTATAAGAATGTACTTACATAAAGTAAATCTTTTATTTTACGCTAGCTGCACCTAAAATGTTTTTTATCTCTCTAAAATTAATTGATTGGATAAAATGTAGCATATGTTCGACTCCGGAACCGAATCTATCTACATATCAATTTACATCGAAATCACTTTAGCCGTTTATGCACTGAGTGGTAACAAACACACACACAAACACACACAAACCAAAATAAATCTTAATACCTACCTCCGAATAGAAACTACAACTAAAATGTTAAGTCTTCCAACAAAATTACATCAGAATTCATTTCCAAGACAATTGTCCGCTTATTCAAAAACAAATGAAATGAAATATAAAATTGATTACATATACTTTGTAAACCCTTCAAAGACACAAATCTTTAATACCCTATTTCTATTAAAATCCCATATAAAAGGCTTAAACTTTATAAAATTATGCATAAGAAAGCGTATTAAAATTAAAAGTATATTAAAAAAAATATTGCTAACTAGCTGCGCTCCACGTCTTCACCCGCGCATAGAATATGTTACACATACACTCACACAAACTTTCGCATTTATAATACTAATAGGATAATTTTTGTGAAATATAATTTAAATAAAGAAAGAAATAAAGAAAAGAAAAGAAAGAAAAAGTTTTATTTGGCACACAAAAATAAAGTCTATTCATAACATTTGGGTATTAGGTAATAGGCTTAAGCATTGATCACCACGCTTGCTCGTTGTATATTGCTAGGAATTTCAGATTTACTTTTAGAGACTCGCCTCTAGTTTTGCCTGTTATTATATTCGGGTAATACAGCTTTTACCTATAAACAATCTACCTATTTGCATGGTAAAAGCCTACCTCGGTGGCGTCAAGTGCCCTCCAAATCCACCTTACATCATCACTGATTCTCACCCCATAGCTCGCTAGCTTAGGTCATTACTGGTCCCCACTACCCGCTCGCTACGTTAGCTCAATATCTGGTTTCACCCCCTCTCGCCCCATACAGAAATCTTAGATCCATCACTGGTATTTTGTATCGTTCGACTTATAATTGGCTTCCAACTTTGTCCTTTAGACCATCATGATCACGTTAGCTATTAGCTAACATGACGAATTGCCAACACCAATAAATGACAATCTTGGGTACCACCCAAATCATTACTTCACATTGTTATAAACACTGTTTGAATCCATGATGCGAATTTATTTATTTATTTATATAACACAGGCTACTTTTATGGCGAAGTGCGTGCTACTAATGGTTGCAAACTCCGTATTTGTGTAAATAGGTTTAACATTATAGCGTTACCAAATCTGATCGTCCCACGTGTCTAAAATAAATTGTTTTTGTTTGAGCTAAAAATGTCTGTTAAATGCCGTTTTATTCTCGTTTTAATGGTAATAATACACTAAGCAAGAACAGGATTATTATCATATCAACCGTAGGACTTCCACTGCTAGATACAAACCTCAGCCAGGTATTGGGCAGTATTCATATTAATCGCCATCGATGATAATATAAACCTGCCGTGCCACTATTTTTCAAACCGAAATGAAGAAATACAGATATCTTGTCTGTCTGCTACTACGAATCTCGACCACAAAAACATTGACTATGGTGACAAACAAGCATACGACCCTAATGGTAAGCAGCTACCGTACTCTGAAATCGAACTGAACATAAATGGAGCATTATTTATTTCTACAAACACCCGTTTACCAACATAATAAAATTATTCCAATTCGGATATCAGACAGTGAAAGTGTAATTTAATCAGGTATTTAAGCGTACTATTGACCTTCATATAGTAGACATTTTTTCTAGTCGTATTATGAAATTGGCATCGGTAACATTATTAATGCCCAATTTAGTAATAAAACATATTTGTGTAGGAGTTACTTCAATGTCTGTGAACTGTTACGACTATCGTGTTTACGTATTATTGCGTATATTTATATTATGTATGTTTTACTTAGGTATATGGTAGGTCATAACAGTAGTAGAACATTTCAGCATGAATGGGCCGGATCAACCGGAGAAGTACTACCTTTGACGTAGCTATAGTATCCGTACTATTGCGTTTCGTTCGGTGAGTGAGAACGCCAAATGCACAGTTTCTATTCTTTCCTTTTTTCTCACCTCCTTCAATCATCACCTACTCCACTTTCTTCATGGTATGCGGCGGCTTCACGGAGTCCCTGGCATTACAGAGGCAATACCAAAGACTCTGAGACCTAAATAAGAGACAGTTAGATACTACTTACCATCAGTGGGTTGTCTGCTCGTCTGTCACCGACGGCAATAAAAGAAGCATACTTACTACTTTTATGTGCCTAGCTGTTTAAGCGTTCTCTTCAGTATTATTGCTTTGTGACGCGTTGTGGGTCTGAATTCTCATCGGCGATATTAGATTTATTTCAAGAATATAGATAAAGTTTGTGTACCTAAGTCCGGAAGAAAGGAATGAGCTCGCCCTGTTACACGACACCAAAAATAACTGAATAAACACTGCGGTATATTTCTTCTTAGAGAAAGGCGTTATACATGTGTTTTAACGTAGCCTCTTAACCCTTAAAGGTTATTTACAATGTAAGTGTAGAGTCACACACTTTTAATTACATATATTATTACTCGTAACCTGTGTTATGATTTATCATTACTCAGATGAAACGTAACATTAATTTATTTAAAACATACGTTATTAGCACATCCCAAATTAACCTAGTCAAATTGTACCTAATTGCCATTATTATTAACAGAGGCCACAAGATCAATAAAGTGTATGTTATGCTATAAATTCATGCGTCTAAAGCATTGGCAGTAAAAATTAAATGGTAGTTAGTAAACAAGTTGCGAATTAAACATAAAAATAAGCAATAGATGACTAAGTCGTTTTGCAACACGCGAAAATGAGGCATCTATCCTTAGCCTAAAGTGAATCTAGGTTTCTTTTCAAGGCCAAGTACTTATCTTCTACAATTATCATAATAATCTAAATGACAACCTCGATGTAGATACGGCACGCAAGTCGCTGGCTATCCACTGTCAGATGCTGGCTCGCAGGTTTACGCGTTGGCGTTGTACAGAACCAATTACGTTGACGCTTTTCAAGGTGTACTAGACCTTCTACACATGTACCCTATAGGCCACGTATCAGCGAGCTACACTGCAACTACAATATAATAATGCACTAAGGGCTTTGTTGCGGTTACCGTGGCGGAGTAGTGCACCAGCGATGTTTACGGAGGAACAACTTGATCGCGAGAAAGAGAACTGCCACCTACATCATACTTGCTCAAAATGGAAATAGCAATGTCTCTCTCTACATAATAATATTATACACTATACATATATTATATACTCAGTACACATTATAATATAGATAATTATATATATACATATACATAATGATGTGAAGATTCTGACAAGCTGTTGAAAAGGAGTTCACGTACCTTGACTCTGAACTTGTACCGATTTGGAACCATCCCGATTTCGAGAGAGAGCGCGTAAGAAAAACAGATTGAATAAAGAAGGAAGAATATTACCTAGTTTGAAATCACCAAATTATAACTACATCTAAAACGCTTTTTTACTTATTTTCCCCAATTTTTTGTCTCTCAAGGTCGGCAATGTATAATAATAATATTTATTCAGTAAAAAAACGTACAAAATGTTTATAGATAAGTCTTACAAAATAAATTATGAACTAAATACAGTTGTAGGGCGCCTGTACTAGAATATATTATCCTGTTGCCTGTATGCTACCGATTTACGAGTATGTAATAAATAAACTAAAAAGACAAACAATCATTATAAAGAAGCTGAATAAGGTCTTACAAAATTGCTCTTATTCAACTAAATAATAATAACATAGACATGTCATATTGCAAAAATGATCTGAAGATATTCATTCTGTTTTACATTATATAACAAATATAATATTTATGTAATAACGGCTACCGAACGGGAACGTGAATGTGACAAAATGTATTAGATTTCGATCATAATACTTACATAGTGTATTAGCTAATATATTATTTTAACAGCCTTAATGGTCTCACAATACTAAAGAAGAACAGGTAAATAAATATAATAATGTTACTTATCTGATCTCGCGATCGTAATGAGCTTATCAGCAAATTGGAAGCGAACGGATTTACTAAAAACATACAAAACGATACATATACATCAGACTTTGACTTTGACTTTGACTTTGAACTGAATTTAACTTTAAATGATATGAAATTTCTATTTAAAATATTTCCTACATCTAACGGCCTAATAAATAATAGTCTATGAGTATCAAGCCTTAGCTACATCATGCATAATACGTAGTAATAAGAGTAGCTATCAATAAACATACTTTGCATCATCTGTAATGTCCATCATTGATAGCAAACTTCATGTCAATACTGAAGTATTTATCAAACATTGGAGCCCACCACTTTAACCACTACGTCATTACAAAAGTTAAGAAACACTATGTATTACGATTTTATAGTGGAACATTAAATACACGATAATCAATTCAAATTGTCGTAATATTTGCTTGAGGTCATATCATACGAAATATATAAACAATCTTGCACATATAACAATAATATGCAATTGTGAACAAACCTCCTTTCTTATATCCAGTGTTCCAGTCTATAACGCTATGAAGACATTTGAATTACAGACAAGTGCAAAACAACCTAATGTAAAAAGTTCTTCGGATGGTGCCACAAGTAAAAGCGAAAGGCACCGTATCGCATAAAAAAATCATCCTACATTATTTAAGTACATTTTATATGAATTATCACACTACAAGCGGACCGCACCGGACCGCATCGCAACGCACTGCTACACTACGACTATTATGTACTTTGAAGCAACTTTGCAATGCGGCACGCTGCGGCTATAGTATGCGCTACCTATAGTAAGCTCTTAAAAACTCACGGTCTGCTTACAGTAATTTTCATAGATTAACATCTAGAAATAAAGCTTGTCTTCACTTTTCACGTGGATACTTTTATTCCTTTTACGACATTATTACAAATCGTCAAATTCTCAACTATTCTCTACTATAGTATACTTAAACATGTTCTGGGAGAAATGCTCTAAACGATAGTAAGAACCGTATAAAAGCCTTTGCGTGGTTTAAAATAAATTAGCTGAGAAACCGACAGAAAAAACATCGACTTAACTTTACGCGATTTAAAGATTTATTTTATTTATTTATTTATTAAGAAAGGATTTACAATATAATTACAGATAAAAAACCCAATACGATATTATAAAAATCTAAAATTAAAAACAATATAACTAATCTATACATATAATAAAATTGGAGTGTCTGTTCGTAATATTGAAATATATACGGTACATACACCAAAATAGCATTTTTACAACTTTTGTCTGTCTTTTTTTTTTTTTTTTTTTATACGACTAAGGTGACAAACAAGCATACGGCCCGCCTGATGGTAAGCAGTTACCGTAGCCTATGGACGCTTGCAACACCAGGAGCATCACTAGCGCGTTGTCGACCCTGTTAAAAACCTTTTAACTCCTTTCTTGAAGAACTCCATGTTGTAGTCTCTCGGGAAAACCTCGACGGGGAGCTCATTCCACAACCTTATCGTACGAGGGAGAAAGTTTCTCTGAAACCTCACTGTACGGGACCTAAGAGGTTCTAAGGTGTGTGGATGAACTCCCAGCCGATGGCGGGAGGTGCGATGATAAAAAGTGGCCGTTGGCACCATCCTAAACAATTCCTCAGAACACAGCCCATTATACAGGCGATAGAATACACATAAGGAGGCAACGTCTCTCCTTAAGCCTAGTGATTCAATACCGCCTGTTAGCTTGGGATTGTCGACAACTCTTACAGCACGCCTTTGGACCGCGTCAAGCGGCCCAAGCTGGTATCCGGGTGCTCCCGCCCAAAGATGGCAGCAGTACTCCATGTGGGGACGAACTTGAGCTTTGTAAAGCAATAGTCTTTGCCCCGCACTGAAGTACCGCTTCGCCCTGTTGAGCACACCGAGCTTTTTGGAGGCCAACTTGGCTTTAGCCTCCAGATGACTGCGGAACTGGACGCTGCTGGAGATGTCGATTCCAAGGATCTCAAGGCTTTCAGATGTTGTAAGGGCTGTGTCTTGGAATTGCGGAGTATCTACAAATGGAGCTTTTTTAGTGGTGAACGCGCAGACTTGTGTCTTGGTGGGGTTAAATTGGACTAGATTTAGTCGTCCCCAATCAGAGACTCTGTTAAGAGTGCTCTCGATTTCAGACACAAGTCTTTTTCGACTTTCCTCCACAATGGAACGAGAGGTGTTCGCCCGGCCCGTGTAATACGTATCCCCAGTGCTGTCGTCTGCATAGCAATGAACATTGTCGATGGACAACATATCATTGATATGCAGCAAAAACAGCGTCGGGGATAGCACGGAGCCTTGCGGGACGCCAGCATTTATGACCAGGCTATCCGAGCAACAACCGTCGACGACAGCTCTTATGCTTCTGCTGGTCAAAAAGCTGGCAACCCATTGGCACAACCCCTCGGGGAGTCCGTAAGATGGTAACTTCGACAGAAGGCTCCGGTGCCAGACCCTATCGAACGCCTTCGCTATATCCAGGCTAGTAGCCAGTGCCTCTCCTTGACTCTCGATGGCTAACGCCCAGCGGTGCGTGAGATACACTAGAAGATCACCAGTTGAGCGATTACGGCGAAAGCCGTACTGACGATCGCTAACCAGATCGTGATCCTCTAGGTATCCCAAAAGCCGCTTATTGATAATGCGCTCCATCACTTTTGAGAGAAGGGAGGTTATAGCAATAGGCCTGTAATTCGATGGGTCTGAACTATCGCCCTTTTTGGGCACCGGATGCACATTGGCAGCCTTCCACGAAGACGGAACTCTCCTAGTGGAATATGAAAGTTCGAAAAGACGCGTCAATACCGGACATAGCTCAG